>OX451740.1:1281515760-1282922117 GCA_948472305.1 Vicia faba | reverse complement strand
GGTTTCCAAGTCCTTTTGGTGCTTTAGGAGCTAGGGTTTTGAACTTCTAAGGGCTATATCTTTGTTCATATTTTGAGTGATTCCAAATATATGCTACTCTTTAAATGTTTATCAACTAATCACTTCAAAGGTTTCAAACAAATTTTATGTGGAAGATTCCTAATGATGAAGTAAGATTACAAGTCCTCTAGATAAGTCATAAAATTCCTCGCATGTGACTTTAAAGAACCATAACTTGGTCAGATCTTACCCTCCTT
Organism: Vicia faba; assembly: GCA_948472305.1. Lineage (NCBI taxonomy): Eukaryota > Viridiplantae > Streptophyta > Magnoliopsida > Fabales > Fabaceae > Vicia > Vicia faba. The sequence goes on along the minus strand of OX451740.1, from coordinate 1,282,921,860 downwards.
GAGCCCATTATTTTTCCATATTGATCTTAATAGTGTGAAATTCAACTATTCTTTTATGTACAAGTCTTGAAAATGGTTAGAAGATGCCTCAAAAACTCAAAAGATTATAGGTCACCTCATGGATTTTCACCAATTTCAAGGGATCATAAGTTGTTCAATATTTGAAATTTTTGAGTGATTCAAGTTTCAAAATTCTCTTTGAGAAGTCCACTTCAAGCTATCATCATTGATCAAAAGCAAGATTTTGGAGGAAGGCCTTGTTTGGAATCAAAACATTATAGGTCACCTTTGAAGAAAAACTTAGAATTTTTCTAAGTATAAAAAGTCAGCATCTTTTTCTCAACTTTGACTCATCACAACTCTTAGGTCAAGCATCCATTTGATCTCACTCTTGGCACATTGAAAATATTGCGACCTTATCTTTTAAATGCTTCAAGAATTATACCCTAAGACCACTTGAGTTGTGAATACCATTGATTCAAAGTGGGTACCTTGGAACTGAAGTTTCACTTCATGTCAGATTGCAATTTTCATAATGTGGCTTCTAATCATCAAATCACCACGCGTTTTTCACTTAAGCATGATCATCAAAGATAATTGGATTATTTAGAGTGACAAAAACACATCAATTAGATGAGTTTTGATTCACACGTGAACACACTTTGCTCGTGTACACAGGTGTGCACAAATTAATTTAAATTTGCATTATTCACCCCTCCTCTTGATCTCATTCACTTGTCCTATAAATACAGGCTCTATTCTACTCTTTTTTTGCAAGCTTGAACAGGAAAAATCACTCTGTCAAACTCCCTCTATAACTCACTTTTCTGAATTTTTAAATTTATCTTTTCTCCACTTTTCTATCCAATTTCTTTGTTGATCCTTCATCCTTGAACTTCCCTGAAGCTAACAGAAGAATAATCAAGCCTTAAGGTGCTCTAAATCGTGCTAGCCAAGTCCATTTACAAAGCAAGTTCATCTGACTTCTTTCAGGTAGTTTAAGGCACCAAATCTTCTAACTCAAATGACTGGAATGGTTTATGATGTTCACTGATGCTTGCTATTAACTCAATTTTGGTGAATCAAAACATTTGATGCTTCTGTTTCCGATTTCAAAATTTTCAAAACATCTCTATTTTTTTCCAAATCGAGTAAGTTGTGTTTTATATAAATTTGGCGCGAGGATGTGATTGTGATCGTCTTGAAGAGACGTGTCTGATGATACCACTGTGAGCGTCTAGGTTTACAGATTTAAGAATCATGGTTTTGCCCTACTTGTAGGAGGCTGTAGGTTGAAGACGACCTACGTTTCGTTCTTCAACCAATGATGCCCAGCCAATTGTTTTATTTTGATTGGTTGGACTTTCTTGTGTTACATACACACGCCTTGACTTGGGTTTATGATACTCCATCACCTCAAATCCATTAGATCTACCAGCGTGTATAAGTGAATGAGATCCAACGCGTGCAGATTTTTGTGATTTATTTATTTTTACAAAATTTGTTTTAAATTTGTTTTAATTTAAAAAATTCATAACTCTCTTATTTTTTATCCAAAAATTATGAAAAAATATACAAAAATACTTTGAATTATTTCTGGCTTTGTGAATATTTTTTAATATTTTTATTTTGATGTTTGGTATTTTTCATAATTTTTGCTTTGTTTGCTTTATTTTAATTATTTTAAAAATACTTTCTGGTCTTTTAAAATTCTAATAAATTTATGGAAGGATCCAATGATCTCTTGACAAATATTGGTGACCTCATTTTATTTTTATTTTACTATTTTTCACAAATTTTGGTTTATTTTTCTTATTTTCTCCAAATTTTAAAAATAGTTTCCGACTTAAAAAAATTCTAAAATTTTTTGTCAACTATTATTGAATCATGTTTGACTTTTTACTTTTTTTAGGATTTTTATTTGGTATTTTAATATACTTTATATTTTTTTACCAATTATTTTCCTTTTTATTAACCATTTTAATTTTATTTTATTAAATATTATTTTATTGTTTTTATTTTGGTCCTGACTTGGATTTCATTTGGTGACAAATTCCTCAAACTCATTGGATCTTGGGTGTTGATAGGTTTAGAAACCAAATCCACCAAAATAGATGAATGATGTTGATGATATTTGACACCCTAAATTCATACAATGCATCCCCTCCCTCTTCATCTTATCCCTTTCTTACTTGTACTACATGTTGTTAGAGAATAATTTACATATCATTTCTCTAAACATACGGTACATAGATTGCTATTAACCAACCTCAAAATAGGTGCGACTTCTATATAAGTCCACTTACAATTGCTTAACATAGCGCTAAATTTTGTCCCGATTCGAGAAATGATCATTCGTGACCCAAACCTATGTTTGCAAGCCCAAGTATGTTTAATTTGAAACCTTTGATCTAATAACCTTGAGGTTCATTGTTAGGAGGCTTTGATCTTATCAATCCTCTAATGAATCATCATAAGTTTTGGTCTAAGTGAATCATTTAAACATCGTTGATCATTTGTTGTTGCCTCGAGAATTTGAAATGAATGATATACTTGACAAAAAGCAAATGAAACTTGTTATTGAGAGGCTTTGATTTTATCAATCTTCTAAAGAGTCTTCAAATGAAAGATTCAATATGGTCATTCAACTAACCTATAATTTCTAACCTATTAACAATTGACTTTTATTTTTATGCTTTTACTTCACGCCTTTACTTTTATGCACAATTTATTTTAGAATTTACATTTCATGTTGTTTTCATCTTTGCTCACTTGAGCAGTTATCTTTATGTCATTTTTATTTTGCTCACTTGAGCTTTCATTTTCTTTTTGAAGATACCTAATAACCAACTTGAACAATAAAAAACTTTAAGGTTACTTGTACTATTTGGTTACTATCCTTGTCATGATGAAGTTATGGACTTCTTGGACTTAGAATTAGATACCTTAACTACCCTTGAGACCTTTGTGACTTCTATTGTTATTTTGTCTGGAGTTCTTGGGGTTTACCCTGAGACACTGGGTTATTTGTTTTCTTTGTCTGCAGGTTATTCTGATTATATGGTTTGTCTGTGATTGGGAATTCATCTATATACAGCCGTTATTCTATCCAATTTTTATGAGACATAATGCATTTGAAGTTTGGTATTCTTAAGAGGTTTAGTATGTTTGCTTGCTTGGTTTCAATCCAAAGGATGAGAATTCTACATTAACTTATTATGTCAAGTGTTGGCTTCTTGTTGGTTAGACAATTCTTTTCCCTAGCTTTTACCTTATGCTTTAGGATAGTTCCTTCATATCCTACCATCTTCTTTAATTTCAAAAAATCTTCTCCCTCCTTTTAAAAACTATTATTGTTTTCTAAACCTGAACCGCTTTCATAATAAACTTGAACTTAGATCCATGCATTTTCAAAATCTTTTCTTAAACAAAACTTCAATCAACTTAATCATACTTTGAAATTTTTGTGAGAAGACTAAAAGTCAATCAATCTCATTCAAACCATTTTTTCCATTTTGGCTTTTATCCTTAAAAACTTTCTCAAAATATTAGACTCTTGTCAATCCTTGTAGTGATGCGAACTACTATACTTCTATGATATATAGTGAAGTGAAATATTTTCCACTTGGGTGTTGAGTGAGGCTTTGTTGATTCTAAAATCCAAGCTATATCCTCCACTTTGAGATGACGCAAATTCTCCTTTCTCATAATCGTGGGTAGTAAGAATGGTTTCCACTCGGATACGACGATGATGTCTCGTCTCTTAAAATTAACCAACACACTTGTGTTTTAAAATTTCTAAAGATGAACTATGAGTACCATGATCCCCTATTGCATAGAAGGTGGTATGTAGGCACTAAAGGTTCACAACCGCGGCGGGTGCAAAAATTGTAAAAATATACTTCTTTTATCACCTCCACCATCTATTTTTGTATGCAACACTTATAGTCAAAATACACAAATTTTCAAAGAGGTTCTTGTGGAGTACCTTAGATTTTTAGGGTGCTAATACCTTCCCTTTGCATAACCAACCCCCGAACTTAGATTCTCTCCCCCTATTTTTAGGTTATTCGCTCTTTTCCCATTCCTCTGGAAACAATAAAGCGCAGTGGCAATTTTTATTTGATCTGTACGAGTCAACTCAATCCAATGGCTTAGTCTCAACATTTCTACCGCTATAAAAAATGGCGACTTCACTGGGGAAAGATTGACCAATTGTTGGTCCATTCCTAAGTGGATTGAGTATATCTTTGTTTATTTGTGTATGTGCTATTATTTGTTGTATATTATGTGTTATATATGTTTGTCTGGTTTTTCCTGGTTTTCAGGGTGCTTGGTGATTTCTCATAAGTCCTATACCCGGACTTGGGCAAAATTAAGATAGGAAGGGCGGTATAGTCATGTTAACTTTGAGGGAGTAATCCCAAAAAAGGAGACATGAGATCCCCTACTCAGTGGAGGCCCCTTTGACTGTAGTGTCATTTACCAAGTAATCGGGAAGACGTGCTGCTTTCGACCTGAGAACCTGCTGAAACTGAGGACCGCAGAACCCTTAACCTATATTGGCCTTTTAGGTGTAGTGAGGAAACTATGACAGAGTAATCCGGAAGTGGTTGTCACGTGATACTACACTTAGACGAGTTTTTCTTGAGAATATTACTAATTACTGAGTCAATCGGGACATTGGTAATATCCGAAGGAAGGATGTAGACTCTGGGAACCTTTTAGAACCTTGTTCGGCAGGTGATAAAATATTAGTCCATACCTTGCGGGTAGTACCTTTGACCTCATGCTCGTGACGTCGAACCTATGAACCCCCCATGTTTGTGATCTTGTGTGTGATTGTTGCATCATGCATTCATGCAATCATGAGCATCCTTTAAAATATATGTTTGAAGGGACTAAAAGTTAACTTTTTACAAATATCTCAGGTATTGTTTGACCATGGATTCTGGAAAAATAAAAACTCAGAAGTACAGTTTCAAGGATCCTAAGATAGATGATTTGATGAGTCTGATTCCTGAGATGGAGAATTCTACTGATTTTTAGAAGAAATATGGATCCATCGTGTCTCTTTTGAAGCCCGGGATGAAGGATGGTATTCTCTCGACTTTGGTCCAGTTCTATAACCCGATGTATCGATGTTTTACTTTCCCTGATTATCAGTTGATGCCTACATTGGAGGAGTATTCTTACCTACTGGGTTTACCTGTTATCGATCTTGTTCCTTTCATCGGTTTAGAGGGAGAGCCCAAGTCCCATGAGATTGTTGTCGCGATTCATTTGGGAAAGTCTGAGATTGAGGACAATATGACTACCAAAGGAGGAATCAGAGGATTACCCGCTCAATTTTTATTGGATAAAGCTCGCTACTTTGCTAGGATGAAGAGTTCAGTTGCTTTTGAGGCCATTTTTGCTCTACTTCCCCATGGGTTGTTGTTATTTCCTAACATCGACATATTTGTGGATGTCAACGCCATTAGGATCTTTTTGATTGGGAATCCAGTTCCTACATTATTAGGAGATGCTTACTACTCCATTCATCTTCGGGATTATTATCATGGAGGGATGGTCATTTTTTGTACGCCTTTGCTGTATCAGTGGTTTATTTCTCACTTACCTCTGTCCGATGCTTTCTGGGATGTCAAGAAGGAACATCGTTGGGCTCCAAAGATCATGGCCCTCACTCATTCTGACATTATTTGGTATCACCAGGCTTACTATGATGTGAAGATAGTCGATAGTTATGGTTGTTTCCCCAATGCACCTCTTCTCAGTACAAAGGGAGGAAATAACTACAATCCCGTTCTCGCACGATGTCAGCTTGGATATCTGATGAGAGACAAGCCAAATAGTATTCATATGAGTGGTTTCTTTCTCAAAGAGGGATAATATCTTGATGAAGCTAAGGAGGAAATTACAAAGGCTTGGCACCATATTCACAGGAAGAGTAGAAAAGATTTGGGACCTAGAGGAGTTGTTTCTTTGGAGCCTTATCTCCAGTGGGTACAAGCAAGGGAAATTCAGCTGAAGATGTCATATTCCTGTGAAGAGCCTATGCCTGACATGTTTGTGAAGACCACTCCTCCCATTTTAGGAGATGTGGAAGAGCTTCAGCTTGCCCTAGTTAGGATACAACAGGAGAAGGAGGCTTAGAAGAACAAGTGTCATACTTTAGAAATATCCTACCGAGCAGACTTGAAAGAGAAGGATGACCTGATTGATAATCTTGAGAGTCATGCTGTAGAGATGATGGAGAAGCAAGAAGATTTATTTTCCTCTAGATCTTAATTAGGACTTAGTTTCTCTCTTCATGACTCTGGTGATTGGAAAGGGGTCACCGACGGGTATGCAGAAGAGAACAAGCAGTTGAAGGCTCAGGTTGCAAGACTCACGGGAAATCGTCAGTGTGTGGAGATATCTTCATCAACTTTGCCTTATTAGGATTTTAGATTCTATATTCTCTTGTACTTAGGATTTTTAAAACTTGTACTAAAAGTTGTAATCCATTTTTGAAGTTATTATAATGAGATTTTCAGTATTTCAAAATGTGTCAGTACTTTAATATTTTCAAATCTCCTATAATTCTTTGAGTCCCTTGGAATATTAATAATGATAAATAAATCATGTGCATTGCATATCACGCATCATCATGCACATATTTCTTGCATTTCCGTTCATACCCAGGTGTCTTACTGTGTTTCTATACCTTGTTTAGAAGCAAGTTGTCTCACCAGTATAACACTTGGGCTAATTCCAGAAAGAAAATGGAGAATCTTGAACAAGATAATCGTGAGCTACGCGAAGAGGTTACTGCTTTGAAGGTCGATATGGCTAATCTGACTGCTTTGATGGAATCATTGGTGGTTGCTCAGAATCAGCCATCACTCGTTCCTCCTTCTACTTAACCACAACAAACAATAGTCACTTCTGAAGGTCCACCAGTTCCCGTTTCTGTTACTCCAGTTACTACTGCACAGAACCGTATGCCTCAGAGTTACTCGTGGGGAATGCCTGAAAATTTCATTCTAGAAGGTTACAATCTTGATGCCTAAGTTTCTCCAGTTGTTCAAGCTACTTCTACTCCTGCACCTCCTGTGGTGTATGTTACTCCTATGGCTAGAAATGAGATCCATTATACTGCACCTCCTTCGGTGAATGCTATACCGTTTGGTAATGATGAAATTTATTGACCTGTTCCTCCACCGAGTGAAAGTGTGAGTTTCTATGACCGATTGGATGATTTTCAGGATCAATTCAATGATATGCAGAAGGAAATGAAGGCCCTTTGAGGAAAAGAATTATTTGGACAGAACGTTAGTGAACTCTGCTTAGTTCCTAACCTAAAGGTTCCAACAAAGTTTAAAGTGCCGAAATTTGAAAGGTACAAGGGCAAATCTTGTCCTCGTGACCACCTGGTGTTATATATCAGGAAAATGTCCACCCATACTGATGATCAGCGTTTGCTCATTCATTTCTTCCAAGATAGTTTAACTAATGCCACTCTGAAGTGGTATATGAGTTTGGACAGTAGCAATATCCACACCATCAATGATCTAGGGGAAGCCTTCATCAAACAATATAAGTACAATATGTTCATGGCGCCTGACTGTGACCAGTTGAGGGCAATGGCTCAGAGAGACAAGGAGTGGTTCAAAGAATATGCGTAGCATTGGTGCGAGATAACTTCCCAAGTGGTACCACCTATGGGAGAACAAGAAATGACCAAGGTCTTCTTGAAAACCCTTGGATCATTTTATTATGAAAGGATGGTTGTCAGTGCGCCGAGTGATTTCACCGAAATGGTAAGCATGGGTGTTCGACTAGAAGAAGCTGTCAGAGAAGGAAGTTGTCGAAAGAAAGAAAGTGAAACAAATGTTGTTATTGGGGAAAGGAAGATTAGACCACCTAGAAGGCATCATCGGTACCAATAACAGGTTGTTTCTATGAATCTAGTTGTCAATGTAGCTCCAACCACTATGGCCTACCAAAGACCATCTCCTCAAGAGAATTAAGGGCAAAGTAAGAAGAGAGAGGCCTTTGACTCTATTCCAATGAGCTATGTAGAGTTATTCCCGACTTTGATTCAGAAGAAGTTGGTTTAAACCAGGCCCCCTGCTATACCTTCACCTTTAACCTAGTATTATAAGGCAGATCAAACATGCACTTTTCATCAAGCAGCCCCAGGAAACAACATCAAGAACTGTTATCCTTTGAAATATGACGTACAAAAGATGGTGAGATTGGGCCTCCGATTCTTTAAAGATGTTAGCCCTAATGTGAAAGATAATCCTTTGCCTAAACATGGAGGAGAAAATGCTGTAAACATGGTTGTTAGTTGTCCTGGGGACTTCCAAATTTTTGATATCAACCTGGTTAGAGGAGATTTGGTAAAGATGCATGCTGACCTCTGCGGATTTAGCTACTATACGCACGACCATGTTGGTTGTAGTATTTGCAATACAGATATCCAGGGATGTGATAAAGTAAAATCTGGTCTTCAGGAAATGATGGACGAAGGTCTCATTCACATAATCAGGCCTATGGTAGAGTATGAAGAAGATGTGAATATGGTCTATGGTTGTCCCGGTGAATTCATGATTTTTGACGTGAAATATATGAATGATGATTTGGTGTAGTTACACGCCACATTCTGTCACATGTATGGCCAAGAAGAACATCATTATAGGTCTTGCCAGATCTGCCGCAGAGATTATCGTGGTTGTTCCATTGTGAAAAGGGGTGTTCAGTTATTGTTAGACAATGGTATCATCAAAGTCTCGGAAAATAAAGATGATTACAATGGGATTAACGTGATTGAAGATTGCTCGGTCGAGACTGTGTGAGATGATGAGTATGTGTCTGCAGATGAGTTCTTTTCTTTTGATGATAAAATGTCCTCCAGTAATGATTATGAGATGTCTAAGTATTCTTAAGAAGGGGTGAATGTTATTGTGTCGTGTTTTGGTGTTCTTGCCCTTATAGATATTAAGTACCATAGCAAGCCAGCTATTGCTCCAGTGGTTATTTGCCTGCCAGGCCATGTACCATATGAATCGTACAAAGCCGTGCCATATAAATACAATACGACAATCCTAGAGGATGGTATGGAAATTCCCATCCAACCTTTGTCTGATGTCAAGAATATTGCTGAAGCCAGCCGAGTGATCCGCAGTGGTCGGGTTTTTGCCCCTGTCATTTGAGGGAATGTTAATGCTGATAAAAGGATTGCTGAAAGTACTGAACCTAAGAAAGCAGTGGGGGAATCTAGTGGTATTGCTTTGGAAAAATATGTGGACGACCTATTAAAGATTATCAAGATGAGTGACTACAAGATTGTAGACCAGTTGTTGCAGACCCCATCTAAGATATACATTCTAGAATTACTAATGAGTTCTTCTGCCCATCGAGAATCTTTGATGAGAGTATTGGATCAAGATTTTATGGAAAGTGATATGTCTCTGGACCAATTCGGTGGTGTTGTAGGGAATGTCACATCTTATAATAACCTGAGTTTCTGTGATGAAGAATTACCCGATGAAGAAAGGAATCATAACCTGGCTCTCCATATCTCCATGAATTGTAAGAATGACTCTTTGTCCAATGTATTGATTGATAATGGGTCTGCTTTAAATTTCATACCGAGGAGCAGACTCATGAAGCTGAAGTACCAGGGAACTCCCATGCGCCCGAGTGGCATAATTGTAAAAGCTTTTGACGGTTCGAGGAAGTTGGTCATCAGAGAAGTAGATTTGCCTATTCACATAGGCCCACACTTATTTCATATTACTTTCCATGTTATGGATATAGTTCCCGCCTACAGTTGTTTATTAGGACGACCGTGGATCCACGAGGTAGGGACTGTTACTTTAACTTTGCACCAGAAGCTGAAGTTTGTTCATGAAGGAAAGGTGGTCATCGTAAATGGAGAGCAAGCTTTGTTAATATCTCATTTGTCCTCTTTCAGTTTTGTGGAAGCTGATGAAGCTGCTATTGGAACTCAGTTCCAAGCTTTATCTATTGATAATGTAAGGGAAAATGAGAATTCTATAGCTTCGTTTAAGGATGCTCAACATGTGATACGTAATGGCCCTAGCAAGGTGTGGGGGAAGATTGTTGATCCACCTGTGAATAAGAATAGAGTTGGTTTGGGTTTCTCTGTGAAGAATAGTAAAGGTGAGATTATGAAGCCGAAGTCTGCTTCGGGCAAATATCAAGACATCTTTTACATCAGAGGTTATCTTTATCCAACTATTCCTAAGATCAATGATATTCTGGAAGGTGAATCAGAGCAAGAGATGTCGAACTACGTAAAGCATGGAGTCAAAGTGCAAAATTGGATCACTATTGATGTTCCCTCTTGCATTCATATTTCAAAGTAATTTGCTTTTGTTAATCTTTTCAAAAAAAATTCACTTTGCCCAAGGTGAAAGTATTGATATTGTATGGGCATATCTGTTGTTTTGATCTTTAAAATCATTAATAAAAGTTGTTTTTGATTCCCAAATTGTGTATTTTTCTCTGCTTTTTCTTGGAAAATGGTAATCAGAAAAAAAAACCTTTTAAAATAAATAATAACTGTAAATAAATCTGCATAATCACTTGCAATATGTGTCAGTTTCTAAAAGCAATCATAAATCATATGTGCAGATTAATTAAAAAACCTGTTGAGTACAATGACCCTGCACCCTCTCCCAACATTGAATATCCTGCGTATGTGACCGAATAAGAAGAATATGATGAAATTCCAGAAGAGGTTTCACGGTTTCTTGAGCGCGAGGAAAGTACCATTCAGCCATATAAAGAGCCGTTGGAGACTATTAATTTGAGTTCAGAGGAAGATCCAAAAGAAGTCAAGATTGGAGAATTGCTTCATCCCAATGTGAAGAGCAGGTTGATTGAATTGTTGAAAGAGTATGTGGACATCTTTGCTTGGTCTTACCAAGACATGCTGGGGTTGGATACCGATATTGTGGAACATCATTTTCCGCTAAAGCCAGAATGCCCGCCAATCAAGTAAAAATTGCGAAGAACTCACCCTGATATGGCAGTGAAAATTAAAGAAGAAATTTTAAAGTAGATTAATGCCGGTTTCTTGTGACATCAGTGTACCCTCAGTGGATTTCCAATATTGTCCCAATACCAAAGAAAGACGGAAAAATTCGCACGTGCGTTGATTATAGAGATTTAAACAAAGCTAGTCTAAAAGATGACTTTCTATTGCCACATATTGATATGTTGGTTGACAGTATAACAAAATTCAAAGTATTCTCGTTCATGGATGGATTTTCCGGATACAATCAAATCAGAATGGCTCCTGAGGACATGGAAAAAAATGTTTATCACACCCTGGGGAACATTCTGTTACAGAGTGATGCCCTTCAGGTTGAAGAACGCTAGTGCAACGTACCAGAGGGCTATGACAACCCTATTCCATGATCTAATGCATAAGGAAGTCAAGGTATACATTGATGATATGATTTCCAAATCCCAGACTGAAGAAGGGCATATAGAAGATTTGTTGAAATTGTTTCAGTGTTTGAGGAAGTATCATCTCTGCTTGAATCAAAATAAATGCACCTTTGGTGTCCGATCAGGAAAATTGTTAGGTTTCATTGTCATCCAAAAAGGAATTGAAGTTGATCCTGGTAAAGTCAAGGCGATTCAAGAAATTCCAGCACCAAGAATGGAAAAGCAAGTTAGAGGCTTCCTTGAGCGTTTGAATTACATTTTCAGATATATTTCCCATATGAATGCAACATGTGAGCCGATCTTCAAGCTGTTAAAGAAAGATCAAGGTTGTGTATGGACATATGATTTCCAAAGGGAATTTGAAAGCATTAAAGAGTATCTGCTTGAATCTTTTATCTTGCCCCCTCCTGTTGAAGGAAGACCATTAATTATGTATTTGTCAGTATTAGATAATTCTATGGGCTGCATTTTGGGACGACAAGATTAAACATGAGGAAAATAATATGGCATTTATCACCTTATCAAGAAGTTTACTGACTATGAGTTGCGGTATTCTATGTTGGAAAAAACATGTTGTGCTTTGTCCTGGGCGGGAAAGCAGTTGCGACAATATATGTTGAATTATACTACTTGGTTGATTTCCAAAATGGATCCGATTAAGTATATTTTTTAAAAGCCTGCTCTTACTAGAAGAATTTCCCATTGGCAGATGCTATTGTCTGAATATGATATTGAATACCATACTCAGAAGGCTATAAAAAGTAGTGTGTTGGCATATTATCTTGCTCACCAACCAGTTGAATAACGTTTCTCTTTGAAAGTTGTTTTCCCCATGTGGTTTCATAATTTCTCCCCAGGGAAGTTTGTGTAATTATCGCTCTTGGTATTGAAGAATGTATTTTGAGCTCCCCTTGACAATGTGGTATGGTCCTCCCCAATGAAGTCAGCATGAGATCCCCAGTTGATATCTCAACGATGTGGTTTTCATCTTCCCTAGAGAAGTCAATATTATAATCTCCAGTGGAAATTTAGACGTTGAAACATTGTTTTCCCCATTGAAGTCTGTGTGATATTCCTCGGTGAATCCTGGAGGAGGATGTTACATCCCTGTATCTGTTTTGATTTACTGTTTTGACTTGGTTATTTTCGGATTATGTTTCTTTCCAGAGGAGTTAAGCTGTGAAGTAGGAATTTGTTTTCTCAGTTGGTGCGTACTTTCTTATGAAAATTTCCTCCTGGATGTGATTTAGCCGAGTGTTGACTTTACTCAAGTTGGTTTCGTATGGTTATTCCCTAGTGATGTATGTCTATTTTATAAACATATACATGATAACATTCATGCATCCATACAAACATGATACATAGCTGGAGTAAAATTCATTTCTCATTTGCATTCATTATTTGTTTTTGTTGACAGATTACCCTATTTTGTAGAGTTATGTTACCCTCTCTCCAATAGAGTGTCAATCTTAAGCAGAAAGTGTATATTCTTTCAATTTCCCCACTGAGTTATCCCTCAGGGAAGAAATTTACTTTAGCCTTCTTATTCGGCTCATTATCTAGTTGGAGCTTAGTCCCTTATTGAGTTTATTTCTCATCAGGTGCTATCTTGGTTGACTGTTTCAATCCAGTTTATTTCTGGTTCGGACCTGTGGTTCCCGGTAACCTTATTATTCTGTTCTCTGCAGGCTTTGAGCCCTGGTTTAATAATGTACATTTATTTTGCACGGGAAGACTTTATCTCCTCAGCAAGACTGTATTGGCATTTCCCTAAAGAAACCAAGATTCTTTCCCCAACAACATTATTGCATTTCCTTCTCATAGCAGCAAGTGACAATCTCTTTATTTGAGCAACCTGTACTTCCCCAGTAAGTCTGTTAGTTCCCCGAGAAGATTTGTTTTTGTTACTCCAATGAATGGTAGTCTCGTCATTATGGGAGATAGTTTGTTGTTGATATTTATTACTCTGATGGATGGTAGTCTCGTCATTATAGGAGATAGTTCATTGTTGAGATGTTTACTCCAATGGATGGTAGTCTCGTCATTATGGGAGATAGTTCATTGTTGAGATTTGTTACTCCAATGGATGATAGTCTCATCATTATTGGAGATAGTTCATTGTGAGATTTGTTACTCTAATGAATGGTAGTCTCATCATTATGGGAGATAGTTCATTGTTGAGATTTGTTACTCCGATGGATGGTAGTCTCGTCATTATGGGAGATAGTTCGTTGTTGAGATTTGTTACTATCGTACCCCAAATTTTCCCTACCTTTATGATCATATCACTATGATTTTCAAGGTTAAAAATGGAAGAAAAATGTTTTAATTAAAGATGGTCCATCAATATCTAATGGCCCATTTGTAAGAATTCAAGTCAACAGAGGGGTGTATCTTAATTCAAGGGAGTGGGGCTTTCTAAACCAGAAAGACTCATATACCCGTAGACCCATTTGTGAAGTATGTTGGTCAATGGCCCATGAGATTCTGATATAAGAGTCTATTTCAAAAGGTGGTAAGATTCAATAATTAAAGCTTAAAAGGTCCATTAAGTTTTATTGTTTTTAGTAAAAAGAGGGGGGGTGTATGTCTTATTAGCCTATTTGATCCATTTTCGAAAATCATTCTATTTTGTTTTAAGAAAAACATTATTAATAAACCTTGTTTTAGTGATTATTTTTATAAACTATTTATTAAAAGACTGGTTTTACAAAACTCAAGCTTTATATTGGGTCCGATCTGTTGCAAAGGAGCCCAATCTATGCCAAAAAGGAGCATTACAATAAACAAAAATAGTATGCTGGGCCCATTTGGAATTTTGAGAAAAATTATTTGGTTTTTATTGTTACTATATTACCAATTATTTTTATTAAATTTTTTTTTATTAATTATTAAGAGATTTATTTTATTATTTATTTTATAAACTATTTGTATTAGATTTTTTAAAATTTATTTATTAAGAGTTTTGTAAACGTGAATGGGTATTTGAAAGAAGACATGTTTTTATTATAATTGGATCTAATCTTTAAAAAAAAAAGAAGAGAGGGTAATCAGGCCCAATAAGTATCCAAACAAAAATGTTGTTGCAATAAGCAAAAGAAAGAATTAGGCAGTGGTTTAAGGCCCAAAAATCCAATTGGTAACGTGTTGGGCAGAAAAGAAATAGTGCAAGCCTAAGATACAAATAGACACTATGAAAATCATAGCAGAATACGCGCGTTTCAATTGGACTAACATGTACTATAGAAATCTGAAGTAAATCAAAACTTCCTTATTACATAACAAATCTAAAAAATGCAATCGAAAGTTACAAACAAATCAGTATAAATCTAAATCAATTACAATGAAATCTGAATCCCCTAATTTGCTCTAATACTCTAAATCTAAGCTTATAATAGTAATTCTTAAATCTACAAAACCCTAATTGCTACCATATAAATACTAAAAACGGAAAATACAAAAAGGGAGAGAAATTCGTAGACGAAGCTGTAAGCAGAAGAAATGTGGAGACGAGGAAGAACTCTTGAGACTAACAAGAAAGTAAGGTTACATATCTCCCTGTTGAAGATCGAAGAAGAAAACGACTTAGTGTTTCTATATCTGAAACTCTAATCGTGCTGTCGCCGTTTCAACCTTCCATCACTACCGTCTTCGTGCACCACCAGAATCTGCAAATCGGAAAGGGGAAACGCTTAGAAATCAAAAAGCTCAAAACACAGAATAAAGAAGTGCAAAGAGGTAATGACTCAAACCCTTAACTTTAATTAGGGTTGCATTTTGTGTACAAGGGGTTAGGGGTATCGCGTCGTTGCGGTTGGGTTTGGGATTAGGGTTCACAAAGAAGAGGTTGAAGAGGATAAGGGTTAGGGAAAGAGAGAACGAGGGCTGCTGTAATGAAAAATGAAACAAAAATAATGTAAACAAATAACTTTTTATGTTATGGGATGATTCCGTGCACGCGCGTCCACCATAATTGATATACATCCATAATTTTGTCTGTTTGATCTGTATCGGACAACCATGAGGCCAAGTCCACAGAGATCCCGTGTACCCTCACGTTTGCAAACACTCAGGCCTCTCAAAAACACATAATGGGCCAAGCCCATTAGTTTTTACACCACCCCTTTGCCTATAATTGCTAAACTAGCTGAACAACTCACCTCCCTTACCACTGGGCCCAGTTCAATATTTGGACTTGGGCCCAGTTTCTTAACATACCCACTTTTTTGCTTGCTAGTTAGAACACGCACCCCCCAGACCAACTGAGCCTGAATTCAATATCTGAGTTCAGGCCTTTACTATTCACACTCCACCTTTTTACTTATGAACTTAAAATACACCCCCCTAAAACTAGTTTAATTTTCTAATTTTTTTCCTTATTTTATTTTCTTATTTCTTCCTTTATTTTGTTAAATATAATTATTATTATTTTTAGTACTTTATTATTATTTTCATATATTATTATTATTATCATTAAAATAATTATTTTCTTTAAGAAATCATGTATATATATATATATATATATATATATATATATATATATATATATATATATATATATATATATATATATATATATATATATATATATATATATATATATATATATATATATATATATATATATATATATATATATATATATATATATATATATATATATATATATATATTATTATTATTATTATTACCATTAAATATTTTAATCATGCATTAATTAAGAGCTTTTTCATAATTAATATAATTAAAATATACTCAACAAATCTTAAATATCTTTTTCGCAATAAATTAATCTAATAAACAATTTCGCAAAAGGGTTTCAAATATATTTTGACTAATCGCGCATTTAGTCCAAACTTCTGCTATCTTTACACCTGGTCAAAATGCGAGGCAATTCAAAATACTTTTGAAACCCATAAAAAACACAAACCCATATGAACTACGAATTGGGACTCTGATTCCTCATAAGAGGATACGTAGGCATACGACTAAAATCGTGGCGAGTTCCCCTAATTAAAATACAAACACTTTTCCCCTATTAAAAAATTAAAAGCCTGTTAAACCTAAACCTAAACCTAAACCTGGTATCCTTAAGAATAAGGTAGATGAAAGGTGCCTAACACCTTCCTTTGATCTAAAGAAGTCCAAAACTTAGAATCTTTGTTTTGCGAATTAGGGGTTTCTATTAGATTCCCTTCCTTAGGATAAAAACTAGTAGTGGCGGCTCTGTATTTTAAATCCAGTTGCAATGGCTGACGACTATGCTGGGGACTTCAACCCTAGGTTTAGAAGCCTTTTCTCTAGGTTTTAGGTTTTTTTTGTTTTGTGGGGTTTTTATTTTCTTTATTTATTTATTTATGCATTTATTTATTCTTTGTCTCATTTATTATTATATTTGCTGTGTGGCGGGATTGTATTTTCAAAAAAATATATTTTCAAATAACCCTTAGTAGAAGGTTCGTCTATTAGCTTAAGGGGTACATCATCCCTGCGAGTTTATGTGATGACTTTGCCTAGAGTCGGTGGAATTCCGCAAAAGGAATACTTATCGAGAGATATCCTCTTGACGAGTAGGACTTTGGAATGCCACCCATGACTCTTTGTATAACCCTAACCAAAATCTCATGACGAGACTTTTCACAACTTTGAGACGAAAGTCTCGGTCTGTAAAGAGGCTCCACCTCAGGGAGGCCCTTGTTCCTTTTCCCTCTGGTATTATTCATGATACCCTTAAGGAAGCCACCTTTTGGGAGGGTAGACTAACCGTAGGCCAAAACTAAGAGCCTACCTTATAAGGGTACCTGTCACAAAATCCTGTCACAAAACCCTGCATCTATGCATTCATACATTACACACATATTCATCATCCGTTTCTTTTTTTTATTTGGGTAAAAAAACAAAAAGAAATAAGATTTTGGTGATCATTTTTGAAAATGGATAGTAAAGGAAAACAACTTGTCTGCGTCAATACCCTCAAGCCAGACTGTGATACGGTGGCCAGAACCGGACTGTTTTAGGAAAATGCTGGTTTTCATTTTGCGTTTGTGTTTGCAAAATGTCGCGGTAAGCAAGAGTCGCCACCGACTTTTATTTTATCCAACTGGAAAGGAAAAAAGCACAGAAAAATTCCCTTTTTCGAGATTTTGAGTACGGGGGGTAGATTATAGAAAGGGAAGGTATTAGCACCCTTTCTATCCGTAGTTTTCTACGGGCTCTTAGGTACTTGCTCATCATTTTCAAAATTGCTTGTGTGTGTTTGATTTGAAATTTTTTTGTTTTACTTCGATTTAACTCTTGCTTCTGTCTTCAAGAGTGTTACGAATTCGTTTTGAAAACTTTGTTTGAAAGGAGTGTATGTGTGAAAAAAAGTTTGTTTGGATTGAGCAAGCACTTAAGAACTAATCTACCTACTCGAAAAAAAGAATTATTCTATTATTGTTTCCTTTAGAAAGTGCTATCCCACTATTAGTGAGTAGGTAGAACCGTCGTTGGAGTTTTGAGGGTCAATTCGAAAGGGACGTACGGTCACTAAAGCAATGTTAGGACGTCTTAGTAGTAACCCTAATGTCTTAGATCAATTATTCAAGGCAACAATTCCGAGGCAACTTTTCCGAACGGGACTTTGATATTTGTTTAGACAAGAGAGCGACCACTAAAATATCCTATACTTAATGACCGTTTACCAAAGGCAACCGAAGTGGGAGTGTACCCTAGGAGTGCGCATGTGCGAGTGACTCAATTTCGAGTTATTATCTTTGCACATTTAGGGTTTGCTAACTGCTTTAAAGTTTACATACATTCTTGTCATGCATCCCTATTATTTATACATCTAACAGTCAATATTTTGCGGAATTTAAAGTGTGGAAAGTAAAGCTAAGCTATTACAAGGCTTCGGGTATTTACATAGCCAAAAACAATCCCTTAAAAAAATGATAAATGAAAATAAAGGTCCTAATTAATCTATTACAACTTGTGAGCAATTACATCAATATGGTAAAAATAAATGATAAAGCGCACGCGAGGAAATTTAGAACGAGAGAGAACTAGGGTTTTGACCCCGTCTAACCTACTCGGATGAAAAATTGTTTTTATTGTTTTTAATTATTTTTTAAGAATAATAATTAGGTTTTTAAAATAAATGCACAATTAATTAGTAATTAAAGAAAATAATTAAATGACCTATTTTTTGTGTTTTATTATTTTTTAAGAAAAAAATAGAATTAAATTAAAACCCTAATTGTTCTAATTAATTTCTAATTTATTTACAAAACAATTTAAGTTATCTAAAATTAAATAATCTAATTAAATAAATTAATTTTTGATAAAAAATAAACCTAAATCTAATTGGATGGAAAAATATTATTTTTGTTATTTTTTGATAAAAAGAATATTAATTTATGTTAGTAATTATAAATAAATAAATTAATAAAGAAAAATATAAAAGAAAAAAGAAGAATTGGGTCTGAGCAGTCAGCAGAATGGGGGGTGTGAAAATCAGATTTCTGGGCCCAAAATGAATGATCCACGTTGACCTGCAAGATCCCATGCTTTGCTTAGACAAGGGTGTATCATGGACACCACATCATGGCCATCAGAACTAGCCTCCTGGACACTTGGTAGATTGGATGATGAAGGACTATGGTGGTCCTTGGCCTTGTGTGCGCGCTGGATCACTGAAAGAAAAATAATATGAAAGAATTGGGGGACCTGGGATTCGAACCCAGGCCCCATGGCCTTTTCCACTCACTCCACTACCAACTGCGTTGCATGCTTTGTTTTGTACATAAAACAATAATAAAAGATAATATGGAATAAATGGAGTTAGTGGAGGAAACAAAAAAAAAGCGCCAGAAATTCAAAAGATAATATATCAAGGATTGGATTAGGGTTCAAAACATGATCTCAATCTTCCTCCATTATTGATTTTGATCTTGATTTGATTCCTTTGAATATATTTCCAAAAATAGCCAAAACCAATCTTTTCATGCAAATAAAGGCCTTGCATTAATTCAATCTCTTGCTAGCTGGATATAGGACCTGAAACATGTACAAAATCTTGAGATTTTAATGTTTTGGATTTTTCCATGATTTGTTTTGATTTAAATTGATTTAATTCAAATAAAAATAAAAATAAATAATAAAAATAAGATAATGACAAGTGGAAAGAGCTAGGGCTCGTGGACCATGCTACCAACTCAAAACAAGTTCCAAAAGTTAGGCCCATTTAGCAAAATTTGCAATTTTAGGCATAGTTGACTTTTGACAATTTTGCAAAAAAAGGTCAACTTCACCATTGCATAACTTCCTCAATTTTGACTCTTTGAAGGTGTTTTTGGACTTTTTAGAAATCTTGAGATGTCCTCTAAACAACCCTTTTTTGTCTCATCTCAATTTGGTATTCCATGTTCATGTATGAAGCTTTTACAAAAAATAAGTGTTTTTGTTGACTTTTCAAAATGACCTATAATGTCCAAATTCATAACTTCTTGTGAGTGCATATTTTGAACTTGGGAGATGAAGATGGATTGTAGAGCATTACATCTTCTTCAAAATGAGATTTGGATGGGTCATTTCTCATAAAGTATGAGAAAGTTATGCTTGGTCAAAGTTGAGTTGACTTTTCCTACAAAACCCTAATTTAGCAACTTTTGGTTCTTGATGAATTGTGAGAAATCCTTGATGAATCATGATCAACCCTTGATCAAATGATGAAATATACTTAAAAATGAGTATGTTGACCAAAAATCTTGAAGTTTGACTGTGTGTGGGCCACAATTGACTTTTTCCCTAGCACAGTCGATTTTCAGGCCTTTGAGCAATTGACTGAGCAAACTTTCTCTGCAGGGCTTGAATCTTGACATGGATGATCTTGAGAACATATTAGGACAATGGTGAGCATTTTGGATCCCTTGGACTCAAGTATCTTGATGCAACATGAAACCCTAATTTGAGGTAGACTGCCTTAGGAGAGAGCTTGTCTGGTCAACCCTTGGGCTTCCTTGAGCAACTTGAGGATCTTTCTTGAGATGTTTTGAGAAATATGATAGGGAAAATTTTGGGGTACAATAGCTGCCCCTGTTCAATCTTCTTAAACCTGAGGATGTAGATTGGCTTACTGGCCTTTCGTGATCCGAAGGTGAAAGAGGATTGAACACTAAAGTGCCCAGAAATTTGCACTCGCATGAAGTGATTTTTGTCTTGTGATGTCGGGAATGGGCTTAAAGATGCCATCCGGAGAATGACGACAGAAGATGGGCTTAAAGATGCCATCTGAAGGAGTGTCAATCGCATAAGAGATTCCTTAGCGAGAGTCTGTATACCTGTTGTTGAGGAAGACTACGCTGGGGAATGTTGGTCTCTGTCTTGAAAGAAATAGAATTTTAGGAGCTTCGGTCGTCCGTTATTCTAATGGGGAATCGTCTTTTAGTTGAGGAGGTGAAAATGAACTACTATCTGGTCGTAACCCAGGCTTCATAGTGATAAGACTGACTGCTATCTGGTCGTAATCCAGGCTTTACAGTGACTTACTAGGGAGATGAGATTAAAATTGCTATCCGGTTGTAATCCAGGCTTCGCAATTTCTCGATTCTTATCTGGTCGTAATCCAGGCTTCAGAAGGAATTAAATTGTTATCCGGTCGCATTTGGGCTTTAAATTGAATTTAGGGCACACTAATATCCGGTCGACTCCGGGCTTCTTAGTAATAGTCCAAGTAAACTGCTATTTGGTCGTAATCCAAGCTTCACATCATCCCTCACTGTTATCTGGTCGTAATCCAGGCCTCAGTCCTTTTATCGTTATCTGGTCGTAATCCAGGCTTCACGTTGCTTTGTACCATTATCTGGTCGAATCCAGGCTTCATGGTGTTCTGTACTGCTATCTGGCCGTAATCCAGGCTTCACAATATCTTGCTTCTTATCTGGTCATAATCCAGTCTTCAGAAGAGATCAAATGGTTATCTGGTCGTAATTCGGGCTTCCCTTTGGCTTTGGGCCTACTAATATCTGGTCGTAATCCGGGCTTCATAGTAATTGGTCGGGTAAACTGCTATTTGGTCGTAATCCAAGCTTCACAGAGTCCCTCACTATTATCTGGTCATAATCCAGGCTTCACAGTGTCTTTTATCGCTATCTGGTCATAATCCAGGCTTCACGATGTCTCATACCATTATCTAGTCGAATCCAGGCTTCGCGGTGTTTGGAGGAATCAAGATACTATCTGGTCGAATCCGAGCTTCATAACTTGTATTAAAGATATACCACTATCTGGTCGTAATCCAGGCTTCGCGGTGTCTTCTACCATTATCTGGTCGTAATACAGGCTTCATGGTCTTGTATTCCTATCTGGTCGCAATCCAGGCTTCACAATAACTTGTTGAGCTGTTATCCGGTCGTAATTCGGGCTTCACGGCTTGCTGGGGATTAAACTATTATCCGGTCGAATCCAGGCTTCATAGCTTAAAGATAAACCACTATCTGGTCGAATCCAAGCTTCGTGGTGTTTGATACTGTTATCCGGTCGTTCTTCAGGCTTCACAATATGCTGTAGAAATCAAGATACTATCCGGTCGGACCCGGGCTTCATAACTTGAGCTTGGTGAGAATTTGATTGTATCTTTCCTGAAAGGTAAAGGTTAGTTGTATGTAATGCATGATGTGTATCAAGCAATGATGTTCTCAAAATAAATGAGATTGTGTTGTATGATGCGTATGCATATGTCATGATGTATGGACATGCGAATGTTTTTGATGTTCTCTAGCTGGGGAAAATAAATCTCGGACTGCTACTCGGAGAAAAAGAGTTTTTGCTCGTTGGGGATAACGACCGAAGATGATTGTGAGCATAATCCTACTGGAGAAAATAATTCCGCTGGGGAATAAACTGATGAGAAAATGACTCTGTGGGAAAGAGATACTCTGCTAGAGGACCTATTGATTTGGAGAAATACCCTCGGCTGGGGATGAATCACCATTGCCGGTGATGATGAACTCTGTCGGGGATAAAGTTTCTGTTTGTGAAAGAGACGAACTCCGTTGGGGATAATCTTCTATTGCTGATGATAGATGAACTCTGCTTGGGGGAGAATCTTACCGACTTATTCGCGGTTGCGAGCCTTAGCTGAGGGGAGTGATATCCTGTTCAGGACCGCTAACATCACTGTCCTTTCTTACTCTGCGGGGAGTGAATGTACCTTTAGTTGTATTCTCAAGCTAGGTCTATCCTATACTTGGTGGACAGAGCAACTGTAAGGTTTGGACATTTCTTGTTTGCCCCTGTTCCTGATATTACGAGTAATCGTCTTTTGTTTCGTATGTAAATATTTATGAGCAACAATTATTGTCAAATGTATATATCAAAAATGAACATTGGACGTTCTTGCAAAACAAAACAGAAAAAGGAAAACAATTTGAAATTTCTCTGTGAAAATGAATCGTATTGATTTTGAAGTTGGCCTGTAAAATAGGCATTTTGTACAAGAGGCTGACGTCCTAGTAAGGGAACGTTGCCGAACAAACAGAATTTATATAGTTTGTGTAAAAGAAAGAAAAAAAGCTATGTGAACAATCCCACTGGGTTCCAACTCTGCTATTGCCTTTATATCCCCGAGCATCTCATCACTTTTCCACTGGGTTGAAGGTAGATCAGACTGATTAGTGTCGTCCGAGCTTGATAGTCAGTACCAAAGTCTGGTTTCAAGGTGATCCAGTGAGAGATAGTGTTACGCTTTAATCCCTAATTTTTGCCTGGACCGCCCTTTCGGGTTTTCAGTCCACCGGGATACCCTTTTTTGCCCAAGCCGCCTTTTCAGGTTTTCGACTTGCCGGGTGTACAAATTTTTTTATTTTCATCCCTTATTTTTGCCCGAACCCTTTTGGTTCGCCGAGAAGCCCTTATTTTTGTCTAGGCCAGTCAACCTAGCGGGTCTTTGATTATGTGTAGTATCTTTTTACTATGTCTGCATTGACGGGGTGAGGAAGGTCGTCACCATCTATGGTGGTTAGAATCATAGCTCCTCTCAAAAAAATGTTCTTAACCACAAATGGCCCTTCGTACGTAGGGGTCCATTTGCCCCTGGGATCATCTTGCGGCAGTATGATGCGCTTGATCACCAGATCCCCAACTTGATACTCTTGTCGTCTGACTTTCTTGTTAAATGCCTTGATCATTCGCTTTTGATACGTCTGACCATGACAAATAGCAGTAAGTCTCTTTTCATCGATTAAGTTCAACTGATCAAGCCGGGTCTGGATCCAGTCGTCCTCGCTCAAACATGCATCCTTCATAATCCTAAGAGAGGGTATCTGGACTTCAATGGGTAAGACTGCCTCCATGTCGTACACCAAAGAGTAGGGTGTTGCCCCTGTTGAAGTCCGTGCTGAGGTACAGTATCCATGAAGAGCAAAGGGTAACATCTCGTGCCAATCTTTGTATGTCACCGTCATCTTCTGCACAATCTTCTTGATGTTCTTATTAGCCGCTTCTACAGCCCCATTCATCTTCGGCCGGTAAGGAGAAGATTTGTGATGATGTATCTTAAACTGCTTGCAGAGCTCGGTGATCATTGTATTGTTGAGATTTATACCGTTGTTCGTAATGATCCTCTCTGGTACATCGTATCGACAGATTAAATTGTGCTGAATAAACCGTGCTACGACGTTCTTGGTCACTGTAGCAAAGGAAGTTGCCTCAACCCATTTCGTAAAGTAATCAATTACTACCAGAATGAAACAATGCCCGTTGGATGCAGTAGGTCTGATCTCGCCAATCATATCGATACCCCACATTACAAAAGGCCAAGGGGCCGTCAAAACTTTCAGAGGAATTGGAGGTATATGCACCTTATCAGCATAGACTTGGCACTTATGACAGGTTTGAGAATGCTGATAATAGTCGGCTTCCATAGTGGACCAATAATATCCTGCCCGAAGGATTTTCTTTGCCATGGTATGCCCACTGGAATGAGTTCCGAAAGTACCTTCATGTAATTCTGCCATGATTCTTTCTGCCTCGTTCTTATCCATACATCGCAGTAAAGTTGAATCATGGTTATGCTTGTAAAGGATACCATTACTGATGAAGAACTTCGCAGCAAACCTCCTCAAGAACTTCTTATCATTAACAGATGCACCCTCAGGTACTCTTGAGCCTCAAGATACCTCTTTACCTCGTGAAACCAGGGTTTATTTGCTACCTCTTCAGTCTCAATGTCACAACAATGTGCGGGTTCAGCCAACCTCTCAATGGTAATCTGGGGAGCCTCATTGTCCCATATGACCTTGAACATAGAAGACATAGTAGCTAGCGCGTCCGCTAACTGACTCTCCTCCCTGGGGAAATGTTCAAAGGTTATCTCCTCGAAGTGCGGAATAAACGTCAATACATACTCTTTGTAAGGAATAAGATTTGGGTGTTTCATATCCCACTCGCCTTTGATCTGACTGATCACGAGAGCAGAATCTCTGAATACACTCAAGAGCTTAATCCTTAAGTCAATAGCTGCTCGAAGACCCATGATGCACGCTGTGATACGGAGGGAGAGAACTGACTGTTTTTTGGAATGCTGGTTCGCGTTTTGCGTTTGTTTTTGCAAAATGTCGCGGTAAGCAAGAGTCGCCACCGTCTTTTATTTTATCCAACAAGGAAAGGAAAATAGCACAGAAAAATTCCTTTTTCGAGATGTTTCTCGGGTCCGGGGGGTAGATTATAGAAAGGGAAGGTGTTAGCATCCTTTCTATCCGTGGTTATCCACGGGCTCTTAGGTACTTGCTCAAAGTGTTTTCAAAATTTTCTTTTCTTTGTATTTATGGGTTTGAAAGAAGTTTGTTTGAAAGGTGTAAGTGCGAAAAGTTTTATTTTGTTTTGAAAGGAGCAAGTACTTAAGAACCATCTACCTACTCGAAAAAGGAATCAATTTGTGCTAATGTCCTTTAGACAATGCTATCCCACTATTGATGAGTAGGTAGCATCGTCGTTGGAGTTTTAAGGGTCAATTCGATTAAGGGACGTGCGGTCACTAAAGCAATGTTAGGATGCCTTAGCGGTAACCCTAATGTCTTAGATCATTTTTCCGAGGCAACCTTTTCGAGGCAACTATGATCTTTGGACAAGAGGGCGACCTCTAAAACCTCATATACTCAATGACCACGTTCGAAGGCAACCAAGCGAGGTGTACCCTAAGAGTGCGCATGTGCGAGTGTGTTATTTTCAGTTAATTTGTCTTTGTACATGTCAATGGTTATCTATGTTGATTTTAGGTTTAAACATTTGATCTTTTCATGCATTCCCTATTATCAAACATCTAACAGTTTATAAGTTGCGGAAATTAAATTGCGGAAATTAAAACTAACTATTACAACATGTCGGGTATTTACATCGGCAAAAGCAAACCTTGAAATTAAACTGCGGAAAATAAATAGAGTGATAAAATAATTTAAAGTCCTATTAAACTATTACATTCCGGGAAACAGATACAATAATATGATAAATGGATCGCGTGCGAGAAAATTAAATCGGGCGAGTTTTTAGGGTTTTGACCCTTTTTTGAAAGAAAGCATTTTTTTTGGTTTATTTTTGAATTAAGAAAGGAATTAAATTAGGTTAAGCATTAAATTAAATAAGCTAATTAATTAATTAATAAAAATAATATTTTTTTGGATTTTTTGATATTTAAAGAAATAAAATTAATTTGATCAAAGTTAGTAAAACCTAATTATCTAAATTAATTTTAATTATTGCAAAAGATATTAAAGTTATTTCCTAATTGAGCTAAATTAATTAAATTAATATTTATTTACAAAAATAAAGTGCTGAATTTAATTTTAATAAATAAAATATATTTTTGGTTTTTGATTTTATGAGGAAAAAGTTTAATTGGTCAATTAAAAATAATAACAATAAATAAATGAATAAAAGAAATAATAAAAATAAAATAGAAAGAATTAAGGTTAGGAGGTTATGGGCCTGAAAGGGAGTCTTGATAGGAATTTTTGTGGCCCATTAACGTTGGCCTGCATGACTTTTTCTAATTCCATGTGTGCACGTTGACTAGAGCATATGGTGGACTTTCATTCTTGACCATCAGATTTGGCTTGGGGGCCATCTGTCCACTGATTGCATGAGGGATCATGGTAGGCTACGCACTTGGGCTGGTATTGAATCACCTGTGAAAAAATAATAATATGCATTTGGGGGACCTGGGATTCGAACCCAGGTCCTATGAGTCACTGGACAGCGCGCTTACCATCACACCACTATGCTTCATTCGTTAGTGTATTGAGTAACAATAATAATATTGGAAATCAAACAATATGCCAGAATTAAGAAAATAAAAACGCGCGAAGTTTGAAACATCCAATCAGGGGGAGACACGTCATCGTCTTGCTCGTTGAAACCTGGTTTTTTTTACCTGCGGATTTGTATCCGCAGCTAAATACGCATGGTCATCCTAAAATCTATCCTAGGCCATAGAAATTGATTCTAAGACCATGGTTCGATTCGTCTGGGCATCCTGAGTACGTCTATGTCCCTCTTGGATCTTGATTTCACCTGTGCATGAAATGCCTATAAACAACTACCAAAACCCTAGGTTCGGTTACATGGCTATGGCTCATAAAAACGCAATCAAATAATGCAGAATGCCTCTAATTTGAACGATAAGCATGAATATACTAATAATTTGTCAAAAAGATGCAAGAACATGAGGATACGATTTCAAATGCAAAGCGGTTTTCAGAGAGACTTACAGCGCGATTGAGAGGGTATGAGAGTGAGCTTTTGATTGCTTCTGACTCAGTGGATGCCCAGCAAGTGATTGGCATTGAGATTTGGTTCTGAATTGGCCTCTATGCACGATTTCAGATTCACACTTTTTCCAAGTTTTCTCAAGTTTGGTTCTTATGATTTTGCAGCCTCTAACCTCTGATTCGTATGCCTTTGCATTGTATATGTATGCTGCATTGGATTAGGTCAAGTTTTGGGTCTTGAATCTTTGTAAATCAATGCTTGGAGATATGATTTGATTCACCATTGATAACCTTCCAATTTGGTCCAAAATCCAATATTTTTGTACATGAAAAGCTTGATACGGATTTGATCATGATCATGATGATAATTAAGACTTATAACAACCAAAAAGATCCTAAGTAATCAATATTTGGATTTTATTTGATTTAAATTGATTTAAAATGAATTAATTCAATAAAAAATCAAATAAAATAGAAAAATTAATAAATGGACACAAGGATGAATCTAGGACACGTGTATAGTGTGACAAGATCAAATCAAGTGGAAAAGAATGGGCCCATGTGACAAAATTTGAAGTTTTGGGGATAGTTGACTTTTGGCAATTTTGCAAAGATGCCCAACTTCAACAATGCATAACTTCTTCAATTTTGAACTTTTGGAAGTTTTATTGGACTTTTTAGAAATATTGAGATGTCCTCTAATCAACCCTTTTGGTATCATCTCATTTTGATATTCCATGCTCAAGTTATAAGCTTTGGAAAAAAAGGTGTTTTTGTTGACTTTCAAAAATGTCATATAATATCCAAATTTGTAACTTTTTGTGAGTGCATTTCTTGATCTTGGGGTATGAAGATGGATTGTAGGAAATTTCATCCTCTTCAAAATGAGCTTTTTATGGGTCATTTATCATAAAGTATGAGAAAGTTATGCTTGGTCAAAGTTGAGTTAACTTTTCCTGCAAAACCCTAATTTAGCAACTTTTGAGTCTTGATGAATTTTGAGCAATCCTTGATGAATCATGATCAACCCTTGATCAAATGATGAAATATCCTTCAAAATGATAATGTTGACAAAAAATCTTGAAGTTTTACTGTTTATAGGCCACAGTTGACTTTTGCCCTAGCACAGTCGATTTTTGGACCCTTTGAGCAATTGACTGACCAAACTTCCTCTACAAGGCTTGAAATTTGACATGGATGAACTTGAGAGTATATTGGGACATTGGGGAGGACTTGAGGTCATTTGGATGCAAGGACCTTGATGCAAAAAAAAACCCTAATTTGAGGTTGACTGCCTTAGGAGATGATTTGACTGTCCAACTCTTGAGCAATCTTGAGCCACTTGGAGATTTTTCTTGCCATGTTTGGAGAAATATGAGAGGGCAAATTTTGGGGTGCAACACACGCTTCATACTCCGCCATGTTGTTGGTGCAGTTAAAACATAATCGGGCGGTGGACGGAGTATGACAGCCTTCAGGAGATATGATCACGGCGCAAATGCCATTTCCTAAAGCGTTTGAAGCTCCATCGAAATACATAGACCATCGGAATCCCTCCTCAGGTCCTTCATCTGGTCCAGGTTTTTCACAGTCAGTCACCAACATGATGTTCTCATCCGGGAATTCGAAGTTCATAGACTGGTAATCATCCACGGCCTGATGCGCCAAATGATCTGCCAACACACTGCCCTTGATTGCTTTTTGGGTTGTGTATTGGATGTCATATTCAGTCAAGATCATCTGCCATCTTGCTATTATTCCGGATAAGGCAGGCTTTTCGAAGATATACTTGATTGGGTCCATCTTTGATATCAATAGGGTAGTGTGAGTTAGCATATACTGTCTCAGCCGACGAGCAACCCATGCCAAAGTGCAGCAAGTTTTCTCAAGCAGTGAGTATCGGGTCTCACAGTCGGTAAACTTTTTGCTAAGGTAGTAAATAGCATGCTCTTTTCGGCCAGACTCGTCATGCTGCCCCAGCACACACCCTATCAAATTATCGAGTACTGTCAAGTATAAGATCAAAGGTCTCCCTTTAACTGGAGGCATCAGAATAGGTGGCTCTTGGAGGTATTCTTTGATCCTTTCGAAAGCGGCCTGACATTCATCATTCCACCTTACCACTTGATCTTTCTTCAGTAGCTTGAAGATTGGCTCACAAGTAGCAGTCAAATGTGAAATGAATCGGGCAATGTAGTTCAGACGTCCCAAAAAGCCTCTGACTTCTTTTTCTGTTCGGGGAGCTGGAATTTCCTATATAGCTTTCACCTTTGCAGGATCCACTTGAATACCTTTATCACTAACAATGAAACCCAACAGCTTACCAGACCTTACTCTGAAGGTGCATTTGTTCGGGTTTAACCTTAGCTTGTACATCTTCAACCTGTCGAATAGCTTCTGAAGATGGTCAAGGTGTTATTCTTCAGTCTGGGACCTTGCAATCATGTCATCAACGTATACCTCAATCTCATGATGGATCATGTCGTGGAACAAAGCGACCATGGCGCGCTGATACGTTGCCCCAGCATTCTTCAGTCCGAACGACATGACCTTGTAGCAAAAGGTACCCCACTGCGTAACAAAGGAGAAGATTGTAACCAGAAAAACCATCCATAAAGGAGAAGATTGTAGCAAAAGGTACCCCACTTCAAAGTTTGACTGTTTATAGGCCACAGTTGACTTTTGCCCTAACACAATCGATTTTTGGACCCTTTGAGCAATTGACTGACCAAACTTCCTCTGCAAGGCTTGAAATTTGACATGGATGAACTTGAGAGCATATTGGGACATTGGGGAGAACTTGAGGTCATTTGGATGCAAGGACCTTGATGCAACAAAAAAAATTCTAATTTGAGGTTGACTGCCTTAGGAGATGATTTGACTGTCCAACTCTTGAGCAATCTTGAGCCACTTGGAGATTTTTCTTGCCATGTTTGGATAAATATGAGAGGGCAAATTTTAGGGTGCAACAGCTGCCCCTGTTCAATTTTCTTAAACCTGAGGATGTAGATTGGCTTTCGGGCCTTTCGTGATCCGAAGGTGGAAGATGATTAAACACTAGAGTGCCCGGAAATTTGAACTCGCATGAAGTAGTATCAGCCTTGTGATGTCGGGAATGGGCTTATAGATGCCATTTGGAGACTGTTGATAGGTGGTCTGAACTTCGATTGGGAAACGAATCAGGGAGATCTTATCATCGATCTGAGTGAACCAGAGGAGGTCTTGGATTAACTTTGACTGGATCGGCATGAGAAAAATATTTAAGAATCAATTTAACTGGACCAGACAAGGTCTTGGAATAACTTCAACTTGAATACGAATTAGGGAGATCTTCGCAGCGATCTGACTGAACTAGAGGAGGTTTTGGATTAACTTTGCCTGGATCGACATTAGAAAAATCTTTAGGAATCGATTTAACTGGACCAGACAAAAGTCTTGGAATATCTTTGACTGGATCGGCATCAGAAAAATCTTTAGGAATCGATTTAACTGGACCAGACAAAGGTTTTGGATAACTTTGACTGGATCGGCATCAGAAAAATCTTTAGGAATCGATTTAACTGGACCAGACAAAGGTTTTGGATAACTTTGACTGGATCGGCATCATAAAAATATTTAGGAATCGATTTAACTGGACCAGACAAAAGTCTTGGAATATCTTTGACTGGATCGGCATCAGAAAAATCTTTAGGAATCGATTTAACTAGACCAGACAAAGGTCTTGGATAACTTTGACTGGATCGACATCAGAAAAATCTTTAGGAATCGATTTAACTGGACCAGACAAAAGTCTTGGAATATCTTTGACTGGATCGACATCAGAAAAATCTTTAGGAATCGGTTTAACTGGACCAGACAAAGGTCTTGGATAACTTTGACTGGATCGGCATCAGAAAAATCTTTAGGAATCGATTTAACTAGACCAAACAAAAGTCTTGGAATATCTTTGATTGGATCGACATCAAAAAAATCTTTAGGAATCGATTTAACTGGACCAGACAAAGGTCTTGGATAATTTTGACTGGATCGACATCAGAAAAATCTTTAGGAATCGATTTAACTGGACCAGACAAAAGTCTTGGAATATCTTTGACTGGATTGGCATCAGAAAAATCTTTAGGAATCGATTTAACTGGACCAGACAAAGGTCTTGGAATATCTTTAACTGGATCGGCATCAGAAAAATCTTTAGGAATCAATTTAACTGGACCAGACAAAGGTCTTGGAATATCTTTGACTGGATCGGCATCAGAAAAATCTTTAGGAATCGATTTAACTGGACCAGACAAAGGTCTTGGATAACTTTGACTGGATCGGCATCAGAAAAATCTTTAGGAATCGATTTAACTGGACCAGACAAAGGTCTTAGATAACTTTGACTGGATCGGCATCAGAAAAATCTTTAGGAATCGATTTAACTAGACCAGACAAAAGTCTTGGATATAGTTAAGAACTTAACTGCATCTTTCCTGAAAGGTAAAGGTCAGTCATATGCAATGCATGATATGGATCAAGCAATGATGTTCTCAAAATAAATGAGATTGTGTGGTATGATGCGTATATGCATGTATCATGATGTATGGAAATGTAATGTTTTAGCTGGGGAAAATAAATCCCGGATAGCTGCTGGAGAATAGAGTTGAATTCTTCGTTTCCGCTGGGGATGGTGAACGAAGGTGACTGCGAGAATAAACCTGCAGGAGAAGATAACTCCGTTGGGGAATAAACTGATGAAGAGATTACTCTGTAGGGAAGAGACGCTCTGCAGAGGATTCCACTGATAAATTTCGTCGGGATGAATTATCGTTGCTGGTGATATTGAATCTGTTGAGGATTGAATTCCTGTTTGTGAAAGGAAAGAACTTTGCTGGGGATGATCTTTCAGTTGCGACTTTCCGGGGATAACCCTGTTAGGCTTTGGTGGGGATAATCCTCTGAATTTTCTGGGAATGATCCTTTGAACTTGGTTGGGGAGGTTTATTTTGTACTCCGCTGGGGGTAAACTTCCAGAGTCTACTGAGGATAATGCTTCAACTCCGTTAAGGAAGCTTTTTCAGACCGTTCTGGGGAAATAATGACTCCACTGGGGGGTATCATGTACTCTGTCGGGGAACATTCTTATACTCTGCCAGGGAATATTAAGATTGCCGGGGGTATCAAGCCTTTTTAGTGCTGATGGTAGATAAACTCTGCTTGGGGAGAGCATTGCTGATTCGTTCATAGTTGCAAGTCTCGGCTGGGGGAGAGCTACCATTACTGTCTTATTCTGCGGGGAGTGAAGGTATCTTAGCCATATTCTTCAGCTGAATTTACATTGTACCTGATGGACAGAGTAACTGTACAGTTTGGACAATTCTATTGCCCCTGTTTCTGATATTACCAGTAATTCGTCTTTTGTTTCGCATGTAAATATTTATGAGCAGCAATTAATGTCAAATGCATATATCAAAAATGAACATTGGACGTTCTTTGCAAAACAAAACAGATAAAGGAAAAATAGTTTGAAATTTGTCTGAAAATGAATTTGTATTGATTTTGAAGTTTAGCCTGTAAATAGGCGTTTTTGTACAAGAGGCTGACGTCCTAGTAAGAGAACGCTGCCGAACCAATAGAATTTATACAATTTGTGAAAAGACTAAACAAAACAGCTATGTGAACAATCCCACTGGGTTCCAACTCTGCTGTCGCCTTTATGTCCTCGAGCATCTCATCACTTTGCTATTGGTTGAAGGTAGATCAGATTGATTAGCGTCGTCCGAGCTTGATAGTTGATACCGAAGTCTGGATGTAAGGTGATCCAACGAGACATAGTGTTACTCTTTAATCCCTAATTTTTGCCTGGACCGCCCTTTCGGGTTTTCAGTCCACCGGGATACCCTTTTTTGCCCAAGTCGCCTTTTCAGGTTTTCGACTTACCGGGTGTACAAATTTTTTCATTTTCATCCCTTATTTTTGCCCGAACCCTTTTGGTTCGCCGGGAAGCCCTTATTTTTTCCTAGGCCAGTCAACCTAGCGGGTTTTTGATTATGCGTAGTATCTTTTCACTATGTCTGCATTGACGGGGTGAGGAAGGTCGTCACCATCCATGGTGGTTAGAATCATAGCTCCTCCTGAGAAAATGTTCTTAACCACAAATGGCCCTTCATAAGTAGGGGTCCATTTCCCCCTGGGATCACCTTGAGGTAGGATAATACGCTTGATTACCAGATCCCCAACTTGATACTCTTGTCGTCTAACTTTCTTGTTAAATGCCTTGATCATCCGTTTTTGATACGTTTGACCATGACAAATAGCAGTAAGTATCTTTTCGTTGATTAGGTTCAACTGATCAAGTCGGGTCTGAATCCAGTCATCTTCTCTCAAACCTGCATCCTTCATGATTCAGATAGAGGGTATCTGAACTTCGATGGGCAAGACAGCCTCCATGCCATAAACTAAGGAATAAGGTGTTGCCCCTGTTGACGTCCGCGCTGAGGTACAGTACCCATGGAGAGGAAATGGTAACATCTCGTGCCAGTCTTTGTATGTTACTGTCATCTTCTGCACAATCTTCTTAATGTTCTTATTAGCCGCTTCGACAACCCCATTCATCTTTGGCCGGTAGGGAGAAGAGTTGTGATGCTGTATCTTGAACTGTTCGCAGAGCTCAGTGATCATCTTGTTGTTGAGATTAGTACCATTATCCGTAATGATCCTCTCTGGTACACCATATCGATAGATCAGATTGTGCCGAATGCACCGTGCCACGACGTTCTTGGTTACAGTAGCAAAGGAAGCTACTTCGACCCACTTCGTAAAGTAATCAATAGCTACCAGGATGAAAAGATGCCCGCTGGATGCCGTAGGTCTGATCTCGCCGATCATATCAATGCCCAACATTGCAAAAGGCCAAGGTGCCATCAAAACATTCAGATCTTCGATATCAGTAGGGTCGTGTGAGTCAGCATATACTGTCTTAGGCGGCGAAAAACCCATACCAAAGCGTAGAAAGTTCTCTCGAGCAGTGAGTATCGGGTCTCACGGTCGGTAAACTTTTTGCTAAGGTAATAAATAGCATGCTCTTTTCGGCCAGACCCGTCATGCTGTCCCAGCACACCTCTTTGTATTATCCAGCACTTTTAAGTATAAGATCAACGGTGTTTCCTGTGGTTGGAGGCATCAAAATTGGTGGCTTGGAGGTAGTATGGCCCTCTCTTCTTGAAGCAATAGACTAGTAAGTTCCTCAGGCACTTCACAATCGTCTACACCTTCGTCTTTGGCTAAGTCGATCGGACTTTTGAAGTCATAACTGGCAGTAGCAGAGTCGTTATCAGTGGGATCCAGAGTGGATGTGGATCATGATATGTGAGTGTGTGTAAAATAGCTGTTTTGCAATATATAATAAAAGAAAAACAAGGAGCGCAAGATTTGAAATGCAAGAAACGTCCAATGCTTTTATTAATGATATATGTAGATGACACACATAAATCCCTCACAAACAAGACCATGGTGCCCCGGGTAAGACACCGGGCTGCAAAGTTTAAAACATTGTTTGTTGCAAATACAAAACAAAAGTCTCATTACTGGGTAACAAAAGAAACGGGCATGGAATCCTTCGTTGTCCAATTTCTCAGGCCATCATTGGTAGTTGGGTAAATCCAGCTATCAATATCAAACTCTTCATCATCATCATCCCCAATAGCACTTACTCCCACATCATGTTTCGGCATAGGAGCTGTTATGACATTTGGCTTTCCTGGCGCTTCAAATTCAATCTCCTTAGCTTCGATCAAATCTTATACCTTATTCTTCAAAGTCCAACAATCATCTGTATTATGCCCCGGGCTATCAGAGTGAAAAGCACAACGGGCATTAGGGTTGTACTTCGGTGATGTTGTATTTGGATTTTTCGGGGCTTCCCTTGGAATCACTAGATTGGTCTTCAATAGCTGTGGCAGAATCTGAGACAAAGTCATGTTGAGACGGGTGAATTGCCTTCGAGGTCTCTCGTCCTTTTGTTGATTGTTGTGCTGAGGAGCACCGGCAGGTCTTGAAATAACAAACACATTAACAGCTTGGCGGCGTTCAGGTCTATTCTGGCTTTTCAAACCGTAAACAACACTCGACTCTTTCTTAAAAGGTTTATTCTCGGTGCTTGACAAAGCACCCTCCTGTATTTTACCGGATTTGATACCAGTCTCAATCCTTTCACCGGTCATAATCAGCTCTGTAAACCCAAACGGAGAGCTTCCAACCAAATGGTTGAAAAATGGACCTGATAAGGTCCCCAGAAACATATCCACAAGCTCCCGATCAACCAAGGGTGGTTGCACTCTTCCGGCGAGATCCCTCTACTTCTGAGCATAATCTTTGAATCCTTCACCTGTTCCCATTGACATACCTTGGAGTTGGGTACGCGTGGGCGCGAGGTCGGCATTATATTGGTACTGCCTGTAGAAAGCAGCAGCCAAATCTTCCCAACTGCGGATACTGGCTCCGTCCAAGTGGTCGAACCATTCAAGCTGAGTCCCTGAGAGACTGTCTTGAAAGAAGTGGATCCACAGGTTCTTATCAGCGGTGTACGGCTGAATCTTCCTTACATATGACCGGAGGTGCAGCTTCGGACAAGAAACTCTGTCATACTTAGCAAAAGCTGGTGCTTTGAATTTATGGGGAATCACTACCCCAGATGATAGACCTAGATCACCAAAGTCCAGACCAGGCACTTTCTGAACTTCCATCGCACTTAACCAGTCTTCCAATTGTTTGTATCTATCCTCAGCAGGAGGATACTGGTGTTCGTCTAAGTCCGTCTCGCTGTTGGAGACCACAGGGCTAGGAGCCCTCCTTTCTTCCTGACTATCTTTCCC
Source organism: Vicia faba (assembly GCA_948472305.1). Taxonomy (NCBI): domain Eukaryota; kingdom Viridiplantae; phylum Streptophyta; class Magnoliopsida; order Fabales; family Fabaceae; genus Vicia; species Vicia faba. Next base: position 1,282,885,796 of record OX451740.1, on the reverse strand, counting down.
TCCAGATGAGGTGGTCAAATCAACTTCATCCCGTAGCCTGTTTCCAAATCAGTGACCTGTGTTAAACAGGATTGTCATCTTCTTCTTCTTCTTCTTCTCTTTCAGAATCAGGGTTTTCAGATCTTGCTGACCCTTAGCTAGATTCATGAACAGCTCTTGGAATTGGGCATTCTGGGCCTGGAGGGCCTTGATGGCTTGCTCAGTTAATGGTTCAGCAGACATGATGAGTGCTGAAATAAACAGCGAAGAAGATAAGAGGCCTGTAATGGGTACCTGTTATGAAGTGCATGGGATGAAATGCGTATGACATGATTTCAAAGACAATCGAGGGATTCAAATTCGTAAACAAGAAATGAAACACACTTTTATTAGGTAAACTTTGAAATTCAAATTGTTCAACAAATTGCCCTTAAGGCGTTACAAGAAAGGAAATACTGAAAAGTAAATAAAAACTGGAAATGATCAAAAGATATCAACGCTCCCATGGTCGTTTCTTGTCGGTACAGACGTAGTCATTAAGGATCCCCTTGTTTTCCAGCTGTCTTGTCAACTTCTGAATCTTCTGCTCTTGCTCGTTGAACTTTTCTCAGTAAGCATCCCATTCTTCTCCCAGTTGCATCCAAGACCTTTTTAGTGCCCCAATGTCAGTGGGCATGTAAGGATGGAGGATGGTCGGAAGAACCCCTTCTTCATCAGCAACTTCAACAATGATAGGCAGGACAACTTCATATGGCATACTCAACTTTTGGGCAAGGATACGAACCCATCTGAGATATGGCTCCATCGGAAGAGAAGTCTTTGGACCCAACTCATGTGGATCAGATCTGTGAACTCTATCCCAAGCCCTTATGAATCTGCGGCGTTGCTCGTTGCTATCCCCTTGAAAATCAAAGATGATACTAGGCATTAGCAATTCATGAGGACCTTCCCTCCTAGCATGCCCAAACTGACGTAAGGCCAAGCATGGATTGTAAGAAATTCCTCCATTGGTTCCTACTAGGGGAACATTGGGGTACTCCCCACATCGATCAATAATAGCCATCTCGTCCATACCCTTGATAGTCCAGATAATGTCATTATGAGAGAGAGACATAACCCTATAGGCCCAGCCCATGCCTTCTTTGTTCTTCAGCACTGATTTGGAGAGGTGCGAAATACACCACCTCGCCAATAACGGAGTACAACACATCAAGGTTCCTCGCTTCCTAGCAGTACGAGCATAAAGCTAATGGAGGATGTCACCCAAGAGAGTGGGTACAGGATTACCAGAGATGAAGATTTTTACCGCATTCACATCAACAAAAGAGTCAGAGTTCGGAAACAATACCAAGCTATATATCAGAAGAGCCAGAATATCTTCGAATGCCTTGAAGTCCAGACTATCCTAGAAATAATTAGCCTTACCAACCAAGAACTTAGTCAGAAAGCCCTTTTCTCCACTTCTAGTCTCCCAATTATCCATTACCTCAGCCTTTGTCAAATGAAGGGCTGAAGCAATCTCTTCGGGCCTAAGGACCTTCTCCCAACCAGTAAACGGAGTCTGCTCCAGAATAGAGATACCGAGCAGATCAGAGAACTCTTCTAAGGTGGGAACCAACTGGTAGTCTTGAAAAGTAAAGCAATGGTACAACGGATCATAGAACTGGACTAAGACTTTCATCATCTGTTCATCTATCTAGGAGGTGACCAAACTAAGAAGATGCCCATGTCTTCTGATAAAGGAAGTAGTATCTGGCATCTTTGCAACCAAATCTTTTAGCAGAGTGGGAACCTGGACAAAGTTGATCCTGATCGTATTCTTACACATAGGCATCATGACCTACAAAACAGAACAAAGATGAATCCCTCCTATCTTTGAAATAGGTTAGTCCAATGCAAGATGCATGCAATGTTATGATGTCATGATGTCATGATAGAAAGCACATCACAAGTATCCACAAATAGCAAACATAGTAAAGGCACACAAGTCACACAGAGAGCCCTTAGATTTCAGGCTGGCAAGGAGCTTAGGTACTACCCTCTTTCAGTTCAGTTGGTTTAAACATGTCCTAAAAATAGTAACCGGGTTCTAGAGGATCTCAATATCACTGACTACCTTCAATCAGTCATAATTCCAGTTTAGCAACCTTTTCTTGCGGCCGAAATCATCGCGAGAGTTTAGTCTCAATGAGTGTAGCATATTGCTACTGTTCTATGGCCGAGTTGGTCAATTTAAAGGTTCTAAGGTCAGTTGGTGCTTAATGACCCCTTAGATGACCCATATTCTCCTCGTTCCAACACAAGGGATATCGGTACAATCTAAAGTGCCACACCAACGTAGCTACTGCTTCAACCGTATCGGTCTACGCCGTACATTTCCCTCACAGTTTATTGCTACTTACCTAAAGGGTATCCCCCAGATCCGGGTTAGGATCTATAGTAAATCTGATACAAGCCCACAAATATAAAGCATATAGAGCAAACAATTGAAAACACAATGATCTAATCCTAAGGTACACCCCACTTATTAAGGTCCCCAACAGAGTCGCCGGTTCTGTGATACGGTGGGAGAGAACTGACTGTTTTTTGGAATGCTGGTTCGCGTTTTGCGTTTGTTTTTGCAAAATGTCGCGGTAAGCAAGAGTCGCCACCGTCTTTTATTTTATCCAACAAGGAAAGGAAAAAATCACAGAAAAATTCCTTTTTTGAGATGTTTCTCGGGTCCGGGGGGTAGATTATAGAAAGGGAAGGTATTATCATCCTTTCTATCCATGGTTATCCACGGGCTCTTAGGTACTTGCTCAAAGTGTTTTCAAAATTTTCTTTTCTTTGTGTTTGTGGGTTTGAAAGAAGTTTTTGTTTGGAAGGTGTAAGTGCAAAAAGTTTTATTTTGTTTTGAAAGGAGCAAGTACTTAAGAACCATCTACCTACTCGAAAAAGGAATCAATTTATGCTAATGTACTTTAGACAATGCTATCCCACTATTGATGAGTAGGTAGCATCATCGTTGGAGTTTTAAGGGTCAATTCGATTAAGGGACGTGCGGTCACTAAAGCAATGTTAGGATGTCTTAGCGGTAACCCTAATGTCTTAGATCATTTTTCCGAGGCAACCGTTTCGAAGCAACTATGATCTTTGGACAAGAGGGCGACCTCTAAAACCTCCTATGCTCAATAACCACGTTCGAAGGCAACCAAGCGAGGTGTACCCTAAGAGTGCGCATGTGTGAGTGTGTTATTTTCAGTTAATTTGTCTTTGTACATGTCAATGGTTATCTATGTTGATTTTAGGTTTAAACATTTGATCTTGTCATGCATTCCCTATTATTAAACATCTAACAGTTTATAAGTTGCGGAAATTAAATTGCGGAAATTAAAACTAACTATTACAAGGCGTCGGGTATTTACATCGCCAAAAGCAACCCTTGAAATTAAAATGCGGAAAAAAATAGAGCGATAAAATAATTTAAAGTCCCATTAAACTATTACATTCCGGGAAACAGATACAATAATATGATAAATGGATCGCGTGCGAGAAAATTAAATCGGGCGAGTTTTTAGGGTTTTGACCCTTTTTTGAAAGAAAGCATTTTTTTGGTTTATTTTTGAATTAAGAAAGGAATTAAATTAGGTTAAGCATTAAATTAAATAAGCTAATTAATTAATTAATAAAAATAATATTTTTTTTGGATTTTTTGATATTTAAAGAAATAAAATAAATTTGATCAAAGTTAGTAAAACCTAATTATCTAAATTAATTTTAATTATTGCAAAAGATATTAACGTTATTTCCTAATTAAGCTAAATTAATTAAATTAATATTTATTTACAAAAATAAAGTGCTGAATTTAATTTTAATAAATAAAATATATTTTAGGTTTTTGATTTTATGAGGAAAAAGTTTAATTGGCCAATTAAAAATAATAACAATAAATAAATGAATAAAAGAAATAATAAAAATAAAATAGAAAGAATTAAGGTTAGGAGGTTATGGGCCTGAAAGGGAGTCTTGATAGCAAGTTTTGTGGCCCATTAACGTTGCCCTGCATGACTTTTTCTGATTCCACGTGTGCACGTTGACTAGAGCATATGGTGGACTTTCATTCTTGACCATCAGATTTGGCCTGGGGGACATCTGTCCACTGGTTGCATGAGGGATCATGGTAGGCTACGCACTTGGGCTGGTATTGAATCACCTATGAAAAAATAATAATATGCATTTGGGGGACCTGGGATTCGAACCCAGGTCCTGTGAGTCACTGGACATCGCGCTTACCACCACACCACTATGCTTCATTCGTTAGTGTATTGAATAACAATAATAATATTGGAAATCAAACAATATGCCAGAATTAAGAAAATAAAAACGCGTGAAGTTTGAAACATCCAATCAGGGGGAGACGCGTCATCGTCTTCCTCGTTGAAACATGGTTTTTTTACCTGCGGATTTGTATCCGCAGCTAAATGCACATGGTCATCCTAAAATCTATCATAGGCCATAGAAATTGATTCTAAGACCATGGTTCGATTCGTCTGGGCATCCTGAGTACGTCTATGTCCCTCTTGGATCTTGATTTCACCTGTACAAGAAATGCCCAAAAACAAACTACCAAAACCCTAGGTTTGGTTACAGGGCTATGGCTCATAAAAACGCAATCAAATAATGCAGAATGCCTCTAATTTGAACGATAAGCATGAATATACCAATAATTTGTCAAAAAGATGCAAGAACATGAGGATACGATTTCAAATGCAAAGCAGTTTTCAGAGAGACTTACAACGCGATTGAGAGGGTATGAGAGTGAGCTTTTGATTGCTTCTGACTCAGTGGATGCCCAGCAAGTGATTAGCATTGAGATTTGGTTCTGAATTGGCCTCTATGCACGATTTCAGATTCACACTTTTTCCAAGTTTTCTCAAGTTTGGTTCTTATGATTTTGCAGCCTCTAACCTCTGATTCGCGTGCCTTTGCATTGTATATGTATGCTGCATTGGATTCGGTCAAGTTTTGGGTCTTGAATCTTTGTAAATCAATGCTTCGAGATATGATTTGATTCACCATTTATAACCTTCCAATTTGGTCCAAAATCCAATACTTTTGTACATGAAAAGCTTAATACGGATTTGATCATGATCATGATGATAATTAAGACCTATAGCAACCAAAAAGATCCTAAGTAATCAATATTTGGATTTGATTTGATTTAAATTGATTTAAAATGAATTAATTCAATAAAAAATCAAATAAAATAGAAAAATTAATAAATGGACACAAGGATGAATCTAGGACACGTATGTAGTGTGACAAGATCAAATCAAGTGAAAAAGAATGGGCCCATGTGACAAAATTTGAAGTTTTGGGGATAGTTGACTTTTGGCAATTTTGCAAAGATGCCCAACTTCAACAATGCATAACTTCTTCAATTTTGAACTTTTGGAAGTTTTCTTTGACTTTTTAGAAATCTTGAGATATCCTCTAATCAACCCTTTTGGTCTCATCTCATTTTGATATTCCATGCTCAAGTTATGAGCTTTGGAAAAAAAGGTAATTTTGTTGACTTTCAAAAATGTCATATAATGTTCAAATTTGTAACTTTTTGTGAGTGCATTTCTTGATCTTGGGGTATGAATATGGATTGTAGGAAATTTCATCCTCTTCAAAATGAGCTTTGGATGGGTCATTTCTCATAAAGTATGATAAAGTTATGCTTGGTCAAAGTTGAGTTGACTTTTCCTACAAAACCCTAATTTAGCAACTTTTGAGTCTTGATGAATTTTGAGCAATCCTTGATGAATCAGGATCAAACCCTGATAAAATGATGAAATATCCTTAAAAATGAGAATGTTGACAAAAAATCTTGAAGTTTGACTGTTTATAGGCCACAGTTGACTTTTGCCCTAGCATAGTCGATTTTTGGACCCTTTGAGCAATTGACTGACCAAACTTCCTCTGCAAGGCTTGAAATTTGACATGGATGAACTTGAGAGCACATTGGGACATTGGGGAGAACTTTAGGTCATTTGGATGCAAGGACCTTGATGCAACAAAAAAACCCTAATTTGAGGTTGACTGCCTTAGGAGATGATTTGACTGTCCAACTCTTGAGCAATCTTGAGCCACTTGGAGATTTTTCTTACCATGTTTGGAGAAATATGAGAGGGAAAATTTTGGGGTGCAACACACGCTTCATACTCCGCCATATTGTTGGTGCAGTTAAAACATAATCGGGCGGTGGACGGAGTATGACAGCCTTCAGGAGATATGATCACGGCGCCAATGCCATTTCCTAAAGGGTTTGAAGCTCCGTCGAAATACATAGACCATCGAGATCCCTCCTCGGGTCCTTCATCTGGTCCAGGTTTTTCACAGTCAGTCACCAACATGATGTTCTCATCCGGGAATTCGAAGTTCATAGACTGGTAATCATCCACGGCTTGATGCGCCAAATGATCCGCCAACACACTCCCCTTGATTGCTTTTTGGGTTGTGTATTGGATGTCATATTCAGTCAAGATCATCTGCCATCTTGCTATTCTTCCGGACAAGGCAGGCTTTTCGAAGATATACTTGATTGGGTCCATCTTTGATATCAATAGGGTAGTGTGAGTTAGCATATACTATCTCAGCCGGCGAGCAACCCATGCCAAAGTGCAACAAGTTTTCTCAAGCAGTGAGTATCGGGTCTCACAGTCGGTAAACTTTTTGCTAAGGTAGTAAATAGCATGCTCTTTTCGGCCAGACTCGTCATGCTACCCCAGCACACACCCCATCGAATTATCGAGTACTGTCAAGTATAAGATCAAAGGTCTCCCTTCAACTGGAGGCATCATAATTGGTGGCTCTTGGAGGTATTCTTTGATCCTTTCGAAAGCGGCCTGACATTCATCATTCAACCTTACCACTTGATCTTTCTTCAGCATCTTGAAGATTGGCTCACAAGTAGTAGTCAAATGTGAAATGAATCGGGCAATGTAGTTCGGACGTCTCAAAAATCCTCTGACTTCTTTTTCCGTTCGGGGAGCTGGCATTTCCTGTATAGCTTTCACCTTTGCAGGATCCACTTGAATACCTTTATCACTAACAACGAAACCCAGCAGCTTACCAGACCTTACTCCGAAGGTGCATTTGTTCGGGTTTAACCTTAGCTTGTACATCTTCAACCTGTCGAATAGCTTCTGAAGATGGTCAAGGTATTATTCTTCAGTCTGGGACCTTGCAATCATGTCGTCAACGTATAACTCAATCTCATGATGGATCATGTCGTGGAACAAAGCGACCATGGCGCACTGATACGTTGCCCCAGCATTCTTCAGTCCGAACGGCATGACCTTGTAGCAAAAGGTACCCCACTGCGTAACGAAGGTTGTCTTCTCCGTCTTTGGGAGCCATCTTAATCTGATTGTAACCATAAAAACCATCCATAAAGGAGAAGATCTTATGTTGCGCGGTGTTGTCGACCAGAACGTCGATGTGAGGGAGTGGGAAATCATCCTTGGGGCTTGCCCTATTCAGATCCCTATAGTCCACACACATTCGTACCTTACCATCTTTCTTCGGCACCGGAACCACGTTGGCAACCCACTGCAGGTAAGAAGTAACTGCTAGAAAGCTGGCATCAAACTGTTTCATGACCTCAACTTTGATTTTCTCAGACATCTTTGGGCGCATACGGCGAACTTTCTGTTTCACTGGAGGACAGTCTTCTTTAGTTGGCAAGTGGTGAACCACGATATCGGTATCCAACCCAGGCATATCTTCATAAGACCAAGCAAAGATCTCAACATAGTCGCGTAACATCTGTATCAACCGTTTCTTAACACTAGGCTCCAGATTTGCATCGATCTTGACCTCTTTCTTGTCTTCCTCTGTACCCAAATTCACTGATTCCATTGGCTCTTCATGGGGCTGTATGGCCCTCTCTTCCTGTAGTAACAGTCTAGTAAGTTCCCCAAGCACTTCACAATCATCCTCACCTTCGTCCTCGGCTTGGTTGATCGGACTTTCAAAGTCATAATTAGCAGTAGCAGAGTCGTTATCAGTGGGATCCAGAGTGGATGTGGATCTGCATTATGATATGTGAGTGTGTGTAAGACAATAGCTGTTTTAATAAAGTGCAAAATAGAAAAGATAGATAAGGAGCGCAAAATTTGTAATGCAAGAAAACGTCCAATGCTTTATTGATGATATATGGAAATGACAAGTATAAAGAGCCCTCACAAACAAAACCACGGTGTCTCGGGCAAGGCACCAGGCCATAAAGTTTTAAATTGTCTGTTACAAATCTCAAAAACAAAAGTCTATTATTGTGTAATAAAAGAAACTGGCACAAAGTCCTTTATCGTCCAATTGTTCATTCCACCGTCGGTAGTCGGGTAAATCCAACTATCAAACTCTGACTCTTCTTCATCGTCTTCAATTTCATTCACTCCCGGATTACTAATACACAGGGGAGGTCTTCCAATCCGCGCACGCCGAACAACCGTTTGAGCTTCTGCAGTAAAACCCAAACCAAACTTGTCAGTCTTGTGTGCGAAGTCAGGGAGTTGACCCCAATTTGCACACCCACCTTTTTCTATTACAGCCCGGACATCCTTGAGGGAAGCCATCTTCATTGGAGGTTCTTCAGCAACAGTTTCAGTCGACGCCAGAGTCTGGGGGACTTCTTCAAAGTTCTGGCACGGGGTTTCGATGAACTCTCCATCCATCACCACATACCAGAAGGAGTTAAGATGACTTACCATGTACTTCTCTTCTCCTCGTACTGTAACAATCTTCCCCTTTATTGGATATTTCAACATCTGATGGAGCGTAGAAGTTACTGCCCCAGCCTTATGAATCCACGGGCGACCCAGCAAACAAGAATAAGATGGTCGAATGTCCATTACATAGAACGTAGATGCGAAAGTCTGGGAACCAACTTTAACAGGGACATCCACCTCCCCATGCACCATCCTTTTGGACCCGTCAAAGGCCCTAACCACAATATTACTTGGCTTCAGAACCAACCATTCACAGTCCACCGGTCTAACGCTTTCTTGGGTAAAACATTCAATGAGGACCCAGTATCCACCAACACGTGGGCCAAAGTAGTGCCCTGCACTCGATCGAAACATACAGAGTGTTATTGTGATTCCTTCCTTTGGCAGTCAGATCTGCGTCGGAGAAACCCAACCTGTTATCAGCGGTCAAACTAGCCACACAGTCTTTGAATTGATCAGCAGATGTTTCCTGCGGCACATGCGCAGTTTTAAGGAAAGCAATTAAAGCCTTTGCATGGGCTTCTGAGCACAACAATAAAGATAGCATGGAGATCTTCGACGGGGTCTACCCCAGCTGTTCGACTACGTTGTAGTCTTTTCTTGATGATCTTCAGGATTTCCTCTATCTCATGTCTAGAGGTTTCTACAACAATCTTCTTTGGTGCCTCCATCCGGGCAGGCTCACCTGTGATCTCTTTACCCCGAGCGTCAGATGACTCGGCGACAGGGGTGATAATTGGAATATGAACTGGGGCAGTAGCTGATGTACTGGCAGATGGAACGGTAACAGGCTTTCAAGTAGTCGGTGGGGAAATCTCAGGAGAGAAGAGTCTTCCACTTTAGGTGACCTTGCTAGACCCAACAATATTGCTGACCTCAGTATCAACCTCTTCAACCTTCAAGTCTTGCTTGATCCCATGATAATACACATCAGCCCCATAGTGCCATGGGACAGCCTTATCCGAAGTGTAAGGAATAGGACCGGGAATAGTAATGATCAATGGAGCAACTTTCGGAATGGATGTAATCCTAACAGGCTTTCTCGAGGAAGGATTGGAAGGATTGGTGGAAATGGTAATGATTGAAACATATCCAATAGGAATAAACAGAATCAAAGTTTTCTCGAACAAGATCTCTTTGTTATCCATCAGGCGCTGAACACCTGATTTCAGTGAATGGCAACCAGCAGGCAGGATTGAACATAGGTGGCAACCTTCGCCACAACCCGGAAATAAACCGGCCAATAGTAGATTCTTCTTCACTGTCATCAACGGAGTAGAAATGTCTTCCACAAAAGTTACAAATAAATCATCGTCCACAACATTTACTCCATGCTTGGGCATAGGAGCAGTCATAACATTGGGATTTTTCGGCGCGTCAAACTCAATCTCTTTAGCTTCAATCATATCTTGCACCTTATTCCTCAAGGCCCAACAGTTGTTTGTATCATGCCCCGGGCTATCAGAGTGATAGGCACAGCGGGCGTTCAGATTATACAGCGGAGATGTAGTACTAGGATTCTTCGGAGCTTCCCTCAGAGTTATCAAGTTAGTCTTCAACAATTACGGAAAAATTTGAGACAGGGTGATACTGAGACGAGTATACTGTCTTTGCAGTCTCTCTACTCTTTTCTGATTGTTGCACTGTGGGGCAACAGTGGGTCTTGATATTACTACCGCATTAACCGCTTGGCGGTGTTTAGGTCGGTTTTGGCTCCTCGAGCTGTAAACTGCACTAGCTTCTTTCTTGAAAGGCTTCCTTTATGTACTTGACGAAGCACCTTTCTGTATCATACCACTCTTGATACCAGCTTCTACCCTCTCCCCAATCAAAATCAATTCAGTAAATCCAGACGACGAACTTCTGATCAAGTGATTGAAAAATGGACCAGACAAAGTCCCAAGAAACTTGTCCACCAACTCCCTATCAGACAGAGGGGGTTGGACCCCTCCAGCCAGATCTCTCCATTTCTGAGCATAGTCCTTAAATCCTTCGCCTGCACCCATAGACATACCCTGAATCTGAGTACTGCGGACATTAGCTCCTTCCAATTGATATAACCATTCAAGTTGAGTCCCTGACAGACTATCTTGAAAGAAATGAACCCACTGGTTTCTATCATCAGTATAGGGTTGGATCTTTCTGACGTATGAGCGAAGATGGAGCTTTGGGCAAGATGCTCCATCGTACTTAGCAAACACAGAAGCTTTAAATTTGTGAGGGATCACCACCCCAGATGCCAGTCCCATATCTCCGAAGTCCAAACCAGGTATCTTTTGAATCTCCATTGCACTCAACCGGTCTTCAAGTTGCTTATACCTATCCTCAGCAGGAGGATACTGTTCTTCATCAAATCAGTATCATTATCAGAAACCCCGGGACTAGGACCTTTTCTTTCCTCTTGATTCTCTCCTCCTCCAGATGAATGAGATAAATCAGCTTCCTATCGCAACCTATTCCCAAATCTGTGACCCATGTTCAGGAGGACCACCTTCTTCTTCTTTTTCTTCTTCTCTTTCAAGATGAGAGTCTTCAAATCCTGCTGCCCTTTGGCCAAGTTCAGGAATAGCTCCTGGAATTGAGCATTCTGTGCTTGAAGTGCCTTGATGGCTTGATCGGTAGGTGTTTCAGAAGACATTCTGTGTTGAAATAAACAGCGAAGAAGATGAGAAACCTGTAATGGTACCTGTAATGAGGTGCATGATAATGAAATGCGTATGAAATGATTTCAAAGACTTTGGGAGAATTAAATTTGCAAACCAAGAAATAAACAAACTTTATTGGATTCAAACTTGTAAAAATGTTTAACAATGCCTTTAAGGCGTTACAATAGACTGAAAATAAATTAAACTAGAAACAAGCAGAAATCAGAAATCCCATGGTCGATTTCCATTCGTGCTGACATAGTCGTTGAATGTCCTTTCATTCTCCAGTTGCCTCGTGAGCCTCAAGATATTCCTCTCTTGCTCATGATACTTCTCTCGATATGTATCCCTTTCTTCCTTTAACTGGATCTAAGATCTCTTCAATGCCCCAAGATCAGTAGGCATATAGGGATGGAGCACTGTATAAGGAACCCCTTCTTCATTAGTATGCTCTACAATCACCGGAAAAATAGCTTCATAAGACATCCCCAGCTTTTGAGCACGGGCTCGAACCCACTGAAGATAAGGTTGCATAGGGAGAGAAGTCTTTAGTCATAGCTCTTGAGGGTCAGACCTGTTCACCCTGCTCCAAGCTCGTATAAACCTGCGGCGATGTTCTTTAACGTCTTCCTTATAGTCAAAGACAATGTCTGTAAGAAGTAGCTCATGAGGACCGTCTCTCCGAGCGCGACCGAACTGTCTCAAAGCCAAACAAGGACTATAGGTTATTCCTCATCTAATTCCAAGCAACGGAACGTTAGGGTATTCCCCACATCGATCAATGATAGCTACTCTTTCCATATCCTTTGAACTCCAAAGAATGTCTGTATGAGCAAGGGACATGATTCTGTAAGCCCAACCTACACCTTCCTCATTCTTCAATACAGATTTGGGGAGGTGCGAAATAAACCACCTCGCCAATAGCGGCATGCAACACATGAGGGTTCCCCTTCTTCGTGTCGTACGGGTATAAAGAGCATGTAAAATATCACCCAGAAGAGTAGGCACTGGATTACGGGACAAGAAGATCTTGACTGCATTCACATCTATGAAAGAATCTGGATTCGGGAAAAGAACCAAACCGTAGATGAGGAGAGCTAAAATGTTTTCGAAAGCTTGGAAATCCAAGTTATCCTAGAACTGTTGAGCTTGATCGATCAGAAACTTAGCCAAGAAACCTTTAACCCCGCTCTGTGTCTCCCAGTTGGATACTACATCAGCCTTTTTGGATGTAAGGCTGAAGCAATGTCCTCCGGCCTAGGAACCTCCTCCAAACCTGTGAAGGGTGTCTGCTCGAGGATAGATATGCCTAATAAATCAGAAAACTCCTCCAAAGTGGGGACTAGCTGATAATCAGGGAAGGTGAAACAATGATGCAACAAATCAAAGAAATGGAAAAGGATGCTCATCATCTGCTCATCCAACTTTGAAGTGACCAAACTAAGGAGATGACCATGTCTTCTAACAAATGAAGAAGTATCAGGAACTTTTGAGACTAACTCTCTGAGCTGAGCAAGGATTTGCACGAAGTTGACTCGAATGGTATTTCTGCGTATGGAAGCCATGATCTGCAAAACAGAAAAAAGATAAATCCCCTCGGTCTTTGAAATGGTTAGTACAATGAAGTATGCATGCTATGTCATGATGCATGATGTCATGATAAAACACACAATAGGTATCACAGATAGTAGACATGGTAAAGGCAAACAAGTCACATGTTGGATTAAAATATCCAGCGTCAACCTTAGGGATTCGAAGGGCTTAACATCCCCCATGGGCGCCTACACAGGTGTGTTAGGTGGGCCAGGTAGGCCCCTTGTTGGATTCGCTATAAGGAAATAGAGTAGCACCTTGGCTACAAGCAATTGCTTTTAGCGCAGTGGTAGGAGCTTGATCCAGTTTATGTGGTATCAGAGCAAGGTCATGGGTTCGAATCCCCCCGGCTGACACTGGGGGGGAGATTGTTGGATTAAAATATCCAGCGTCAACCTTAGGGATTCGAAGGGCTTAACATCCCCCATGGGCGCCTACACAGGTGTGTTAGGTGGGCCAGGTAGGCCCCTTGTTGGATTCGCTATAAGGAAATAGAGTAGCACCTTGGCTACAAGCAATTGCTTTTAGCGCAGTGGTAGGCGCTTGATCCAGTTTATGAGTTAGAACAAAGTTTGAATCTACTACCCTATATTTAAGTTTTGATGATAACAAAGTGAAAAGATATATTATGTATATGATTCATGTATGAACTATCTGCTGCCTAAAATTATTATGTTCTGACTTGCAGATACTCTGATTGATATAAGCAAGATCACACCTAATCAGCATCAGAATTTGGTTTCTGACATCAGCATCAGAAGTTGCCATATCAGAATGTCAGAATCAGATGATCAACTCACGTATATGCTGAAGCCTGATGAACAAGACTGCGCTCAATACTCTGATAAAGAAACACAACAGTTCATCAGCAGCGAAGCAGAATCAGAATGAGCCAAGCCAGAACTTGCATTAAGTAAGCAACGGTATTGTGCATTGAAAGCAATTTAATACCAACGGCCTCATTCCAGACAAGATCTGCTCGATAAGGAAAGTTTGTTAATAGCATTGAATCAAGAATATTGCATCCAACGTTCAACATCTCAGTGCTATATAAACAAGACTTTGAAGATTGAAATGGCTAATGCTCTCCAAATCTTTACACGCATAAAAGCTGATCAAAATCTTCTTTCTCTCAGTTTTGCTAAACACTACACATTCTGATATTCTATCATTGTTTAGCAATCTAGTTTCTAAGCTTTAATTTGTGTATACATCACAGTTGTGATACAGTTTTGTAGAAAACATTCACACACTAAGATTTGATTTCCTTGTAAGAAAGTGTTTCCTTGACAAACCGGGTTGTGGTTTGCATCAAGAAGGCTTTAGCAGTTGTTAAAGCAGTCTGTAATATTCAGTTGAATATAGTGGATTAAGACCTCGTTGGAGAGAGGCGAAATCACCTTGACGGGTGGACTGGAGTAGTTTGAGATCAAACGAACCAGGATAAAAATATCTTGTTCATTGCATTAGATTTCAGTTTTACAATTCAACCCCCCCTTCTTGTGTTTTTCACTACTTCATCACACAATAGCCCTTAAGTTTCAGGCTTGCATGGAGTCTAGGTACTACCCTCTTGAAGTTCAGTTGGTTCAACCTGTCCTAATAATAGTAACCGGGTTCTAGAGGTTCTCAATATCACTGACCATCCTCCATCGGTCATGGTTTTAGCTCACGAAATATTTTCTTACGGCCGGAACTATCTCGAGAGTATGGTCTCAATGAGTGTAGTATCGAGTATCAACCAGTTCTCAGCTCTATGCCGAGGCCGGCTATCTCACTACTTCCTATGGCCAAGTTAGTCAATTATAGGTTCTAAGGTCAGTTGATGCTTAACGACCCATATAGCAGCCCCATATTCTCCTTGTTTCTCCACAAGGGATATCGGTACCAACTAATGTGCCACATCAACGTAGCTACTGCTTCAACCGTATCGGTCAACGCCGTACACTTCCCTCACAATTTATTGCTACTTACCTAAAAGGTGTTCCCCAGATCCGGGTTAGGATCTATAGTAACTCCAATACAAAGCCCACAAAGATAAATCAATCAAATCAAACAATAGAAGAAATATGATGAACTAATCCTAAGGTATACCCCACTTATTACTCCCCAGCAGAGTCGCCAGTTCTGTGATACGGTGGCCATAACCAGACTGTTTTAGGAAAATGCTAGTTTGCGTTTTGCGTTTGTGTTTGCAAAATGTCGCGGTAAGCAAGAGCCGCCACCGACTTTTATTTTATCCAATAGGAAAGGAAAAAAGCACAGAAAAATTCCCTTTTTCGAGATTTTGAGTACGGGGGGTAAATTATAGAAAGGGAAGGTATTAGCACCCTTTCTATCCGTAGTTTTCTACGGGCTCTTAGGTACTTGCTCATCATTTTCAAAATTGCTTGTGTGTGTTTGATTTGAAGAGTTCTTGTTTTATTTCGATTTAACTCTTGCTTCTGTCTTCAAGAGTGTTACGAAGTCGTTTTGAAAACTTTGTTTGAAAGGAGTGTATGTGTGAAAAAAAGTTTGTTTGGATTAAGCAAGCACTTAAGAACTAATCTACCTACTCGAAAAAAAGAATTATTCTATTCTTGTTTCCTTTAGACAATGATATCCCACTATTAGTGAGTAGGTAGCACCGTCGTTGGAGTTTTGAGGGTCATTTCGAAAGGGACGTACGGTCACTAAAGCAATGTTAGGACGTCTTAGTAGTAACCCTAATGTCTTAGATCAATTATTCGAGGCAACAATTCTGAGGCAACTTTTCCGAATGGGACTTTGATCTTTGTTTAGACAAGAGAGCGACCACCAAAATATCATATACTTAATGAACGTTTACCGAAGGCAACCGAAGTGGGAGTGTACCCTAGGAGTGCGTATGTGCGAGTGATTCAATTTCGAGTTATTATCTTTGCATATTTAGGGTTTGCTAACTGCTTTAAAGTCTACATACATTCTTGTCATGCATCCCTATTATTCATACATCTAACAGTCAATATTTTGCGGAATTTAAAGTGCGGAAAGTAAAGCTAAGCTATTACAAGGCTTCGGGTATTTACATAGCCAAAAACAAACCCTTAAAAAAACGATAAATGAAAATAAAGGTCCTAATTAATCTATTACAACTTGTGAGCAATTACATCAATATGGTAAAAATAAATGATAAAGCGCACGCGAGGAAATTTAGAACGAGAGAGAACTAGGGTTTTGACCCCGTCTAACCTACTCGGATGAAAAATTGTTTTTGTTGTTTTTAATTATTTTTTAAGAATAAGAATTAGGTTTTTAAAATAAATGCACAATTTATTAGAAATTAAAGAAAATAATTAAATGACCTATTTTTTGTGTTTTATTATTTTTTAATAAAAAGAAAATAGAATTAAATTAAAACCCTAATTGTTCTAATTAATTTCTAATTTATTCACAAAACAATTTAAGTTATCTAAAATTAAATAATCTAATTTAATTAATTAATTTTTGATAAAAAATAAACCTAAATCTAATTGGATGGAAAAATATATTTTTTTTTGATAAAAAGAATATTAATTTATGTTAGTAATTATAAATAAATAAATTAATAAAGGAAAATATAAAGGAAAAAAGAAGAATTGGGCCTGAGCAGTCAGCAGAATGGGGGGTGTGAAAATCAGATTTCTGGGCCCAAAATGAATGATCCACGTTGACCTGCAAGATCCCATGCTTTTCTTTGACAAGGGTGTATCATGGACACCACATCATGGCCATCACAACTAGCCTCCTGGACACTTGGCAGATTGGATGATGAAGGACTATGGTGGTCCTTGGCCTTGTGTGCGTGCTGGATCACTGAAATAAAAATAATATGAAAGAATTAGGGGACCTGGGATTCGAACTCAGGCCCCATGGCCTTTTCCACTCACTCCACTACCAACTGCGCTGCATGCTTTGTTTTGTACATAAAACAATAATAAAAGATAATATGGAATAAATGGAGTTAGTGGAGGAAACAAAAAAAACGCGCCAGAAATTCAAATGACCCAATAGAAGGGTGCCACGCAGGTCATCCCCAACCTTGCTCTGTTGGTAAAAGTTGAAAACTTTTATCTACGAACATATGTTCGTCGCTACATCCCTGCAACTTCTCAAAATCAAGCACAAGCAAGATAAATAAAAACCAAGGCCATGGATAGATTTGTATGGACCTGTTGGGCACGATGGTGCCCCTTTCATGGTCCAATTTCACCTGTACACAAAGATCCCAAATCGAGGCCACAAACCCTAAGAATGGTGAAATCTCATACAGTCCATAAAAATGCAATTAAATGTTCCAAATAGCTTGCAAATGTGATGGTGAACAAGAATATACAATTATTTCATGCTATAGATGCCAAGATTATGAAATTCGAATTCAAGAAAGACCCAAGGTCGTGGCTGACTTACAGTGAGTTATAGGGCTGAAAACTCCTTGTTCTTGATTGGTTTCGCTTGCTTGTGATCCCAGGAAGCGATTGGAAGGGTCAGGAAGCCTTGGAATAGCCTGGAGCTATGAATTCGAATCACCACTTTTCTTTGTTTTTTGCAAGTTTGTTCTGACCTTGTGCGCCTCTCTCCAGCCTTGTTTTAGGTCTGCAAATGTTCAATATATATCAAGGATTGGATTAAGGTTCAAAACATGATCTCAATCTTCCTCCATTATTGATTTTGATCTTGATTTGATTCCTTTGAATATCTTTCCAAAAATAGACAAAACCAATCTTTTCATGCACATAAAGGCCTTGCACGAATTCAATCTCTTGCTAGCTGGATATATGACCTGAAACATGTACAAAATCTTGAGATTTCAATGTTTTGGATTTTTCCATGATTTGTTTTGATTTAAATTGATTTAATTCAAATAAAAATAAAAATAAATAATAAAAATAAGATAATGACAAGTGGAAAGAGCTAGGGCTCGTGGACCATGCTACCAACTCAAAACAAGTGCCAAAAGTTAGGCCCATTTAGCAAAATTTGCAATTTTAGGCATAGTTGACTTTTGACAATTTTGCAAAAAAGGTTAACTTCACCAATGCATAACTTCCTCAATTTTGACTCTTTGAAGGTGTTTTTGGACTTTTTAGAAATATTGAGATGTCCTCTAAATAACCCTTTTTGGTCTCATCTCAATTTGGTATTCCATGTTCATGTATGAAGCTTTTACAAAAAAAGGTGTTTTTGTTGACTTTTCAAAATGACCTATAATGTCCAAATTCATAACTTCTTGTAAGTGCATATTTTGAACTTGGGAGATGAAGATGGATTGTAAAGCATTACATCTTCTTCAAAATGAGATTTGGATGGGTCATTTCTCATAAAGTATGAGAAAGTTATGCTTGGTCAAAGTTGAGTTGACTTTTCCTACAAAACCCTAATTTAGCAACTTTTGGTTCTTGATGAATTGTGAGCAATCCTTGATGAATCATGATCAACCCTTGATCAAATGATGAAATATACTTTAAAATGATGATGTTGACCCAAAATATTTAAGTTTTACTGTGTGTGGGCTACAGTTGACTTTTGCCCTAGCACAATCGATTTTCAGGCCTTTGAGCAATTGACTGATCAAACTTTCTCTGCAGGGCTTGAAACTTGACATGGATGATCTTGAGAACATATTAGGACAATGGTGAGCATTTCGGATCCCTTGGAGTCAAGTATATTGATGCAACATGAAACCCTAATTTGAGGTAGATTGTCTTAGGAGAGAGCTTGTCTGGTCAACCCTTGGGCTTCCTTGAGCAACTTAAGGATCTTTCTTGAGATGTTTTGAGAAATATGAGAGGGAAAATTTTGGGGTACAACAAAGCCATTTCTGAAGATGTATGCCTGCCGCTATGGGGATACCTTTGACTTGACCAAAGTAGAGGTTCAAATAGACGTTGTTTCTGCCCTCATTAAGTTCTACGACCCTCCACTGAGATGCTTCACCTTCCAAGTCTTCCAGCTAGCACCGACTCTGGAAGCATTTGACAGAATTCTGAACTTTTCTAAAGAGAAGGCCTATGTAGGTATCGGGAAAACTATTGAATTCAAAGTCTTGGCAAAGGGCTTAGGGATCCCTTATTCTGAGTTATTTCAAAATTACCAAAGAGAAGGCACAATACAAGGAATCAATAGAACATACCTAGAAGCTAAGGCACTCAAATTTGCTAATTATAAAGAATGGGAGCCTTGTGTCAATTGTTTAGGATTGCTTGTGTTTGGTGTAATTTTATTTCCCCGGACTGTGGACTATATTGAACCTGTGGCCATTAGCATATTTTGGGGTGCGAAAGTTTTCAATACAGATCCAACTCCCGCTCTACTTGTTGACATTTATTACAAAATGCATACAATGTACGAAAAGAGAAAAGGCACTTTAAATTGTTGCATTACACTTCTGTACACCTAGTTCATGAGCCATCTTTACATAGAAGACTACATGATTCCTAACTTGACCAAACGTGAGTGGCCTCATAAATTAAGGTCTCTCACTGCTAACTCAGTATTATGGTATGCAAGGAATTAGATATTGGTGATATTACTTATAGATGCAGAGACTTTCCTAATGTTCCATCGATCGGATTGGGGTTGTATTAATTACAACCCTACTTTGGCCCTATGACAGTTAGGGTATCCTTTGGAAGACAAACCTTCAGACGGACATCTCCAACCATTGATCATTCACGACATGGGTATAAATGACCAAGGGTTTTTCAAAAAGGTTATCCGGGCTTGGAATAAGGTTAATACAAGAAAAGCTGAAAGGAAGAATGCCATAGAAAGGGAACCCTATACTAGATAGGTCTGGGATAGGGTACAAGTTATCAAGCTGCCATTTGATATAAATCCAGAGTACAAGTCAGAGGTCCCAGAGGTCACACCTATGTCCTTGGAAGAAATCGACGGTCTGAAGAGTGCCCTACAACAAGCTCGGAGGGCAAAGGAAGAATTAGAACTCAACCTCCTCAATCTAACCAAAGAAAAGAAGCAAATGCAACTCATACTTGAGTCAAAGGACCAACATATTGAGAAAGATCAAAAGGCGTTGGAAAAGGAGAGCCATAAACAGAAGTGTACAACTGAAGGACTATTGAGTGTGACATTCAATCTAGATTCCCACAACCAAAGGTTAGAAGATGCTGCTACTGAAATCAGGAGGTTAACCAGATGGTATGAAAAGGCAACACATGACAAGAAGGTGCTAGAGGAAGACCTAAGAGACCAAATCCAAAGTTTGGTGCAAGCTTCTTTAGATCAAGAAGAGCAAATGAAGTACCTAGCCACCAGACTTCAAGATAGCCAAAAAACAGAGATTAAGGAACGCCTTAAAAGGATGAAGGCAGAAAGACTCCTAACTCAGAGAACTAAAGAATATGAGAAAGTGTGCCTAGAGCTAGAAGGCCTCCAAAAAGATTTCCTTATTCAAGGGAGGCTTTATATGGAAATGAGGGCTGAAAAGATGTATTGGGAAGAGCAATATACAAAGATCGCCCAAGCTAGGAGAGATAACCATAGGATAATCCCACGTCTTTATCAAGAATATCAGTATTACAAGGACAAACATGAAAGGCTCGCTTTCCTAGCCAAAAATCTCATTGAGGATATCCCTAGAAGTTTGAGAGACGTGGAAAGTGTGATGGTCCCTCTTCCTAAGGACATTGAAGATTTTATCAAGCTTTGTCGAGCAATGGTCGATGGTTTCAGAGCAGATATCCGCAAGCGCACCTAGAAAATTTATTTCCTTTTATTTATTTTCATGCAAACAAGTTTTGATTTAAGAGTTGTAATATTTTTCAATATCTGGATTATGTTACTTTCAATAAAGGCACTTTGTTTTCCTATCTCGTTTGCGTATCTATTTTTAAGATATTCACCAAATAAAAAAAAATAAAAAAAG
Organism: Vicia faba; assembly: GCA_948472305.1. Taxonomy (NCBI): domain Eukaryota; kingdom Viridiplantae; phylum Streptophyta; class Magnoliopsida; order Fabales; family Fabaceae; genus Vicia; species Vicia faba. Next base: position 1,282,864,935 of record OX451740.1, on the reverse strand, counting down.
CAAAGAAGATAAATATATACCCAAGTGAATAAGACATTTAAAAGAAGAAACCTTTACATGTTCATACATAATCATATGCATGCATACATTCACAAACACTTGCATTTCATACCAAAGCTCATTGTTTTTCAAATATCTCAACTCAAACCATTGGTAGAAGAAGATCACCACCTCCTTGGCCTCCATATCAGACAAGGGCCTACCAACAAAGAACGATGGAACAAATTGAAGAGAATCAAGTCGCATTCAAGGAGGATCTAGACTAGGTCAAATGTGACATAAGCTCAATGAAAGAAGACCTGAGCCAAGTTCTCCTAGCTTTGAAGAACATCATTGACTGACAAGATCAGATTCCTAGAGTAGCTTTCGAGGAAGTAGCCCAAACGATCGGTGCATCAAGCTGTCACCAATTAAGAAATGAGCAGAAGCAGGACCCCAAAAGTCCTTCATGGCCCAGGAAGAAACAAGAGAGGTTGATATTGAAGGGTTTATCCCACCGTCGTTAAAAGTAGGGTCATCTCATACCCTACAAATTCTGATCAACAATGCAGACAACTACTTGGACCTGCAATACGGAGACCACGACCTAGAGGATACCAACCAGACACCCTTAAAGACAACTGGTACTTATGTTATTGATAACCCACTGGTGATGAATCAACATAAGGCTCTGGAATAAAGATTGAAAGTTGTGGATGGTTCTGATGCCTTCAAAGTATATGCTCTCGATATGGGCCTAGTTCCTGATGTGGTAATTTTTCCAAAGTTCAAAGTGCCTGACTTTGGAAAGTACAAAGGGCTCACTTGTCCAAGAAATCATCTACACATGTATTGCAGGAAGATGCATGCCCATGCCCACGATCAAAAGCTGGTGATTCACTATTTTCAAGATAGCTTAAGCGGGGCATCTCTAGACTGGTATATGCAGTTGGAACGAGTGCATATTTAAACATGGGCAGATCTCGCTAATGCTTTCTTGAAGCATTATAAATATAACCTAGATATGGCGCCTACCATCATGCAACTCCAGAATCTGTCTCAAAAGAAAGAAGAGTCCTTCAAAGAGTACGCTCAGAGATGGAGGGAGATGGCATCCCGTGTGCAACCACCACAGTTGGAGAAGGAGTTAATAGATATGTTCATGGGAACCTTGCAGGGGTTATATTATGAGAAGATGGTAGGAAGCATCTCTTCGGGGTTCTCAGACATAGTGACCATCAGAGAAAGAATTGAGACTGGAATAAAGAGTGGGAAAATACCAGGGGACCATCAAATACCCCCTATAATTCAAAGAACCATGCTCCAAACTTCCCAAAAATAAAAGAGGGATAAATTAATGTTATGGCCTCACAACAAAGGGCATAACAACCATTAATGATCCTACAAGGACAGTAGCAAGGAAGATTTGGAAGACCGCAGATAAATTTTGATCCACTCCCTATGCCACCCAGCCAGCTATTACAACACATGGTCAAAGCATCCTTGGTGGAATTAAAACCTCTAGCTCCTCTAGTAGGGCCACTCCCGCGAAAGTACATTGCCAACGTCAGATGTAAGTATCACGCTAATTCTCATGGGCACACCATAGAACAATGTTGGGCATTTAAGCATAAAGTTCATGATTTGTTAGAATCTCAAGACATCACTTTCGAGAAACCTAACATCAAATCAAACCCATGCCTCCGCATGGTGGACCAGCGATAAATGAAATTGAAGTAGTCATTGGTTTTGGGGTAGCCAGGCAAGAAGAGGCCCTGATAAATTTGTTGAAATAGTATCTGTTATAATGTGGGTTTCTGTTGGAACATAATGAAGCCTTCGAGAAAACATTACAGAAGCTGGTAGACCAGGGGATAGTCCAATTCGGACCATACCCTGAAGAAAAATATATAGTTGTGATTGAAGGAAAGAAGCCATTGGTAATACCTTGCCAAGGTCCAAACCTTAATAAGAAGACTCTTGTGATCCCATGGGGAAAATCAACAGAAACCCCAGAGACAGCACCAAAGAAGACTTTACAAATATCAGCAGTTCCAAAGGCCACGATGGTGATTAAGAGACCATCACCCACCCCTTATGAAAGTAACAAAGTAGTACTATGATTCAGCCGTGTATATTAATCGATTGAAACAAGAAAGTGAGCCACCATCAAGTCAAGGACCTGCAATTTCAAACATAGCAGGGACAAGGGGCATGACCCGTAGTGGTTAAGTCTTTGGAGCTAATCCACTGAAGAAGAATGATGAGGTAACAAAGAATAAAAATGAGATATCGATAAAGGATAAGGGAAAAGCAGTGGTGGAAACAAATCAAGAGAAAAAACCTCCAAGAAAAAATCTTACTGATCAAGAGGTGGGGGAGTTTTTGAAAATAATCAAAAGAAGTGACTATAGGGTGGTGGATCAGCTTCACCAAACCCCAGCTAAAATTTCCATACTCTCATTGCTCATCAATTCTGAGGTGCACCGAGACTCTTTAATGAAGGTACTGAGTTTAGCCCACGTTGTAGAGGAGATCATCGTGAATCAATTTAACAATGTTGTAGCAAACCTAACATCCAGATCATATCTAGGTTTTAGAAACGATGAATTTCCACCACAAGTCCGAGCTCACAACAAAGCATTGCATATCTCTATTCAGATAGGTACTACCAGCCTATCCAGGGTACTCACCGATACAGACTCTACCCTCAACGTGTTACCAAAATCAAGTTTGATGAAGTTAACTTTAGATGACGTTGTGATAAGGCCAAGCTTTACAATAGTGAAAGCATTTGACGATTCTCAAAGCTCGGTATTCAGAGAGGTGGTCCTTCCGGTCAAAATAGGACCACATATCTTCTATATCACTTTCCAAGTCATGGATATAGAACCAGCGTACACATGCTTACTTGGGCGACCTTAGATTAATGTAGCAGGGGCAGCCACTTTGACCTTACGTCAAAAGTTGAAGTTCTTAGTGGACGGGAAGTTAATCATAATCGACAGTGAGGAGTGTCATACCCCCATTTTTTTACCCCTAATCTGTTCATTCGTAACATCATATGCATTTTCATCATAAATCTTTCACATTTTAAATCTTAAAGCATGAGATTAAAAGGCTCTTGGCATTATGGTTTTCCTATGGATTAAGGTTTTTGCCTTCCTCATGTTAATTCAACTAGTTATCTTATCACTCTTGGTTTAAAACCAGGGTTTTGGATCTACAAGCATCCTGGGTATTTTCATTGGCAATATTCCTCAAGATACAAAGTTTTCTTCATCAGAATTTTCTTCAAAGAAAAAATGCATTAGGGTTTCTCCTATCTTGCTTGAGTATTGATAATGATTCTTCAACAAAGTTCATTGTGATACGGTTTACATCTTATCATGCTTGAGTTTTTCAACATTTCAATTGAAATTCATTGGACTTCATACTTTAAGTCCTATCATTAATCTTTAAGTCGTTCCTCAAGGAATTAATTTTGTTTTAAGATTAATAGTTATCAAGCTAGGACAATTTTATGGATTAAATTGATAAACATGTATCATGCCATAAGGTGTGAAGTTGTGGATTCTTTGTGACCAAAACATTCTTCATTTAGGATTTATTTTGGTTAAGGACTGCTTGGATATATTTCTTGATTGATTGAGATATGGACTAAGGGTATTTGGAATAAGTTGTTTCATTTGCAAGATAATGCAGATCTATGAACTCAAGTGAAGTTAAGGTTCATTTTTAGGCATACAAGATTGGAAGGATCGTTCATGGCTAATTTCTCTTGATTTAAGTAACGAAGGCTTATATCATGATCATGCAAGATTGCAAAGCATAGGCCATTTGTTCATAAAATCTTATTCAATATGTTCTCAAGGCTCAAATTTGTCCATTTTTCAATCATTTCAATCCTTTTACTCAAGGGAATTCAAACATGGTTCAAACTTTATTCATTCCTCGGGCCCTTTGTGCTGCTGACCCAGCTAAGGTAAAAGGTTTTTCATGTCAATGTTTCAAAATTCAATGCTCCGATGATGATCTCATATTTGAGCTGATTCACAAACATCTAGCTCTGGAATTTAGATCTACACCTGATACTGTTATCCAAGACTCTACTGCATTGGTTATACAGGAGTTTCTAAAGTTTACTGGTTGTGAGGCATCAATGAATGATAATGCTTCAACTAAAATCAAGACAACCAATAGTAATAATTATGATACAGTGGGAGAACTGACTTGAGGGTTTTGCGTTTGATCGCAAATGTTGCGGTTAGCAAGAGTCGCCACCGACTTTTCTTTTATCCAAAAGGAAAGGTCAAAAAGCACAGGAAAGACCTTTGAGATTGTTTCTTGATTTCATGGGGTAGATTATGAAAAGGGAAAGTATTAACACCCTTTTCATCCATGGTTTTCCATGGGCTCTTAGTTACTTGCTAGATCACTTGCTTTTGTTTGAATTTGTGCTTTGTGTGGTTTTTGAAAGTATTTTGTAAAGAGGTAATTGTTTAGGCAATCTTTGTAATGATTCTCGTTCATAAGAATGTATACAAAGATGTTTGATCTTTTGAAAATGTTTTCAATTTTGTAAGATGTTTGAAACTGTATGTGTTTGTTTTTGAAAATAGCAAGGATGTTTTGTTTTGAAATGGAGCAAGTAATTAGGAGCAATCTACCTACTCAAATGTCTTTCTTGTTCATTTTCTTTTCCTTTGACATTGTTGTCTTACCATTGATTTGGTAAGCAACCCTATCTTTGGATGTAAATGGGACGGGAATGAGTCATCGTATAATCATGATTAGAAATATTGCAAGGTATCTTAGCATTCTTTTTTTAGGGACTAAGATCATTTGTAAGGCAACTTAGATAGCGTCATCGAGGGACTATGATCTTGTATTTTTTCTTATTTTGCTAAGATATCTCACTTGTGTAATATGGCCATTTTTGTAAGGCAACAAAGCAGGTTTACCCTAGTGTATGTGTGCAAATGTGTTGATTTACATGCATGATTTGTCTTTGATTAGGGTTTGCTATTTGGTTGGTTTTAATCTTTCCATACAAAACCCTAATTACTAGCATTTGTATATAAAGCGATAAATTGTGGAATTTAAAATTACTGCGCTATTACAATATTTATGGGGAGGGGGTGTACAAATTGAAACGGGGATTGCAAAAAATATAAACCTAGTTAGTCTATTACAACCATATTGAATAGGTATTGATGTGCAAAGATTTAAATGTACAAGATGAAATAAATATACAAGAAATGTAATTGTTAAGAAAATGGGTATTTTGGATTTTTATGAGAAAAAGGGAAATCATTTTAACCTAATTAATTAAAGAAAATAATTAATTAAACTTGAATTTATTTAAGAAAAGATTTTAAATAAAACCCTAGTTCTATTGATTAATGAAAATAAGTTTAGAAAAAAGTATTTTTTTGGTATTTTTGTCTTGAATATATTTATGGCATCATGAAATATTTTTAGTCTTTTTTTATATTAAAAATAACATATTTTAATTAGTATAAAAGAAAATAACTAATAACCTAGTTTTAATTATATTTACAAGATAATAAGTAAAAATTAAATAAAGTATAATTAAATTTTTTTTTGTGAGAAAAATAAAATAAATTAAGTCAAAATATAAATCTAGCATTTTTTTGTATTTTATGATTTTTTAGTATTTAGAAAATATATTTAAGAAAATAAAAATGAAATAAAAAAAGAAATAAATAAACTTGGGCCAAGGGTGCCAATAGCCTGCAGGGGGTTAGTCAGCAAAAAAAAAAACAAAGCAAGCCCAATAAGGCCCAGGTGCTCATAAAGTCAGAAAATGCCAAAATGTGTAAAAAAAAATGTAAAAGGGTACCACTGCGGCTTGAACCCAGGTCCCATAGAACGCTTTTGGAAGTGAAAGGCCAAAGAACGCACGAGGGGATTTGGAGTTTGGTATGTAAAGTCAGAATTTGCACAACAATGGTGTTTTGAGACAGTTTCTGGCTAGAGGGAATTTGAGTGAGTTTAAGGGTCTTCCAGCTCGTGTCCTAGCTCACAAATAGTTACTCTATTTATAAGCAACAAGTTTTGGATGCTCTAGTTGATCAGAATTCAAATTTGAATCCTTAAGCTAAACATGTGATTTTTTGACAAAACAAGTTTCAAAGTCTTGTGTACTTGCTAAGATAGAGTGGTTATGCTTTAAACACACTTGCTTATGACTTTGTAGATAAAGTGTGATCAGAGGGAACACGTTAGAGGCTCAAGAATGGACTTTATGCATAAAGCTTGCTTTTCAAGAATGGTATTGTTAACTTTCTTCCCAAAATGGCAATGTGAATTGGATAAAGCTTAAATCACTTGGATTATAGCTCAAAGGTTTGTGTAATCCATTAATTATGGAGTGAAAAACAAGTTTGAGGCCTGAAAATAAAATATTATACAGCCTAACATTGATTTGGTTCATGTGTTCATCAAGAATGACTTGTAATTCAAGTGACAAAACACCAACTTCATCTCTTCGATTCTCCCTACTCAAGAATGATCTCAAGGAGTTCTTGGACATTTTGGAAAGCTTTCAATGTTATATACAACCCATATTTGAATTTATTTTGAATATTCCCCTTAGAAATATATGAAAAAGTGCCATGAAGTTAGGTCAAAATGCTGGCCAAATTAGGGCAAAATTTCACTAAGTGTTTAGTTTCATGACCCTATATTCTTGAAATTATAACTTGAGATCCAAGAACTTTTGGAAGAAGTTGTGTGAAGAAAAGTTGTAGATTTCATGTAGATCTACAACTTTCATGTTGGAAGTTTCTCTTGAATCATCTTGCCTCACGGTGAAAATTTGGCTCAAAGTTATGAAAAAACATGAAATTTCCAACACTTGGAAAAATTTCTAAGTTTAGAAATTTTGACTTTTCAAAATGAAATCTTGACTTTTTATTTCTTGATGAATAAGTTTCATATTTTGACATGTTTTTATGAATTATGATCTTTGGCACTTGAATTTGACCAAAAAGTCAAAGTTTGACTTTTCAATATACAATTGACTTTTGATCAGTTGACTGCAAAATTCATCTGTCAATCCAATGGATTTGCAATGTTTTGAATCATGTCATTAGGTGAAAATAATGCAATTGTACTATTTAGATCATGCCTTAAACCAATTGACCATTTTCTAAGTCAAAAATCAGAAATTGCCCTTTCCCAATCAAAACCCTAAATTTGACCATTTTGCCCTTTTGGAGATTTGATCAAATTTCTTGACGAATTATGGTCCAAACTTGATCAAATGATACATATGGGTTTAAAATGTTGATGTGGATAAAAATTATGAGGTTTGACTGTAAATTGTCCATAGTTGACTTTTTCCCCAATATAGTTGATTTTTAGGTCAACGGTTCAATTGACTGAGCAAAAGAGTGATCCAAGGCTTGAAACTTGGCATGAGTAGTCTTGGGGGTCCATAATAATCCATGAAAGTCATATGGGGCATTGGAAGTTCAAAAATCCTTGTGCAAACTCAAACCCTAATTTTGGTCATCGGTGCATAAGGAGGTGTCTTGAGCTGATCAAACCCTAGTGCAGTCTTGAGCCCAAGGAGATCTTGTGAGAAAATTCTTGATAAGTGAGAGGGAAAATTTTGGGTTACAATAGCTTCCCCTGTTAAATCTTCTTAAGCCTGGAGAGTTAGATTGACATGTTTTGCCAGTCGTGACTCGAAGGTGGAAGATGATTGGACACTTAGAGTGCCCAGAAATTTGCCCTCGGTGATGTGATGGTTGTGGGAATGAGCTTAAAGATTCCATTTGGAGGGGTGATAGAAAGCTGTAGGAGATGGGCTTAAAGATGCCATCCAAAAGTGATTGTTTGTATTATAATTTGTAAGCTAAAATAATGAGTATTAGAATGGCGTCCGTGTCTGGAGCGTATCTGAACTGTATCTGGGAGCTGAGTTTGAATGATTATCAGAATGGCATTCGTGCCTGGAGCGTATCTGAACTGTATCTTAAATTTGAATCTGAATGAGTATCAGAATGGCATCCGCGTCTGGAGCGTATCTGAATTGTATCTGAAAGATGAATCTGAATGAGTATTAGAATGGAATCCGTGTCTGGAGCGTATCTAAATTGTATCTGAAAGCTAGTTTTGAATGAGTGTCAGAATGGCCTCCGTGTCTGGAGCGTATTTGAACTGTATCTGAGATTCGAATCTGAATGAGTATTAGAATGGCATCCGTGTCTGGAGCGTATCTGAGTTGTATCTAAAAATTGCACTGGAATGAGTATCAGAATGGCATCCGTGTCTGGAGCGTATCTGAACTGTATCTGAAAATTGCACTTGAATGAGTATCAGAATGACATCCATGTCTGGAGCGCATCTGAACTGTATTTGAAAGTTGAGTCTGAATGAGTATCAGGATGGCATCCGTGCCTGGAGCGTATCTGAACTGTATCTGAAGACTTTGAAAATTGTTAATGGTAGTTGTTTGATTAATATTATCCTAAAAAAGATAAAATGTTAGCTAATATGCAATGTTATGTTGTATGAAATGCATAGTATAATGCATTCGCGTTATCAATGTTTATGATATATGGATGCAATGTATGCGTATGTGAGCTAGTTTGCTGCACTGCTGTTGGATTGGGGATAATAAATTCCTGACTGCTGCTGAGGATATGGAGTATAAGTCTTCATGTTGTGAAGTCTAAGTGTTGATGAATTTCTGTTTTAGAGAAATAAACTCTGTTGTAAAGGAAATGCCATGTACTGTTTGTAAAATCCTGTTGGGAAATCTTGAAAAATTGAACGACTTCTACTGGGGATTGATAAATGGAAGCTTGTTCCGCTGGGAATTAAGCAGAAAATTATGGGGGATTTATGGAAATAGCTTAGAGACATTTCCTACCTCTTAAAGCCATTAGTAATTGTCTTTTTATTTATTTATTTGTAAACAGTAATTATGTTCAAATGCATATGTTCAACAATGAATCATTGGACGTATTTGTAAACAAAACACAAGAGTAAAGAAAAACAGATAGTTTTGCACTTTCAAAGGAATATCTTTGTAATGACTTTGAGTAAGCATTTTTATACAATGAGACAAACATTCTAGTAAGAGAATGCCATCATAAAAATTGAATATTTTAATTCAAAGAAAAGATAGCTATGTGCAATAATCCCATGGGGTTCCCATTCTGCTATAGCCCTCGCATCTCTGAGCATCTTGTTTATTTGTTGCCTCGTTCAAAGATGATTGAATTGATCAGAACCTTTGAGTTTGCAGGTTGTCCATAAGGTGATCCAATGGGACATAGTCATACGCTTTAATTCCCTAAATTTTGCCTGGACCGCCCTTTCGGGTTTTCAGTCCACCGGGAAACCCCTTTTTGCCCAAGTCTCCCTTTCGGGTTTTCAACTTGCCGGGTGTACAGATTTTTTTGGTTTTTGTCCCTAATTTTTTCCCGAACCTCTTTTGATTCGCCGAGATACCCTTGTTTTTCCTAGGTGTGTCAACCTAGCGGATCTCTTATGCATAGTATCTTTTGACTATGTCTGCATTCACAGGGTGTGGTAGGTCATCACCATCCATGGTAGTCAAGATCATTGCTCCACCAGAGAATATATTTTTGATTACAAATGGTCCTTCGTACGTAGGGTTCCATTTGCCCCTTGGATCACCTTGCGGTAGTATGATAAATTTGATCACTAGATCCCCAACTTAATACACTTGGCGTTTGACCTTCTTGTTAAAATCCTTGATCATCCGTTTTTGATACATTTGACCATGGCAAGTAGCAGTAAGTCTTTTCTCATCAATCAAATTTAATTGATCAAGTCGAGTCTCGATCCAATCGTCTTCATTCAGACCTGCATCCTTCATAATTCTTATAGAGGGGATCTGAACCTCAATAGGCAAGACGGCTTCCATGTCGTATACCAAAGAATCGGTTGTTGCCCCAGTCGATATGCGAGTTGTAGTACGATACCCGTGGAGAGCGAATGGTAGCATCTCATGCCAGTCTTTGTATGTGACTGTCATTTTATGTATGATATTTTTAATGTTCTTATTTGCAGCTTCGACAACACCATTCATCTTCGGCCGGTAAGGAGAAGAATTGTGATGCTGAATCTTGAATTGTTTGCACAAGGCAGTGATAATAGTGTTGTTAAGATTTATACCATTGTCAGTGATGATCCTCTCTGGGATGCCGTACCGGAAAATGAGATTTTTCTTGATGAAACGGGCAACAATATTCTTAGTAACAGAGGCAAAGGAGGCTTCCTCAACCCACTTTGTAAAACAGTCAATGGCCACTACGATGAAGCGATGTCCATTAGAAGTTGTTGGCTTAATTTCCCCAATCATGTCATTCCCCCACATAGCAAAGGGCCAAGGAGCCGTCAATACATTCAGCGGAATTAAAGGTACGTGCACTTTGTCAGTGTAAATATGACACTTATGGCAGGTTCGAGAGTGTTGATAACAATCTGCTTCCATGGTAGACCAGTAATAGCCTGCCCGTAGGATTTTCTTTGCCATCATATGCCCACTGGAATGGGTGCCAAAAGTGCCTTCATGCAATTCAGCCATGATCCTTTCAGCTTCAACCTTATCTACGCACTGAAGTAACACAGAGTCATGATTGTATTTGTACAGGATGCCATTACTAAGGAAGAACTTAGGGGAGAATCTCCTTAAGAACTTCTTGTTATTAACTGAAGCTCCTTCCGGATATTCTTGAGCCTCGAGATACCTCTTGACTTCGTGAAACCAAGGCTGGTCCACTACTTCTTCAGTATTAATCTCGTGACAGTGCGCTGGTTCCTCCATTCGTTCGATGGTGATTTGGGGAGCCTCGTTATCCCATTTAAGTTTAAACATGGATGACATTGTGGCTAGTGCATCTGCTAGCTGATTTTCTTATCGCGGGAAATGCTCGAAGGTAATCTTCTCAAAATGTGGTAGCAATGTCAAAACATGTTCTTTATAAGGGATAAGGTTAGGGTGTTTGGTGTCCCATTCTCCTTTGATCTAACTGATAACCAAATCTGAATCTCCGAATACATCCAAGGATTTGATCCCCAAGTCCATGGCAGCTCTGAGACCAAAGATGCATGCTTTGTATTCCGCCATGTTATTTGTACAATTGAAGCAGAGTCTGGTAGTAAAGGGAGTATGACACCCTTCCGGAGATATGAGTACAACACTGATACCATTGCCAAGTGCGTTGGATGCCCCATCAAAGAACAGGGTCCATCGGGATCCTTGTTCAGGTCCGTCATATGGCCTGAATTCTTTATAGTTATTTACCGTCATGATGTCTTCATCTGGGAATTCAAACTTCATGGGCTGGTAGTCTTCCATAGCTTGGTGAGCAAGGTGATCAGCCAATACACTGCCCTTTATAGCTTTCTGGGTAGTATACTGTATGTCATATTCTGTCAGGATCATATGCCATCTCGTTATTCTCCCAGAGAGAGCAGGTTTCTCAAAGATGTATTTTATTGGATCCATTTTAGATATCAACAGAGTAGTATGAGTCAGCATATACTATCTTAGCTGGCGAGCAGCCCATGCCAGAGTGCAACAAGTTTTCTCGAGCAGTGAATATCTGGTTTCACAGTCGGTAAACTTTTTGCTCAGGTAATAAATAGCATGCTCTTTTCGTACAGACTCGTCATGCTGCCCCGATACACACACCACTGAGTTTTCTAAAACAGTCAGATACATGATCAATGGTCTTCCCTCGACTGGTGGCATCAACACAGGAGGCCCTTGTAGGTATTCTTTGATTTTGTCAAAAGCAACTTGACACTCGTCATTCCATATGACTACTTGATCTTTCTTCAATAATTTGAAGATTGGTTCACAAGTAGCTGTCAGGTGAGAGATGAATCTGGTAATGTAGTTCAAACGCCCCAAGAATCCTCTGACTTCCTTCTCAGTACGAGGAGCAGGCATCTCTTATATTGCTTTAACTTTGGCAGGATCGACCTAGATACCTTTGTTGCTGACGATAAAGCCTAGGAGTTTACCAGACCGTACCCCAAATGTGCATTTGTTTGGATTCAACCTCAACTTGTACTTCTTCAGTCTCTCAAATAGTTTTTGTAAGTGATCAAGATGCTCTTCTTCTTTTTGAGATCTGGATATCATATCGTCCATGTAGACCTCTATTTCGTGATGTATCATGTCATAAAATAAAGCTACCATGGCATGTTGATAGGTTTCCCCAGCATTCTTTAGTCCGAATGGCATCACCTTATAGCAGAAAGTGCCCCACTGCATGACAAACGTTGTTTTCTCCATGTCCTCAGGCGCCATTTTGATTTGGTTGTAACCTGAGAATCCGTCCATGAAGGAAAACACTTTGTGTTGTGCCGTATTGTCAACTAGAATATCAATGTGGGGGAGTGAAAAATCATCCTTAGGGCTTGCCCTATTCAAATCTATGTAGTCCATACACATTCGCACTTTGCCTTCCTTTTTGGGCATGGGAGCAACATTGGCAACCCGTTGGGGATAAGAGGTGACAACTAAGAATCCAGCGTTGAATTGCTTCATGACTTCTTCTTTAATCTTTTCTGACATATCAGGCCTCATGCGACGAACCTTTTGCTTTACTGGCGGACAATTCTCTTTTGTAGGCAGACGATGTACCACAATATCTGCATCAAGTCCTGTCATATCTTCATACGACCAGGCAAACACTTCAACATAATCGTGTAACAACTGAATCAGACGCTCCTTGATACTGGGTTCCATATTGGCACCCACCTTGACCTCTTTTTTGTCTTCTTTGATACCTAGGTTAATTATATCCACAGGTTCCTCGTGAGGCTGAATGGTTCTCTCTTCTTGTTGTAGTAATATGGCAAGTTCCCCTGGTACTTCACAATCTTCCTCACCTTCATCCTCGGCTTGGTAGATTAGATTCTCATAGTCACAAAGGGCCATAGAAGTATCGTTACCCATGGGATCTCGAATGGATGTATACCTGCATTGTAAGTGTGAGTGTGTGTAAGAGTATAACTATCCTTGAAAGAAATGAAAATGTAAAAAGAAAAACAATGAGCACAAAAGTTTGTATGCGAAAACGTCCATGATTCATTAATGTCATATGAAAATGAGATAATAACCCTTAAAAATGGACCATTGTGCCTCGGGTAATACACAAGGTTTTAAGAGTGCGAATTGTTTTAATATTACAGATCCAACAAAATGTAAAGACATACTGTGGGATAAAAGTGATCGGGACAAAATCTCTAGCCTCCCAGTTGTTGAGTCCTCCACTGGCAGTTGGGAATATCCAGTCCTCCAAGTCACAACTATTTGCATCATCTTCTACAGCGTTGACCTCGTGGTTGCTGATCTTCAGGGGTGGTCCTCCGGCACGAACGCGGCGCACAACCTTCTGGGAACCTGAATTGAAACCCAAACCAAACTTATCTGACTTGTATGGGATATCCAGGAGTTGTCCCCAGATAGTGCACCCATGATAACGAGAAAACGTATCATATAATTACTATGCTTTTTACCGATTTTATATTACATTAAGTCGTCTAACCCCCAGATTATTCCGAGTTTATTTGTCTTTTTACACGTATAACATTTGTCAACTCAAACCAATGGAAAAGGACTACATGAAGAAGGCTAGACAATAAACAAAGAGAAAAAGAACTAAAACTGCAAAGTTTGGAATTTTGGAGCAGTGACGGTCGTCACACCCTTGTGACGGGCGTAACGCCCCCCAACTTGAAACAACGCTCGTCACACATCACTGACGAGCGTAATGTGCTATTTTAGCGCGTTACGACCGTCACCCACCTGTGACGACCGTCACGCGCATGAAGATGAACGTTGTAAATTGGTGGAGACGTGGGCAACGCAAGGGCAGACTTGTTCTCCTATTTTCCCTCCACTCAGTAACCATGCTCCCTATATTTCCTTCACTCAACCTTTTCTCAAGACACTTTCAACTGCTATTTCCTCTGCTATATATATGTGTGTGTGATCGGTGGAAATATAACTGACTGTTTTTGAATGCTGGTTCGCGAAATGTCGCGGTAAGCAAGAGTCGCCACCGTCTTTTATTTTCTCCAACAAGGAAAGGACAAAAGCACAGCAAAATTCCTTTTCGAGATGTTTCTCGGTTCGGGAGATAGATTATAGAAAGGGAAGGTGTTAGCACCCTTTCTATCCGTGGTTATCCACGGGCTCTTAGGTACTTGCTCACTATGTTTTCAAAAATGTTTTGCTTTTCTTGTGTTTGTGGGTTTTGAAAAAAAGTTCGTTTGAAAACTTCACTTTAACTCTTGTATCTATCCTCAAGAGTGTATGAAGTGTTGTTTGAAAACTTTTGTCAGAAAAGTGTAAGTGCGAAAAGTATTTTTGTTTTGAAAGAGCAAGTACCTGAGAACCTCTACCTACTCAAAAGAAATTAAGCTGTGTAAATGTCCTTTAGACAGTACTATCCCACTATTGAGAAGTAGGTAGCACCGTCGTTGGAGTTATTCGGGTCAATTCGATTAATGGGACATGTGGTCACTAAAGCAATGGTAGGACGCCTTAGCGGTAACCCTAATGTCCTAGATCCTTTTTATCCGAGGCAACCGTTTCGAGGCAACTTGGATCTTTAGACAGGAGGGCAACCTCTAAAACACCCTATACTCAATGACCACGTCGAGGCAACCAAGTGAAGCGTACCCTAGGAGTGGCATGTGCGAGTGTGTCCGGATTCAGTTAAGTTATCTTTGCACATTTTATGGTGAGCTACGGGTTGATTTTAATTTCAGAGATAAGTCTTGTCATGCATAGCCTAATTAACATACATCTAACAGTTAAATGTTTGCGGAAAATAAATCTAAACTATTACAAGGCGTCGGGTATTTACATCGCCAAAAACAACCCTTTGTAAAGTAAATTGCGGAAAGTAAAATAAAAGCGATAAAAAGGTCCTAATTAAAGCTAGTATATCCTCGGAGCAATTACATAAATATGATCAAAAATTAATCGAGAATAATCGCACGCGCAAGAAAAATTGGATCGGAGAAGTCCTTAGGGTTTTGACCCTTTTTGAGAAAGAAAGAAGTTTTTGTCCTTTTTGCATTTAATTAAATTAAACCTAAAACTAATTAATTGATTTAAAAAAGAAAGAAATATTTTTGAGTTTTTTATGTTTTTAAAGAAATAAATAAAAAATAGTCAAAAGTTAGTAAAAACCCTAATTCTATGTTAATTTTATTTATTGTGAAAAAAGGGTTGGAATTATCCTAATTAAAAAGACTAAATTAATTTGTTAGTATTTATTTACAAAAATAACTAATTAAAGATGAAATAAATAAATAATAATAATAATATTATAGTCTTCTGATTTTATTATGAAAATAATTAATTTGGTTAATTAAATAATAATAATAAAAATAATTAAAAGAAAAAATATAAAAGAAAAAATAAGAAGAATAAACCAGGGGGGTACTGGCCCAATATGGAGGTATGTTAGAAATTTTGAAGCCCAATTGCTCAAACCTGTTTGACTTTCTGGCTCCTCCATGCGCATGGTTGACTGGGAGTATGATGATCCTTCCATCTGAGCCATTGAATCTGAGGATGGAGACACATGGCATCTGGGAATTGGAGATGCATGGTGGACTCCCTTTGGAATTCTGCACATGAACATGTTAAGAAAAATAATATAAGCGTTTTGGGGGACCTGGGATTCGAACCCAGGTCCCAATGGTTCCAAGCCAACGCAACAACCACTACACCACTTGCACGCCTTTGATATTAGAATAACAAGCAATTATAATATATAAAAAATCAATTCATATGCTGTAACACAAAAACACGCGTGTATTTTCAAATCAGCCAACCACGTATCAACACGTCCTCGTCTTCTTCGCTT
Organism: Vicia faba; assembly: GCA_948472305.1. Classification (NCBI taxonomy): domain Eukaryota; kingdom Viridiplantae; phylum Streptophyta; class Magnoliopsida; order Fabales; family Fabaceae; genus Vicia; species Vicia faba. The sequence goes on along the minus strand of OX451740.1, from coordinate 1,282,849,048 downwards.
GTACCTGTAAAATAAACATTTGATAGCGGGGGTTTTTAACCCCCACTAAACAGTGTGGCGAAAAATAGCGAATAGAACTATGGCTTATATAAATGTTTCGCGAGGGTTTGGTCAGGTTCGTCTTGTTCTCAGGATTTCAACCATATGCCTTAGGAGTCTTAATTTTGCCTGGATTGCAAAGCCCCAAATTCACAGCTTAAGAACCCTAGAAATTGATCATGGCAACTTTTGATTTATGGCGTTTCAATGCAATTAAACTATACCATTGGCTTTGTACAGTCCCTAGCAACACAAAACGATCATGAAAACATATTAAAGATGCATGAATCACGATATACGATTGTGAATAAAAGCTGCAAACCGTGACTCCATAGGGTGATTCTTTGAGCTTCAAGGCTTGAATTTGATTGCCACACACTTCTGGGAACTCCTGCAAGGTATTAGAATCAACAAAAAGCTTTGAATCGCCCTGGAATATAAAAATCCGTTTTGAGTTTTTTCTTGGAATTTTTCAATATGCTATGGCCTTTGTCTGCAGCTTTCTCACGTGTCTTGCATCAGGGTTTACTTGAATATATATAGAGGAATGAAATTAGGTCACAATCTTGAACAAAAATCCATGGAATTGATGATTGAATATTTGATTGAAAATCAAATCTTTTTGCATTTTCATGATTGAACAAAGTTGCCAATTTTGGAGATTTTGTATCTTTGACTTGGTGCACGAAATTTCCAGCATATATTGACCATATTTTCTTCACAAAAAGATTGAAAAACCAAATCTTTGTATTTTCCTACAATTTAAATTAATTAAATGAATTAATATTAATTAAAAATCCAATTAATTAATAAAAATAAGAAAATAAATTCAATTAAGCTTGACGGGTCGTTCATAGGCAATGGATGAAGTTTCAAGAAGAGATTTGAGGCCCATTAGCAAAAATGAGGTGTTTTGAGCAAAGTTGACTTTTGCAAATTCATGAAAATTTCCCAACTTCTCCAATGCACAACTTGCTCAATTTTGATCATATGACCATGTTCTTAGACATTTTGGAAAGCTCTTGAAGTCCTCTAACCAATTCCTTTGGTCCCATGTCATTTGGATTTACCAATCTCAAGTTATGGCCTTTGACCTAAAGTGCATTTTTGTTGACTTTTGAATTTGACCTATAATGTAGAAATTGATAACTTTTTGTGAGAGAATTTCTTGGACTTGGAGTGTGAAGATGGATTGTAGGAAATGTCATCCCCTTCAAAATGAGAATTGGATGGGATTTTTCTGATGAACCATGAAAAAGTTATGCCCTGGTCAAGATACAGTTGACTTTTCTACTTTCCAAAAATAGTAACTTTTGCATCTTGATGATTTTTGAGCCATTCTTGTGGAATCATGATCAAGATTTGATCAAATGATGATTGTGGACTCAAAATAATATGTTGACCAAAAATTATGACTTTTGACTGCAAAATGACCATTTTGCCCTTGTAGTTGACTGTAGGTCAAATGGAGCTTTTGACTGTGCAAGTTGGCATTGGGAGTCTTGAAACTTGGCATGTAGGTACTTGAGAATGCATATAGGCCTATGAGACTTGATTGGACCATTGAATACCTCAAATTCCTTGAAAGAACAAAAACCCTAATTTCAGCTGGCTTAGGAGGTGATTTGATTGTACCATCTCTTGAGCAATCTTGAGCAATTTGAGAATTATTCTTGACAAATTTGGTGAGATATGGGAGGGCAAATTTTGGGGTACAACAGTGTGGTAGTGCAAAGCTGCAGGGGTCGAAGGAATTTTCCCAGAACAAATTTATTACTTTTGCCATTATTTTTTATTTCCTTGTTTTAGAGCATTTTTCCACATACTGTAATTCCTACTTCTAGTATTATTTCAAGCTTTAGTTTTAGGTATTAATTCTTCATTCAAGAATTAACACAATTTATTTACTTCAATCAAGCTGCAAGGAATATTGTAACATTTCAAGATTACCATAACAACGTTAATTCCAGGTTTTTATTGGCATTTTTTGTATTATGCCAATTATTTTTATGAATTATATTTTGAATTGCATTATTGTTTAATCTATTATGTCCGGCTAAATTATTCGTACCGATATGTGACTCTTAAGAACCGAAAGAATTCAGTGATACCTTGGCCAAAAATATTTATTTATAAAACAATTTCTGGTTTCCAATTTCCATACTTAATTTAACTACCCTTGTCACGAGAGTGAGAGGTTAATTAACACGATTTTGCCACGAGAGTGGGAAATTAATTAAGGCAAGAACCTGCATGCGAGAGTTGGGGTTCAACCCAGATCGTGGTAACGAAACATTAATTTTTAAATACACGAGAGTGTTTTAATAAATTAATTAAACTCAAATTGTTTTCAAAAAGTGTTATTAAATTTAAAGTGCATCCACTAGGTTTAGTAGCATAACTTATTTCATGAACACGAGAGTGTATGTCTCAGGTTTTTAAACAATTAGTTTTTACCGAAATACTTTATAGGCCAAACGATTCACCGAATTCCCGAAGTCCGACTATCACATACCGATATAACTATTACTATTATTTTTAATTAAATTGTTTCCCCCAAAAATAAAATATTCATCGCTTAGTTAGACAAAGTGTAACATTAGATCGTATGCGATTGATACTCAGTCTCTGTGGGTTCGATAATCATTTAAATCTAGAACGATTGAATTGTATACTTGCAGTTAGTATCCCGACAGACTCATAAAGTCCCGATCAAGTACTTGGCGTTATTGTTGGGGACTGGTAGTCAATTAATTACGATTCTTCTGTTGCACGTTTAGACTAGGCAACAGAAAACCCTTTTTCGATTTGTATGCCAAGGACTCGCTCACAAGGCGAACCACTTGACAAATCGACGGACGAACCTGAACGCATTCTTTCCGTAAGACGTGCAATCATGGATTACTGTTTAAATCACGTTATTCCTTTACCCAAACCTGAAATCAAGATTGATTCTGAAACAGATTCTAATTCTTCCTTTGAGACCGAAACCAATCCAGAATTAGACATGGCCGAAGAACAAAGGACCCGTCCACTGAAGGAGTACGCAACTCCATCACAACAAGAACCCCACAACAGCATTGTTGCTCCAGCAATAAACCGAAACGATTTTGAGTTGAAACCGTCATTGATATTAGCTATCCAACAACGCCAATTCTCTAGAGATCCTTCCGAGGACCCAAATGAACATCTTACAAAATTCGTTCAGTTTGCCGATACAGTTATAGCAAATGGTGTTAGTAAAGATGCAATAAGATTACGTCTTTTCCCTTTCTCTCTAAGAGATAGAGCTTGGGCTTGGTTGCAATCCTTGCCATCAAATTCCGTCACTACGTGGGAAGGACTGAAGATTGTATTTTTAGCACGATACTTTCCCCCGAGCACTAAGACTGCTGCACTAAGAGCCCAAATCAACGGATTTAGGCAGAAGGATACTGAATCGCTAATCGATGCATGGGAACGCTACAAAGATATGATGCGAATGTGCCCATATCACAGATTAGAAAAATGGCTGATCATCCACACGTTTTATAATGGACTCTTGTACAACACAAGACTATCTATAGATGCCGCTACAGGTGGTACACTAATGGACAAGCCTTATGACGAAGCTAACCAACTCATTGAAAACATGGCTCAAAACCACTATCAGTGGGGAGGAGAGAGAACATTTGTGGAGAAAAATCAAACCAAAGGTGGGATGTACGAGATTAGTAGCCTAGATAAAGTTAATGCTAAGGTAGATGCTCTTACCCAAAAGATAGAAAGCTTGACCTTACCTCCTGCAGCTACCGTGGCTGTAGTTACCCTAAGCTGCAAAGTTTGTGGAGTTCCTGGGCATGTTGGAACCGAATGTCAAATCTTAGCAGGAATATCAGTTGATCAGGTAAATTATGCTCAAGGTAATCCTTATGCTAATACCTATAATCCTTGTTAGAAGAACCATCGTAACTTCTCGTACAAGAACAATAATGCTTTATATGCACCTGGCCAAGCACCTGCTGTACCTCTAGGGTATCAAAAACCCGCTGTTAATGTTCCTAACATTCCTAAGAAATCTAACCTTGAAATCCTAATGGAAAATTTTATCGCTAATCAAGCTCAACAAAACAAAGAATTCCTCAATCAAAACGTTCACACCGGTGAACAGTTAAAGCTATTAGCAAATAAGGTAGATGCCCTAGAAACTCACAATAAAATGTTAGAAACCCAAATCTCCCAAGTAGCACAACACCAAGCTAGTTCTTCCGCACATGCTGGTACATTTCCTGGACAGCCACAACCCAATCCTAAAGGACATGTAAATTCTATCACATTACGAAGTGGGACAGCCCTTGATGGACCGGTAGATCCTAGACTCCAAAACCCGACCATGTATCAAAAACCTGGAAAAGAAGTAGAGAAGTCGAAAGATCAATCTGAAAATATAGAGGAAGACGCGAATGAGAACAGAGAGGCTTCAAAAAAACCTTACGTGCCTCCACCACCATATAAACCACCAATTCCATACCCCCAAAGACTTGCAAAATCCAAGAACGAGGGACAATTCAAGAAATTTGTAGAACTTCTGAAACAATTAAACGTTACTATTCCGTTTACAGAAGCTATAACCCAAATGTCGTCATATGCTAAATTCCTAAAAGAAATATTGTCTAATAAGAAAAAAATCGTTGAAAACGAAACCGTTATGCTAACTGCCGAATGTAGCGCCATAATTCAAAATAACATGCCTCCAAAGTTAAAAGATCCTGGTAGTTTCTCCATACCATGTGTAATTGGAAAATCTGTCATAGACAAAGCTCTATGCGATTTAGGAGCCAGTGTTAGTCTAATGCCTTTATCTATTTGCAAGAAGCTCAAATTAGGAGACATGATACCTACCAAGATATCCGTACAACTAGCCGACAGATCAGTCAAATTCCTTGTTGGTATGCTAGAAAACATTCTTGTCCGAATAGGACAATTTTACATACCGACTGACTTTATAATAATGGACATCAAGGAAGATTCAAACATTCCCATCATACTAGGAAGACCATTTTTAGCTACTGCAGGAGCCATCATTGACGTTAAGAAAGGAAAACTTACCTTCGAGGTAGGAGAAGAAAAAGTAGAATTCATTCTTTCCCAATTCTTTAAAGCCTCTGCTATAGATGACTCATGCTGTCTCCTAGATATTATTGATGAATGTGTCAAAGAACTTGAAAGCCAAGAAGACACCTATTCTGGGATGTTAAAAATTCAGACACTAACTATCCTCAAGGACGATGACTGGAAACAAGAACATTTAGATGTCGACCTAAGTGAATGTTTAGCCTTAACACCCGATCCTGCCTCGACTGATAAGAAAACTGGTATAGAACTTAAAACATTACCTGAAGATATTAGGTATGAATTTTTAGATAAAGAACTCGAACGGCCAGTTATAGTCAATGCCAATTTAGGGAAGACCAAAACCGAAAAACTTCTTAGTGTGTTAAGGAAGTATCCAACCGCGTTAGGGTATAACATATCAGATCTAAAGGGAATAAGCCCTTCTCTCTATATGCACCGCATTATGCTGGAGGAGGACTGCAAGACTTCTAGAGAACATCAAAGACGAATAAATCCTATCCTAAGTGAAGTCGTTAATAAAGAAGTGCAGAAACTACTAGAGGCAGGCATCATATACCCAATATCAGATAGTAACTGGGTTAGTCCAGTTCACGTGGTGCCTAAGAAAGGAGGTGTTACGGTTATAACAAACACAAAAGGCGAATCGGTAGCACAACGTACCCAAACAGGATGGAGAATGTGTATCGATTATAGAAAACTAATCAAAGCTACGTGTAAGGACCATTTCCCATTACCATTCATTGATCAAATGCTCGAGCGTTTAGCCAAACATTCCCATTTCTGCTATCTTGATGGATACTCAGGATTCTTCCAAATTCCCATTCATCCTGACGATCAAGAGAAAACCACATTCACATGTCCCTATGGTACCTTTGCATACCGAAGAATGCCATTTGGACTATGTAACGCACCTGCAACTTTCCAACGATGCATGATGGCGATTTTCGCAGACTTTTTAGACGGAATTATGGAAGTATTCATGGACGATTTCTCTGTCTATGGAGAAAGTTTTGACGGATGTTTATCAAATCTTGAATTAGTACTGAAACGTTGTGTCAATGTCAACCTAGTTCTCAACTGGGGAAAATGTCACTTCATGGTGAGACAAGGAATTGTGTTGGGTCACATTGTATCAAATAGAGGGATTGAAGTCGACAAAGCAAAAATTGAAATTATCAAAAACCTTCAACCTCCCAAAACAGTTAGAGAAATAAGAAGTTTTCTAGGACACGCTGGTTTTTACCGACGTTTTATAAAAGATTTCTCTAAAATCACCAAGCCACTAACTGAATTATTAATGAAAGAAGCTGAGTTTATTTTCGACGATAAATGCTTGAACGCATTTGAGACGCTTAAAGAAGCCTTAATCTCAACACCTATGCAACCTCCTGATTGGAACCTACCATTTGAAATAATGTGCGATGCGAGTGATTATGCTGTAGGCGCAGTCCTAGGACAACACAAAGATAAAAAGCTTCACGCTATCTACTATGCAAGCAGAACACTCGATCCCGCGCAAATGAATTACGCCACTATGGAGAAGGAACTCTTAGCTGTGGTATTCACATTGGATAAATTTCGTTCCTACTTAGTAGGCGCCAAAATCATTATTTACACGAATCATGCCGCGATCCGATACTTACTAAGTAATAAAGACACCAAACCGCGACTACTCAGATGGATCCTACTCCTACAAGAGTTTGACTTAGAAATAAAAGACAAAAGCGGAACTGAAAACGTGGTAGCTGACCATTTATCAAGATTAGATGGAATCTAAACCGAGAGTGTTCCCATAAACGATGATTTCCCTTATGAATGCCTTATTGCTAAGCTAGAGATAGACCCTATCGACAGTTTAGATCAACACAATGAACCTTTAACAACTGCGGTAGTAAAAGCCATTTGTACCAACACCACATTACCATGGTACGCTGACTTCGTCAACTATTTAGCTGCCAGTGTTTTACCACCTAATTTAACATACCAACAGCGGAATAAATTTTTCCATGATCTTAAACACTACTTTTGGGATGAACCATTACTCTTTAAAAGAGGCGCTGATGGTATCTACCGTCGCTGCGTTCCTAACGATGAAATAGACGACGTCATTTCCCATTGCCATTCCGCCCCTTATGGTGGACACGCTAGTACGTCAAAAACCTGTGCAAAAATACTTCAAGTTGGCTTCTTTTGGCCTACCTTATGGAAAGACGTCCACGTAGAAATTATGAACTGCGATAGATGTCAACGCACAAGAAATATATCTAGACGCGATGAAATGCCGCAAAAAGGAATCCTCGAAGTAGAAATTTTCGATGTATGGGGAATTGATTTCATGGGACCATTCCCCGCATCTTTTGGAAATAAGTATATTTTGGTAGCCGTTGACTACGTATCAAAATGGATTGAAGCCATCGCCGCACCCACAAACGATACACGAGTGGTACTAAAACTATTCAAGCATGTTATCTTCCCACGATTCGGTGTACCAAGACTAGTAATCAGTGATGGTGGTTCCCATTTTATCTCTAGAATTTTCGAAAAATTACTTTCCAAATATGGCGTTAAACATCGCATAGCCACACCATACCATCCTCAAACGAGCGGACAAGTGGAAGTGTCAAACAGGGAGATAAAGCAAATCCTTGAGAAAACCGTAGCCACATCCAGGAAAGATTGGTCCTCCAATCTAAATGATGCTCTTTGGGCATATCAGACAGCTTTTAAAACCCCTATCGGAACAACATCGTTTAAGTTAGTTTATGGAAAATCTTGTCATTTGCCAGTAGAATTAGAATATAAAGCTTATTGGGCCATCAAAACCCTTAACTTAAATTACAAGATTGTTGGCGAGAAATGAGTATTAGATATCCATGAATTAGAAGAATTGTGTTTAGACGCTTATGAAAATGCTAGAATCTATAAGGAAAGAACAAAAAAATTGCACGATAAGCGTATCTCGCGAAAAGAGTTTAAGGAAGGAGACATCGTACTCCTATTCAATTCTAGACTGAAACTTTTCTCGGGAAAATTACGTTCCAGATGGTCCGGACCATTCGAAATTAACAAAGTTTTCCCGAGTGGTGCGATAGAAATTAAAGGAAATTCTATCGAACCATTCATAGTCAATGGCCAGCGCCTTAAGCACTACTTTAACGTCGGAAATATCAACTATTTGGCTTATCTTCAGTTAAGTGAGCCACCTACCCCGATACCTAACTGAATAGGTATTATTTGTCGAGCCGTCGACATAAAATAAAGGCGCTTCATGGGAGGCAACCCATGTTTTATTTTAATTATTTTTACTGTTTTAACATGTTTTATTTTTATTTTCTTTTTCTTAATCTTTAAAATTTTCATGATTTCATCTCTTACTCCTTTCTGTTTTCTTCTATTTTTATTTTCCCTTTAAACTTTCTTTTTCTTTTTGATTTAACTTCGGAAAATTCTTAACCTGAAAATACTAACTTAGTTTTTTTTCTAAACATTTATTAAATATATTCATGGGGTAATTCTTTTGCTTTCATATTTAGCTCTATGGCACGTGTAAACTTCATGAATGTCACTTTGAGAAGCAGACACCAAAGAATACGCTTTGAGGATCTGGCTGAGCGGGAAATATGCCCTACAATCTACACTGATGACCATGTTATGACCGCTCTTGGCATTCGTGAGAGTGTCATGTATTTGCTACATCAGATTGGTTGGGACACTGCTTCTATCCGAAGACGGTACTGTACTTACAAGAAGTTGACCCTTGAGTTCCTGAGCACCCTGAGCTTCATTCCAAATCACGGGATAGGATTCAACTGTGGGTTGATCATTTTCAGGATGTTTGACATGGACTACACCTATAACCTCAGGGAGTTTAGCCACCTGCTAGGGTTCCCTTTTGGACCTGATGTTATCACTATGACCCAGGAGGACCTCTTGCTTGATTTTAATCTTGATTTTTTCTGGGGAAGCATTGCTGGCAATAACCATCCAGAGCCGTCTGATCTTTATTCTGAGTGCATCCACAACCCGGCTATCAAGTACTTTCACAAGATCATCGCCCACACCATCTTTGGTAAACAGCAGAATGTTACATCTGTATCCCACGATGAGCTTTTCATTATGTACTGTGCATCACAGAGCCATCCGGTAAACGGTGTCGCTTATATGCTAGCTAACATGGAGCGTATCATCCAGACTCCAAATTCACCAATCATGTTGGGTGGTTTAGTCACTATGCTATCAAATGCAATTGGACTCCGTAGGCCTATGCTAGGATCAGCCCCGCTTTATGGAATAAAGCCGATGAACATTGAATTCTGCTTCAACACTAGCTTTATCGGGAACCTTGGGCCAGATCAATTTGAGTTGTTAATTAATCATGAGATTGTCCACCAGTTTACGCTCCCGAACCCTATCACTAGTGTGCATAATAGAGAAAACTGGCTTTTTGACCTCCACCATCCTGCTACACCGCCTTCGTCTCCTTCTACTGTTGACATTTACGAAGTACCCAACACTTCTAATACTGATGAAGACCCTGCCACACCACCGGGATACCATGAGTTCCCCGATCCATGGGAACAGCATGCCGCTTCTACTGAGACCGCCACCCAGGCTCCAGAGATTCCACCACCGCCTTCACCTACTGTTACCCTGCACTCTTTGCATGAAGCAATTACTGACATGCGGGGCGAGCTTACATCTCTCCAGGTGGACTTTATCGCTTTCATGGATTTGGTGACCGACCAACTGGATTTCATGCACCAGCATATGTTCCCGCCTCCCCGTGGCTAGAGTTGTCGTTGTTATCTTATTCTTTTCTCTCGCATTTGTACATACAGTGGGGACACTGTTTAGTTTTAGTGTGGGAGGGATTCTAGTTATTTTAGCATTTTATTCTAGTCATTTTAGCATTTTATCATTTTTATTTTTATTTTTAGTTATTTCGAAACAATTTTTATGGATTAATTCAATTATTTATCAAGTACCAAGTTTATTTTATTTTCCATTCCTTTTCATTTTCAGCATATTGTTTATTTCTTTTAATTTACGGTTGATATTTCCCGTAAATATTATTATTTCATTATGTGTTGGTTAATAATATTACAGAACTTTAATATTCAAAACTTTAATTAATTAGAATATTTCAAAACTTAAAATATTTCAAACTTTAGTATTAAGAAAATAATTAAAAAATATATAAAAATATACAAACATCTCCAACGGTTCTGTAAGGGTCTTATCATTAATGACATTGAACGTGTTACGACCGTCACACCCTCGTGACGAGCGTAACACACCTTTTTGCCTTGTGATGACCATCACACCCTCGTGACGACCGTCACGCATACAATATATCAGAACGGCTATTACAGAACCGTTCCAACCATTCCCTTCATAAACCCACTTCCTCCATTGTTACAAAATCACACGAAAACTACCCACTCCACTCCATTTTTCTTCAAACTTCTAAACTTCCAACACTAAAATACTACCCACCCACTACCCCAATTTCATATTCCAAACCTTTTGCAATCAAATTCTACCTACACCATGGCCAACAACCCACAAGCTCCCGCCCTCACTTTCAGAACCGGAGAACAAGGAGAAAACCAACGGGCAGAATTTCAGAAATTTCAACGCTGAGGTCTCCAACCTACACGGTACGTTGATATCGACTGCCTGAGGAGTTTGGGACTACTTGATAGTGTCCGCCAATTGTTGCAAAGCGTGGATTTGTGGAACTTGTGCCGCGAACCAAGACCGATTTATGAAACTCTTACTCTCGAGTTTTTGAGTTCCTTTGTTTACATCACTCCGCCAGGTGCCACGAACCAACTGTCAGGCTTGGCCAAATTTCGCATGTTTGGCATTGAGCACGAGTTGCCTCAATCTGACATCGTGCGACTTTTAGGCTTCTGTTCGGACGAAGGTGTTCATCTCTGGGTGCCGGATAATTTTGGTGAGGAAGCCTTCAACCTATGGCACAGTTTGACGAATATCCGTGTTGGATCCTACGACCACCTAAATGCCACCCACATTCATAATCCGGCCATCCGCTATTTCCACCGCATCCTCAGCAACACAATCTTCGCCCGTGAAAGCAACCACAAGCTCAACTCCAAGGAGCTCTTCTTTTTACATTGCGCGTTCACAGGGAAAAAGATCAATGCCACCCCGTTCTTACTTGCTCACATCCACTCTATTTGTGCTAGAGGCGGAAAACCATTTTATTTAGGAGGGCTGGTCACTTCACTTGCCATAGGTCTGAACTACGGTGCTGCTCTCGCGACTTTGCCTTCTATGGCACTGGCTTTGCTGACTTTGGATCACTGCAAAGCCGCACATCTCATTTACGAGCGGGAGGATGGTAGATTCCACCCTGTGATCAGGAACACTGTCTATCAGAACATCATTTTACCTTGCAGGGACCGAATCGATCCAAGAAACCGAGCAAACTGGTTATTCGATCCTGCAACTCCCGCAGAGCGTGCACCTACTCATGAAGACCAACCTGCAGCCCCCGCAGACGAAATGCAAGAAGAGCTGGATAGTGCTCCTCCCGTCCACGACATTCCAGGATCCTCATCTGCACCTCCTCCTATTAATCTTGAAGACATCCTCCGCGCCATCCATATGCAAAACCAAATGAACGCAACGCTTGAAAGAAGGAAACACGAGAAATTTGAGTCTCTGTGCGCTCAAAATGCTCAGATCTTGACTGGGCAGCGCAACATGAATAAGAGGTTAGATGAGGCCCTGTTAGAGCTCAACGCCCTAAGGCTGGACGTCAGCACCCTTGGTTTCCAAGACACTGACACAGAAGCCACTCCTACCAGACTCTCTCGCACCAGGAGTAGAGGACGTGGTCACCAATAGTTTTTCTTTATTTTTTATGTAGTTTATTAATTTTTTTGTTTCTTTTCCTTTCCATTTGTTCTTTGTAATTGTACTTCCCCGCCTATACACCGCAACATTGAGGACAATGTCGGATTTAGTATGGGAGAGGTACCTTTCCTTCCTTTATAAACTAGTAATTTTTATGATATATCTCGATTTAAATTCTTCACTTTATTCAGCCATACCAAAATTTTTTATCTTTGCATTAGCCCGACATACCTATTTTATCGAAATCCCCAGTCAGGGAAGCCGAAAATGACATAACAAGATTGATACGGTTATGACACCGTAGACTTCCTACTTACGCGATCCGTTTCAATAACCATTATACTGACATCTAGAGTTTTTAGTTCTACAGTAACCCCTAGTAGTTTATACTAGCAGTCAGCACCGTCTTGACACAAACCACGTGGAGAATCGATGAATATAAGTGTTTGATGCCTGATCATTAAAATATCCTTCCTATCTCGCTGCTAAAAGAAAAGAAATTTTATGCACCAAAATATACGGTCACATATAAGAGTTAAGAAAATAACAAAGGAATCCAGTGTAGGTTGGTTAAGAGGTATCTGGTTCTGAACTCGGTAGGGCGTGCTATGGCTCGATCCCCCACAACCTCCAACTTGGATAACATATGTAGGGTTTCCACATTCATGTACCAGACCCCGTGCTAAAAGGATCAAAGTCACTAACCGGTTACTCCACTACGTGCGTGCTAAGACAAAGGGCTTAATGTGATTGCGCCAGAATGAAACCGGGTGAAATAGATACGAGGAACTTCGGGCAGAATTATAACGGAACTGTCGGATATCTCGTTTGAAATGGAAGCCTACGACTAAGCTTATTGCTTGTGTCATTAGCGTATCTTTAGTGTTTCACTCAAGTATTGGCCGAACCGACGAGGATTTCCCGAAATTACTTTAAAAATACAAGGTATGTCATGCTTATGCGCTTGACAAAACTTGTCTGACCTTTCTAATGACTATTTGCTTGACGACAATCAAAGGTTTAAGTATGGGGGAATTTGATAACGAGAAAACGTATCATATAATTACTACGCTTTTACCGATTTTATATTACATTAAGTCGTTTAACCCTCCGATTATTCCGAGTTTATTTATCTTTTTACAGGTATAACATTTGTCAACTCAAACCAATGGAAAAGGACTACATGAAGAAGGCTAGACAATAAACAAAGAGAAAAAGAACTAAAACTGCAAAGTTTGGAATTTTGGAGCAGTGACGCTCGTCACATCCTTGTGACAGGCGTAACGCCCCCCAACTTGAAACAACGCTCGTCACACATCACTAACGAGTGTAATGCGCTATTTTAGTGCGTTACGACCGTCACCCACCTGTGACGACCATCACGCGCGTGAAGATGAACGTTGTAAATTGGTGGAGACGTGGGCAACACAAGGGAAGACTTGTTCTCCTATTTTTCCTCCACTCAGTAACCATGCTCCCTATATTTCCTCCACTCAACCTTTTCTCAAGACACTTTCAACTGCTATTTCCTCTGCTATATATATGTGTGGTAGTGCAAAGCTGCAGGGGTCGAAGAAATTTTCCCAGAACAAATTTATTACTTTTGCCATTATTTTTTATTTCCTTGTTTTAGAGCGTTTTTCCACATACTGTAATTCCTACTTCCAGTATTATTTCAAGCTTTAGTTTTAGGTGTTAATTCTTCATTCAATAATTAACACAATTTATTTACTTCAATCAAGCTGCAAGGAATATTGTAACATTTCAAGATTACTATAGCAACGTTAATTCCAGGTTTTTATTGCAATTAATATTTATTCATTTTTTGTATTATGCCAATTATTTTTATGAATTATATTTTGAATTTCATTATTGTTAAATCTATTATGTCCGTCTAAATTATTCGTACCGGTATGTGACTCTTAAGAACCGAAAGAATTCAGTGATACCTTGGCCAAAAATATTTATTTATAAAACAATTTCTGGTTTCCAATTTCCATACTTAATTTAACTACCCTTGTCACGAGAGTGAGAGGTTAATTAACACGATTTTGCCATGAGAGTGGGAAATTAATTAAGGCAAGAACCTGCATGCGAGAGCTGGAGTTCAACCCAGATAGTGGTAACGAAACATTAATTTTTAAATACACGAGAGTGTTTTAATAAATTAATTAAACTCAAATTGTTTTCAAAAAGTGTTATTAAATTTAAAGTGCATCCACTAGGTTTAGTAGCATAACTTATTTCATGAACACGAGAGTGTACGCCTCAGGTTTTTAAACAATTAGTTTTTACCGAAATACTTTATAGGCCAAGCGATTCACCGAATTCCCGAAGTCCGACTATCACATACCGATATAACTATTACTATTATTTTTAATTAAATTGTTTCCCCCAAAAATAAAATATTCATCGCTTAGTTAGACAAACTGTAACATTAGATCGTATGTGATTGATCCTCAGTCTCTGTGGGTTCGATAATCATTTAAAACTAGAACGACTGAACTGTATACTTGCAGTTAGTATCCCGACAGACTCATAAAGTCCCGATCAACCCACCTTCTTCTACCATTGCTTTGGCATCCTTCAGAGATGACATCCGGAGTGGAGGCCTTGTGATCTTGGGAACAGCCTTGGTTACTGCCACATCTTGCGGGACCTCTTCAAAGTGTTGGAATAGAGTTTCAATAAATTCACCATTTGATTCCACATATCTGAAGGAATTGGGATGGCTGATCATATACTCTTCTTCTCCATGAACGGTGATAATCTTCCCTTGAATCGGATATTTTAGCATTTGGTGCAACGTAGAAGTGACAGCGCCAGCATTGTGAATCCATGGTCGGCCTAGCAAGCAGGAATATGAGGGACGGATATCCATTACATAAAAAGTTGAATCAAATGTTTGGGTTCTAACCTTTATGGGGATATCCACTTCCCCATGTACCATCCTTTTTGAGCCGTCAAAAGCCCTTACTACTATGTTACTTGGCTTCAATGTCAATCCCTCACAGTCAAGCCTATCAAGAGCTTTTTTAGGCAATACATTCAGAGATGAGCCAGTGTCCACCAAAACATGAGCCAGGGTTGTGCCCCTACATTCAACTGAGACATGCATTGCCTCATTATGCTTCCTTCCTCTTGGCGTTAAATCAGCATCCGAAAAACCTAGACCATTATCTGCAGTCAAGCTAGCTATGCAGTCTTGGAACTGATCGGCAGATGTATCTTGAGGTACATGGGCCGTTTTCAGGAATTCTAGCAAGGCTTTTGCATGTGCCTAGGAACATAATAGTAATGTCAGCATGGAAATTTTAGAGGGAGTTTTCCCCAGTTGTTCAACTACATCGTAGTCGCTTCTTTTTATGATCTTCAGAATTTCCTCCATCTCTTTCCGGGAGGTCTCAGGGATAGCCAATGATTGTGTTTTCATCTTGACAGACTCAACCAGAACACCTTTTCCTCGAGTCTCGGTTAACTTGGCAGCAGGAGTGTCACTAGGAGTGATAGCAGGGATTGTAACAGCTTTGTCAGTTGGAGTATTAGCGGGGATGATTGTAGGACTGGGAACAACTTTTGGAGGAGTAACAACAGAAATGATTACGGGTCCAGAAACTGTTTTGGGGGAGCAATTTCTGGAGAGAATATCCTTCTGCTTCGGGTAATCTTGCTAGTTCCTA
Organism: Vicia faba; assembly: GCA_948472305.1. Lineage (NCBI taxonomy): Eukaryota > Viridiplantae > Streptophyta > Magnoliopsida > Fabales > Fabaceae > Vicia > Vicia faba. Next base: position 1,282,833,329 of record OX451740.1, on the reverse strand, counting down.
TAATATTACTAATATCAGAGTCAACCTTCTCAGAACTTAAATCTTCGGCGGCTGGCCAATCTTGCTTGATACAGTGGTAGTAGACATCCCCTCCATAATTCCATGGTATGGTTTTGTTTGACGAATACGGGACTGGTCCAGGCATTATAATTATCAAAGGAGTTGCTTTCGGAACATATGTAATTCTAACGGGTCTTTTGGTGGAGACCCTGGAAGAATTGGCGGAAATGGTAATGATAGAAACATCTTCAAAAGGAACAGGTGGAGGAGAAGTCTTTTCAAATAAAATTTCTTTGTTATCTATTAGGCACTGAACGCCTGCTTTCAACAAAGGACAGCTGGTTGGTGAGGATAAACAGAAATGACAAACTTCATCACAGCCCGGGAATACACCGATATTCAACAAGTTCACTTTAATAGTCAGCAGCGGGGTCATAAGTTCATCAACTGAAGTAACAAACATTTCTTCTTCAATGGCATTGGTATTATGGCCATGTTTGGGCATAGGGGCAGAAATTACATTTGGCTTTTCGGGCGCATCGAATTCACTCTATTTTGCTTCAATGAGGTCTTGTATTTTGTTCTTTAGAGCCCAACAGTTATAAGTCTCATGGCCGGGACTTTCAGAGTGATATGCGCAACGGGCATTGGGATGATAGTGAGGAGATGTTGGGTTAGGGTTCTTTGGATCTTCTTTCAAGGTCACTAGGTTGGATCTTAACAGATGTGGCAATACTTGAGATAGGGTCATGTTAATTCTGGTGAATTGTCTGACTGGTCTTTCCATCCTTGGTTGGTTGTTTCTTTGCTGATCAGGCGCAGGCTTAGGAATCATAACAACCCTCACCATTGATTGGCGCTCGACCCTATCTTGATTTATTTGCGGATATACAACAACCACCTATTTCTTTCCGATGAAAGGCTTCCTTACAACCGCAGAAGAGGATGTATCTTTTTGAATCTTTCCATTCTTTATACCGGCTTCTACCCTTTCTCCGGTCAATATCAGGTAAGTAAAACCCGTCGATGAACTCCCAATTAGGTGATTGAAGAAAGGACCATACAAGGTGCCTAAAAACATGTCCACTAATTCTCTTTCAGATAGGGGAGGTTGAACTCTTCCAGCCAAGTCTCTCCATTTTTGCGCATAGTCCTTGAAACCTTAATTGGAAACCATGGCCATACTCTAAAGTTGAGTACGGGTAGGCGCAATATCAGCATTGTATTGGTATTGTTTGTAAAAGGCTGCAGCAAGATGTTCCCAGTTATGAACATTGGCTCTTTCTAACTGGTAAAACCAATCAAGTTGAGTTCCAGACAGGCTGCCTTGGAAGAAGTGTACCCATAAGTCTTTGTCAGTGGTATGGGGCTGGATTTTCCTCACATAAGACCGAATATGCATTTTAGGGCATGAGACTCCGTCATACTTGGCAAACACCGGTGCTTTGAATTTGGGAGGAATGACAATCCCCGACACTAACCCCAATTCCTCAAAGTCCAAGCCAGGCATTTTTTGGATTTCCATCGCACTCAACCACTCTTCGAGATGTTTATACTTGTCATCAGCTGGAGGGTATTGTTCTTCAGAATAGTCTTCTTCTTCCTCTTTCTCTTCTGATTCTGATGGGACAACTATTTCCTTGCCTTTCCCATCTTGATTGTCTCTCTTACCAGATGTCGTTGCAAAGTCTAGGGTCCTTCTTGTCTGCCCATAAAATCTTCTTCCCATGTTTAGGACTCTGGTTACTTTCTTTATCTTCTTTTTCTTCTCCTCAGCCAGCAAAGTCTTCAACTCTTCTTGTCCTTTGGCCAGGGTCAAGAGCAACTGTTGAAACTATGTATTCTGAGCTTGGAGGTCCTTCACTGTTTGCTCTAGATCCATCTTACTGAAATAAACAATATAGAGATGAGGAGACTTGTTGCAAAATACCTGCTTATGTTATGATGAATGGTATATGCATATGTAATAATTTCAAGGATTTCAAGGATTTCAAAGATTCAAATTTGTTTTAGACAAAAAGGAAACACACGTTATATTAATAATTTAAAGCTTGAGTACATCAATGCCTCTTGGGCTTATAAGGAAATACAAAAGCTCTAAGATAAAAAGGTAGTGTACATCCTCTTTGGCGCGATGTAGGCATTGAGAGTCTGCTCCTCATGAAGTAGCCTAGTGAGTTCCAAAACCTTCTTCTCGCTTGCGTAGAATTGGGCTTCGAAAGTATCTCGCTCTCCCTTGAGTTGTATCCAATCCCTTTGCAGGTCTTTAAGAGAGGTAGGCATGTCAGGATGTAGGATAGTGTATGGAACATCTCCCTCCATGACAGGCTCAATGATTACCAGGAGAATGGGGGGGGGGGGGTAAGGCATCATAAGACTCTGAGCATGAGTTTGTACCCATTTGAGGTAAGGCTCAAGAGGGATAGAATTCTTGTTCCAAAAAGTCTTGCTATCCACCTTGTTTAACATCCTCCAAGCTCGGATGAATCTCTGGTGAAGACCTTGATCGTCGTTGTCGCAGTCAAATGCCAAACCTTGAATCAGCATCTCGTGCGGGCCATCCCTTCGGGCGTAACCAAATTGTCTTAAGGATAAGCAGGGGTTGTAGGTGATACCTCCCCTAATGCCAAGTAAAGGGACATTAGGGAATTCTCCACAGCGGCCGACAATGATAACATTCTCTTTGGATCAGGAGCACCAATGAATGTCCGAATGTTTGAGCGTCATCAACCTTTATAACCACCTTGAACCTTACTCATTTTTTAATACAGATTGGGGAACATGCGAAATAAACCATCTTGCCAAGAGAGGAGTGCAACACATAAGGATACCTCTTTTCCTCATTGTGCGAGTGTGAAAAGAGTGTAGGATATCTCCTAGCAATGTAGGCACCGGGTTGCGGGATATGAAGATTTTGACGGTGTTGATATCTATGAGTTGGTCAGGATTTGGAAACAAAACCATCCCATAGATGAGGAGAGCCACAATTTCCTCAAAGGCTTGCAAGTCCAAGGAGTTCCAACAGCTTTGGGCTTTCTCGAACAAGAACTTTTCTAAGAAACCTTTGACACCACTCCTTGTTTCCCAATGAATTGTGATATCAGATGAGTGCAAGTGTAAAGCTTGAGCAATATCTTCTGGCTTTGGGTCTCTTTCCGTACCGTTGAAAGGTAGTTGATTGAGAATGGGAATCCTCAAGAGTTGGGAGAATTCTTCCAAAGTAGGCACAAGTTGATAGTCGGGAAATGTGAAGCAATGGTGTAAAGGATCAAAGAACTGAAAGAGCACCTTCATCATATCCTCATATGTGTTGGAGGTGACCAAGTTGAGTAGGAGACCATGTCTCTCGGTAAATGGAGAGTTTTCAGGAATCCTTGAAGCTAGCTCCTTGAGTTGTGGAGGGATCCTTACAATATTGACTTGAATAGTTTTCCTGCGAAGTGAATCCATATCCTACAAAACAAGAACAAAGATGAATCCCAAAATCTTTGAAATGGTTAGTGGATGTATATTATGTTCATGATGTTCATGATGTTATGTACAAGTATGCATATACAAACAAAACAAACAAATCCTTAGGTTTAGGCTTGCATGGATTTTTATAGGTAAGTACCCTCTTAAAGTTTAGTTGGCTTAAACCTTTCCTAGTAATAGTAACCGGGTTCTAAGGAGCTCAATATCACTGGTTTGTTTGCTTGGTCATTGTTTCAGCACAGGCCTCTTTAATAGCGACCGAAATATCCCAAGAAAGCAAACCTCAATGAGTGTAGTATCGAGTATCTACCAACTTCAGACTGCACCAAAGCCGGTCATCTCACTACATCCTAAAGGCCAAGTTGGTCAAGTAAAGGTTCGAAAAGTTCATTAGTGCTTCATGACATCACTCAGCGGCCCCGTATTCTCTTTGATTAACTCAAAGGCTACCGGTACCCACAAATATGTCGCACTAACGTAGCTATTGCTTAGACCATGTCGGTATACCCCACACAGTTTCCACAATGTATTGCTACTTACCTATAATGTATCCCAAATCTGGGTAGAGGATTCAAACCCAAACAAAGAACCATAATGTAAAGCATGCAAGTCAAACAATGTAAGCAAATAAATGTGATTTATCCCTAAGGTAACCCCACTTTTATAATTTTCCCCAGCAGAGTCGCCAGTTCTGTGATACGGTGGGAGAACTGACTTGAAGGTTTTGCGTTTGATCGCAAATGTTGCGGTTAGCAAGAGTCGCCACCGACTTTTCTTTTATCCAAAAGGAAAGGTGAAAAAGCACAGGAAAGACCTTTGAGATTGTTTCTTGATTTCGGGGGGTAGACTATGAAAAGGGAAGGTATTAGCACCCTTTTCATCCATGGTTTTCCATGGGCTCTTAGTTACTTGCTAGATCACTTGCTTTTGTTTGAATTTGTGCTTTGTGTGGTTTTTGAAAGTATTTTGTAAAGAGGCCATTGTTTAGGTAATCTTTGTAATGATTCTCGTTCATAAGAATGTATACAAAGATATTTGATCTTTTGAAAATGTTTTCAATTTTGTAAGATGTTTGAAACTGTATGTGTTTGTTTTTGAAAATAGCAAGGATGTTTTGTTTTGAAATGGAGCAAGTAATTAGGAGCAATCTACCTACTCAAATGTCTTTCTTGTTCATTTTCTTTTCCTTTGACATTGTTGTCTTACCATTGATTTGGTAAGCAACCCTATCTTTGGATGTAAACGGGACGGGCACGAGTCATCGTATAACCATGATTAGCAATATTGCAAGGTATCTTAGCATTCTTTTTGAGGGACTAAGATCATTTGTAAGGCAACTTAGATAGCATCATCGAGGGACTATGATCTTGTATTTTTGCTTATTTTGCTAAGATATCTCACTTGTGTAATGTGGCCATTTTTGTAAGGCAACAAAGTGGGTTTAATCTAGTGTATGTATGCAAATGTGTTGATTTACATGCATTGATTTGTCTTTGATTAGGGTTTGCTATTTGTTTGGTTTTAATCTTTCCATACAAAACCCTAATTACTAGCATTTGTATATAAAACGATAAATTGTGGAATTTAAAATTACTGCGCTATTACAATATTTGTGGGGAGGGGGTGTACAAATTGAAATGGGGATTGAAAAAAATATAAACCTGGTTAGTCTATTACAACCATATTGAATAGGTATTGATGTGCAAAGATTTAAATGTACAAGATGAAATAAATATACAAGAAATGTAATTGTTAAGAAAATGGGTATTTTGGATTTTTATGAGAAAAAGGGAAATCATTTTAACCTAATTAATTAAACTTGAATTTATTTAAAAAAAATTTTTAAATAAAACCCTAGTTCTATTGATTAATGAAAATAAGTTTAGAAAAAAAGTATTTTCGTCTTAAAAATATTTATGGCATCATAAAATATTTTTAGTCTTTTTTTTTATATCGAAAATAACATATTTTAATTAGTATGAAAGAAAATAACTAATAACCTAGTTTTAATTATATTTACAAGATAATAAGTAAAAAATAAATAAATTATAATTAAAAAATATTTTTTTGTGAGAAAAATAAAATAAATTAAGTCAAAATATAAATCTAGCATTTTTTTTTGTATTTTATGATTTTTTAGTATTTAGAAAATATATTTAAGAAAATAAAAATGAAATAAAAAAAAGAAATAAATAAACTTGGGTCAGGGGTGCCAATAGCCTGCAGGGGGTTAGTCAGCAAAAAAAAAAAGCAAGCCCAATGAGGCTCAGGCGCTCAAAAAGTCAGAAAATGTCAAAATGTGTAAAAAAAAATGTAAAAGGGTACCACTGAGCTCGAACCCGGGTCCCATAGGTTAACAGGCACGCGCTTTACCACTGGGGTGGCTATACATCTGTTTATATAAACAAAACAATAAATATGTAAGGAAAATCAAATCCTGATGACTTCATCTTCAACCTCCAGCCAGTGTGTCTGCAACTTCTTCATTTCTCAACAAAAATAGAAGATGACAAAATAAAAGTTGTTGCATTCTTCCTCACGAATCTAACCATGTAAATAAATAAAGATAAAAGTCAAAGATAAATGAGAATTTCTCTGGCCCTAATTTGAACCCTAAAAATTTCAGAAACTTCAACTCTAAAATTCTCTAAGCTCAGGTCATGTAAATGCAAACTATGGATATGTACAGCTTCGTGGCAATGATGTCTATATTTTTCCTTCACAAAGTAAACATTAATGATGCTTAACTGATGAGATAGAAGTTCAAGTGAAATACCTCAAAACTGGAAATCGTGAAATGCAAATGAGCTTGATTCAAAGTGTTGCAAGGATCAAGTTAGCTTCCTTGAGGCCCCAGGAAGCTAATGCAATGATTAGCTTGAGCTGAAAGTGGATGAGGAGCTCTGGAGAAGTCAAGTTGCAGACCCCTATTTTTGAAAATAGAACTTGATGATGGAGGTGTTACAGTTGAGCAAATGGACTTTGGATGGTTTGTATTTGATGTTTAGAAGCTTTTGGAAGTGAAAGGCCAAAGAACGCACGAGGGGATTTGGAGTTTGGTATGTAAAGTCAGAATTTGCACAACAATGGTCTTTTGAGACAATTTCTGGCTAGAGGGAGTTTGAGTGAGTTTAAGGGTCTTCCATCTCGTGTCCTAGCTCACAAATAGTGACTCTATTTATAAGCAACAAGTTTGGGATGCTCTAGTTGATCGAAATTCAAATTTGCATCCTTAAGCTAAACATGTGATTTTTTTGACAAAACAAGTTTCAAAGTCTTGTGTACTTGCTAAGATAAAATGGTTATGCTTTAAACACACTTGCTTATGAATTTGTAGATGAAGTGTGATCAGAGGGAACAAGTTAGAGGCTCAAGAATATACTTTATGCATAAAGCTTGCTTTTCAAGAATGGTATTGTTAACTTTCTTCCCAAAATGGCAATGTGAATTGGATAAAGCTTAAATCACTTGGATTATAGCTCAAAAGTTTGTGTAATCCATTAATTATGGAGTGACAAACAAGTTTTAGGCCTTCAAAGCAAATACTATGCAGCCTAACATTGATTTGATTCATGTGTTCATCAAGAATGACTTGTAATTCAAGTGACAAAACACCAACTTCATCTCTTCGATTCTCACTACTCAAAAATGATCTCAAGGAGTTCTTAGACATTTTTGAAAGCTTGCAATGTTCTCTACAACCCATATTTGAATTTCTTTTTAATATTCCCCTTGTAACTATATGAAAAAGTGCCATGAAGTTAGGTCAAAATCTTGGCCAAATTAGGGCAAAATTTCACTAAGTGTTTAGTTTCATGACCATATGTTCTTGAAATTATAACTTGAGATCCAAGAAACTTTGGAAGAAGTTGTGTGCAGAAAAGTTGTAGATATCATGGAGATCTACAACTTTCATGTTGGAAGTTTCTCTTGAATCATTTTGCCTCATGGTGAAAATTTGGCTCAAAGTTATGAAAAAACATGAAATTTCCAACACTTAGAAAAATTTCTAAGTTTAGAAATTTTGACTTTTCAAAATGAAATCTTGACTTTTTGATTTCTTGATGAATAAGTTTCATATTTTGACATGTTTTGATGAATTATGATCTTTGACACTTGAATTTGACCAAAAAGTCAAAGTTTGACTTTTCAATATACGGTTGACTTTTGATCCGATGGATTTTTAATGTTTTGAATCATGTCATTAGGTTAAAATGATGCAATTGGACTCTTGAGATCATGCCTTAAATCAATTGACCATTTTCTAGGTCAAAAATCAAAAATTGCCCTTTCCCAATCAAAACCCTAATTTTGACCATTTTGTCCTTTTGGAGATTTGATCAAATTTCTTGAGGAATTGTGGTCCAAACTTGATCAACTGATACATATGAGTTTAAAATGTTGATGTGGATTAAAAATTATGAGGATTAAAAATTATGAGGATTAAAAATTATGAGATTTGACTGTAAATTGGTCATAGTTGACTTTTTCCCAAATATAGCTGATTTTTAGGTCAACTGTTCAATTGACAACTGTTCAATTGACTGAGCAAAAGAGTGATCCAAGGCTTGAAACTTGGGGCATTGAAAGCGGAAAGAAAGAGTTTCACCTCCTCTGCGAAACCTCTGCTCGAAGCCGAATTCCTCTTTTTCCTTTTCTGCGTGCCATTCCTGCGATGTTTCAAACAACACATGTAAAAAATATCATAAGAGAAGAATTGGCAAGGAAAGTCGTACGCCAGGTTCACCAGGTTCTACCACTGCAGGGCTCAATCATGCTAGTTAGGCTATATGCTTAACACATGCAATTCTAACGAAGTGCTCTTGGACGACTCTTTGATATTCCGTCAGTAAGTCAGTGCATCAAAAAAAGAGTCATGCTCTTCCTCTTTGAAAGGAAAGGGGCTTTAGTTAAGTCATCGATTCCAATCCTATATTTATTTTTTTTTGTTGGTCAACAACCACATATCGTTTCTTTTCCTTCAAGACTTCGGACAGAAAGAGAGTCCGGAGGGAATCATTGAGAAACAATCAATCATGCCTCAACTGGATAAATTCACTTATTTGGTCATGTCAGAATTTGCACCTATTTGTCTCTCATTCGTGATCAGTCTGCTAGTTTCTTTGATCTTACTCGGTCTGATTTTTGTTAATCCAACACGAAAGTTGCCCCCAGGCGAGGTTTTTCCTATGGCTCTCGGTCTTTTATCTTGCTTTGGCACTCCTCTTGCCTTTAGTGCCGACACCGTACCTTCCCCTTCGGATTTGTTTACGTATACTTCCGACATGCTGGAAGAGTCATATAGGGCATTGGAAGTTCAAAAATCCTTGTGTAAACTCAAACCCTAATTTTGGTCATCAGTGCATAAGGAGGTGTCTTGAGCTGATTAAACCCTAGTGCAGTCTTGAGCCCAAGGAGATCTTGTGAGCAAATTATTGATAAGTGAAAGGATAAATTTTGAGATACAACAGTAATGAAATGAATAATAGGGGCAAGAAATTATGGGATAGGTTTTCTAATTATATGAAAGACATAATAGCCCCATGGTTAACATCTAGGCTTCAACTTCCTAAAGTAGCCGATTCAACATCTCCAAAAGTCCAATTATTCATGTTATTTCAATTCCTTTTATTCAATATTAGTTCAAGTTCAAATATCCAAAGTTTCAAAAAAACAAAAATATTCATCATTCCAAATTTAAGATCAAACATTCATCCAATTTTTACATATCCAAATTACATTCTCCATTTAAGCTTCACAAGTCCAAATACAATGACCATTTTGCTTAAGCCTAACTATCACTCTCATGCCATAATCCATCTTCTTTCTTTCAAACGGACAATGCCTACACCATGAATAAACAACACAAAATCAGCCCTGCATTAAGTATTGTGACAGCAAAAAATCAGAAAAATATATTATATCTAAAGAAAATCACTGAAACCGAAACAAAAGAAAGTTGAGAGATGCTAGTATGGGTCAAGAATTTTTCTCATTTATAGAGAACATGAAGAGAGGGCTTAGTTTGTTAATTCCTCTCCAGTATCCCCTACACAATTCTCTAGTAGAAGTGATGCACGCGCCCCAAATTGAAAATATAATTTCGAATAAGAATTCCCAACAGAAGTACAAATTCGTGAAAAATTAACTTCCAGCTCAACAAATAACGGAACAAAAGCAGTTAGGAAAATTGCAAAACAGAATTTTGGAAAAGAATTAAAAGCTTGCGCAAGAAGTTTATACCAGCTCATCAAGGCAAAGAGAAAATCAGAGGAAGTATTAAACCAAAGAAAAATCAGAAAATTAAAATTGAAGTTCCAGCTCAGTTCATCTCATCCATTCATTCATATAATAGATTTTTGAAATCAAGGGACAAGATTGAGTTACCTGTAGCAAAATTCTCAGACAAGCTAAGCCAACAACTATAAATATGAGCTTCTGTTTCAATCTTGAGGAGGATTTTTTTCATTTCTACAAAAACTTCTCAGAGAAGTTTCAGAGTTCTCTCTGAATTTCTCTGAGGTTCCGACGATTCTATGAAGCTTCTTAGTCTTCATGAGCATCTCTCTGAGCTCCCTCTTCTTTGACCTCGCATCACTATAACCAAATTCCCTCTTCAATCTTCCACTGTTTCATCATCTCCATAACCGCATTTTCCGCGTCAATCTCCAAGCAACAATCTGCAATGTGAAAAAAACAACAATAACGCTTCAGCATCGGTACAAAAACCTATTCTGAACTGAACATACAAAATTGCTGCAAACAGAATCGAAGAAGAGGTGAAGAAGAAATGAATCGAGGAAGTAACAGATCAAAGGATTTACCTGATTGTTCTCTTCGTCACAATATAGCGAAGACGCACTGGACGAGCTCCGGTAGGTAAGCATCTTCCTCTTCCTCCTCGCTTACACTATGAGATTCATATTTTTACTAAATTCGGAGACGAATTCGCGGATAGTGACGAACGTGACGCAGAAAGATGAGTCGTTATGATGGCAAAGAGCGAATCGGCGACGAATTCGTGAAGGAGCCGTGAGTAACAAAGAGAAACGTTAAAACGCGTTGTTCCAGTGTCCTTCCATTCTTTCTTCATTTGTTTCTTTTAATTAATTAAATATAATGATAATACTAAAATTTAGAAAATACATTTTTGAATTGAGATTAGGTTTGGGCTGGATTATTGGGATTGTTGGATTGGGTGGAGGACCGCTTTGGGCCTTGCATTTTTACACTCCAGGTGACTCAGTATGACTGTTCTTTTTTTGGATCTTGAAGGCTATGTGACAAACACTCTCTCTTGGGCTCAGGACGTTGGGCCTAGCACCTGATTTTGGTTTACCTCCTCGAACCTTCCCCGGATCCAGCTTGCACATCCCTTTATTTTGTTATTTGAATTTCTTTTCGATAATTTCTTTAATTTTTATTTTTATTAACTTTGATCGCATAAAATTGTGATACAAAAAATAGTAGAATACGCTAGTTGATTTTAGAATTTCTCTTTTAGAATTTAATTGAGAGTTTGTCTTTATTTTTCTTCATATTTCATGATTAATTCTTGTTGTTATTCTTGCCTTGATTTTACGATAGCATGTTGATTTGTGATGTTAAGTGCTAGAGGATTAACTTGGTTGATCACCGGTGGAGCTTCTTGTTAGTTAGACGGTTCTTTTCTCTAGCTCATACCTTATTCTTTAGGATAATCACTTCATTTCCTCTCATCCTTCTTTTGAAAACTCTTCTTGTTTTAAAACTTGAACCACTTTCATAATAAACTTGGACTTATGTCCATACATTTTCAAAAAAATATTTTCTTAATCAAACTTTAATCAACTTAATAATACCTTGACATTTTTGTGAGAAGACTAAAAGTCAATCAATCTTATTCAAACCATTTTTCTATTTTGGCTTTTTACTTTAAAAATTTTCTTAAAAGATCAGACTCTTGTCAATCTTTGTAGTGATGCGAGCTACTATACTTCTATGATATATAATGATGTGAGATATTTTACACTTGGGTGTTGAGTGAGGCTCTTGTTGATTTTAAAATCCAAGTTATATCCTCCACTTTGAGATGATGCAAATTCTCCTTTCTCATAATTGTGGATAGTAAGTATGTTCTTCCACTCGGATAAGACGATGATGTCTTGTCTCTTAAAATTAACCAACACACTTTTGTTTAAAATTTTTTAAAAGGTGAACTACGTGTACCCTGATCCCCTATTGCACGGAAGATGGAACGTATGCACTAAAGGTTTGCAACCGCGACAGATGCAAAAATTATAAAAAAATACTTCTTTTCTCATCTTCACAATCTATTTTTATACAAAAATCTATAGCCAAAATACACAGGTTTACAAAGAGGTTCCTACGGAGTACCGTAGATGTTCAGGGTGATAATATCTTCCCTTTGCATAACCAACCCCGAATTTAGATTCTCTTCCCCTCTTTTTGGGTTATTTGCTCTTTTCTAATTTCTTTGGAAACAATAAAGTACGATGGTGATTTTTATTTCGATATGTGCGAGTTAAGTCAATCCAATGGCTTAGTCTCAACATTTCTACCGCTACAAGGAGGACATCTTCCTAAGTCACATTGAATCATACAGGTATGTTAGTACCGACGAATATTGTATAGCCACCCTATTCCATGTCCTGGAAGTTGCTTCAATGGTGACTTTACCGGTAAAGAAGAAAGATAAGCCCAAGGTAACTTTGTGGAGAGATTTGCAAACAACAATGGAAAGTGGTACCTCAAAAGGTTGGGGAAAGCTCCCAAAAATTCCTAAGAAGAAGAATCACTTCGGTTTGGACTATGAACTATCAAAAGCTACTCTGAAGGGTAAAGCACGATATCCTTCAACCCAAGAGATCTTTATCAACAAGGGAATAGAGCATGGCAGACAGGTGGAAATGATATCCAACAATGTCAACACCAAAAGAGCAACTGAGTTCATCCGAGAATGCGCCCTAGGAGAATAACTCAAGTGTTGGACAACCGTGGAGATTCTCGAGATATTTTTCTTTCCTAAGTAATTTTTCTCGTTTTTAAAAAGAACATATGTCAAGTCTGAGGCATAGGGATTGCTTGTAAGGGTTCCCCCTATTTTTGTTTCAGACAATATTACAATTAATAAAAATTTATATTTTATTTTCAATTAAGATTATTGTCTTTCTCTTGCATTTATCTCTTAAAATTTAAAAATGGAAATACCTTCTCTTCATATGCATCTTCAAAATTCATATACTAAAATCTGCACCAAAACATGATAAACGTGCAGAGTCATGCCCAAAATCACCGATAATGTTACTGCTGCAATCCGATATAATTTTGATGCTCCCATCAACCAAGCTGAAGAGAAAGGTGATAAAGATCTTGAACTTTCTGAAGAAATGGCGAGGGAAATAGAGCGAAATGCAACAACATACAACCCTATCAAGAGGCCATTGAGACCATTAATCTAGGCACAGAGGAAGATCTGAAAGAAATCAAGCTAGGGGCAATGTTAGAGTAGAGCGTCAAAGAAAGGTTGATCAAGCTATTGCATGAGTACATGGGTATAATTTCCTGGTCCTACAGGGACATGTCGGGATTAGATACAGACATTGTGGTGCATAAGCTACCTCTCAAAGAAAGGTTTTCTCCAGTTAGGCAAAAACTCAGGAGAACTCGTCTAGATATGTCCAGCAAGATTAGAGTAGAGGTTCTTAAACAGTTCAACGCAAGGTTCTTGATAACACGAAAATATATAACATTTTCCGCCCGAATTACATAGATTAAATTTCCGATTCTTCGATTATTATGTAACATTTTATCCCTTTTTGTAGTTTTTGAAACATATTTCAGGTACTTAGCATTTGCAAGACATAAATAAGAAAAGGAAGAAAAATAATGGAAAAATGAAGAAGAAATGACTATAAAACAGCAAAATGCAGCATTTCTGTAAACAGAAGTGTGCCGCCCGCCACAAGATGTTACGACCGGGACAAGTTTGATTCATGTGCCCCTTGACACGTCTCATGTTACGACCGAGACATATGTTCATTATATGCCCCACGTCACGATACACACCACGCTCGCCATGATCCAAGCAGTTACGAACCTTTCGCCACTGAAGCATACTAAACGCATGTTCACCTGGATTTTCTCCACGCTCTAGGAACGAGAATCATGGGAAGTTACCTATTTTTCCTCAACTAGATGGACTCTATATATGGAAGAAGTTACCAAAAAATTGAGGCTCTCCGCTCTCCCTCACGCTCGATTTCTCTCTGGTACTTTGAACAGTTACTCAGTATTATTATTTTCAATATTACTTTCCCTGTTCAGAATTAATTTATTGTATTCCGTTTGATATTTTCCAGTTAGATTTCCAGCATTACTTTTCCACTTTTTGTAGTATTCCGTAAGCAAGAAAAATCCCATCATCGAAGCAGTATTTTTCCACATCGGAGAAATACTGCAACACTAGTTTGTTTCCAGACTTCCAGAATTTGCTTAGGATTACTTAAATTTAATTCAAGTTATTTTTACTACAAGTCAATCCCGCCGGCTAGTGGAGGACACACGTTGTTTGGAATTAATCGCTTTGTTATTCACTTTCAGGTTTTTATTTTAATAAGCATAATTTATTTATTTCCTACCATCATTGCATTGTTGAATTTACGTTTAAATTTTATGTTCTGCAATAATATTATGTCTGGCTAGATTCTCTGATACCGGTATGTAGAGGTTGACCGAAAGGATTCAGTAATTAATTGGCGTTATTATTTTTAGAAAAAAAAACTTTTCTTGTTTTAATTTCCAATCGAATATTTAATTGTTTTTGTACGGAAGTAAGAGACAGTCTAAGGTTAAAATCAACAAAGCGGAAGTTTGAGGTTTTAACCAAATAGTGGTTAATAAAACATTGATTTTAAAAACAGCGGAAGCTCTTTAAAGTTAATTAGACCTTATTTGTTTTCAAAAAATACTTTTGAGTTTTAAATGAAATAGCAGAATCCCTCATTTCGAGCTTAACTGATATGATCTGATTCAATAGAACAAAAGTTTGAGACGAGGGTTTTTAAATGAATAGTTTCACCGAAGCCGTGTTTTAATACTAAAAACAAATGCCAATGACTTACTGAATCCCTTAAGTTGACAAAATACATACCGGTGTCCTATTATTAATTATTAGACTTTAGTTAATTCCTGATTTAACCCAAACACCCCGATTTTATAATTAGCCTTAGCTTTACATAGTGACCCTAAGATAACAGTAGTTTTGACCATCAGTCCTTATGGGTTCGATATCTTTTAAAACTATGCGATAGACTATGCACTTGCAGTCATTACACCTGATAGACTCGTAAAGTCACGATCAAGTTTTTGGCGCCGTTGCCGGGGACTGAATTAGTCAAATACTGAAAATCCCTTGTTACACAGGATAGACCAAGGAAACCAATTTTATTTTAATTTTAATCGTCGATTGTATGCCAAGTACTCGATCTAAAGATGAGGAATTATAATAACCAATTGACGAAGTCAAGCGTTTTGTTAGAATAAGACACCGAATCAGAGAGTACCAAGCCAAGTACAATCTTCCCGAAACCAATCTTCCTAAGTTTTCTCTTTCTGACCCCAAAATGGCTGAAGGACCCCCAAAATTGTTCTCTGAAGAATTATGCTGCCCCATCACAAGAGGAACCCCACAACAGTATTCCTGCTCCCGCTATCGCACGGAATGATTTCGAGTTAAAGCCTTCACTTTCGCAAGCTGTTTAACAAAACCAATTTTCAGGATGTCCTACGGACGATCCAAATCTTCATCTATCTGTGTTTGTGCAGTACGCAGACACAGTGAAAGCAAATGGAGTTAGCCCTGAAGCAATAAGACTCTGTCTTTTTCCTTTCTCATTAAGAGGTAGAGCTAGAGAATGGCTCCAGTCTCTACCATCCAACTTCGTTACAACATGGAACAAATTGAAGAAAGTTTTCCTAGCGCGATATTTTCCGCCAAGTAAAACAACTATGCTAAGAGCCAATATTAATAGATTTAAACAAAAGGAAAGCGAATCTCTTTTCGAAGCATGGGAAAGATACAAAGACATGTTGCGACTCAGTCTGCATCATGGTCTAGAAGAATGGCTGATCATTCACACCTTTTATAATGGTCTCTTGTACAACACAAGACTAACAATTGATGCAGCTCCTGGCGGTGCACTGATGGATAAACCATACCATGATGCCTATCAACTTATCGAAAGTATGGCTCAAAATAATTATCAGTGGGGAAGCGATAGAACCATGATGGAGAAATCTCAAACGAAAGGTGCTATGCATGAAGTTAGTAGCTTAGACCAAGTTAATGCTAAGGTAGAAGCCCTTACCAAAAAGATAGAAAGCTTGACCACAACTCCAACAGCCATCGTGGCTGCAGTAACTCCAAGTTGTGATCTATGCGAACTTCACACGCATAACACGCCCGAATGTCCACTTTTAACAAGAGTAACAGTTGATCAAGTAAAATATGATCAAGGAAACCCCTATGGTAATAACTATAACCCTGCTTGGAAGAACCATCCAAACGTTTCATACAAAAGCAATAATGCTTTGTACGCACCATGGCAAGCTCCTACTACACCTCCAGGATTTCAGAAATCCACCTAAAATGTCCCAAATATTCCAAATATCCCTAGGAAGTCCAACATAGAAATCATGATAGAAAACTTTGTAGCCAACCAAGCTCAAACTAACAAAGATTTCATGAATAAAAACATTTACACCAGTGAATAGATTAAGCAATTGAATAATAAGATTGATGCTCTTGCCACACACAACAAAATGTTAGAAACACAAATTTCCCAAGTGTCTCAACAGCAAGCAGCTACAGCTGGAACTTTTCCTAGACAACCCCAACCAAATCCTAAGGTACACGCTAATGCCATAATACTTTGGAGTGAGATAGAACTAGGCAGACCAACTGAACCTAGAACCAATAACCCAACCATGTACCAAAAACGTGGAAAAAGGATTGAGAAAGAATCTGAACTAAAGGAAGTAGAAAAAGAATGTGACGAAGAGGCCGTAGAAAAGACTTGCTAAGTCTAAAAACATAAGGCAATTCAAGAAATTTGTAGAATTTCTGTAACAACTGAACATTACCATACCTTTTACAGAAGCTATCACACAAATGCCCTCCTACACTAAATTTCTTAAAGAAATCTTTTCCAATAAGAAAAAGCTTGAGGATAACGAAACTGTATTGCTCACTACTGAGTGCAGTGCTATAATATAAAACAACATACCTCCTAAACTTAAAGACCCTGGTAATTTTTTCATACCTTGCGTAACCGGAAAATTTGTCATAGACAAAGCACTATGTGATTTAGGAGCCAGTATTAGTCTAATGCCATTATCAATTTGCAAGAAACTCAACATGGGAGAACTAAGACCGACAAGAATGTCTATACAATTAATAGTTCGATCAGTGAAATTTCCTTTAGGTATGTTAGAAAATGTTCATGTACGTATAGGACAATTCTATATCCCCACTAATTTTATAATTGTAGACATTAAAGAAGACTCCAATATTCCTATCATATTAGGTAGACCATTCCTAGCCACTGCAGGAGCCATAATAGATATTAAAAATGGAAAACTGACTTTCGAAGTCGGAGAAGAAAAAGTTGAATTCATCTTGTCTAAATTCCTTATGGCACCAGCCATCAATGATTCATGTTGTTTCCTAGATGAAATCAATAAATGCATGAAAGAATTAGAGAAACAACAAACCACTTATCCAGATGTATTGAAGATTCCCATACCCTTGATTCTCGAAGATGATAATTGGCGCCCTGAATATCAAGATGAAAATATGAGTGAATGCATAGCCCTAACTTCTGACTCTATACCCTGTCAAAAGAAGCCCGCCATAGAACTCAAAATGCTACCAAAAGACCTAAGATATGAATTCCTAGACACAGAACTTGAACGACCAGTTATAGTCAATGCAGACCTAGGACAAATAGAAACTGAAAAATTATTACATGTCCTAAGAAAATACTCAACCGCTTTAGGTTATAACATATCAGATCTAAAAGGAATAAGCCCTTCTATCTGCATGCATCGTATTATGTTGGAGGAAGACTGTAAAACCTCTAGGGAACATCAAAGGAGAAAAAAAATCTCATTCTGAATGATATAGTAAAAAAGGAAGTAGAAAAGATACTAGAAGCAAGAACCATATACCCAATATCAGACAGTAAATGGGTTAGCTCAGTACATGTCGTACCTAAGAAAGGTGGTGTGACAGTTGTCAGCAACACTAAAGAAGAATCTGTAGCGCAACGAACTCACACCGGGTGGAGAATGTGCATTGACTATAGAAAGTTAAATAAAGTCACTCGTAAAGATCACTTTCCTTTACCCTTCATTGATTAAATGCTTGAATGACTAGCTAAACACTCTCACTTCTTCTATTTAGAAGGTTATTCCAGATTTTTCCAAATTCCTATCCATCCTGACGACCGAGAAAAAATGACTTTCACTTGTCCTTATGGTACGTTCTCCTATAGACGAATGCCATTCGGATTATGCAATGCCCCTGCAACATTCAAGAGATGTATGATGTCCATCTTCTTTGATTTTCTAAATGGCATGTGATAAAAAAGAAATGTATCGAATATTTAGATCAATTTACATGAATTTTATCTGCATTTTAATTAATTAAATTACTCTTTATTCGTATTATGCTGGTATTTTCTATGTTTTCAGGAATTGGATATTTGCAAGGCATGTGCGAAGAAAGTCAAGAAAAGTTGAGCTAATTGTATTTAAAATCCACACAAAGAAAGAGAAATTATGCAATTGAGGGGTGTGTGGCAAAACTGGGTGCATTACAAGTAAATGGCCTTGGAAGACCAAAAGAAGGAATATACGCTGGGCCCAATCCACCCAAGGTCCAAGGGGTGTAACGACCGTTACACGTCACCTAACCCTGGTGTAACAACCTTTACACCTTACCAAGCTAGTTCCTCCTTAAAATTAGGGGGTGTAACGACCGTTACACCTTGCCAAGCTAGTTCCTCCTTAAAAGTAGGGGTGTAACGACCGTTACACCTTACAGCGCTAGTCCCTCCTTAAAAGAAGGAGTGTAACGAGCGTTACATTGAGTGTTTCAATCTATAGCGGTCGCTACAGAGGTAAATCCGGAGGAGAAAATATCTTAACTCCCTGCGCGTGTCCAAGCCTATAAATAGGACCTCAAATCCCCATTTTTAAACACGTTTTCTTTTCTCTGTTTTTACTGTTACTCTGACGAATATTTTCCGCATTATTTCTTTCCGTATTATTTCTTTCCGCATTATTTTCTTTCCGAATTATTTCCTTTATGGATCTGTGGGAGACATCTGATATCGGCCAAATATTCCGCCATAATATTTTCAAGTTTAATTTAAGTACTTTATTTATTTATGCCAGGATTGTCTGAAATGTTTAGTTTATTTTAAATTGTTTGATGGTAGTTATTTCAGTTGCGCTGTTATTGAATTGTTTAACATGCTAGGCTAAATTTATTTATTGGTATGTAAGGTGTTGTACCCAAAAAATTTCCCTCTCATTTTACTCAATACATACTCCTAGAGATTCTCAATTTGCTCAAGTTTTCCCAAGAGTTGACCAGACAAACTCTCTCCTAAGGCAGTGTGTCTCACATTAGGGTTTCCATTTTCATCAAGATAGGTG
Organism: Vicia faba; assembly: GCA_948472305.1. Classification (NCBI taxonomy): domain Eukaryota; kingdom Viridiplantae; phylum Streptophyta; class Magnoliopsida; order Fabales; family Fabaceae; genus Vicia; species Vicia faba. Next base: position 1,282,814,132 of record OX451740.1, on the reverse strand, counting down.
AACTCAAAAGACCTCATATTCTCTCCATGGTCCTAATATGTTCTCAAGACCCTCCATGTCAAATTTCAAGCACTGCACAAGAAGTTTGCTTAGTCAACTGCTCAGATGTTTGAGAATCGACTGTATTAGGTCAAAAGTCAACTGTGGCCCACATACAGTCAAACTTCAAGATTTTTGGTCAACATCAACATTTTAAAGTGATATCCACCATTTGATCAAGGGTTGATCATGATTCTTCAAGGAATGCCCTAAATTCATCAAAACCCAAAAGTTGCTAAATTAGGGTTTCTTAGGAAAAGTCAACCAAACTTTGACCAAGCATAACTTCCACACACTTTATCAAAAAATTTCCATCCAAGGCTCATTTTGAAGAGGATGCAATTACAAACAACTCATATTCATCCCACAAGTTCAAATTTATGCACTCATAAAAATATATGAATTTCTACATTATAGGTCCTTTTGAAAAGTCAACAAAAAGACTTTTTCGGTCAAAGCTTCTTACATGAACAAGGAAGAACCAATTGAGATGAGACCAAAAGGGTTGCTTAGGGGACATCCTAAGATTTCTAAAAAGTCAAAGAAAAATTCTCTAGGGTTAAAATTGGAGGAGATATGCCATGTTAAAGTTGACCCTTTTTGCAAAATTGCCAAAAGTCAAATATGCTCAAAAGTGCATTTTTTACCAAATGGGCTTAGCATTTCATGATTGCACCTCACTTGTAGCATGGTCCACGAACCAAATGTTCACTCACATGTTATTTGCTTCATTATTTATTTTATTTTGATTTTTTATTTATTAAAAATTGAATAAAATCAAATAATTGGTAAATGATATCAAAGATATGTTTTGGTATGATTCTGGACAGAATATCAATCAAAATATGCTGAAATATCAAGACAAAATTGCATCAAGCATGATTGGTACAAAAATGGGATAATTTGGCTCAATTTAGAAAGTTTGCATATGGCTAAAGAATCAAATCAAATCTCATCAAAACTTCAAGATCCAATCTGTTTTGCAACCTTAATTCATTGAGGGATATATAATGAACAAGAACAAAGCATGAAAGAAGGTTTTTGCAGTCGTGGGAATATAGAACAAAACTCAATTTTTTTATCAAAAAGTAGGGATCAGATTTCACTCTACAGGACCTCTCAAAGCAATTTAAGGTCAGCAATCTCTTCCTGGGCGTGCACTGAAGCTAACTGGATCATTTGCAAGGCCTGAAGCATCAAGAAACGCAAGCTGTGACTCACACGGTTTGCATTTTTTTTCAAAATCGATTACTATAATCCCTGCATCATTAGCACATTTAATTGATATATTTGTGATGTTTGAGATGTTTGCAACATGACTGTATGGTTCAATTGTATTTTTGATGCCTATATCTGTATTTGCCATTGCTAGAGTTTCCATGTGCGTTTTAGGGTTTTTGTTTACAGGAAAAATAAGACCATGAACAAGGTATCATGTTGATCGTGACATCAAGACTAATTGAATTCTTGTCTCCAATTTCATTTATCATGCATTTTATGAGTTTTTGAAGGTGACAGGGCTATAGCTACAAACGCTCAACTGTAGGTAAAAGGTATATACCTAATACGACGGTTCCAGGAAGAACAAGATATGTGGCGTGATTCCATTGGGCCATTTGAATTCCGCGTGTGTTTTTTTTTCATTCCAACTAACTCACTTTGTTTTAATATATTATGTTTTATTTTCATTACATTAACAACTAAGCAGGTTGGTCCAGTGGAAGAGCGCGTTGGTGGGAAGCATAAGGACCTGGGTTCGATCCCATGCCCCAACAATTTCCTTTGTTTTATTTTCTTATACAGGATCAGGTACATCCTCCGTTCAAGCATCTACCATACGCCTTTCACATCCAGCCATTAGATCAGTGCAACATCAGATCTAACACGCTCATGAAGGTAGAGCATGGTGGACCATCAGACGCTGCCACCATTGGATCATGCGCAGGACTGGGCCATCAACCTTTGGCCCAGCAATTTCAACAATACACCCCCCAGATTTTCTACTCAACACATACCCATTTTCTTTTCTTTATTTATTTCCTTTATTTAATTATTTTGTTTAATTGTTTTTCCACAAAAATTAATTACTTTTTTTATTAATCATAAAATCAATAAATCACCAAAACACCAAAAAAGCATTTTTTAAATAAAATATTTATTTTAATTTAATTAGAAATATATGTTAATTTAATTTTTTTTTCATAATTAAAAGCAATTAGAAATTAGGGTTTTAATTAATTTACAATTAAATTCTTTTCCCAAATAAAAATGTACAAAAATATTTTTCTCTCAATTAGGGTTTTAGGTTATTTTTTAAGCATCCTCGTATTTAATTCGCCGCGCGTTTAATTAATTCTTTTCATATTTTTGTAACTGCCAATGGTTTGTAATAGTTAAACTAGGTTTTTTCATTTATCGTTTTGTCCCCCGATTTTGGTTATGTAATTAATCCCTATCCCCGAAGCCTTGTAATAGCTAGGTTTATTTTCTTGCACTTTTAATTTCCGCAATCTTTAACTGTTAGATGCATGGTTAATAGGATTGTATGGAAAGATGTTTGAAAATTAAAATGGTAGCTTACTTAATGTGCAAAGACTAATTAACTGGAAAAAATCACGTGCACATATTTCACTCCTAGGGGTTGCCTCACTTCGGTTTCCTTTGGTAAAATAGTCATTTAAGCATAGGAGATTTTAGTGGTTGTCCTCCTATCTAAAAGATCAAATGTCCCATTCGAATGTTGCCTCGGAAATGTTGCCTCAGAAAGATCTTAAGACTCTAGGGTTACTACTAAGGTTTCCTACCCATTGGTCTGGTGACTGTACTTGTCCCTTTCGAACGTCCCTTACGAACTCCAACGATGGGGCTACCTACTTCTTAATAGTAGGATAGTGTTGTCTAAAGGAAATGAGAACAAACAACCTTTTTTTCGAGTAGGTAGATAACTGTTAAGTACTTGCTCAAGAAAATAAACTTTTTCACACCAACACTTTTCAAACAAAGTTTTCAAAAATAACTTCGTAACACTCTTGAGGACAGAAAGAAGGGTTAAAACGAAGTTAAACAAAAAATTTCAAAGCAAGAACACATAAGAAATTTCAAAATGAGCAAGTACCTAAGATTCCATGGAAAACCATGGATAGAAAGGGTGCTAACACCTTCCCTTTCTATATTCTACCCCCCGTACTCAGAAATCTCGAAAAAAGGTTTTTTCTGTTCTTTTTCCTTTTCCATGATTGGATAAAATAAAAGTCAGTGGCGACTCTTGCTTACCGCGACATTTTGTGAATAAAAAACGTAAAACACAAACCAGTATTAACAGTCGGTTCTGCCACCGTATCATAGAACTGGCGACTCTGCTGGGGATTATATTTTATAAGTGGGGTATACCTTAGGATCTAGGTCATGTTAAAAAATTGCTTTCTTGTTTATTTGCTTTATTCTTAAAGGGTTTTGCTTGGGTTACTATAGATCCTACACCCGAATCTGGGGGCACTTATTAGTTAAACAACAATAGATCGTGGAGACTGTACGGCATAGACCGATATGGTTTAAGTGATGGTTGTGTTAGTGTGGCACTTTGGTTGGTACCGGTATCCTTCGTGGGGAAACGAGGAGAATACCGGGCCGCCGTGTGGTGTCGTGAAGCACTAACGGACCTTAGAACCTTAGTGGAACAAACTTGGCCATTAGAAAGTAGTGAGATAGCCGGCCTCAGTATAGAGCTGATGATTGGTTGATACTCAATGCTAAACTCATTGAGATCAGACTTTTGGGATATTTCGGCTGCAAGAAAAGATTGCTTGAGTTGAGACAATGCCCGATAAAGGATGTTCAGTGATATTGAGATCCCTTAAAACCCAGATACTTTTTAAGACAGGTTTGAAACCAACTAAACTTCAAGAGGATATGACCTTTAACCTCATGCAGGCCTTAAACCTAAGGACCTGGTGTGATTTGACTGTGTTTTCTATACCTGTGGTTTATCATGACAGCATGCATCATAACATAGCATCCATTCTTATTGCACTAACCATTTCAAAGACCAAGGGAATTTATCTTTGTTCTGTTTTGCAGATCATGGCTTCCATTCGTAGAAACACTATCCGAATCAGCTTTGTGAAGATACCTTCCCAACTCAAAGAACTAGTATCAAGGGTTTCTGAAACTTCTGCGTTCACTAAGAGACATGGTCAACTTCTCAACCTGGTTACTTCAAACTTTGATGAAAAGATGATGAGTGTACTCTTTTAGTTCTTTGATCCCAAGCACCACTACTTCACCTTTCCAGACTATCAGTTGGTGCCTACCTTGGAAGAATTATCTCAACTGTTGGATATACCCATTCTTGAATAGTTGCCCTTCACAGGCCTAAAAGAAGTTCCTAAGTCAGAAGTCATTGCCTTAGCTTTGCATCTGAAATGGGCCGGCATGGTATCCAATTGGGAAACAAGAAGCGGAGTCAAGGGTTTTCTAGCTAAGTTTTTGATAGACAAGGCCCAGCTGTTTTGGGATGATATGGATTTTCAGGCTTTTGAGGAGGTTTTGGCTCTTCTAATCTATGGGTTAGTCCTATTCCCTAATCCGGACTCATTCATAGATGGGAATTCTATCAAGATCTTCCTCTCCCGCAACCCTGTGCCTACCTTGCTCAGAGATATTTTGCATGCTCTCCATACTCGTACCATGAAGAGAAGAGGGGTTCTTATGTGTTGCATGCCATTGCTGTCGAGGTGGTTTATTTCTCACCTTCCAAAGTCTGTACTAAAGAATGAAGAAGGTTTGGGTTTGTTAGAACAAAGTTTGAATCTACTACCCTAAGTTTAAGTTTTGATGATAACAAAATGAAATGATATATTAATTATGTGATTCATGCAAGAACTATTTGCTACCTAAAAATTACCTTTCTGTTTTACAGAAAATCTGATAGGTATCAGCAAGAGTGCATCGTAATCAGCATCAGAATATTGGATATCAACATCAGCATCAGAAGATGCTATATCAGACTACCAGAATCAGAAGAACAACTCACGCGAATGCTGAAGCTTGATGAACAGAACTGCGCTCAACACTCTGATAAAGACAACAACAGTTCATCAGCACTTAAGCAGAGTTAGAATGAGCCAAAGCCAGAACACGCTTTAAGTAGAAACGGTACTGTGCATTCAAGGTGAATTATTACCAACGGCATTATTCCAGACAAGATCTGCTTAATAAGGAAAGTTTGTTATTGGCATTGAATCAAGATTATTGCTCCAACGTTCAACAATTTCAGTGCTATATAAACAAGACAATGAAGATTGAATTGGCTAATGCTCTACATCAATTTACACGCCTAAAAGCTATTCATCATCTTCTCATTCTCAGTTTGCTAAAAGCTCCAAAAATTCCTTACTCAATATTTTAGCAATCTAGTTTCCATAAGCTTAAGTTGTGTAATATCACAGTTGTGATAAACAGTTTTGTAGAAAACATTCACACACCTAGATTTCTCTTCTTTGTAAGAAAGTGTTTCCTTGACAAACCGGTTTGTGGTTTGCATCAAGAAGGCTTTAGCAGTTGTTAAAGAAGATTGTAATATTCAGTTGAATATAGTGGATTAAGACCTCGTTGGAGAGAGGCGAAATCACCTTGACGAGTGGACTGGAGTAGTTTGAGATCAAACGAACCAGGATAAAAATATCGTGTTCATTGCATTGATTTTCAGTTTTACAATTCAACCCCCCTTCTTGTGTTTTTCACTTCTTCAATTGGCATCAGAGCGCCTGGTTCTGAGCTAAAACACTTAACAGTGTCAGTACAAGATCCAGCGTCAGAAAAACACAATGGCAGGAACTTATTCTCACACCAGCAATGACAACCATGAGGACAGAGACAGATTCAGCGGCAAACCTCCAGTCTTGATGGAGAAAATTTTGATTACTGGAAAGACAGAATTGAAAGCTTCTTTCTGGCACATGATTTTGATCTGTGGGACATGGTGACAGATGGATACACGCACCCTGTGAATGCAAGCGGTCAGAAGATTGATAGGAAAATAATGTCTAACAAACAAAAGCGTGACTTCAAGAATCACCACAAGGCCAGAACCATCCTTCTCAGCGCCATCTCGTATGCTGAATATGAAAAGATCTCCAACAGAGACACATCAAAGAACATGTTTGACTCACTCAGACTGACGCATGAGGGCAACGTTCAGGTCAAAGAAACTAAAGCTCTGGCGCCCATTCAGAAGTATGAGGCATTCAAAATGGAAGAAAGTGAATCCATTGAAACAATGTTCTCAAGATTCCAGATTCTGGTAGCTGGTCTCAAGGTTCTGGACAAAGGTTACTCTACTGCTGATCACGTCAAGAAAATCATCAGAAGCTTACCAAAGCAGTGGAGGCCAATGGTTACAGCTCTGAAGCTAGCAAAAGATCTCAATAAAATTTCTCTGGAGGAACTTATTAGCTCCCTCAGAAGTCATGAGATAGAGCTAGAAGCTGATGAACCCCAAAATCAAGGTAAGCCTTTAGCATTAAAATCTAACAAAAAATCTGAGTCTAAAGTTTTTCAGGCAGTTGAAGAAACATCTGATGGATCCTCATCAGAAGAAGACGAACTCTCCCTCCTCTCCAGAAGAGTGAATCAACTGTGGAAGCAGAGGCAAAGGAAGTTCAGGAATCCCAGAAGATCTGATCAGAACGAGTCTTCTTCCAGATACAGAAGGACAAATTCTTCCTCTGGATACAGAAGATCTGAAGGCTCCTCAGGAAGTAGAAAGCCAAACACCAAGGACATCATCTGCTATGAGTGCAATGAGCAAGGACACTACAAGAGTGACTGCCCAAAGCTTCAGAGGGAAAAGCCCAAAAAGAAGTTTGGAAGAGAAAAGAAGAAAAGTCTCATGGCTACATGGGATGACTCTGACTCGTCTGAAGCTGACTCAGAATCAGATGATGAGAGAGCAAACATAGCTCTCATGGCCAACATTTCAGGAGATAGTGAAGCTTCTGAATCAGACTCAGAATTAGATACTGAAGAGGTATTTCCTGACTTTGCAGTTAACTTTACCAAGGCTGAACTTGCTGAAAGCCTTAATGAAATTCTGGAAAGGTATCAGCGAATTAGAGTTAAATTCAGAAACCTGAAAATGAATCTTGAATCTGACTCTAATAAGACTGAGAGTCTTAAATTGGAGAATTCTGAGCTGAGAAATAAAATTTCAAAATTAGAAAATACTTTACAAAACTCTCAGAAGGAACCAATTTCTAAAACTCCCAGCAACGCTGATGAGATCATCAAGGAGTATGATCACAGTTTCCAGAAGTTCCTTGCTAAAAGCATAGATAGAAGCAAAATGGCTTCAATGATCGATGGAGTTAGCAGAAACGGCAGGAAGGGAATAGGATACCAAGGTAAGGTTCCTACACCAAAGAATGTCATGGACTTAACCATTAAACACACTCCTCTGAATTCACATTTTGTGTATGGTCACACACATGATATTAAATACACTAGCAGTAAGTATTCTGTGAAACCAAAATTCAACCAGAGTTTTGGTAAATCTAACAAATCAGGACCCAAGAAAATCTGGGTACCTAAGGATAAAATAATACATGTTGCATATATCTTTAGCAGCAAATCAGAAACACCAGTCATGGTACCTGGACTCTGGCTGCTCGCGACACATGACGGGAAAAAGGCATATGTTCCAAAGCCTGGAACTTAAGCCTGGAGGCCACGTTGGCTTTGGAGGCAATCAGAGGGGAAAGATAATTGGCTCTGGAACTGTAGGTAATGGAAATCTTCCCTCTATTAATAATGTTCTGCTAGTAGATGGATTAATGCATAATCTGTTATCCATAAGTCAATTAAGTGATAACGGTTATGATATAATCTTTAATCAAAAATCATGTAAAGTTGTTAGTCAGAAAGATGGGACTATCCTGTTTAATGGAAAGAGGAAAAACAACATTTACAAAATCAAACTTTCTGAACTGAAAAGTCAGAATGTAAAGTGTCTTCTGTCTGTTAACAACGAGCAGTGGATCTGGCACAGAAGATTGGGGCATGTTAGTATGAGAAGAATATCTCAGATTAACAAACTCAATCTGGTCAGAGGACTTCCTAATTTAAGTTCAATTCAGATGCTCTGTATGAAGCATGTCAGAAAGGCAAGTTTGCAAAACCTTCTTTTAAATCTAAAAATGTTGTTTCTACCTCTAAGCCATTAGAACTTCTGCACATTGACTTATTTGGACCAGTTAAAACTGCTTCAGTCAGTGGCAAGAAGTATGGGTTAGTAATCGTAGATGACTATAGCAGATGGACATGGGTAAAGTTCTTAAGACACAAGGACGAGTCACACTCTGTGTTTGTTACCTTCTGTAACCAAGTTCAGAATGAAAAGGATCTTAGAATCGTTAAAGTCAGAAGTGATCATGGTGGAGAGTTTGAAAACAAAGATTTTGAGTCATTCTTTAAAGACAGAGGCATTCTGCATGATTTCTCTTGTCCTAGAACTCCCTAACAAAATGGAGTTGTAGAACGAAAGAACAGAACATTGCAAGAAATGGCCAGAACCATGATCAATGAGACAAACGTTGCTAAGATCTTCTGGGCAGAGGCAATAAACACAGCGTGCTACATTCAGAATAGAATCTCAATAAGACCTATTCTGGAAAAGACTCCATATGAATTGTGGAAGAACAGAAAGCCCAACATTTCATACTTTCATCCATTTGGATGTACTTGTTTTATGTTAAATACAAAGAATTATTTGAACAAGTTTGACTCTAAAGCACATAAGTGTATTATGTTAGGATACTCTGAACGCTCAAGAGGGTACAAAGTATACAATACAGAAACACAGATTGTGGAAGAATCAATCAGTGTTCGTTTTGATGATAAGCTTGACTCTAAAAAGTCAAAGCAGAATGAAGTTTTTGCAGGTATGGAAATTGAGTTTAAAGGTTCTGAAGACAAGTCATCAGAAGCTCTCAACACAGACACTCCTTCAACGTCTGAAAGGAGCACTGCTAGCAATCCTACAACAGCTGCTGATCAACCTCAGAAGAGATTACCCAGAAGCAGCTTGGATCACCCAGAAGAAACTATCTTAGGAAGAAAGGAAGATCCAATCAGAACAAGAGCAAGCTTCAGAAACTCTGAAGAAACCCTCATGGGACTTGTGTCTCTGATTGAACCTTCTTCTATTGATGAAGCACTTCTGGATAACGACTGGATTCTGGAAATGCAAGAAGAGCTGAATCAATTCACCAGAAATGACGTATGGGATCTTGTTCCCAGACCAAAAGGATTCAACGTCATTGGAACAAGATGGGTGTTCAGAAACAAGCTAAATGAATAAGGTGAAGTCATCAGAAACAAAGCACGACTGGTTGCACAAGGTTATAGTCAGCAAGAGGGGATAGACTATACAGAAACCTTTGCTCCAGTCGCCAGGTTAGAATCTATCAGACTTTTAATTTCATTTGCTGTTAATAGAGGCATCACTCTGTATCAGATGGATGTCAAAAGTGCATTCTTAAATGGCTATATAGAAGAAGAGGTTTATGTGCACCAACCCCCTGGTTTTGAAAATACAAAACATCCAGAACATGTTTTCAAACTAAAGAAGTCACTATATGGTCTGAAACAAGCTCCCAGAGCTTGGTATGAAAGACTAAGTAACTTTCTGTTAGAAAATGAATTCACCAGAGGGAAGGTGGACACTACCTTATTCTGTAAGTCAGTTAAGAATGACATCTTAGTCTGTCAAATTTATGTTGATGATATTATTTTTGGATCTACTAATCCTTCTCTTGGAAGAAAATTTGCTAAGTGTATGCAGGCAGAATTTGAGATGAGCCTCATGGGGGAACTGGAATTCTTTCTAGGAATTCAGATCAATCAAACTCCAGAGGGAACTTACATTCATCAGAGCAAATACATCAGAGATCTTCTGAAGAAATTTGACCTCTCAGAATGTAAGCCATCAAAGATTCCAATGCATCCCACGTGCATTCTGGAAAGAGAAGAGGTAAGCAAAAAGGTAGAACAGAAAGTCTACAGAGGTATGATTGGTTCTCTCCTTTATCTGACAGCTTCAAGACCTGATATATTATTCAGCGTATGTATTTGTGCTAGATTCCAATCAGATCCTAGAGAATCTCACTTAACAGCTGTTAAGCGAATTTTCAAGTATCTGAAAGGTACTACTAATCTGGGTTTGTTTTATAGAAAATCCAGTGATTACAGCTTAATAGGCTACTGCGATGCTGACTTTGCTGGAGACAGAGTAGAGCGTAAAAGTACTTCTGGAAGCTGCCAGTTTCTGGGAGACAATCTGATCTCTTGGTCCAGCAAAAGGCAATCCACAATTGCGCTATCAACAGCAGAAGCTGAGTACATAGCAGCAGCATGATGTAGCACACAAATGCTCTGGATGAAAAGTCAGCTTGAAGACTTCTAGATTTTTGAGAGTAACATCCCTATACTCTGTGACAATACTTCTGCTATTTGCTTAAGTAAGAATCCCATTTTACATTCTAGAGATAAGCATATAGAAATAAAACATCATTTCATTAGGGACTATATTCAGAAAGGAATTTTGAACTTAAAATTTATTGATACAGACCATCAATGGGCTGATATCTTCACTAAACCCCTTTCTGAAGATAGGTTCAATTTCATTCTGAAACATCTCAGCATGAAAATCTGCCCAGAGTGAAAATGTTTTAATTCCATATATTATCCTTCAGAATGTATTTGTTTTACTGTGAACTTCTGATCAATCTCTCTTCAGAAAGAAAGAACATGCAGATTGTATCAGATGCTAGTCTTAAAGATCTGAGCGTTTCAGCTCAAGGATAGACGTGCTGATCACTAAATCAAACAAGTGTCATCCAATCATCAGCAAATCTCTGAAGCAGAACGCGTGCACGCTTCTGAGAAGGCAAAACGTTGATTGGGTGCATTGAGACACATGTCTGGTAACCGTTTCAAGTATCTTTCTCAAATCCCCCAAAATCAGCAAGCATTAAATGAAAGTAATCATGTTTTTAAAACGTAATCATGATTTTATTTCTCCTTCTTGAAACCGTTTACACTTTCAAAATATTCTGAAATCTATTTAAGCACGTTAACTTCTCTCATTAATCTTTTACAGTTTCTCATAATCTCTCAAATATTTTCTGCATTTTCTCTGTGTTCATCTCTTTCAAACTTAAACCCATTTTCTCAGAAAAACCCTAAGTGTGAACATGGAAACCTCCAGCAGTGCTTCTGCAGGTTCTCAGAAGAAAGCTTCCTATGAACAGTACCAAGTTCCATTCAGAACACTCCTTACACCAGTGAAGAATCTAGAAGTGTTGTCTGAACTGATTATTGATTTTGGCAGTCTGAAAGAGAATGGTTTTGACTTGACAGAAGAAGTTAGGGCACAGAAATGGGAGAGATATTTTGACAGGTTGGTTGGACCAACATTCCCAATGTTAGTCAAGGAGTTCTGGATTCATGCGACCTCTTCAACGCATCAAGTCACCTCCTACATAATGGGAAAGAAGATTGTGATCACTGAGGATCACATAGCAAAGCTGATTGGTTACAGTGGCGGTGGCGTCCGCTATATTGATATGGCTGAAAGATGCTCTGACATTGGTGTCATAGAACAACAGATTTTCACCCATGGGGTGCCCAGCAGCAAAATCAGAGACCTAAAGGATCACCAGAGTTTGGGCGAAGATCATTCTGGGGTGTTTTAATCATAGGAAGCCAACAAGTTCCCCTGATTATATAAATATAGATCAACAGTTTCTGATCTACTTTATTAATCAGAAGGTAAAAATCAACTTGGCCCATCTTCTGTTTAATCACCTCAGAACAAGTGTGAAGGAAACCATGGAAGAAGAAAGAACAAAGAGGGATCGGATACCCTTTGGAAGGTTAATATCAGATATTCTGACTGAGAATAGGCTGATAGAGCACCTGATAGAAGCTCAAGAGTTAAGCACCATTGAACCAACTGTTGGCAAGCCTCTGAACGCGAAGAATCTGAAGAAAATGAAGTTAATAGAGAATATCAGAAAGGAACCCAGCGTTACTCCTATTGCTGACATCACCAGTAGAAGAGTCCCACTGAGTGACTTTCCATTATTTTCTGAGATAGAATCTAAACCAGTGGTGGTTCTCAGATACTTGGACGCGTGCAAGGCTGATGGTACAGATCCCAAGCTGAATATCAAAGATCTGCACCAAGCTCAACCAGAAGTCTCTCTGAAGAAGACGAAGAAAAGGAAGGCCCCTTCAGAAGGAACATCCCAGCAGACTCCCAAGAAAAGAGGTAATTTATCTGCTGCTTCTGTTTTAAATTCTTCTGCTATTCCAACATCAATTCCAACTCCAGCTTCTCATGAAATCCCAATCCCCATCCCAACAATAGATGAAACCAAACTAGAAGATGACCCTTCTGAGGCACTAACACTCAGAAGACCCCGCACCAAACATCCCAAACCAACAACTTCAACAACATCAGAACTTGACAAAGTTCTGTCTGATATTGATCAACATGCTTCTGATCACCTTTCAAATAAACCAAACACTGAATCAGAAATTACCCACTCTCCTCAACCAGAACATCCTCTCTCACCCATTCCAGAAGAACCACATATTCCTGAACAATCAGAAATTCCTCCTTCTTCTCCACAACCAGCAATTCCTTCTCCCTATCCTCAACCAGAAATTCATCAACCATCACCTCCTCAACCTGAGTTTCATCATTCTGAAACTCCATCTCCTCCATCTCCTGAACCATATTCTCCTCAATCCTCTGAGCCACAACCTCTGGCAATACAGCTGCCATGTGGAACAACCGTAACCATGGCCCAGCTGCCATCCTCGCCAGAATCTACCCCACCAAACACTCCCAAAACCCTACACAGTCCAATTATTATTTCTGACTCTCCCACTCCATCTCCTAAACAAACACCTACCAAACAAACCACAGAAAACCCCAGCAGGACCTTCATAGATTTAACAATCCTTGACCGTCTTGCTGATCTCAAAAATAAAATAGCCATTCCAAAACTAAAACAACCAGATGTTGGCTCTGGCATTGTGAATTTTGAAACAGGTTTGCAGCAGTGGATTGCTTCTCTGAAGCAAGTCTGTCCTGGAATGATTGATACTGCTGCCTCAGACCAGCTCTGGACACGATTCAGAATTTGGGTACGTGCTGAAGCTCTAAAATTGCAAGACATCAATTATGAGCAAGCACAGCAGAATTTCAGCAAGCTTCTGAACGAAGTAGGAAGTCAGCTGCTGAAAGAAGACGTGCTCCTTCTGGATAGTGAGCCATGGTCTGAGAAGCGTCCAGCTTCAAAAGTGCAGCCAGAAGAAGATCAGACAATTCAAGCTGAAGCCAGTCAAGCTGAAGATGTTGCAGAAAGCTCTCAGAAGCTCCCTGCTTCTGATGTTTCTCAAGCTGCCTTGGACAGGCAGACTCTGGAAGAACTGAAGCTGAATGATATCCGTCTGCAGCAAAGGATGGATGAAAATGATCAGAAGATGAAGGAAAGGATGGATGTGCAGGATAGCAAGATAGATACAGTAGTCAACATGGTGCACAAGCAGACTGAGACTGCTTATTAGATTAAGGCAATGCTGGAGACTCTGTTCACACGCTTTCCTCCCCAACCTTAGTTTTTTATTCATGCTATTTTCATGTTTTCTTTGCATATCTTCTGTACCTTTTGTCTGGCTCTGAATATTTTAATATAACAAGTTTTTCTGATCTAATTGTTTTAGCACATCACTTACACTTTTTGATTGCTGACAAAAAGGGGGAGAACAAGAATGATATTTTTCAATAACGGATTACTGAGACAAAAAGTCTCAAACATTCTAACTCTGATATTTTTGAATGTTTTCTTTTTTGCTTAAGTCTACAGGTACAAGAATGCTCTCTGATTCACTGAAGACCAAAGCTCTGATACTCTGATCCAAAGCAAAGCTCTGATAAAGCTCTGATGTTCTGATCTGAAGCTCTGCTCTGATATTCTGATCTAAAGCTTCTGATAGTCAAAGCTCTGATATTCTGATGTTCAAAGCAAGTCAATAAAGATCTGATCCTGAAGAACTCTTGGAATTAAAAAGGGAAGTTATAAATTCAGGGGGAGTATCTCCGATCCCAACTCTCATATCTCTTTATCCCTTATCTTTGATAACTTCTTACTCTGATACATCTTATCATTTAGTTATCTCTGATACTTTTTCACGTTACTTTCAATTAAAAATATCTAGTTTTTGTCATCATAAAAAAGGGGGAGATTGTTAGAACAAAGTTTGAATCTACTACCCTAAGTTTAAGTTTTGATGATAACAAAATGAAATGATATATTAATTATGTGATTCATGTAAGAACTATTTGCTACCTAAAAATTACCTTTCTGTTTTACAGAAACTCTGATAGGTATCAGCAAGAGTGCATCGTAATCAGCATCAAAATATTGGATATCAACATCAGCATCAGAAGATGCTATATCAGAATACCAGAATCAGAAGAACAACTCACGCGAATGCTGAAGCTTGATGAACAGAACTGCGCTCAACACTCTGATAAAGACAACAACATTTCATCAGCACTTAAGCAGAGTCAGAATGAGCCAAAGCCAGAACACGCTTTAAGTAGAACCGGTACTGTGCATTCAAGGCGAATTATTACCAACGGCATCATTCCAGACAAGATCTGCTTAATAAGGAAAGTTTGTTATTGGCATTGAATCAAGATTATTGCTCCAACGTTCAACAATTTCAGTGCTATATAAACAAGACAATGAAGATTGAATTGGCTAATGCTCTACATCAATTTACACGCCTAAAAGCTATTCATCATCTTCTCATTCTCAGTTTGCTAAAAGCTCCAAAAATTCCTTACTCAATATTTTAGCAATCTAGTTTCCATAAGCTTAAGTTGTGTAATATCACAGTTGTGATAAACAGTTTTGTAGAAAACATTCATACACCTAGATTTCTCTTCTTTGTAAGAAAGTGTTTCCTTGACAAACCGGTTTGTGGTTTGTATCAAGAAGGCTTTAGCAGTTGTTAAAGCAAATTGTAATATTCAGTTGAGTATAGTGGATTAAGACCTCGTTGGAGAGAAGCGAAATCACCTTGACGGGTGGACTGGAGTAGTTTGAGATCAAATGAACCAGGATAAAAATATCGTGTTCATTGCATTGATTTTCAGTTTTACAATTCAACCCCCCTTATTGTGTTTTTCACTTCTTCAGGGTTAGTCGCAAAGGATAATGTCACTCGCTCACATGGATATTCTCTGGTGTTCCCGAGCTATGGAAAACACTGGTATTATTGACCACTGCGGGGAGTACCCTAATGTCCTGCTACTTGGCATCAGAGGGGGCATAACCTATAATCCTTGTTTAGGTCTGCAACAATTTGGTTACGCTCGAAGAGATGGTCCCCATGAGTTACTTATCGAGGGAATTATATTCAACTATGAGGGTGATGTTCAAGAGTATCGTTGGAGGTTCATACGAGCTTGAGGCATGGTAAAGCGATCTGGCACCAAGGCTTTGGGGCCAAAGGCTTCCATTCCTATGGAACCTTACCTCTAATGGGTACAAGCTCGCGCCCAAAAGCTTATGATGCCCTATGTGGCCATTTTACCAGTGATTGTAGAACCCACTACTGAAGGGGGTATTCCTTACACTGTTCTCTATCCTTATATTCCCACTGATCTTGGAGAGTTATAGAGGTCTTGGATTCAGTTGAAGAACGAGCGGGATACTTATAGAGATCAGTTTCATGCTCAAGAGAGGAAGGTTCTAGAGCTCACAAAGCAGCTCCACGAGGAAAAAGGACTCAATGATTATCTCGGCACAAAAAGGAAGCATCCATGGAAATTTTGATTTCTTTTCTAGTTTTAGATTTGTTTTTAATTGTAACGCCTAAAAGGCATTTGAACTTTGAATTCAGCTAATAAAGTCTTTGTTATTTTGGTTTGCAAATTTAAATTTCCCAAAATCTTTGAAATCATTGCATGCGCATCCCATTCATAACATTGCATGTACATGTACCATTACAAGTTTCTCATCTTCTTCGCTTTTTATTTCAGCAGAAATGTCTTCCGAACAAAGCACCAAGGACCTTCAGGCACAAAACACCCAATTCCAACAAATGTTCATAAGTCTGGCAAAAGGGCAGAAGGATCTGAAAGCCCTCATCCTGAAAGAGAAAAAGAAAAAGAAGAAGGCTGCCGGTATTCTAAATATGGACAGAAGGTTTGGAGAGCTGTTGAAGCGACAAGTCGATCTGACTTCATCATCTAAGGAATGGGAGAATCATGAAGAAGAGATAAGGGAGAAGGATCCCAGTCCTACAGTTTCTGATAATGATACCGACTACAATGATGAGCAATATCCTCCTGCTGAGGATAGATACAAGCAGTTGGAAGATCGTTTGAGTGCCATGGAAGTTCAAAGGATACATGGGCTGGATTTCGAAGAATTGGGATTGATGTTGGGAGTGGTCATCCCGCAGAAGTTCAAAGCTCCAGTTTTTGCTAAGTATGATGGGTTGTCCTGCCCAAAACTCCATCTCCGTTCTTATGTCAGAAAGATCCAGCCCCACACCGCTGATAGAAATCTGTGGGTTCATTTATTTCAAGATAGTCTGTCAGGGACTCAGCTTGAATGGTTCTACCAGTTGGAGGGAGCCAATGTCCGAAATTGGGAAGATCTGGCTGCTGCTTTCTATAAGCAGTATCAATACAACGCCGACCTTGCTCCTACTCGTACTCAACTCCTGAGTATGTCCATGGGTGCAAGTGAAGGTTTTAAAGACTATGCACAAAAATGGAGAGACTTGGCTAGAAGAGTTCAACCCCCATTGTCTGATAGGGAGCTGGTTGATATGTTTCTGGGGATGCTATCTGGTCCATTTTTCAATCATTTGATTGACAGCTTGTCAGCTGGTTTCACCAAGCTAATTCTAACTGGAGAAAGAGTAGAAGCTGGGATTCAGAGCGGCAAGATATAGAACGATGCCTCTTCGAGCTCAGTAAAGAAGCCTTTTGCTGGTAAGAAGGAAGCGAGTGCCATCTATAGCCCGAGGGGCCAAAACAGGACTGAACATCGTCAGACAGTAAGTGCCGTAATGATACATAGGCCTGCAGTTACTCCACAATGCAACAATCAACAAAGAATGGAAAGACAACAATGACAGTTTACCCGAATCAACATGACGTTGTCTGAAGTTCTACCTCATCTGCTGAGATCCAGCTTGGCAACCTTGAAAGAGGCTCCCAAGAATCCAAATACTACATCTCCCTGATATGATGCAAATGCTCGGTGTGCCTATCATTCTGAGAGTCCTGGCCATGATACCAATACTGTTGGGCTCTAAGAAATAAGGTACAAGATCTTATTGAAGCTAAGGAAATTGAGTTTGATGCTCCGGAGAAGCCCAATGTCATAACTACTCCCATGCCTAAGCACATTCGTAGAGTTAATGCTATTGATGCCGACTTGTTTGTGACCTTGGTGGATGAAGTTTCTACTCATCTCATGACTGTGAAGAAGAATTTGTTGTTGGTCGGTTTATTTCCGGGTTATGGTGAAGGTTGCCACATGTGTTCATTTCTGCCTTTTGGTTGACGTTAGCTGAAGTCAGGTGTTCAACGCCTGATGGACACCAAAGAAATTTTGTTTGAGAAAAATTTGGTTCCTGTTGTTCCATCTAAAGACATTGCCATTATAACCATTTCCGCCAATCCTTCCAAGGTCTCCTCGAGAAGACCTGTTAGGATTACATCTGCTCTAAGAATCGCTCCGCTAATAATCACTGTTCCTGGTCCAGTCCCGTATGCCTCGGACAAAGCTACCCCTGGCATTATGGTGCCGATGTGTACTATCATGGCATCAAACAAGATCTGAAAAATGAAGAGGCTGATCTTGATATTGATAACATTGTCGGGACCAACAAGGTTACCCGAAGTGAAAGAGTCTTCTCTCCCGAGATTTCCCCTAAGACTATCAAGAGGCCTATTGTCATTCCATCTGCTACTCCTGCTGGTACATCAACTACTACTCCTGTGTTTTCTCCATTTATTACCCCTGTCGGCGAATCGTCTGATACCCGCAACAAAGAAATTATAGGTGAGCCTGCCCGTACGGAGGCGCCTAGGAAAATTGTTGTGGAAGCCTCTAAGAAAGAGATAGAGGAAATACTGAAAATAATTAAGAAGAGCGACTACAATGTGGTCGAGCAGCTGGGGAAGACCCCATCAAAGATATCCATGGTGTCTTTGTTGTTGTGTTCCAAAGCCCATGCAAAGGCTTTGATTGCATTCCTCAAGATTGCGCATGTGCCGCAGGAAACTTCAGCTGATCAGTTCAAAGATTGTGTGGCCAGCCTGACTGCTGATAATGGGATGGGTTTTTCAGATGCAGACCTGACACCAAAGGGAAGGAAGCATAATGATGCTCTGCATGTCTCGATTGAATGCAGGGGCACCACTATGGCTCATGTGCTGGTAGATACTGGGTCTTCGCTGAATGTCTTTTCTAAGAAGGCGTTGGACCGGTTGGATTGCAAGGGTTTGACTCTAAAGCCTAGTAACATTGTGGTAAGGGCTTTTGACGGATCGAAGAGAATGGTGCACGGGGAGGTGGACATCCCTGTCAAAGTGGGTTCTCAGACTTTTGGGTCCACCTTCTATGTGATGGACATCAGGCCGTCGTATTCTTGTTTGCTGGGTCGTCCTTGGATCCACGAGGCTGGGGCAATTACTTCCACACTCCACTAAATGCCGAAGTATCCGGTAAAAGGGAAGATTGTCACAGTACGGGGTGAAGAGGAGTATATGGTGAGCCACCTCAATTCCTTTAGGTACATAGAGATGGACGGGGAATTCATAGAAACTCCTTGTCAGAACTTCGAAAAGGTCCCTCAGATCTTGGCATCGACTGAAACTACTACCAACAGCAAACTTCCTCTGAAGATGGCTTCCCTCAAGGATGTCAGGGTCGTGGTTGAAGAATGTGGGTGTGCCAATTGGGGTTAGCTCCCCGATTTCACTCATAAAATTGACAAATTTGGTTTGGGCTTTACTACAGGGGCTCAAAGGGAAGTTCGACGCACTCGAGATGGAGGACCTCCCCTACACATCACAAATCGGGGAATTAATTCCATTGAAGACAGCGAGGAAGACTCAGACATTGACAACTGGATCTACCCAACTACCAACGGTGGACCGAGTAACTGGACGGCTAGCGACTTTATACCAATTTCTTTTATTCCATAGTAATTGTCTTACTTGTGTTGAGATTTGTAATAAATAATTTAAAACTTTACGGCCTTGTGCCTTGCCCGAGGCACATTGGCTTTTGCTTGTGAGGGCTATTATTTGTCATTTCATATATCATTAATAAAGCATTGGACGTTTCTTGCATACAAATTTTACGCTCTCTGTTGTTCTTTTCTACTTTCACTCTATCAAAACAGCTATTCTCTTACACACACCCACGTATCATAATGTAGATCCATATCCACTCTGGACCACATTGATAACAGCTCTACTATTGTTAGTTATGACTTCAAAAATCTGATCAACCAAGCTGAAGACGAAGCTGAGGATGATTGTGAGGTGCCTGGAGAACTTGCTAGATTATTACAGTAGGAAGAAAGGGCCATACAGCCTCATGAAGAGCCGGTTGAGATAGTTAACTTGGGTACTGAGGAAGACAAAAAAGAGGTTAAAATAGGTGCAAATTTGGAGCTTAGAGACAAACAGAGGTTGATACAAATGTTGCACGACTACGTTGAGATCTTTGCTTGGTCCTATGAAGACATGCCTGGTCTGGACACTGATATTGTGGTACATTGCCTACCGACTAAAGAAGATTATCCTTCGATTAAATAGAAGGTCCGTCGTATGCGCCCTGAAATGTCAGAGAAGATCAAGGCAGAGGTCATGAAACAGTTCGACATAGGATTCTTAGCTGTCACTTCGTATCCACAGTGGGTTACTAATGTTGTTCTGGTACCTAAGAAGGACGGTAAGGTACAGATGTGTGTGGATTACAGAGATCTGAATAGGGCAAGCCCCAAGGATGACTTCCCACTTCTTCACATTGATGTTCTGGTTGACAACACCGCGCAACACAAAATCTTCTCCTTCATGGATGGTTTCTTTGGCTACAACCATATCAAGATGGCTCCTGAAGTCATGGAGAAGACAACCTTCGTTACACAGTGGGGCACCTTCAGCTACAAGGTGATGCCTTTTGGATTGAAGAATGCTGGGGAAACTTATCAACGCACCATGATCTCTTTGTTCCATGATATGATTCACCATGAGATCAAAGTCCATGTTGATGACATGATAGCCAGGTCTCAGACTGAGGAAGAGCACTTGGACCATCTCCAAAAGCTGTTCGACAGGTTAAAGATGTATAAGCTGAGGTTGAATTCGAACAAGTGCACCTTCGGGGTAAGGTCCGATAAACTTATGGGTTTCATTGTCAGCGACAAAGGCATCCAAGTAGATCCTGAAAAGGTAAAAGCTATACAAGAAATGCCAGCTCCCCATACAGAGAAGGAAGTTAGGGGTTTCTTGGGACGCCTGAATTATATCTCCAGGTTCATTTCACATCTGACTGCTACTTGTGAGCCAATCTTCAAGCTTCTGAAGAAAGATCAAGTGGTAAAGTGGAATGATGAATGCCATACCGCTTTTGAAAGAATCAAGGAATACCTTCAAGAACCACCAATTCTGATGCCTCCAGTTGAAGGAAGACCTTTGATATTATACTTAACAGTGCTAGACAATTCAATGGGGTGTGTGCTAGGCAGCATGACGAGTCTGGTCGAAAAGAGCACGCAATATACTAACTTAGCAAAAAGTTTACCGACTGTGAGACACGATACTCATTGCTCGAGAAAACTTGCTGCGCTTTGGCATGGGCTGCTCTTCGACTGAGACAGTATATGCTGACTCACACTACCTTGTTGATATCAAAGATGGATCCGATCAAGTACATTTTCGAGAAGCCCGCACTCTCTGGAAGGATAGCAAGGTGGCAAATGATCTTAACTAAGTACGACATACAATATACAACCCAAAAATCAACTAAGGGGAGTGTATTGGCTGATCATTTGGCTCATCAGGCCGTGGATGACTACCAGTCCATGAATTTTGAGTTCCCGAATGAGAATATTATGTTGGTGACTGACTACGAAAACCTGGACCGGATGAAGGACCTGAGGAGGGATCCCGATGGTCTATGTATTTTGATGGAGCCTCAAACGCACTAGGTAACGGAATTGGCGCTGTAATCATATCTCCTGAGGGCTGTCATACTCTGTTCACTGCCCATTTATGTTTCAATTGCACCAACAACATGGCGGAGTATGAAGCATGCATCATGGGCCTTCGAGTTGCTGTTGACCTAAGGATCAAGTTCTTAAATGTATTCGGGGATTCTGCTTTGGTGATAAGTCAGATCAAAGGCGAGTGGGATACGAAACACCCGAATCTCATTCCTTACAAAGAGTATGTATTGACATTGCTCCCACACTTTAGGGAGGTAACCTTCAAACATTTCCCACGAGAGGAGAACTAGTTAGAGGATGCGCTAGCTACCATGTCTTCTATGTTCAAGGTTAGGTGGGACAATGAAGCTCCCCAAATTACCATTGAGAGGTTGGATGAACCAGCACACTGCTGTGAAATCGATACCGAAGAAGTGGCAGACAAACCCTGGTTTCACGAAGTCAAAAGGTATCTCGAGACTCAAGAGTATCCCGAAGGCGCATCTGTCAATGATAAGAAGTTTTTGAGAAGGTTCGCTGCAAAGTTCTTCCTCAGTAATGGAATCCTTTATAAATGCAACCATGACTCCACACTACTACGGTGTGTAGACAAGAGTGAAGCAGAGAGGATCATGACAGATCTATATGAAGGAACCTTCGGAACCCATTCCAGTGGACACACCATGGCTAAGAAGATCCTACGGGAAGGATATTACTGGTCCACTATGGAAGCCGATTGTTATCAGCACTCTCGAACTTGTCATAAGTTCTAAATCTATGCTGATAAGGTGCATGTGCCTACGGTCCCCTTAAACGTCTTGACAACTCTGTGGCCCTTTGCAATGTGGGGCATCGACATGATCAGAGAAATCAGGCCCACTGCTTCCAACAGACATCGCTTCATCCTAGTAGCCATTGATTACTTCACGAAGTGGGTTGAGGCAACTTCCTTTGCTACAGTAACCAAGAACGTCGTGGCACAGTTTATCCAACACAATCTGATCTGTCGATATGGTGTGCCAGAGAGAATTATTACTGACAATGGTACGAATCTCAACAACACAATGATCATCGAGCTCTGTAAACAGTTCAAGATACAACATCATAATTCTTCCCCCTACCGGCTGAAGATGAATGGCAATGTTGAAGCAGCTAACAAGAACATCAAGAAGCTTGTGCAGAAGATGATGGTGACATACAAAGACTGACATGAGATGTTACCATTTGCTCTTCATGGGTACCGTACCTTAGCACAGACATCGACAGGGGCAACACCCTACTCTCTAGTGTATGGCATGGAGGCAGTCCTACCCATCGAAGTCCAGATACCTTCTCTCAGGATTATGAAGGACACAGGTTTGAACGAAGACGACTGGATCCGAACCTGACTTGATCACTTAAATCTAATCGATGAAAAGAGACTTACTGCTATCTGCCATGGTCAGACGTATCAAAAGCGAATGATTAAGGCTTTTAACAAGAAAGTTGGACGCCAAGAATATCAAGTCGGGGATCTAGTGATCAAACGCATCATACTGCCGCAAGGTGATCCCAGGGGCAAATGGACCCCCACGTACGAAGGGCCATTTATGGTTAAGAACATTTTCTTGGGAGGAGCTATGATTCTAACCACCATGGATGGTGACGACCTTCCTCACCCTGTCAATGCAGACATAGTGAAAAGATACTACGCCTAATCAAAAGACCCACTAGGTTGACTGACCTAGGCAAAAATAAGGGCTTCCCGACGAACCAAAAGGGTTCGGGAAAAAGTAAGGGATGAAAATGAAAAAAAATCTGTACACTCGGTAAGTCGAAAACCCGAAAGGGCGGCTTGGGCAAAAAAGGGTATCCCGGTGGATAGAAAACCCGAAAGGACGGTCCAGGAAAAAGTTAGGGATATGAAGCGTATCACTGTGTCTCATTGGATCATCTTGAGACTAGACTTCAGTATCGACTATCAAGCTCGGACGACACCAATCAATCAACTTTCGGCCAAGAAGCAAAGTGATGAGACATTTGAAGATATAAAGGCAATAGCAGAGTTGGAACCCAATGGGGTTGTTGCACATAGCTGTTTTTTTCTTTTTCATAAATTTGTATAGCTTCTATTTTTTCCGGTGGTGTTCTCTTACTAGAGCGCCAACCTCCTTGTGCAAAAACGCCTATTACAGTCCGACTTCAAAAATCAATACAAAATTATTTTATGGATGGTTTGAGTGTCATCCCAACCCTTGGGGTTTTGAGTAGATGTTAATTAGGGAGACAAATGCAATGATGACGGGACATAGTCGTATGCTTTAATCCCTAACTTTTAC
The DNA here is from genome assembly GCA_948472305.1 of Vicia faba. Lineage (NCBI taxonomy): Eukaryota > Viridiplantae > Streptophyta > Magnoliopsida > Fabales > Fabaceae > Vicia > Vicia faba. Next base: position 1,282,790,457 of record OX451740.1, on the reverse strand, counting down.
CTGGACCGCCTTTTCAGGTTTTCAGTCCATCGGGATACCCCTTTTTTCCCAAGCCTCCTTTTCAGGTTTTAGACTTGTCGGGTGTACAGTTTTATTTATATATCCCTAATTTTTGCCCGAACTCTTTTGGTTCGCTAGGATGCCCTTAATTTTGTCTAGGCCTTTCAACCTAGCGGGTCTTCTTCATGCGTAGTATTTTTTGACTACGTCCGCGTTTCATAGGATGTGGAGAGTTGTCACCGTCTATGACAACAAGTGTTGCAGAAATTCCGGAAAATGTTTATGTGATCGGATGTGCCCTTTCATATGTGGGAGCCTGTGTGGGGCTTCTTCAGGATGAATCTGGTGCACCTGATGTTTGATCAAGTTTCTAATAGTATTGAATTTCCTAGGTATCTTTTCTAAGAGCTATCATGGAAGGATTCAAAGACATGATACTGACACCATCTAATACTACTGGAAAAGACAATCAATTTGGTGGTACCAAAGGTTCCAATTTCACAGTGATTTTTGCTGGAATCCCCGACCAATGTAACATGCCCTGAGTGATTCAGATGGAGATCTGCCCCTGGCTATTCAGCACTTTTGAGAGATTCCTTGAACCTTGACTTGACTTCCCTAGATCAACTGGACACCATGTCCTGCCTCTTGATTATGAAAGGCCTGTTATTGGGAATGTTTTTTCTGTCTAAAGTGATTCTGTCCATTGAGGGAATCTTTGTTCACTGAATATTTGTTGTGTGAATTTATCTGCTGTTCGAACAATTAGCCATATGCAAACAATTTCATTTAAAGAATGCAAAGCTTATGTCTTTCTTGAAGTTTGAAAATTCATTTTTAGTAAAACAAACAAATTTTGTAAGAGTGTGATATCAACTCAGGATTTGTAGCAAGTCCTACAAGAGTCAGGATACCTTTTATAACAATATGTTTCCGAACTAACCCATGCTTCAGCTAGGACTTTTAAGGGTTATAGTGTGGCCTGGTTCACAGTTTAAGGAACAAAGGATAAAGGCTCAAAATTTATTTGTACCCACCCGTTCTTCGTGATGTTCTTCAATCCTAAACTCAGTTAATTGTGTGTTTTGAATCCTAGTTGTGTTCTGGAATCATTGTTCTGGTACTTGGTGATGGTTCAGAAATTGAATGTTTATTTTGAGAAGGCAGTCATTTATTTGCAACTTTCCTTTTCGTTGAGAATTTGTAGCGACCTTTTTTTTATTATCCCTGCTTTTTTCCTGAACTGTTTCTTTTGCGATTACAGCCAGTGGGATGCCCCAGTTTTTCTTAAGTCTCCTTAATAGGTTTTGACTTAGCGGGATTTTCTTTTGAGAGATGATGACTGTCTGTCTTAATGATTATGTGGAACTATCACTATATTTTGGAGAGCATCTTCTACACTATTTGTCGTGTATGGAGATAGAGCTTGCGACTGAATTCACTTCTGAATTAACTGAGAAAGCTACCCTGCTCCGGGTTATGATTAAGGGTTTTAATTTGTACGAAAATAAAAACTCCTACTTCTTAGGCTCAAAGGGGTTGACTAGGGATTATCTTCCTTATAACTCCACTGTTTAGGATTTGAAACAAAGCATGTACATCGTCAGCGGGGTCTGTTCAAAAGCATACTGTAGAGATTGTGGTATCATTTTCATCATCCTCTCTATAAAGGCTTAGAGATTTTTAATTAGGAGTTGAATATCACAAAAAGGAAATAAAAATGCAGTTTGAATATAGTGAATACAAATGAATTGATTCAAGACAAACATATGTAATGCATTGATGACATAAAAAAGTCTGATATGAAACAAATGTTTGAACAATAAAAAGAAATTACAAATTGAAAATTCTAGATGAATAAAAAGCCTCTTTGTTTTGGCTTTGTCACTTCAGATGGTGTGCCCTTGAGGAATGGTAAAAGAATTCAGTCTGGCCATCTCGTGTGAACTCCATCACTCCTTCGTTGATCAAGTCCTGAATCTTATTTTTCAATGCCCAACAGTCATTCGTATCATGTCCAGAACTATTGGAATGGTAGGCACATGCTGCATTAGGATTGAAGTTAGGGGAAGAAGATTTGGGGTTTGGATGAGGTCTTATCAAAGTAACCAAATTCATCCTCAACATATGTTGTAATGCCTGAGATAATGGTATGTTGGTTTTGGTAAACTACCTTTTGGTCTTATCTTGCCTTTGTTGATTACCCCGTTGTTGTTGGCGAGGTTGTGGTTGGGCTTGTGATGTAGCAGCAATTTGGAAAGCTCTACTCTCCAAGCCAACTTTTTGTCCCATCAAGGGTTTATGAATGACTTGACCCCCAACCTCGACCGTTCGCCTTATACGGATGCATCCGTCTTGATGAAGCTTGTTGACAATGCCTATTAGCTCTTCTTGTCCCCGGGCTAGGCCTTGGATAAGATCCATTTTCCCCAGCATCTGGATTCTCATTGCTTCTATCTCATCTTACAGTTGTTTCAATTGTTCATCCTTGTCGTTGTCAGGATGTTTCTTGGTCAGATTTCCGACGAAGAATGTTTTCAATTATTCTTGCCCCTCGGCTAGATTCTGGAACATTTCTTTGTATTGAGCATCTTGAGTTTGGAGATCCGTTACTGTCTGTTGAAGAGCCATTGCTGAAACAAACAGCGAAGAAGATAAGAAACCTGTCCTGAAAACCTGTTTATGCAATGATATGTATGATATATGTATGCAAGGGCCTCATAGGATTTAAACTCTTTTAACCAAAATAGAAACAAAGACTTTTTTTATTAGTAATCTCAAATCAAATCAAAGTTTACAAAGGAATACATAAGAAACTTCTAAAACTTCTAAGTCTCCCAAGGACACTTCCTTTTGGTGCTAATGTAGGCATTGAGATTCTGCTCTTCGTGAAGCTGGTTTGTCAGTTCCAACACCTTTTTATCACTGGCATAAAATTGGGACTCAAAGGTATCTCGTTCTTCTTTGATTTATATCCAATATTTTTGCAATTCTTCGAAGTTTGTTGGCATATCAGGATGAAGAATGATGCGAGACTCGACCCCTTGAACAATAGGCTCTGAAATCACTGGTAGGATAGCAGCATATGGCATCATAAGATTTTTAGCACGAGCTCACACCCATTTGAGGTATGGCTCAAAAGGGGTGGAGTTCTTGTACCCTAGAGTCTTACTACCAGTCTTCTTAACCATTCCCCAAGCGCAGATGAACCTCTTATGATAACCTTGCAGGTCATTTGAATAGTCTAACAAAATACCTTGAATGAGCATATCATGAGAACCATCCCTCCGGGCGTAGCCGAACTAACGTAAAGCTAAAGAGGGGTTGTAGGTGATGCCTCCTTTAATGCCAAGGAGTGGCACATTGGGAAATTCTCCACAGCGATCAATAAAAGAGGCGTATTCTTGGGAGCGAGGGCACCAATAGATGCCAGACTGAGAAAGAGACATTAATCTCTGGTTCCATCTTAAACCTAATTCATTCTTCATTACTGACCGAGGAAGGTGCAAAATAAACCACCTATAGAGTAGAGGTATACAACACATAAGAGTCCCTCGCTTCTTCATGGTACGTGTATGGAGTGAGTGCAGAATATCCCCAAGCAATGTAGGCACTCGATTGTGAGCAAGGAAAATATTGATGGCACTAACATATACAAACTGGTCTGAATTGGGGAACAAAACCAACTCGTAGATCAAAATACCTAAAACATATTCAAAGGCATGATAACTCATAGCGTCTAGGAATACCTGGGCTTTCTTCATCAAGAAACTTATAAGAAGGCCCTTAACTCCACTCCTTATTTCCCAATTGGACTCAATGTCAGATGGCTTCATATGCAAAGCTATGGCAACATCTTCAGCAGTTGGATCTTGTTCTAGACTGGTAAAGGGTATTTGCTCCAATATATTCAAACCGATTATTTTGGAGAATTCTTCCAACGTAGGCACCAACTGATAGTCTGGAAATGTGAAGCAGTGGTGCTTAGGGTCAAATAACTGGAATAAGACACTCATCACACCTTCGTCAAAACCGGTAGCAACCAAACTGAGCAAGTAGCCATATCTCTTGTTGAATGAGGAACTCTCAGGAACCTTTGAAACTAATTCTTTGAGTCTGGGAGGGATCTCTACAAAATTGATTCAGATGGTTTTTCTGCGAGCTGAATCCATGACCTACAAAATAGATAAGAGATAAGTCCACATTCCCTTGAAATGGTTAATGTACATGACATGTTATGATGTTTATGATGTTATGATTATGCTTTGACATCACAAGTATATCAAACAAGTCACACAGAGATCTTAGGTTTAAAGGCTTGCATGAGTTTTAAAGGTAAGTACCCTCTTGAAGTTTCATTTGGCTCAACCTGTCCTATTAATAGTAATCGGGTTCTAAGGAGTCTCATATCACTGACATTTCTTTTAGGCATTGTTCTAGCTCAAGCACCAAAGTATTGCGGCCAGAATATCCCAAAAGTCTAGTCTCAATGAGTGTAGTATCAAGTATCAACCAATCTTCGGTCAGAACCAAAGTCGGCCATCTCACTACTTTCTAATGGCTTAGGATGAGTCAATTAAAGGTTCAAAAGGTCAGTTAGCACTTAATGACACTAAGGAAGCCTAATGTTATCCTTGACTGACTCAAGGAACATTAGTACAAACCAAAGTATCACGCTAACATAGCTATCACTTTGTCCATATCAGTCTACACCATACAACTTCGATGATTTATTGCTACTTACCTGAAATTCTGGTATATGCCAGTCTTCAGATGTTATACTCAATGTCTAAGCATCTGATATGACATAATAAATACACTGCAAGGTAGATACCCAATTTCAATGATTCAATGCTGAAGAGTAACATAGGCTCAGTTTAACCAAGCTGTGCCAGATCTATTTTGAAGGTGCAGAGGATAGAACATCGATGAGTCTAGTTCTGTTCGTCTGTGGCACACGATCTGCAGAGAGCAAACAGTCTTTGCTGTTCTGTTTCTTCTGCACAGATATCAGCATGATGTCTTAACATGTTATGAGACATCATCTGTTACAACATTACAGTTTTACCTTGTTGTATAACAGACAGAATTATAAAGTATTGAAGGTAAAAACACAAATCAGTTGTTGACCCAGTTCGGTGTAATACACCTACTCTGGGGGCATACCAAGCCAGGAAGAAGATCCACTATTAGCAATATTAATTCAGGACTAAACTTCACAAGTTCCCATCCTTCACTTAATCATCTACCCAGTGCAACCTATACCTAGGAACTCCTAGATAGAAACCTACCAGTTTCCATTCCTATTGTCGCAACAACAGAAGTCTTACTCCTACTCAAGAAGCAGTGCCCTCCCACTTGGTTTCCTACATTACAATGAATATGAAGTAATGCAGAAATACTTAGACTTGCTTCACAGCTTCATCCAAGAACACTCAAACTCTTACCTACAGGTTTCGAGTTACATACATGGTAACCTTGCCACAGACCGACAGGTTTACCTAACAAAAAAACCTTCTAATGTTACATTGTGTGTTTTTTTAAACCCTAGGTTACAATCTGCTATTTATAACCTATTACCTAACTCAGCAAGTTTTTCTCCTTGCTGTTACAACTCAGCAGCAAACTTCTCCTATAATCAAGGTCTTCAATCTTCTAGTTCCTAAAATATCTCCATATTTAGAAACAGTATTTTCTTCAAATATTCTGATTGATTCTTGATTGATCTTCAGATTCTCCACAAGAAACGCCACATATATTCTCAGAGTATTTAAGTACCAGAACTGTAACTGAATTATCAATTCTGTTGTCGTGATGTCAAGTCAGATGTCATGACATTACATCTAACATGTTTTCCTAGATGTTGAACTTTTTCAACACAACAAATAACCTAGATCACTTAGAATAGTTAGGTTATAAGTCACAGCTGTTACAAACATTCAACATATAACATAGTTACTTAAACAGTACTTAGTTTCAGGCGCGATGTCACATGCTGATGTTGTGACATCTTACATAACATGTTGGTCCAGATGTTGAACTTCTTCAACACCACATATTAAAACAACAGAGGGGATCTGGGTAAACTTGCTTTCTTATTTGTTTTACAAATGAGGCCAACTCTCCAGCCAGGGCACTTACAATCTCCCCCTTTGGCAAATTTTGGCTAAAACAAATAAGTGCAAGTTGTATTTTGGGACCAGGCCACAACACAGTTGAGATGTTACAACATCTTGTCTAACATCTTCTTTTGTAGAGGCTGATGTCCTTTGAGCAAACAACAAACCTCTGTCGTCAACTGTGAGCAACTCCACTCCATCGATGCCCCAAGAGGATTTCTTTTCTCCAGATTATTACTTGTGATCATGTAACTCAGATCACAAGTCACAACTATCCTCTTAACTCAGAACACAAGACACAACCAAAGTCACTTACTTAGGGATCATGTTGCTTTCTCCTGAGTCTTGCTGGACATTGCCGTCTGTTGCTTTCACCTGAGTCTCGCCTGAGTCCCTATCTTTCTCCCCCTTTTTGGCCAGAATTTGACAAAGACTGCCCATACAGATCCATACCCATGCACAATTTTCCCAGATGCTAACAAACTTCATATTGCTGAAACCCTCTGATGAAGAGAAGGAATAGAGAGAGTCTTCATAAATAATGCAACTTTGGCATAGATAGTAACGACCTTGGTACTTTACTCTGACAGTTTCAGTACCCTAGGACTGGTTTTAATGCAGGTACCTACCCTTGGGTTTGACCCTTTGACCATGTCAGGATGCCCTTTTAAAACAGACATTTGTCTTTTAGAACAGACTACTCCCTTGTCTTAGGATCCCCTTTCCAAGAAACATCGTTGGTATATTACACTCTGCATTAGTTATATAATACCTTTATTAGATGACAAGTTATCACCTAAACATTCCAGCTCACTAAACTGTTTCATAATGAGACACAACAGCTCTGTTTTCTTAGCAGATGAAAACATGCTCAAATCCTATGTCGTCATACATTCTGCTATTTTCAGATTAGCAGCTTGAAGCCATTCCATTTTCTCAAAGAGGATGGTTACTCCCTCTGAGTCATACAACTGTACACACATGGATTTATTAGTAATAATCCATACTTCATCCAATTTTCCTCCTGTCTGTAGTTTTAGAGGAAATTAGGAACAATGTCATTACCAATGTGATGACATTCGGTCAGACATAGTCTTCTTCAGTTTTGAACACATCATTCCAATAGTTAATAAGGTGCCACACTTTATATCCTACGAGTTTGATGAAGACCTTTTGTACAAACCAATACTCCCCCTGTTAGGGACAATCACTTCTCCTCATGGAAACAAGTAGGACACATTCAATACTCAGTTGGACCTTCAATGCAGCTTCTGATTCAAAGTAAATAAGACCCCTTGATGAATGGAAAACATAAGATGCATCTTCATGTCTTCAAGAGCGCACCCTCTGTTCAACAATATTGATTGAACGCATTCATACTGTGAATCAAACTTTCTTGATAATAATCAGCTGTCATATGTTGATTATCTTGATTCTCAGAATCCACTGCTGAGATAGACCAAATGCCACTGTTTGATTATCTCCTTCATGAATCAAATGCCACCTTCATGTTTATCAGACTTCTTCCACAGATATTCTGATCTTCCAATTGAAATTTGAACTTCAGGCTACAAGTTATCACAAAAGGCTTAGATACACTGAGACAGGAACATGTAACAACTCCAAAGAGCTGCAAAGAGACGATCCTTTTGGAGGATCTAATCTTCAACTTCGTAGATCATCCTATCTTAAGTTGATGAGCCACTTCACCAAGCAAGAATCTGATGTTGAACCAAATGTCGCAGCATTATGTTATAACATCTAGTTGTTGAATTCAGCTCCAGACTGATCCAAGTGACCATCATCTAGATTATGATGTCTTCTTCTTCTTGTGGTTTTAAGTCTGAACATGTTTCCAGGAAACCTTTTCAAGGATCAAATGATTTTGCTGTCACCAAGGAGATAGCTCTAAGGTATCACTCTTCCTGTGATTCTTCACAGGGTCTAGAAGAATGAATGTTCCCACATCAGTTATCTTGAACTCCAAGGATAATCAATTAAATACTTGTACTTGTCACAAATAGCAATTGATCATAAATCCTTCCCATTATCCAGTAAGATACTTTCACCATTTGAATACTTTGACATACTCTTCGTGTGTTAATATCTTCTTCTTGCAAGCTCTTTCTTTGAGAGACCAAAGAGTTGAGATATCTAGGTTGCCACCATTGACTCAAGTAAATAGAATTTTCTCTGAACAAACTCTACTTACTTCAACCGACTTGAGACTCCTACCAGATCAGATTCATCATTAGGAATGAGAGAGATGAATCCTTCCTTGCAAATATGTCACACAACAACCAGAACCCATGTGACATAGGTCAACAGCCAGCTAAACACCAGGCTGAACTAATGTGAGGAGGTTAACCAAATCTCCCCCTCAAGCTATCAGTCATGGAAGCTCCACACAAAATATCCATGCATTGTGCACAAATGTCTCGACATGACATATGACATCCCTACCAGATTTACGTAACTCCAAGAGCTATACTTTAACCAAACTCTGAGTCTTCATATTCAAGACTCATGATCCCAATCTACTTCTACGAAGGAGCAATAGTGCTGCACCATCATTGGCTTTTATTAACCAGTGAGCTTGTCTTTCTTCACACCATAGTACTTCAGGGAACAATTGCTCAGCCCTGATCAATGTCATATCTCAACCATCTTTACTTCTAGAGTTATGACTCCTAAAGTAACCTTCGGGAGTACACAGACATAGTTGACTTTACCATTGTCAACTTTGCACACACAGATGTCTCCTCTTCCAGGTCAGGAGTAGGTTCCAAACAAAGGTATCCCTTTGTTTGACACCCAAAACATATGCTCTTCAACTAGTAGCTGCATCCTTGTTCCACCATCACATAGAACATCAGTTCCATCACCTTGGAACAAGGCCCTCCTTGAAATTCTTCAAGGTCTTCATATAACACTAATCCGTGATTATGTGATTCTTACCATCCTGAACGAAGAACGTCTTCATGAGTGGACTTGAGAGGACTCAAGTATCTGTGACATCTTCAATAGTTTATGTTGAATTCTTGAATACAATGGCCTTCAATCCACAAGAGGGGAAACACATCAGAGCTTGAGTTTTGCCAGGTATTACACAGCGGAAGAACATAATACAACCCAATCTTTGCACACACACTCCACCAGACTAGCCTTCAAAAATAGACCAAGTTTGACTATGGTTCAAACCTAGCATGACTACTACACACAACTTCAGGCGTACACACATCCTAAGTTTGAAAATAAATCAAACCTAGAGCAGCTACCACACAACCAGGCCAAATGCCAATCACCAAAGACAGGTACACACAATTCCTGTCAAGAATAGTCCATCCTCCCACTTCAAGGGACCATTCAGGGAAATAGCAAACCATTCCAGGTTACAATCTTCAGTACTAAAATTGACCTTGCAGATACCAGAAAGTATCACCCATGGATCTCATCCAGAAACAGAACAGGATGCCTGCTCTGATACCAATTGAAATTCTGGTATATGCCAGTCTTCAGATGTTATACTCAATGTCTAAGCATCTGATATGACATAATAAATACACTGCAAGGTAGATACCCAATTTCAATGATTCAATGCTGAAGAGTAACATAGGCTCAGTTTAACCAAGCTGTGCCAGATCTATTTTGAAGGTGCAGAGGATAGAACATCGATGAGTCTAGTTCTGTTCGTCTGTGGCACACGATCTGCAGAGAGCAAACAGTCTTTGCTGTTCTGTTTCTTCTGCACAGATATCAGCATGATGTCTTAACATGTTATGAGACATCATCTGTTACAACATTACAGTTTTACCTTGTTGTATAACAGACAGAATTATAAAGTATTGAAGGTAAAAACACAAATCAGTTGTTGACCCAGTTCGGTGTAATACACCTACTCTGGGGGCATACCAAGCCAGGAAGAAGATCCACTATTAGCAATATTAATTCAGGACTAAACTTCACAAGTTCCCATCCTTCACTTAATCATCTACCCAGTGCAACCTATACCTAGGAACTCCTAGATAGAAACCTACCAGTTTCCATTCCTATTGTCGCAACAACAGAAGTCTTACTCCTACTCAAGAAGCAGTGCCCTCCCACTTGGTTTCCTACATTACAATGAATATGAAGTAATGCAGAAATACTTAGACTTGCTTCACAGCTTCATCCAAGAACACTCAAACTCTTACCTACAGGTTTCGAGTTACATACATGGTAACCTTGCCACAGACCGACAGGTTTACCTAACAAAAAAACCTTCTAATGTTACATTGTGTGTTTTTTTAAACCCTAGGTTACAATCTGCTATTTATAACCTATTACCTAACTCAGCAAGTTTTTCTCCTTGCTGTTACAACTCAGCAGCAAACTTCTCCTATAATCAAGGTCTTCAATCTTCTAGTTCCTAAAATATCTCCATATTTAGAAACAGTATTTTCTTCAAATATTCTGATTGATTCTTGATTGATCTTCAGATTCTCCACAAGAAACGCCACATATATTCTCAGAGTATTTAAGTACCAGAACTGTAACTGAATTATCAATTCTGTTGTCGTGATGTCAAGTCAGATGTCATGACATTACATCTAACATGTTTTCCTAGATGTTGAACTTTTTCAACACAACAAATAACCTAGATCACTTAGAATAGTTAGGTTATAAGTCACAGCTGTTACAAACATTCAACATATAACATAGTTACTTAAACAGTACTTAGTTTCAGGCGCGATGTCACATGCTGATGTTGTGACATCTTACATAACATGTTGGTCCAGATGTTGAACTTCTTCAACACCACATATTAAAACAACAGAGGGGATCTGGGTAAACTTGCTTTCTTATTTGTTTTACAAATGAGGCCAACTCTCCAGCCAGGGCACTTACATTACCTAATAAGGTGCCCCAGATCCGGGTGTAGGATCTATAGTAATAACCCAAACGATACCTCAAAAGTAAAGCATAAAAACACAAAATAAAAGCAATTTTAAAATGAACTAAGCTCTAAGGTAACCCCAATTTTTATTCATCCCCAACAGAGTCTCCAACTATGTGATACGGTGGCAGAACCGACTATTTAATACTGGTTTTGCATTTTATATTCGCAAATGTTGTGGTAAGCAAGAGTCGCCACCGAATTTTCTTTTATCCAAATTAAGGAAAGGGTGAAAAGAACAGAAAAAGACCTTTTCGAGATTATTCTGAGTAATGGGGTAGATTATGGAAAAGAAGGTGTTATCACCCTTTCCATCCGTAGTTATCTACGAGCTCTTAGAGGTTTTCTCATTTTGAAAGTACTTTATGCTTTGTGTGTTTGAAAAATGTTTTGAAATGCCTTAGTGCAGTGATTTGCTTTGCGTTAACTCTTGTATCAGTCCTCAAGAGTGTTGACAGAGCAAATGTTTTTGAATTTTTTTTTTTGAAAAGTAGTATTTGTGTAAGTGCAAAATGTTTTGAGCAAGCTTCTAACATCTATCTACTTTGTACTCGAAAAGGTAGTTTTTTTATCCTATCCTTTAGACAGTGTTATCCTACTATTAGTGAGTAGGTAACCCTATCGTTGGATGTATAAGGGACATTCGAAGAGACATTACAGTCACAAAGGCAACAATGTATAGACGCTTTAGCAATTTCTGTTTAGGAAATAGATCATTTACCGAAAGGCAACTATAGGATCATCAAGGGACTATGATCTTTTGATTTATGGGTTTTTTGCTAAAGCGTCCCTGTCTCAAGGGACATGACTGTTTTATTTCCGAAGGCAACCAAAGTGGGCGTACCTTAGAGGTGCATATGTGCATGTGTGTTATGTTTCAGTTATTTTTGTCTTTTTATTAGACTCGCTAGCATTTTGTTATTAGTCTTGTCATGCAATCCTAGTTACTAGCAGTTAATATATATACAGGAATTAAAAATGCATAAATGTAAAGTGCGGAAACATAAATCCTACGCTATTATAGGTATTTGGGTATTAATTACATGTCTAATAATGAGGGGGATAAAGGAGTAAATATCCTAGGTTTAATCTATTACATCCAGTTGGTAGATACAATAATATGAAAAAATGCGTAAATAAATAAATGTGCGCGAAGTAGAAAAAACGTCTGAAAATACTAAGGTGTAATAATCTTTTTGTTTGTTTTTAATTTTTATGTAAAGAAAATAAATTGAGAAAATAAAATTAGACCTACATTCTAATTTATTTTAATTCTTTTGAAAATAGGATGTTAAATTCAATTAATTAATTATTTCAGAAATTAATTTAAGAAAACTAATGCTAAGTTCTTTGTGATTTTATTTTATTTTATTTTATTTTTGATTTAAAATAAGTGAGTAAAAATAAAAATAAGAATAAATTCAATAAAAGAATCTTTCGATCAAAGAGATGATGGTCTTCGATCCATGAAGGAGAGGCCTTCGATTCTATGAAGACAGGTGGCCTTCGATCCATGTGAAGGATAGCCTTCGATCATGTGAAGACATGCCTTCGATCCAACAAAGAATGTTGCTGGAGGCGTCTGATGATTTGCCTGTGGAGGCAAGCACTGAAACTTACAAGAGAAAGTGTCAACAAAACAAAAGCATGACCTGGGTGTCGAAACCCAGGTCCTTCGATCCTATTTAGGCTATATCTGTAGCAAGTATTAGAAACAAAAACAAATGCAGACCTGGGTGTCGAACCCAGGTCCTTAATCTTGAATTATAAACGTTAATATGTCTTGCAACAAATCAAAATTAGTTTAAGATCAAAAATTTGTTACCAATGGGATTTTTTGTTTTGGATGGAGATGGCTTGTAAATTGCTTAGGAATTCCTCCTAGAGGCAAGGTTTTCACCTAGCTGATGTGTGTATAGGCCAAGAAAACGTTTCTATGGGTAGGCAGCCTACAACTTCAATCAGTAACAAGTATTGTGTGTGATGCAGCATCTGGATGGTAGTGTGAGTGTGGCAAGAGTGTTCCTTTCTTTTTTGATGATTCCCCCCCCCCCCCCCCCTTGTGAATATGTATATGGTCTTCTTATATAGAGGGGATGGAGGGGACAAGAAGGCAAAAGAGTAAACATCCATTAAGTTAGTGTTTTAAGACCATGAATGATGTTTTGTAACTTTGCCAAAGTCATGGGAACTTGTCCCTTTTTTAAATTTGAATGAACCTGGACACATTTGGCTCCTTCCAATGCCTTCAGTTCCTGTCCTTTGATTGGGCTCAAGTTACCTCCCTCGATTGGGTCTTTTGAATGGACTTTTTGTGCACCCTTCGAATGGGTCTTTTGAATGGACTTTTTGTGTACCCTTCGAATGGTATTTTGGTTGCCTCCTTAGAAGGGACTTTTTGAGTGTCTTTCATATGTATGCTTTGTGCCCTCTTTGAATGGACCACCCAGGTGTGTCCTTCGACCGAACCTTTGGAATGCTCTTTCGAAGGGTCCATATTGTGTGTTGTAGTGCAGAAACTGTGCTGAGGAGTCTTGGCCTTGTCCATTGAAGGAAAGCACAAAGGAAGTCTTTGTCTTAGTGAATCCAAGGAAAGCATGAAGGGGCTTTTGGCCTGATGAATCGAAACACACTTATAGGGGGTTCTTGCCTTGTGCATCAAAGGCAAGTCGAAAGAAGTCTTTTTCCTTGTGCGCTGAAGGCAAGCTGAAGAGGGAGTATTTGCCTAGTCGAAGTAGGAATCAAGCTTACTCCAAATAAATCAAATGCCCAAACGAAGCAGGGATCAATCTGGCTCCAAAGAAACCAAATGCCTAATTGAAGCAGGAATTAAGCTTGCATGCAGGTTGCCATTGCATTGTGAATCAAGCCAGCATGTAAAGCCAAAGATGCAATCGAAGGAGCATCAACATGAGGCCCTTACCTTTTGAATCGAAGGAAGCTGTTTCAAAGGAAACACATGCCCAGTCAAAGCTTGTATACAACAAGCAAGCAACAGGCCAAGGCTTCAATCGAAGCTTGGAAATTTAAAGCAAGCTTGGAGGAGGTTAGTTGCTCAATCGAAGCCTGTCAAGATGCCAATCGAAAGACCCTTTGACATGCCAATGAAAAGACCTTGTTTATCTTCAAAACTTTTATTTTTTCTTTAATCAAGTGTCTGTAATCACCTATGTAAGAGAAAAATATTGGAAAAATATGAGAGGGAAAATTTTGGGGTACAACACACCCGATGTGTCTTATCAACAAAAGAAGAAATTCTTTCATGACCTTAAACATTATTATTGGGACGAGCCTTTGCTTTTCAAAAGAGGCGTCGATGGTATTTTTTGTCGATGTGTTCCCAAAAATGAAATCGAAAACATAATTTTCCACTGTCATGCCGCTCCCTATGGAGGACATGCAAGTACATCAAAGACATGCGCTAAGATATTACAAGCTGGCTTCTATTGGCCTAGTCTTTGGAAAGACGTCCATATCGCGGTTAAAAATTGCGACCAATGCCAACACACTGGAAACTTCTCTAGACGCGATGAGATACCTCAAAAGGGCATTCTAGAAGTTGAAGTCTTTGATGTATGGGGAATCGATTTCATGGGACCCTTCCCGTCTTCCTTTGGAAATCACTACATACTAGTTGTTATCGACTATGTCTCGAAATGGATCGAGGTTATAGCCTCTCCAACAAATGACGCGCGAGTAGTAGTCAAGCTTTTTAAGAACATAATCTTTCCAAGATTCGGTGTTCCGAAACTCGTCATCAGTGACGGTGGCTCCCATTTCATTTCCAAAATCCTAGAAAAATTATTAGCAAAGTACAAAGTCCAACACGGTGTCGCAACACCTTATCATCCACAAACAAGTGGGTAAGTAGATGTCTCCAATAGAGAAGTTAAGCAAATCTTAGAAAAAACTGTAACAACCTCTAGGAAATATTGGTCATCAAAGTTACATGACACTCTATGGGCATATAAGACAGCATATAAAACTCCGATTGGAACCACACCATTCAAACTAGTTTATAGGAAATCATGTCATATGCCGGTAGAAATAGAACATAAAGCTTATTGGGCCATTAAGACCCTTAATTTAAATTACACCGCTGTGGGTGAGAAAAGAATTTTGGATATCCATGAACTAGAAGAACTTAGACTAGACGCTTATGAAAACGCTCTGATATATAAAGAGAGAACAAAAAAATGGCACGATAAATGGATATCTAGAAAATAATTCAATGAAGGCGATATAGTTCTCCTGTTTAATTCTAGACTTAAATTATTCCCGGGAAAACTTCACTCTAGATGGTCTGATCCATTCGAAGTCACTAAGGTTTTTCAAAATGGTGCAATAGAAATCAAAGGAATGAGTTGCAAACTGTTCATTGTAAACGGACAATGCTTAAAACATTATCATAGCATAAATAACAAGGAATATTACACAACAATTAGGCTAGATGCGCTGTCACCTCATTCATCAGACTAATCACCATGTAATGTCGAGCTTACGACTTTAAACAAAGCGCTTCTTAGGAGACAACCCAACTTTGTGTCTTTTCTTTTTGCTTTGCTTATTTTCGCTTTTCTTTTATTTTCTTGCTTTTATTATTATTGATGTTAAAATATGAAATATTTCTTCTTTAATTTTCCCCGCTACTAACTTAATGCTAACTGTCAACCTACTTCAGGCTAACTTTCTAATTAGCTAGTTACACTAACCAAATGAGTCCAGTTGATACGATGGGCATTGTGTTTAAAGGGAGGAATCAATGGAGGAGGTTTGAGTCTCTTTCTGATAGGGATATAAGATTAAGTACCTACCTCGACGAACCAACCATGATCACCTTAGGGATTCAAGATAGTGTTCTGTTTTTATTGAGCCAAATAGGATGGGATACATCTACTTTGAGGAGAAAATTTAGCTCTTACCGTAGACTAACTTTAGAGTTTTTAAGCTCCTTTGTCTACAAACCTGACCACGGTCTGGGATTCAATAGAGGACTGATTAGATTTAGACTATTTGGTATAGAGTAAACCTTCACCCACAGAGAGCTAGAAGAGTTACTAGGATTCCCACATAGCCTAGATGCATTTACCGTAATCCAGGAAGAGCATTTTAATGTAGGTGAGCTAGATTATTTCTGGGGGGACATTACAGGCATTAGTAACCCTGAGCCTGAGGACATGCACTCTGAAAGCATCCACAACCCAGCTTTAATATATTTGCATAAAATCCTAGCCCACACCCTTTTTGGTAAAGCAGAAAACATTACCACTGTTTCTAGAGCTGAGATTTTTATCATGTTCTGCACTTTTCAAAACCGCCCCATAAATAGAGCTACATTTATGCTAGCAAACTTTCACCGTCCCGTGAGAGTGGTACATGAACCCATTCTCATAGGTGGCTTTGTGGCCATGATAGCTAATGCTATCGGGTTAAGATAACAATTGTTGAACATTATCCCTCAGGGTAGATTTCAACCTATGAATATAAATTTCTGTTCCAATAGGGGTATCAGTGGAAACCTAGGCCCAAATAACTTTTAACTACTCATTAAATATCAGTTAATGCCACTTTTTACCCTACCCGACCCTAGGACAAGAATATGTGATAGAAATAATTGGTTATATGATTGAGGCGCACCACACATGTCACCATCACCCACTCCTGAGACTCCCTTGATTTATGACCACCTCGATGATTTCCTACCCGATGAGGATATTGACCCTGAGACCTCTCCATTTTACCATGACTTCCCATATTCCGAACATATTTGCTAAAATTTCCCCGACTCTCCAGTTGTTTCTTCGCCTCCCGTATTTCATCCTGCTCCCTCTTTGACTGCCATCCAATCAGAGATTGATTTGTTGAAGGAAGAACTTGTTATTCTTCAGATTTACTTCCATTCCTTTATGGATACGGTAGTCGAATAGCTGGATTATATTTATCAGCATCTTTTCTCCGCATCGCTTGACCGACGTGGCTGATTTACCAGACGTACCACAATATTTTTTTCCCTTTTCACATTTAAACATTGAGGTCAATGTTTTGTTTAAGTGTGGAGAGAAGTTTTCATTTGATTTTAATTTATTTATTTGACACTTTACTCTTACAATTTTTGGAATTCAATTTTTCAGTATTTTTGGAATTTTATCTTTCAGTTCAGTTTTATCATGAGTTTTATTTATTTCGTTTGTTTACTACATTAATATCATATTTACATATATATATATATATATTATATATATATATATATATATATATATATATATATATATATATATATATATATATATATATATATATATATATATATATATATATATATAAAGTATTGAAATGATATAATGCATAACGAACTGCAAAATATTCAGACACATGTTAATCGCCACACAAGCGTGATGCCCGTCATGCTTCACATAACCCAGTCCCGCTCGACACATATGCGTGACACTCAGCACACACTGAAGAACAGAAGCGTTCCTGTATTATTACAGAAACCCTCGCAGAACCCTTTCACCCTTCCATTTTCTTCAACCACTGCTCACAATAGATTGAACCTGTGCCTAATTATTTTCCCA
The DNA here is from genome assembly GCA_948472305.1 of Vicia faba. Taxonomy (NCBI): domain Eukaryota; kingdom Viridiplantae; phylum Streptophyta; class Magnoliopsida; order Fabales; family Fabaceae; genus Vicia; species Vicia faba. The sequence continues at coordinate 1,282,772,827 of OX451740.1, read as the reverse complement.
TTATCACTTCCATAAAAATACACTAAACTCCACTTATTACCATCACCATATCTCTCTACATAAACCATCTCAAAACCCTTTTCCATTCCAAAATCCATAATTTCTCACACAAACTTTCACCCATCTTCCTTCCTTGCTTCAACAATGGCACGAAGAAATTCCAGACCTGAACCAGATCTTTCTGGCATTAAATTTCACAACGGAGAAGCCTGAGAGCACCAAAGGACTCAGTACCTCAAGTTATATCAATGCTCCGTCGTACCGACACGGTATATGGATACTGAGTGCCTCCTAAAATTAGGCTTGATCGATAGTGTCAAGTGGTTACTCCATCACTCCGACTTAGGATTCATCTGCATGCAGTGAAGGGGTGAAAAACACAAGAAGGGGGGGTTGAATTGTAAAACTGGAAACTTAAAGCAAATGACAAGGTATTTTTATCCTGGTTCGTTTGATCTCAAACTACTCCAGTCCACCCGTTCAAGGTGATTTCGCCTCTCTCCAACGAGGTCTTAATTCACTATATTCAACTGAATACAAATCTGCTTTAGCAACTGCTAAAACCTTCTTGATTCAAACCACAATCCGGTTTGTCAAGGCAACACTTTCTTACAAAGGTATAATCAAATGTGTGTGAATGTTTCTACAAAAACTATATCACAACTGTGATGTTTACACAAATGAAGCTTAGAATACTAAGTTGCTAAACGCTAATAGAGTATCAGAGTTTGGTGGTTTAGCAAAACTTGTAGAGTGAAGATTATTGATCAGCTTTGTGCGTGTAGAGAGTTTGGAAGCATTAGCCATTATAATCTTCAAAGCTTGGTTTATATAGCACTTGAGAAGATGAACGTTGAAGCAAATATTCTTGATTCAATGCTATTAACAAGCTTTCCTTTCTGAGCAGATCTTGTCTAGAATGATGCCGTTGGTATTGATTAGCTTTCAATGCACAGTACCGTTGCTTCTTCAATGCACGATCTGGCTTGGCTCATTCTGATTCTGCTTCGCTGCTGATGAACTGATTTGTTTCTGTATCAGAGTATTTTACGCGCAGTTCTGTTCATCAAGCTTCAGCATGTGCAAGCGTTGAACTTCTGATCTTGACGTTCTGATTCAGCAACTTCTGATGCTGATGCACAAACTCATATTCTGATGCTGAGAACGTGATCTTGCTTATTTTAATCAGCATATCTGCAAGTCAGAGCATAGTAATTTTAAGTAGCATATAATTCAATCATGAGATATTTAACTACTATATCTTTTCACTTTGTTATCATCAAAACTTAATTATAGGGTACTAGATTCAAACATTGTTCTAACAATCTCCCCCTTTTTGATGATGACAAAAACTAGATATTTTAAATGAAAAATAACGTGAAAAGGTTATCAGATCTATGTATCAGAATAAGAAGTACGGAGAAGTCAGAGTTAAGAAATACTCCCCCTGAGTTTGTTACTTCCCTTTGATATGCGTGTTCTTCAGAGTCAGATCTTTTTCTGTCTTTGAGCATCAGATTGTAAGTCTTTGACTTATCAGAGAGCAGAGCTTCAGAGCTTTTCCTGTCAGAGCTTTGCTTCAGATCAGAGTGTTAGGTCGATCAGAGCTTCATATATCAGAACTTCATATTTGATCAGAGCCACATGAGCTTCTATATTTTGATCAGAGCTTCTAGTCTTCATTGTGCCTGTAGACTTAAAGACAAAACAGAGAAACATTTCAAGTAGTAGAGAGTTAGAATGTTTGAGAGTTTCTGTCTAGTTATCCGTTATTGATTTTAAATATCATTCTTGTTCTCCCCCTTTTTGTCAGCAATCAAAAAGTGCTGGTGATGTGCTAAAATGATTTAGATCAGAAAAACTAATAACATTAAAAATAGTTCAGAATCAGAGCAAAATAGCATTACAAACCATAGTCAAAACATAGTCAAAAGTACATCAGAAAATAAGGAAAATATAGAAAATGTCATGCAAAAAAAATTTCAAGGTTGTGGGGGCATGCGTGAGAACAGGCTTTCCAGCATTGCTTGAATCTTTTCAGAAGTTGCATTTTGCTTCTGAACCAAGGTGACAACAGAATCAATCTTGCTGTCCTGGACATTCATTCTAGCTTCCATCTTCTGATTATTCTCATCCATCCGCTGCTGTAGACGCAAGTCATTCAGCCTTAATTCTTCCAGAGCCTGCCTGTCCAAGGCAGCTTGAGAACTTTCAGCAGGAGGAAGCTTCTCAGAACTTTCAGCTACATCTTCTGCTGGATTTTCTTCTTGAAGAGTCTTGTCTTCTTCTGTTGGTTCCACCTGTGCTGCTTGCTCTTTCTCAGACCACGATTCAGAGTCCAGAGGGAGCACAACTTCTTGAGGCAGCTGACTCTCAACTTCCTTCAGCAGCTTGCTAAAGTTCTGTTGAGCCTGCTCATAGTTGACGTCCTGCAGCTTGAGTGCTTCAGAACGAACCCAAACTCTGAACTGTGACCAGAGCTGATCAGAAGCAGCTGGGTCGATCATCCCGGGACAGACTTGCTTCAAGGAAGCAATCCACTGCAGCATACCTGTTTCAAAGTCCAAAATACCAGAGCCAACATCTAATTGCTTTGGTTTGGGAATGGCCAATTTGTGTCTTAAATCAGCAAGACATTCAAGACTTGTTAAGTCAATGAATGTTTTGCTGGGGTTTTCAGAGGATTGGCTTTCAGAGGTGTGCTGAGGTGCTGTCTGTTTTGGTGGATGGTTATCAGAGTCAGAGGATATGTCTATTGGAGTGGTTGGAGTTTTTGGAGGTGTTGATTCCTCTGATGATGGTAACTGGGGTCTGACAATGGTGGTTCCACATGGCAACTGTATTGCCAGCGGTGAAGGTTGAGGTGAGTGGGGATCAGAATGATGAGGAGATGGGGTTTCATAGCGATGAAACTCTGTTGGAGGTGAGGGAGGATTATTTTCTGGTTGAGGAGGTGGAACTTCTGATTGCTCAGGAATCAGAGGTTCTTCTGTGATAGGTTGTTGTGATTGTGGTTCTGGTTCTTGTTCTGGTTCTGGTTGTGGTTGAATTTCTGGTTCAGGTTGTGGAGGAGGAATATTTGGTGGTTCAGAGTGAGTTTGAACAGAAGTATGTTCACGCTCAATGTCAGCTAGCACTCTATCAAGTGCTGGTGTTGTTGAAACAGTTGGTTGTTGTTTGGTAATTTTGAGAGGAATTTTTATTCTGGTTCTTCTGAGTTGTAAGTTCTCAGAAGGGTCTTCTGGTATGTTTTCATCAATAGTGGGGATTGGAATGGAAATTCTGTGAGAGGTTTAGGGTGGAGCAACAGATGTTGGAATAGTAGTTGAAATTGAAATAGGAGCAGTAGATGGATTACCTCGTTTCTTTGGAGTCTGGTGAGATGATCCTTCTGCTTTCCTCTTCTTTGACTTCTTCTGAGCCATTTCAGGTTGAACTTGACTCAGATCTTTGATCTTCAGCTTCGAACCTGCAACTTCTTCCTTGAAAGAATCTGGATACTTGGCAACCATATCAGGGTGGGATTCCATCTCAGAAAATCTTGGGAAATCACTCAGAGGCACTCTTCTTCTGGAGATGTCAGCAGTTGAAGAAGCTCTGGGTTCCTTCCTGATATTGTCTATCAGCTTCATCTTTTTGAGATTCTTAGCATTCAGCGCTTGATATTGCTCAGAGGTTTCCTTCTTCTGATTTCCTGCAGAAATGCTGGAGGATGCCATTGTTCTCACACAAAAAGCTTGAGAGTGATTTGAGAAAAGCTAGGGTTTTGAAGGAGATATGCAGAAAAATTCTTAAGAGATTATGAGTAAGCGTAAAGATTAAGAATGAAGAGTAATGTGCTTAAATAGGATTTTCAAAAATTATTTTGAAAAATAAAACGTTTTTAAGAGAGAGAAAAAAAATAATGATTGCAATTAACAAGCGTGATTACTTTTGCATTTAATGCTTGCTGATTTTGGGGGATTTGAGAAAGATACTTAAAAACGGTTACCAGACATGTGTCTCAATGCACCCAATCAGCGTTTTCCTTTCTCAGAAACGTGCACGCGTTCTGCTTCAGGGATTTGCTGATGATTGGATGACACTTGTTTGATATAGTGATCAGCACGTCTGTCCTTGAGATTAGACTCTCAGATCTTCAGACTTGCCTCTGATACAATCTGCATGTTCTAACTTTCTGAAACAAAGATTGATCAGAAGTTCACAGTAATATAATTACATTCTGAAAGATAAAAATATGGAATTAAAGCATTTTCATTCTGGGCATACTTTCATGCTGAGATGTTTCAGAATGAAATTAAACCTATCTTCTGAAAGGGGTTTAGTAAAGATATCAGCCCATTGATGGTCTGTATCTATAAATTTCAAGTTTAAAATGCCTTTCTGAATATAGTCCCTAATGAAATGATGTTTTATTTCTATATGCTTAGCTCTAGAATGTAAAATAGGATTCTTACTTAAGCAAATAGCAGAAGTATTATCACAAAGAATAGGAATGTTACTCTCAAAAATCTGGAAGTCTTCAAGCTGACTTTTCATCCAGAGCATCTGTGTGCTGCAACCAGCTGCTGCTATGTACTCAGCTTCTGCTGTTGACAGAGCAATAGTTGATTGCCTTTTGCTGGACCACGAGATCAGATTTTCTCCCAGAAACTGGCAGCTTCCAGAAGTACTTTTTCGTTCCACTCTGTCTCCAGCAAAATCAGCATCGCAGTAGCCTACTAAACTGTAATCACTAGATTTTCTATAAAACAAACCCAGATTAGTAGTACCTTTCAGATACTTGAAAATTCGCTTAACAGCTGTTAAGTGAGATTCTCTAGGATCTGATTGGAATCTAGCACAGATACATACGCTGAATAAAATATCAGGTCTTGAAGCAGTCAGATAAAGGAGAGAACCAATCATACCTCTGTAGACTTTCTGTTCTACGCTTTTGCTTACCTCTTCTCTTTCCAGAATGCACGTGGGATGCATTGGAATCTTTGATGGCTTACATTCTGAGAGATCAAATTTCTTCAGAAGATCTCTGATGTATTTGCTCTGATGAATGTAAGTTCCCTCTGGAGTTTGATTGATCTGAATTCCTAGAAAGAACTTCAGTTCCCCCATGAGGCTCATCTCAAATTCTGCCTGCATACACTTAGCAAATTTTCTTCCAAGAGAAGGATTAGTAGAACCAAAGATTATATCATCAACATAAATCTGACAGACTAAAATGTCACTCTTAACTGTTTTACAGAATAGAGTGGTGTCCACTTTCCCTCTGGTGAACTCATTTTCAAGCAGAAAGTTACTTAGCCTTTCATACCAAGCTCTGGGAGCTTGTTTCAGACCATACAGTGACTTTTTCAGTTTGAAAACATGTTCTGGATGTTTTGTATTTTCAAAACCTGGGGGTTGGTGAACATACACTTCTTCTTCTATATAACCATTTAAGAATGCACTTTTGACATCCATCTGATACAGAGTGATGCCTCTATTCACAGCAAATGAGATTAAAAGTCTGATAGATTCTAACCTGGCGACTGGGGCAAAGGTTTCTGTATAGTCTATCCCCTCTTGCTGACTATAACCTTGTGCAACCAGTCGTGCCTTGTTTCTGACGACTTCACCTTGTTCATTGAGCTTGTTTCTGAACACCCATCTTGTTCCAATGACGTTGAATCCTTTTGGTCTTGGAACGAGATCCCATACGTCGTTTCTGGTGAATTGATTCAGCTCTTCTTGCATTGCCAGAATCCAGTCATTGTCCAGAAGTGCTTCATCAATAGAAGAAGGTTCAATCAGAGACACAAGTCCCATCAGAGTTTCTTCAGAGTTTCTGAGGCTTGCTCTTGTTCTGATTGGATCTTCCTTTCTTCCTAGAATAGATTCTTCTGGGTGATCCAAACTGCTTCTGGGTACTCTCTTCTGAGGTTGATCAGCAGCAGTTGTAGGAGTTCTAGCATTGCTTCTTTCAGACGTTGAAGGAATGTCTGTGTTGAGAGCTTCTGATGACTTGTCTTCAGAACCTGCAAATTCAATTTCTATACCTGCAAGATTTTCATTCTGCTTTGACTTTTCAGAGTCAAGCTTGTCATCAAAACGAACACTGATTGATTCTTCCACAATCTGTGTTTCTGTATTGTATACTCTGTACCCTCTTGAGCGTTCAGAGTATCCTAACATAATACACTTCTGTGCCTTAGAATCAAACTTGTTCAAATAATTCTTAGTATTTAACATATAGCAAGTACATCCAAATGGATGAAAATACGAAATGTTGGGCTTTCTGTTCTTCCACAATTCATATGGAGTCTTTTCCAGAATAGGTCTTATTGAGATTCTATTCTGAATGTAGCACGCTGTGTTTATTGCCTCTGCCCAGAAAGTCTTAGCAACGTTTGTCTCGTTGATCATGGTTCTGGCCATTTCTTGCAATGTTCTGTTCTTTCGTTCTACAACTCCATTTTGTTGGGGAGTTCTAGGACAAGAGAAATCATGCAGAATGCCTTTGTCATTAAAGAATGACTCAAAATCTTTATTTTCAAATTCTCCACCATGATCACTTCTGACTTTAACGATTCTAAGATCTTTTTCATTCTGAACTTGGTTACAGAAGGTAACAAACACAGAGTGTGACTCGTCCTTGTGTCTTAAGAACTTTACCCATGTCCATCTGCTATAGTCATCTACGATTACTAACCCATACTTCTTGCCACTGACAGAAGCAGTCTTAACTGGTCCAAATAAGTCAATGTGCAGAAGTTCTAATGGCTTAGAGGTAGAAACAACATTTTTGGATTTAAAAGATGGTTTTGCAAATTTGCCTTTCTGACATGCTTCACACAGAGCATCTGAATTGAACTTCAAATTTGGAAGTCCTCTGACCAGATTGAGTTTGTTAATCTGAGATATTCTTCTCATACTAACATGCCCCAATCTTCTGTGCCAGATCCATTGCTCGTTGTTAACAGACAGAAGACATTTTACGTTCTGACTCTTAAGTTCAGAAAGTTTGATTTTGTAAATGTTGTTTTTCCTCTTACCATTAAATAGGATAGTCCCATCTTTCTGACTAACAGCTTTACATGATTTTTGATTAAAGATTATATCATAACCGTTATCACTTAATTGACTTATGGATAACAGGTTATGCATCAATCCATCAACAAGCAGAACATTATTAATAGAGGGAATATTTCCGTTACCTACAGTTCCAGAGCCAATTATCTTTCCCCTCTGATTGCCTCCAAAGCCAACGTGGCCTCCAGGCTTAAGTTCCAGGCTTTGGAACATATGCCTTCTTCCCGTCATGTGACGTGAGCAGCCAGAGTCCAGGTACCATGACTGGTGTTTCTGACTTGCTGCTAAAGATATCTGCAACATGTATTATTTTATCCTTAGGTACCCAGATCTTCTTGGGTCCTGTTTTGTTAGTTTTACCAAAACTCTGGTTGAGTTTTGGTTTCACAAAGTGATTACTACTAGTATATTTGATGTCATGTGTGTGACCATACACAAAGTGTGAATTTAGAGGAGTGTATTTAATTGTTAAATCCATGACATTTTTAGGTGTAGGAGCCTTACCTAGGTATCCTATTCCTTTCCTGCCGTTTCCGCTAACTCCATAGATCATTGAAGCCATTCTGCTTCTATCTATGCTTTTAGCAAGGAACTTCTGGAAACTATGATCATACTCCTTGATGATCTCATCAGCGTTGCTGGGAGTTTCAGCAATTGGTTCCTTCTGAGAGTTTTGTAAAGAGTTTTCTAATTTTAAAATTTTATCTCTCAGCTCAGAGTTTTCCAATCTGAGACTCTCAGACTTATTAGAGTCAGATTCAAGAGTCCTTTTCAGGTCTCTGAATTTAGCTCTAATCTGCTGATAACGTTCCAGAATTTCATTTAGGCTTTCAGCAAGTTCAGCCTTTGTAAAATTAACAGCGAAATTAGGGAATACCTCTTCTGTGTCTGATTCTGAGTCTGAGTCAGAAGCTTCACTGTCATCTTGAATGTTAGCCATAAGCGCTAAGTTCGCCCGTTCATCATCTGATTCTGAGTCAGCTTCAGACGAGTCAGAGTCATCCCATGTGGCCATGAGACTTTTCTTCTTCTCTCTTCCAAACTTCCTTTTTGGCTTTTCCCTCTGAAGCTTTGGACAGTCACTCTTGTAGTGACCTTGCTCATTGCACTCGTAGCAGATGATGTCTTTTGTATTTGGCTTCTTGCTACCTGAGGAGCCTTCAGATCTTCTGTATCCAGAGGAAGAATCTGTCCTTCTGTGTCTGGAAGAAGACTCGTTATGATCAGATCTTCTGGGATTCCTGAACTTCTTTTGTCTTTGCTTCCACAGTTGATTTACTCTTCTGGAGAGAAGAGAAAGCTCGTCTTCTTCTGATGAGGATCCATCAGATGTTTCTTCAACTGCCTGCAAAACTTTAGATTCAGATTTTCTGTTAGATTTCAAAGCTATAGGCTTACCTTGCTTCTGAGGCTCGTCAGCTTCCAGCTCTATCTCATGACTTCTGAGGGAGCTTATAAGTTCCTCCAGAGTGATTTTGTTGAGATCTTTCGCCAGCTTCAGAGCAGTAACCATAGGCCTCCACTGCTTGGGTAAACTTCTGATTATCTTCTTGACATGGTCAGCAGTAGAGTATCCCTTGTCCAGAACTTTGAGACCAGCTACCAGAATCTGGAATCTAGAGAACATAGTTTCAATGGATTCAGATTCTTCCATTTTAAATGCCTCATACTTCTGAATGAGCGCCAGAGCCTTTGTTTCCTTGACTTGAACGTTCCCCTCATGCGTCATTCTGAGAGAGTCAAAGATGTTCTTAGCTGTGTCTCTGTTGGAGATCTTCTCATACTCAGTATATGAGATGGCACTGAGGAGGATGGTTCTGGCCTTATGGTGATTCTTGAAATCACGCTTTTGTTGATCAGTCATTGATTTTCTATCAATCTTCTGACCAGTTGCATTAACAGGGTGCGTGTATCCATCTGTCACCATATCCCACAGATCAGCATCATGTGCTAGAAAGAAGCTTTCAATTCTATCTTTCCAGTAGTCAAAGTTTTCTCCATCAAAGACTGGAGGTTTGCCGCTGAATCTGTCTCTATCCTCATTGTTGTCATTGCTGAAATGAGAGTTGTTTCCTGCCATAGTGTTTTTCTGATGCTGGATCTTTTACTGACACGGTTAAGTGTTTTAGCTCAGAACCAGGCGCTCTGATGCCAATTGAAGGGGTGAAAAACACAAGAAGGGGGGGTTGAATTGTAAAACTGGAAACTTAAAGCAAATGACAAGGTATTTTTATCCTGGTTCGTTTGATCTCAAACTACTCCAGTCCACCCGTTCAAGGTGATTTCGCCTCTCTCCAACGAGGTCTTAATTCACTATATTCAACTGAATACAAATCTGCTTTAGCAACTGCTAAAACCTTCTTGATTCAAACCACAATCCGGTTTGTCAAGGCAACACTTTCTTACAAAGGTATAATCAAATGTGTGTGAATGTTTCTACAAAAACTATATCACAACTGTGATGTTTACACAAATGAAGCTTAGAATACTAAGTTGCTAAACGCTAATAGAGTATCAGAGTTTGGTGGTTTAGCAAAACTTGTAGAGTGAAGATTATTGATCAGCTTTGTGCGTGTAGAGAGTTTGGAAGCATTAGCCATTATAATCTTCAAAGCTTGGTTTATATAGCACTTGAGAAGATGAACGTTGAAGCAAATATTCTTGATTCAATGCTATTAACAAGCTTTCCTTTCTGAGCAGATCTTGTCTAGAATGATGCCGTTGGTATTGATTAGCTTTCAATGCACAGTACCGTTGCTTCTTCAATGCACGATCTGGCTTGGCTCATTCTGATTCTGCTTCGCTGCTGATGAACTGATTTGTTTCTGTATCAGAGTATTTTACGCGCAGTTCTGTTCATCAAGCTTCAGCATGTGCAAGCGTTGAACTTCTGATCTTGACGTTCTGATTCAGCAACTTCTGATGCTGATGCACAAACTCATATTCTGATGCTGAGAACGTGATCTTGCTTATTTTAATCAGCATATCTGCAAGTCAGAGCATAGTAATTTTAAGTAGCATATAATTCAATCATGAGATATTTAACTACTATATCTTTTCACTTTGTTATCATCAAAACTTAATTATAGGGTACTAGATTCAAACATTGTTCTAACATGCAGAACCTCCCAACATACGGGTCTCTAACCTTGGAATTTCAGAGCTCGTTCTCATACAACCTATCGTGTGACGAGAACAAGCACCTATCTGGCTCCGCCACTTTTAGAATGTTCAACAATGAATATTTTTTAAGTCAATCCACTCTAAGTACCTTCTTCCACTTTCCTACAGAAGGGATGGTACACCACTACATTCCAAAATACATTGATTGGGCATCTACAGGTTTCGCGCTCTGGAAATTTCTTACCAATGAGGAACCGAACAGCTGGGAAGGACTTTATGCTTCACCCATTCATAATCCCGCAATAAGGTACTTCCACCGTGTCATCTCCAATACCATTTTTGGAAGAATGAACAACAATAAAGTTAATTCTAAAGAGTTGTTCCTCCTTCATTGTACCTTTAAACCCAACCAAAGGATCAATGCAAGCACCTTCCTTCTATCACATATCCGGTCCTTGTGCACCAGAGGATCTACACCTTTCTACATTGGAGGGATAGTAACCTCTATAGTACTTGGCCTTCACCTTGAAGACAAGCTTGCAAATTTTCCATCACTACCACCTACGTTCATTGACACTGACAACTGTCAGACTGGCCACTTGATTAAGGTCAGAAGAGATGGTAGGTACAACCTCATGGTGCACAACAAGGTAGTTCCAAGTATCATTTTTCCAAACTTTGTGCTTACTAATGTTACAGACTTGTCTAAGTGGCTTTATGACCTTGATGTTCCTGCACCTTGAGATAATGCGCAAAGCGACCAGGGGAATGTTCAAGCGGATGAAATGGAGCAAGAAATGGAACAAGGAGACACTGAACAACAAGCTCCTCTTGAAAACGTGGCAAGCACATCCACTAGGCCCAGGAGAAGAAGAGAAAGAGTACCGGCCTCGAATGATGATATTATGGCTTCCATAATGGAACAGGATGAGAGAATGCAGGCTATGCAAAACAACTAAAATGCAACCATGCAACTTATGCTGGCCATGCAAACTCAGCAACAAGAATACGACGAAAGAAACGAGCGTTGAGCTGCGAGATTAACTAAGGAAATGGAGGCCTTGACTGTACACATGGATGGTTTTCAAGATTATATTTACCATGTAGCCATGCCCCATCCTTCGGGTACACATGGATGAGCATGAGGACGAGGAAAAGGACGTAATAATGAGCAAGAATATATCTATTTTGCTTCTCTTCTCGTTTCCTTCTTGTTTTAAGCATTGGGATATTTCTTATTTCAAGCTTAGGGGAGCTAGTTAGTTAATAACTCTTTGTTGTTTCCTAGGCAGATATTTCATTTCTATTTCTTGTAACCAAGATAATCTTTGTACTTTCAACTTAATTTTATGTAATTTTTCCGTTGTTATCTAATTTCCCACTTTCTCGAGCCATAACAAATTTTTTTTGGTTAGTTACTTGCATAATCTGACGCGTTCGAAGAATATATAGGTTGCTCACTTTTCAAAAGATATATGAGAAGCTTTAAGTGAAATAGAAGTACAATGGATACCTCCATAACACTCTAAATCCCCAGATTATGCTAGATCGATTTCAGTACCCTTTATACCAAAACCTTAAAATTTAGCTTTAAAATAATCCTGAGTAGTTTATCTAGCAGTCAACATCGTCTTAAACACAAATTGCGCAAGGAGTCGATGAATATAAGTGAATGATCCAGTGTATTTGAAAGATATATGTTTTAATGTAAGAAAATAGGTAATGCACCAATTAAGTTAGGCGACTCTCACGCGGCCGCTTAATCCAACGGATGTAGTACATACATGATATAACATAAAAACCTGTTGTCAGTTGGTTCAGAGGTGTCTGGTACTGAACTTGGTAGGGCGGACTACGATCCGATCCCCCGTAACTTGGAATTGGGTGTGTTGTACCCCAAAATTTTCCCTCCCATATTCTTCAAGATTTGCCAAGAATCATCTTCAAATGGCTCAAGATTTCTCAAGGGTTGCACAGTCCAAATACCTCCTAAGCCAGTCAAAATTAGGGTTTTGGTTATTCCAAGGAATTTGGGGTTTTCAATGGCTCAATCAAGTCTCATATGCCTATATACATTGTCAAGCATCTACATGTCAAGTCTCAAGACTCACAGTGTCAAATTGCACAGTCAAAAGCTCCATTTGCTTCATAGTCAACTGCAGGGGCAAAATGGTCATTTTACAGTCAAAAGTATAAAAAATTTGGTCAACATATTATTTTGAGCACACAATAATCATTTGATCAAGTCTCGATCATGATTCCACAAGAATGGCTCAAAAATCATCAAAGATGCAAAAGTTACTATTTTTGGACAGTAGAAAAGTCAACTGTATCTTGACCAAGGCATAACTTTTTCATGGTTCATCAGAAAAATTCCATCCAATGCTCATTTTGAAGGGGATGACATTTCCTACAAACCATCTTCACATTCCAAGTCCAAGAAATGCTCTCACAAAAAGTTATCAATTTCTACATTATAGGTCCTTTTCAAAAGTCAACAAAAATGCACTTTAAGTCAAAGACCATAACTTGAGATTGGTAAATCCAAATGACACGGGACCAAAGGAATTAGTTAGAGGACTTCAAGACCTTTCCAAAATGTCCAAGAACATGTTCATATGATCAAAATTGAGCAAGATATGAATTGGAGAAGTTGGGAAATTTTTGTGAATTTGCAAAAGTCAACTTTGCCCAAAACACCTTGTTTTTGCTAATGGGCCTCAAATTTCTTCTTGAAACTTTATCCAAAGCCTATGCACGACCCATCAAGCCTATTTGAATTTATTTTCTTATTTTTATTAATTAATTGGATTTTTAATTGATTTTAATTCATTTAATTAATTTAAATTGTAGGAAATTCAAAGATATGGTTTTTTCAATCTTTTGTGAAGCAAACAAGCTCAAGACAAGCTGGAAAATTCGTGTGCAAATCAAAGGGACAAAAATCTCCAAGTTTGGCAAGTTTTTCCAATCAAAAATATTCAAAAAGATGTGATTGCAAATCAAATATTCAAACCATTATTTCATGGATCTTTGCCCAAGGATTTAACCTAATTCTCTTCCTCTTTAAGTACACAAGTGAACCCTAATGCATTGGACGTGAATTTTCTGCAGAAGAGGCCATAGCAACATTGAAAAAATCAAAAAAACTTGAAAACTGTTTTCAATCTTCCAGGCCAATTCAAGGACTTTGGTTGTTTCTAACACATTGCTGGGAGTCTCAGGGACACATTGCAATCAAAACCACACGCTAAAGCTCAAGAAATCGCTCTAAACAGTCACACGGTTTGCTTGAATTTTCCATAATAGAAACTCATATTTCATGCATAATTAACATGCTTTAATCATTATTTTGTGTTGCTTGAATCTATACAAAGCTAATGGTATTGGTTAATTGGATTAAAATGCCCAGAATCACAAGTTGCCATTGAAGAAATTTAGGGTTCTTGAGCTTCCAGATTGGGGCTTTACAGCCCAGGAAAAATTAGCACCTCTAATGCCTATGGTTGAAACCGTCAGAACATGAGGAATCAAAAGCCATGCTCGCGAAATATTTATGTTAATCGTACGCCTAATCGCTATTATTCGTGGTTGCAGGTTGTGGGGGTTAAAAACCCCCGCTATCTAACATATATGTTGCAGGTTTAGCGAAGACGATGATGTGCTGTTGATATACCATTGGTCCGTTCAAATGAAAAGGCGCGCATGTTTTGTTTTACAGCACATGCGTTGATTTTTATATATTATATCCATTGTTCATCATAATAACAAATGCAACATAATGGCCTAGTGGATAGTGCGTTGTCCAAGAACCATTGGGACCTGGGTTCGATTCCCAGGTCCACCCAATATTTGTTTCTATTTTTCATAACTTGATCACATGCAGGGAAACAAAAGCGTTCTACCATGTGTCTCCAGGCATCCAAGCGCCAAGTGGCCTTAAGCGTAGATCCAATGGCCAGGAGATGAAGAACACCATATTCCCAGTCAAACAAATGCCTTGGCAATTACCAAAGTCAAACAGGCTTGCAGCTTAATGGGCCAGAATTGCCAAACTAACCTCCATATTGGGCCATTACCCCCATGGTTTACTATTCTTTTTTTATTTTCTTTTCCTTTTTATTATCTTTTATTAATTATTATTAATTATTATTATTATTATTTAATTAACAAATTAATTATTTTCACAATAAATTCAGAAACCTAAAATATTATTTATTTTTATTATTTATTAATTTCATTATTAATTATTTTTTGTAAATAAATTCCAAATATAATTAATTTAGTTAATTAGGTTAACTTTGACTTTTTTTTCACAATAAATAAAATCCATATAGAATTAGGTTTTGACAACTTCTAACCATGTTTTCCTTTTTATTTTATTTTCATTAAAACATAAAAAACTTAAAAAAACATTTCTTTTATTTAATTAATTAGTTAATTAGGTTTAATATTAATTAATTGCAAAAAGGACCAAAATTCCATTCTTTTCTCAAAAAGGGTCAAAACCCTAAGGACTTTTCCCGATTCAATTTCTATTCGCGCATTATTATTTTTGATTATATTAATGTAACTGCTCCGAGAATGTAATAGATGATTAGGACTTTTATCGCTTTCTTTTATTTTCTCGCAATTTATTTTCAAGGGTTATGTTTTTGGCGATGTAAATACCCGACGCCTTGTAATAGCGTATATTTACTTTCCGCAATTTACTTTCCGCAAACTAATAACTGTTAACTATGCATGACAAGACTTGCCTGAAAAATAAAATCAACCCGTAGCTCACAATGATACATGTGCAAAGATAATATAAACTGAAACTGGACGCACTCGCACATGCCACTCTTAGGGTACGCCTCACTTGGTTGCCTCGACGTGGTCATTGAGTATAGGGTGTTTTAGAGGTCGCCCTCCTGTCTAAAGATCCAGTTGCCTCGAAACGGCTGCCTCGGATAAAAAGGATCTAGGACATTAGGGTTACCGCTAAGGCGTCCTACTATTGCTTTGGTGACCACACATGTCCCTATAATCGAATTGACCCGAATAACTCCAACGACGGTGCTACCTACTTCTCAATAGTGGGATAGTACTGTCTAAAGGACATTTACACAACCTAATTCCTTAGAGTAGGTGGATTTCTCCTGGGTACTTGCTCTTTCAAAACAAACAAAAACAACTTTTCGCACTCACACTTTCAAAAAGTTTTCAAACAAACACTTCATACACTCTTGAGGACAGATACAAGAGTTACCTAGAAGTTTTCAAAGCAAACTTTTTTCAAAACCCACAAACACAAGAAAAGCAAACATTTTTGAAAACATAGTGAGCAAGTACCTAAGAGCCCGTGGATAACCACGGATAGAAAGGGTGCTAACACCTTCCCTTTCTATAATCTACCTCCCGAACCGAGAAACATCTCGAAAAGGAATTTTGCTGTGCTTTTGTCCTTTCCTTGTTGGAGAAAATAAAAGACGGTGGCGACTCTTGCTTACCGCGACATTTCGCGAACCAGCATTTCAAAAACAGTCAGTTCTATTTCTACCAATCACAGAACTGGCGACTCTGCTGGGCATTATTATAATAAGTGAGGTGTACCTTAGTGTTGTACCCCAAAATTTGCCCTCCCATATTCTTCAAAATTGGCCAAGTCAAAGCTTCAAAAGTCCCCAAGGGTTGCACAGTTCAAGAGCCTCCTGAACAGTCAAAATTAGGGTTTTGGTCCTGATCAAGAAAATGAAGTTTCCAAAGGTCCAATCAAGTCTCACATGCCTACAAATATGGTCAAGCATCCTCATATCAAGCTTCAAGACTTTCAGCATAAAATTGCACAGTCAAAACCCTAATTGCACTACAGTCAACTGTAGGGGCAAAATGGTCATTTGACAGTCAAAAGTTCAAATTTTTGGTCAACATCTCATTTTGAAGCCACCAACATCATTTGATAAATGCTTGATCATGATTCTCAAAACTTGGCTCAAAAATCATCAAGATGCAAAAGTTTCCTTATTTGGACAGTTGAAAAAGTCAACTGTAAATTGACCATGGCATAACTTTCACATGGATTATCAGAAAAATTCCATCCAAAGCTCATTTTGAAGATAAAGAAATTTCCTATAACTCATCTTCATACTTCAAGTCCAAGAAATGCTCTCACAAAAAGTTATCAATTTCAACATTATAGGTCATTTTCAAAAGTCAACAAAAAGGGACTTTAAGTCAAAGGCCATAACTTGAGATTGGTAAATCAAAATGACATGGGACCAAAGGCATTGGTTAGGGACTCAAATACCTTTCCAAAATGTCCAAGAACATGAGCAAAGCTTAAAAATTGAGCAAGTTATGCCTTGTGGAAGTTGGGAAAGTTTTGGATATTTTGAAAAGTCAACATTGATTCAAATGACCTAAAATTGCTAATGGGCCTATTTTTCTTCCACAATTCATCATCCAAGGCATGTGCACGACCACTTGGCCCAAAGGGAAGTTTTTCTTCATTATTTATTTATTTATTTGGATTTTTATTATTAATAATTCATTTTAATTAAATAAAATACATGAAAAATGCTAAACCTAGTTTTTTCAATCTTTTTGTGCATATTATGTCCTCAAGATTTCGTGCCTAGCCAAATATGGAAAGAACCAATGGAATTGGATGTGATTTGTATCAAAAAGCATGTGAACAAGATTTGAAAATCATGGTGAAAAAATCAAATATTGCATTCATCAATTCATGGATCTTGGACCAATTTTATTTGACCTAATCATTCCTACATATACAAGCAAGCAAGACCTAATGCCATGAACCTAAAAACTGCGCAGAAATTCCATTGACAAAACTCAATTTTGGGGCAAAAATTCCAATTCTGAAAACAGGGTTAGAGGGCGATTCAAGGCCAGATTTTTATCCCATCACCTTCCTGAAGCTTCAAGGAAGGATTTCCAATCAAAATCGTTCATCCTAACATCAAGAATTGGTAAAACGAATGGGACCTGTACAGAAAAAATCTCATAATCTTGCATCTCGGTTCATGCACTTTTAACAATTTTTGATGTGTGATTCATGTTCATTATAAGATTCTGAAGCTAACCATACAAATTAATTGCGTTTTTGTGCGATATACATGATTCTACCATTGATGCAGGCTAGGTTTTCTTGAAATCCAAATTAGGGGTTTTTTGATACTGTAAAATTAAGAGACCTCACTGCCATAACCATGTTCAGCTCGCTTAGACGAAAAGAATGGCATGCTCGCGCTTAATTTATATACCAAGGGGGCCTAATCGCTATTATCAGAATAAACATGTTTTGAGGGGGTTCAAAACCCCCGTTAAATGTTTGCTATTTTTTTCAGGAAATCACCAACGAGGAAGATGGTTATGTGGAAGGCTCTGATTGGAACATTCAAATTCTTCGCGCGTTTTTGAGCCCCTGACTATTTTTCTTTTATAATATTTGTTAGTTATTATATGTTAAACGCGCTTGGGATGGCTTAGTGGTATACGTATGTGCTGGTAACGTTCATGACCTGGGTTCGAGCCCCAGGTCCTCACTATTGCCATATTATTTTTCAATAATTGTTTCCATGTAGTTTCATATGCTGAAGACCATCATACGTCTTTCCATCAAGCCATCCACTTGGTCAATATCAGTCATCCAAGGGTTCAGATCTAAAGGACATGGTAGGTCCTAGTCAAAGATGCCACACGGTGCCAGGAAAAGTCAACCAGGCCTGAAGGTCATTGGGCCAAATTGCTAAAGACTAACCTCACAATTAGGGGCAGACCCCATAGGTTTGTCATTTATTTTTATATTCTTTCTTTTTTATTATTTCTATTTTCTTTTAATTATTGTTTTCTTAATTAATTTATTATTTTCATAAATATAAAAAAAAAACATAAAAAAATCAGAAAAGATGAAAAATTAATAAATATTTTATTTTAGTATTTTTGTAAATAAATTCATTAATTAGTTAGTTATTAAATTAGGTTTAATAGTAATGTTTTTCTTAATTAATTTAAAATTTGTAGAACTAGGGTTTAATTAGTTTTTATCTTTTTTCCTTTTATTCCATAATAATTAAATATTAATATTATTTACTTTTATAAATTAAATTGCATGTAAATTAATTAGGTTAAAAATTAGGTTAAAACTTAATCTTTTCTTAAAAAATTAAAAACAACTAGAATTAGGGTTAACATTTATTTTAATTAATTCTTTTTCCCATTAATCATAAAATATCAAAAAATACCAAAAACAATTTCTTTTCTTTCTTTTAATTAATTAATTTCATCACTTAATTTAATTTTGCAAAAGGGTCCAACGCCCTCGTTTAATTTTTATTTAATTCGCATATTTATTTCTTTTCCGTTTAATATTTATGTATCTCTCCCAAGGCCTTGTAAATTAATTTCTCGCACTTTATTTTCTTTACTTCTTTATTTTTTCTGTCAAATCGGGTCCTGGAAATTTTGGCGATGTGGACCCGCGCCTTTTGTAATAGCTTTAGAATCTTTACTTTTCTCGCAAATATTTTAACTGTTAATTGATGCATGAAAGACTGAATGGACAAAAATAAAAACAAGCGCTAGATCACCTTGACATGAATAAGACAAAATAACTGAACGACACACAAATCACACACCACCCCTAGGGTACGCCTCACTGTTGCCTTGCCTCGAAAGGTGATCGTCGAGTAGAGGATGTCTTAGTAAGTCCTCATGATCCGGGAACCTGGCATGAGGGTAGCTTCTAAGGTGTCTTCCCATTGCTCTGGTGATCACCATGTCCCGAACCTCGAATTGACCCGAACACCTCCAACGGTGGTGCTGCCTACCTCTCAATGGTGGGATGGCACTACTTTAAAGGACATTTACACAAACGAATTCCTTAGGGTAGGTAGGTTCTCATAGACACTTGCTCTAAATTTCAAAACAAATTCAAAAATACTTTTCACACCGACACCTTTCAAAAAGCTTTCGAAAGCAATTTTTCAAACACTCTTGAGGACCGATACAAGAGTCGAACTGGAATTTTCAAAGAAACTTTTTAAAACCCACAGTTGAAAAGCAAACAAAACATTTTTGAAAACACATTGAGCAAGTATCTAAGAGCCCGTGGATAACCATGGATAGAAAGGGTGCTAACACCTTCCCTTTCTATAATCTACCTCCCGAACCGAGAGCAATCTCTTTAAGGAATTTTTCTGTGCTTTTGTCCTTTCCATTTGGAGAAAATAAAAGACGGTGGTGACTCTTGCTTCCGCGACATTTCGCGAACCAGCGTTAAACAGTCAGTTCCAGATCCACCGATCACACTTAGGATTGGATCACTATGTTTTCAATTGTATGCCTTGAATGCTTTAATATTGTGGGCTTGTATCGGAGTTTTATAGGTCCTAACCCGGATCTGGGGATACCCTTTAGAAGTAGCAACAAATTGTGAGGGAACTGTGCGGGGTATACTGACATGGTTGAAGCAGTTGCTACGTTGATGTGGTACTTTGGTGAGTACCGGTAACCCTTGAGTCAAGTCAAGGAGAGTACGGGGCCGCCGCGTGGTGTCATGAAGCATCAACTGACTTAGAACCTTACTTGGCCATCCTGGCCTCTTTAGGGGTAGTGAGATGACCGACTTTGGTGCAGTCCGAAGTTGGTAGATACTCGATACTACACTTATTGAGGGTTGTTTTCTTGGAATATTTTGGTCGCCAGTTAAGTGGCTAAATCAAAACAATGAACATAGAAAACAATCCAATGATATTGAGCTCCTTAGAACCCGGTTACTATTCATAGGACAGGTGTTGAGCCAACCAACTTCAAGAGGGTAGTACCTAAACTTCATGCCAGCCTGAAATCTAAGGGCTCTTTTGTGTGACTTGTGTGCCTTCAAACTTGAACTACTTGCACATTCTTGTCATCTGACACATGAGTTCCTTGCAGGTTTTGTTTACAGTCCTTAATCTGGACTTATTACAGGGTTTACTTACATCACTCCACGCATAGCATAACATCATACCATCATACCATTGCATACATCCTGCATAAGGACTAACCCATTTCAAGGATCTCAAGGGTCTGTGATGCATGTCATGATGAATCAAAATGTCTAGCAAGGGGCAAAGGGGATTTATTTTCCTCTAGCCAAGGTTGTTCGGAGATCAAAACATGATAACTTGAGTCAGGGGCTATGACCCACTCAATATGGCGAGCTTTGACTCTTGAAGAAGGACTCTCAACAACATGAAGTTCCTTCAATCAAGCTACCAGATTCTAACAATTTTCTTGTTTACCCCGCGAGATCCTTGAAAACATTGCATGCATACATACACATCATTGCATAACAGGTACCCTTGTTACATGTCACTTACCTTCTTCGCTGTTTATTTCAGCAATGGCTTTCCAACCAGACAACCAGGATCTTCATACTCAAGAGACTCAGTTCAGGGAGATCTTCCTAAGCCTATCCAAGGGGCAGGAAGAGTTGAGAACACTCCTCATGGGGAATTTGGTCAAGAACAGTCCAGAAGACAGTAAGGATGAACGGCTGAAACATCTGCAAGCTGAGGTAGAAGCAATGAGGACCCAGATGCTAGGACAGATGGCTCTCATCCAAGGCTTAGCTCGGGAGCAAGAAGAGCTGAGAACCATTGTCAACCAGCTTCGTCAAGACAACGACATGAAGAAAATAGTCAAGGCTGAGGATCAAGTCATTAATCAACTTCCAAGAAGTCAAAGGTTTGGTTCGATGAATAGACCTCTCCAAGCTGCAACTACTTCACAGGTCCAACAACGACCTCGCCAAGAACAACGGGTTGATCAGAGCAAGCCAAACAATCCCAGGAGGCAATTCACCAAGCTCAACGTATCACCGTCTCAAGCTTTACAATGCCTGTTGAGATTGAATCTGGTAATGTTAAAGGACCCTCCTAAGAATCCCAACACTTCCTCTTCCAGGTATAACCCGAGTGTGAGATGTGCCTACCATTCTGACAGTCCTGGACATGACACCGACGACTGTTGGACTCTGAAGAACAAGATTCAGGACCTGATTGATGAAGGAGCTTTAGAATTCACACAAGAGGGTCAGGCTGAGTTCTTCTACCAATCCTCCAAGGTTCACCATTTGAAGTGACAAGTCCTTAGACTAGAAGACTTTTTGTTCATTGGAATTTTCAATTTGTAATTTTCTTTTGATTGTTCAAACATTTATTCATGTCAAACTTTGTTACTATATCAATGAATTGCATATGTCTATTTTGAATCAGTCCATTCGTATTCACTATATTCAAATTGCTCTCATTTTTTTTGTGATGTTCAACTCTCGATTAAAAATTCTAAGCCTTTTGAGGGAGGATGACGAAAACGATACCACAATCTACAATATGCTTTTGAACAGACCCCGCTGATGAGGCACAAGCATTGTTTCAAATCCTAAACAGTGGAGTTATAAGGAAAATAATCCCTCGTCAACCCCTTTGAGCCAAAGAAGTTGGAGTTTTTCTTTTCATAAATTAAAACCCTTAATTATAACCTGGGGCAGGGTAGTTTTCTCAGTTAATCCAGGTGCACAATGAATGACATCAAAGAAGTCCTTCCGAGACAAAAAGACAATGATGGTTCCGTATAATCGTAAGGACATGCAATCATTATCTCTCAGAAATAAAAGCCCAATAAGTCAAAACCTATGAAGGAGACTTACAAAACTGGGGCATCCCGCTGACTGTAATCACAAAAGAAACAGTTCAGGCAAAAAACAGGGATAATAAAATCAAAAAGAAAGAGGTCTTACAAACCCTCAACAAAAGAGATGACTGCCTATCCAAAATAAACTATCAGTATCTGAACCATCACCGGAATATCAGGTCAAAGGATTCAAACAAGATCTAATGCACGATTAGCTGAGTTTAGGATTGAAGAACATCACGAAGAACGGGTGGGTACAAATAAAATTTGAGCCTTTATCCTTTGTTTCTTAAACCGTGAACCATGCCACATTATAACCCTTAAAAGTCCTAGCTGAAGCGTGGGTTAGTTCGAAAGCATACTGTTACCAAAGGTATCCTGACTCTTGTAGGGCTCGTTGATAAAATCTTGAGTTGACATCACATTTTACAAAATTGCCTGTTTTACTGAAAAATGCATTTTCAAAAATTTCAAAACAGACATAAGCTTTGCATTCTTAAAATAACATTGTTTGCATATGATTATTTGTTCAACAGCAGAGAAATTCGCATGACGAATATCTAGTGAACAAAGAACCTTCTAAACACAAAAGGTCATCTCAAGTGGAAGAAACACTTCCAATCAAGGGGCACAACATGATCATTGTCCATCATCTGGGGCAGTCCAGTCAAGATTCAAGGAATCTCTTAAGATGCCAAATAGCCAGGGGCAAATCTCCGCCTGGGTCACTTGGGGCATTGGACATGAGTTCCAGCAACGAATCTTGCACGATCAGACATCTTCTGGTAATAGGGCAACACAACACTACTGACAGTGACAACTCCCTACATCCTGAGAGCGTGGACATAGTCGAAAAAATACTACGCATAATCAAAGACCCGCTAGGTTGACACACCTAGGAAAAAATAAGGGCTTCCTGGCGAACCAAAAGGGTTCGGGCAAAAATAAGGGATGAAAATGAAAAAATATGTACACCCGGCAAGTCGAAAATCTGAAAAGGCGGCTTGGGCAAAAATGGGTATCCCGGTGGGCTGAAAACCCGAAAGGGCGGTCCAGGCAAAAATTAGGGATCAAAGCGTACGACTATGTCCCGTCACCTCGTCACTTTCCTACCAGAAGAAGATGTGTCAATCGGCAATCATCAAGCACCTCACAGGTATCTTCTTCTCCCACAGAAGCTGGGGAAATAAGAATTGTCTGAACTGTACAAGCTGCTCTGTCAACCGAGGTACCAAGGTAAGTTCAGCTGAAGAATATAACCAGGATACCTTCACTCCCCGCAGAGTAGGTCAAGATTCAGTAATACTCTCCCCGAGCAGAGTTAGCCTCCCATCAGCCCCAAAAAGGCACAATATCCCTAGCAAATCAGTAGCACTCTCCCCAAGCAGAGTTAGGCTACTGTCAGCCCCAAAGAAGTTAGGTATCCCTAGAAGATCTCAATATTCTCTAGCAGAGTATAAAGATATTCCTCAGCAAGCATCCCCGACAGTCTTAATATTCCTCGATGGAAATATAAGATTGTTCCCCGGCGGAATACCAGACACCCCAGTGGAGCCATTCCCCAGTGCAGTCCAAAAAGTTTCCCCAGGAGAGTTGAATCAATCTCCCCAGTAGACCCTGGAAGCTTGTCTCCCGCAGAGTACAAATATCTCTCATCGACCATGTTCAAAGGTTATTCCCCACCAGAGCCTAACTGGGTTATCCTCAGCAAATTACAACGGAAAGATCGTCCTCGGCGAAGTTCTTCCTAGCCCTAGCGGAGTTCATCAAATCCCCCAACAGAGCTTATCAACGGTATCCCTAGCGGAGTTATCATTAAATTCTCAGCGAAGTATCTCTTCCCCACAGAGTAATTCCCCGCAGAATAATCTCTCCATCAGGTTTATTCCCCAACAGAGTCATCTTCTCCTACAGGTTTATTCTTGCAATCATCTTCGTTCATCATCCCCAGCGGAAACGGAGAACTCTACTCTTCAACATCAGCCCAGGGTTCAAACAACTTCCCAGCATTCGTCAAGGATTTATTTTCCCAGACGAAAATACATTCATAAACATATCACATCTCATACCTCCTATTCATATACATGATAAAGTGCATACGACACAATCTCATTTATTCCTGAGAACATCATGACATCATGCATTTCATACATCATGACATTGCATGCAACTAATGTTTGCCTTTTCAGGAAAAAGTCAAGTCAAAAGATATTACCATCACCTTTTGAAGTTCCAGATTCGATACCTGTATCTAGCCAGGGCATATCTGTGAGCGACTGATTAGAGGTCTACGCCTGTATCCAGCCAGGAAAGCTATCTCGATCAACCTTTTGAAGTTCCAGATTCGATACCTGTATCTAGCCAGGGCATATCTGTGAGCGACTGATTAGAGGGCTACGCCTGTATCCAGCCAGGAAAGCTATCTCAATCAACCTTTTGAAGTTCCATATTCGATGCTTGTATCTATCCAGGGCATATCTGTGAGCGACTGATTAGAGGTCTACGCCTGTATCCAGCCAGCAAAGCTATCTCGATCAACCTTTTAAGTTCCAAATTCGATACCTGTATCTAGCCAGGGCATATCTGTGAGCGACTAATTAGAGGTCTACGCTTGTATCCAGCCAGGAGAGCTATCTCTACCAACCTTTTGAGTTCCAGATTCGATACCTGTATCTAGCTAGGGAATATCTGTGAGCGACTGATTAGAGGTCTACGCTTGTATCCAGCTAGGAAAGCTATCTCGATCAACCTTTTGAAGTTCCAGATTCGATACCTGTATCTAGCCAGGGCATATCTGTGAGCGACTGATTAGAGGTCTACGTCTGTATCCAGCCAGGAAAGCTATCTCGATCAACCTTTTGAAGTTCCAGATTCGATACCTGTATTTAGCCAGGGCATATTTGTGAGCAACTGATTAGAGGTCTACGCCTGTATCCAGCCAGGAAATCTATCTCAATCAACCTTTTGAAGTTCCAGATTCGATACCTGTATCTAGCCAGGGCATGTCTGTGAGCGACTGATTAGAGGTCTACGCCTGTATCCAGCCAGGAAAGCTATCTCGATCAACCTTTTGAAGTTCCAGATTCGATACCTGTATCTAGCCAGGGCATGTCTGTGAGCGACTGATTAGAGGTCTACACCTGTATCTAGCCAGGAAAGCTATCTCGACCAACCTTTTGAAGTTCCAGATTCGATACCTGTATCTAGCCAGGGCATATCTGTGAGCGATTGATTGTAGATTCGATACCTGTAACTAGCCAGGAAAGTTATCTACATGAAGAGTTTGAAGATCAACACCTGTAACAGGCCAGGAAATTATCTTTCTTTCTCAGGTACGCAAGTTCTCGCTAAGGAATCTCTTACGCGATCGACACCCCTGGATGGCATCTTTAAGCCCATCTCCACAACTATCCAACAATCTCCAGATGGCATCTATAATCCCATCCTCCTATCCATCCTATCTCCAAATGGCATCTGTAAGCCCATTCCCGACGTCACATGGCTGATACTATACCATGCGAGTGCAAATTTCTAGGCACTTTAGTGTTCAATCATCTTCCACCTTCGGATCACGAAAGGCACGCAAGCCAATCTACATCCTCAGGTCTAAGAAGATTGAACAGGGGCAACTGTTATACCCCAAAATTTGCCCTCCCATATTCTTCAATATTTTCCAAGAATCATCTTCAAATGGTTCAAGATTTCTCAAGGGTTGCACAGTCCAAATACCTCATAAGCCAGTCAAAATTAGGGTTTTGGTTCTTCCAAGGAATTTGGGGTTTTCAATGGCTCAATCAAGTCTCATATGCCTATATACATTGTCAAGCATCTACATGTCAAGTCTCAAGACTCACAGTGTCAAATTGCACACTCAAAAACTCCATTTGCTTCACAGTCAACTGCAGGGGCAAAATGGTCATTTTACAGTCAAAAGTAAAAAAAAATTGGTCAACATCTTATTTTGAGCACACAATAATCATTTGATCAAGTCTCGATCATGATTCCACAAGAATGGCTCAAAAATCATCAAAGATGCAAAAGTTACTATTTTTGGACAATAGAAAAGTCAACTGTATCTTGACCAAGGCATAACTTTTTCATGGTTCATAAGAAAAATTCCATCCAATGCTCATTTTTAAGGGGATGACATTTCCTACAAACCATCTTCACATTCCAAGTCCAAGAAATTCTCTCACAAAAAGTTATCAATTTCTACATTATAGGTCCTTTTCAAAAGTCAACAAAAATGCACTTTAAGTCAAAGACCATAACTTGAGATTGGTAAATCCAAATGACATGGGACCAAAGGCATTGGTTAGAGGACTCCAAGAAATTTCCAAAATGTCCCAGAACATGTTCATATGATCAAAATTGAGCAAGATATGCATTGGAGAAGTTGGGAAATTTTTGTGAATTTGCAAAAGTCAACTTTGCCTAAAACACCTTGTTTTTGCTAATGGGCCTCAAATTTCTTCTTGAAACTTTATCCAAAGCCTATGCACGACCCATCAAGCCTATTTGAATTTATTTTCTTTTTTTTATTAATTAATTGGATTTTTAATTGATTTTAATTCATTTAATTAATTTAAATTGTAGGAAATTCAAAGATATGGTTTTTTCAATCTTTTGTGAAGCAAACAAGCTCAAGACAAGCTGGAAAATTCGTGTGCAAATCAAAGGGACAAAAATCTCCAAGTTTGGCAAGTTTTTCCAATCAAAAAGATTCAAAAAGATGTGATTGCAAATCAAATATTCAAACCATTATTTCATGGATCTTTGCCCAAGGATTTAACCTAATTCTCTTCCTCTATAAGTACACAAGTGAACCCTATTGCATTGGACGTGAATTTTCTGCAGAAGAGGCCATAGCAACATTGAAAAAATCAAAAAAACTTGAAAACTGTTTTCAATCTTCCAGGCCAATTCAAGGACTTTGGTTGTTTCTAACACATTGCTGGGAGTCTCAGGGACACATTGCAATCAAAACCACACGCTAAAGCTCAAGAAATCGCTCTAAACAGTCACACGGTTTGCTTGAATTTTCCATAATCGAAACTCATATTTCATGCATAATTAACATGCTTTAATCATTGTTTTGTGTTGCTTGAATCTATACAAAGCTAATGGTATTGGTTAATTTGATTAAAATGCCCAGAATCACAAGTTGCCATTGAAGAAATTTAGGGTTCTTGAGCTTCCAGATTGGGGCTTTACAGCCCAGGAAAAATTAGCACCTCTAATGCCTATGGTTGAAACCGTCAGAACATGAGGAATCAAAAGCCATGCTCGCGAAATATTTATGTTAATCGTACGCCTAATCGCTATTATTCGTGGTTGCAGGTTGTGGGGGTTAAAAACCCCCGCTATCTAACATATATGTTGCAGGTTTAGCGAAGACGATGATGTGCTGTTGATATACCATTGGTCCGTTCAAATGAAAAGGCGCGCATGTTTTATTTTACAGCACATGCGTTGATTTTTATATATTATATCCATTGTTCATCATAATAACAAATGCAACATAATGGCCTAGTGGATAGTGCATTGTCCAAGAACCATTGGGACCTGGGTTCGATTCCCAGGTCCACCCAATATTTGTTTCTATTTTTCATAACTTGATCACATGCAGGGAAACAAAAGCGTTCTACCATGTGTCTCCAGGCATCCAAGCGCCAAGTGGCCTTAAGCGTAGATCCAATGGCCAGGAGATGAAGAACACCATATTCCCAGTCAAACAAATGCCTAGGCAATTACCAAAGTCAAACAGGCTTGCAGCTTAATGGGCCAGAATTGCCAAACTAACCTCCATATTGGGCCATCACCCCCCTGGTTTACTATTCTTTTTTTATTTTCTTTTCCTTTTTATTATCTTTTATTAATTATTATTAATTATTATTATTATTATTTAATTAACAAATTAATTATTTTCACAATAAATTCAGAAACCTAAAATATTATTTATTTTTATTATTTATTAATTTCATTATTAATTATTTTTTGTAAATAAATTCCAAATATAATTAATTTAGTTAATTAGGTTAACTTTGACTTTTTTTTCACAATAAATAAAATCCATATAGAATTAGGTTTTGACAACTTCTAACCATGTTTTCCTTTTTATTTTATTTTCATTAAAACATAAAAAACTTAAAAAAACATTTCTTTTATTTAATTAATTAGTTAATTAGGTTTAATATTAATTAATTGCAAAAAGGACCAAAATTCCATTCTTTTCTCAAAAAGGGTCAAAACCCTAAGGACTTTTCCCGATTCAATTTCTATTCGCGCATTATTATTTTTGATTATATTAATGTAACTGCTCCGAGAATGTAATAGATAATTAGGACTTTTATCGCTTTCTTTTATTTTCTCGCAATTTATTTTCAAGGGTTATGTTTTTGGCGATGTAAATACCCGACGCCTTGTAATAGCGTATATTTACTTTCCGCAATTTACTTTCCGCAAACTAATAACTGTTAACTATGCATGACAAGACTTGCCTGAAAAATAAAATCAACCCGTAGCTCACAATGATACATGTGCAAAGATAATATAAACTGAAACTGGACGCACTCGCACATGCCACTCTTAGGGTACGCCTCACTTGGTTGCCTCGACGTGGTCATTGAGTATAGGGTGTTTTAGAGGTCGCCCTCCTGTCTAAAGATCCAGTTGCCTCGAAACGGTTGCCTCGGATAAAAAGGATCTAGGACATTAGGGTTACCGCTAAGGCGTCCTACTATTGCTTTGGTGACCACACATGTCCCTATAATCGAATTGACCCGAATAACTCGAACGACGGTGCTACCTACTTCTCAATAGTGGGATAGTACTGTCTAAAGGACATTTACACAACCTAATTACTTAGAGTAGGTGGATTTCTCCTGGGTACTTGCTCTTTCAAAACAAACAAAAACAACTTTTCGCACTCACACTTTCAAAAAGTTTTCAAACAAACACTTCATACACTCTTGAGGACAGATACAAGAGTTACCTAGAAGTTTTCAAAGCAAACTTTTTTCAAAACCCACAAACACAAGAAAAGCAAACATTTTTGAAAACATAGTGAGGAAGTACCTAAGAGCCCGTGGATAACCACGGATAGAAAGGGTGCTAACACCTTCCCTTTCTATAATCTACCTCCCGAACCGAGAAACATCTCGAAAAGGAATTTTGCTGTGCTTTTGTCCTTTCCTTGTTGGAGAAAATAAAAGACGGTGGCGACTCTTGCTTACCGCGACATTTCGCGAACCAGCATTTCAAAAACAGTCAGTTCTATTTCCACCGATCACAGGGTGAATTAAAGGAGGTTACCACATTCATGTTCCAGAAACTCATGCTTAAAAGGACCATAGTCACTAACCAGCTACTATACTATGTGTGTGTGAAGATAAAGTGCTTAATGTGATTGCGCTAGAATGAAAATAGGTAAAATTTAGCAAAAATAATTAGGTTGAGCTATAATGGCATGACTGAAATTGGTCTGCACAATAGGGGATGTTTATTGTTATTACCGTATCTTTTGTGTTATGTTGAGCTTACGTTTCCAAAAAACTTTAGCAGCCTCTTATGATTCAAATTTCATCATGAAATTGCATTTAACTTGAGCCTTATTAGTATTTATACTGACTTTATTTCTTGAGTACAAGCAAAGGTTCAAGCTTAGGGGATTTTGATAACACAAAAAGATATAGCATTTTCCGCCTGAATTACATAGATTAAATTTTCGATTCTTCGATTATTATGTCACATTTTATCCTTTTTTTGTAGTTTTTGAAACATATATCAAGTACTTAGAATTTGCAAGGCATAAATAAGAAAATAAAGAAAAAAAATGGAAAAATGAAGAAGAAATGGTTATAAAACAGCAAAACGCAGCATTTCTGTAAACAGAAGCGTGCCGCCCGCCACAAGATGTTATGACTGGGACAAGTTTGATTTCTGTGCCCCTCGACACATCTCATGTTATGACCGGGACAAATGTTCATTATATGCCCCACGTCACGATAAACACCACGCTCGCCATGATCCAAGCAGTTACGAACCTTTCGCCACTGAAGCGTACTAAATGCATGTTCACCTGGATTTTCTCGACGCTCCAAGAACGAGAATCAAGGGAAGTTACCTATTTTTCCTCAACTAAATGGACTTTATATATGGAAGCAGTTACCAAAAAATTAAGGCTCTCCACTCTCCCTCACGCTCGATTTCTCTCTGGCACTTTGAATAATTATGCAGTATTAATATTTTCAATTTTACTTTCCCTGTTCAGCATTATTTTATTTTATTTCGTTTGATATTTTCCAGTTAGATTTCCAGCATTACTTTTCCACTTTTCATAGTATTCCGTAAGCAATAAAAATCTCACCATCAAAGCAGTATTTTTCCACATCGAAGAAACACTGCAACACTAGTTTGCTTCCAGACTTCCAGAATTTGCTTAAGATTACTTAAATTTAATTCAAGTTATTTTTACTACAAGTCAATTCTGCCGACTTGTGGAGGACACACATTGTTTGGAATTAATCGCTTTGTTATTCACTTTCAGGTTCTTATTTTAATAAGCATAATTTATTTATTTCCTACCATGCATGCGTTATTGAATTTACGTTTAAATTTTATGTTCTGCAATAATATTATGTCTGACTAGATTCCCTGATATCGGTATGTAGAGCTTGACCGAAAGGATTCGGTAATTGATTGGCATTATTATTTTTACAAAAAAAATACTTTTCTATTTTTAATTTCCAATCAAATATTTAATTACTTTTTTTACGGAAGTAAGAGACAGTCTAAAGTTAAAATCAACAGAGCAGAAGTTTGAGGTTTTAACCAGATAGTGGTTATTAAAACATTGATTTTAAAAACAGCGGAAGCGCTTTAAAGTTAATTGGACCTTATTTGTTTTCAAAAAATACTTTTGAGTTTTAAATGAAACAGCAGAAGCGCTCATTCTGAGCTTAACTGATATGATCTGATTCAATAGAACGGAAGTTTGAGACAAGGGTTTTTAAACGAATAGTTTCACCGAAGCCGTGTTTTAATACTAAAAACAAATGCCAATGACTTACTGAATCCCTTAAGTTGACAAAATACATACTGGTGTCCCATTATTAATCATTAGACTTTAGTTAATTCCTGATTTAACCCAAACACCCCGATTTTATAATTATCCTTAACTTTACATAGTGACCCTAGGATAACAGTAGTTTTGACCATCAGTCTTTGTGGGTTCGATATCTTTTAAAACTACGCGATAGACTGTGCACTTGCAGTCACTACACCCGATAGACTCATAAAGTCGCGATCAGTTCTTAGCAGTGGTAAACTATCTGCCATGGATAGCTAACATCGTGCCGGTACCCAAGAAAGATTGCAAGGTTCGCATGTGTGTAGACTATCGAGATCTGAACAAAGCGAGTCCCAAAGACGACTTCCCTTTACCTCATATAGATGTTTTGTTAGACAACACGACTCAAGCCTCAGTATTCTCATTCATGGATGGTTTCTCGGGCTATATATCAAATTAAAATGGCACCTGAAGACATGGAAAAGACCACCTTCATGACACCTTAGGGAACCTTCTGTTACAAAGTAATGCCATTCGGTCTCAAAAATGCAGGGGCAACTTATCAAAGAGATATGGTCACACTATTTCATGATATGTTTCACAAAGAGGTTGAGGTGTACGTAGATGATATGATCGCCAAATCCCATACGGAGGAGGATCACATCATACATTACAAAATTTATTCGAGCGACTGTGCAAGTTCAGACTAAAGTTGAATCCGAATAAATATACATTTGGCGTCAGATCAGGCAAGCTGTTGGGTTTCATTGTAAGTCAGTGGAGTATCAAGGTAGACCATGATAAAGTAAAATCCATACCAGAAATGATAGCACCGAGGACATAAAAAGAGGTTCATGGTTTCTTAGGGCGATTGAATTACATCTCAAGGTTCATATCGCATCTAACGGCCACGTGTGAGCCTATATTCAAATTATTGTGAAAAGATCAAACGGTAGTATAGAATGATGATTGCCAAACGGACTTTGAGACAATAAAGCAGTATGTGCAAGAGCCACCGATCTTAATGCCACCAGTTCCTGGAAGACCACTCATCATGTATCTGACAGTGCTCGAAGGATCAATGGGTTGTTTTTTGGGGCAGCAAGACGAAACAGGAAGAAAAGAGCACACAATTTACTACCTCAGCAAGAAGTTTACTAACTGTGAAACCAGGTATTCATTCCTCGAGAAAACTTGTTGTGTATTGGCTTGGGCTACTAAGAGGTTGAGGCAATATATGTTAACCTACACCACATGGTTAATAGCAAGAATGGATCCTCTAAAGTACATGTTCGAAAAACTAGCTCTTACAGGGAGAATCACTTGATGGAATATGCTACTATCAGAATACGACATCCAATATGTCACTAAAAAAGCCATCAAGGGTAGTATACTAGCTGATCATCTAGCTCACCAACCGCTTCCAGAATATCAACCTATGAAGTTCGACTTTTCAGACGAAGATGTCATGGTTGTAGATGACTATGAAGTACCAGGACCTAACGAAGGACCCGAACCAGGGGCATGTTGGACACTCATGTTCGATAGGGCTTTAAATTCACTAGGGTACGATATAGGGGCAGTCTTGACTTCTCCAATAAATTATCACAAGCCCTATCTAGGAAGGCTTTGTTTTGATTGTACCAACAACATCGCCAAATACGAAGCTTGTATACTAGGACTAAAAGCTGCCATTGATCTAAGAATCAAACACCTCGAAGTATTTGGA
The DNA here is from genome assembly GCA_948472305.1 of Vicia faba. Taxonomy (NCBI): domain Eukaryota; kingdom Viridiplantae; phylum Streptophyta; class Magnoliopsida; order Fabales; family Fabaceae; genus Vicia; species Vicia faba. The sequence continues at coordinate 1,282,740,158 of OX451740.1, read as the reverse complement.
GATTCTGCGCTAGTCATATAACAAGTCAACTGTGAATGAGATACTAAACATCCAAAACTGATTCCATATCAGGATAATGTTTTAAAGTTGGCTATGGAATTCACGAAGATCACTTTCAGTCACATTCCACGAGAAGAAAATCAAATGGCAAACGCTCTGGAAACTCTATCAATTATGTTCAAAGTAACTTGGCCAAACCACAAACCACGCATCACAATCAGAAACTTTGAAGAGCCCGCATATTTCCTTGCTATTGAAGAAGGACCGGATGACAAGCCTTGGTTTTACGACATTAAGAATTACCTGGAAAAGCAAGAATATCCAGAAAATGCCTCTATCATTGACAAACGAACTCTACAGAAGTTAGCCTCAAAATTCTTTCTGAGTAATGGAGTGTTATACAAAAGAAACTACGACATGGTACTACGCAGGTGTGTGGAGAAATAGGAAGCAGATACGCTCATGAGAGAAATCCACGAGGGAACTTTTGGAACTCATATAAATGGGCACACCATGGCTAGAAAGATTCTGTGGGCAGGATATTATTGGTTAACGATGGAAGCTGATTGTTACCACTATATGAAAACGTGTCACAAATGCTAGATCTACGCTGATAAGATAAATGTGCTACCAACTCCTCTGAATGTCATGAGCTCCCCTTGGCCGTTCTCAATGTGGGGAGTTGATATGATTGGCATGATTGAGCCGAAAGCATCCAACGAAATCTGTTTCATACTAGTAACCATCGATTACTTCACCAAATGGGTGGAAGCGGCATCCTACGCCAATGTGACATGTCAAGTGGTTACGCAATTTATCAAGCAGAATCTCATATGTAAATACGGGGTTCCAAGCAGGATTATTACAGACAATAGATCTAATCTGAACAACAAGATGATGAAGGAATTGTGCCATAATTTTAAAATCGAGCATCATAAATCCTTGTTGTATAGACCGAAGATGAACGGAGCCATCGAGGCAGCCAATAAAATCAAGAATATCATTCAGGAAATGGTGAAGACATACAAATATTGGAATGGAATGCTTCTTTTTACTCTACATGGCTATCACACTTCATACGCACATCAACAAATGCGACTCCTTTCTCACTTGTATACGGCAAGGAGGCAGTGCTTCCGGTTGAAATAGAGATACCATCACTTCGGGTTTTAATGGAAACAAAGTTGGAAGAAGTAGAATGAGTTCATACACGACTCAATTAGCTCAACCTCATCGAAGAGAAACGCTTGACAGCTCTAATGCCACCGTCAACTGCATCAGAAGCAGATGAAAAGGGCCTTCGACAAGAAAGTTCGTCCTCGAATATTCAAAGAAGGGGATTTAGTACTCAAGAAGATTCTTCTACCTCACATCGATTCACGTGGTAAATGGACACCCAACTATGAAGGTCCATACATAGTAAAAACAACATTCTGCGGTGGTGGTCTAATCCCCACAACAATGGATGGGGAATGTGATCGGTGGATCTGGAACTGACTGTTTAAAGCTGGTTCGTGAAATGTCGCAGAAGCAAGAGTCGCCACCGTCTTTTATTTTCTCCAACATGGATAGGACAAAAGCACAACAAAATTCCTTATGAGATAGTTTCTCGGTTCGGGAGGTAGATTTATAGAAAGGGAAGGTGTTAGCACCCTTTCTATCCATGGTTATCCATGGGCTCTTAGGTACTTGCTCTTATGTTTTCAAAAGATGTTTGCTTTTCAAATATGAGTGGGTTTGAAAAAAAGTTTCATTTTTGAAAGATTTCTAAGTGACTCTTGTATCTGTCCTCAAGAGTGTTTGAAAAATTTGTTTTGAAAACTTTTGAAAGTGTCAGTGTGAAAAGATGTTTTATTTGTTTTTTGAAGAGAGCAAGTACCCATGAGTCATCTACCTACCCTAAGGAATTAGGCTGTGTAAGAGTCCTTTAGATAGTGCCATCCCACCATTGAGAGGTAGGTAGCACCACCGTTGGAGGTGTTCGGGTCAATTCGTTTGTAGGGACAGTGTGGTCACCAGAGCAACAGTAGGACACCTTAGAAGCTACCCTTATGCCATTGATCCTTTTTAATTCCGAGGCAACCGTTTCGAGGCAACTGGATCATGTCATGGACATAAGGACTTACTAAAACGTCCTATACTTGACGACCACGTTTCGAAGGCAATGCAACAGTGAGGCGTACCCTAGAAGTGGTGTGTGAACTTGTGTGTTATTTTCATGTTTAGCAATTATCTTTGATCATGACATGGTGAGCTACGCATTATTTTTAATTAGCCATACATTCTTTCATGCAATTAGAATTTAAAAGTGCGGAAATTTAAATGCGGAAAGATAAATCCTACGCTATTACAAGGCGCGGGTCTATACATCACCAAATTAACAAAGACCCGTTTGAATAAAAATGCGGAAAGTAAAACCTAGTTACTATTACATGGCTTGAGCAATTACATAATATTCACAATAAAAATAAGAATAAATGCGCGAAAATAATAGAAAATAGAACGTTCGAGGGTGTTGGACCCTTTTGGAATTAAATTGAATTAAAAGTTAATTAGTTATTTAATTAAAAGAAAAGAAATGTTTTTTAGGTTTTTGGTATTTAATGAAATAAGAAAAGAATTTAAAATTAGAAGGAAACCCTAAATCTAGATTATTTTAATTATTAATGAAAATATTAAAGTTAACCTAATTTACTAGTTAATTAATTTATTTACATGTTTATTTACAAAATTAATGATAATTAATAATAATGATAAATAATGATGATTAATAATTTATTTAAGAAAAAGATGAATATGTCAAAAAAACCTAATTCTAGATACTTTTTACTTATTAAGAAAAAGATTAAAGTTTAAAAACCTAAATTAAACTAAGTTAATTGTTAGAGTTTATTTACACAAAATAGGTTAGTGATGAAAATAATAATAATTAAATATATTTGTATTTTTGGTTTTTCTGTTTTTATTATAGAAAATTATTTTATGGTGAAAAAAACAATTAAAACAATTAAAAAAGAATTAGAAAAGAAAATAAAATTAAAAAGGATGCAAACCAATGGGGGTTTCAGGCCCAAGGGGAGGTTTTTTGAAGTATTCTGGCCCATTAGACAAAAAGCCTTGTTTGACTTTCTGGCATCACGTGTGTGTTCATTGACTCCTGAGTACCGTGGTCTGCATTCTTTGGCCATTGGATTGGGTTTCATGGCCATTTGTGTTCTGGCTGTTGGCCATTTGTGTTATGGCCTCATCATGCATAAGTTGTTCTACTTTGGCCATTTGGCTTTTGGCTTTTGGCCATTTGTGTTTTGGCCTCAACGTTCCTTAATGAACCTGCATGGGATCCTGTCTAAATCTGCAGTGTTGAATCTCATGAACACATTAAATAAAATTATAAAATGCAAATAAAGCCAATATATGAAGAAATTTAATGTTTAGACACAATATGACATGTATGAATGAGTATACCCTTTTGATCATGGAGATCAAATCACTCTTACCCTTACTGGAAAATTAGTGACCTGAATGCTTTTATGCCTTTTGGATCATGGAGATCAAGTCAGCCTTACTCTTACTGAAGAAGTAATGAGGTGTTGGTTTGTAACTGTGATGGCTTGTTTGTAGTGAGAGAGAGATTTGTAATAAGGATTTCAAGGTTTTAGGGTTCTTGAAAGAATTTGATATTCTAACAGTGTTGTGGCCAGGTTTTTTCTCTCTTTTTCTCCCTCCCTGGTTTGTGTGAAAAGAAGGTGATTATATAATGGAAATTAGGATAAAGAAAATGGGCTTTGAATGTGCAATTGGGCCTCCAATGTTCACTTGAGTTCGTCACTTTCCAGGCTAAATCGCAGGGACTTAAGTGCAATTTTTGAAGTTGAAATGTGAAAACAAAATGTAGTCGACATCGATAACTAACTCCTGTCTGAAAATCGGCTCAATCGGATAAACGGTGAATTAGTTATGAATTTTTGAAGTTTCAGCTCAGACAAACTTATTTTGGGCTCCAGTGTCGACTCTGACACGTTCTTCAATAAAAAACTGGTATTGATCGGTGCATAATTTGGTCTCGACTTTTGAAGAAAAGTTGTAGATCTATGAGTCAGTGACCTTGTGTAAAAATATGAGTCCAATCCAATAAAAATTGATCGAGTTATGAATTTTCGAAGTTTCGACCCAGATGAAATAATATTCAGCATTCAGGATTTTCGGCGCGTCACGCACTCGGAGCAAAAAACGAAGGTCTTTTGAATACCGTTTGAACTCAATACCTTCTGTAAAAATGTAGCCAACTCAATTTGTGAAATTTTGGCACCAGAACCAGCTCGATACGATGAAAATCGACCAAGTTATGATTTTCTGAACATGACGCAAATAAACTTCTGTCACAAATTTTCTGTATGAAAATACTTGATAAATCCACATTTTTGAAGACTTTCTGATTGAAATTGGCTTCCAGCCGTGAGAGATGAAAACGTAGATAATGTCAAGACGGAATTTTGGCCACCGGAATGGGTTCAAAATGAGCCACGATCTTCAAGTTATGAATTTTTTAGCGCGTAAAAACTGCACTTTCAGCACACTTTTTTCACCATATTTCTTCGAGAAAACTCACACAGTCGGATACCTTCTTTAAAGAATTGACTCTTGAGCCGAACCTGAATTTGAGCATAAGTTAGGACATTAAGGAGCACTGGAGGTCATTTGGATGTAAGGACCTTGATGCAACACAAAACCCTAATTTTGACTTGACTGCCTTAGGAGGTGATTTGACTGTGCAACCTTTGAAAAATCTTGAGGAATATGGGAGGGCAAATTTTGGGATACAACAGTTGCCCCTGTTCAATCTTCTTAGATCTGAGGATGTAGATTGGCTTGCGTGCCTTTCGTGATCCGAAGGTGGAAGATGATTGAACACTAGAGTGCCCAAAAATTTGCGCTCACATAGTAAAGTATCAGCAGCGTGATGGCGGGAATGGGCTTACAGATGCCATTTGGAGAGGATGATGGGTAGGAGGATGGGCTTATAGATGCCATCTGGAGGTATGAAAGAACTTTTTCGGGAATGGACTTATAGACGCCATTTGGAGACTGTAGGTATGTGGATGGGCTTACAGATGCCATCTAGGTGTCGATCGCGTAAGAGATTCCTTAGCGAGAACTTGCGTACCTGAGAAAGAAAGATAATTACCTGGCCTGTTACAGGAGTTGATATTCAAATTCTTTATGTAGATGTGCCCTGGCTGGATACAGGTATCGAATCTTAAAACTCTTCAGACGTGCCCTGGCAAGATACAGGAATCGAGTCCGGAGAATATAATCGTCAACAGATACACCCTGGCGAGATACAGGAATCGGATCTTCAGACTCTTCAGACGTGCCCTAGCAAGATACAGGAATCGAGCCTGGTAATGTTAGTCGTCAACAGATACACCCTGGCAAGATACAGGAATCGGATCTTCGAACTCTTCAGACATGCCCTGGCAAGATACAGGAATCGAGTCTGGTAATGTTAGGTTGGTGAGTTGTCTCTACTGACAGGTTATCCTCATGGACGAGTGGTCTTTAACGACGAGTGTCTATAACGACGAGTGTCTATAACGACGAGTGTCTATAACGACGAGTGTCTATAACGACGAGTGTCTATAACGACGAGTATCTATAACGACGAGTGTCTATAATGACGAGTGTCTATAACGACGAGTGTCTATAACGACGAGTGTCTATAACGACGAGTGTCTATAACGACGAGTGTCTATAACGATGAGTGTCTATAACGACGAGTGTCTATAGCGACGAGTGTCTATAGCGACGAGTGTCTATAGCGACGAGTGTCTATAGCGACGAGTGTCTATAGCGACGAGTGTCTATAATGACGAGTGTCTATAACGACGAGTGTCTATACCGACGAGTGTCTATAACGACGAGTGTCTATAACGAAGAGTGTCTATAACGACGAGTGTCTATACCTACGAGTGTCTATAACGACGAGTGTCTATAACGACGAGTGTCTATGACGACGAGTGTCTATAACGACGAGTGTCTATAACGACGAGTGTCTATAACGACGAGTGTCTATAACGACGAGTGTCTATAACGACGAGTGTCTATGACGACGAGTGTCTATAACGACGAGTGTCTATGACGACGAGTGTCTATAACGACGAGTGTCTATAACAACGAGTGTCTATAACGACGAGTGTCTATGACGACGAGTGTCTATAACGACGAGTGTCTATGACGACGGGTGTCTATGACGACGGGTGTCTATAACGACGAGTGTCTATGACGACGAGTGTCTATGACGACGGGTGTCTATAACGACGAATGGAAGTAATTTTAACTGGACTTGTCTTCTTTTGACTGGATTTGTCTACTTTGACTGAATTTGTCTTTTTGGACTGAATTTGTCTACTTCGACATAGCTGATCATTTAACTGTATCCTTCCTGAAAGGTAAAGGCCAGTCATATGCAATGCATGGTATGGATCAAGCGGTGATATTTTCAGCATAAATGAGATTATGTGACATGATGCATGTGTCATGTTTATGATAATGTAATGTTTTTGAATGTATCTCCGTCTAGGAAAATAAGTCCTTGACGAATGCTGGGAAGTTCGCTGAATCCTGGGCTGATCTTGAAGAGTAGGGTTCTTCATTTCCGCTGGGGATGGTGGTTGCAAGAATACCGGCAGGAGAAGATGACTCCGTTGGGGAATAAACTTGGCGAATATATTACTCTGCGGGGAGTGAACTCTGTGGGGAAAGATAGGTACTTTGGCGAGGTTGATGAAGATAACTCCGCTGGGGATATGAAGACTTCGCCAAGGACGATCTTTCCGTGGCTTTTAGCTGAGGATAACCCAATTATAAGCTCTGGTGGAGAAATAACCTTTGAATAAAACCTGGGGAGACGCGTTCGCTCCGCAGGGAGTGGAGGTATCTTGGTCGCATTCTTCAGCTGAACTTACCTTGGCACTTCGGTGGACAGAGCAACCGGATCATTTAGACAACTCATTATTGCCCCAGTTTCTGTTGGAGAAGAAGGTACCTGTGAAGGTGTTTGATGACTTCCGATTGACAAATCTTCTTCTGGTAGGAGAGTGACGAGAGGACGGGACATAGTCGTACGCTTTAATCCCTAACTTTTTCCTGGACCGCCCTTTTGGGTTTTCAGTCCACCGGGATACCCATTTTTGCCCAAGCCGCCTTTTCAGGTTTTCGACTTGCCGGGTGTACAGATTTTGTCATTTTCATCCCTTATTTTTTCCCGAACCCTTTTGGTTCGCCGGGAAGCCCTTATTTTTGCCTAGGCGTGTCAACCTAGCGGGTCTTTGATTATGCGCAGTATTTTTTCGACTATGTCCACGCTCTCAGGACGTAGGGAGTTGTCATTGTCAGTAGTATTGTGTTGCCATACCACCGGAAGATGTTTGATGGTGCAATATCCGTTACCAGAATTCATGTCCAATGCCCCAAGTGACTCAGGCGGAGATTTGCCCCTGGTTATTTGGACCTTGAGAGATTCTCCGAATCTTGACTTAACTGCCCCAGATGATGGACAATGATCATGTCGTGCCCCTTGATTGGAGGTGCTTTTGTTCATTAGGCATTCGTCGTGCGAATTTCTATGCTGTTCAAACAAAAAGTCATATGCAAACAAAGTTATGTTAAAAATGCAAAGCTTATGTCTGTCTTGAAGTTTTTGAAAAATGCATTTTTCAGTAAAACCAGCAAATTTTGTAAAATGTGATGTCAACTCAATATTTTATAGCAAGCCTTAAGGAGTCATGATACCTTTGGTAACAATATGCTTTTGAACTAACCCATGCTTCATCTAGGACTTTTAAGGGTTGTAGCGTGGCCTGGTTCACGGTTTAAGAAACAAAGGATAAAGGCTCAAATTATTTGTACCCACCCGCTCTTCGTGATGTTCTTCAAACCTAAACTCAGCTTATCGTGCGTTAGACCTTGTTTGAGTCTTTGCTCTGAAATTCCAGTGATGGTTCGGATGTTGAATGTTTATTTGAATAGGCAGTCATTTTTGTTTGGTTTAGGGTTTGTAAGACCTCTTTCTTTTTCTTTCATTATCCTTGTTTTTTGCCTGAACTATTTCTTTTTGGAATTACAGTCAGCGGGATGCCCCAGTTTTGTAAGTCTCCTTCATAGGTTTTGACTTAATGGGTTTTTATTTTGAGAAGTAATGACTGCCTGTCTGTATGATTGTTCGGAACCATCATTGTCTTTTGTTTTATAAGGACCTCTTTGGTGCCATTCGTTATGCACTTGGATCAACTGAGAGACTGCCCTGCCCCAGGTTATGATTAAGGGTTTTAAATTTCGAAAAGAAAAACTCCTACTTCTTTGGCTCTGAGGGGTTGACGAGGGATTATCTTCCTTATAACTCCAGTGTTTAGGAATTGAAACAATGCCTGTACCTCATCAGCGGGGTCTGTTCAAAAGCATACTGTAAAGATCGTGGTATCGTTTTCGTCATCCTCCCTCAAGAGGCTTAGAGTTTTTTAATTGAGAGTTGACATGAAAAAATAAAAGCAGTTTTAAGCATAGTAAACATAATTACTTCAAAACAGACATGTGTAATGTATTAATGAAATAACCAAGTTTGACATGAAACAAAATGCTTGAACAATCAAAGAAAAATACAACTTGAACATTCGAATGAACAAAAGTTTCCAATCCTAGCCATGTTTTGGCAGGGGAGCAGTGATCACATTCGGAGTCTCTGGAGAGTCGAACTGGACTTCCCTCGCATCGATCAGATCCTGAACCTTGTTTCTCAAAGTCCAACAGTCGTCTGTAGCATGCCCCGGGCTGTCAGAATGATAGGCGCAACGAACATTGGGGTTGTACCTTGAAGGTGTCCTGTTAGGATTCTTTGGAGGGTCCATGAGAGTTATCAACTTGGTTTCCAGCAGCTGTGGCAATATCTGTGTCAAGGTCATGCCGAGGGGAGTAAATTGCCTTTTAGGTCTCTCTTCCCTTTGTTGATTGTGACGCTGAGGAGCACCGACCGGCTTTGCAATAGTTACCGCGTTGACAGCACTAGATTCTCTCTTGGATGGTTTCTTCTTAATGTTTGAGGAGTCACCATTATGTATTTTCCCCAACTTGATGCCAGCTTCTATTCTTTCCCCGGTCAAGATCAGATCTGTAAACCCAGCAGCAGAATTCCCAATCAGGTGGTTGAAGAATGGACCAGACAGGGTCCCCAAGAACATGTCGACGAGCTCGCGGTCAGTCAGAGGCGGTTGTACCCTTCCAGCAAGGTCCCTCCATTTTTTAGCATATTCTTTGAAGCCTTCGCCTGTACCCATAGACATCCCCTGAAGCTGAGTACGCATGGGAGCAAGGTCGGCATTATACTGGTACTGCTTGTAGAATGCAGTGGCCAAATCCTCCCAGCTGCGGATGTTAGCTCCATTCAGTTGATAGAACCAGTCGAGTTGGGTTCCAGACAGACTATCCTAAAAGAAGTGAATCCATAAATTCTTGTCAGCCGTGTAGGGCTGGATCCTCCTTGTGTAGGACCTGAGATGCAGCTTAGGACAAGATGCCCCGTCGTACTTTGCAAAGGCAGGTGCCTTGAATTTGTGCGGGATTACTACCCCAGAAGACAGACCTAGATCCTCGAAGTCCAGGCCGGGCACTTTTTGTATCTCCATGGCACTTAGCCGGTCTTCCAACTGTTTATACCTGTCCTCAGCTGGAGTGTACTGCTCATCATTGAAGTCAGTCTCGTTGTCAGGGACCATAGGACTAGGAACCTCTCTCTCATGGGGGCTGTCCTTCCCAACAGATGGGGTAGTCTGCTCAACTTCATTTCATGATCCATTCCCAGATTTGCATCTAGGGTTGAACATCACCGTCCTCTTCTTCTTCTTTTTCAAAAGCAGAGTCTTCAAATCTTGTTGCCCCTGGGCCAAACTCATGATCAGCTCCTGGAACTGGGCGTTCTGAGCCTGGAGGGCCTTGATGGATTGCTCAGTAGATGATTCAGGATTCATGACGATCGGCTGAAATAAACAGCGAAGAAGGTAAGTGACCTGTCAAAAGGGTACCTGTAATGCAATGATGTGTATGTATGCATGCGATGTTTTCAAGGATCTCGCGGGGTAAACAGAGAAATTGGTTAGAATTTTGTAGCTTGATTGAAGGAACTTCATATTGTTGATAGTCCTTCTTCAAGAGTCAAAGGCTCACCATATCCAGTGGGTCATAGCCCCTGACAACCTTGGCTAGAGGAAAATAAATCCCCTTTGCCCATTGCTGGATAATTGGTTCAGCATGACCTGCATCACAAGCCCTTGAGATCCTTGAAATGGATTAGTCCTTATGCAGGATGTATGCAATGGTATGATGGCATGCTATGCATGGAATGATGTAAGTAGGCCCTGTAATGAGTCCAGATTAAGGACTGTAAACAAAACCTGCAAGGAACTCAAGTGTCGGATAACAAGCATGCAAGTAGTCAAGTTTGAAGGCACACAAGTCACACAAAGAGAGCCCTTAGAGTTTAGGCCAGCATGAAGTTTGGGGTACTACCCTCTTGAAGTTGGTGGGCTAAACCTGTCCTATCAGAAGTAACCGGGTTCTAAGGGTCCCAATATCACTGGATTGCTTTCATTGTTCATCATTTCGATTTAGCCACTGAACTGGCGACCGAAATATTCCAAGAAAACAACCCTCAATTGAGTGTAGTATCGAGTATCAACCAACCTCGGACTGCACCAAAGTCAGTTATCTCACTACCCTAAAGAGGCAAAGATGGTTCAATTAAGGTTCCTAAGGTCAGTTGATGCTTCACGACACCACGCGGAGGCCCCGTACTCTCCTTGACTGGACTCAAGGGTTACCGGTACTCACCAAAGTGCCACATCAACGTAGCAGACTGCTTCAACCATGTCGGTATACCCCGCACAGTTCCCTCACAGCCTTGTTGCTACTTTCTAAGAAGGTATCCCCAGATCCGGGTTAGGATCTATAGAACTCCCAAGACAGTACCCACAATTTAAAGCAAACAATTCAGACAATTAAAATCACAAATGATCTTAGGACTAAGGTACACCTCACTTTAAGTATCCCCAGCAGAGTCGCCAGTTCTGTGATCGGTGGATCTGGAACTGACTGTTTAAAGCTGGTTCGTGAAATGTCACGGAAGCAAGAGTCGCCACCGTCTTTTATTTTCTCCAACATGGACAGGACAAAAGCACAACAAAATTCCTTATGAGATAGTTTCTCGGTTCGGGAGGTAGATTTTCAGAAAGGGAAGGTGTTAGCACCCTTTCTATCCATGGTTATCCATGGGCTCTTAGGTACTTGCTCTTATGTTTTCAAAAGATGTTTGCTTTTCAAATATGAGTGGGTTTGAAAAAAAGTTTCGTTTTTGAAAGATTTCTAAGTGACTCTTGTATCTGTCCTCAAGAGTGTTTGAAAAATTTGTTTTGAAAACTTTTGAAAGTGTCAGTGTGAAAAGATGTTTTATTTGTTTTTTGAAGAGAGCAAGTACCCATGAGTCATCTACCTACCCTAAGGAATTAGGCTGTGTAAGAGTCCTTTAGATAGTGCCATCCCACCATTGAGAGGTAGGTAGCACCACCGTTGGAGGTGTTCGGGTCAATTCGTTTGTAGGGACAGTGTGGTCACCAGAGCAACAGTAGGACACCTTAGAAGCTACCCTTATGCCATTGATCCTTTTTAATTCCGAGGCAACCGTTTCGAGGCAACTGGATCATGTCATGGACATAAGGACTTACTAAAACGTCCTATACTCGACGACCATGTTTCGAAGGCAATGCAACAGTGAGGCGTACCCTAGAAGTGGTGTGTGAACTTGTGTGTTATTTTCATGTTTAGCAATTATCTTTGATCATGACATGGTGAGCTACGCATTATTTTTAATTAGCCATACATTCTTTCATGCAATTAGAACTTAAAAGTGCGGAAATTTAAATGCGGAAAGATAAACCATACGCTATTACAAGGCGCGGGTCTATACATCACCAAATTAACAAAGACCCGTTTGAATAAAAATGCGGAAAGTAAAACCTAGTTACTATTACATGGCTTGAGCAATTACATAATATTCACAATAAAAATAAGAATAAATGCGCGAAAAGAATAGAAAATAGAACGTTCGAGGGCGTTGGACCCTTTTGGAATTAAATTGAATTAAAAGTTAATTAATTATTTAATTAAAAGAAAAGAAATGTTTTTTAGGTTTTTGGTATTTAATGAAATAAGAAAAAAATTTAAAATTAGAAGGAAACCCTAAATCTAGATTATTTTAATTATTAATGAAAATATTAAAGTTAACCTAATTTACTAGTTAATTAATTTATTTACATGTTTATTTACAAAATTAATGATAATTAATAATAATGATAAATAATGATGATTAATAATTTATTTAAGAAAAAGATGAATATGTCAAAAAAACCTAATTCTAGATACTTTTTACTTATTAAGAAAAAGATTAAAGTTTAAAAACCTAAATTAAACTAAGTTAATTGTTAGAGTTTATTTACACAAAATAGGTTAGTGATGAAATTAATAATAATTAAATATATTTGTATTTTTGGTTTTTCTGTTTTTATTATAGAAAATTATTTTATGGTGAAAAAAACAATTAAAACAATTAAAAAAGAATTAGAAAAGAAAATAAAATTAAAAAGGATGCAAACCAATGGGGGTTTCAGGCCCAAGGGGAGGTTTTTTGAAGTATTCTGGCCCATTAGACAAAAAGCCTTGTTTGACTTTCTGGTATCACGTGCATGTTCATTGACTCCTGAGTACCGTGGTCTGCATTCTTTGGCCATTGGATTGGGTTTCATGGCCATTTGTGTTCTGGCTGTTGGCCATTTGTGTTCTGGCCTCATCATGCATAAGTTGTTCTACTTTGGCCATTTGGCTTTTGGCTTTTGGCCATTTGTGTTTTGGCCTCAACGTTCCTTAATGAACCTGCATGGGATCCTGTCTAAATCTGCAGTGTTGAATCTCATGAACACATTAAATAAAATAATAAAATGCAAATAAAGCCAATATATGAAGAAATTTAATGTTTAGACACAATATGGCATGTATGAATGATTATACCCTTTTGATCATGGAGATCAAATCACTCTTACCCTTACTGGAAAATTAGTGACCTGAATGCTTTTATGCCTTTTGGATCATGGAGATCAAGTCAGCCTTACCCTTACTGAAGAAGTAATGAGGTGTTGGTTTGTAACTGTGATGACTTGTTTGTAGTGAGAGAGAGATTTGTAATAAGGATTTCAAGGTTTTAGGGTTCTTGAAAGAATTTGATATTCTAACAGTGTTGTGGCCAGGTTTTTTCCTCTCTTTTTCTCCCTCCCTGGTTTGTGTGAAAAGAAGGTGATTATATAATGGAAATTAGGATAAAGAAAATGGGCTTTGAATGTGCAATTGGGCCTCCAATGTTCACTTGAGTTCGTCACTTTCCAGGCTAAATCGCAGGGACTTAAGTGCAATTTTTGAAGTTGAAATGTGAAAACAAAATGTAGTCGACATCGATAACTAACTCCTGTCCGAAAATCGGCTCAATCGGATAAACGGTGAATTAGTTATGAATATTTGAAGTTTCAGCTCAGACAAACTTATTTTGGGCTCCAGTGTCGACTCTGACACGTTCTTCAATAAAAAACTGGTATTGATCGGTGCATAATTTGGTCTCGACTTTTGAAGCAAAGTTGTAGATCTATGAGTCAGTGACCTTGTGTAAAAATATGAGTCCAATCCAATAAAAATTGATCGAGTTATGAATTTTCGAAGTTTCGACCCAGATGAAATAATATTCAGCATTCAGGATTTTCGGCGCGTCACGCACTCGGAGCAAAAAACGAAGGTCTTTTGAATACCGTTTGAACTCAATACCTTCTGTAAAAATGTAGCCAACTCAATTTGTGAAATTTTGGCACCAGAACCAGCTCGATACGATGAAAATCGACCAAGTTATGATTTTCTGAACATGACGCAAATAAACTTCTGTCACAAATTTTCTGTATGAAAATACTTGATAAATCCACATTTTTGAAGACTTTCTGATTGAAATTGGCTTCCAGCCGTGAGAGATGAAAACGTAGATAATGTCAAGACGGAATTTCGGCCACCAGAACGGGTTCAAAACGAGCCACGATCTTCAAGTTATGAATTTTTTAGCGCGTAAAAACTGCACTTTCAGCACACTTTTTTCACCATATTTCTTCGAGAAAACTCACACAGTCGGATACCTTCTTTAAAGAATTGACTCTTGAGCCGAACCTGAATTTGAGCATAAGTTAGGACATTAAGGAGCACTGGAGGTCATTTGGATGTAAGGACCTTGATGCAACACAAAACCCTAATTTTGACTTGACTGCCTTAGGAGGTGATTTGACTGTGCAACCTTTGAGAAATCTTGAGGAATATGGGAGGGCAAATTTTGGGGTACAACAGGGAAGAACTACTGCACCCGGCAAATTCAAACGCAATCAAAAAACTACTATGTATAAAAATCTCGCTAAGCTCGAACCCTAAATGGGCGACTTAGGCAAAAAGGAGCATCCTGGTGGATCGAAAACCCTAAAGGGCGATCCAGGTAAAAATTAGGGACATACAAAAAAAAACTATCCCGGTGGATTGAAAACCCGAAAGGGCGATCCAGGCAAAAATTAGGGATCTTATGCAAAAGCAATAAAGAATAAAAAGACTGCGATCTAAGGACTACGACTACGAACCACAGAGGGAGAGATGGATCTAAATCATACGACTCAGAAGTAAAAGGGATAGGAGCTATTAAAAGGACATTGGGTAATTTCATTAGCAATTTTCATTTTCATTGCCATTTACAGTTTTAAAACTTTCTGTAATTACCTCTTTCAAGGAATTAAATCTTGTACTTTCGCCTATTCAAAGGCATATTAATAAAAAAATTAATTTTCTCTTTCATCTTCCAAATTGTGTTTTTACTTTTTCGGACTTGTTTGCAAAATACTATGCTTATTGCTTGTGAATATTATGTTGAAATCATTTTGGGGGATTTGACAAATAAAAGCATTTGATAAAAAAAACATCGAAAAAGCATTTTTGATAGCAAAACATCGAAAATCAAGGTCTGCACACGCCTGCACTTACAACACAAAAACCAAGTCTTAATAACACTTTTTACCATGTTCAAATCAATTCAAAGACACCACAACAATGCAACGAACAACGTCGGGGAGTTGGTGACTCAAAACCAATGGTTTAAAAGAGAGAATACCAAGAACATTTTTCATAACAATTTAAGGCATACATACATATTGCACACATTTTGCACACATGGACACCCAATGCACATGCACTCTGGGTTCCATATCAATCTAAGACATCATACACATATATCATACGTGACATTCCTCAAGACATACGTCAGGCAAACTCATTATCTCTTGACCCTGTCAAACTTTTCACCTTAGTTGAAAACAGACAACTAGCCAATGAACAACCTCACCCTTGATTTAGATATCTAAGGGCTGATCATCAAAGCACACTTCCTTTACAAATTTGATCCATCACCTAAGACTCCATGCAGTGATGTCTCCAGCCCATCACCTAAGCCTCCATGCAGTGATGTGTTCTCTATAACGTAGCTCATTACCTAAGACTCCATGCAGTAATGTACAAAACCCAATACATTGCCTAAGACTCCACGCTACAATGTTTGAAAGCCAAACAAGACCCGTTATCTAAGACTCCACGTTGTGATATATTTAGCCCATCATCTAAGGCTCCATGCAGTGATGTATTTCTCCATATTGTAGTTCATTACCTAAGACTCCATGCAGTAATGTGTGAAGCTCGATACATTACCTAAGACTCCACGCAACGGTGTATTTTCCTCTCCTTACCCATTACCTGAGACCCCAGGCAGTAATGTGCGAAACTTAGTTCATTGCCTAAGACTAAATGCTGCAATGTAACATGACCCATTGCCTAAGACTCCATGCAGCGATGTGTTTCATTCTCTTCACCCATTACGTAAGACTCCATGCAGTAATGGGCGATACTCCTGATCTTGCAGTTGACCAGAACTTGGAGAGTGGCCAGAGGATGATCTTCAGTCCGCAGAGGAGAGAGGGGGTTGTACCTGCAAGGTACTCCAACAATCAAGTAAGTGTGGGAGTAAGGAGGTACTAGCAGAATATCAGGTATTGAGTAGTAAAAATGTGGTACCTGGCCCTCACAGGTGTGGGGGTTTATATAATGCCCCTGGCGCATGGCCATTGGTTCCTGATTTCCTGCCTAGATATGCGGGTCCAAAAAATCAGGTAACTTCTAGGACTTAGTCAAACCGGGCAGATGTGCACGCAACTAGCCATTGGTCCCTGGGGAGAGCTGGTTACGGGCGTCCCCTTGGTCGGTTCCTGGAGGTCTGTACGATGTTGGTGTCGAGCAGGTTGAGGAGATGCTCGAATGGCATCTTGGGTTGGTGCTGGACCAGAAGGGCAAGAGGGTGATATTTCCCGACACGTGCGGGCAGTCCGGGTCACGGTCAGTGGGTGACACCTATGAGATGTCTTGGATTGGGCCCAATCAAACTGTCGGGCTAGTCCAAAATAACTCCCAACTTGATCATTGCCTAAGACTCCATGCAGTAGTGTTCGAAATCTAAATTTAGCTCATCGCCTAAGACTCCACGCAATGATTCGCAAACATAACCCATTACCTCAGTCTCCAAACAACCATGGCGTTATCAGATGTAGTTTTATTCAACCCCCAAGTTGTGATGAATAAGCATAATTAAACCGAAAACATACCATATTGGTGTCTCAAGTTCTAAATCATCATCCGTCTTCAAATCCTGGTAAGCGATACATCATCAGCTTTGCCTATTCTTCTCAAGACTCTTAAGGGTATGTTATATCAGCGTAACCTTATGTTTGTTGGACAAATTTTAGGGTATTCCAAGTATTCAATAAACTTCCAATCAGAACACGCAAGACCTGTGATTCCTCACGCTATTCAATCGGAACATAATTGAATAGGGGCAGCTGTCGTACCCCAAATTTGCCCTACCTTTATGATCATATCACTGTATTATTTTCAAGGTTAAAAATGGAAGAAAAAATGTTTTAATTAAAGATGGTCCATCAATATCTGATGGTCCATTTGTAAGAATTCAAGTCAATAGAGGGGTGTATCTTAATTCAAGAGAGTGGGGCTTTCTAAACCAGAAAGACCCATATACCCGTAGACCCATTTGCGAAGTATGTTGGCTAATGGCCCATGAGATTCTAATATAAGAGTCTATTTCAAAAGGGGGTAAGATTCAATAAGTAAAGCTTAAAAGGCCCATTAAGTTTTATTGTTTTTAGTAAAAAGAGGGGGGTGTATGTCTTATTAGCCTATTTGATCCATTTTCGAAAATCATTCTATTTTTTTTAAAGAAAAACATTATTATTAAACATTGTTTTACTAATTATTTTTATAAACTATTTATTAAAAGACTGGTTTTACAAAACCCAAGCTTTATATTGGGTCCGATCTGTTGCAAAGGGGCCCAATCTGTACCAAAAAGGAGCATTACAGTAAACAAAAATAGTATGCTGGGTCCATTTGGCATTTCGAGAAAAACTATTTGGTTTTTATTGTTACTGTATTAGCAATTATTTTTATTAAATAATTTTTATTAATTATTAAGAGATTTATTTTATTACTTATTTTATAAACTATTTGTATTAGATTTTTTCCAATTTATTTATTAAGAGTTTTGTAAACGTGTGTGATCGGTGGATCTGGAACTGACTGTTTAACGCTGGTTCGCGAAATGTCGCGGAAGCAAGAGTCTCCACCGTCTTTTATTTTCTCCAAATGGAAAGGACAAAAGCACAGAAAAATTCCTTATAGAGATCGCTCTCGGTTCGGGAGGTAGATTATAGAAAGGGAAGGTATTAGCACCCTTTCTATCCATGGTTATCCATGGGCTCTTAGATACTTGCTCATTTGTGTTTTCAAAAATGGTTTGTTTGCTTTTCAACTGTGGGTTTTAAAAAAGTTTCTTTGAAAATTCCAGTTCGACTCTTGTATCGGTCCTCAAGAGTGTTTGAAAAAATTGCTTTTGAAAGCTTTTTGAAAAGGTGTCGGTGTGAAAAGTATTTTTGAATTTTTGTTTGAAATTTAGAGCAAGTATCTAGAGTCGTCTACCTACCCTAAGGAATTCGTCTGTGTAGATGTCCTTTAAAAGTAGTGCCATCCCACCATTGAGAGGTAGGTAGCACCACCGTTGGAGGTGTTCGGGTCAATTCGAGGTTCGGGACATGGTGATCACCAGAGCAATAGGAAGATACCTTAGAAGCTACCCTCATGCCAGGTTCCCGGATCATGAGGACTTACTAAGACATCCTCTACTCGACGATCACCTTTCGAGGCAAGGCAACAGTGAGGCGTACCCTAGGGGTGGTGTGTGATTTGTGTGTCGTTTTCAGATATTTTGTCTTTTGTCATGTTATGGGTGATCTAGCATTTGTTTTTATTTTTTTGTCCATACATTCTTTCATGCCTTGATTAACAGTTAAAAAGCGCGAGAAAAGTAAAGGTCTAAAGCTATTACGAAAGGCGCGGGTCCACATCGCCAAAATTTCTTGAACCCGATTTGACAGAAAAATAAGGAAAGTAAATAAAAAGTGCGAGAAAATTAAAATATTACAAGGCCTTGGGAGAGATACATAAATATTAAAAGAAATAAACAATAAACGCGCGAATTAAATAAGAATTAAACGAGGGCGTTGGACCCTTTTTGCAAACCTAAGTTAAATGATGAAATTGATTAATTAATTAAAAAAAAAGAAAAGAAATTGTTTTTTGGTATTTTTTGGTTTTGATGAAAAAAGAATTAATTAAAATAACATGCTAACCCTAATTCTACAATTTTTACTTTATTGTGAAAAAATATATTAAAGTTTTAACCTAAAATTAATCTAATTTATTTACATGCAATTTAATTACAAAAAATAAATATTTAATATTTTAATTATTATGAAAGAAAAGATAAAAAGGAATAAAAATTATCATAAACCCTAATTCTATATTTTTTATATTAATTAAGAAAACATTACTATTAATCCTAATTTAATAACTAAATTTAATTATATGCAATTTATTTACAAAAGTACTTAGAATAAAAATATTTATTATTTTTCTTGTCTTTTCTGATTTTTTTGATGTTTTTTATATATTATGAAAATATGAAATTAATTAATAAACAATAATTAAAAGAAAGTATAAATAATAAAAAAACAATAAAGAAAGTATAAATTTTGCAAACCTAGGGGGTCTGCCCCTTAATATGGAGGTTAAGCCCATCAATTTTGAGCCCAAATCAGCATGGCCTTGTTGACTCTGACACTAGCGTGTATACGCGTTGACTGGAGTGCATCATGTTCCCCCAGATCCTAGCCTTTGATTGAATGCCTTTGGACGCGTGGACGTTTGATTTTGTGGGTGCATGGTAGTCCACCATATTGAATCTGCATGGGAACATTAATTGAAAAACAATATTGAAAGGGGTGAGAACCTGGGGCTCGAACCCAGGTCCTATGGTTTACCAGTCTGTACGCCTGCCACTGAGCCATGTTACGCGTTTTGTATGTAATACAACAAACAAATAATATCAAATAAAACAAAAGCGTTAGTGGGTTTGAGCGCGAAATTTTGAACCAGCCATTCAGCTTATGCCACTTCATCGTCTTCCTCATGGTTTTTGTTTTCCTGAAAATATACAAAACATTGGCAACGGTTTTCAAACGTTGCTATAGACGCTATATTAGAAAATAGCGAATAGCCCCTGGGGCTTCATAAATTAGGCGCAATGGTTTATTTCTCTTCATCCAAACATGCTTGTTTTAATGGTGATATTCATGTGTCCTAATTTTGCCATATTAAGAAACGCCCAAATTAGAGCTTGCAAAACCCTAATACTCATCCATGGCAAATCTTCATACGATGCACAAAAACAAAATTAAACTATTTGGTTAGCATTAGAATTGAACAAGGAATATGAATCAAACATTAAAAAGTGCTAAATGCGCATGAATTGAGATGCAAGAAGATGAAATTTTCTCTGTACAGGTTGCACTCGTGTTACCAATTTAGGGCGTTAGAATGCTCGATTTCGATTGGAAATCCTTCCTTGAAGCTTCAGGAAGGTGATGGGATAAAAATCTGGCCTTGAATCGCCCTCTAACCCTGTTTTCAGAATTGGAATTTTTGCCAAAAAATTGAGTTTTGTCAATGGAGTTTCTGTGCAGTTTTTAGGTTAATGGCATTAGGTCTTGCTTCTTTGTATAAGTATGAATGAATTAGGTCAAAAAACTTGATCAAAATCCTTTGCATTCATGGTTTTTGAGATTTGATTTTTCAAGATCTTTTTCCAATATTTTCCATGCTATTTTGTACCAATCATGACCAATTCTCTTCAAATCTTTCCATATTTGATTATGCACGAATTTTTGAACCTATTACATGTACAAAAAGATTTGATAAATTAGGTTTAGTATTTTCCATGTATTTAATTAATTTAAATGAATTATTAATAATAAAAATCCAAATAAATAAATAAATAATGAAGAAAAACTTCCCTTTGGGCCAAATGGTCGTGCACATGCCTTGGATGATGAATTGTGGAAGGAAAATAGGCCCATTAGCAATTTTAGGTCATTTGAAGCAAAGTTGACTTTTCAAAATATCCAAAAATTTCCCAACTTCCACAAGGCATAACTTGCTCAATTTTTAAGCTTTGCTCATATTCTTTGACATTTTGGAAAGGTCTTTGAGTCCTCTAACCAATGCCTTTGGTCCCGTGTCATTTTGATTTACCAATCTCAAGTTATGGCCTTTGACTTAAAGTCCCTTTTTGTTGACTTTTGAAAATGACCTATAATGTTGAAATTGATAACTTTTTGTGAGAGCATTTCTTGGACTTGAAGTATGAAGATGAGTTGTAGGAAATGTCTTTCTCTTCAAAATGAACTTTGGATGGAATTTTTCTGATAATCCATGTGAAAGTTATGCCCTGGTCAATTTACAGTTGACTTTTTCAACTGTCCAAATAAGGAAACTTTTGCATCTTGATGATTTTTGAGCCAAGCTTTGAGAATCATGATCAAGCATTGATCAAATGATGTTTGTGACTTCAAAATGAGATGTTGACCAAAAATTTGAACTTTTGACTGCCAAATGACCATTTTGCCCCTACAGTTGACTGTAGTGCAATTAGGGTTTTTGACTGTGCAATTTTGTGCTGAAAGTCTTGAAACTTGGTATGAGGATGCTTGAACATATTTATAGGCATGTGGGACTTGATTGGACCCTTGGAAACTTCATTTTCTTGATCAGAACCAAAACCCTAATTTTGACTGCTTAGGAGGCCCTTGGACTGTGCAACCTTTGGGGAGATTTTGAAGCTTTGACTTTGCAATTCTTGAAGAATATGGGAGGGCAAATTTTGGGGTACAACAGTTGCCCCTGTTCAATCTTCTTAGGCCTGAGGATGCAGATTGGCCGACGTGCCTTTCGTAATCCGAGGGTAGAAGATGATTGAACACTAGAGTGCCCAGAAATTTGCGCTCACATAGTAGCAGTGTGATGATGGAATGGGCTTATAGATGCCATCTGGATGTTGATCGCGTAAGAGATTCCTTAGCGAGAACTTGCGTACCTACAAAAGAAAAATGAGTACCTGACATGTGGCAGGAGCTGGTCTTCAGATGCTTGATAAAGATGTGTCCTGACTGGTTACAGGAGCTAAATCTGGAGCTTCAAACGGTGATGAATGAACCAGGGATGGTTACTACCTCAACGGGAACGGTGAGAGAACCTTGGGTGACTTTAACAGCAACAGCAATCGTTGAGAAAATCTTGGGATTACCACCTCCGCAGGACCGGGAAGAGAACCATAGGCAATTATAATCTCAAAAGTGGACGTTTGAGGAAAACCTGGAATGGAATTATCGTCTCCGCAGCATTGGGGAGAGAACCATAGGAAATTATAATCTCAAAAGCAGACGTTTGAGAAAAACCTGGAATGGAATTATCGTCTCCGCAACATTGGGGAGAGAACCATAGGAAATTATAATCTCAAAAGCGGACGTTTGAGAAAAACCTGGAATGGAATTATCGTCTCCGCAACATTGGGGAGAGAACCATAGGAAATTATAATCTCAAAAGCGGACGTTTGAGAAAAACCTGGGTTGGAATTATCGTCTCCGCAACATTGAGGAGAGAACCATAGGAAATTATAATCCCAAAATCGGACGTTTGAGAAAAACCTGGGATGGAATTATCGTCTCCGCAACATTGGGGAGAGAACCATAGGAAATTATAATCTCAAAAGCAGACGTTTGAGAAAAACCTGGGATGGAATTATCGTCTCCGCAACATTGGGGAGAGAACCATAGGAAATTATAATCTCAAAAGCGGACGTTTGAGAAAAAACTGGAATGGAATTATCGTCTCCGCAACATGGGGGAGAGAACCATAGGAAATTATAATCTCAAAAGCGGACGTTTGAGAAAAACCTGAAATGGAATTATCGTCTCCGCAACATTGGGGAGAGAACCAATAGGAAATTATAATCTCAAAAGCGGACGTTTGAGAAAAACCTGAAATGGAATTATCGTCTCCGCAACATTGGGGAGAGAACCAATAGGAAATTATAATCTCAAAAGCGGACGTTTGAGAAAAACCTGAAATGGAATTATCGTCTCCGCAACATTGGGGAGAGAACCAATAGGAAATTATAATCTCAAAAGCGGACGTTTGAGAAAAACCTGGGATGGAATTATCATCTCCGCAACATTGGGGAGAGAACCATAGGAAATTATAATCTCAAAAGCGGACGTTTGAGAAAAACCTGGAATGGAATTATCGTCTCCACAACATTGGGGAGAGAACCAATAGGAAATTATAATCTCAAAAGCGGACGTTTGAGAAAAACCTGAAATGGAATTATCGTCTCCGCAACATTGGGGAGAGAACCAATAGGAAATTATAATCTCAAAAGCGGACATTTGAGAAAAACCTGAAATGGAATTATCGTCTCCGCAACATTGGGGAGAGAACCAATAGGAAATTATAATCTCAAAAGCGGACGTTTGAGAAAAACCTGGGATGGAATTATCATCTCCGCAACATTGGGGAGAGAACCATAGGAAATTATAATCTCAAAAGCGGACGTTTGAGAAAAACCTGGAATGGAATTATCGGCTCCGCAACATTGGGGAGAGAACCAATAGGAAATTATAATCTCAAAAGCGGACGTTTGAGAAAAACCTGAAATGGAATTATCGTCTCCGCAACATTGGGGAGAGAACCAATAGGAAATTATAATCTCAAAAGAGGACGTTTGAGAAAAACCTGAAATGGAATTATCGTCTCCGCAACATTGGGGAGAGAACCAATAGGAAATTATAATCTCAAAAGCGGACGTTTGAGAAAAACCTGGGATGGAATTATCATCTCCGCAACATTGGGGAGAGAACCATAGGAAATTATAATCTCAAAAGCGGACGTTTGAGAAAAACCTGGGATGGAATTATCATCTCCGCAACATTGGGGAGAGAACCATAGGAAATTATAATCTCAAAAGCGGACGTTTGAGAAAAACCTTTGATAACTTCTACTGAGTCTTCATCAGAAAAATCTGTTTGGGGTCGATTTAGCTGGACTAGAGAAGGCCTTGGACTGGATAAGAAATCTTTGGAGTCGATTAACTGAACCGGTCTAGGTCTTGAAAGATGATTGAGAATTTAACTGAAACTTTCCTGAAAGGTAAAGGTCAGTCATATGCAATGCATGATATGGATCAAGCAATGATGTTCTCAACATAAATGAGACTTGTAAGATATGATGCGTCTATGCATGCTATAATGATGTATGTGATGTTTTATGAATGTGTTTTTCGTCTAGGAAAGTGAATCCTTGACGGGTGCCGGGAAGTCACTCCTGGGCTGATGTTGGAGAATAGATTTTGCTTCCGCTGGGGATGATAATTGCAAGAATACCGGTAGGAGAAGATAACTCCGTTGGGGGAATAAACTTGGCGAATGGAATAACTCTGCGGGGAGAAAAGTACTCTAGTAATCTTGCTGGGAAGCGATACTCTGTGGGGAGATAGATACTTTGCTGAAATGTTGATAGTAACTCGCTGGGGATAAGAAGACTGCGTTGATGACGACCTTTCCGTGGCTTTTGGCTGAGGATAACCCAGTTATATCCTGGTAGGGAAATAACTCTTTGAATAAAGTCGGACGACGCGTTCGTGCTTTGCGAGGATAAGCTTCCAGAATCTACTGGGGATAAGTTTACTGCTTGGGAGAAATGGATTCCAACTTTACTGGGGAACTAGATTGGACTCTCATGGGGAAGTTTTGAACTGCGGGGAAAGTGATTCCTTTGAATGTTGGTATGCCGCCGGGGGAACAATCTTTAGGCCAAGACTGTCGGGGATGCTTGTTAAGAATACATATGTTGCTGGGGAATGTTGAGATCTGCTGGAGGATACCCAACTTCCTCAAGTTTTGATAACTTCGCTTGAAGAAGAGTGCACTGACTGCTTACTCTCTGGGGGAATTTAGGATATCTGGTTATGTTCTTTAGCTGAACCTACCTTGGTACCTTGGAGGACAGAATAATTAGATTGCTTAGACAACTCTTTATTGCCCCTGTTTCTGAGGTGGGAGAGGAGGACATGTGAGGGGTACTCAACTTCCTTAAGTTTGATAATATAGCTTGCTGGCTCACTCTCTGGGGAATCAAGATATACTGGTAACGTTCTTCAACTGAACTCGCCTTGATACCTTGGAGGACATAACAATTAGATTGCTTAGACCACCCGTTATTGCCCCTGTTTCCATGGGGGAGGCACCTGTGGGATGCTGATAATTGTTGAGGGTCAAACCTTCTTCAGGTAGGCAGGTGACAAGATGACAGGACATAGTCGTACGCTTTGATCCCTAACTTTTGCCTGGACCGCCCTTTCGGGTTTTCAGTCCACCGGGATACCCATTTTTGCCCAAGCCGCCTTTTCAGGTTTTCGACTTGCCGGGTGTACAGATTTTTTCCATTTCATCCCTTATTTTTACCCGAACCCTTTTGGTTCGCCGGGAAGCCCTTATTTTTGCCTAGGTGTGTCAACCTAGCGGGTCTTTGATTATGCGCAGTATTTTTTCGACTATGTCCGTGCTTTCAGGATGTAGGGAGTTGCCCTTGTTAGAAGTGTGTTGTCATGTCACCAGAAGGTGTTTGATCAGGCGAGATTCGTTGTTGGAATGCCCCAAGTGACTCAGGTGGAGATTTGCCCCAGGCTATTTGGCCTTTGAGAGATTCTCCGAATCTTGATTGAACTGCCCCAGATAATAGACCATGATTATATCATGCCCCTTGATTGGAAGTACTTCTTGTTCATTAGGCATTCGTCGTGCGAATTTCTTTGTTGTTCAAACAAAAAGTCATATGCAAACAAAGTTATGTTAAAATGCAAAGCTTATGTCTTTCTTGAAGATTTTGAAAATGCATTCTTTTTCATAAAACAAGTGAATGTTTGTAAAATGTGATGTCAACTCCGTATTTACCGTAAGCCTTAAGGAGTCAGGATACCTTTTCATAACAGTATGCTTTCGAACTAACCCATGCTTCAGCTAGGACTTTTAAGGGTTATAACGTGGCCTGGTTCACGGTTTAAGAAACAAAGGATAAAGGCTCAAATTATTTGTACCCACCCACTCTTCGTGATGTCCTCCAAACCTAAACTCAGTTGATCATACGTTAGACCTTGTTGAGTCTTTGCTTTGATGTTCCAGTGATGGTTCAGATGTTGATAACTTATTTTGAATAGGCAGTCATTCCTTTTTGTTGAGGGTTTATAGGACCTCTTTCTTTTTGATTTTGTTATCCCTTTCTTTTTTTTTTGCCTGAACTGTTTCCTTTTTTTGGAATTACAGTCAGTGGGATGCCCCAGCTTTGTAAGTCTCCTTCATAGGTTTTGACTTTATCGGGTTTTGATTTTTTTGAGGTATAATGACTGCCTTTCTTTATTGCTCATTCGGAACCATCACTGTCTTTTGTTTTGTAAGGGCCTCTTTGGTGCCGTTCGTTATGCACTTGGATCAACTGAGAGACTACCCTGCCCCAGGTTATGATTAAGGGTTTTAAATTTCGAAAAGAAAAACTCCTACTTCTTTGGCTCGGATGGGTTGACGAGGGATTATCATCCTTATAACTCCAGTGTTTAGGGATTGAAACAATGCCTGTACCTCATCAGCGGGGTCTGTTCAAAAGCATACTGTAGATTATGGTATCGTTTTCGTCATCCTCCCTCAAGAGGCTTAGAATTTTAGATCAAGAGCTGACATCAGAAAAAATATGAAAATAATTTGCATTTAGTGAATACGAATATATTGTTTCAGAACAGACATATGCGATGCATTAATGAAATAACAATGTTTAACATGAGTAAATGTTTGAACAAAAGAAAATTGCAACTTGAACATTCGAATGAACAAAAATTTCTCAATCCTAGCCATGTTTTGGCAAGGGAGCAGTGATCACGTGGGGAGTCTTGGGTACTTTAAACTGAATCTCTCCAGCGTCGATCATGTCTTGGATCTTATTTTTCAAGCTCCAACAATCATCTGTAGTATGCCCCAGGCTGTCAGAGTGATAAGCGCAGCGAGCGTTGGGGTTGTACTTCGGTGACGTTGTATTTTGGCTCTTCGGAGCTTCTTTTAGAGTTACCAGCTTGGTCTCCAGCAACTGTGGCAATATCTGGGATAAGGTCATGCTGAGCCGAGTGAACTGCCTTCTCTCACTCTTTTGTTGGTTATGATGTTGAATTTGTGACACTGGAGCCATTTGAGGAGCTCTCCCCTTACCTCCTTGTCTCAAAGGTGGTTGAACGATGACTGGCTTTTTACCCTTAGACTTTTGCCCCAGTTGGTTACCCTGAAGCAGTTGGTTGACGAGAAACCAGAGCTCATCTTGCCTTTGAGCTAACCCTTGAATGGCAGTCACCTGCCCCAGCATCTGGACCCTTAATGCATCCACCTCAGCTTGTAGGTGTTTCAGCCTTTCATCCTCAGCACTGTTCCTGACAAAGGTCTCCCTGAGAAGTGTCCTTAGCTCCTCCTGCCCCTCGGATAGATTCAGGAGGATTTCCCTGAACTGAGTCTCTTGAGCGAGAAGGTCCTGGTTATCTGGTTGGAAGGCCATTGTTGAAATAAACAGCGAGAAAGGTAAGTGACCTGCAACAAGGATACCTGTTATGCAATGATGTGTATGACATGCATGTAATGTTTTCAAGGACCTCGCGGGGTAAACAAGAAAATTTGTTAGCATTTGGATCCGGTAGCTTGATTGAAAGAACTTCATATTTGTTGAGAGTCTTTCTTCCAAGGGTCAAAGGCTCACCATATCCAGTGGGTCATAGCCCCTGACTTTAGTCATCATGTTTAGTTCTAGCTTCCAAACAACCTTGATTAGGGGAACCTTCTCCAGGAGTCAAAACTCACCATATCAAGTGGGTCATAGCCCCTGACAACCTTGGCTAGAGGAAAATAAATCCTCTTTGCCCCTTGCTGGGATAGTTGGTTCATCATGACCTGCATCACAAGCCTTTGAGATCCTTGAAATGGGTTAGGATGTATGCAATGGTATGATGTCATGATGCATGGGGTAACGTAAGTAGCCCTGTTATGAGTCCCAATTAAGGACTGCAAACAAAACCTGCAAGAAACGTAATACACTCCGTTATGAGTCCCTATTAAGGACTATGAACAGAACCTGCAAGAAACTCGGTAACCTTGTTATGAGTCTTAATTAAGGACTATAAACAAAACCTGCAAGTAGTTCATGTGTCAGATAAAGCATGCAAGTAGTCAAGTACGAAGGCACACAAGTCACACAAGAGAGAGCCCTTAGAGATTAGGCCAACATGGGGTCTAGGTATTACCCTCTTGAAGTTGGTGGGCTCAACCTGTCCTATTAGAAGTAACCGGGTTCTAAGGGTCCCAATATCACAGGATTGCTTTCATTGTTCATCGTTTCGATTTAGCCACTGAACTAGCGACCGAAATATTCCAGGAAAGCAACCCTCAATTGAGTGTAGTATCGAGTATCAACCAACCTCGGACTGCACCAAAGTCAGTTATCTCACTACCCTAAAGAGGCCAAGATAGTTCAATTAAGGTTCCTAAGGTCTGTTGATGCTTCACGACACCACGCGGAGGCCCCGTACTCTCCTTGACTGAACTCAAGGGTTACCGGTACACACCAAAGTGCCACATCAACGTAGCAGACTGTTTCAACCATGTCGGTATACCCCGCACAGTTCCCTCACAACCTTGTTGCTACTTTCTAAGAAGGTATCCCCCAGATCCGGGTTAGGATCTATAGAACTCCCAAGCAACCCACAATTTAAAGCACACAAGGAAAGCAATTGAAAACACAATTATGAACTAACCCTAAGGTACACCTCACTTTAAGTTAAATCCCCAGCAGAGTCGCCAGTTCTGTGATCGGTGGATCTGGAATTGACTGTTTAACGCTGGTTCGCGAAATGTCGCGGAAGCAAGAGTCGCCACCGTCTTTTATTTTCTCCAAATGGAAAGGACAAAAGCACAGAAAAATTCCTTATAGAGGTCGCTCTCGGTTCGGGAGGTAGATTATAGAAAGGGAAGGTATTAGCACCCTTTCTATCCATGGTTATCCATGGGCTCTTAGATACTTGCTCATTTGTGTTTTCAAAAATGGTTTGTTTGCTTTTCAACTGTGGGTTTTAAAAAAGTTTCTTTGGAAATTCCAGTTCGACTCTTGTATCGGTCCTCAAGAGTGTTTGAAAAAATTGCTTTTGAAAGCTTTTTGAAAAGGTGTCGGTGTGAAAAGTATTTTTGAATTTTTGTTTGAAATTTAGAGCAAGTATCTAGAGTCGTCTACCTACCCTAAGGAATTCGTCTGTGTAGATGTCCTTTAAAAGTAGTGCCATCCCACCATTGAGAGGTAGGTAGAACCACCGTTGGAGGTGTTCGGGTCAATTCGAGGTTCGGGACATGGTGATCACCAGAGCAATAGGAAGATACCTTAGAAGCTACCCTCATGCCAGGTTCCCGGATCATGAGGACTTACTAAGACATCCTCTACTCGATGATCACCTTTCGAGGCAAGGCAACAGTGAGGCGTACCCTAGGGGTGGTGTGTGATTTGTGTGTCGTTTTCAGATATTTTGTCTTTTGTCATGTTATGGGTGATCTAGCATTTATTTTTATTTTTTTGTCCATACATTCTTTCATGCCTTGATTAACAGTTAAAAAGCGCGAGAAAAGTAAAGGTCTAAAGCTATTACAAAAGGCGCGGGTCCACATCGCCAAAATTTCTTGAACCCGATTTGACAGAAAAATAAAGAAAGTAAATAAAAAGTGCGAGAAAATTAAAATATTACAAGGCCTTGGGAGAGATACATAAATATTAAAAGAAATAAACAATAAACGCGCGAATTAAATAAGAATTAAACGAGGGCGTTGGACCCTTTTTGCAAACCTAAGTTAAATGATGAAATTGATTAATTAATTAAAAAAAAGAAAAGAAATTGTTTTTTGGTATTTTTTAGTTTTGATGAAAAAAGAATTAATTAAAATAACATGCTAACCCTAATTCTACAATTTTTACTTTATTGTGAAAAAATATATTAAAGTTTTAACCTAAAATTAATCTAATTTATTTACATGCAATTTAATTACAAAAAATAAATATTTAATATTTTAATTATTATGAAAGAAAAGATAAAAAGGAATAAAAATTATCATAAACCCTAATTCTATATTTTTTATATTAATTAAGAAAACATTACTATTAATCCTAATTTAATAACTAAATTTAATTATATGCAATTTATTTACAAAAGTACTTAGAATAAAAATATTTATTATTTTTCTTGTCTTTTCTGATTTTTTTGATGTTTTTTATATATTATGAAAATATGAAATTAATTAATAAACAATAATTAAAAGAAAGTATAAATAATAAAAAAACAATAAAGAAAGTATAAATTTTGCAAACCTAGGGGGTCTGCCCCTTAATATGGAGGTTAAGCCCATCAATTTTGAGCCCAAATCAGCATGGCCTTGTTGACTCTGACACTAGCGTGTATACGCGTTGACTGGAGTGCATCATGTTCCCCCAGATCCTGGCCTTTGATTGAATGCCTTTGGACGTGTGGACGTTTGATTTTGTGGGTGCATGGTAGTCCACCATATTGAATCTGCATGGGAACATTAATTGAAAAACAATATTGAAAGGGGTGAGGACCTGGGGCTCGAACCCAGGTCCTATGGTTTACCAGTCTGTACGCCTGCCACTGAGCCATGTTACGCGTTTTGTATGTAATACAACAAACAAATAATATCAAATAAAACAAAAGCGTTAGTGGGTTTGAGCGCGAAATTTTGAACCAGCCATTCAGCTTATGCCACTTCATCGTCTTCCTCATGGTTTTTGTTTTCCTGAAAATATACAAAACATTGGCAACGGTTTTCAAACGTTGCTATAGACGCTATATTAGAAAATAGCGAATAGCCCCTGGGGCTTCATAAATTAGGCGCAATGGTTTATTTCTCTTCATCCAAACATGCTTGTTTTAATGGTGATATTCATGTGTCCTAATTTTGCCATATTAAGAAACGCCCAAATTAGAGCTTGCAAAACCCTAATACTCATCCATGGCAAATCTTCATACGATGCACAAAAACAAAATTAAACTGTTTGGTTAGCATTAGAATTGAACAAGGAATATGAATCAAACATTAAAAAGTGCTAAATGCGCATGAATTGAGATGCAAGAAGATGAAATTTTCTCTGTACAGGTTGCACTCGTGTTACCAATTTAGGGCGTTAGAATGCTCGATTTCGATTGGAAATCCTTCCTTGAAGCTTCAGGAAGGTGATGGGATAAAAATCTGGCCTTGAATCGCCCTCTAACCCTGTTTTCAGAATTGGAATTTTTGCCAAAAAATTGAGTTTTGTCAATGGAGTTTCTGCGCAGTTTTTAGGTTAATGGCATTAGGTCTTGCTTCTTTGTATAAGTATGAATGAATTAGGTCAAAAAACTTGATCAAAATCCTTTGCATTCATGGTTTTTGAGATTTGATTTTTCAAGATCTTTTTCCAATATTTTCCATGCTATTTTGTACCAATCATGACCAATTCTCTTCAAATCTTTCCATATTTGATTATGCACGAATTTTTGAACCTATTACATGTACAAAAAGATTTGATAAATTAGGTTTAGTATTTTCCATGTATTTAATTAATTTAAATGAATTATTAATAATAAAAATCCAAATAAATAAATAAATAATGAAGAAAAACTTCCCTTTGGGCCAAATGGTCGTGCACATGCCTTGGATGATGAATTGTGGAAGGAAAATAGGCCCATTAGCAATTTTAGGTCATTTGAAGCAAAGTTGACTTTTCAAAATATCCAAAAATTTCCCAACTTCCACAAGGCATAACTTGCTCAATTTTTAAGCTTTGCTCATATTCCTTGACATTTTGGAAAGGTCTTTGAGTCCTCTAACCAATTCCTTTGGTCCCATGTCATTTTGATTTACCAATCTCAAGTTATGGCCTTTTACTTAAAGTCCCTTTTTGTTGACTTTTGAAAATGACCTATAATGTTGAAATTGATAACTTTTTGTGAGAGCATTTCTTGGACTTGAAGTATGAAGATGAGTTGTAGGAAATGTCTTTCTCTTCAAAATGAGATTTGGATGGAATTTTTCTGATAATCCATGTGAAAGTTATGCCCTGGTCAATTTACAGTTGACTTTTTCAACTGTCCAAATAAGGAAACTTTTGCATCTTGATGATTTTTGAGCCAAGCTTTGAGAATCATGATCAAGCATTGATCAAATGATGTTTGTGACTTCAAAATGAGATGTTGACCAAAAATTTGAACTTTTGACTGCCAAATGACCATTTTGCCCTACAGTTGACTGTAGTGCAATTAGGGTTTTTGACTGTGCAATTTTGTGCTGAAAGTCTTGAAACTTGGTATGAGGATGCTTGACCATATTTATAGGCATGTGGGACTTGATTGGACCCTTGGAAACTTCATTTTCTTGATCAGAACCAAAACCCTAATTTTGACTGCTTAGGAGGCCCTTGGACTGTGCAACCTTTGGGGAGATTTTGAAGCTTTGACTTTGCAATTCTTGAAGAATATGGGAGGGCAAATTTTGGGGTACAACAACGTGAATAGGGTATTTGAACGAAGATGTGTTTTTATTATTATTGGGTCTAATATTTTTTTAAAAAAGAAGAGAGGGTAATCAGGGCCAATACGTATCCAAACAAAAATGTTGTTGCAATAAGCAAAAGAAAGAATTGGGTAGTGGTTTAAGGCCCAAAAAGCCAATTGGTAACGTGCTGGGTAGAAAAGAAATAGTGCAAGTCCAAGATACAAAGAGACACTGTGCAAATCAGAGCATAATACACGCATTTCAATTGGACTAACATGTAATGTAGAAATATAAAATCTAAACTAAATCAAAACTTTCTTATTACAGAACAAATCTAAAAAATGCAATCAAAAGTTACAAATAAATCAGTCAAAATCCAAATCAATTACAATAAAATCTGAATCCCCTAATTTGCTCTAATACCATAAATCTAAGCTTATAACAATAATTCTTAAATCAACAAAACCCTAATTGCTACCCTATAAATACTAAAAACAGAAAATACAGAAAGGGAGAGAAATTTGAAGACGAAGCAGTAAGCAGAAGAACCGTGGAGACGAGGAAGAACTCTTGAGATGAACAAGAAAGTAAGGCTACCTATCTCCCTGTGGAAGATCGAAGAAGAAAATGAATTGGGGTTTCAATATCTGAAACCCTAATCCTGCCGCCGCCGTTCCAACCTTCCATCGCTACCGTCTTCGTGCACCACCGAAATCTGCAAATCGAAAAGGGGAAAGGGTTAGAAATCAAAAAGCTCGAAACACAGAATACATAATTGCAAAGAGTTAATGACTTAAACCCTTAACTTTAATTAGGGTTGTGTTTTGTGTACAATGAGTTAGGTGTATCGCGCTGCCGCGATTGGGTTTGGGATTAGGGTTCGGAAAGAAGAGGGTAAATAGGATAGATGTTAGGGAAATAGAGAACGAGGGGTGTTGTAATGAAAAATGAAACAAAAATAATGTAAATAAATAACTTTTTATGTTCTGGTATGATTTTTTGCATGCGCGCCCACCATAATTGATATACATCCATAATTTTGTCCATTTGATATATATCGGACGACCGTGAGGCCAGGTCCATAGAGGTCCCGTGTACCCTCACGTATGCAAACACTCAGACCTCTCAAAAACACGTAATGGGCCAAGCCCGTTTGTTTTTACACCACCCCATTGCCTATAATTGCTAAACCAGCTGGATAACTCACCTCCCCTACCACTGGGTCCGGTTCAATATTTAGACTTGGACCCAGATTCTTAACAGACCCCCTTTTTTGCTTTCTAGTTAGAACACCCCCCCAGACCAACTGGTCCTGAATTCAATATCTGAATCTAGACCCTCACTATTCACACCCCACCTTTTTACTTATGAACTTAAAATAAACCCCCCTGAAACTAGTTTAATTTTCTTATTTTATTTTCTTATTTCTTCCTTTATTTTGGTAAATATAATAATAATTATTTTTAGTACTTTATTCTTATTTTCATATATTATTATTATTATCATTAAAGTAATTATTTTCTTTAAGAAATCATGTATATATTTTTTTACTATTATATTGCATTAAATATTTTAATCATGCATTAATTAAGAGATTTTTCATAATTAATATAATTAAAATATACTCAACAAATCTTAAATCTCTTTTTCGCAATAAACTAATCTAATAAACAATTTTCGCAAAAGGGTTCTGTGATCGGTGGATCTGGAACTGACTGTTTAACGCTGGTTCGCGAAATGTCGCGGAAGCAAGAGTCGCCACCGTCTTTTATTTTCTCCAAATGGAAAGGACAAAAGCACAGAAAAATTCCTTATAGAGATCGCTCTCGGTTCGGGAGGTAGATTATAGAAAGGGAAGGTATTAGCACCCTTTCTATCCATGGTTATCCATGGGCTCTTAGATACTTGCTCATTTGTGTTTTCAAAAATGGTTTGTTTGCTTTTCAACTGTGGGTTTTAAAAAAGTTTCTTTGAAAATTCCAGTTTGACTCTTGTATCGGTCCTCAAGAGTGTTTGAAAAAATTGCTTTTGAAAGCTTTTTGAAAAGGTGTCGGTGTGAAAAGTATTTTTGAATTTTTGTTTGAAATTTAGAGCAAGTATCTAGAGTCGTCTACCTACCCTAAGGAATTCGTCTGTGTAGATGTCCTTTAAAAGTAGTGCCATCCCACCATTGAGAGGTAGGTAGCACCACCGTTGGAGGTGTTCGGGTCAATTCGAGGTTCGAGACATGGTGATCACCAGAGCAATAGGAAGATACCTTAGAAGCTACCCTCATGCCAGGTTCCCGGATCATGAGGACTTACTAAAACATCCTCTACTCGACGATCACCTTTCGAGAGGCAAGGCAACAGTGAGGCGTACCCTAGGGGTGGTGTGTGATTTGTGTGTCGTTTTCAGATATTTTGTCTTGTTCATGTCATGGGTGATCTACGCTTTTGTTTTTATTTTAACATTCATTCTTGCATGCAATTTATTAGCAGTTAAAAAGTTGCGAGAAATATAAAGTTCCTAAACTATTACAAAGGCGCGGGTCCACATCGCCAAATTAAATCCAGGACCCGATTTGACATAAAATAAAGTAAAGTGCGAGAAATATAAATGTCCAATTTACACGGCTTTGGGAGAATTACATAAATATTATAAGAAAGGAGATAAAATGTGCGAAACAAATTAATAATTGAAAGCGAGGGCGTTGGACCCTTTTTAATGAAATTAAATTATGATTAACAAATTAATTAAATTAAAATAAAAAGAAAAGATTTTTTTGGAGTTTTTTGTGTTTATGGATTTTTATGAGAGAATTAAATGAAATTAAAAATTAATTAATTAACCCTAATTCTAACTATTTTTATTTATTAAGAAAAACATGTTAAAATTGAATCTAAAATTGGCCAAATTAATTAATGCAATTTTATTTACAAAAATAATAATTAGTTGTTAATGATGATAAAAGAAAAGAAAAATATAAAAGTAATTAAAACCTAATTCTACAAATTTTAAATTTATTAAGAAAATGTTAAAGTTAACCCTAGAATAAAAAAACTAATTAATTAATAAGACCTTTTTTACGAAAAAATAACATTAAATGAAATATATTTTAATTTTTTATGACTTTCTGATTTTTTTAATATTTTTTTATGTTATGAAAATATGTTAATTTAAAGAATTAAAAAAAGAATAATTGAATTAACACAAATAATGGAAAATAAAAAAAGAAAAGAGTTGCAAACCCTTGGGGGTGTTGACCCCAAATTGGAGGTATCTCCAGCATTTTTGGCCCAATGTTTAAGGCCTTATTTGACTTTTCCTGGGAGCGTGTATACGCGTTGACTAGTGTCCATGGTATTCATCAGATCTCAACCTTTAGATTGGAGTCGTTGGCCATGTGGCATGCTGAGATTGTGGGCGTAGGGTGGACGTTTGGAGAGAACGCTGCACAGAAGCATGATTAGAAAAATAATATGGAATAAGAAAGGGGGACCTGGGATTCGAACCCAGGTCCCAGAGGTTACCAATACAATGCTTGACCAATTGTGCTGCTGGCTTTCTTTGTTATTATAACGCAACCCAAATATTATAATGAGAAATAAGTGCAAGTGGTCTGAAACAAAGAAACGCGCGCCAAGTTTTGAACCAACCAATCACCGTCTTCCATGCATCATCTTCTTCATCATTCTGAAACAAAAATACATTTAAATAGCGGGGGTTTTAAACCCCCACAAAACGATGAACATGAAAATAGCGATTAGAAATCTATCGCTCATAAATTGAGCGCGACTAGCGTATTGGATTTGTCATGAGCTCCTGGTTCCCATGATGCCACTTAGGTTAGCTAATTTTTTCCCAGGCGTAAAGCCCTAATTCGTGGCTCCTGCAACCCTAAAAAACAACAATGGCAAGTCTCTATATAAGCAGTGTTAGTTTAATTCAATGATGCCATGAGTTTTGTTGAGTTCATATTAGCATAAAACAAACGTTAGAATGTATGAATATGGCCTGAATGATAAAACACGATTAGGCAAAAAAGATGAACCAACTTGACTTCTGTGTACCAATTCCTGAGGTTGGAAGCGTGGAAAAGTATTCAGGCAGGTTCAAAGGTGTCCTAGGAAGCTTTTGGGATCAGTATTTTCCTTTGAATCGTCCTCCAAGGCAGATTTCAGTTTTTGATTTTTTTGACAAAAGTGCAAGCTTGGTTCTTGGGATGGGGCGCAGCATTCCGGTCCCTTGGCATTAGGTTTGCATCTTGCTTATGTATGGAATGTATTAGGGTTAAATTCTGAGTCCATAAATCCTTGCATTGATGAAAACAGTATTTGATTTTCATGGCATATCTTCCAAATCTTTTTTCACATGTTTTTGATTCCAATCATGGAAAAACCTTCCACTTTTGATTATGCACGAATCTTGTGCCTTTAAGAAGAGTTAATCTTGCACAAAAAGATTTAAAAACTTTGGTTTAGTATTTTTCCATATTTTATTTAATTTAAATGAATTAATTGTAATTAAAAATTCAAATAAATAAATAAAAATGATGAATAAATCCCCTTTGGGCCAAATGGTCGTGCATATGCTTTGGATGATGAATCTTGGAATAAAATGTGGCCCATTAGCAATTTTAAGGCATTTGAAGCAAAGTTGACTTTTCAAAATACCCAAAAATTTCCCAACTTCCACAAGGCATATCTTGCTCAATTTTTAAGCTTTGATCATGTTCTTGGACATTTTGGAAAGGTATTGAAGTCCTCTAACCAATGCCTTTGGTCCCATGTCGTTTTGATTTACCAATCTCAAGTTATGGCCTTTGACTTAAAGTCCCTTTTTGTTGACTTTTGAAAATGACCTATAATGTTGAAATTGATAACTTTTTGTGAGAGCATTTGTTGGACTTGAAGTGTGAAGAGGAGTTGTAGGAAATGTCTTTCTCTTAAAAATGAGCTTTGGATGGAATTTTTCTGATAATCCATGTGGAAGTTATGCCTTGGTCAAGTTACAGTTGACTTTTTCAACTGTCCAAATATGGAAACTTTTGCATCTTGAGACTTTTTTGAGCCATACTTTGAAAATCATGATCAAGAATTGATCAAATGATGTTTGTGGCTTCAAAATGAGATGTTGACCAAAAATTTGAACTTTTGACTGTCAAATGACCATTTTGCCCCTGTAGTTGACTGTAGGGCAATTAGGTTTTTTGACTGTGCAATTTTGTGCTGTAAGTCTTGAAACTTGACATGAGGATACTTGACAATGTTTATAAGCATGTGGGACTTGATTGGACCCTTGGAAGCTTCAATTACTTTGCCAGAACCAAAACCCTAGTTCTTGACTGTTAGGAGGCCCTTGAACTGTGCAACCCTTGGGGAATTTTGAAGCATGCTCTTTGCAAATTTTGAAGAATATGGGAGGGAAAATTTTGGGGTACAACAGGTTCCAAATATATTTTGACTAATCGCGCATTTAGTCCAAACTTCCGCTATCTTTACACCCGGTCAAAATCCGAGGCAATTCAAAATACTTTTGAAACCCATAAAAAACATAAACCCATACGAACTACAAATTGGGACTCTGATTCCTCATAAGAGGATACGTATGCATACAACTAAAATTGTGGCGAGTTCCCCTAATTAAAATACAAACACTTTTCCCCTATTAAAAAATCAAAACCCTATTAAACCTAAACATAAACCTAAACCTAGTATCCTTAAGAATAAGGTAGATGAAAGGTGCCTAACACCTTCCTTTCATCTAAAGAAGTCCGAAACTTAGAATCTCTATTTTGCGAATTAGGGTTTTCTATTAGATTCCCTTTCTTAGGATAAAAACTAGTAGTGGCGGCTCTGTATTTTAAATCCAGTTGCAACAGTTACTCCGATGGATGGTAGTCTCGTCATTATGGGAGATAGTTTGTTTTTGATTTGTTACTCCAATGGATGTCCGTCTCGTCATTATGGGAGATAGTTTATTGTTGATATTTGTTACTCCAATGAATGGTAGTCTCCTCATTATGGGAGATAGTTTGTTATTGAGATTTGTTACTTTGATGAATGATAGTCTCATCATTATGGGAGATAGTTCGTTGTTGAGATGTTTACTCTAATGGATGGTAGTCTCGTCATTATGGGAGATAATTAGTTGTTGAGATGTTTACTCCAATGGATGGTAGTCTTGTCATTATGGGAGATAGTTTGTTGTTGAGATTTGTTACTCCGATGGATGGTAGTGTCATCATAATGGGAGATAGTCTATCGTTGAGATTTGTTACTCCAATGGATGGTAGTATCATCATTATGGGAGATAGTTAGTTGTTGATATTTGTTACTCGAATGGATGGTAGTCTTGTCATTATGGGAGATAGTTCATTGTTGAGATTTGTTACTCCAATGGATGGTAATCTCGTCATTATGGGAGATAATTCGTTATTGAGATTTGTTACTCTGATGGATGGTAGTCTCGTCATTATGTGAGATAGTTCGTCATTGAAGTTCACTTTACTCTAAAGAAGTTCATTTGTTTCCAGTCATAAGTACCGATGCTAATCATTTGTTACCTACTCTAATATTGGTTTTTACCGGTATTATCTTACCATTTCTTCTCATGTGAGTTGACGTTACTTTTTTTCTTATCTTCTCAGTGACTGGATAGTTTGCAGTTATCTGTCGATCGTTGTCGTCCTCTACTTTTTCCTCATTATTTGAGTTGATGGCGCTTTATCTCCTCCTTGGGCTTTACCCCAATAGATTCGAGTCTTTTGTTCACTAGTGATTTATTTTCCTGGTCAGATTTTCC
Organism: Vicia faba; assembly: GCA_948472305.1. Lineage (NCBI taxonomy): Eukaryota > Viridiplantae > Streptophyta > Magnoliopsida > Fabales > Fabaceae > Vicia > Vicia faba. The sequence goes on along the minus strand of OX451740.1, from coordinate 1,282,701,093 downwards.
TTTTGATCCTTTATTTTATTTTCTGTTTCCCCAGTGGTGTCCGGTGTCACCTTTAGATTTGTTTGTTTGCATGAACAATCATAAGCATTGCATGGCATCTTAGGGCCAAAAAGAGGGCTTGTTTTATATTTAAGTATCTTCAATCGTGTTGACACAAATATTTTAACCTTCGTATCTTTGGATATAAGACAATTAGATAAGGGAAGTTGTTATACCCAATTTTCCCCCTAAGATTCCTCTATCATCTCATATCAACTCAATCATATCAAGATTACACTAGGGTTTGGCTCTTCTCCATATCTCTAGGATTTCTCACGAGGAATCACCAAGCACTTTTAGTTTTGCATTGTTACCATATATGTCTTGTATTGAATATATTTTAACTAACAAATACAATGAATGTTTGCTCTAGTTGATGATACTATAGGTGAGGGCACAACACATTTCATCCGATTGATTCATAGGTTCATGAGTTTATTTCCATGCCTTCTTTAAGAAAGATTCATTGAGATTCAAGTTTCATCATTGAGAGTGCTTTATAGTAATATCATGACAAGGTCTACCAAGATTCATCATGCCTTAATTTGTCAAAGGAAGTCAAAAGATGCAAGAATTGATTTAAGAAGTTTGACCTAATTGGACAAGTTCTTGTTTCCTTGACCACAAGTACATAACTCTCTCAATCCTTAATATTTGTAAGTGGTTATTGTTTCTATGGGTTCTTACTATTATCCACAACAACTTCTATTCACATGGAAAAAGTTATTGTGCAAAGAAGATTGTCAAAATTGAAAGGGGTTTCCAAGTTGTTTTGGTGCTTTAGGATCTAGGGTTTTGAACTTCTAAGGGCTATATCTTGTTCATATTTTGAGATTTTTGAGTGATTCCAAATATATGCTTCTCTTTAAAGGTTTATCAACTAATAACTTCAAAGGTTTCAAACAAATTGTATGTGGAAGATTCCTAATAATGAAGGAAGATTACAAGTCCTCTAGATATGTCATCAAATTCCTTGCATGTGACTTCAAAGGACCATAACTTGGTAAATTTTTACTTCCTTGAGCCCATTATTTTTCCATACTGATCTTAAGAGTGTGAACTTTAACTATTCTTTTATGTGCAAGACTTGAAAATGGTTGGAAGATGCCTCAAAAACTTAAAAGATTGTAGGTCACCTCATAGATTTTCACCAATTTCAAGGGATCATAACTTGTTCAATATTTGGAATTTTTTAGTGATTCAAGTTTCACAATTCTCTTTGAGAAGTCCACCTCAAGCTATCATCATTGATCAAAGTAAGATTTTGGAGGAAGGCCTTGTTTGGAATCAAAACATTATAGGTCACTTTTGAAGAAAAACTTAGAATTTTTCTAAGTACAAAAAGTCAGCATCTTTTTCTCAACTTTGACTCATCACGACTCTTAGCTCAAGCATCCATGTCATCTCACTCTTGGCATGTTGCAAATATTGTGACCTTATCTTTCAAATGCTTCAAGAATTATACCCTAAGACCACTTGAGCTGTGAATACCATTGATTCAAAGTGGGTACCTTGGAACTGCAGTTTCACTTCAAGTCAGATTGCAATTTTCATAACGTGACTTCTAATTATCAAATTGCCACGTGTTTTCACTTAAGCATGATCAGTAAAGATAATTGGAATATTTAGAGTGACAAAACGCATCAATTAGATGAGTTTTAATGCACATGTGAACACACTTTGCTCGTGTACACAGGTGTGCACAAATTCATTTGAATTTGCATCATTCACCCTTCTACTTGATCTCATTCACTTCTCCTATAAATACAGGCTCTGTTCCACTCTTTTTCTCAAGCTTGAACAACCAAAATCACTATGTCAAACTCCCTCCATAACTCACTTTTCTGAATTTTCGAATTCATCTGTTCTCCACTTTTCAATCCATTTTCTTTGTTGATCCTTCATCCTTGAACTTCGCTGAAGCTAACAGAAGAAGAATCAAGCCTTAAAGTACCCTAAATCGTGCTAGCCAAGTCCATTTACAGAGCAAGTTCATCTGACTTTATTCAGGTAGTTTAAGGCACCAAATCTTCCAACTCAAATTACTGGAATAGTTTATGATGTTCACTGATGCTAGCTATTAACTCAATTTTGGTGAATCAAAGCATTTGATGCTTCTATTTTTTATTTCAAAATTTTCAAAACATCTCTTGTTTTTTCTAAATAGAGTAAGTTGTGTTTTATATAAATTTGGCGCGAGGATATGGTTATGATCGTCTTGAAGAGACGCGTCTGATGATACCACTATGAGCGTCTAAATTTACAGATTTAAGAATCATGGTTTTTCCCTACTTGCAGGAGGCTGGAGGTTGAAGACAACCTACGTGTCTTTCTTCAATCAATGATGCTCAACCAATTGTTTTATTTTGATTGGTTAGACTTTCTTGTATTACATACGTGCGCCTTGACTTGGGTTCATGATACTCCCTCACCTCAGATCCATTAGATATTCCAACGTGTATAAGTGAATGAGATCCAACACGTGTGGATTTTTCTGAGTTATTTATTTTTACAAAATTTGTTTTAAATTTGTTTTAATTTCAAAAATTCATAACTCTCTTATTTTTTATCCAAAAATTATGAAAAATATATACAAAAATACTTTGAATTATTTCTGACTTTGTGAATATTTTTTCATATTTTTATTTCGATGTTTAGTATTTTTATAATTTTTTCTTTGTTTGCTTTATTTTAATTATTTTAAAAATACTTCCTGATCTTTTAAAATTCTAAAAAGTTTATGGAAGGATCCAATGATCTCTTGAGAAATATTGGTAACCTCATTTATTTTTTATTTTTGATTTTACTATTTTTCATAAATTTTGGTTTATTTTTCTTATTTTCTCCAAATTTTAAAAATAGTTTCTGACTTAAAAAAATTATGAAATTTTTTGTCAACTATTATTGAATCATGTTAGACTTATGACTTTTTTTAGGATTTTTATTTGGTATTTTAATATACTTTATATTTTATACCAATTATTTTCCTTTTTATTAACCATTTTAATTTTGTTTTATTAAAAATTATTTTATTATTTTTATTTTGGTTCTGACTTGGATTTCATTTAGTGACAAATTCCTCAACCTCATGGAATCTTGGGTGTTGATAGGTTGAGAAATCAAATCCACCAAAATGGATGAATGATGTTGATGATATTTGAAACCCTAATTACATACAATGCATCCCTCCCTCTTCATCTTATCCCTTTCTTACTTGTACTACATGTTGTTAGAGAATGATCTCCATATCATTTCTCTAAAAATATGGTTCATAGACTGCTATTGACCAACCTCAAAATATGTGCGACTTCTATATAAGTCCACTTATGATTGCTTAACATAGCGTTAAATTTTGTCCCGATTCGAGAAATGATCATTCGTGGCCCAAACCTATGTGTGATCGGTGGAAATAGAACCGACTGTTTTGGAATCCTGGTTCGCGAAATGTCGCGGTAAGCAAGAGTCGCCACCGTCTTTTATTTTCTCCAACAAGGAAAGGACAAAAGCACAACAAAATTCCTTTTCGAGATGTTTCTCGGGTTCGGGAGGTAGATTATAGAAAGGGAAGGTGTTAGCACCCTTTCTATCCGTGGTTATCCACGGGCTCTTAGGTACTTGCTCACTATGTTTTCAAAAGAGTTTGCTTTTCTTGTGTTTGTGGGTTTTGAAAAAGTTTCGTTTTGAAGACTTCTAAGTAACTCTTGTATCAGTCCTCAAGAGTGTATGAAGTGTTTGTTTGAAAACTTTTTGAAAGTGTAGGTGCGAAAAGTTGTTTTTTTGTTTTGAAAGAGCAAGTACCCAGGAGAAATCTACCTACTTTAAGGAATTAGGCTGTGTAAGAGTCCTTTAGACAGTACTATCCCACTATTGAGAAGTAGGTAGCACCGTCATTGGAGTTATTCGGGTCAATTCGATTATAGGGACATGTGTGGTCACCAAAGCAATAGTAGGACGCCTTAGCGGTAACCCTAATGTCTTAGATCCTTTTTATACGAGGCAACCATTTCGAGGCAACTGGATCTTTAGACAGGAGGGCGACCTCTAAAACACCCTATACTTAATGACCACGTCGAGGCAACCAAGTGAGGTGTACACTAGGAGTGGCATGTGCATGTGTGTCAGGTTTCATGTTATATTATCTTTGAACATGCATCATGGTGACTTTCGAGAACTTAAGAACCCTAGAATTCTCCAATGGCAACTTTCGATTCAATACATAATAACTCAATTAACCTATGCCAAAAGCTTCCTGTGGATTCAAGCAATGCAAAACAACCAACAAATCATGTTAAACGCGCATGGAATATGAGTTTCGATTATCAAAATAGTAAGCAAACCGTGAATCTGTTTAGAGTGATTTCTCAAGCTTTAGCGTGTGATTTTGATTGCAAAAGGTCCCTGAGAGTTCCTGCAAGGTATTAGAAATCACAAAATGCTTTGAATCACGTTAGAACCTGTAAAACAGTTTTCAAGTTTTCTTGATTTTTTCCAATATTGGCTATGGCTTTCTGCAACAATTCTCACGTTCAATGCAATAGGTTTAGGTTGTGTACTTATAAAAGAACTGAATTAGGTTAAATCTTGGCCAAGAAATCCATGAAATAATGTTTGTATATTTGATTGAAAATCAAAAAATTTTCAATCTTTTTGATTGGAAAAACATGCCAAACTTGGAGATTTTTGTCCCCTTGATATGCACACGAATTTGCCAGCTTGTCTTGAGCTTGTTTGCTTCACATTGAAAAAATCAAATCTTTGAATTTCCTACATTTTAAATTAATTAAATGAATTAAAATCAATTAAAAATCCAATTAATTAATAAAAAATAAGAAAATAAATTCAAATAATCTTAATGGGTCGTGCATAAGCCTTGTACAAAATTTCAAGAAGAAATTTGAGGCCCATTAGCAAAAACAAGGTGTTTTGAGCAAAGTTGACTTTTGCAAATTCACAAAAATTTCCCAACTTCTCCAATGCATATCTTGCTCAATTTTGATCATATGAACATGTTCTTGGACATTTTGGAAAGGTCTTGAAGTCCTTTAACCAATGCCTTTGGCCCCATGTCATTTGGATTTACCAATCTCAAGTTATGGTCTTTGACTTAAAGTGCCTTTTTGTTGACTTTTGAAATTGACCTATAATGTAGAAATTGATAACTTTTTGTGAGAGCATTTCTTGGACTTGGAGTGTGAAGATGAGTTGTAGGAAATGTCATCCCCTTCAAAATAAGCATTTGATGGGATTTTTCTGATGAACCATGAAAATGTTATGCCTTGGTCAAGATACAATTGACTTTTCTACTGTCCAAAAATAGTAACTTTGGGCATCTTGATGATTTTTGAGCTATCCTTGTGGAATCATGATCAAGACATGATCAAATGATGATTGTGAGCTCAAAATAAGATGTTGACCAAAAATTCTGACTTTTGACTGTGAAATGACCATTTTGCCCCTGCAGTTGACTGTGAAGCAAATGGAGCTTTTGACTGTAGAATTTGGCACTGTGAGTCTTGAGACTTGTCATGTAGATGCTTGAGAACATGTATAGGCCTATGGGACTTGATTGAGCCATTGAAAACCTCAAATTCATTGAAGGAACCAAAACCCTAATTTTGACTGGCTTAGGAGGTGGTTTGGACTGTGCAATCCTTGAGTAGTCTTGAACCATTTGAAGATGATTCTTGACAAACCTTGAAGAATATGGGAGGGAAAATTTTGGGGTACAACAGTTTCCCCTGTTCAATCTTCTTAAACCTGAGGATGTAGATTGGTTTGCGTGCCTTTCGTGATCCGAAGGTGGAAGATGATTGAACACTAGAGTGCCCAGAAATTTGCACTCGCATAGTGTAGTATCAGCAGTGTGATGGCGGGAATGGGCTTATAGATGCGATTTGGAGAGATGATGGGTAGGAGGATGGGCTTATAGATGCCATCTGGATATGTGACAGAATCTTGTCGGGAATGGGCTTATAGATGCCATTTGGAACTGTAATGGATAGTTATGGAGATGGGCTTAAAGATGCTGTCCGGAGGTGTCGATCGCGTAAGAGATTCCTTAGCGAGAACTTGCGTACCTGAGAAAGAGAGATAATTTCCTGGCTTGCTACAGGCGTTGATCTTCAATCTCTTCATGCAGATACTTTCCTGGCTAGATACAGGTATAGATCTACAATCAATCGCTCACAGATATGCCCTGGCTAGATACGGGTATCGAATCTGGAATGAGTTGTCTACAGATATGCCCTGGCTAGATACAAGTATCGAATCTGGAATTAGTCGTCCATAGATATGCCCTGGCTAGATACAGGTATCGAATCCGGAACTTCAAAAGGTTGATCGAGATAGCTTTCCTGGCTGGATACAGGCGTAGACCTCTAATCAGTCGCTCACAGATATGCCCTGGCTAGATACAGGTATCGAATATGGAACTAGTCGTCTACAAATATGCCCTGGCTAGATACAGGTATCGAATCTGGAATTAGTCGTCTACAGATATGCCCTGGCTAGATACAGGTATCGAATTTGGAATTAGTCGTCTACAGATATGCCCTGGCTAGATACAGGTATCGAATCTGGAATTAGTCGTCCACAAATATGCCATGGCTAGATACAGGTATCGAATCTGGAACTTCAAAAGGTTGACCGAGATAGCTTTCCTGGCTGGATACAGGCGTAGACCTCTAATCTGAGAATGAAAGATGACTTCCTGGCTAGATACAGGTATTGATCTTCAAACTCTTCATGTAGATATGCCCTGGCTAGATACAGGTATCGAATCTACAATCAATCGCTAACAGATATGCCCTGGCTAGATACAGGTATCGAATCTGGAACTGCGAAAGTTGATGGTAATTGTCTTTTGATTGACCTTTTCCTGAAAAGGCAAAACATTAGTTGTATGCAATGTCATGATGTATGAAATGCATGATGTCATGATGTTCTCAGGAATAAATGAGATTGTGTCGTATGCACTTTATCATGTATGTAAGCAGGAGGTATGAAATGTGAAATGTTTATGAATGTATTTTCGTCTGGGAAAATAAATCCTTGACGAATGCTGGGAGTTTGTTGAATCCTGGGCTGATGTTTGAAGGGCAGAGTTCTTCGTTTCCGCTGGGGATGATGATTGCAAGAATAAACCGGTAGGAGAAGATGACTCCGCTGGGGAATAAACTTGATGAAGATATTACTCTGCGGGGAATTACTCTGTGGGAAGAGATACTTCGCTGAGATTTTGATGATAACTCCACTGGGGATTCCATTGATAAGCTCTGTTGAGGAATTTGATGAACTCCGTTGGGGATAGGAAGAACTTCGCCGAGGACGATCTTTCCGTTGTAATTTGCTGAGGATAACCCAGTTATAGTCTCTGGTGGGGAATAACCTTTGAATATGGTCGAAGAGAGATATTCGTACTCTGCGGGAGACAAGCTTCCAGAATCTACTGGGAATAAGCTTCCAGAATCTACTGGGGATAAGCTTCCAGAATCTACCGGGGAGATGGTTCAACTCTCATGGGGAAACCTCTGAGGACTGCACTTGGGAATGGCTCCACTAGGATGTCTGGTATTCCGCCGGGGAACAATCTTATATTTCCGTCGAGGAATATTAAGACTACCGGGGATGCTTGCTGAGGAATATATGTACTCCGCTGGGGAATGTTGAGATTTTCTGGGGATACCCAACTTCCTTAAGGCTGACAGTAGCCTAACTCTGCTTGGGGAGAGTGTTGCTGACATGCTAGGGATACTGTGCCTTTTCGGGGCTGATGGGAGACCAACTCTGCTTGGGGAGAGTGTTGCTGAAACCTGTCTTACTCTACGGGGAGTGAAGGTATCCTAGTTACATTCTTCAGCCGAACCTACCTTGGTACCTTGGTGGACAGAGCAACTAGATCACTTAGACAACTCATTATTGCCCCTATTTCTGACGTCACCTGTAATTAATCCTTTGTTTCGCATGCGAACATTTATGATCAGCAATTAATGTCAAATGCATATATCAAAAACGAACATTGGACGTTCTTTGCAAAACAAAACAGAAAAAGGAAAACAATTGGAAATTTGTCTGGAAAATGAGCTTATATTGACTTTGAAATTTGCCTGTAAATAGGCATTTTGTGTACAAGAGGCTGACATCCTAGTAAGAGAACGCCGCCGAATCAAAATAGAGTTTATACAATTTTGTGAAAAGAAAACAAAACAGCTATGTGAAAAATCCCACTGGGTTCCAACTCTGCTATCGCCTTTATGTCTTCAAGCGTCTCATCACTTTGCTGCTTAGTTGACGATGAAGCTGATTGATTGGTGCCGTCTGAGCCTGATAGTTGATACCGAGGTCTGGATGCAAGGTGATCCAATGAGACATAATATTACGCTTATCCCTAACTTTTTCTTGGACCGCCCTTTCGGGTTTTCAGTCCACCGGGATACCCATTTTTGCCCAAGCCGCCTTTTCAGGTTTTCGACTTGCTGGGTGTACAGATTTTTTCATTTTTCATCCCTTATTTTTGCCCGAACCCTTTTGGTTCGCCGGGAAGCCCTTATTTTTGCCTAGGCCAGTCGACCTAGCGGGTCTTTAGTCATGCGTAGTATCTTTTTACTATGTCTGCATTGGTGGGGTGAGGAAGGTCGTCACCATCCATGGTAGTTAGAATCATCGCTCCTCTTGAGAAGATGTTTTTAACCACAAATGGCCCTTCGTACGTAGGGGTCCATTTGCCCCTGGGATCACCTTGAGGTAGAATGATGCGTTTGATTACCAGGTCTCCGACTTGATATTCTTGTCGTCTGTCTTTCTTGTTAAATGCCTTGATCATCCATTTTTGGTACGTCTAACCATGACAAATAGCAGTGAGTCTCTTTTCGTTGATTAGATTTAATTGATCAAGCCGAGTCTGGATCCAGTCATCTTCGCTCAAACCTGCATCCTTCATTATCCGGAGAGAGGGTATCTGGACTTTAATAGGCAAGACTGCCTCCATGCCATAGACCAAGGAAAAGGGTGTTTCCCCTGTTGACGTCCGTGCTGAGGTACGGTACCTATGAAGAGCAAACGGTAACATTTCGTGCCAATCTTTGTAGGTCACTGTCATCTTCTGCACAATCTTCTTGATATTCTTATTAGCTGCTTCTACAGCCCCATTCATCTTCGGCCGGTAGGGAGAAGAGTTGTGGTGTTGTATCTTGAATTGCTCGCAGAGCTCAGTGATCATCTTGTTGTTAAGATTGGTACCATTATCTGTAATAATCCTCTCAGGTACACCGTATCGACAGATCAGGTTATGCCGAATGAACCGTGCCACTACGTTCTTGGTTACGGTAGCAAAGGAAGTTGCTTCGACCCACTTCGTGAAGTAATCAATTGCTACCAGGATGAAGAGATGCCCGTTGGATGCCGTAGGTCTGATCTCGCCGATCATATCAATGCCCCACATTGCAAAAGGCCAAGGTGCTGTCAAGATGTTCAGGGGAACTGGAGGAATGTGCACCTTATCAGCATAGATTTGGCACTTGTGACACGTCCGAGAATGTTGGTAACAGTCGGCTTCAATTGTGGACCAGTAATATCCAGCCCGAAGGATTTTCTTTGCCATGGTATGTCCACTGGAATGCGTTTCGAAGGTACCTTCATGCAGCTCTGCCATGATCCTTTCTGCTTCAGTCTTATCCACACAACGCAGTAAGGTTGAGTCATGGTTTCGCTTGTAGAGAATGTCATTGCTGAGGAAGAACTTTGCCGCGAACCTTCTCATAAACTTCTTGTCATTAACAGATGCGCCTTCGGGGTATTCTTGAGCTTCAAGGTACCTCTTCACTTCATGATACCAAGGCTTTTCTGTTACCTCTTCGGTCTCAAGATCGCAGCAATGTGCAGGTTCATCCAATTTCCAGATAATGATCCGGGGAGCCTCGTTGTCTCATTTAACTTTGAACATAGAAGACATTGTAGCTAGCGCTTCCGCCAACTGATTCTCCTCTCTTGGGAAGTGTTCAAAAGTTATCTCCTCGAAATGGGGAATCAACGTCAATACATACTCCTTGTAAGGAATAAGATTTGGGTGTTTCATATCCCACTCGCCTTTGACCTGACTGATCACGAGAGCGGAATCTCCGAAGACACTTAGAAACTTGATCCTTAGGTCAATTGCAGCTTGAAGACCCATGATGCACGCTTCATACTCCACCATGTTGTTGGTGCAGTTGAAACATAGCCGGGCGGTCAGTGGAGTATGAGTGCCTTTAGGGGATATGATCACAGCGCCAATGTCGTTACCCAAAGCGTTTGAGGCTCCGTCAAAGTGCATAGACCATCATTCGGTCCAGGGACTTCACAATCAGTCACTACCATGATATTCTCGTCTGGAAATTCAAAATTCATGGACTGGTAGTCATCCACTGCCTGGTGTGCCAAATGGTCTGCCAATACACTTCCCTTGATTGCTTTCTGAGTCGTGTACTGGATGTCATATTCGGTCAAGATCATCTTCCATCTTGCTATTCTTCCGGACAAGGAAGACTTTTCGAATATGTACTTGATCAGATCCATCTTTGAAATCAACAGAGTAGTGTGAGTCAACATATACTGTCTTAGCCGGCGAGCAGCCCATACCAAAGCGCAGCAAGTTTTCTCGAGCAGTGAGTATCGGGTCTCACAGTCGGTAAACTTTTTGCTAAGGTAATAAATAGCGTGCTCTTTTCGGCCAGACTCGTCATGCTGCCCCAGCACACATCCCATTGAGCTGTCAAGTACTGTCAAGTATAAGATTAAAGGTCTCCCTTCAACCGGTGGCATAAGAATGGGTGGCTCTTGGAGATACTCTTTGATTCTTTCAAAAGCGGCCTGACATTCATCGTTCCAACGTACTACTTGATCTTTCTTCAGCAGCTTGAAGATTGGTTCACAGGTAGCAGTTAGATGTGAGATGAATTGGGCAATGTAGTTAAGCCATCCTAGAAAACCTCTGACTTCTTTCTCTGTCTTGGGAACTGGCATCTCTTGTATGGCTTTCACTTTGGCAGGGTCCACTTGAATACCTTTATCGCTCACGACGAAGCCTAGTAGTTTTCCAGATCTCACCCCAAAGGTGCACTTGTTTGGGTTCAACCTCAGCTTGTACAACTTCAACTGGTCAAACAACTTCTGCAGATGGTCAAGGTGTTCCTCCTCAGTTTGGGACCTTGCAATCATATCGTCGACATATACTTCAATCTCATGATGGATCATGTCATGAAATAAAGCAACCATGGCATGTTGGTAGGTTGCCCCAGCATTTTTCAATCCAAAAGGCATGACCTTGTAACAGAAGGTGCCCTACTGAGTAACAAAAGTGGTCTTCTCCATGTCCTCAGGAGCCATCTTGATTTGATTATAACCGGAGAAACCGTCCATGAAGGAGAATACCTTATGCTGAGCAGTGTTGTCAACCAGAACATCGATGTGAGGTAGAGGGAAGTCATCTTTAGGGCTCGCCCTGTTCAAATCCCTGTAGTCAACACACATTCAGACCTTACCATCTTTCTTCGGCACTGGAACCACATTGGCAACCCACTGAGGGTAAGAAGTTACTTCTAGAAAACCGGCGTCAAATTGTTTCATAACCTCAACCTTGATTTTCTCGAACATCTCTGGATGCATACGTCAAACCTTCTGTTTTACCGGAGGGCATTCTTCCTTGGTAGGCAGGTGATGAACCACAATGTCGGTATCCAACCCAGGTGTTGTACCCCAAAATTTGCCCTCCCATATTTCTCAAAATATTTCAAGAAAAATTCACAAGTCCAACCCGACGCGTCATATTCAGGTATTCTTTCGCCAAGATATCTCTGATAATATATTCTCAAATTCAGGTTCGGCTCAAGAGTCAATTCTTTAAAGAAGGTATCCGAATGTGTGAGTTTTCTCGAAGAAATATGGTGAAAAAGTGTGCTGAAAGTGCAGTTTTTACGCGCTAAAAAATTCATAACTTGAAGATCGTGACTCGTTTTGAACCCGTTTCGGTGGCCAAAATTCCGTCTTGACATTATCTTTGTTTTCATCTCTCACGGCTGGAAGCCAATTTCGATCAGAAGGTCTTCAAAAATATGGATTTATCAAGTATTTTCATACAGAAAATTTGTGACAGAAGTTTATTTGCGTCATGTTCAGAAAATCATAACTTGGTCGATTTTCATCATATCGAGCTGGTTCCGGCGCCAAAATTTCAAAAATTGAGTTGACTACATTTTCACAGAAGGTATTGAGTTCAAACGGTATTCAAAAGGCCTTCGGTTTTTGCTCAGAGTGCGTGACACGCTGAAAATCCTGAATGCTGAATATTATTTCATCTGGGCCGAAACTTCGAAAATTCATAACTCGGTCAATTTTTATCGGATTGGGCTCATATTTTTACACAAGGTCCCTGACTCGTAGATCTACAACTTTGCTTCAAAAGTAGAGACCGAATTATGCTCTGATCAATACCAGTTTTTTATGTGTCAGAGTCGACACTGGAGCCCAAAATAAGTTTGTCTGAGCTGAAACTTCAAAAATTCATAACTAAGTCACCGTTTATCCGATTGAGCCGATTTTCGGACAGGAGTTAGTTATCGATGTCGGCTACATTTTGTTTTCACATTTCAACTTCAAAAATTGCACTTAAGTCCCTGCGATTTAGCCTGGAAAGTGACAAACTCAAGTGAACATTGGAGGCCGCATTGCACATTCAAAGCCCATTTTCTTTACCCTAATTTCCATTATATAATCACCTTCTTTTCATACAAACCAGGGAGGAGAAAAAAAGAGAGAAAAAACCTTGCCACAACACTGTTAGAATATCAAATTCTTTCAAGAACCCTAAAACATTGAAATTCTTATTACAAATCCCTCTCTCACTACAAACAAGCCATCACAGTTACAAACCAACACCTCACTAATTCTTCAGTAAGGGTAAGGCTGGCTTGATCTCCATGATCAAAAGGGCATAAAAGCATTCATGTCACTACTTTTCCAGTAAGGGTAAGATTGATTTGATCTCCATGATCAAAAGGGTATAATCATTCATACATGCCATATTGTGCCTAAACATTAAATTTCTTCATATATTGGCTTTATTTGCATTTTATGATTTTATTTAATGTGTTCATGAGATTCAACACTGCAGATTTAGACAGGATCCCATGTAGGTTCATTAAGGAACGTTGAGACCAAAAGCCAAATGGTCAAAAGCCAAAAGCCAAATGGCCAAAAGCCAAAAGCCAAAAGCCAAAAGCCAAAAGCCAAAAGCCAAATGGCCAAAAGAACAACTTATGCATGACACCAATACATGGCGAGACAGACATCCTGAGAAGATTAAGGAACGTTGAGGCCAGAACACAAATGGCCAACAGCCAGAATACAAATGGCCATGAAACCCAATCCAATGGCCAAAGAATGCAGACCGTTCAAAAAAACCTCCCCTTGGGCCTGAAACCCCCCTTGGTTTGCATCCTTTTTAATTTTATTTTCTTTTCTTTTCTAATTCTTTTTTAATTGTTTTAATTGTTTTTTTTTTACCATAAAATAATTTTCTATAATAAAAACAGAAAAATCAAAAATACAAATATCTTTAATTATTATTAATTTCATCACTAACCTATTTTTTGTAAATAAACTCTAACAATTAACTTAGTTTAATTTAGGTTTTTAAACTTTAATCTTTTTCTTAATAAGTAAAAAGTATCTAGAATTAGGTTTTTTTGACATTTTCATCTTTTTCTTAAATAAATTATTAATCATCATTATTTATCATTATTATTAATTATCATTAATTTTGTAAATAAACATGTAAATAAATTAATTAACTAGTAAATTAGGTTAACTTTAATATTTTCATTCATAATTAAAATAATCTAGATTTAGGGTTTTCTTTTAATTCTTTTTCTTTATTTTTCATAAATACAAAAAACACTAAAACACTTTCTTTTCTTTAATTAAATAATTAATTGGACTTTAATTTAATTTAATTTCATGCAAAAGGTCAAAACCCTCGGACGTCCTAATTTTAATTCTTTTCACGCATTATTTCTTTCGATCATTATGTAACTGTTTCTCAGATGTAATAGTAATTAGGTTTATCTTTCCGTCTTTACTTTCCGCATCTTTATCAAAAAATGGGTCTTTGTATTTTGGCGATGTATAGACCCGCGCCTTGTAATAGCGTAGGATTTTACTTTCCGCATTTAAATTTCCGCACTTTTAAATTATAATTGCATGAAAGAATGTATGGCCTAAATTAAAAACAAGCGTAGATCACCATGATACATGTACAAGATAAAATATAACATGAAAACGACACACAAATTCACACACCACTCTTAGGGTACGCCTCACTGTTGCCTTGCCCTCGAAACGTGGTCGTCGAGTATAGGACGTTTTAGTAAGTCCTTATGTCCATGACATGATCCAGTTGCCTCGAAACGGTTGCCTCAGAATTAAAAAAGGATCAATGGCATAAGGGTAGCTTCTAAGGTGTCCTACTGTTGCTCTGGTGACCATATTGTCCCTAAAAACGAATTGACCCGAACACCTCCGACGGTGGTGCTACCTACCTCTCAATGGTGGGATGGCACTACCTTAAGGAAATTTTCACAGCCTAATTCCTTAGGGTAGGTAGATGACTCATAGATACTTGCTCTAATTCAAGAAAAATCAAAACTCTTTTCACACCGACACTTTCAAAAGGCTTTCAAAACAATTTTTCAAACACTCTTGAGGACTGATACAAGAGTCGATCTGAAATCTTTAAATGAAACTTTTTCAAACTCACTCACAATTGAAAAGCAAACACTTTTGAAAACATAAGAGCAAGTACCTAAGAGCCCGTGGATAACCACAGATAGAAAGGGTGCTAACACCTTCCCTTTCTATAAATCTACCTCCCGAACCGAGAAACTATCTCATAAGGAATTTTGCTGTGCTTTTGTCTTGTCCATGTTGGAGAAAATAAAAGACGGTGGCGACTCTTGCTTCCGCGACATTTCGTGAACCAGCGTTAAACAATCAGTTCCAGATCCACCGATCACACCAGGCATATCTTCGTAGGACCAGGCAAAGATTTCCACGTAGTCATGCAGCATCTGAATCAACCGTTGCTTCACACTAAGCTCCAGATTTGCACCAATCTTGACTTCCTTTCTGTCTGTCTCAGTACCCAGATTTACCGTTTCCATTGGCTCTTCATGTGGCTGAATGTCCCTCTCTTCCTGGAGTAACAGTCTTGCGAGATCACCAGGCACTTCGCAATCATCTTCACCTTCGTCTTCGGCTAAGTTGATCGGATTTTCGAAGTCATAACTGGCAGTAGCAGAGTCGTTACCAGTGAGATCCAGAGTGGATTGGAACCTGTATAGGTGAGTGTGTGTAAATATAGCTGTTTTGCAATATATAATTAAGAAAGACAAGGAGCGCAAGATTTGAAATGCAAAAAACGTCCAATGCTTTTATTAATGATATATGAAAATGACACACAAAAGCCCTCACAAATGAAGCCACAGTGCCCCGGGTAAGACACCGGGCCATAAAGTTTTAGATTATTGTTTGTTACAAATTCAAAACAAAGGAGTTCATTACTGAGTGACAAAAGTAATAGCTGTGAAGTCTTTGGCAGTCCAGTTGCTTGGTCCACCGTTGGTCGTTGGGTAGATCCAGCTGTCGAATTCAGATTCCTCCACGTCGTCTTCAATAGCATTCACTCCCGAGTTGGTGATGAGCACAGGAGGTCTTCTAATCCTTGCCTTACGAACATCCCTCTGAGCTTCTGCAGTGAAACCCAAACCAAATTTGTCAGTCTTCGGAGTGAAATCAGGAAGTCGGCCCTAGTTTGCACACTCACCCTTCTCAATAACAGCCCGAGCATCCTTTAAGGAAGCCATCTTCAAAGGAGGATCTTCAATCACTGTTTCTGCTGATGCCAATGGCTGAGGGACCTCTTCAAAGTGTTGAAAGGGGGTCTCAATGAACTCCCCATCCATCTCTACATACCGGAATGAGTTGAGGTGGCTGACCATATATTTTTCTTCCCCTTGAACTGTTACGATCTTCCCTCTGACCGGGTATTTCAGCTTCTGATGTAGTGTGGAGGTCATAGCTCCAGCCTTGTGGATCCAAGGACGACCCAGCAAACAAGAGTAGGACGGTCGGATGTCCATCACATAGAATGTTGAATCAAAGACCTGCGAACCAACCCTGATTGGAATGTCAACTTCACCATGTACCATCCTTTTGGACCCGTCAAAGGCCCGGGCAACAATGTTACTTGGTGTTGTACCCCAAAATTTGCCCTCCCATTTCTCATTGATTTCTCCTCACAAAGCTCTTGAAGCTCAAGATCCAGTTAGGGTTTCATCTGCTCAAGACTCCTCCTTGCATTGCTAACCCCAAATTAGGGTTTGTGTTTGCACAAAGATGTTTTGACCTAAAGTTCCCAAGATGACTTTCTTGCTTCATATTGACCTCCTAAGTTTATCCATACCAAGTTTCAAGTCCTGATTCCAAATTTTGCCCAGTCAATTGGACAGTTGACCTAGAAATCAACTGTATTGGGGAAAAAGTCAACTGTGGCCAATTGACAGTCAAATCTCATGAAATTTGATCCACATCAACATTATGAACTCATATGAACCATTTGATCAATTTTGGATCACAATTCCAAAAGAAATTTGATCAGATCACTAAAAGGGCAAAATGGTCATTTTTAGGGTTTTGACTGTACAGAGGCAATTTTTGACTGTTTGACCTAGCCAATGGCAAACCAAGCTCACATATGGACTCAAGGACCCCATGGAATTATCTTGACATGCTCAACAAGTTCAAAAGATCCCAAGTACACAAGATTGACAGTTGAATTTCCCAGTCAATTGATCAGTTTTGACTGTATACTGAAAAGTCAAACTTTGACTTTTTGGTCAAAATCAAGAGTCAAGATTCATTTTTCATCAAAATATGCCAAATCATGGAACTTGTTCACCAAGAAATCACAAATTGCAAATTAGGGTTAGAAAATGGAATTTTTCATAACTTAGAATTTTTCTAAGTTATGAAAAAACCTAATTTTTTCCCAACTTTGCCCCACCTTTTCACCAAGCTCCATTTGGATTCAAACAAAAGTCAAAACATGAAAGTTGTAGCTTGTTGCATAATCTACAACTTTGATTCACAAATTTTTCTCATTTGAAGCTTGTATCTCAAGTTACAATTTTTTGAATAAGGGCACTAAACCATTTTTAACTTAGTAGAATTTTAACCTATTTTGACAAGGTTTTCTACCCCACTTCAAGGCCATTTTTCATACCCTTCCACTTGGAATTTCAATTTGCATTTCAAAGATGGATTGTAGTACACATTCCAAGCTTTTCAAAATGTCCAAGAACTTCTCAAACAACCTCATGGTTAGAGAGAATCGAATTTCACAATATAGCAAAAAACCACTTTGTTCATGACCAAGTTCCATGTCCATAACTTTGCAAATTTGAACTCAGCATGCTTTAGGCTAGATTACAGGTCCTTAAACCAAGTTACACTCCATAATTTAATGTTTGTTCATTGTGCCAAAGTGTTGTTCCATGAGTTCAAGCATTGTACACAAGATTGATCCATTTTTAGATAAAGTGAACTTTCCATTTTTGCAAAAGCTTGCTTTATGTCAATTGGTAAATCAAAGAAGTACATTGCAAATCTGAATGGCACAAGATTATGGACAAATTGCTCTGATCAAGAGAAGATTATGCAGCCCATTAGGAGGCCCCCTACATGCCTAGAACATCAAGTGGCATTTTGTTGCTTAAGAAAGAAGAAAGTCCCATTTTTTGTAACAACTCTCTTACCAGCATTAGCACACAAGAACAAACTTACCAAACACACTCAAGACAACATAACCAAGCTGTGACACGAGCCATTTGCCTCCAAAACACCCTCCATCTCAGAATCATCCTCAAACTGCAAAAACAGGGTTGCCTCTGCAGTTTGAGTGCAAACTCCCATTTCCCTCGAGCATTCTTATCAAAATCAATTCATACACATTCCCTAGCATGTATGCAAGCTAACCATGACCTAAAACCTGACCTGTAATCCCTCTAACAGTTTCCACCATTTTCATTTTTTCCTTTTGCAGTTGAAGTTCCATAGCTTGATTCAGAAGCTTTCAAGACAAAGTAAACATTGGAATAGCATCCCTGGACCTCAAGGAAGCTTTTCCAATCATCACCTTGCACTGAAAGTTCCTCATTCTCCAGATAGAAGTTCAACTGAATAGGTAAAATTTTGAACTCGTATCTCTCTTATTATGCATTTTTAGTCTTAAGTTTGTGAAGAAACAAGGTTCTACTCATAGCCCTGAGCATGTCCATATCTTTACATTTCATTTCTTTTGCCTGAGTTGAGAGAATTTAAGCTTTGAAAATGGTAGAAAACTTAGGTTAAGATTTGGGATCACTAAAATTCTCTCTCATTTTTTAGAGTTAGGAGATGTTTTTTATATATTTGGAATCGTGGATTCATGCTTAACATCTTTTGTGTTGGAAGTTTGTTCAAAAAATCAAAGGATCAGGAGTTAGGAACTTGAGAAGCAGGCGCGCGTTTTTTGAAATTGGTTGTCTAAAGGTTGAAGATAACAGCTTCCTGGGCTGGGCTTGTTGTTATTTCTTTTTGCACCCTGGTTTTGCTATTACACCCCCCAAGCCCATTTGTCTTATTTTTAATCCTTTTTGACTTTTTCTTTTTTTGTTTGACTTGTTTATTTTTTCTCAGCATATTAAAATTTTGAAAATAATTTTCTCATCATTTTTTGATTTTATTTGGTATTTATTTGATTTTCTTTTGATTTATACATATATGTATATATGTTATTATTTAGGATAAATAGAAAAATAGTGTAAATACATTCTCATTTTCATTTTTTATTTTATATTACCCTCTGAAAATATTTCATACAAAAAATACTATTTTCTAAAAAATATTAAATATTATTATTATTATTTATCCATGATACCTATTTAAAATAATGTATATAAATACATATTTGTTAATATACTTAGAATAAAATATCAAATAATGTACATTTTTTTTTTTAATATTTAATACTAAAAAAGGCCTTTTTATAAATATACCATATTTTATTTTATTTTTGTATGCAAATAATAAATATTATGTGAATTAATTAATTAATATACATTTTGATTAAAATTAGGGTTTTTGCCCAAAATATGAAAATACTCAAAAATAATACCTTTTTATTTTCTTATTTTTATTTTACACAAACAACATTTTTTTTTCATACATATAAAAACTTTCTTTTGGCATTTTTGCATATTTATTTAATTTCTATTTAATTATGCAATTTATTTACCTTGCAAATATTCAAAAATGATGTAATAATTTAGATTTAAATTCTTGTCTAAATATTCCCCATTTGTAAATTTGTACCCCCTCCCTATATTACTATGTTGTAATAGCGTAGGAATTTAAATTTCGCACTTTATACGCTTTCTAATTATGCCATGTTAGAATTAGGATTTGCATGCGAAAAACGATAAAAAACAGTTTGACCTAATACAAGATAAATGAGCATGAAAATAAATAACACATCTCACACTAGCACCCCTAGGGTACTCCACTTTGTTGCCTTCAAATAAATGGGCCATGTTGTATGTTGAATTTCTTTGGGCAAAGCAAACAAATTGAATGATCATAGTCCCTCGATAAAACTTTTCAAAACAAAACAAAAACAAATGATCAAGTCCCTTAAAGAAAATTGCCCAAAGACATTTAACGCCGTTGCAATTATGGTCCAAACGATGACCCGCGCCTGTCCCTTTCACCTCCTAAGACAAGATTGTCCACCAAATGCAATGGTGGAACAAAATTGTCAAAAGGTTTAAAAATATAACAAAAATCTTTGAGAAAACTTTAGGGTAGATAAACTCTTAAGTACTTGTCAATTTGCAAAGAAAACACTTGCCTAATTTCAAAACCCACTTCACAAACACTTTCAAAATCAACTTTTCAAACCCTTGAAACATCTTTTAAAAGATAAAACACCTTTTGTAAAACATTCGAGTAAAGAATTGTTACAAAGGTTAGCCTAGCACAAGGCATCTTTTCAAAACATTTTTCAAAACCACACACAAAGCACCATTTCAAACAATTGAAAACCAAGGCAAGATTGATCTAAGCAAGTACCTAAGAGCCCATGGATAACCATGGATAGAAGGGGTGCTAATACCTTCCCCTTCTATAATCTACTCCCCGAACCCAAGAAAAATCTCAAAGGTTTTTGCTGTGCTTTTTAAACCTTTCCTTAGGATAAAATAAAAAGTCGGTGGCGACTCTTGCTCAACCGAAACATTTGCGAAAACAAACGCAAAACCCTAGTCAGTTCTCCCACCGTATCACAGAACTGGCGACTCTGCTGGGGATAATTCTTTGAGTGGAGTAACCTTAGGGCTTAGATCACCCTCTTGCATGACTAATTGTTTGATTTGCTTGCTTTATACTTGGGCTCTATTGTTTGGGTTTATAATCCTCCACCCGGATTTTGGGAAACATTCATAGATAGCAATACGTTGTGGAAACTGTGCGGGGTATACCGACACGGTCTAAGCAATAGCTATATTAGTGTGACATATTTGTGAGTACCGGTAACCCTTGAGTTCAATCAAGGAGAGTACGGGGCCGCTGAGTGATGTCACTAAGCACTAATGACCTAGAACCTTACTTGACCATCTTGGCCTTTTATTAGGGGTAGTGAGATGACCGGCTTTGGTGCAGTCCGAAGTTGGTAGATACTCGATACTACACTCATTGAGGGTTGTTTTCTTGGAATATTTTGGTCGCTAGTTAAGTGGCTAAACCAAAACAATGAACAATGAAAACAATCCAGTGATATTGAGTTCCTTAGAACCCGGTTACTATTTATAGGACAGGTTTTTAAGCCGACTACACTCAAGAGGGTACTTACCTATGAAACCCCATGCAAGCCTGAAACTAGGGTTTGGTGTGATTTGCTTGTACATATGTCTTGTGCATACATCATAAACATCATAAAGCATCATATGCATTCACTAACCATTTCAAGGGTTTGGATCTTCATCATTGTTCTTGTTTTGTAGGTCATGGAAATACCTCGCAGAAATACCATTCAAGTCAACCTTGTGAGAATCTCTCCTCAACTCAAGGAGATCACTTCAAGAATTCCGGAAAATTCATCCTTCAGTGAAAGACATGGTAGACTGCTCAGCCTAGTCAACACCAACATTGAAGAAGACATGATAAAAGTGCTATTCCAGTTCTTTGACCCTCTTCACCACTGCTTCACTTTCCCTGATTATCAGTTGGTTCCCACTTTGGAGGAGTTTTCTCAACTCCTAAGAATCCCTATCCTTAATCAACTACCCTTCAACGGTACGGAGAAGGAACCAAAGCCTGAAGATGTTGCTCGAGCATTACATCTACAGCCATCTGAAATCAAGGGGCATTGGGAAACCAGAAGCGGCGTCAAAGGATTCTTAGCAAAGTTCTTGTTTGAGAAGGCACAAGAATGTTGGAACTCATTGGACCTACAAGCCTTTGAAGAGATTGTGGCACTCCTGATCTATGGGTTGGTCTTGTTCCCAAATCCTGACCAATTGGTAGATGTCAACGCCGTCAAAATCTTCTTAACCAGAAATCCAATACCAACATTGCTTGGGGACATCCTTCACTCATTTTACACACGAACAATGAGAAAGAGGGGTGTTCTCATGTGCTGTACTCCTCTCCTTGCAAGGTGGTTTATTTTGCACCTTCCACAATCTGTCCTGAAGAATGACCAAGGTACAAGGTGGTCCCAACGATTGATGACTCTTACCCATTCTGATGTACATTGGTGTTCTCGGTCTAGAGAAAATGTCATCATTGTTGATTGTTGCGGAGAGTTTCCTAATGTTCCTTTGCTTGGAATCAAAGGAGGTATCACCTACAATCCTTGCCTAGCTTTGAGACAATTTGGATATGCACGGAGGGATGGCCCTCATGACATGTTGATTCCTAGCCTAGTTTTTGACTTCGACAACGATGCGCAAGGACTTCGCCAAAGATTCATCAGAGCTTGGGGAAAACTCAACAAGGTTGATAGCAAGACTCTGGGACACAAGAACTCCATCCCTCTTGAGCCCTATCTCAAGTGGGTACGAGCCCGAGCCTAAAGTCTAATGATGCCTTATCCTCATGTACTCCCAGTGATTAAAGAGCCCGTCAATGAAGGAGAGGTTCCCTACACCATCCTGCATCCAGACATGCCTACATCGTGGGAGGAAATGCAGAAAAGTTGGATTCAGCTCAAGGAGGAACGGAACACTTTTGAAGCTAGCTACTACGCCAGTGAAAAGAAGGTTCTAGAGCTTACCCGCCGACTCCACGAACAAGAGGCCCTCAATACCTACATCGCACCAAAGAGGATGCGCAATGTCTTTCTGCCTTGAGAAGTTTATGTTGTAATATTTGGCCCATGGGGCATTTATGTACTAACAAATTTCTTCTTATTAATATGGCGTGCGTTCTTCTTTGTCTGAAACAATTTTGAATGTCCTAAATCCTTGAATGCATTGCATACATCAGCATACCATTCATCATGTGCATAAGCAGGTCTCACTCCAGGTTTCCTTATCTATCTGCTGTTTATTTCAGTAGGATGGATCTCGAGCAAACAGTTAAAGACCTACAAGCCCAGAATGCACAGTTCCAGCAACTCTTGATGACCTTGGTCAAGAGCCAAGAGGATATAAAGGCTCATCTGGAGAGTAGAGACCCAGTGAAGAAGAAAAAGAGGGTCAGAGTGGCTACTTTGGGGAGGAGATTTGACAGAGAAGCTCGGAGGGTGCTTGAATTTCCTCCTACTTCTGATGAAGGGACTAGTAAAAGAGATCGAGTTGCGGTGCCTTCCGAGTCTGATGCAGAGGAGGAAGAGTTTGAAGAGGATGAAGATTATTCTGACCAGCAGTATCCTCCAGCTGATGATAAGTACAAGGGTTTAGAAGACAGATTGGCTGCCATGGAATTGCAAAGGGTACCGGGTTTGGATTTTGAAGACATGGGCTTGGTCGCCGGAATTGTGATTCCCCCAAAATTCAAGGTGCCAGTGTTTGTAAGGTATGACGGGCTGTCCTGCCCCAAAATGCATCTCAGATCCTATGTGAGAAAGATTCAACCCTATACAGCAGATAAGAATCTCTGGATTCATTTCTTTCAAGACAGCCTGTCGGGAGCTCAGTTGGAATGGTTTTATCAGTTAGAAGGAACCAGTGTCAGAAATTGGGAAGATTTGGCCACCGCTTTCTATAAGCAATACCAGTATAATTCTGATCTTCCTCCTACCCGTACCCAACTTCAGGGTATGTCGCTAGGAACAAGTGAGGGATTCAAGGAATACGCACAAAAATGGAGGGATTTGGCTGGCAGGGTGCAGCCTCCTTTAACCGATCGTGAGCTCGTTGATATGTTTCTTGGGACCCTATCTGGGCCATTTTTCAATCATTTAATTGGTAACTCTTCCGCAGGGTTTACCGATTTGATCCTAACGGGCGAAAGAATCGAGGCTGGCATCAAGTCAGGAAAGATTCAGAAGGGTGTCGCTGCAAGTGTTGAGAAGAAGCCGTTTAAGAAGGAGACAGCTATGGTATATTCTCAAAGAAGAGCAGGGAAGATGGAGCGTCGGCCGACTGTGGGGGCCGTAATGATTCAAAACACTCCGAGTGAGCAGCCTTGCTACAACCAATCCAGACCAAACCAGCAACGGGTGGAAAGGCCACAACGGCAGTTCACCCGTATTAATATGACTCCAGCGCAGGTGCTTCCCCATCTGTTGAAATTGAATCTTTCCACTATCAAGGAGGCGCCAAAAAATGTAAATACATCCTCTCCGCATTATCATGCCAATGCCAAGTGCGCCTATCATTCAGACAGTGTTGGACACGACACCAATGATTGTTGGGCACTCAAGCATAAGATCCAGGACCTGATAGAGGCTAAGGAGGTAGAGTTTGACGCTCCAGAAAAACCCAATGTGATATCTGCACCTATGCCGAAGCACGGTCGGAGTGTCAATGCCATTGAAGAGGATCTGTATGTTGCTGATGTTGGCGATCTGACTACTCCACTGTTAACCATTAAGTTGAATTTGTTAAGGGCCGGGATCTTCCCGGGATGTAAAGAAGACTGCTACTGTTGCCACTCTCTGCCGTTTGATTGTCCGCTATTGAAGAAAGGCATCCAAGGCCTTATGGATAGCCGACAAATTTTGTTCGAAAAAGTTCCTGCTGTTCCAGTTCCTGTTGAAAGTGTCTCAATCATAACCATTCACGCCAATCTTTCCGAGGCCGTCAAAAAGCCAGTTAAGATTACACCAGCTGCAAAGTCTATACCTTTGAAGATAACAATGCTGGGACCTGTTCCCTATGTTTCTGAGAAGTCGATACCTTGGAACTATGGTGGTGACATCTACTACCATGGTATCAAGCAAATCGAGGTAATTGAAGAAAATTCAGATGATGAAGAAGCCAGCATTAGTAACATTGCGGGCACCAGCAAAATCACCAGGAGCGGGAGAATATTTTCTCCAGAGATTGCCCCTCCAAGAGCAGTCTTTGGACCCTCATCCGCTAAAAAAGTCATCCCTGCACCAGTAAAGCTCTCCGCTAGAACTCCTTTGATTGAAGAAATTTTCGTTCCTAGTGCTGTCTCTCCTACCATTGCCGATAAAGGAAAAGGAATACAAGATGAGCCCGTCAGGACGAGGGCTCAACCTTTGGTGATTCCGGAGGCCTCCAAGAAAGAAATGGACGAGATTTTGAGGATAATCAAGAGAAGTGATTACGATGTGGTGGAACAGTTGGGGCAAACCCCCTCCAAGATCTCCATGCTGGCACTGTTGCTTTGCTCAGAAGCGCACGCTCAAGCTTTGATTAAGTTTCTAAAGGCAGCTCATGTGCCCCAGGAAACCTCTGCAGATCAATTTCAACATTGCGTGGCTAGTCTGACTGCAGACAATGGATTAGGTTTTTCTGATGCCGACCTGACCCCTAAAGGCCGAAATCACAATGATGCGTTGCATATTTCAATCGAGTGTCGCGGAACCACCCTTGCACATGTTTTGGTTGATACCGGTTCATCGCTGAATGTTTTGCCTAAGAAGGCCTTGGACCAGCTAGATTGCGAAGGGTTGGAATTGAAGCCGAGTGATATTGTCGTCAGAGCTTTCGATGGGTCAAAGAGGATGGTCCATGGAGAAGTCGAAATTCCTGTTAAAATAGGTACTGAGGTGTTTAAATCCACTTTCTATGTAATGGACATCCGTCCATCATATTCCTGCCTGCTAGGTAGACCTTGGATACACCACGCTGGGGCAGTCACCTCATCTTTGCACCAGATGCTGAAATATCCTGTAAAGGGAAAGATCATTACGGTCCACGGCGAAGAAGAGTATATGATTAGCCATTTAAATTCTTTCCGATATGTGGAGGTTGAAGGGGAATTCATTGAGACACCGTTTCAACATTTCGAAGAAGTGCTTCCTGAGATAGCAGTGGCGAAGTTGGCAGCTGAGACACCGAGACAGATGGCCAGGATGGCATCTCTGGAGGATGCAAGGGCTGCAGTTAAAGAAGGGAAGAATTCAGCGTGGGGGCAGTTACCCGATTTTCCGCATAAGGTTGATAAGCTTGGATTAGGTTTCACCACCGCTGGCCAGAAAGCTATGCGCCGGTCAAAGATTGAGAGAGCGCCAGTCAAAATTTCTCCTTACCAAATCAACGCCCTGGAAGATGAAGACAAAGAAAGCAACTTTGAAGAATGGATTCATCCAACTGTCAGAGGAGGGTTGAGCAATTGGGAGGCTAAGGACTTTGTCCCCATTACTTTTATTCCTCAGTAATTTATCTATCAAACATTTCCTATTTGGTCTGTAATATTTTTACTTTCAAACAATCCATACACTATCTTTTCGCCTCCTGCCTTACCCGGGGCATGTAGGTCCACTTGTAAGGGTTTTGACTATTTTTCATATTCATATGCCATGTTTAATGATTCATTGGACGTTTTTCATTTGATAAACTGCTTGTGTTCATTTTCTTTCCTTTTGCATTTTTTGTTTAAGGATGGCTATCCCTTACACAGACCCACACTCACCAATGCAGGTACCCATCCACTCCGGATTCCATGGGTGACTATTCTGCTGTATCTTTCAATAACTCTGAAGACCTGGTCAATCTAGCCGAGTATGAAGATGACGAAGGTTGTGAAGTACCAGGGGAACTAGCCAGACTTCTGCAACAAGAGGAAAGGGCCATCTTACCGCATGAAGAGCCATTGGAAACTGTCAACTTGGGAACCGAGGAGAATCGGAAGGAGGTGCAAGTGGGTGCCAACCTGGAACCAGAAGTTAAGGAACGCTTGGTACAATTACTGAATGAGTATGTTGAAATCTTCGCTTGGTCCTATGAAGACATGCCGGGCCTAGACACAGACATCGTGGTTCACCGTCTCCCCACAAGAGAAGACTGTCCACCGATCAAGCAAAAAGTTCGCCGAATGAGGCCTGACATGTCCGAAAAAATCAAAGCAGAAGTAATGAAGCAGTTCAATGCTGGCTTTCTGGCTGTTACGTCCTATCCTCAATGGGTCGCTAACATTGTACCAGTGCCTAAGAAGGATGGCAAAGTCAGAATGTGTGTGGACTACCGGGATTTGAATAGGGCCAGCCCTAAGGATGATTTCCCGCTACCTCATATTGACATCTTGATCGACAATACAGCTCAGCATAAGGTGTTTTCCTTCATGGACGGATTCTCGGGCTACAATCAAATCAAGATGGCTCCCGAGGATATGGAGAAAACAACTTTTGTCACACAATGGGGCACTTTCTGTTACAAAGTGATGCCGTTCGGGCTGAAGAACGCAGGGGAAACTTATCAACGCGCCATGGTAGCTCTATTTCATGACATGATACATCATGAGATTGAAGTTTACGTAGACGATATGATAGCTCGGTCACAAACAGAGGAAGAGCACCTTGAACATCTGGAAAAGCTGTTTTCCAGATTGAAAGAATACAAGTTAAGGCTGAATCCAAGCAAATGCACTTTTGGAGTTAGGTCTGGTAAACTCCTGGGATTCATTATAAGCAACAAAGGCATTGAAGTCGATCCGGCAAAAGTAAAAGCAATACAAGAGATGCCTGCTCCCCGTACTGAAAAGGAAGTTAGAGGTTTCTTGGGGCGCATAAACTATATTGCCAGATTCATTTCGCATCTGACTTCTACCTGTGAGCCAATTTTCAAACTCTTGAAAAAAGATCAGGTAGTTGAATGGAACGACGACTGCCAAGCTGCTTTTGATAGAATCAAGGAGTATTTGCTAGAACCTCCTATTCTGATGCCACCCGTCGAAGGAAGACCATTGATCATGTATTTGACCGTCTTGGATAACTCAATGGGGTGTGTTTTGGGCCAGCATGACGAGTCTGGTCGAAAAGAGCATGCTATTTATCACCTTAGCAAAAAGTTTACCGACTGTGAGACTCGCTACTCACTGCTCGAGAAAACTTGCTGCGCTTTGGTATGGGCTGCTCGCCGACTAAGACAGTATATGCTGACCCATACTACCTTGTTGATATCCAAAATGGACCCTATCAAATATATCTTCGGAAAGCCCGCTTTATCTGGAAGGATAGCCAGATGGCAAATGATCTTGACCGAGTATGACATCCAGTACACCACCCAAAAAGCTATAAAAGGGAGTGTATTAGCTGACCATCTGGCTCATCAGGCTATCGAAGACTATCAACCCATGAGATTTGATTTCCCAGACGAGGACATCATGAATTTGGACAACATTAAAGGTGATGGACCGTATGACGGACCCAAAAAGGGATCCCGATGGACCCTGTACTTTGATGGTGCTTCAAATGCACTCGGAAACGGCATTGGCGCAGTACTCATTTCTCCGGAAGGATGCCACACTCCTTTCACGGCCCGACTTTGCTTCAGCTGCACAAACAATATGGCTGAGTATGAAGCCTGCATCTTTGGTCTCAAGGCTGCTATAGACTCGGGGATCAAATCTTTGATCGTATTCGGGGACTCGGCTTTGGTCATCAGCCAGATCAAAGGAGATTGGGATACCAAACATCCTAATCTTATTCCATACAAAGAACATGTTCTGACATTGTTGCCTCACTTCAAGCAAATTACCTTCGAGCACTTTCCGCGAGAAGAGAATCAGCTAGCAGATGCTCTAGCCACAATGTCCTCCATGTTTAAACTCAACTGGGATAACGAGGCTCCCCAAATCACCATCGAACGAATGGATGAACCCGCGCATTGTCACGAGATTAATACCGAAGAAGTAGTGGAACAACCTTGGTTCCATGAAATCAAAAGGTATCTCGAGACCCAAGATTATCCTGAAGGAGCTTCCGTGAATGACAAGAAGTTCTTAAGGAAATTCGCTGCTAAGTTCTTCCTGATCAACGACACCCTTTACAAACGAAGCCATGATTGTGTATTACTCCGATGTGTGGATAAGGCTGAAGCAGAATTGATCATGACCGATATACACAGCGGCCCATTCGGCACTCACTTGAGCGGGCATACAATGGCTAAGAAGATCCTAAGGGCAGGCTATTACTGGTCTACCATGGAGGCTGACTGCCATCAACATTCCCGTACTTGTCACAAGTGTCAAGTCTATGCTGACAAAGTTCATATCCCTCCGGTTCCCCTCAACGTCCTGACTGCTCCATGGCCCTTTGCAATGTGGGGCATTGATATGATTGGAGAGATCAAACCCACGGCTTCCAACGGACATCGCTTCATCCTGGTTGCCATTGACTACTTCACTAAATGGGTCGAAGCAGCTTCCTTCGCCTCTGTCACCAAAAATGTGGTCGCCCGCTTTATCAAGCAAAATCTCATATGTCGGTGCGGTGTTCCAGATAGGATCATCACAAACAACGGTACAAATCTGAATAATACAATGATCACTGCATTATGCGAACAGTTCAAGATTTATCATCACAATTCATCTCCCTATCGGCCGAAGATGAACGGTGCTGTTGAAGCTGTGAACAAAAACATTAAAAAGATTATTCAGAAAATGACAGTCACTTACAAAGACTGGCATGAGATGTTACCGTTTGCGCTGCATGGATACCGTACGACGATACGCACTTCAACTGGGGCAACCCCATTTTCTTTGGTTTATGGCATGGAAGCTGTTTTGCCTATGGAAGTTCAGATCCCGTCTCTAAGAATTATGAAGGATGCAGGTTTGAATGAAGATGATTGGATGCAGACCCGACTTGATCAACTCAATCTGATCGACGAAAAGCGACTTGCGGCTATATGTCATGGTCAGATGTATCAAAAACGGATGATCAAGGCCTTCAATAAGAAAGTCAGACGTCAAGTGTATCAAGTCGGAGATCTAGTAGTCAAGCGGATTATCTTGCCGCAAAGTGATCCCAAGGGAAAATGGACTCCTACATATGAAGGACCATTTGTGATCAAAAACATATTTTCAGGTGGTGCGATGATTCTGACCACCATGGACGGCGATGATTTGCCGCACCCCACGAACGCAGACATAGTCAAAAGATACTACGCATAAAATAACCCGACAAGTCGAAAACCCGAAAGGGCGGCTTGGGCAAAAATGGGCATCCCGGTGAACCGAAAACCCGAAAGGGCGGTTCAGGCAAAAATTAGGGATAAAAACAAAAAAATCTGTACACCCGGCAAGTCGAAAACCCGAAAGGGCGGCTTGGGCAAAAAGGGGTTTCCCGGTGGATCGAAAACCCGAAAGGGCGATTCAGGCAAAAGTTAGGGAATTAAAGCGTATGACTATGTCTCGTCAGATCACTTCAAAGACAGTCTCTTCATCAACCGGTTCCAGGTTTCTGATCAATCTAGTCATCGTCAAACGAAGCATTGAATGGACAGATGTTCGGAGTTGTGAAAGCTACAACAGAATGGAATCCCATGGAATTATTTCACATAGCCATCTTTGTTTTGTATAAATTTTTCAAATATTTACGACGAGATCCTCTTACTAGGATGATTGTCTCCTTTGTACAAATATACCCAAAGAAAATCAATACAAATACTCTTCCCAAAATTTGTGTCATTTCCCTTTTTCTTTTTCTCTTGCACTATTTGTTTTATTTTGAGAAACGTCCAATGTTTTGTTAAATAGGCATATGCATTTGAAACATGATCACTTCCTAATTGAACCTAAGAAAAGGATTACTGATGGGATAAAAGTACAAACGGATATTTTGACACCCTTTCAAAGGAAATCCCTCAAGATTTGTAATCCACATCCCTGGCAAACCCTGAGGTCTATCTCCAGCAGACCCTCGAAGCTTATCCCCAGTAAGGTTCTGAAAGGTATTCCCCGTAGAGTACGGACGTCCCTTCCGAGTTTTATTCAAAGTTATTCCTCACAAAGGCTTATAACTGGGTTATCCTCATCTAACAACCGGGGGAGATCGCGCTCACCCAAAATTCTTCCTATCCCCAGCGGAGTTCCTCAAAATTCCCCCAACAATAACTTATCAATACTATCCCCGGAGGAGTCTATCTTTGCAAATCCCCAGCCAGAGAATCTTCCGGAAATCATTTTCCCTCAGAGTTTAAGCCTCAGTATCCCCAGCAGATCAAAAGCTTCAAATGGACAACCCCCAGCAAAGTCAGACTTTCAAACCTTCTCCCCACAGAGTTTTAGGAAGAAAATCTTGAGTTCCCCAGTAAAATCTCCAGAGATACTTCTCTCCAAGCTGAAGATTCTCGATCTGGCCTCCCCAGCATTAAGTCCACTAGTTTGGTACTCCCCAGTAGAAGACTTCAGGAATTCCCCAGAAGATTGGTATACAACCCAAGCTCCAGGTTCCCCAGTAACGACCCAGGACTTATCTTCCCCGGCAGCAGTCAGGATACTTCTATCTTCCGCTGTCCCGGATTCATCTATCCTATGCAAGACAGCTCTCCAGCTTACATGCACATCCATTTACATTCATAACACCATAATATACATTATATCATGCATCATAGCATTGCATCCAACTAACTCTTTGCCTTTTTTCAGGTAAGATCAGTCGACAGACTAAAATCATTCAAATCTCAAGATTTCTGAAAACAGTTCACGGGTTCTCCAAGTAAACGGATGTTAACCTATCACTTGTTCAGATTCTTCCCAAGACTTCTGAAAACAGTTCATGGATTCTTCCCAAGTAACGGATGTTAATCTATCAGCTTGTTCAGATGCACCTTTGAATTCAGTTTACGGAAGCTTCCCAACAACGGATGCTGCTCTATTGCTGATTCAATCTCAAGATTTCTGAAAACAGTTCACGGGTTCTCCAAGTAAACGGATGTTAACCTATCACTTGTTCAGATTCTTCCCAAGACTTCTGAAAACAGTTCATGGATTCTTCCCAAGTAACGGATGTTAATCTATCAGCTTGTTCAGATGCACCTTTGAATTCAGTTTACAGAAGCTTCCCAACAACGGATGCTGCTCTATTGCTGATTCAATCTCAAGATTTCTGAAAACAGTTCACGGGTTCTCCAAGTAAACGGATGTTAACCTGTCACTTGTTCAGATTCTTCTCAAGACTTCTGAAAACAGTTCATGGATTCTTCCCAAGTAACGGATGTTAATCTATCAACTTGTTTAGATGCAACTTCTTAAAGACAGCTTACGGAAGCTTCCCAACAACGGATGCTGCTCTATTGCTGATTCAATCTCAAGATTTCTGAAAATAGTTCACGGGTTCTCCAAGTAAACGGATGTTAACCTGTCACTTGTTCAGTTTCTTCTTCCAGACTTCTGAAAACAGTTCATGGATTCTTCCCAAGTAACGGATGTTAATCTATCAACTTGTTTAGATGCGACTTCCTGAAAACAGCTTGCAGGTTCCTCCCAATAACGGATGTCAACCTACTGCTTGTTCAGACCCCCAATTCAGAAATGGTCCAAAGCTTGGACACTTTCCTAATATTCCCTTCCAGATGGCATCTTTAAGCCCATCCCCGACAAGTTTCTGTCACTCTCCCAGATGGCATCGTTAAGCCCATCTCCAAATGGCATCTCTAAGCCCATTACCGCATCCAGTGCTTTGATGAGTGCAAATTTCCGGGCACTCTAGTGTCCAATCTCCTTTTACCCTCGAGTCACGAAAGGCAAGCTTGCCAATCTAACTCTTCAGGTCCAAGAAGATTGAACAGGGGCAACTGTTGTACCCCAAAATTTGCCCTCCCATTTCTCATTGATTTCTCCTCACAAAGCTCTTGAAGCTCAAGATCCAGTTAGGGTTTCATCTGCTCAAGACTCCTCCTTGCATTGCTAACCCCAAATTAGGGTTTGTGTTTGCACAAAGATGTTTTGACCTAAAGTGCCCAAGATGAATTTCTTGCTTCATATTGACCTCCTAAGTTTATCCATACCAAGTTTCAAGTCCTGATTCCAAATTTTGCCCAGTCAATTGGACAGTTGACCTAGAAATCAACTGTATTGGGGAAAAAGTCAACTATGGCCAATTGACAGTCAAATCTCATGAAATTTGATCCACATCAACATTATGAACTCATATGAACCATATGATCAAGTTTGGATCACAATTCCACAAGAAATTTGATCAGATCACTAAAAGGGCAAAATGGTCATTTTTAGGGTTTTGACTGTACAGAGGCAATTTTTGACTGTTTGACCTAGCCAATGGCAAACCAAGCTCACATATGGACTCAAGGACCCCATGGAATTATCTTGACATGCTCAACAAGTTCAAAAGATCCCAAGTACACAAGATTGACAGTTGAATTTCCCAGTCAATTGATCAGTTTTGACTGTATATTGAAAAGTCAAACTTTGACTTTTTGGTCAAAATCAAGAGTCAAGATTCATTTTTCATCAAAATATGCCAAATCATGAAACTTTTTCACCAAGAAATCACAAATTGCAAATTAGGGTTAGAAAATGGAATTTTTCATAACTTAGAATTTTTCTAAGTTATGAAAAAACCTAATTTTTTCCCAACTTTGCCCCCACCTTTTAACCAAGATCCATTTGGATTCAAACAAAAGTCAAAACATGAAAGTTGTAGCTTGTTGCATAATCTACAACTTTGATTCACAAAGTTTTCTCATTTGAAGCTTGTATCTCAAGTTACAATTTTTTGAATAAGGGCACTAAACCATTTTTAACTTAGTAGAATTTTAACCTATTTTGACAAGGTTTTCTACCCCACTTCAAGGCCATTTTTCATACCCTTCCACTTGGAATTTCAATTTGCATTTCAAAGATGGATTGTAGTACACATTCCAAGATTTTTAAAATGTCCAAGAACTTCTCAAACAACCTCATGGTTAGAGAGAATCGAATTTCACAATATAGCAAAAAACCACTTTGTTCATGACCAAGTTCCATGTCCATAACTTTGCAAATTTGAACTCAGCATGCTTTAGGCTAGATTACAGGTCCTTAAACCAAGTTACACTCCATAATTTAATGTTTGTTCATTGTGCCAAAGTGTTGTTCCATGAGTTCAAGCATTGTACACAAGATTGATCCATTTTTAGATAAAGTGAACTTTCCATTTTTGCAAAAGCTTGCTTTATGTCAATTGGTAAATCAAAGAAGTACATTGCAAATCTGAATGGCACAAGATTATGGACAAATTGCTCTGATCAAAAGAAGATTATGCAGCCCATTAGGAGGCCCCCTACATGCCTAGAACATCAAGTGGCATTTTGTTGCTTAAGAAAGAAGAAAGTCCCATTTTTTGTAACAACTCTCATACCAGCATTAGCACACAAGAACAAACTTACCAAACACACTCAAGATAACATAACCAAGCTGTGACACGAGCCATTTGCCTCCAAAACACCCTCCATCTCAGAATCATCCTCAAACTGCAAAAACAGGGTTGCCTCTGCAGTTTGAGTGCAAACTCCCATTTCCCTCGAGCATTCTTATCAAAATCAATTCATACACATTCCCTAGCATGTATGCAAGCTAACCATGACCTAAAACCTGACCTGTAATCCCTCTAACATTTTCCACCATTTTCATTTTTTCCTTTTGCAGTTGAAGTTCCATAGCTTGATTCAGAAGCTTTCAAGACAAAGTAAACATTGGAATAGCATCCCTGGACCTCAAGGAAGCTTTTCCAATCATCACCTTGCACTGAAAGTTCCTCATTCTCCAGATAGAAGTTCAACTGAATAGGTAAAATTTTGAACTCGTATCTCTCTTATTATGCATTTTTAGTCTTAAGTTTGTGAAGAAACAAGGTTCTACTCATAGCCCTGAGCATGTCCATATCTTTACATTTCATTTCTTTTGCCTGAGTTGAGAGAATTTAAGCTTTGAAAATGGCAGAAAACTTAGGTTAAGATTTGGGATCACTAAAATTCTCTCTCATTTTTGAGAGTTAGGAGATGTTTTTTATATATTTGGAATCGTGGATTCATGCTTAACATCTTTTGTGTTGGAAGTTTGTTCAAAAAATCAAAGGATCAGGAGTTAGGAACTTGAGAAGCAGGCGCGCGTTTTTTGACATTGGTTGTCTGAAGGTTGAAGATAACAGCTTCCTGGGCTGGGCTTGTTGTTATTTCTTTTTGCACCTTGGTTTTGCTATTACACCCCCAAGCCCATTTGTCTTATTTTTAATCCTTTTTGACTTTTTCTTTTTTTGTTTGACTTGTTTATTTTTTCTCAGCATATTAAAATTTTGAAAATAATTTTCTCATCATTTTTTGATTTTATTTGGTATTTATTTGATTTTCTTTTGATTTATACATATATGTATATATGTTATTATTTAGGATAAATAGAAAAATAGTGTAAATACATTCTCATTTTCATTTTTTATTTTATATTACCCTCTGAAAATATTTCATACAAAAAATACTATTTTCTAAAAAATATTAAATATTATTATTATTATTTATCCATGATACCTATTTAAAATAATGTATATAAATACATATTTGTTAATATACTTAGAATAAAATATCAAATAATGTACATATTTTATTTTTTTAATATTTAATACTAAAAAAGGCCTTTTTATAAATATACCATATTTTATTTTATTTTTGTATGCAAATAATAAATATTATGTGAATTAATTAATTAATATACATTTTGATTAAAATTAGGGTTTTTGCCCTAAATATGAAAATACTCAAAAATAATACCTTTTTATTTTCTTATTTTTATTTTACACAAACAACATTTTTTTTCATACATATAAAAACTTTCTTTTGGCATTTTTGCATATTTATTTAATTTCTATTTAATTATGCAATTTATTTACCTTGCAAATATTCAAAAATGATGTAATAATTTAGATTTAAATTCTTGTCTAAATATTCCCCATTTGTAAATTTGTACCCCCCTCCCTATATTACTATGTTGTAATAGCGTAGGAATTTAAATTTCGCACTTTATACGCTTTCTAATTATGCCATGTTAGAATTAGGATTTGCATGCGAAAAACGATAAAAAACAGTTTGACCTAATACAAGATAAATGAGCATGAAAATAAATAACACATCTCACACTAGCACTCCTAGGGTACTCCACTTTGTTGCCTTCAAATAAATGGGCCATGTTGTATGTTGAATTTCTTTGGGCAAAGCAAACAAATTGAATGATCATAGTCCCTCGATAAAACTTTTCAAAACAAAACAAAAACAAATGATCAAGTCCCTTAAAGAAAATTGCCCAAAGACATTTAACGCCGTTGCAATTATGGTCCAAACGATGACCCGCGCCTGTCCCTTTCACCTCCTAAGACAAGATTGTCCACCAAATGCAATGGTGGAACAAAATTGTCAAAAGGTTTAAAAACATAACAAAAATCTTTGAGAAAACTTTAGGGTAGATAAACTCTTAAGTACTTGTCAATTTGCAAAGAAAACACTTGCCTAATTTCAAAAACCACTTCACAAACACTTTCAAAATCAACTTTTCAAACCCTTGAAACATCTTTTAAAAGATAAAACACCTTTTGTAAAACATTCGAGTAAAGAATTGTTACAAAGGTTAGCCTAGCACAAGGCATCTTTTCAAAACATTTTTCAAAACCACACACAAAGCACCATTTCAAACAATTGAAAACCAAGGCAAGATTGATCTAAGCAAGTACCTAAGAGCCCATGGATAACCATGGATAGAAGGGGTGCTAATACCTTCCCCTTCTATAATCTACTCCCCGAACCCAAGAAAAATCTCAAAGGTTTTTGCTGTGCTTTTTAAACCTTTCCTTAGGATAAAATAAAAAGTCGGTGGCGACTCTTGCTCAACCGAAACATTTGCGAAAACAAACGCAAAACCCTAGTCAGTTCTCCCACCGTATCACACTTGGCTTGAGCTCTAAACCCTCACAATCCAGCCTGTCTAGAGCTTTCTTGGGCAATAAATTCAACGAGGATCCAGTGTCAACCAGCACATGGGCAAGAGTAGTGCCTCTGCATTCAATAGAGACATTCAAGGCATCATTATGGTTCTTCCCCTTAGCAGTCAGATCAGCGTCAGAGAAACCCAAACCATTATCGGCAGTTAAGTTGGATACACACTCGGTAAATTGATCAGCAGATGTCTCTTGTGGCACGTGGGCCGTTTTCAGGAAGGTAATTAGGCCTTGGCATGGGCCTCTGAACACAGCAACAGTGATAGCATAGAAATTTTAGATGGGGTGTGCCCCAGCTGCTCAACTACATTGAAATCACTATTCTTGATAATCTTGAGAATTTCTTCCATCTCCTGTTTGGAAGCTTCAACAGTGGTTGTCTTTGGTGCCTCCGTCTGGGCAGGCACATCAGTAGCAATCCCTTTTCCCCGAGCGTCAGATGACTCGGCAGCAGGGGTAGAAATAGGAACTTGGCCAGGCAGGGAAGTGGGCACACTTGCAGGTGTAATGACAAGAGGTCTCTGGATTGGCGGCACAATATCTGGTGAGAACAGTCTACCACTACGAGTGACTTTGGCAGGCCCGGTGATATTGCTGACGCCGGTACTAGTATCAAACTCTTGTTTAATTCCAAGCACATAAACATCTGCCCCATAGTGCCAAGGGACAGCTTTGTCGGATGTATAGGGAATGGGCCCCGGAACAGTGATGATGATAGGAGAAACCTTCTGAGTAGACATAATTTTGACAGGCTTCTTTGAGGGAGCCTTAGGAGAGTTGTTGAAAATTGTAACAATGGACACTTCTTCAGCAGGGATAGCAGGAACAACAATCTTCTCGAACAATATCTCTTTATTATCCATCAGGCTTTGGATACCTGATTTCAACAAAGGACAACCAGCAGGTGAAACAGGACATAGAAGGCAACTTCTACCACATCCCGCAAATAAACCGGCTAACAACAGGTTCCTTTTGACAGTCAACAACAGAGTAACAATCTCATCCACAGAGGCTACATACAGGTCTTCTTCCACAGCATTCACTCCATGCTGGGGCATGGGAGTTGTCACAACATTGGGCCTTTCGGGCGCCTCGAACTGTATTTCTTTAGCATCAATAAGGTCCTGAACCTTATTCCTCAGAGCCCAACAATCATCCGTAGTATGCCCCGGGCTGTCAGAGTGATAAGCGAGCGGGCGTTGGGATTGTACTTTGGAGAGGTTGTGTTCACAACCTTAGGAGCTTCCTTTATAGTTACCAGATTGGTTGATAGCAGTTGCGGCAATATCTGTGACAAGGTCATACTGAGCCGAGTGTACTGCCTTTTGGGTCTCTCACCCCTTGGTTGGTTATATTGCTGAGGAGCAGCAGCAGGCTTAGAAATAACCACCGCGTT
Source organism: Vicia faba (assembly GCA_948472305.1). Lineage (NCBI taxonomy): Eukaryota > Viridiplantae > Streptophyta > Magnoliopsida > Fabales > Fabaceae > Vicia > Vicia faba. Next base: position 1,282,663,195 of record OX451740.1, on the reverse strand, counting down.
GACAGCTTGGCGGCGTTTCGGTTTATTTTGTCTCCTTGAGCCATAAACAGCACTAGATTCTTTCTTGAAGGGCTTCTTTTCAGTACTCGAGGAGGCACCTTTCTGTATCTTCCCAGACTTGATACCAGCTTCTATCCTCTCACCAGTTAAGATCAGATCTGTGAACCCGGTAGAAGAATTCCCAATCAGATGGTTGAAGAACGGATCAGACAGGGTCCCCAAGAACATGTCCACAAGTTCACGGTCAGTCAAAGGTGGCTGCACCCTTCCAGCCAGGTCTCTCCACTTTTGAGCGTACTCCTTAAATCCTTCACCCGTCCCTAGTGACATACCCTGGAGTTGGGTACGCATAGGAGCGAGGTCGGAATTATACTGATACTGCTTATAAAATGCAGTAGCCAAGTCCTCCCAGTTTCGAATACTGGCTCCATCCAGCTGATAGAACCATTCGAGTTGAGTCCCTGAAAGACTATCCTAGAAGAAATGGATCCATAGATTTTTGTCAGCAGTGTAAGGTTGGATCTTCCTTACATATGACCGGAGGTGCAGCTTAGGACAGGAAGCTCCGTCGTACTTTTCAAAAGCAGGTGCCTTGAACTTGTGAGGGATCACCACACCAGAAGATAAGCCTAGGTCTCAAAAGTCCAACCCGAGCACATGTTGGATCTCCATAGCGCTTAAGCGGTCCTCTAGCTGTTTGTACCTGTCCTCAGCAGGAGGGTACTGTTCATCATTGTAATCTGTCTCGTTGTCGGAGACCACGGGACTAGGAACCCTTCTCTCTTGGGGACTGTCTTTCCCTACAGAGGAAGTAGCCAGATCAGCCTCATTTTGTAGTCTATTCCCAAACCTCCATCCAGTGTTGAACAGCACAGTCCTCTTCTTCTTCTTCTTCTTCAGAATCAGAGTCTTCAACTCCTGTTGACCCTGGGCTAAGCTCATGACCAACTCTTGGAACTGGGCGTTCTGGGTCTGGAGGGCCTTGATAGCTTGTTCAGTAGTAGGCTCAGAAGACATGATGATTGCTGAAATAAACAGCGAAGAAGAATAAGCAACCTATAGAAAAAGGGTACCTGTTATGCATATGATGAATGGAATGCGTATGATTTATGTTTTCAAAGACAATCGGGATTCAACTTTGTAGACAAAAAGGAAACACACTTTATTAGATTCAACTTTTAGAGTTCAACAAATTGCCCTTAGGCGTTACAAGAATGAAAATATTGAAAATGAACATAAAAGCTGTAAAAGAAACATCCAAAGCCCATCAGTGCTCCCATGGCCTTTTCTTCTCAGTACGGATATAGTCATTCAGGATCCACTCATTCTCCAATTGCTTGGTTAGCTTCTGGATTTTCTGTTCTTGTTCATTGAACATTTCCCGATAAGAATCCCGTTCTTCCTGTAGTTGCGCCCAAGACCTCTTCAGTGTATCAACATCAGTGGGTATCTGAGGAGGGAGAACAGTTGGAGGAACCCCGTCTCTATCAGGAACTTCAAGAGTAATAGGCCTGACAGCTTCGTATGGCATACCTAACTTCTGAGCACAGATGTTGACCCATCTGAAGTAGGACTCCATAGGCAGAGAAGTCTTTGGCCCCAACTCATGTGGGTTAGTTTTGTGAATTTTGTCCCAAGCCCTGATGAATCTACGGCGTAGCTCGTCACTATCTACCTAAAACTCAAAGCTGATGTGAGGTACCAACATCTCATGAGGCCCTGCTCTTCTGGCTCTTCCAAACTGACGGAGAGCTAAACATGGATTATAAGAGATTCCTCCCTGGGTACCGATCAATGGAACATTAGGATATTTTCCGCAACGATCAATAACAGCCACCTCATCTAAACCTCTGAGAGTCCAAATGATGTCATTATCAGTGAGAGACATTAACTTGTGAGCCCAGCCCCTTCCTTCTTTGTTCTTCAGCACGAACTTAGGAAGGTGCAAAATAAACCACCTCACTAACAAAGGAGCACAACACCATAGAGTTCCCCGTCTTCGGGCAGTACGAGCATAAAGTTGTTGCAGGATATCACCCAAGAGAGTGGGTACAGGGTTCCGAGACATGAAGATCCTTATGGAATTGACATTAACAAAGGTATCAGGATTTGGAAACAATACCAGACCATAGATTAAGAGAGCCAGAATGTCTTCGTACGCCCTGAAGTCTAAGTCATTCCAGAAACTGTTAGCTTTGCCAATCAGAAACTTAGCCAAAAAGCCCTTAACTCCGCTTCTAGTCACCCAGTTATCCATTACCTCTTTGTTGGTCAAGGGAAGGGCTGCAGCAATCTCCTCAAGCCTAAGAGTCTTTTCCCAACCAGTGAATGGAGTCTGCTCTAAAACAGGGATACCAAGCAAATAAGAGAATTCTTCCAGGGTAGGGACCAGCTGGAAGTCTTGAAAGGTGAAGCAATGGTACAGGGGATCATAAAACTGGGTCAGGACACTCATCAGTTGTTGGTCCCACTTTGAAGTGACTAAACCAAGAAGAGAACCATGCCTCTTGATGAAGGAAGTAGTGTTTGGAATCCTATCAACCAATTCTTTAAGCAAATCAGGTGGGTGAACAAAGTTGAGCCGGATAGTATTCCTTCGCATAGGCATCATGATGTCCTACAAAACAGAGCAAAGATGAAACCCTCTTGTCTTTGAAATGGGTTAGTCCTTATGCAGGATGCATGCGATGTTATGATGGTATGATGTTATGATAAAGCACACCACAAGTATTCACAAAAGGCAAACATGATAAGGCACACAAGTCACATAAGACAGCCCTTAGAGTTTAGGCCAGCATGAAGTTTAGATGCTACCCTCTTTCAGTTTCGTTGGTTAAGACCTGTCCTAGAAAATAGTAACTGGGTTCTAGAGGATCTCAATATCACTGACTACCCTCAATCGGTCATAACTCCAGCATCGCAATCTTTTCTTGCGGCCAGAACCATCGCGAGAGTTTAGCCTCAATGAGTGTAGCATACTGCTACTGTTCTACGACCAAGTTGGGTCAATTTAGGGTTCTAAGGTCGGTTGGTGCTTAATGACTCCTCAGAAGACCCATATTCTCCTCGTTCCAACACAAGGGATATCGGTACAGACCAAGGTGTCACACCAATGTAGCTACTGCTTCACCCGTGTCGGTCTACGCCGGACAGGTCCCTCACAGCTTATGCTACCTAAAGGGTATTCCCCAGATCCGGGTTAGGATCTATAAAACTCCGATGCAAGCCCACAAATATAAAAGCAATCAAGACATTCAATTGAAAACATATAATGATCTAATCCTAAGGTACACCTCACTTATAATATCCCCAGCAGAGTCGCCAGTTCTGTGATCGGTGGAAATATAACTAACTGTTTTGGAATGCTGGTTCGCGAAATGTCGCGGTAAGCAAGGGTCGCCACCGTCTTTTATTTTCTCCAACAAGGAAAGGACAAAAGCACAGCAAAATTCCTTTTCGAGATGTTTCTCGGGTTCGGGAGGTAGATTATAGAAAGGGAAGGTGTTAGCACCCTTTCTATCCGTGGTTATCCACAGGCTCTTAGGTATTTGCTCACTATGTTTTCAAAAGAGTTTGCTTTTCTTGTGTTTGTGGGTTTTGAAAAAGTTTTGTTTTGAAGACTTCTAAGTAACTCTTGTATCAGTCCTCAAGAGTGTATGAAGTGTTTGTTTGAAAACTTTTTGAAAGTGTAGGTGCGACAAGTTGTTTTTTTATTTTGAAAGAGCAAGTACCCAGGAGAAATCTACCTACTCTAAGGAATTAGGCTGTGTAAGAGTCCTTTAGACAGTACTATCCCACTATTGAGAAGTAGGTAGCACCGTCGTCGGAGTTATTCGGGTCAATTCAATTATAGGGACATGTGTGGTCACCAAAGCAATAGTAGGACGCCTTAGCGGTAACCCTAATGTCTTAGATCCTTTTTATCCGAGGCAACCGTTTCGAGGCAACTGGATCTTTAGACAGGAGGGCGACCTCTAAAACACCCTATACTTAATGACCACGTCGAGGCAACCAAGTGAGGCGTACCCTAGGAGTGGCATGTGCACGTGTGTCAGGTTTCATGTTATATTATCTTTGAACATGCATCATGGTGAGCTACGTGTTGATTTTATTTTTCATACAAGTCTTGCATGCATAGTTAACAGTTAATAATTGTGCGGAAAATAAATTGCAGAAAGTGAATTTACGCTATTACAAGGCGTCGGGTATTTACATCGCCAAAAACATAACCCTTGAAAAGATAAATTGCGAGAAATAAAGGAAAGCGATAAAAGTCCTAATTATCTATTACATTCTCGGAAACAGTTACATAAATATAATCAAAAATAAATATGCGCGCAAAGAAATTGAGTCAGGAAAAGTCTTTAGGGTTTTGACCCTTTTTGAGAAAAGAATGGAATTTGGTCATTTTTGCAATTAATTAAATATTAAACCTAAAACTAATTAATTAATTATTTACAAAAAAAAGTATTTTTTATGTTTTTTTTAGGTTTGAATGAAAATAAAATAAAAAAAAGGATTAAAATTGTCAAAAGAAAAACCTAATTCTAAGTTTGTTTTATTTATTGTAAAAAAAAAGTCAAAATTACCTAATTAAAACAACTAAACTAATTAATTAGAATTTATTTACAAAAATAATTAAAAGGTGAGATTAATAATAATAATAATATAAATATTTACTGAATTTATTAGGAAAATAATAATTTGTGAGTTAAATAATAATAATAGTAGTTAATAAAATAATTAAATAGAAAATATAAAAGAGAAAAAAATGAGAAACAAAACCCTGGGGGTGTTGGGCCCAGATGGAGGTATGCTAGCAATCCTGGCCCATTAACAATTCAGTCCATTGATTTTTCCTGATTGGCTGCGTGTTCATTGACCAGGAGTATGATGGTCTTCCAATCCAGGCCTTTGGATCTATGCTGGCAGCCACATGGCACTTGAGATGTGAGAGTGTATGGTGGAATGTTTTGAGAAGCCTGCACATAACCATGTTAAGAAAAATATGAAACAAATATTGGGTGGACCTGGGAATCGAACCCAGGTCCCAACGCCTACTGGACATCTGGCCAACCACTCCACCACACTGCATTAGTCGTTAGTAAGATAACAAGCATTTAATATATTGAATAATTAATTCATAGGCTAAAAACACAAAAAAACGCGCGCTCGTTTGAACGCTTTAACCATGACTCAACACGTCACCGTCTTCTTCCTCGTGCCTGCAAAATAACAAATAGATAGCGGGGGGTTTTAACCCCCACAACCTGCAACGACCAATAATAGCGAATAGGCATAGGATTAACATAAATATTTCGCGAGCATGGCTTTCAATTCGTCTGGTTGCAACGATTTCAATCATAGGTCTTAGAGGTCCCAATTTTGCCTGGATAGCAAAGCCCTAATTCAAGAACTTAAGAACCCTAGAATTCTCCAAAACTTTCGATTCAATACATAATAACTCAATTAACCTATGCCAAAAGCTTCCTGTGGATCCAAGCAATGCAAAACAACCAACAAATCATGTTGAATGCGCATGGAATATGAGTTTCGACTATCAAAATAGTAAGCAAACCGTGAATCTGTTTAGAGTGATTTCTCAAGCTTTAGCGTGTGATTTTGATTGTAAAAGGTCCCTGAGAGTTCCTGCAAGGTATTAGAAATCACAAAATGCTTTGAATCACGTTGGAACCTGTAAAATAGTTTTCAAGTTTTCTTGATTTTTTCCAATATTGGCTATGGCTTTCTACAGCAATTCTCACGTTCAATGCAATAGGTTTAGGTTGTGTACTTATAGAAGAACTGCATTAGGTTAAATCTTGGCCAAGAAATCCATGAAATAATGTTTGTATATTTGATTGAAAATCAAATATTTTTCAATCTTTTTGATTGGAAAAACTTGCCAAACTTGGAGATTTTTGTCCCCTTGATATGCACACAAATTTGCCAGCTTGTCTTGAGCTTGTTTGCTTCACAAAAGATTGAAAAAATCAAATCTTTGAATTTCCTACATTTTAAATTAATTAAATGAATTAAAATCAATTAAAAATCCAATTAATTAATAAAAAATAAGAAAATAAATTCAAATAATCTCAATGGGTCGTGCATAAGCCTTGGACAAAGTTTCAAGAAGAAATTTGAGGCCCATTAGCAAAAACAAGGTGTTTTGAGCAAAGTTGACTTTTGCAAATTCACAAAAATTTCCCAACTTCTCCAATGCATATCTTGCTCAATTTTGATCATATGAACATGTTCTTAGACATTTTGGAAAGGTCTTGAAGTCCTCTAACCAATGACTTTGGCCCCATGTCATTTAGATTTACCAATCTCAAGTTATGGTCTTTGACTTAAAGTGCCTTTTTGTTGACTTTTGAAATTGACCTATAATGTAGAAATTGATAACTTTTTGTGAGAGCATTTATTGGACTTGGAGTGTGAAGATGAGTTGTAGGAAGTGTAATCCCCTTCAAAATGAGCATTGGATGGGATTTTTCTGATGAACCATGAAAAAGTTATGCCTTGGTCAAGATACAGTTGACTTTTCTACTGTCCAAAAATAGTAACTTTGGGCATCTTGATGATTTTTGAGCTATCCTTGTGGAATCCTGATCAAGACTTGATCAAATGATGATTGTGAGCTCAAAATAAGATGTTGACCAAAAATTCTGACTTTTGACTGTGAAATGACCATTTTGCCCCTGCTGTTGACTGTGAAGCAAATGGAGCTTTTGACTGTAGAATTTGGCACTTTGAGTCTTGAGACTTGTCATGTAGATGCTTGAGAACATGTATAGGCCTATGGGACTTTATTGAGCCATTGAAAACCTCAAATTCATTGAAGGAACCAAAACCCTAATTTTGACTGGCTTAGGAGGTGGTTTGGACTGTGCAATCCTTGAGTAGTCTTGAACCATTTGAAGATGATTCTTGACAAACCTTGAAGAATATGGGAGGACAAATTTTGGGGTACAACACTATGTTTGCAAGCCCAAGTATGTTTAATTTGAAACCTTTGATCCAATAACCTTGAGGTTCATTGTTATGAGGCTTTGGTCTTATCAATCCTCTAATGAATCATCATAAGTTTTGAAATGAATGATATAGTTGACAAAAAGCAAATGAAACTTGTTATTGAGAGGCTTTGATTTTATCAATCTTATAACGAATCTTCAAATGCAATATTCAAGATGGTCATTCAACTAACCTCTAAATTCTAACCCATTAACAATTGACTTTTATTTTTATGCTTTTACTTCACGCCTTTACTTTTACGCACCATTTATTTTAGCATTTACATTTCATGTTGTTTTCATCTTTGCTCACTTGAACATTTATCTTTATGTCATTTTTATTTTGCTCACTTGAGCTTTCATTTTCTTTTTGAAGATACCTAATAACCAACTTGAACAATAAAAAACTTTAAGGTTACTTCGACTATTTGGTTACTATCCTTGGCATGATGGAGTTATGTACTTCTTAGACTTAGGATTAGAGACCTTTACTACCCTTGAGACCTTTGTGACTTCTATTTTTATTTTTTCTGGAGTTCTTGGGGTTTACCCCGAGACATTGGGTTGTTTGTTTTCTTTGTGTGCAGGTTATTCTGATTATATGCTCTATCTGTGATTGGGAATTCATCTGTATATAGTCGTCACTCTGCTCAATTTTTTTGAAGACATAATGCATTTGAAGTTTGGTATTCATAAGAGGTTTAGTATCTTTGCTTGCTTGGTTTCAATCCAAAGGATGGGAATTCTACATTGACTCATTGTGTAAAGTGTTGGATTCTTGTTGGTTAGATGGTTCTTTTCTCTAGCTTTTACCTTATGCTTTAGGATAGTCCCTTCACCTTCTCCCATCTTCTTTAATTTCAAAAAATCTTCTCCCTCCTTTTCAAAACTATTATTGTTTTCTAAACTTGAACCACTTTCACAATAAACTTGGACTTTGGTCCATGCATTTTCAAAATATTTTCTTAAACAAAACTTTAATAAAATTAATCATACTTTGACATTTTTGTGAGAAGACTAAAAGTTAATCAATCTCATTCAAACCATTTTTTCCATTTTGGCTTTTATCCTTAAAAACTTTCTCAAAAGATTAGACTCTTGTCAATCCTTGTAGTGATGCAAACTACTATACTTCTACGATATGTAGTGAAGTGAGATATTTTCCACTTGGGTGTTGAGTTAGGCTTTGTTGATTCTAAAATCCAAGTTATATCCTCCACTTTGAGATGACGCAAATTCTCCTTTCTCATAATCATGGGTAGTAAGTATGTTTTCCACTCGGATACGACGATGATGTCTCGTCCCTTAAAATTAACCAACACACTTGTGTTTTAAAATTTCTAAAGGTGAACTACGAGTACCCTGATCCCCTATTTCACGAAAGGTGGTACATAGGAACTAAAGGTTCACAACCGCGGCGGGTGCAAAAATTGTAAAAATATACTTATTTTCTCAGCTCCAGCATCTATTTTTGTATACAACACTTATATCCAAAATACACAAATTTTCAAAGAGGTTCATGCGGAGTACCATAGATGTTTAGGGTGCTAATACCTTCCCTTTGCATAACCAACCCCCAAACTTAGATTCTCTCCCCCTCTTTTGGGGTTATTCGCTCTTTTCACATTCCTCTGGAAACAATAAAGTGCGGTGGCGATTTTTATTTGATCTGTGTGAGTCAAGTCAATCCAATGGCTTAGTCTCAACATTTCTACCGCTACACACTTGAAGCTTGATGAAGATGTGATGAAGTTGTTGTTGTTCTTGAGAAAAAGTGAGAGAAAAAGTGTATTTGATTTGAGAGAAAAGTGAGAAGTGTTTTTGGTGAGTGTGTAATTATGAAAGAAAAAATCAGTTTTTAAAATATATAGTGTGGGATAATGGACCTTGGATGTCTAATTGGATTGGGCCTCATTTTGACAATGTAAGCATAACGCAACCACAAAATGCCATGTCATCATATGTACGAAATCTCGGCTCGATCTTAACACGAAAATAAAATATTATGAAATTTGTGACGTTATGCCGAAAGAATGGGCTCAATTGGACAAACAACGAGAAAGTTGTGAATTTTTGAAGGCGCATTTGTCACTGTCTCAGACAAACTTATTTCATTTTTCCAGAATTTTTACCGTTTAGTTCTAAAAGAATGCCGCGATTGAAAATCCTATGATCCAAATCCGAACTCGGGAAGCTAACAAATTTTTTGAAATTATGCCAAAAGAACTGTTGCGATGCGATAAAATTCAAAGAAGATACAAATTTTACAATATCAAAAAACGGTGTAATAGAAATCCGGTTCAACACAATTATTTCTCTAATAATCCATGACTCCGGGGGATTTCCTTAATGAATTGATCCTCGACCCAAATATACGAAATGAAGATGGAATTAAGATGGAATGTTGGCCACAAGAACCACTCGAATACGATACTCCAGTCAGAAGTTATGAATTTTTGAATGCCCGCGAAATTACTGTTTAACATGTTTTTTAACTGTTTTCCCGCTGTTTCTCTTCAAAGTATTCGCACGTTTGGAAATCTTCCTTAAAGAACTGGCTTTCGAGCCGAGCACGAAAGTTGACAAAGATAACAAGACGGTTCCAACACCTCAAGAATCACTCCAAAACAGTACTCCAATCATAAGGTATGAAATTTTGAGTGCTGGCATACGACAAACCAGCAAATAAATTCAGTACATTGTCTTTAAAGAACTAAAATTCCCAGAGGATTACTCAATATTTTGTTGGAATATATTCTTGTGTAGCAAAGATGAAACATTCACAACTTTTACACATTTCTCCAAGTTATCCCAAAATAAATTGAAGTTCTAAATTTGTTTCCATTCCAAGCGATCATGGAGGTGAATTTAAAAACCAGGTCTTTGAAGAATATTGTGATAAATTTGGTATTAAACATAACTTTTAATCTCCTAGAACTCCATAACAAAATGGCGTTGTAGAGTGTAAAAATCGTGTTTTAGAGGAGTTGGCAAGAAAAATGCTCAATGACTTTGGTCTACCAAAATATTTTTTGGCCGACACTATTAGTACGACATGTCATGTTTTGAATAGGATACTTATTTTTCATATTCTTGATAAAACTCCTTATGAACTTTTAAAAGGTAGAAAACCAAATTTATTACATCTTCATGTATTTGGATGTAAATGTTTTATTTTAAATAATGGAAAGGACAATCTTGAGAAATTTGACGCGAAAGTCGATGAGGGTATCTTTCTCGGATACTCCTAATCTAGTAAATCATATAGAGTTTACAACAAAATATTGCTTATTATCGAAGAGTAGGATCATGTTACTTTTGATGAGTCTTGCCAAAATGGTGTTGGGAAAGGTACTTCTTTTCATGGTGTAGGTTCATCTAAGGAAGACATACTCAAGGACACTGAAAAAGGAGTTGATCAACCTAAAGCGGTGGAGATTGAGAAGGAGGAAAATGACAACTAAGAAAATAAGTATGATGAAAGTCAACAAGAAGATGAAGTTCTTCCATTGGACTGAAGAACCTCTAAGGGTCATCCAATTTACAACATTATTGGAGACATCACCAAAAGGGTAACAACACGCTTTAAGATGAGTAATTTTTGTTATCACCACACATACTTATCACAAGTTGAACCTAAAAAATAAAAGGATGCCCTACTTGATGAGCATTGTCTTATGACCATGCAAGAATAATTAAATCAATTTGAATGAAATGACATTTAAGACCTTGTCCCCCGTCCACAAAATCATCAAGTTATAGGCATACAATGGGTGTTTAGGAATAAACTTGACGAACATGGTGTGATAACAAGGAATTAGGCCATGCTAGTGGCTCAAGGGTATAACCAAGAGGAAGGCATTGATTATGAGGATACTTTTACTCCGGTTTCCCGACTCGAGGCTATGCACCTTTTACTAGAATATGCATGTTCCAAGAACTTAAAATTATACCAAATGGATGTGAAAAGTGCATTCCTTAGAGAATACATAAATAAAGACGTATATGTTTCACAACCTCCTAGTTTTGAAAATCACTAATATCTTAATCATGTTTTTAAGCTAAAATGTGCTTTGTATGGTCTTGAAAAAGCCCCAAAGGCATGGTATGACTGACTTAATAATTTTTTGCTTGATCAAGGATATTTAAGAGGGAAGGTAGATACTACTCTCTTTATTAAATGTCAAGGAAAATACATTTTACTTGTTCAAATTTATGTTGATGATATCATTTTTGGATCAATTAACATGCATCTTGTCAATGAGTTCTCTAAGCTTATAAAGGGAGAGTTTAAAATGAGTCTCACAGGGAAGCTGAACTACTTTCTTAGAATTCAAATAAAGCAACTCAAGGAAGGAAAATTTGTATGTCAAACCAAGTATTGTCTCTAATTACTAAAACTATTCGACATGGATGATGCAAAAGAATTTGACACTTCTATGGCAACAAATGGAAATTTGGATAGAGATTAAAAGGGTAAGGATGTAGGCATCAAGAAATATAGAGGTATGATTGGATCACTTATATACCTTATGGCATTTAGGCCAGATATTATGTTTAGTGTTTGCATGTGTGCTCGATATCAATCAGATCCCAAGGAATCTCACTTAAATAGGTTAAGTGTATTCTTAGATACCTCATTGGTACTTCTAAGTTTGGGCTTTGGTATTCCAAGGGAAGCGATTGTAGCTTGGTTAGTTACTTCGGTTTCGACTTTTTCGGTTCCAAATTAGATAGGAAAAGTACTATTGAAACATGTCATATGTTTTCAAAATCCTTGGTTAGTTGGCATAGTAAAAAGCAAGTATCCGTTACTTTGTCAATGGCCTAGGCGGAATACGTGGCAGCCGGTAGTTGTTGTGCCCAAATTTTGTGGCTTAAGCAACAATTACTTAATTTTGACATTAGACTTTCGTTTATTTGTATCATGTGTGACAACCTAGTGCAATTAATCAAACTAAGAATTTGGTGCTACATTCTCGCACTAAACGTATTAAGATACGTCACCATTTACTTTGCAATCACGTTGAAAAAAGGAATGTTGTGTTCGAGCATGTTGATAGTAAAAATCAACTTGCCGATATTTTCACTATACATGGAGAATTAGGGATCATTTATATCTCCAATGTTGCTTAATTTTTACCATGTCGCTTTTACTTTATACTTTTGATCTAACTCTTTATTCAATTATTTTACATCATGTGAGTGTAACTTCCGTTCCATCAAGAGTGATGTAATGTTGTTTCAAATTTCTTCTTGAAAGAAAGGCTTTTATTAATGTATGTTATTGTTTGGTTAAAAATGCTTGCTATGTTCTCAAATGATAAAAACCATGAATGTTCATTTCCAAAAAAATTATTGACAACCATTGTGTGTTTTCAATGTATATGTTTATAATGTCTTCATGTATTAATTATTTCTCATTTGTATAAGTTTGTTCTTGTTTGCACAAGTGTTGTAACCTAAAATTTTCCCTCTGTTTTTCTTCAAGACATTCTCCTAGGGTTCTCAAATGCTCAAGGTTGCTCAAGAATTGATCAGACAAATTCTTCTCCTAAGCAATGGACTTACAACTAGGGTTTCATTTTTCTAAAGGAAGTTTGGGTTTCCAAGGTATCAAGTGGGTTTCATGGTTCTTCCTATGTCCCTAAGAATTCACATGTCAAATTTCAAGTCTTGCATCACAAGTTTGCTCAGTTAATGTCTCAAATGACTGAGAGTCAACTGTATTGGGTAAGATGTCAACTGTGGTCAACATACAGTCAAACTTCAAGATTTTTGGTCAACATCAAGGTTTTGAAGTCATATTTATCATTTGATCAAAGGTTGATCATGATTCTTCAAGAAAAGCCGTCAAATCATCAAAAGTCAAAAGTTGCCAAATTAGGGTTTCCTTAGGAGAAGTCAACTGAACTTTGACCAAGCATAACTTTCACATGCTTCATCAGTTTTTCCCCAACCAAAGCTCATTTTGAAGGAAATTCGATTATCTACAACTTTTTATATCTAAGCTCAAGTCTAAAAATGCTTCATTTGAGAGATATGGGTCAATATATTACAGGTCATTTCAAAAGTAAAAAAAACTTTTTGTCAAGGTAACTTACATCAAGATAAAGTCTCAAATGCAAAAATGATCAAAAGAGAGATTATAGAGGACATCTTGAACTTTACAAAAAGTCAAAGATCACCTTCAAAAGATGAAAATTGAGATAGTTATGACCAGTGCAAGTTGGGAATTTTTGAGCAAATGCATGAAGTTCAAGTGGAGCAAAGTTGATATTTTGGGCTATTAGGCTATTATTTCAGTGTCCAAGCGTGTTCTATATATCATGTGCACCTCAAGACTTATTTATACACCTCCCTTTGATTTATTTTTGATTTTTTATTCATTCAAAAGTCAAAATTAAATGAAATAAGACAAGGCCTTCTTACACAAAGACCAAGCCCATATCTTTGCCCTAATTTGAACCTATATATTCTCCCATTCATTCTCATACAAGGACACAAAAACCTTGCCCCACAAACTTATCAAAAAGTTCAAAAAAATTCAAGAACCTTAAAATCTTGAAACCCTTGTTACAAACCCTTTCACTATAAAACAACCCTCCCATTCACTCCTAACAATCATACAGAGTACGGTTGGATCAGTTTTGATGTTCCAAAACACATGAAATACAATGCATTCATCTCCAATCCCATAATTTGCATAAATTTCATATCTTTATTTTCGTTTTGTTTTAAGCCATGCTAATGTTGTTATCATGTTTCTGAGATATCTTTGCGCTATAACGGAAAAACCATTGAGTTTTAGCCTAAAATAATTATCCCATCAAACTCGCAGCCCTCGATTTAAAGGGGTAGGATGTTTTTGGATTACTAACTTTGTCTGTTTTGCAGGTTTGATCAAAGAAGGCAACCGGAGAAGACGACCGGAGCTAGGGCTCCGACGCTCTCCGGTGTAAGCATCTTGTTTATATTATATATTTATTAGTTCATTTAAATAAACGGATGTACAACCACCCCATCAGTAGAAGCGCGCACGATAAGTCATTCGTGTCAAAGGGCCTGGGTTCGAACCAGCCTTTTGCCACTTTGTTTTCCTAATATTTTCCTATTTTTGTAGAGTAGAATACAAAATGCGCTGAACCTGTTACCTATCACAAAGGCGCGCTTAGCCTGGTGGTGATTGTGTTGCTGGAAGGTCCTGAGGGCGTGGGTTTAACACTCACCCCTACCATTTGGTTATTTTTTAGCCATTATGTATTATTCTTACTCTTTCCTTTTCCTTTTCTTCATCTTTTACAAAACCTTTTTTAAAACCTTTGTTTTTTTAAAACCCTAATTTAGTTTTTTAGGTTTTCATTTAATCAACCCTAATTTAATTTTTTAGGTTTTCTTAACTAAATTAAAATCAACTTTAATTTTAGGGTTTTGTTTAATTTAATTAACTAAATTTTTTTAATTAATTAAAATCAATTAGGTTTTAGGTTAATCGTCAAACTGTTTTTCATCAAAACGATCACAAAACAATTTTCTCTTTTCTTTTTCTTTTTACCGCTTCGCGTACTTTATTACTTTCACGTTCTTTTTCCAATTATGTAACTGTTTACAGTTGTAATATTTTAATTAGGGTTTACTCTTTCCCCTGGTTTTATTGTTTGTACCCCCACTCCTGAAGCCATGTAATAGCGTAAAATTTTATTTCCTGCACTTTACTGCATTTCATTATTGCTATATTATTTTGTTAGTAATTAGGGTTTGTAAGGAAAGACATGAAAACAATCGTAGAAAACCTTAATTGCAAGATTAAAATAATTGAACATGAATCACTTTTCACACTGGCACCTCTAGGGTGACCTCACTTGTTGCCTTCGGAAACACAGTCATGTCCCTCGAACGTGGGGACGCTTTAGCAAAGACCCTCGGTTAAAAAGATCGTAGTACCTCGATGACCCTTCGATGCTGCCTTCGGTAAACGATCTTAGTCTCTTACGATAAATTGCTAAAGCGCCCCTATGAGTTACCCTTAGGATTGTATGATGACCCACGCCTGTCCCTTCACATACAACGATATAGCTTCCTACTAACTAATGGTAGGATAGCACTATCTAAAGGAGGAGGAAAATAACACGAAATACTTTAAGTAGGTTGATAGTTCTTAATCGCTTGCTCGCAAACATTTCAAAACATCTTTTTCACAAACACTTTCTATGAAATATTTTCAAAAACAAACACTTTGTACGCATTCTTAACTGATACGAGAATCATTACAAAGTTGCCGTACTTAGGCATTTTTTCAAAATATTTTCAAAACACATTCACAAAGCATTTTCAAAATAAAAGTGAGCTAGCGATTAAGAGCCCGTAGATAACTACGAATGAAAAGGGTGCTAACACCTCCCCTTTTCATAACCTACCCCCTGAACACAAAATCGAAGAAGTTCTTTCATATTCTTTTCACTCTTTCCTTATTGGAAAAAAGAAAAGTCGGTGGCAACTCTTACTATCCGCAACATTTATGATAAAATGCAAAAACAACTCAGTTCTCCCACCATATTACAACAAGCATACAATGGTATTATTTTTTCCTGCATTCATGCATAAGTTGAATGTATGTATGTTACTTTCATATATGGTTCTTGTTGTAGTTTGGTCACATGTTATGACAACATCTTTTATTTGGATTGAGTGGTGGCATTTTTTTTGCCATGTTTTTGCACATGCTTGTACGACATCGGGAATTCCATTGTGTTGTGTTACGTAATTGTGACGCTATAGATGCAACTTGAAAATTTTGCTCTTGCATCACATTCATTATTATTCATGCATTACATTACATGTTTGACAATTTTTATGCTAATTATTTATCATTTTTGCGTCATTACATATATATGGGGATATGTGATTGTTGCTCTTCTATGCAAAAACGTCTCTGAGTGATATATTAGTATTTGCGTTGGAATATGATACTTCTCACGATTTGCTATCTTTATTTTTGATTTCTTCAAAGGGGGATAAGTATATGTGAGATGAAGTTGGGAAGCACAAAGTCAAGGGGAACCTTCAATAATACCATGAAATGCCTCGTCGCAAGTTTTGCCATCATAAAAAAGGGGGAGTATGTGAGTGCAACTTCACCATTAGATGTTTTGTATGATGTCAAAATTAGGAAAACTTAACATTTTTATATATTGGACGGTATCTCTATTTCATCTTTATATGCCGACACATGTAACTTAATAATGAAGCCTATAACTTCTATTTGGTACAGGCCGACACATGCAGTCTTCAAGTCAGCACATACTATAAGTTTCAGTTTAATGTTCTGATACATACGATTTTCAGGCCGACACATCTGCTTCATTATTAAAGGTTGTAGCCTCTATTTATCATAGGATGACAAATAAGCCTTTTCAGGCCGACACATACTGTTATTTTTAGCTTTATGTGCCGGAACATTCGTATTTTAGGCCGATACATACTATTTGATTGGGTCAATTTTTTAATTCTTTTTAATTCTGAAAATTACCTATTTGCATACGTTACATCATTCATGCATGATTCTAACTTGAAGAAACTATAAACAATTACCACCATTGCTCTTTACCTTCAACCTCCAACCTATTCATACACATTGATAAATCTCACATAATCTTCTTTTCTCAGGGTGCCATCTAGGCGAGTGTGATACGGTGGGAGAACTGACTTGAGGTTTTGCGTTTGTTTTCGCAAATGTTTCGGTTTAGCAAGAGTCGCCACCGACTTTTTATTTTATCCTAAGGAAAGGTTAAAAAGCACAGGAAAAACCTTTGAGATGTTTTCGTGGGTTCGGGGAGTAGATTATAGAAATGGAAGGTATTAACACCCTTTCTATCCATGGTTATCCATGGGCTCTTAGTTACTTGCTTAGATCACTTGCCTTTGCTTTTCAATTGTTTGAAATGGTGCTTTGTGTGTGTGGTTTTGAAAATGTTTTAAAAAAGATGCCTTGTCTAGGCAACCATTGTAACAATTCTTTACTCGAATGTTTTACAAAGGTGTTTGTCTTTTTGAAAAGATGTTTCAATGTTTTTGAAAGTTGTTTTGAAAGTTGTGTTGTGGAGTATGTTTTGAAAAATGGCAAGGATTTGTTTTGCAAGTTGGTCAAGTAATCAAGAGCTATCTACCGTAAATTTCTCAAAGATTTTTCTCATGTTTTAACCCTTTTAACAGTGTTGTTTCACCATTGTATTTGGTGAACAACCTTGTGTTAGGATGTTAACGGGACGGGCACGGGTCATCGTTTAGACCATGAAGGCAATAGTGCCAAGTGTCTTTGGAAATTTTCTCAAGGGACTTGATCATTTTTGTTTAGGCAATTTGATAGCGTCATCGAGGGACTATGATCATTTGATTTGTTTTTGTTTTGCCAAAGACACTTAACATGCAACCATGGCCCATTTTTGAAGGCAACAAGTGGATTGAAACCCTAGGGGTGCAAGTGTGCATTGTGTTTTGATTTTCATGCATGTTTATCTTTGAATTAGGTCAAGCTATTTGTTGATTTTATTTGCATACAAACCCTAGGTCTATCATGGCATAATTGAAAGCTTTTAAATGCGGAAATTTAAATGCTAAGCTATTACAACAATGATTATGGGGATGGGGGTACAAGTTTGAATTTGGGGATATTTGACAAGAAATTAAATTCTAAGCTATTACATCCATATTGAATATACAAGACAAATATCTAATATTTAAATAAATACAAACAAACAAATATCAAATAAAAATGCATTATGCTAAAAAGGGGATTTTTTATGTATGTAAAAGTATCTTTTAATGTGAAATATAAACAAGATAAAAAAAAGTCAATTTTTGGTTATTTTTATTGTTTTAGGGTTAAACCCTAATTTTTTGAATAAACATTATTATTTATTGATTATATACAAAATAAATTAATTTATGCACAAAATAAAAAGTATATGGTTAAAAACGTGTTTTTGATGTCATATATTAATAAAAATAAAAATGTATTATTTTCATATTTTTGTCCTAAATATTTAATAAAATATGTATAAGTATATATTATATATATATTAAATATGCTAAGTATATACATAAAAAAATAAAAATATTAATTATTTACAAAAATGCATTTTTAAGAGAATGTTTTCAAAATGTAAATAAAAAATAATAACTAAAAAATATATATTTTTGTATTATTTTCTAGTGTTTTGAATAAAAAGGAAATATATTTATTTACATGTATATGCTAAATAAAACAAATAAATGCCAAATAAATGCAAAAATGTATGGAAAAATATTTTTGATATTTTTTTATATTTGAGAAAAAAATATTAAGTCAGAATCAAAAAGAAAAAGTCAAAAATGATAAATATTTCACATAATGGGCCAGGGGGGTGTAAATTGGAAAAGGGGGTGCAAAGAGCAGGACTGACTCAGGCCCAACCCAAGCCAGTCATCTTCAACCTTCAGCATTGTTTGAACAAACAAAAACGCGCGTTTCTTATTCCAAAGCTAACTCCTGATTCCTGGACTTTCATGCAAAACTCATAACACCAATTATAGAGCATCAAGAGACGAACTCAGACATATAAAATACTTGACCTAACTCTAAGAATCCAGGGAGAATTTCTTCATCCCCAATTTCTGACCTAATTTTTCTTCAATGTTCATGGCCAAAATTCTCACAGCATACTTAATATAAATGAAAAGTGATCATATGTATGGCTTCAGGGCTATGAGCAGTGCATGTTTCATTCACAAACCTAAGCCTAACTCTTCCTAGATTGAGAGATAGAAGTCCATGGTTTTACCTGTTTCAGCTTGAATCATGTACAACAATGTGGCCAACTTCAATGGAGTTTGAGCTTCTGTATAGCTTGCCTGAAGTCCAAGGAAGCTTCTCCAACACCTAGCTTGCTTTGATCACTATGAATCGTGCTATGGAAGTTCACCTGCAAAACTGAAAAATGAAAATGGCAGATGAGGTTAGGGGTGTTACAGCTGGTGTTTAGGGCTTGGAATAGTTTCAGTGGATGGTAGGGAATGTGTTTGAACAAGCTTTGGTCAAAACGCACGAGTGGATTGAGTTATGGACCTCAATCTGCAACAGGTACCCTGTTTTGCAGCAAAACTGTGATTTGGTGAATGAGGAGGTATTGAGGATGAAGGAATCATGTTTTAGGTCAGTTAGGATGTGTGGAAGATGTTCACAAAGTTTGTTTTAGCTTATGCTTGCAGGAAATGAGAGTTGGAGTTGTTTTGCAATGTTTCTTCCAATGTAAGCAAAGAAATGTCAAGTTGTGATATAAGCCTGTACCAAGCTCTCAAGCATGCTGCAGCACTTTCTCTTGACCAGTGGGATATGTGTACAAACTCTTGCCTCAAAGATATGGTCCATGCCTCCAAGATTTGGTATTTGACATAAAGCACCACTTTTCAAAAATGGCAAGTTTGCTTTTTCCATTTAAGGATTAATTCTATGTGTAATGACCAAATGCACAAAACAATGCTTGAACACAATGGTTAGGCATTAAATTATTAGGTGTGAAGAGGTTTAGCGGCCTGCAAATTATCACAAACCCTGCTGACTTGAAAATGCAAATGTTATGAACAAGCTTTGACCATGAACAAAAGTGAGTTTTGGCCAACTTTGCAAATTCGATTCTCTCTAACCACTAGGGTGTTTGATGAGTTCTTGGACAATTTGGAAAGCTTGGAATGTGTAATACAATCCATATTTGTAATGCAAATTGAAATTCCAAGTGGAACCATGTGAAAAATGGCCAAGAAGTTGGACAAAAATCCTGCCTAGAATAGGTCAAAATTTCTCTAAGTTAAAAATGTTTTGCACCCTTGTTCCAAAAATCATAACTTGAGATACAAGCTTCCTTTGAGAAAACTTTGTGAATCAAAGTTGTAGATTTTTCAATGGACTACAACTTTCATGTTTCAAGTTTTCTTTGAATCCATTTGCATCTTGATGAAAAAATGGGACAAAGTTAGGAAAAAATAAGGGAATTTCATAACTTAGAAAATTTCTAAGTTATGAAATTTCTTCATTTTAAACCCTAATTTGTCATTTTGGATTTCTTGATGAACAAGTTTCATAATTTGACATGTCTTGATGAAAAATGAATCTTGGCACTTGATTTTGACCAAAAAGTCAAAGTTTGACTTTTCAGTATACAGTCAAATTTTGATCAGTTGATTGGAAAATTCATCTGTCAATCCTGTGCATTTGAGATCTTTTGAACTTGTTGAATGGGTAAAGACAATGCCATTGAGTCCTTGAGTCCATATATGAGCTTGGTTTGCCATTTGTTAGGTCAAACAGTCAAAAATTGCCTTTGTGCAGTCAAAACCCTAAAAATGACCATTTTGCCCTTTTGGTGATCTGATCAAATTTCTTGTGGAATTGTGATCCAAACTTGACCAAATGGTTCATATGAGTTCATGATGTTGATGTGGGTCAAAAATCATGAGGTTTGACTGTCAATTGGCCACAATTGACTTTTTCCCCAATACAACTGATTTCTAGGTCAACTGTCCAATTGACTGGGCAAAGATTGGAATCAAGGCTTGAAACTTGGTATGGATAAACTTGTAAGTCCAACATGAAGCATGAAAGTCACTTTGGGCATTTTAGGTCAAAACATCTTTGTGCAAACTCAAACCCTAATTTGGGTCAACAATGCAAGGAGGGGTCTTGAGCAGAGCAAACCCTAACTTAATCTTGAGCTCCAAGAGTCTTGTGGTGAGAAAATGTTGATGAAAAGGGAGGGAAAATTTTGGGGTACAACAACGAAGTTTAATAACGTCCAATTATGTTTTTTTTTGTGTAACCGAGAATATTGGGTTTAGAATTATGGGGGGGGGGGGTTCATCCGGAAAAACATAGGGTTTGTCCTCCAAGATCTTTGGTAGATTTGGTGGTTTTGATCAATACTTCCAAAAGAGGATGACATCAAAGTGAAAGCTTTGGAGTTTGGTACCCAAGGGATAGCGAGAGAATGACGAATAAAAATGGAAGTGCTTGTGTTCAATAGTTACAATTGATCGTGCCAGAAAGAGGTTTAGATTTTGGTACCCAAAGGAGTAGCAAGATTCGATAAATAAATCAGGAGATATTGTGTATTTGTCTTGTTGAAGATCAAAAGAAGATAAGGGATTGAATCAACAACAAACAGTTAGGGTTTGTAGGGTTTCTCTTGGAACACTTCTCTTGTAATCAACTTTTTGCATAGTAAGAAATTTATTTCAATTCCAAAACAGAATTAAGGGGAGACATAGCCATATCAAGGACGATTGGTGAACTTCTTAAACAAATCCACGTGTTGCTCTCTCTTATCTCTTTACTTGCTTTATTTTTCATTAAGTAATTTGTTGAATTTCATTGATTGATCGATTGACTCGTAATAATTTTTATGTGGCTATTTTTTTAAATTAGTTGTTTATTAGCTTATAATCACTTTGATTATAATTTCTTTTTCATATCAATGAAATTGAAGGAATTTTTTTGAAAATTCGCCCGTACACCAAATGTTTGAGGAATTGCATTGTTCATTATTTTTGCTTAATTACATTAGAAATAGATTGCTAGTGAATTGTTATAAATGAGTAATAAAGTTTTGATTGTTTCAAGTGTATTAATTCCTCTTATTGATTCATTTATTCCATAAGGATTTTTGCATATCCGAGTTCCAACAACTAGGTTCGTATAGACGACTTTTATCGATCTATATTAAAACCTTCCGCTTGCACTCTTTTCAAATAATTTTTTAAATAACAAAATTAAGATTGGTACTTTTGACTTGGTGATCTATTAACCCCTCTCTAGATAAGTCGCCATCGTCTAACTGGGATGACACTCTTTTATTGCATGCATTTTGTCAAATAAATTGAGAGAAACAAGTGAAAGAGGATCGAATTTGAAGAATTTTGGCCTCTTTTCAAGGATTATGCGATTTTAGACTGCAAGTGACGAATTACAACACCAGGAGTGAGATTTGGAGCGCATTCAAAGCCATTGGATGTCAGATCTTCGAGAATTTTATTATGTAACATTCTTATTATTATTTGGTATTTTAATTGTATCAATATGAGTAGCTAAATACTCTTAGCTTAGGTTTTGTCTGATGACTTAATTATATTTCTATTTAATTTCTTGTTGTACTTAAAGCACATTATTTGAGATACTCTGTTAATATGATCATGGACATATATGGAATACTGACCTTTAGCCTATATGTATAAACTAGGGAAAATTATTGTACTTACTCTAGTTGAATAGAGATAAAGACCTCTAGTAGTGGCAATATAATTAACACATTGTATAATCCCCTTATTTCACTTACGTCAGTTGAATAGGGATATGAGACCTCTAGTAGAAATTAATGAGATATACACCAATGGATTGTGTATTGTGGTCTTGTTAATTCGCCATGGAAATATAACGACATTTCGTTCATGTAATGCATTAGACATCAACAGGGGAGAAATAAGGGATTCTAGGAAAAACTTGATGGCTTTCTCATAATTGTCATAACATTTTAATTTTCTTGCACGCAAACTCGAAAACCCCCATTTGTTACTTTATAAACATTGACCAATAATTGTCCGATTAAATAGAAGTCTCTGTGAATACAATCTTGTTTATTACTTCGACACTATCAATACACTTGCCGAGAAGTCATTATGGATTTTTAGATTGTTAGCACCCAAGCTGGTAGACTTAAGCTTCTACCATCTTTTGGTGCACTCTTCATCCGAAATCCTTGACATTTGATTTGCAAAAACAATACACGGATCATAAAGTTTATACAATAACCTATGAAAAGAAATATATGGAGGGAAATTACCTATATAAGAAGCTAAACACCTACCACCCCAACGAAAAAGGTTAATCACTTATCTCCAGTCCATAAAATCGAACTTCCATAGAAAACAAATAGTTATTTTCCCCTCGAGAGACAGTAATTCTGAGTCATATTTCATGATTATCGCTGAGTCATCCGTCCAGGACAAAGGAAAAAAAGGGTGCCGTCAAATCCCAACATCCTAAGGGAATTGTCTCACCCTCTCTTCTGGGCAAACTTGTCCTTTCAATACTTATAATTATTGGAATGGGAGGTAAAAAGGCACTTTGCTGGTAAAATGCTCAGAGTTACCCAACTACCTTTCGATAGTTTGGTGAGAAAGAAGGAGAAAAATACCTTCATGGCCGGATTGATGTCTAACTCCTTGTAAACCATCTCGAAAGTCCTGATATAACCCCAACTATTAGGAAACATCTAATAGGGAGTGATATTAATAACTCTGAGGATCTTCACGGAAAAATCGGAAAAAAGAAAAAAAGACACTCATATCTTTGATTGAAGGAAGATAAATGTATAAGTAAGGTGAATGAGGATCAGAAGACATAAGTGTGGTCATCCTCTCTAGCAGCGAACAAATCTGTAGGATGACCTGATCCTCATCCTTTGAGGAAGAAACATCCACTCCCCATTGAAAGAAATGCAAACGGATGCAAAGTTACTAACACCTTTGAGAACGACAGAGGAGGGAGACATTTTGTTCTTGGAAAAACAGTTGAACAAAAAGGAGTCACCACCACTGTTGCAACTTCCATAAAGGAACTGCTAACATATAACCCATCTCAAACATACTTCAATTTATTACAAGAAAAATAGAGAAATAAGAAGGAGTTCATACATGAGAAAATGTTGCAGATGAAGAGATGACAAGGGGAGATAACTTGGACGAACTTGTAAAAAGAGGGAAAATGGAACAAAATGCAAAGAAGGGAGATTTTTATAGTGGACTCTCTGAATCCCCTCAGAGTTTTAGAAAATCTCAACACATTTTTGACACGTGTCATTAATGTTTTGGGTCTCCAAAAATAGGCCATCATTGGTTACATTAAATGAAAGTAAGCACGACCACAATAATTGATTGATATCACTAGTTGACATGTCTCAGTTAAATAAGGGACATATGGCAGTTGACTCATCAGGCAAGGATCATGATAAATATACACCTTCGACTAAAGGACTCACCTTTACCATGTAAGTGCCTTCAACTAAGGGACTCGCCTCTAGTTGAGGGACTCACATTTACCACGTAAGCGCCTTCGGCTGAGGGACCCACGATTAGTTGGGGGACTTGCCTTTATTACATAAGCGCCTTCAGCTAAGAGGCTTGCCCTAGCCGAGGGACTCACCCAACGAGCACAACCACCTTTAATTAAGAGAATCACTAATATGGTGATGGCGTACTTCAAATAATAAATAAGTTTTAATACACTTTCTCATTAAGAAACGTCAACATGTTTAAGGGACTATATAGTGTTATATTTGTAGAAGTCCAAAACTAGGGCGCCAACGTTCAATAACTAGGTCGCCCAGAGGGAGACTAAGAGGCTTGCCCAAAGGCATCCACGACTTGTGGACCAAGAAAGAGGGAGTTTGCACTAATTCTTAGAAGATAGGTGGTCAATAACCTCCCCTGATAAGGAGGAAGCGGTTAACACCCCTAAAGAGAGCCAAACCCTAGGTTCAAAGGGACGTTTATAAATATCCTTTCCTCTACAAAGAAGAGACAAATCATAACTTACATACAAGATCACTTACACCATAAAGCTATAAATCTTAGGGGAATTATTCTCTGAGACTCAAAAGTGCCTATCCCATACTGCAGTCTTCACATACGACTGAATATAGTCGCACACTTACTCTCAAGTACAATCTATTACCTGCAGAGCCTCTCATCTCACATGGGCAAGACTCCTAAATCACCACAGTACAATATTTCTATCCTCGTAGATAAGCCTTAACCACCATACTGTATTATAATCCTACTAAAACTCTAAATCTCTCTGCCCTTATAGAGAGAATAAACATGTACTTTACTGGTACTTTTTAACTCGTACATAGTCTGTATATTATATAGTTTTATAATTTTTATTCTTTTCCAAAAATAAATAATTTGAAACTATTTTAACATTGTATATTTAAATCTAAACCAATAAAGAGTATTTTTATCTAAAGTTTTAAACTATAGTTACAATAGCATATACAATTGTAATTACGGTAATTGTGATTGCAACATATTATAGTCACTACAAGAAAACATCAAATTAGCTAGGTGATTATGTCAGGTGTTATTCACCTCGTTAAATAACGCACTTGCAAGGTGATATTCACCCTGCAACACTGTTTTTTTTAAATTGTAAGGTTTTTCATCACACAACAGATGGGGGGAAATTTAAAATTTTTGAAAAGAAAGTTGCGAAGTGATAAACACCCCGCAACTTTTAAAATTTTTTTGGGGGGAAATCCACTGGTACAATTATTGCTGCGTCAGTGGTGGCAGTTGAGCTGTATTGTCACAGATTTTGCCAAGTGAGTTACACCTCGCAACTCCCAACGGATAAAAATTTTGCCAGGTGATTTTCACCCTGCAAGCTTCCTTTATATATGACCACTTCACTTTCCGTTTTTTCCATTCTAGATTCATCTTCCTTGTTTCTTACTATTCTGTTTCTTCACAAACCCTTTCCTAACCCCTATAAATCTCTCAAATCTCTCAATTTTAACACTAAATCAAGACTTCAATACTCAAATTTTTTGCTGGATTCAGACTTGCTTTCCACATTTTCATCAAATTCGTTTACAAAGGTACACATATTAATAAATTGTTTTGTTTAGAAATATATGAATTAGTTTGTATAATATTTATTTAGATTGATTTGGTTTGTATGATAGAAACATATGAATATTTGCTTAGGGTTAAATTGATTTGTATGATAGAAATATATATATAACTTGATTCTTAGTTTGTTAATATGTTTTTTAAGTTTGACATAAGAAAAATAAAATACTATATAATCTGTTATAAATGTGTTAATCATTTTTTTTCTTTGTTTTTTCATAAATAAGTAAATAAATAATATTATAGATTTAATTTATTATTTTTGTAAAACAGTTTAATAATATATTATTTAAAATTTTAAAAAAATATTTTTAAAATATAATATTATTAAAACCGAAATAAATGTAAATATGTATAATATATTTTTAAAATTAAATAATTATGAATTTTTTAAATTAAGTATGAATTTAAATATTTAAAATTAATTATAAATTTTAGTATTTATTAATTTTTCAATTTAAATTATTGATTATATTTATATTATTTTAGCATTTAGAATAATATAAATATATCATATTTTTTTAATAGTATAAATTCACTTTGTTAGGTGAATTTCACCCCATAAATTTCTGTCTCTTTATGCTCTGCTCTGCTCTGAACCACCTGCTTTATCTGTTATGATATGCATGTTTCAGTTTGAATTCTAGGGAAAAAGAGTTGTGAGGTACTCTTTACAAAAAATTGTGACTAACATTTTTGCGGAGTATTTTGTCCATCTCGTAATTGTTACGTTGCGATGTGATATTTGTATTTATGAGATGCTATTCACCTAACAAATTGGAGTTTTTTTTTCTTTAGTGAGAATTTTTTTTAACATAAATCATATAAAATAACATCACTTTATCATTACATTATTTACTTATCATGTTAGAGTTTTTGCATGGGCAATATTAATGAAAAGATTCATACTTAAGTATTGTCGAATTCATTCCATTCTTATTCTGTAGCCAAGTGCCAAGGAAGCCGGCCTTATACAAGTAAATAGAAACGACATGTTGCATGTCCTCTGCCAAGTGCCAAGTAAAACATATATTAAATATCAATCACATCTCTCTTAAACTTAATCAATTCATTCTCAATTCTCCAATATGGAGCTACCTTCGAACCTGTTGTCCGATGAGGCAAGCCCCGAATGGATGAACAAAGGAGACAACGCATGGCAGTTAACAGCAGCAACAATGGTTGGACTTCAAAGCATTCCTGGCCTTGTGATCCTTTACGCTAGCCTAATGAAGAAAACATGGGCCATAAACTCCGCTTTCATGGCCTTTTACGCCTTTGCTGCTGTTCTCCTATGTTGGGTTTCATGGGCTTTCCGTATGTCATTTGGCGATAAAATGGTGTTTTTCTTAGGGAAACCAGGTGTAGCATTGGATGAGAAGTTTTTATTAGAGAAAGCATTTTTGGGAAACTTTCCTAATGCTACAATGGTGTTTTATCAAGGTGTGTTTGCTGGTATTACTTTGATTTTGATAGCTGGTGCTTTACTTGGGAGAATGAACATTCGTGCATGGATGTTGTTTGTGCCACTTTGGGTTACATTCTCGTATACTGTTGTTGCTTTTAGTATTTGGTCCCCTAAAGGGTGGTTGGCTAAACATGGTGTTATTGATTTTGCTGGTGGATATGTTATTCACCTCTCTGCAGGTGTCGCAGGTTTCACTGCAGCCTATTGGGTGCGTGCAACTATTACTATACATTGTTTATTCAATGAATCTGAAAAAAAATATATTTATTTTTGACATCTGTTGTATGTGATGGTGTATTGTGAATAGGTGGGTCCTCGAGCAGAGAAGGACAGGGAAACATTTCCGGCCGGAGCAAACAATATGATAATGATGATTGCAGGCGCGGGACTGCTTTGGATGGGTTGGAGTGGATTCAACGGTGGTGGTCCGTTTGTGGCTAACACTATTGCGTCTCTTGCTGTGCTAAACACACATGTGTGTACCGCGGCTAGCATAATCGTATGGATTATGCTAGATACGTTTTATTTTGGCAAGCCTAATTTGTTTGGTGCCGTTCAGGGCATGATCACCGGTCTCGTGTGCATCACCCCGGCCGCAGGTATATTAAAGTTAAAGTTGAACAACATATAAGTGTGATGATCTATAAATCTATATTATTTAAAATATTAATAATTTTTCGTGGATGGGAGAAGTAACTCAACTGATTTGAAATACTTTAAGACGTGCTCGTAGAATATTGACGTTTTCATGATTTGACTAGGAATTGTGCAGGGATGGGCTGCAATTTTGATGGGTTTGATTTCAGGAAGTATTCCATGGTACACAATGATGGTACTCCACAACAAAATTAATTTCTTAAAGCATATTGACGACCCCATGGCGGTGTTCCACACCCACGCCATAGCCAGTGCTCTTGGTGGCATTCTGACTGGCTTCTTTGCCGTGCCTAAATTATGTCGTCTCTTTTACATGGTACCCGATTGGGAAAAATACATCGGTCTCGCCTATGGTCTACAAACCAATGGTGCAACTCGAGCGGGTTTGAAACAAATGGTGGTCCAAATTGAGGCCATGATTTTTGTAATTTGCTACAATGTTGTTGTGACAAGTTTGATTTGTTTGCTTGTGAAGGTTTTAGTACCTCTTAGGCTTAATATTGATGAATTGCCAATGGGTGACAAGGTAATGCATGGAGAGGTTGCTTTTGCCATGAATAGTGAGGTTGATAAATTTGTGAACATTAAGCATAATAAGATTTATGATACTCAAGATTTCTCATCCATTCAGGAGTCTAGGTCATTAGGTGAGCTTCAAATGGTATGAAATCAATCAATGCCAAATGTTTTTCTTAGGTAATCAAATGTTGAACTTACTGATGTCTTGTATTTGAATAAGAACAACAATTGAAATTATCTATGAGTATAATAATATATTATATATCTTCCATCAAATACTCAAAATTCCAAATTTCTGTTTTATGGGAAAATTATGTTAGAAATGTTAGGTTGGAAGTTAAAGTTTAAAATATGAGTCTCATTCTTCAAAAATGAAGAGAAAAAAAAAAGAAGATATCTATAGTATTCTCTGCATGAATGACCTCATTAAGTCACTGTAGAATGCAAACAAAAAAAATTTACTTTTGGTTCTCCGATCTTAATTTGGTATTTTTTTTGTCTTTTGCTATTTGTTCTATTTACTTAAAAAATTTGTTGATATCTATTTATCGGTTTCAAATATTTTTACAACATTACGAAAATAAATAAAATTAAAAATTAAAAAATTAAGCATTTTATATAAAAAAAATTAAAATAATAAAGTTTTTTAATTGTCTTGAAACAATAAACATACACACATGATGTCATAACAAATTTCCTAATCAACAAATAGTTTGATTTTGAGTAAGAGTTTTAAATTATTTTTATTATGTAATAAAGGATTTTGAAAAGGGTGTCATTAGCAAGATTCTTTGGTCTTATTATTAAAGATAAATGCATATTATGAAGAAAAATATAATTGCTGACAAATTTCATTTTTATATTAAAGAAAATTGTTTATTTTTTTTAAGTAAATAAATAAACAATATATTTTCTTTTGTAAGAAAAAAACTAAAATGTTTTACTAGTAACTTTGGGTTCTAAAATTTGTTTACTTTAAAAGATATTCAAGTCCATTAAGATTTCTAGTCCATTTAATGTTACTGCTTTGTTTTAGGAAAAACATTATTATTAAAAGAAAAAACTTCTTGTTATTTCAATGAAATTTTTTTTTATTATTAAGAAAATAATAATGTTTTTTATGTAAATATTATTTAATCTGATTAGTGCTTGTTGGGTCAATTGCTAGAAGGCCCATTTCACGTCAAGAAAAAAAACAGTAATAGTGTTGCAGAAGCTAGGCAGACCCAAGATAAACCATTAACGGTTACTGTATAGATCCATGAGAAATTCACGCACGTTTTTCCTCAATAACATCTACTGTTCAGATTAAGCCCAAATCAAATTTTACAGAAAAAATCCACAGCAATTAATTTCAGAATCAAATCACATAAATCTGGAAAAAATGTTATACAATCGTATCTCATTACAGTACAGAATCAAATCACAGAATAACATAATAACAAATCCAATTACATCCAATTACAATCAATAACAAATCAATTACAACCATTTCGTAATCCCTAAATCTAAGCTTGAAATGGTAACAGAAATTCACTCAAAACCCTAAAAGGAAACTAACTTATAAATACAGAAAAAAGTACATAAGTGAGGGACGACGATTTTTTTTGGACAGAGAACAGAGGGATTTTTGCGACAAAAATAGAGAGGAGGACCTTTGACAAAAAACACGGGAAGATTATTGAGACAGAGATCCGTAGACGGAGAGGTTGGAGGAAGAAAAATATTGAACACGCTCTTTACCGTTGAAGACGAGAAGAGGAGGTGATTAGAGTTTCCAGATTGGAAACCCTAATCGCTTGTCGTTGCCTGCCCCGAGCCACCGCTAAGATCCGTCGCTCTGTTACCACCACCTCAAGCTTGTCGTCACCATCACTACTGACCTGTAAATCCAAAAGAGACGAGGATGAAGAAATAGGAACGTCGCGTATCAGATAAACAGTGATTAAAGGTAACGAAAACTCAGGTTATGATTTATGCGTTGTTGTTGTTAACAGTTTGGTGGTATCGCCGTCGCGATGAAGGAAGATGATAGGGTTATGAAGAAGATGAAGGAGAAATGGCTTGGGTTTTAGCGAGAGGGAGAGAGAGAGAGAGAGAGAGAGAGAGAGAGAGAGAGAGAGAGAGAGAGAGAGAGAGAGAGAGAGAGAGAATAAAGACTTTCTGTAAAGAAATGAAATTGAAAATGAATAAGTAACAAATCTCTTATCTGTTTGGATCCCATGCAGCGCGCCCATCCGGGCTATCATATTCCCTCGTTTATCATCCACTTGATGTTAATCAAATGACCATAAGGCCAAGCCACACGATAGGATCTATACACCCGCACACACACAACTGCTTAGACCCCCCTTCAATTCTCATGTGGGCCAAGCCCATTACTCATCACACCCCCTATCCATAATTACTAAAACTCCAAACGAAACATACCCCCTTCTTGCCTGAACTATAATGGGCCCATTCAGGTTACTTTTAACACCCCTTCATTTTTACTTGTTAATACAAATTGCACCCCCCTGATTTAATTAATTATTTCCTATATTTTTTATAATTCTTATATTTTTAATCTTATTTTCTTTTTATATTATTTATTGCTTTTTATAATAATTACTAATATTATTAATATTAATTTTTATTAATACTTTACATATTTATTATTATATTATTATTTAATATCATATATAAATACTATGTATTTATCATGCAAATAAATTATTTTATTTACAACTCATGAACATATTTTCTATATTATTGCATTAAATTTTTTATCATTCATTAATCAAGATTTTCGTAATTAATACAGTTAAAAAACACAAACCAAGCATCAAACTATTTTCGCGAACAAATTAAGCTAATCAACAGTCTTTTTTGCAATTGGGTTTCAAACTAATTTTGACTTACTGCACACTCAGTCAAAATCTCCGCAATCACTACTCCCGACCGAGTGCGAAGTGATTCAAAATATGTTTGCAAACCCCTAAAAGACACCAACCCATACGAACTATGAATTGGGACTCTGATTCCTCATAAGAGGATACGTAGGCACGCGATCTAAAATCGTGGAGAGTCTTGCTAATTAAAACTTAAAACCCTGTTTACCCCAAACCTAAACCTAGAGCTTAATATCCTTGTGAACATGGTAGATGTAACACCTTCCTTTCGTCTAATTGAGTTTGTAACCTAGAATCTCTGTCTCCGAATTAGGGTTTTCTGTTAGGTTCCCTTCCCTAGGATAAAAACTAATAGTGGCAACTCTTGGATTAAAAAACCAGTCGCTACAGCTGGCGACTCTGCTGGGGACTCTCCTTAACCCTGGGTCTTAGGTTTTAATTTCGGGGTTTTCTATTTTATTTATTTATCGCATTTATCTATTTTATTGCATTTATTTATTTGTTATCAATTTCTCTTATTACCATATATACTTATTGCGTGGCAGGATATTTTTTATTTCTCAAAACATTTTCAACAACCCTTAGGGGGTAAATCATTCCTGCGAGTTTATATGACGGCTTCTCCTAGAGTCGGTGAACTTCTGAAAAATGAATACTTATCGAGAGATATCCCTTGACGAGTATGACTTTGGAAGGACACCCTTGACTCTCTGTAACGACCTTAACCTAAAGTCTCATGACGAGACCTTTCACGAATTTGAGACGAAAGTTTCAGTCTGTAAAGAGGCTCCACCTAAGGGAGGCCCTTGTGCCTTTTCCCTCTGGTGTTATTCATGATACCGTTAAGGAAACCACATTTTGGGAGGGTAGACTAACCGTAAATCAAAATTAACGAGCCTACCATCTAGGGGTATTATCACAAAAGTCCCGTCATTCAACCTTACAACCACGCATTCATACATTTCATGTATTCGTCATGCATTTCATATATTCATCACCCTACATTTGTCTTATTCACAGGGGGTATAAAAGATAATAATAAACTCAAGATCTCGGTGACTGTCTTTAAAAATAGATACCGAAGGAAACAACTTATCCGCGTCAACACGCCAAACATGCCTGAAATCAAGGCCACAAAAGGGAAATAACGTGCTAAAGACTTTCTCAAATTGTGTCCAGCAACAGGGGATGGTTTCAAGATCAGATGTCCGCAGGTGCACCTAGAAGACTTATTTCCTGATTTCACGCAAATAAAGTTTTGGTTTAAGATTGTAATATTTTTCAATGTCTGAATTATGTTACCTTCAATAAAGGCATTTTGTTTCCGCATCGCGTTTACGTATCTATTTTAAGGATAGTCGCTAAGTAAAATAATAAGCAAAAGGAAAATACATACCCAAGTGAATAAGACGTTCAAAACAAGTAACCATTTCATACTCATACATACTCATTCGCACACATGCATTCACGAACACCCGCATATCATTTCAAAACTCATTTTTCCAAAAACATCTCTCCAGTTGAACCATTGTTAGAAGAAGGTCTCCACCTCCTTGGCCTCCATATCAAACAAGGGCCTACCAAAAGAACACAATGGAGAAAATCGAGGAAACTCAAGCCACAGTCAAAGAGGACCTCAACCAAGTAAAGGGTGACGTCACCATAATTAAAGGAGATATGAGTCAAGTTCTCCTAACTTTAAAGAACATCATTGACAGGAAAGACCAGATTCCCAGGGCAGCTTTCGAAGAAGTATCCCAGACTATTGGAGCATTAAGCGGTCACCAACTAAGGAAAGAGCCAGAAGTAAGAATCCCAACGTCCGTCATGGCGTAACAAGAAGCTGAAACCGGAGGGTTTGTCCTACCGCCACAAAAAGTAGGGGAATCTCATACCCTACAAATTCTAACCAATAATGCGGACTCCCTCTAGGACACAATGAAGCTTTCAAAAGAACTATACAAAGGCTAGGGGACCAGAGGATAGTCCAGTTTGGACAATATCCTGAAGAAGAATATAAAGTTGCTTTGAAAGGCGAAGCAGATTTTCCTCCAATCCAAGAGACCTCTGTCAACAATGGAATAGTGCATGGAGGACATGTGACGAAGATATCCAACAAGGCTAACACCAAAGGGGCAACTGAATTCATCTGAGAATGTGCCCCAGGAGGAGAACTCAAAAGATGGACGACCGTGGAGATTCCTGAGATCTTTTTCTTTCTTAATTAATTTTTCTTGTTTTCGAAAGAACCTATGTCAAGCCTGAGGCATAGGGGTCGCTTGTAAGGGTTCCCCTGTTTTGTTTCAGACAATATTTACGATTAATAAAAGTGATATTTTATTTTCAATCAAGATCCATGTATTTCTTTTGCATTCATGTCTTAATTTTAAAAATGGCAATACTTTCTCTGCATATGCATTTTCAAATATTCAAATACTAAAGTTGCACCAAAACAGGGTAAAGGTGCAAATTCATGCCCAAAACCACTGATAATGCTATTGTTGTGATGCAATATTATTTTGATGCTCCTATCAACCAAGCTAAATAGGAAGATGATAAAGATCTTGAACTCTCTGAGAAAATGGCGAGGGAAATAAAAAGAAAAGCTAACAACATGCGACCACATCAAAAGGCTATTAAGACCACTAATCTGAGCATAGGGGAAGACCAGGAAGAAACTAAGCTAAAGGGCAATATAAAGAGCGGAGCCACAAAGAAGTTGATCAAGTTATTGCACATATATACGGAAACAGGCCAAAGTCAAATACATACGGTGCTGTAAAAATAAGCAACTACAAAATACCAAGATCTGACGAAAAACCCGAGCTAGGGGCACGTTGGGTATCCATATTCGACGAGGCTTCAAATGCACCGAGGCACGATATAGAGGTAGTATTGACTTCTCCAAAGAATTCTCACAATCCATATACCAAGTCAACAGCGAATGGGATACTAAACATCCAAAACTGATTCCATATCGGGATCATGTTTTGAAAACTTACTATGGAATTCACAAAGATCACTTTCAGTCACATCCCATGAAAAGGAAATCAAATGACAGACATCTTGGAAACTATATCGTCTATATTCAAAGTAACTTGGTCAAACCACGAATCGCGCATCACAAACAAATGCTTCGAAGAGCCCACACATTACCTTGCTATATAACAAGCCTTGGTTTCACGACATCTAGAAAATGCCTCTAGCATTGGCAAACAAATCTTACGAGAATTATCCGCGGAATACTTTCAAAGTAACAGTATATTGTACAAGATGAACCACGACATGGTCTAATACTCAAGAAGATTCGGCTACCTCGCCTCGATTCACGCGGTAAATGGATACCCAATTAAGAAGGTCCATATGTAGTCAACACAAAATTCTCCGGTGGTAATCTTGTCTCCACAACAATGGATGGGGAAGAACTACCGCACCCGACAAGTTCAGACATAGTAAAAAATACTATGTATAAAAAGCTCGCTAAGCTCGAACCTTAACAGACGACTTAGGAAAAAAGAAGCGTCTCGGTGGATCGAAAACCCTAAAGGGCGATCCAGGCAAAAATTAGAGGCATATAGACAAAAAAAATCATCCCGGTGGATTGAAAACCCTAAAGGGAAATCCAGGAAAAAATTAGGGATCATTCAAAAAGAAATAAAGAACAAAAAGACTGCAATCTAAGAACTACGACTACGAACCACGAAGGGAGAGATAGATCTGAATCATACAACTCAGAAGCGAAGGAGATAAGCTCATTAAAAGGATATTGGGGAACAACAGTAGCAATTATCATTTTTATTGCCATTTACAGTTTTAAAACCTTTTGTAATTACCTATTTCCAGGAATTGCATCTTGTACTCTCGCCTACTCAGAGGCATATTAATAAAACACTGGCTTTCTTTGCATTTTTCAAATTGCGTTTTTTCTTTTCTCAGACTTGTTTACAAAATAATACGATTATTACTTGTGAATATTGTCTTGAAATCATTTCGGGGGATTAACAAAATAAAAGCATTTGACAAAACATCGAAAAAACATTTTTGTTAGAAAAATATCAAAAGAAAATCCACGTCTACGTCCACGCACATGGCTACTCCTACGTCTTGCAACACAAAAATCTATACACATGTCTACGCCTGTATCTATGCATACCCACGCGTTCGTACACGAACTCTACGTCCATACACATGTCTGCGCCTATTCTTGCACTCAACGATACAAAATCTATGCATATCTACTCCTATGGCTACGTGTCCGTATACGAAGTCTACGTCCATATATATGTCAGCACTTATGCCTAAATTGCAACACGAGGTCTACGTTCGCACGTGTCCACACACATGTGTATTCCTGCCAATTCTACATATGTCTACACTTATGCCTACGACACATGAATCTACATACGTGTACGCTTACGCCTGCGCCTATAACATACGAATCTACATACGTCTACCCTTATGCATGCGCTTACAATACCAATACCATACATATGCTAATACATACGTCTATTCCTGCGCTTACAACATACAAGTCTACACATAGGCCATTATCTACGTCTATGTCTATGTCCACGCCAGCAATACAAAATCAATTCTCAAATTTTGCTAACATTGTCCACTGTGTTTAAGTTCAACAATACTACGACGACACAACACACAACTCCAGGAGTTGGTAACTCTGAGCCAATGTTTTAAAGGAGAGAATGCCAGAAATAGTCTTCATAACATTTCAAGGCATACACACATCTTACACACATTTCATACATACACATATTTTGCATATCTCAAGCATACATACACTATGCATTCTTGCATACAATACGCATATAGTCAGGGTTCCATATCAATGTCAAACATCATATATTTCGCATACATATAACATTCAATACGCATGCATACACATGTATCTCCTAGCAAACAGACAAATAATTTCACCCTCGATTCAACTATCTAAGGGTCAACCAACGCAATACTTCTCCTACGATTCAACCCGTCACCTCAGTCTTCATGCCGTGACACATTCAGCCCATCACCTAAGTCTTCCCGCAGTGATGAGTTCCTTACAAGCCCAATACATTTCCTATAAGCCGCAATGTATTTTCGAAACTCAGTATATTGCCTCTAACCCACAATATATCATCCAAACACATTGCCTCTAAGCCGCAATGTATTCGCGAAACTCATTATATTTCCTCTAAGCCGCAATATATTATCCAAACACATTGCCTCTAAGCCGCGATGTATTCGCGAAACTTAGTATATTTCTTCTAAGCCGCAATATATCATCTAACTCAAACACATTGCCTCTAAGCCGCAATGTATCTTTCCAGATCAACATATTGCCTCTAAGCCGTAATATATTATCCAAACCAGCACATTACCTCTAAGCCGCAATGCATTCCCCAAACTCAAACACATTGCCTCTAAGCCGCAATGCATCCTCAAAACTCAACACATTTCCTCTAATCTGCAATGTATTCACAAACCCAGTATGTTGCCTTTAAGCCACAACATATTCTCAAAGACCCATTACATTGCCTCTAAGCCGCAATGAATTCTCAAAACTAGACACATTACCCCTAAGCCGCAATGTATTATCCAAGCCAACACATTGCCTCTAAGCCGCAATGCATTCTCCAAACTCATTACATTGCTTCTAAGCCACAATGTTTCCGCAAAACCTAGATCATTGCCTCAGACTTCAGCAACAATGTGTTCAAAACTACAGACCATCGTCTCAGACTTCATGAAACGATGTTCGAAACAACACATTTGGCTTATCACATCAAACTTCACGCAGTGATTTGAAAACCTAACCCATTGCCTCAGACTTCATGCAGCAATGTATTCCTTATTCTACGACACAGATATTTGCCTCAGACTTCATGCAGCAATGTGTTCAAAACTCCAGACCATCGTCTCCGACTTCATGCAACGATGTTCGAAACAACATATTTAGCTTATCACATCAGACTTCATGCAGTGATTTGCAAACCTAACCCATTTCCCCAGACCTCATGCAGCAATGTATTCCTTATTCTATGGCACAGATCATTGCCTAAAACTTCATGCAGTAATATGTTCCAAACTCCAGACCATCGTCTCAGACTTCATGCAGCGATTTTCGAAAACCAAATTTAGCTTATCACACCAGACTTCACGCAGTGATTTGCGAACCAAACCATCATCTCAGACTTCATGCAGCGATGTATTTCTTTATTCCACAAAATCCAGCCTATCGCTTCAGACTTCACGCAGCGATTCGCGAACCAAACTCATTTCCTCAGGATTCATGCAACAATGAATATCTCTTTACTCTGTAATATAAACCATCGCCTCAGACTTCATGCAGCGATGTTCGAAAACCAAATTCAACTTATCACATCAGACATCACGCAGTGATTCACAGACCTAATACATTACCTCAGACTTCATGTAGCAATGTATTTCATTATGCCAAGTTCCAGACCATCGTCTCAGACTTCATGCAACGATGTTCGAAAAAACACATCTATCATATCACATAAGAATTCACGCAATGATTCATGAACCAGGCTCATTGCCTCAAACTTCATGCATCGATGTATTCCTTTATTCCATAAAAATCCAGCCTATTGCATCTGACTTCCAACAGCGATTCGCGAATCAAGCTCATTACCTCGGACTTCATGCAACAATGTATGTCTCTTTACTCTGTAACACAAACCATCGCCTCAGGCTTCATGCAACGATGTCTGAAAACCAAATCTAGCTTATCGTCTCAGACTTCACGCAACGATTTGCCAAACTTTAACCCAATGCATGAGGCTTCAAGCAGCAATATCTTCCTTCATTCCATAAACATCGATCATCACCTCATACTTCATGATACGATGCCTAAAAGAAAACAAAACTCAACACATTGCCTCTAAGCCGCAATGTATTCGAAAACTCAACACATTGCCTCTAAGTCGCAATGTATCCTCAAAACTCAGCGCATTACCTCTAAGCCACAACGTATTATCCAAACTCAACACATTACCTCTAAGCCGCAATGTATTATCCAAATCAACACATTTCCTCTAAGCTGCAATGCGTTCTTCAAACTCAAAAACATAGCCTCTGAGCCGCAATGTATTCATGCTCAAAACATCGCCTCAGACGTCATGCAGCGATTCACAAACGTAACTCCCTGGCCTCAGTCTTCAAGCAGCCATGCATCATAAATAATTGCTATACTCACCCTTCATATGGGTGAATAAGCCAAGACATACAGAATTGCACTATCTGCCTCGTTATCAAACCCGGGTAAGCGATATATCATCAGCTTTGCCTACTGTGATACGGTGGGAGAACTGACTTGGGATTTTACGTTTGTGTTTGCAAATGTTTCGGTTTAGCAAGAGTCGCCACCGACTTTTTATTTTATCCTAAGGAAAGGTCAAAAAGCACAGGAAAGACCTTTGAGATGTTTTCTTGGGTTCGGGGAGTAGATTATAGAAAGGGAAGGTATTAGCACCCTTTATATCCATGGTTATCCATGGGCTCTTAGTTACTTGCTTAGATCACTTGCTTTGCTTTTCAATTGTTTAAAATGGTGCTTTGTGTGTGATTTTGAAAGATGTTTTGAAAAGAGGCCATCGTTGTGGCCATCTTTGTAATGATTTTGTTTGAATGTATACAAAGGTGTTTTTGTCTTTTGAAAAGTTTTCAATGTTTGAAAGTAGGGTTTTGAAATTGTGTTGTGAAGTGTATTTTGAAAAATAGCAAGGATGTTTTTGCAAGCTTGATCAAGTAACTAAGAGTTGGTCTACCCTATTTTACTCAAAGATTTTTCTTATGTTTTTAACCCTTTTAACAGTGTTGCTTCACCATTGTATTTGGTGAACAACCTGGTGTTAGGATGTTAAACGGGACAGGCGCGGGTCATCGTATAGGCCATGATAGCAATAGTGTCAAGTATTTTTGGCAATTTTCTTGAGGGACTTGATCATTTTTGTTTAGGCAACTCAGATAGCGTCATCGAGGGACTATGATCTTTTGTTTTGTTTTTGTTTTGCCAAAGTACTTGACATGCAACCATGGCCCATTTTTGAAGGCAACAAGTGGAGTGAAACCCTAGGGATGCAAGTGTGCATTGTGTTTGTTTTTCATCCATGTTTATCTTGGATTAGGTCAAGCTAGTTGTTGATTTTATTTTGCATACAAACCCTAAGTCTAAGCATGGCATAATTGGAGGCTTTTAAATGTGCGAGAATTTAAATGCTACACTATTACAACATGATATAGGGAGGGGGTACAAATTTGAATTGAGAGTATTTGACAAGAAATTAAATTCTAAGTTATTACAACCATATTGAATGTATAAGGCAATATTTAATATTTAAATAAATACAATTAAATAAATATCAAATAAAATATATTATGCAAAAAGGATTTTCATGTATGTAGAAAGTATTTTTCAATGTGAAATATAAATAAATAAAAAAAGGTCAATTCTAATTATTTTTGTTATTTAGGGCAAAATCCTAATTCTCAAATAAATAGTATTATTTATTAATTATATACAATAATATATTGATTTATACAAAAAAAATAAAAGTATATTGTAAAAATGATATTTTTAGTGCAAAATATTAATAAAAATGAAAATGTAGTATTTTTGTATTTTTTGACCTATTTATTTAATAAAATGAAATATATAAATAAAAATTAATTATTTACAAAAATGTGTATATTTCAAGAAAATATTTTCAAGTGTAAAAATAAAAAATAAAAAATAAAAATAAACATATTTTTTACATTATTCTTTGAATTTTAATAAAAGAAAAATAAACTACTTAACATATTTATACTAGTGAGATAAAAATAAATATCAAATAAATATGAAAAATATAGAAAATAATTTTTTGGCATTTTTTATATTTAGACAAAAAATAATTAAGTCAAAATAAAAAATAAAAACATCAAAATGACAAATATTCAAACAAAAGGGCCAGGGGGGTGTAAACTGAATAAAGGGGTGTCAAAAGCAAAGGAAACCAGGCCCAGCCCAGAATCCACTTCTTCTTCTTCCTTGGAACAAACCTGCGTGCGTGCTATGTACAAAACTGTAACTCCTGATTATTTGATTTTTTGACAAAACTCATAACATGAACATTGTAGAGCATTAAACAACGAATTCAAACATATAAAAAACTTAAGCTAACTCTCAAAGACCAGAGAGAATTTCTCTGGCCCTAATTTCTAACCTAGTTTTTTCAGAAAGTTCATGAGTGAAATTCTCTTAGCACGATTAATGTAAATGAAAACTAAGCATATGTATGGCTTCAGGGCTATGAGTACAACATATTTCATTCTCAAACCTAAGCCTAACCATTCCTAGATAGAGAGATAGAAGTCCACAAAATACCTGTTTCAGTTGACTTCGAGCTGGGCAATGTAGCAACCTTCAATGGTGTTTGAGCTTCTTTTGAGCTTGCCTGAGGTCCAAGGAAGCTTTTCCACTGCTTGGCTTGTTCTGAAACAACTTGAATCGTGCCACAGAACTCAACCTGCAAAGCTTTGAAACAAAAATGGCAAAGGGTGTTAATGGTGTTACAACTTGCAATGGAGGCCTGGGATAGTTCAGGTGAGTTGATTGGAAGGTGTTTGAAGTATCTTGGGACAAAACGCACGATGGAATTTGGTTATGGCTTCAAGTTTGCAGAGCTTGCCCTGTTTTGCAGCAAAATAGGGATTTTGTGTACAAGGGGGTTTGGGAGGCAGAAGGGTCATGTTTCTGGCTTGTTGGGAGGTATGAAACTGGTTTACAATATTTGTGTAAGCTGGTTTCAACAGGTGTGAGAGATGGAGTATGATTTGCCACTTTTCTTCTTTTTCAAGCAAGAGTGTGTGTGTCCTCAATGCAAGCCTGTACAGGCCCTATATCATGCTGCATACTTTTCTCTTGGTTCTTGGAATTGGTAGATTGAATCTTGCTTCAGAGATATGGCCCCATGTCTCAAGGATTTTGGTTTGACATAAAGTGCAACTTTACAAAAATGGCATTTCACCTTTTTCCAAATAAGGATTAATCTTGTATGCAATGTCCAAATGACCAAGATAACACCTTAACTCAATGGTTATGCATTAAATTATGGAGTGCAAACTGGTTTTGAGGCCTGCAAGCTAGTACCAAACATGCTGATTTGAAAATGCAAGTTTGTATGAACATGTATTGGTCATGGACAAAAGTGAGTTTTTGCCAACTTCAAGTATTCGATTCTCTCTAACCAAAAGGGTGTTTGAGGAGTTCTTGGACAATTTGGAAAGATTGGAACATGTACTAAAATCCATCTTTTAAATGCAACTTGAAACTCCAAGTGGAACTATGTGAAAAATGGCCAAGAAGATGGGTCAAAATCCTGCCTAGATTAGGGCAAATTTTCTCTAAGTTAAAAGTTTTAGGTACCCTTGTTCCAAAAATCATAACTTGAGATACAAGATTCTTTTGAGAAAACTTTGTGAATAAAAGTTGTAGACTTTGTGATGGACTACAACTTTCATGTTGCAAGTTTTGTTTGAATCTTGGTGAAAAAATGGGACAAAGTTAGGAAAAAATAAGAAAATTTCATAACTTAGAAAAATTATAAGTTATGAAATTTTTCTATTTTAAACCCTAATTTCTATTTTTGGGTTTCTTGATGAACAAGTTTCATAATTTGACATGTCTTGATGAAAAATGACCCTTGGCACTTGATTTTGACCAAAAAGTCAAAGTTTGACTTTTCAGTGTACAGTCAAATTTTGATCAGTTGACTGAAAAATTCATCTGTCAATCCTATGCATTTGAGATCTTTTGAACTTGTTGAATGGGTCAAGACAATTTCATTGAGTCCTTGAGTCCATGGGTGAGCTTGATTTTCCATTGGCTAGGTCAAACAGTCAAAAATTGCCTTTGTGCAGTCAAAATCCTAGAAATGACCATTTTGCCCTTTTGGTGATCTGATCAACTTTCTTGTGGAATTGTGATCCAAACTTGATCAAATGGTTCATATGAGTTCATACTGTTGATGTGGGTCAAATTTCATGAGGTTTTACTTTCAATTGGCCATAGTTGACTTTTTCTCCAATACAATTGATTTTTAGGTCAACTGTCCAATTGACTGGGCAAAAATTTGAATCAAAGCTTGAAACTTGGTATGGACAAACTTGTGAGTCCAACATGAAGTATGAAAGTAACTTTGGGCATTGTAGGTTAAAACATACCTGTGCAAACTCAAACCCTAATTTAGGTCAACAGTGCAAGGAGGTGTCTTGAGCAGGGCAAACCCTAGTTTGATCTTGAGTTCCAAGAGTCTTGTGATTGAGAAAATGTTGATGAATATGGGAGGGAAAATTTTGGGGTACAATAGTTTCCCCTGTTCAATCTTCTTGAACCTGAAGAGTTAGATTGGCAAGTTTTTCTTTCGTGACTCGAAGGTAAAAGAGGATTGGACACTAGAGTGCCCGTAAATTTGCACTTGTCAGAAAAATAGATGAGGAGATGGGCTTAAAGATGCCATTCAAGGATGGTAGAATCTTGATGGAGATGGGCTTAAAGATGCCATCCAAGGATGTTTGTTGATTTTCAATGTTGTAGGTCAGAAGAATGAGTATCAAAATGGTATCCGTGTCTGGAATGCACTTGCACTGTATCTGGAGACTGAGTTTGTATGAGCAAAAGAATGGCGTCCGTGTTTGGCGTGTATCTGAGCTGTAACTGTGTTTGAATTTTGAATGAATATCAGAATGACTGCCGTGTCTGGAGTGTATCTGTATTGTATCTAGGTAACAGAGAAACATCTGCGTATGGAGCAACTGTGTGCTGGGGATAAACTACGAATGAGTGACAGAATGGAAACCGTGTCTGGAGCGTATCTGGACTGTATCTGAAGTTGAGATCTGTATGAGTAGTAGAATGACCGCCGTGTCTGGGGTGTATCCGTACTGTAACAGGGATCTGAATAAGTGACAGAATGACTTCCGTGGTGACTGCACTGGGAGAATCAGACTGCTGGTGTAAAGGCCAGAATGACATCCGTGTTTGGAGCGTATCTGGACTTGTAGTTGATAGTTGAATCTGAATGAGAGATAGAATGGCTGCTGTGTCTGAAGCGTATCTAGTCTGTATCTGATTGCTGAAGTCTGAATGAGTAGTAGAATAACCTTCGTGTCTGGGGTGTATCCATACTGTATTTTGACTTGAAGTTCTGAATGAGTAATAGAATGACCGCCGTGTCTGGGGTGTATCCATACTGTATTTGAATAATTGTTAATGATAGCTTTTTAATCTTATCCTGAAAAGGGTAAAACGTTAGGTAGAACACGAAGTTATATTGCATGATATGTATGATGCAATGAATTGTAATCCATGTTTATGATATATGAATGTAATGGTTATGTATGTAAGCTGAGTAGCTGTCTTGCTGAGGAAGATAAATCCTGGTAGCTAGAGATAACGAAATCTTTGACTGCTGCTGGGGAAAATAAATCCATGACCGAAGTTGGGGATTCCAAAAATCTTTGATTACTGAAGATGAGAAATCCTTGCTGATTGCTGACTGCTTGGGGAATAAGGAAAACTTTGAAAATCTCTACTGGGAAGTTAAAACCTGGGAGACTTCTGCTGGAGAAATGAGACTGAGAATCTTCAATCTGCTG
Source organism: Vicia faba (assembly GCA_948472305.1). Taxonomy (NCBI): domain Eukaryota; kingdom Viridiplantae; phylum Streptophyta; class Magnoliopsida; order Fabales; family Fabaceae; genus Vicia; species Vicia faba. The sequence continues at coordinate 1,282,619,267 of OX451740.1, read as the reverse complement.
GGAAATAACTCTGTGGGGAAAATGTTCACTATTCTGGCTCCTCTGGGGATAGGATTTTTCAGGGTTTTCGGGCTCTACTGGGGATCTCGAAGTTTAACTCTGATGGGAGTTTTGAAAATTAACTCAGCTGGGGAAATATACTCCATATTTAAACTTGTTGAGGATCCGAATGATGTACCGTAGGGGATTTCTTCTGGAATAGCATGAAGATTTCTTCCTACTCCTTCAACCTACAAGTAATTATCCTTTTTCAATTTGTTTTATTTGTAAGCAATGATTATATTCAAATGCATATGCCTATTTAACAAAACTTTGGACGTTTTCAAGTAAAACATAAGTGTAAAAAGGAAAAAGAAAGGCAAGCAATTTTCTGCACTTTGAAGTGTAATTGTATTAATTTTGGTAAGCATCTTTGTACAGAGGAGACAGACATCCTAGTAAGAGAATGTTGTCATAAAAATTGCAAAATTTTATACAAAAGAAAGATGGCTATGTGTAACAATTCCATGGGATTCCCATTCTTCTATAGCCTTCACAACTCTAAATATTTTGTCCATTTGCCGCTTTGTCCGCCGATGACTGGATTGATCAGAAGCTTGGAGCTTGTGGGTGAAGAGATTGTTCTTAAAGTGATCCGAAGAGACATAGTCATACGCCTTAATTCCCTAACTTTTGCCTGGACCGCCCTTTCGGGTTTTCGATCCACCGGGAAAACCCTTTTTGCCCAAGTCGCCCTTTCGGGTTTTCAACTTGCCGGGTGTACAATTTTTTTTCGTTTTATCCCTAATTTTTTGCCTGAACCGCCCTTTCGGGTTTTCGATTCACCGGGATGCCCTTTTTTGCCCAAGTCGCCCTTTCGGGTTTTCAACTTGTCGGGTCGTTTTATGCGTAGTATCTTTTGACTATGTCTGCATTCGCAGGGTGCGGCAAGTCGTCTCCGTCCATGGTGGTCAGAATCATTGCCCCACCAGAAAAGATGCTTTTGATTACAAATGGTCCTTCGTAAGTAGGAGTCCACTTGCCCATGGGATCACTTTGCGGCAAGATGATCCGCTTGATTACAAGATCTCCGACTTGATATACCTGACGCCTAACCTTTTTGTTGAAAGCCTTGATCATCTGCTTTTGATACGTCTGACCATGACAAACAACAGTAAGTCGCTTCTCGTCGATTAAGTGAAGTTGATCAAGCCGGGTCTGAATCCAATCGTCTTCACTCAAATCGACATCCTTCATAATCCTCAAGGAAGGAATCTGAACTTCCATGGGTAGAACAGCTTCCATGCCATACACCAATGAAAATGGGGTTGCCCCTGTTGAAGTACGTGCCGTGGTACGATATCCATGCAGAGCAAACGGTAACATCTCATGCCAGTCTTTGTAGGTGACTGTCATCTTTTGAATGATCTTCTTAATATTTTTGTTCGCAACTTCAATAGCACCGTTCATCTTCGACCGATAGGGAGATGAATTGTGATGATAAATCTTGAACTGTTCGCATAGAGCGGTGATCATAGTATTGTTCAAATTCGTACCGTTGTCTGTGATGATCCTGTCAGGGACACCGTACCGGCATATGAGGTTCTGCTTGATAAAGCGGGCAACCACATTCTTTGTAACTGAGGCAAAGGAAGCTGCTTCGACCCACTTGGTGAAGTAATCGATAGCGACCAAGATGAAGCGATGCCCATTGGATGCCGTGGGCTTGATCTCTCCAATCATGTCAATGCCCCACATTGCGAATGGCCAAGGAGCTGTTAGAACGTTGAGAGGAACATGAGGAATATGTACCTTGTCGGCATAGACTTGGCATTTGTGGCAAGTACGGGAATATTGATGACAATCAGCTTCCATGGTAGACCAGTAGTAGCCTGCCCTTAGAATCTTTTTAGCCATCGTATGTCCGCTTAAGTGGGTGCCAAATGTGCCACTGTGTATCTCAGTCATGATCAACTCTGCTTCAGCTTTGTCCATACAATGAAGGAGAACACAATCATGGCTACGCTTATAAAGGATGTTGTTGCTTAGGAAGAACTTGGCAGCAAATCTACTTAAGAACTTTTTGTCATTGACGGAAGCTCCTTCAGGATATTCTCTAGTCTGGAGATACCTTTTGATTTCATGAAACCAGGGTTGTTCCACTACTTCTTCGGTATTAATCTCATGACAGTGTTCGGGTTCATCCATTCGCTCGATGGTAATTTGGGGAGCCTCGTTATCCCAATTGAGTTTAAACATGGAAGACATTGTAGCCAGAGCATCTGCTAGCTGATTTTCTTCTCGCGGGAAGTGCTCGAAAGTAATCTGCTCGAAATGAGGCAACAACGTCAGGACATGTTCTTTGTATGGGATAAGATTAGGATGCTTGGTGTCCCACTCTCCTTTGACTTGACTGATGATCAAAGCCGAGTCCCCAAATATGACCAAAGATTTGATTCCCAAGTCTATAGCAGCCTTGAGACCAAAGATGCAAGCTTCATATTCAGCCATGTTGTTGTTGTTGGTACAGCTGAAACCAAGTCGGGCAGTGAAGGGTGTATGGAAATCTTCCAGAGAAATGAGTACCACACCGATACCGTTGCCAAGTGCATTTGAAGCACCATCAAAGTACAGGGTCCATCGGGATCCTTGTTTAGATCCGTCATACAGTCCGTTACCTTCAATGTTGTCCGATGTCATTATGTCCTCGTCAGGGAAGTCGAATCTCATAGATTGATAATCTTCGATGGCTTGATGAGCTAGATGGTCTGCTAGTACACTCCCCTTTATAGCTTTTTGGGTAGTATACTGGATATCATACTCTGTCAGGATCATTTTCCATCTAGCGATTCTTCTAGATAAAACAGGCTTCTCGAAGATATACTTGATTGGATCCATCTTGGAAATCAGCAAAGTGGTATGAGTCAACATATACTGCCTTAGCCGGCGAGCAGCCCATACCAAAGCGCAGCAAGTTTTCTCGAGCAGTGAGTAGCGAGTTTCACAGTCGGTAAACTTTTTGCTAAGGTAATAAATGGCATGCTCTTTTCAGCCAAACTTGTCATGTTGGCCCAGTACACACCCCATTGAGTTATCCAAAACAGTCAGATACATGATTAACGGCCTTCCTTCGATGGGTGGCATCAGAATAGGAGGTTCTAGTAAATACTCCTTGATCTTATCAAAAGCAACTTGACAATCATTGTTCCATTCAACTACCTGATCTTTCTTCAATAGTTTGAAAATTGGCTCACAGGTAGATGTCAGGTGAGAGATGAACCTCGCAATATAGTTCAAGCGTCCCAAGAATCCTCTAACCTCCTTTTCAGTACGGGGGGCAGGCATTTCTTGTATAGCCTTTAATTTAGCTGGATCAACCTCAATGCCTTTGTTGCTGACAATAAATCCCAAAAGTTTACCAGACCTAACTCCAAAAGTGCACTTGCTCAGGTTCAGTCCGAGCTTATACTCCTTCAACCTGGCAAACAACTTTTGCAAATGACCAAGGTGTTCTTCTTTTGTCTGTGATAGAGTGAAACAACCGGCTGAAAATCATCAAACAATGAAGTCGCCATCGAACGTCTTTTATCCCACATGAAGGGAAAGGTAAACATCGAGAAAACCCGAGAAGGATCAAATCAAGGTCGAATGACCAAGAGATAAGGGTAAGGGAGTCTGTTACGCGAGGGGAAGGTATTAGCACCCCACACGCCCGTAGTACTCTACGGTATCCACTCTTGTTGTCTATCTTATGGGTGTGTTTAATCTATGCTTACTGTTTATTACTACTAAAAGTAGAATGCATGCAAAATAAAGGAGAAAAGAATGTAGGGAAAATAAAATTGTGCTAGCTCGGGCCCTACCCCGATGCCTACGTATCCCTTTTAAGGAATCAGAGCAGCCGTAGTTCGGCTTATATGTTTTTGTTTGTTTGCATTTTTTACTGAACAATATTAATTTCGCCTTCTGCCGCAACTCGACCGTTGGAGACTTACGCGTCAGCACAGAAGTGAATTAATACGCTCTTTTGAAAAGGGTTTGTAAGAAAGGCCCGAGGGCAAAAATATTTTTATGTTTGTTGGTGTTTTTGCTGGTAGATAATAGCTACTTAACCTCAAGAGAGAGATTTTAGCCATTTCTCTATTTATTCATGAAATGAGTCTTTGAGACTTGAATCATACCAAAGCTTAGAACAAGAGAATAATAATGTCGAGAAGAAACCCGCTCATCATCTCTCAAACTTAGCCAAGACATGGTTTTTGTCAGTAAATTTTTATGTATTTTTGAAGTTTGTAAAAAAAAGTTTTTTTTTTGTTTTAACTGCATATGCAAAGGAGGAAAGAAAGTCACAGGAAGACAAAAGTCACAGGAAGACGAAAGTCACAGGAAGACAAAAGTCACAGGAAGAAGAAAGTCACAGGAAGACGAAAGTCACAGGAAGACGAGAGTCACAGGAAGACGAAAGTCACAGGAAGACGAAAGTCACAGGAAGACGAAAGTCACAGGAAGACGAGAGTCACAGGAAGACGAAAGTCACAGGAAGACGACAGTCACAGGAAGACGACAATCACAGGAAGACGAGAGTCACAGGAAGACGAGAGTCACAGGAAGACGAGAGTCACAGGAAGACGAAAGTCACAGGAAGACAAAAGTCACAGGAAGACGAAAGTCACGGGAAGACGAAAGTCACAGGAAGACGAAAGTTACAGGAAGACGAAAGTCACAGGAAGACGAAAGTCACAGGAAGACGAAAGTCACAGGAAAACGAAAGTCACAGGAAGACGAAAGTCACAGGAAGACGAAAGTCACAGGAAGACGAGAGTCACAGGAAGACGAAAGTCACAGGAAGACGAAAGTCACAAGAAGACGAAAGTCACAGGAAGACGAAAGTCACAGGAAGACGAGAGTCACAGGAAGACGAGAGTCACAGGAAGACGAAAGTCACAGGAAGACGAAAGTCACAGGAGGACGAAAGTCACAGGAAGACGAAAGTCACAGGAAGACGAAAGTCACAGGAAGACGAAAGTCACAGGAAGACGAAAGTCACAGGAAGACGAAGGTCACAGGAAGACGAGAGTCACAGGAAGACGAGAGTCACAGGAAGACGAAAGTCATAGGAAGACGAAAGTCACGGGAAGACGAAAGTCACAGGAAGACGAAAGTCACAAGAAGACGAAAGTCACAGGAAGACGAAAGTCACAAGAAGACGAAAGTCACAGGAAGACGAGAGTCACAGGAAGACGAGAGTCACAGGAAGACGAGAGTCACAGGAAGACGAAAGTCACAGGAAGACGAAAGTCGCAGGAAGACGAAAGTCACAGGAAGACGAAAGTCACAGGAAGACGAGAGTCACAGGAAGACGAGAGTCACATGAAGACGAAAGTCACAGGAAGACGAAAGTCACAGGAGAACGAAAGTCACAGGAAGACGAAAGTCACAGGAAGACGAAGGTCACAGGAAGACGAAAGTCACAGGAAGACGAAAGTCACAGGAAGACGAAGGTCACAGGAAGACGAAAGTCACATGAAGACGAAGGTCACAGGAAGACTAGCCTATTTCTAAATCTAATGTTATCGTGCATTAGACCTAAAGTTAGAATCTTGAGGGAATTCTACCTAGAAAGTGGTAAAGTGCAGGAGTAAAAATAGAGTTGTGACGATACCGAACGGAGAAGGTCTGTCGCCTCTTCAAAATTGTGCAAGCGGTAAGAAAATTCTATCAAAGTTCCCTTGGACAAGTGATTGAAGATTAATCTCCAAATATTCCATATTGCAAGAGTTATGTCGATGCTACAAAAATCTTGACTAGAAAATGGCAATAAAAATGATTATCGAATATGAAATAAAAATTTTCTAATCGAAATTCTAAAAAGAAATTCTAAAGAATTCTAAAATATCCTATTGTTTTGTATCATTTTATTATCAATTGAGAGAAAAATTAAACTAGAAGAAACTGAAATAATAAAAAAGAAAAATTAGAAGAGTCAGGGGGTACAAGCTGAATTCAGGGTATGCTGCAAGCAAAAATTAAAATGGCACCAGGCCCAACAAGAGTGAGTCCAATAAGCATTTTCAACATTTTATTTATTATTTACTTAGTTATTATTATTATTAATTTGAATTAAGTAAATAAAACAATAAGACAAAAACTAAAAAAGAAAGAACGTATGAAATTGGAAAAGGGTTAGATTAGAGAAAAAAATGTTTCGTCCTTCTTCTCAAACAGAACAGCGGCGGCGCCTCCGCCTCTTCGTCCTCGCGTTGCTTCGTCTCAGTCTCCGCCGTCTTCTCTTCCACTCTGTATCGACTCCATTCACCACCTCTCATCAATCTTTGTCTGATTCTGCCTTCTTGCGCCATCTCTGATTCACCTTCCAATTCGCTTTCGACACAAACAATAACAGAAAGCAAAAAATTATTGAAGTGAGGGGGACTCACCTACCGGAGCAGCTCTGGTGGCTTCTTAATCGCAACAGTGGCGGCGAGAAATCCAGAGAAATACGCTCCGGTATGTGTTTCGTGTCTGATTCTTGTTCTACTTCTTCGTTCGATTTTCTGCGATGTTGTAATGTTGTGTGGTTCTGTGCGATTTTCTGTTGCCAGGTGTTGTTGATGTTACGAATTCGGAGTTGCAGATTGTTGAAGTGCGCTATCGATGTTGACCGTGATGATTAATGTGATGAAGATGATGATGATGTGGATTTGATGTTGTTGATTGAAAGAGAGGAGTTGCTGCAATTCGTTGAAGGTTGAAGTATGAATCGCTGCGTTCTTGATGTTGCAGAGAGGAAGACAGTTATGGAGGCGAGAGAGTGATAAAGATGTGAAGAGGTTTTTTTTAGAATTTTCTTGGTGATTCTTCTCAAAAGTCAAGGAGGAATCATCGTAAAGGTGAGTTTCTTTCTTAATGTCAAATAAAAATCCTCCCCCCTTTTCTGACTGTGGTCTTTTTTTATTATGTATATGCTGGAGTTTTGGTTGTAAAATAAGCCATGAGTTGGTTAGGAGGTAGTTGGTTTGGATCTGTTATTCTGTTATGCAGTGTTAGAGATTCTGTTAGGTGGTTAGAATTTGGTTAGGGGTTGTTAGGAATTGGTTACTGAATATGGTTGGGGTAATGCTGTTAGAAGTGGTTAGAAGGTTTGAGATGTTATTGGGAAAAATGGAAAATTGGTTAGTTGAGATATGGTTTTGGATATTTGTTAGTTATGCTGTCACTATTCTGTTTTGCAGTTAGTTGGATTAAAAGAAGTTAGTTATAGAATTGGTTAGGAGCTTAGAAATTGTTAGAGTTAGTTAGAGTTTGTTAGGAGTTAGTTACAGTTTGAGAGTTTTAAATTCAGTTATAATTGGTTAGCAGTTATGGAGGTTAACAATCTTTTAGAAAATCGCTAGGGGGGTTCAGCCTCTTCGTATTTGTAACTAAATCAAGATCATCCCATGTAACCTGCAGAATTTTCCAAAGGGAGTCAGACCATGCTAGATCAGCAGCGTAAGGTGATTGAGGAAGAGTTATTTCTGTACAATTCTTAGGACAAGCGAAACCACCATTATTTGCATCAGATTGTGTCAAGGTCTTTGTTTCTTGTCTCTTCAGGAAGGGACGCTAGCACCAAATCCAGAACTGAATCTTTATCTATGCCTTCAAGATAAGACTGCACAGATTCTATTTCCGTCTGAATTGGCAATCCTTTTGACAATGCATCTTCGAGTGTAAGTGCTCTCAAAGCAAAATTTTGTGCAGCATGACTTTGACGAGCTTCTTCAGATCGAGCATAAAATGCCATGCACAAGGAATTTATATTAATATTTGCTTCAGACATTTTTTCAAGTTGGGATGCCTTCTCATTTGCTATGGCTGCATTTAACTCTGCCTGTGCTAACTCCTGGACTGTCTTCAACTTTAATTCTGCTTCGATATTCTTTTGTTCAAGTTCTATCTTTAGTTTATCGTCCATCTTTTCTTGAAGTGACTTAATAGCAAGAGATGCTTTTGCCCTCTCTCTCTCTTTAGCTCCCTGTCAAACATTGCAGATTCCTCGGCAAGCTTAAGTTCTCTGGCAGCTGAATCTTTTAACTTCTTTTCATATTTTTCCTTCAATGTTTTCTTCTCTTCATAAAAAGCATGTGCATCTATTGCAGCTTGCCTTTTCTCCGCAGCATGGATGGCTTGTACGAATTCAATAACCAGTTTTCCATCCTTAGAAGTGGCATAACCATCTTTCAAGTCCTCTATTGCACCACTAAGTGCCTCTTTTTCTTCAGGTAAATGACTGTTCTCGGTAAAGCCATGACCATGTAAATAAATAGGGGGGCTTCCTTCTGACTTATTCCTTAAGTGATATTCCTCAAGGAGGGTAGGTGGTTGTTCTATATCTTTAGATAATACATTCTCACTTCTTTCCTCTATTTCTTCCTGTTGCTTTGGTTGAATATTTTCTACCTTATTCTCATCTAGAAATGCATTGTTCTCAGTAGACGTTGATGTATGTTGGATTTCCTCTTCCGGTTTTAGGGAAACATCAGTTTCTGTGCTTTTTATGCCAACAATCACATCAGATTGCACCACAGTCCCTTTACTAGGATCATTCGATGTTAGACTACTTTGAGGATATTCAAGAAACTGGTTTTCTTTGGCACCAGCATTACGACCTTCAGCAATATCAGGAATGTCTTGCACGGGAATCTGTTTATCACTCGAATCTTCTATTATAATTTCTGGCTGAGAAAGACTGGTATCAACCTTCTGCTCTGCATGCTCTACAACAGGATTTTCATTGTCAGACTTTTCACGATTGGGTGAAACTAACTCCTCTTTTGTAAGTTGTCCACTCTTCAAATCTCCAATGGCATCGTCTATCAGAACTTCCTGAGGGTCACTAAGCTTCTCCTTCTCAAGATATTTATCTAAGAAACCAAATTGATAAGCAGCCAAAAGAGCAGCACTTATAGCAGTAATTCCAATTAAAACTTTGATCGAGAACCATGAGACTCAAGCGGCTTTCCTGTAGAACCAGGAGCTGAGGCACCAGCTGGTCTCGATGCATTTGAGAATTCCTTTTGCGAAGATGGTCTAGATGCATTTGAGAATTCCTTTCGCAAAGATAGATGAGAAGGTATCTTCTGATGAACAAAATGTCCGGGGTTTCTTCTAAACGTTTGTCGAGATGAAAATTCCAAAATGAACCTCCGGAACATGGTAGCCTCGGAGAGATGGGGAAGAAGGTGTTTGTTAAAAAGACTCAACCAGAAAAAAGGGAGTGAAAGTGAGAGTAGTAGATAGATCGGGAATCATAATTAAGTGAAGAGGTTTGTTTGCCGAATGGCGTGGTTGCGTTGTGTCGCACCCCCTGCTACAATCTACAAGCCAGCCGTAACATCAAAAACTCAAAATGGATGTTTCTGGGATTTTGGGGATGTATCAGGGTGGAATCATAATTAGTAAAACTTCATTTTGGGTTGTTTCCATATATGTGTTTAGCATTTGGTTTGGGTTAATTAATGGTTTTTCATGTGTCGAATAATTTGTATGAGCATAGGATATTTTGGCATGATTGCTTGTATTGACTTGGATTTTTTTGTATGAATGTGCAGGTCATGAACTAAAGATGAAGAACTTTGGCATGGCATGGAATTAGAAGCTTACTCAGGGAATTTGAGCACCTTTAGGACTAAAGAATTTTGTTCAAGTGTATTTTGTAATAGTTTTTTTTGGTAGAATATTGGTGTAATGGGATTGTAATGATTTTATAATGAATGTTTGATTTGGATGAACTTGAAATTTATAGTGTGAATTATTAATGACTTTGAGCTTGAAATGTCAGGTGATGGATTTTTTTTTGGACGGAGTTTAAATGACAAAGTCTTGAAAAAATGCTTGAAGATATGAAAGCATCAAATTTTCTTGTGGGGTGTTTGTGATCGGTGGATCTGGAAATGACTGTTTAACGCTGGTTCGCGAAATGTCGCAGAAGCAAGAGTCGCCACCGTCTTTTATTTTCTCCAAATGGAAAGGACAAAAGCACAGAAAAATTCCTTAAAGAGATTGCTCTCGGTTCGGGAGGTAGGTTATAGAAAGGGAAGGTGTTAGCACCCTTTCTATCCATGGTTATCCATGGGCTCTTAGATACTTGCTCATTTGTGTTTTCAAAAATGGTTTGTTTGCTTTTCAACTGTGGGTTTTAAAAAAGGTCTCTTTGAAAATTCCAGTTCGACTCTTATATCGGTCCTCAAGAGTGTTTGAAAAATTGCTTTCGAAAGCTTTTTGAAAAGGTGTCGGTGTGAAAAGTATTTTTGATTTTTTGTTTTGAGATTTAGAGCAAGTATCAAGAGTCGTCTACCTACCCTAAGGAATTCGTCTGTGTAAATGTCCTTTAAAGCAGTGCCATCCCACCATTGAGAGGTAGGTAGCACCACCGTTGGAGGTGTTCGGGTCAATTCAAGGTTCGGGACATGGTGATCACCAGAGCAATGGGAAGACACCTTAGAAGCTACCCTCATGCCAGGTTCCCGGATCATGAGGACTTACTAAGACATCCTCTACTCGACGATCACCTTTCGAGGCAAGGCAACAGTGAGGCGTACCCTAGGGGTGGTGTGTGATTTTGTGTGTCATCTTCGTTTCTTTGTCTTGTCATGTCAAAGTGATCTATGCGTTTGTTTTTATTTTTGTCATTCATTCTTTCATGCATTTATTTAACAGTTAAGAAAGTGCGGAAAGGTAAAATTCTAAACTATTACAAAGGCGCGGGTCCACATCGCCAAAATTTCCAGGACCCGATTTGACAGAAAAAATAAAGAATTAAAGTGCGAAAGATAAATATTACACGGCTTCGGGAGAGTTACATAAATAATTAAAAGAAGAGAAATAAATGTGCGAATTGAATTAAGATTGGAAACGAGGGCGTTGGACCCTTTTTAATGAAATTAAATTAAATTATTAAATTAATTAAAATAAAATTGAAATAAAAAGAGAAAAGATCTTTTTGAGTTTTTTGGAGTTGTGAATTTTTATGAGAAAGATTAAATGAAATTAAAATTAAATTAACCCTAATTCTATAACTTTTATTTATTAAGAAAAAAATATTAAAGTTAAACCTAAATTAACCTAATTATTTACATGCAATTTTGATTTATAAAAATAAATGATATTTAATTATTAATGAAAAGAAAAGAAAAAGGATAAAAAATTGATTAAACCCTAATTCTACAAATTTTAAATTAATTAAAAAAATGCTTGAATTAACCCTAATTTAATAGCTAAAATTAATGAATAATATTTATTTACAAAAAAAATAATATTAAATAAAAATATTTATTTTTTGTCTCTTTTCTGATTTTATATTGTTTTTATGTTTTTCATGAAAATATTAAATTAAAGGAATTAATTAAAAACAATAATTGAAATAAATAAAAAATGAAAAAATATAAAAGATTGCAAACCTAGGGGGGGTCTGTCCCCAAATGGGAGGTAAAGTCCAGTAATTCAGGCCCATTAAGCTTTTGGCCTTGTTGACTTTTGCGCTGGCATGTGTACGCGTGGACTGAGACACACCCTAGTCTCTGAATCATGGCCCTTGATTGAGTGCAGTGGGACATGTGGCGCGTTTGATTGGGGAGCATATGGTGGAGCCTTGGACCTTGCACTGCATGATAATATAATTAAAGGAAAAATATAAGGAAAGGGAGGGGGACCTGGGATCGAACCGAGGTCCTGAAGATCACCAACCAAGTACCTTGCCAGTGGAGCTATGAACGCGTTTTGTTAATTATATAACCAACAATAAATATAAGGTAAAACACGAGTTAGTGCTCTTTTCGCGCGAAAATTTAAACAACCCAACCATTGCTTTACACATCAGCATCTTCTTCCTCGCTTCGCTTATTTCCTGAAACATGAAAAGGTTAGCGGGGGTTTTAAACCCCCCCAAAATATGCCATATCCAATAATAGCGAATAAGCCGTGGTAGCACATAAATTAGGCGCGAGGGCTGATTTGTTTTCGTCCAAGCACGCTGAATTCATTCATGGCATTATGATGTTCTAATTTTACCATATTCAAAAACCCCTAATTTGAAAGTTGAAGAACCCTAGCCTGTATCAATGGTGAATTCTTCAATGGTGCACGAAAACTCAATCAAACCACACAGTTAGCTTTAGAATTAAACAATGAACATAAATCAAATGTTAAAAATTACTAAAAACGTATGATTCATGATGCAAGAATGCAAAAAAATTTCTGTACAGGACACCATCATTCTCACGTTTCTAGGTGTTAGGATGGATGGTTTTGATTTGAAAACCTTCCTTGAAGCCTCAGGAAGGTAATGGAACAAGTTTTTTGGCTTGAATCGACCTGTAACCTAGTTTTCAGTTTTCAACTTTTTTTGCAAAAAACTCAAGTTTGGTTCTTTGTGTATGGCGCAGCTGGAAGGTTATATGCATTAGGGTTAGCATCAATATATACATGTGAATGATTAGGGTTGGTTTTTTGTCCAAAGAATCCATGAATTGAAGGAATCAATCTTTGATTTTTATGCCATAATTTTCCAATCTTTTTCAAGCATATTTGGTCTCAATCATATCCAATCACCATAATTCCTTCCCAATCTAATCATACACGAAATCTTAAGCCTATTCTATGCACAAAAAGATTTAGAAAATTAGGTTTAGTATTTTTCACCTATTTATTTTAATTAAATGAATTATTAATTATTAAAAATCCAAATAAATAAATAAAAATGATAAAAAACTTCCCCTTGGGCCAAATGGTCGTGCACATGCCTTGGATGATGAATTGTGGAAGAAAAAGAGGCCCATTAGCAATTTTAAGACTTTTGAAGCAATGTTGACTTTTCAAAATATCCAAAAATTTCCCAACTTCCACAAGGCATAACTTGCTCAATTTTTAAGCTTTGCTCATGTTCTTGGACATTTTGGAAAGTTCTTTGAATCCTCTAACCAATGCCTTTGGTCCCATGTCATTTTGATTTACCAATCTCAAGTTATGGCCTTTGACTTAAAGTCCCTTTGTGTTGACTTTTGGAAATGACCTATAATGTTGAAATTGATAACTTTTTGTGAGAGCATTTATTGGACTTGAAGTGTGAAGAGGAGTTGTAGGAAATGCCTTTCTATTCAAAATGAGCTTTGGATGGAATTTTTCTGATAATCCATGTGGAAGTTATGCCCTGGTCAATTTACAGTTGACTTTTTCAATTGTCCAAATATGGAAACTTTTGCATCTTGATGATTTTTGAGCCAAGCTTTGAGAATCATGATCAAGCATTGATCAAATGATGTTTGTGGCTTCAAAGTGAGATATGGACCAAAAATTTGAACTTTTGACTGTCAAATGACCATTTTGCCCCTGCAGTTGACTGCAGTGCAATTAGGGTTTTTGACTGTGCAATTTTGTGCTGTAAGCCTTGAAACTTGGTATGAGGATGCTTGACCATGTTTGTAGGCATGTGGGACTTGATTGGACCCTTGGAAACTTCATTTTCTTTGTCAGAACCAAAACCTTAATTTTGACTGTTAGGAGGCCCTTGAACTATGCAACCCTTAGGGAGATTTTGAAGCTTTGACTTGGCAAATTTTGGAGAATATGGGAGGGCAAATTTTGGGGTACAACAGTTGCCCCTGTTCAATCTTCTTAAACCTGAGGATGCAGATTGGCTGACGTGCCTTTCGTAATCCGAAGGTGGAAGATGATTGAACACTAGAGTGCCCAGAAATTTGCGCTCACATAGTAGCAGATGGTGGGAATGGGCTTATAGATGCCATTTGGAGATTGACGGATAGGGTGATGGGCTTATAGATGCCATGCTAAAGGATGATGGATAGGTGGATGGGCTTATAGATGCCATCTGGATGTTGATCGCGTAAGAGATTCCTTAGCGAAAACTTGCGTACCTGCAAAAAAAAGGATCACCTGACCTGTTACAGGAGCTGGTTTTTAAACTCTTTGTATAAATGTGCCCTGACTGGTTATAGGAGATGGATCTGGAGCTTCAAAAGGTGATGAATGAACCAGGGATAGTTACTACCTCAACAGGAACGCTGAGAGAACCTTGGATGATTACAACCTCAACAGTAATCATTGAGAGAATCTTGGATGACTTCGACTTCAACAGTAATGCTGAGCGAATCTGGGGATGATTACTACCTCCGCAGTATCGGGGAGAGAACCACAGGCGACTACAACCTCAACAGTAATCATTGAGAGAATCTTGGACAACTTCGACTTCAACAGTAACGCTGAGCGAATCTTGGGATGATTACTACCTCCGCAGTATCGGGAGAGAACCACAGGCGACTACAACCTCAACAACAATCATTGAGAGAATCTTGGACGATTTCAACTTCAATAGTAACGCTGAGCGAATCTGGGGATGATTACTACCTCCGCAGTATCGGGGAGAGAACCACAGGCGACTACAACCTCAACAGTAATCATTGAGAGAATCTTGGATAACTTCTTCTTCAACAGTAACGCTGAGAGAAACTTGGGGCGATTACTACCTCCGCAGTAACGGGGAGAGAACCACAGGCGACTACAACCTCAACAGTAATCATTGAGAGAATCTTGGATAACTTCTTCTTCAACAGTAACGCTGAGAGAAACTTGGGGCGATTACTACCTCCGCAGTAACGGGGAGAGAACCACAGGCGACTACAACCTCAACAATAATCATTGAGAGAATCTTGGATATCTTCTACTGAGTCTTTATCAGGAAAATCTATTTGGGGTCGATTTAGCTAGACTAGAGAAGGCCTTGGACTGGATAAGAAACAGAAAATCTTAGGGTCGATTAACTGAACCGGTCTAGGTCTTGAAATGTCTTCAACTGGATAAGAAACAGGGAGATCTTAGGGTCGATCTGACTGAACCAGAGAAGGCCTTGGACTGGATAAGAAACAGAAAAGTCTTAGGGTCGACTTAACTGAACCGGTCTAGGTCTTGAATTGTAACTGAGAACTTAACTGAATCTTTCCTGAAAGGTAAAGGTCAGTCATATGCGATACATGATATGGATCAAGCGATGATGTTCTCAACATAAATGAGATTTATAAGATATGATGCGTATATGCATGCTATAATGTATGAAGATGTTTATGAATGTTATGTTTTTGTCTTAGGAAAATAAATCCTTGACGGGTGCCGGGAAGTCGCTCCTGGGCTGATGTTGAAAGAATAGACTTTTGCCTCCGCTGGGGATGATAGTTGCAAGAATACGGGTAGGAGAAGATAACTCCGTTGGGGATAAACTTGGCGAATGGATTACTCTGCGGGGAGAAAAGTACTCTAACGATCTTGCTGGGAAGCAATACTCTGTGGAGAGAGAGGTACTTTGTTGAGTTGTTGATAATAACTTCGCTGGGGATACCCTTGTTGTGTTGGAAGTGTTAATAGACTTCGCTGGGGATAAGAAGACTTCGTCGAGGACGCTCTTTCCGTGGCTTTTGGATGAGGATAACCCAGTTATATCCTGGTAAGGAAATAACTCTTTGAATAAAGCCGGGAGACTCGTTCGTGCTCTGCAGGGGTAAGCTTCCAGAATCTACTGGGGATAAGCTTACAGCTTGGGGAGATGAATTCCAACTTTCCTGGGGAACTAGATTGGACTCTCCTGGGGAAGTTTTGAGCTGTATCGGGGAAGTGCTTCCTTTGAATGTTTGATATACCACCAGGGAACAATCTTTAGACCAAGACTGCCGGGGATGCTTGTTATGTATTGTCGCTGGGGAATGTTAAGATCTGCGGGAGGGTACCCAACTTCCTTAAGGTTTGATAATATAGCTTTGCTTGAGGAGAGTATACTGTCTTGCTGACTTACTCTCTGGGGAATTGGGACGTACCGGTTATGTTCTTTAGCTGAACCTACCTTGGTACCTTGGAGGACCGAACAATTAGATTGCTTAGACAACTCTTTATTGCCCCTGTTTCTAATGTTACCTGTAATTGACCCTTTATTTCGTATGCAAATATTTATGAGTTAGCAAATTATTGTCAATGCATATATCATAAATTGAACCTTGGACGTTCTTCGCAAAACAAAACAGAAAAAGGAAAAACAATTGGCACTTTTAACTGAAAAGTATATTTGTATTGATTTTTGAATGGCCTGTAAATAGGCGTTTTTATGTACAAGAGGCTGACGTCCTAGTAAGAGAACGCTGCCGAGCAAAAGAGTTTATAAAAATTTTGTACAAAAGAAAATAAAACAGCTGTGTGAAAAGAATGATCCCACTGGGTTTCAACTCTGCTATTGCCTTTATATCTTCGAGCGTCTCATCACTTGATGACCTTGGTTGAAGATGAAGCTGACTGATCGATGCCGTCTGAACTTGATGTAGATACCGGATTCTGGATGCAAAGGGATCCAATGAGACATAGTATTACGCTTTATCCCTAACTTTTGCCTGGACCGCCCTTTCGGGTTTTCAGTCCACCGGGATACCCATTTTTGCCCAAGCCGCCTTTTCAGGTTTTCAACTTGCCGGGTGTACAGTTTTTTTCATTTCATCCCTTCATTTTGCCCGAACCCTTTTGGTTCGTCGGGAAGCCCTAATTTTTGCCTAGGCATGTCAGCCTAGCGGGTATTTTTTCATGCGTAGTATCTTTTTACTATGTCTGCATTGGCGGGGTGAGGAAGGTCGTCACCATCCATGTTGGTTAGGATCATGGCTCCTCCTGAGAACACATGTTTAACCATAAATGGCCCTTCGTATGTAGGGGTCCATTTGCCCCTTGGATCACTCTGAGGAAGGATGATTCGCTTGATTACCAGATCCCCAACTTGATACTATTGTGGTCTGACCTTTTTGTTAAATGCCCTGATCATCCGTTTCTGATACGTCTGACCGTGGCAGATAGCAGCAAGTCTCTTTTCATTAATAAGGTTTAGTTGATCAAGTCGTGTCTGGATCCAATCATCTTCGTTCAGATTTGCATCCTTCATTATCCGGAGAGAGGGTATTTGCACTTCGATCGGTAAGACTGCCTCCATACCGTAGACCAAGGAGAAAGGAGTTGCCCCGGTTGACGTTCTGGCTGAGGTACGGTACCCATGTAGAGCGAACGGTAACATCTCGTGCCAATCTTTATAAGTCACTGTCATCTTTTGCACGATTTTCTTGATATTTTTATTTGCTGCTTCTACAGCCCCATTCATCTTCGGTCTGTAAGGAGAAGAGTTGTGGTGCTTTATCTTAAATTGCTCGCAGAGCTCAGTGATCATCTTGTTATTGAGATTGGTACCATTGTCTGTAATAATTCTTTCTGGGACGCCGTATCGACAGATCAGGTTATGCCAAATGAACCGTGCCACAACAGTCTTGGTTACCGTAGCATAGGATGCTGCTTCGACCCACTTCGTGAAGTAATCAATCGATATCAGGATGAAGCGATGCCCGTTAGATGCCGTAGGTTTAATCTCACCGATCATGTCTATGCCCCACATTGCAAACGGCCAAGGCGCAGTCAGAACATTCAGAGGAACTGGAGGCACATGCACCTTGTCTGCATAAATCTGGCATTTATGGCATGTTCGAGAATGTTGGTAGCAGTCAGCTTCCATGGTGGACCAAAAATACCCTGCCCGAAGGATTTTCTTCGCCATGGTGTGTCCATTGGAATGTGTCCCGAAGGTCCCTTCATGTAGCTCTTCCATGATCCTTTCTGCTTCAGTCTTATCCACACAACGCAGTAAGGTCGAATCATGGTTTCGCTTGTACAAGATGCCGTTGCTAAGGAAGAACTTTGCTGCGAACCTTCTCAGAAACTTCTTGTCATTGACAGAGGCACCTTCAGGGTATTCCTGAGCTTCCAAATATCTCTTCACCTCATGGTACCAAGGCTTCTCAGTCACCAACTCAGTCTCGAGATCACAACAGTATGCCGGTTCGTCCAGTTTCCAGATGATGATCCGGGGAGCCTCATTGTCCCATTTAACCTTGAACATAGAAGACATCGTAGCTAACGCGTCCGCCAGCTGATTCTCCTCTCTCGGAAAGTGTTCAAAGGTTATCTTTGTGAAGTGGGGGATCAAGGTCAATACACATTCTCTGTAAGGAATAAGATTCGGATGTTTCGTATCCCACTCTCCTTTGATCTGATTGATCACGAGAGCGGAATCTCCGAAGACACTCAGAAACTTGATCCTTAAGTCGATCGCAGCTTGAAGACCCATGATTCACGCCTCGTACTCCGCCATGTTGTTGGTACAGTTGAAACATAGTCGGGCAGTGAGTGGAGTATGAGTGCCTTGAAGGGATATGATCACAGCGCCGATACCGTTACCCAAAGCGTTGGAGGCTCCGTCAAAGTGCATAGACCATCGGGATCCTTCCTCAGGTCCTTCATCCGGTCCAGGTACTTCACAATCAGTTACTATCATGATGCTCTCGTCCCGAAACTCGAAGTTCATTGACTGATAGTCATCTACGGCTTGATGTGCCAAGTGGTCTGCCAATACACTCCCTTTGATGGCTTTCTGGGTCGTGTACTGAATGTCGTATTCCGTCAAGATCATTTGCCATCTTGCTATTCTCCCAGACAGAGCAGGCTTTTCAAATATGTACTTTATAGGATCCATTTTTGAGATCAACAAGGTAGTGTGGGTCAGCATATACTGTCTCAGCCGGCGAGCAGCCCATACCAAAGCGCAGCAAGTTTTCTCAAGCAGTGAGTATCGGGTCTCACAGTCGGTAAACTTTTTGCTAAGGTAATAAATGGAATGCTCTTTTCGGCCAGACTCGTCATGCTGCCCCAGCACACACCCCATTGAGTTGTCAAGTACTATCAGGTATAGTATCAGAGGTCTCCCTTCAACCGGTGGCATAAGGATGGGTGGTTCTTGGAGATACTCCTTGATTCTGTCAAAAGCAGCCTGACATTCATCATTCCAACGTACTACCTGATCTTTCTTCAGCAACTTGAAGATTGGCTCACAGGTAGCAGTCAGGTGTGAGATGAAGCGAGCAATGTAATTCAGGCGTCCTAAAAAGCCTCTGACTTCCTTCTCTGTCCTAGGAACTGGCATCTCTTGAATAGCTTTAACCTTAGCAGGGTCCACTTCAATACCCTTATCACTTACAACGAAGCCTAGCAACTTCCCAGATCTTACCCCGAAGGTGCACTTGTTCGGGTTCAACCTCAGCTTGTACAACTTCAGATGGTCAAACAATTTCTGCAGATGATCTAGGTGCTCTTCCTCAGTTTGGGACCTTGCGATCATGTCGTCAACATACACTTCTATCTCATGATGGATCATGTCATGAAATAAAGCAACCATGGCACGTTGGTAGGTTGCCCCAGCGTTCTTTAGTCCGAAAGGCATGACCTTGTAGCAGAAGGTGCCCCACTGAGTAACAAAGGTAGTCTTTTCCATGTCTTCCGGTGCCATCTTGATCTGATTGTAACCTGAGAAGCCATCCATGAAAGAGAGCACCTTATGCTGAGCTGTATTGTCAACAAGGACATCAATGTGAGGTAGGGGGAAGTCATCCTTGGGGCTGGCCCTGTTCAGATCCCTGTAGTCGACACACATTCTGACCTTACCGTCCTTCTTTGGTACCGGCACCATATTAGCAACCCACTAAGGGTAAGACGTCACTGCAAGGAACCCAGCATCAAACTGTTTCATCACCTCGGCTTTGATCTTCTCAGACATCTCTGGACGCATACGACGGACTTTTTGCTTAACCGGAGGACAGTCTTCCTTAGTAGGCAAGTGATGGACCACAATGTCGGTATCCAATCCGGGCATGTCTTCGTAGGACCAGGCGAAGATCTCCACATAGTCATGTAGCATCTGAGTCAACCGTTGCTTCACGCTGAGCTCTAGGTTAGCACCAATCTTTACCTCCTTTCTGTCTGTATCAGTACCCAGGTTTATTGTTTCCACTGGCTCTTCGTGTGGTTGAATTGCCCTCTCTTCCTGGAGCAACAGTCTTGCAAGCTCTCCAGGCACTTCACAATCATCTTCACCTTCGTCTTCGGCTAAGTTGATCGGATTTTCGAAGTCATAACTGGCAGTAGCAGAGTCGTTACCAGTGAGATCCAGAGTGGATTGAAACCTGTATGAGTGAGTGTGTGTAAATACAGCTGTTTTGAAATATATATAAAGGAAGGAAAGACAGAAACAGAGCATAAGATTTGAAATGCGAGAAAACGTCCAAGATTTTTATTTATGATATATGAAATGACAATTTATATGCCCTCACAAATGAAACCACGGTGCCTCGGGTAAGACACCGGGCCATAGAATTTTAATTGTTTATTACAAATAAGAAAAACATAGGAATTCATTACTCAGTAACAAGAGAAACAGGTAGATTGTCCTTTGCACTCCAATTGTTAAGTCCACTGTCGGTTGCCGGGTAAATCCAGCTATCAAACTCAGCTTCATCCACTTCATCTTCGTCCCCAATAGCATTCACCCCATGAGCAGGCAGAGGAGCTGTCACCATATTAGGTTTCTCAGATGCCTCAAACTGTACCTCCTTGGCATCAATAAGATCCTGCAGCTTGTTCCTTAAGGCCCAGCAATCATCAGTGGAGTGCCCCGGGCTATCAGAATGGTAAGCACAACGGGCATTTGGATTGTATTTCGAAGAGGCAGTGTTTACAACTTTGGGGGCCTCTCTGACAGTCACTAGGTTGGTGGATAGCAACTGTGGCAAGATCTGCGACAAAGTCATGCTCAAACGGGTAAACTCTCTCCGGGGTCTTTCAGCCCTTGGTGGATTGGTTTGCCGAGGAGCGGCAGCAGGCTTAGCAATCATTACCGCACTGACAGATTGGCGGCGCTCAGGTTTCTCTTGTCGTCTAGAGCCATACACAGCACTGGCCTCTTTTTTGAAGGGTTTCTTCTCAGAACTTGACGATGCACCCTTCGGAATCTTACCAGACTTCAACCCAGCCTCAATTCTCTCTCCAGTTAGAATAAGATCAGTAAACCCTGCAGACGAGTTACCGATGAGATGGTTGAAAAATGGCCCAGATAGGGTCCCCAGGAACATGTCTACCAACTCCCGATCAGTCAACGGAGGCTGCACCCTGCCAGCCAGATCCCTCCACTTCTGAGCGTACTCTTTAAAACCTTCGCTTGAACCTAACGACATACCCTGGAGTTGGGTACATGTAGGGGCAAGGTCGGAATTATACTGATACTGCTTATAGAAAGCAGTAGCCAACTCCTCCCAGTTACGAACCTTGGTCCCATCCAGCTGATAGAACCATTCGAGATGAGTCCCTGAAAGACTCTCCTGGAAGAAGTGGATCCACAAATTCTTATCCATTGAGTACGGTTGAATCTTCCGAACATAGGACATGAGATGTAGCTTGGGACAAGACGCCCCGTCGTACTTAGTGAAAGATGGTGCTTTGAACTTACGAGGAATAATCACACCAGTAGACAAACTCAAATCTCCGAAATCCAGCCCAGGCACTTGTTGGATCTCCATAGCATTCAATTTGTCTTCCAACTGCTTGTATCTGTCTTCTGCAGAAGGATACTGTTCCTCATCAAAATCAGTCTCGTTGTCGGAGACTACCGGACTAGGACCTTTTCCCTCTTGAGGAGTACCCTTGCCTATGGAAGAACCAGCCTCTTCATTCTGCAGAGTGTTGCCAAACCTTCGGCCCGAGTTGAAAAGAACAGTTCTCCTCTTCTTCTTCTTCTCCTTTTTCAGGAGCAGAGCCTTCAGCTCTTCTTGGCCCTGAGCCAAGCCCATGATTAATTCCTGAAATTGCGCATTCTGCGCCTGAAGAGCCTTGATAGACATCTCAGTTGATGATGAGTCAGGATTCATGATGCTGAAATAAATAGGGAAGAATGGTAAGCAACCTGAAAAGAAGAAAACCTGCTATGCACATGATGAATGGAATGCGTATGATTTATGTTTTCAAAGACAATCGGGAATCAACTTTGTAAACAAAAAGGAACACACTTCATTAGATTCAACTTTGAAACTTAAATTGTTCAACAGGTTGCCCTTAGGCGTTACATGAAAGGAAATACTGAAAAGGGAAGTAAAACTGTAAAAGAACACCCAGAGCTCCTTATTGATCCCATGGTCTCCTCTTCTCAGTATGGATGTAGTCATTCAGAGCTCGCTCATTCTCCAACTGCTTCATCAGCTTTTGGATCTTCAATTCCTGCTCGTTGAACTTTTCCCGGTAAGAATCCCGTTCTTCTCGCAGTTGCGACCAAGACCTCTTTAATGTCTCATAATCAGTAGGTATCTGAGGAGGAAGGACAGTTGGAGGAACACCATCTTTGTCAGGACACTCAAGAATGACGGGTCTGACAGCTTCATACGGCATACCTAACTTCTGAGCACGGATGCGAACCCATTTGTAGTAGGCTTCCATAGGTAAAGAAGTCTTTGGCCCCAACTCTTGTGGGTCAGCTTTATGAACTTTGTCCCAAGCCTTGATGAACCTACGACGCAGCTCGTCACTATCCACCTGAAACTCAAAACTGATGTGAGGCACCAACATTTCATGAGGCCTTGCTCTTCTTGCTCTTCCAAACTGAAGGAGTGCTAGACATGGATTGTAAGAGATTCCTCCTTGGGTACCAATCAGAGGGACATTAGGGTATTCCCCGCATCGATAAATAATAGCTATCTCATCCAAACCCCTGCAAGTCCAAATGATGTCTTTATCGGTGAGAGACATTAGCCTATGAGCCCAACCTCTTCCTTCTTGGTTCCTCAGCACGAACTTAGGGAGGTGCGAAATAAACCACCTCACCAACAAAGGGATACAACACCACAGGGTTCCTCGTCTTCGGGTAGTACGAGCATGAAGTTGTTGCAAGATGTCACCCAAGAGAGTGGGCACAGGGTTCTGAGACATAAAGATCCTTATGGCAGTGACATTGATGAAGTTGTCAGGATTAGGAAACAAGACTAGCCCATAGATTAAGAGAGCCAAGATGTCTTCATATGCCCTAAAGTCCAGGTCATTCCAGAAACTGTTAGCTTTACCAATCAGAAACTTGGCCAAGAAACCCTTAACTCCGCTTCTAGTTACCCAGTTGTCCATTACCTCTTGATGTGTCAAGGGAAGAGCTGCAGCAACATCCTCAAGCCTGAGGGTCTTTTCCCAACCAGTAAAGGGAGTCTGATCCAAGATAGGGATACCAAGAAAATCAGAGAACTCTTCCAGGGTAGGGACCAGCTGGAAGTCTTGAAAGGTGAAGCACTGGTACAGAGGGTCATAGAACTGGGTCAGAACACTCATCAATTGTTGATCCCGCTTTGCAGTGACTAAACTGAGAAGAGAACCATGCCTCTGAATGAAGGAAGTGGTATTTGGAATTCTGCTAACCAACTCTTCAAGCAACTCAGGTGAATGAACAAAGTTGAACCGGATAGTATTCCTTCGTACAGGCATCATGATGTCCTACAAAATAGAGCAAAGATGAAACCCTCTTGTCTTTGAAATGGTCAGTCCTTATGCAGGATGCATGCAATGCTCATGATGTTATGATGTTATGATAAAGCACACCACAAATAGATACAAAGGCAAACATGGTAAGGAACGCAAGTCACACAAGGCAAGCCCCTAAAGTTTAGGCCAGCATGAGGTCTAGGTACTACCCTCTTTCAGTTTGTTGGTTCATACCTGTCCTATCAAAGTAACCGGGTTCTTAGAGGATCCCAATATCATTGACTACCCTCAATCGGTCATAACTCCAGCATCGCAATCTTTTCTTGCGGCCAGAACCATCACGAGAGTTTAGCCTCAATGGGCGTAGCATACTGCTACTGTTCTAATGGCCAAGTTGTGTCATTTAAGGTTCTAAGGTTGTTGGTGCTTAATGACTCCTCAGAAGACCCATATTCTCCTCGTTGCAACACAAGGGATATCGGTACAGACCAAGGTGCCACACCAACGTAGCCACTGTTTCACCCGTGTCGGTCTACGCCGGACAGGTCCCTCACAGCTTATGCTACCTAAACAGGGTATCCCCAGATCCGGGTTAGGATCTATGTAACTCCCATGCAACCCACAAACTTAAAGCAGACAAGTCAATACAATTGAAAACACAATTATGAACTAACCCTAAGGTACACCTCACTTTATAAATATTTCCCCAGCAGAGTCGCCAGTTCTGTGATCGGTGGATCTGGAACTGACTGTTTAACGCTGGTTCGCGAAATATCGCGGAAGCAAGAGTCGCCACCGTCTTTTATTTTCTCCAAATGGAAAGGACAAAAGCACAGAAAAATTCCTTAAAGAGATTGCTCTCGGTTCGGGAGGTAGGTTATAGAAAGGGAAGGTGTTAGCACCCTTTCTATCCATGGTTATCCATGGGCTCTTAGATACTTGCTCATTTGTGTTTTCAAAAATGGTTTGTTTGCTTTTCAACTGTGGGTTTTAAAAAAGGTCTCTTTGAAAATTCCAGTTCGACTCTTGTATCGGTCCTCAAGAGTGTTTGAAAAATTGCTTTCGAAAGCTTTTTGAAAAGGTGTCGGTGTGAAAAGTATTTTTGATTTTTTGTTTTGAGATTTAGAGCAAGTATCAAGAGTCGTCTACCTACCCTAAGGAATTCGTCTGTGTAAATGTCCTTTAAAGCAGTGCCATCCCACCATTGAGAGGTAGGTAGCACCACCGTTGGAGGTGTTCGGGTCAATTCGAGGTTCGGGACATGGTGATCACCAGAGCAATGGGAAGACACCTTAGAAGCTACCCTCATGCCAGGTTCCCGGATCATGAGGACTTACTAAGACATCCTCTACTCGACGATCACCTTTCGAGGCAAGGCAACAATGAGGCGTACCCTAGGGGTGGTGTGTGATTTTGTGTGTCAGCTTCGTTTCTTTGTCTTGTCATGTCAAAGTGATCTATGCGTTTGTTTTTATTTTTGTCATTCATTGTTTCATGCATTTATTTAACAGTTAAGAAAGTGCGGAAAGGTAAAATTCTAAACTATTACAAAGGCGCGGGTCCACATCGCCAAAATTTCCAGGACCCGATTTGACAGAAAAAATAAAGAATTAAAGTGCGAAAGATAAATATTACACGGCTTCGGGAGAGTTACATAAATAATTAAAAGAAGAGAAATAAATGTGCGAATTGAATTAAGATTGGAAACGAGGGCGTTGGACCCTTTTTAATGAAATTAAATTAAATTATTAAATTAATTAAAATAAAAAGAGAAAAGATCTTTTTGAGTTTTTTGGAGTTGTGAATTTTTATGAGAAAGATTAAATGAAATTAAAATTAAATTACCCTAATTCTATAACTTTTATTTATTAAGAAAAAATATTAAAGTTAAACCTAAATTAACCTAATTATTTACATGCAATTTTGATTTATAAAAATAAATGATATTTAATTATTAATGAAAAGAAAAGAAAAAGGATAAAAAATTGATTAAACCCTAATTCTACAAATTTTAAATTAATTAAGAAAATGCTTGAATTAACCCTAATTTAATAGCTAAAATTAATGAATAATATTTATTTACAAAAAAAATAATATTAAATAAAAATATTTATTTTTTGTCTCTTTTCTGATTTTATATTGTTTTTATGTTTTTCATGAAAATATTAAATTAAAGGAATTAATTAAAAACAATAATTGAAATAAATAAAAAATGAAAAAATATAAAAGATTTCAAACCTAGGGGGGGTCTGTCCCCAAATGGGAGGTAAAGTCCAGTAATTCAGGCCCATTAAGCTTTTGGCCTTGTTGACTTTTACGCTGGCATGTGTACGCGTGGACTGAGACACACCCTAGTCTCTGAATCATGGCCCTTGATTGAGTGCAGTGGGACATGTGGCGCGTTTGATTGGGGAGCATATGGTGGAGCCTTGGACCTTGCACTGCATGAGAATACAATTAAAGGAAAAATATAAGGAAAGGGAGGGGGACCTGGGATCGAACCCAAGTCCTGAAGATCACCAACCAAGTGCCTTGCCAGTGGAGCTATGAACGCGTTTTGTTAATTATATAACCAACAATAAATATAAGGTAAAACACGAGTTAGTGCTCTTTTCGCGCGAAAATTTAAACAACCCAACCATTGCTTTACACATCAGCATCTTCTTCCTCGCTTCGCTTATTTCCTGAAACATGAAAAGGTTAGCGGGGGTTTTAAACCCCCCCAAAATATGCCATATCCAATAATAGCGAATAAGCCGTGGTAGCACATAAATTAGGCGCGAGGGCTAATTTGTTTTCGTCCAAGCACGCTGAATTCATTCATGGCATTATGATGTTCTAATTTTACCATATTCAAAAACCCCTAATTTGAAAGTTGAAGAACCCTAGCCTGTATCAATGGTGAATTCTTCAATGGTGCACGGAAACTCAATCAAACCACACAGTTAGCTTTAGAATTAAACAATGAACATAAATCAAATGTTAAAAATTACTAAAAACGTATGATTCATGATGCAAGAATGCAAAAAAATTTCTGTACAGGACACCATCATTCTCACGTTTCTAGGTGTTAGGATGGATGGTTTTGATTTGAAAACCTTCCTTGAAGCCTCAGGAAGGTAATGGAACAAGTTTTTTGGCTTGAATCGACCTGTAACCTAGTTTTTAGTTTTCAACTTTTTTTTGCAAAAAACTCAAGTTTGGTTCTTTGTGTATGGCGCAGCTGGAAGGTTATATGCATTAGGGTTAGCATCAATATATACATGTGAATGATTAGGGTTGGTTTTTTGTCCAAAGAATCCATGAATTGAAGGAATCAATCTTTGATTTTTATGCCATAATTTTCCAATCTTTTTCAAGCATATTTGGTCTCAATCATATCCAATCACCATAATTCCTTCCCAATCTAATCATACACGAAATCTTAAGCCTATTCTATGCACAAAAAGATTTAGAAAATTAGGTTTAGTATTTTTCACCTATTTATTTTAATTAAATGAATTATTAATTATTAAAAATCCAAATAAATAAATAAAAATGATAAAAAACTTCCCCTTGGGCCAAATGGTCGTGCACATGCCTTGGATGATGAATTGTGGAAGAAAAAGAGGCCCATTAGCAATTTTAAGACTTTTGAAGCAATGTTGACTTTTCAAAATATCTAAAAATTTCCCAACTTCCACAAGGCATAACTTGCTCAATTTTTAAGCTTTGCTCATGTTCGTGGACATTTTGGAAAGGTCGTTGAATCCTATAACCAATTACTTTGGTCCCATGTCATTTTGATTTACCAATCTCAAGTTATGGCCTTTGACTTAAAGTCCCTTTTTGTTGACTTTTGGAAATGACCTATAATGTTGAAATTGATAACTTTTTGTGAGAGCATTTCTTGGACTTGAAGTGTGAAGAGGAGTTGTAGGAAATGCCTTTCTCTTCAAAATGGGCTTTGGATGGAATTTTTCTGATAATCCATGTGGAAGTTATGCCCTGGTCAATTTACAGTTGACTTTTTCAACTATCCAAATATGGAAACTTTTGCATCTTGATGATTTTTGAGCCAAGCTTTGAGAATCATGATCAAGCATTGATCAAATGATGTTTGTGGCTTCAAAGTGAGATGTGGACCAAAAATTTGAACTTTTGACTGTCAAATGACCATTTTGCCCTTGCAGTTGACTGCAGTGCAATTAGGGTTTTTGACTGTGCAATTTTGTGTTGTAAGCCTTGAAACTTGGTATGAGGATGCTTGACCATGTTTGTAGGCATGTGGGACTTGATTGGACCCTTGGAAACTTCATTTTCTTTGTCAGAACCAAAACCTTAATTTTGACTGTTAGGAGGCCCTTGAACTGTGCAACCCTTGGGGAGATTTTGAAGCTTTGACTTGGCAAATTTTGGAGAATATGGGAGGACAAATTTTGGGGTACAACAGTGTTGTTACAATTGAATAAAATTGAATGGAATTGGATAGTATTTTCTTGAGCCATGAATGAGAATGAAATTGAACGGAATTGGATAGTATTTTCTTGAATAAATGTTTGAACGCATTGTGAACTTGAATCTGAAATAACGGTGAACATCTTTGTAATGCGTATGAACTCTGACTTGAAACAAAACCTCGCAGTCTGCACTTTACCTTCCAAGAAAGCCATATGAACAATACTTAAGACTCTTTGCCGACTTTAATCCAATCAAACAGTTTCGAACATCTTGAACTCAAATCAAACTTCAAATCCAAATCACACTTGCATTCTCAACGAACTCCTAACTTCAATCTTGAACCCAAATCAACTTGAATGACAAATAATTTGAATAGTCAATAAGATCTTGATCCTAAAAATTCACAACCTTGCCTTGAATGCCTTGAACCTTGAATTACCTTGCATGAATTCTTCTATGGGAAACCTACTTCAATCCAAACCTACTCACATCGCAGATAACAAATGACAATGATGAAGACAATGATGGCCTTGGTTAAGGAGAAATCTATGAATTCATATCTTAGGTCATGAACCACGCTTCACAATTCAGTCCTCAGCCCTTAGCGATCGGTTATTTCAACTTGAGATTAGTTTCATAAGGAACATCTTACAGATGGATGATAAAGTCTGAATCACGGAAGAATTCCCTTGATGTGAAACCCTCATAATCTTGATTCCTCGTTCAGACGCACAGAGAAATATCCGGATAAAACATCTTTGAACCATGATTCAACAAAACCTAATTTGATTAACTGAGGAGTAGACGATTGTCATGTCACAGTCATTAATCCTAATCAAATGACAAGCATACTTATAGGAAAGGACGTCATGATTCGAAGCCCACATATGCTAGGTCACATCCTAGAGTTCTTGACCAGAATGACCTACAATCGGTTATTTATCAGAAGATAATAGCCTTGCTGCTTGAGGGAGAAGAAGTCCTTTATTGGATATGAGCGCCTTAACCACTATGAAACCCTAGTATCGCACAACCACTGAACTTTGAACCTCAGAGCTATATTGAATGAAATGTATGCCATGTTAGTGACCTAATGAAAAAGATGCAGATGAATGCAAAAGTCTAAGCCAAAATAAAGGAAATTAGGAGGGCAAATTTTGGGGTGCAACAGCTGCCCCTATTTAATCGCCTTCAATCCTGAAGGTGAGATTGGCGTCAGCCTTTCGAACTTTCAGGGTTGAAGAAGATTAAATACTAAAAGAACCCGAAAATTTGCGCTCCGAAGCCAGTCAGGTATTATTATATCTTTGGTTTTTTTGTATCTTCTGTATATATATATATATATATATATATATATATATATATATATATATATATATATATATATATATATATTTTTTTTTTTTTGGTAAAAAGGATTATCAGGGTTAGATGTATGTTTAACCAGAGTTTGACACACCAAAGGATAACTTGGTTATCGAGGAACATCTGTTGGGATTTAGCAACAGATACCTGTAAGAAAGGTATCAAAAGATATATGCCTGAAGCCTGTAGTAGACATACGAAAAAATATCAGAGACACATATCTGGGGTTGGTAGCGGATATATAAGAAAGAGACATCAAAAATACATATCCGTGGTCGGTATCAGACATGTAAGAAAGAGATAGAAAAGATACATATCCGTGGTCGGTATCGGATACGCACAAAAGAGACGTCAGAGATACAAGAACATATGTCTGAGGTTGGTAGTAGACATATGAAACAGGTATCGAAAATACATATCCGTGGTTGGTATCGGATACGCATAAAAGAGACATCAAAGATACATATCCGTGGTCGGTATCGGATACGTATGAAAGAGATAGAAAAGATACATATCCGTGGTTGGTATCGGATACGCACAAAAGAGACAGACCGAAGAAAGCTCTTGCAAAGAAAACACCAATCGAAGGTGAACTTACAACTGCAAAGAGACCAGCCGAATGGGACTCCGGACAAATGATGTCAATCGAGGGTGGATTTAAAAGAAATGACACCACCTGAAGCGGGATTTTGACAAAAGATACCAGCCGAAGCGGGGTTTTGAAAGATACAGGTATGCATGTCTGGTCAGAGTTAGATACACAAGAGCGAAGTTGATCATCAAGAAACAAATGTTTAGAATTGCTAGCGAACACAGGAACGAGACTAACCGAAGAAAGCCCCAATAAAAAAGGCGCATTCGCCTAAATAAGGATGCTAGACAACTAGACTTTGAAGAGACACTGAAAGACTCTTAATCATAAAAGATTAGCTAGGCTAACGAAAGGAGGACCCGACTAACGTGGATAAACCAAAACAAGGAACCGACTAAGCAGGACCTTCAAAGAGCACCGATCGAATGTGTACTCTGTAAGAGAAAGGGACTGGTCCAAGCAGACTCTAACGAAGAAAAACATGTCAGGCTTTCAATAGGTTGCAAATACGCAAGAACTAAAAAATCTCTCAGGCCAAAGGCGGGGTATAATTCTTCAAGAGTGGCAATCATCTGAATTACCACACACCAAGTATGGACACTCAAATACTTGAGAAATAAGAAAGGCTATACGCCGACTCTTACTCGCACTCTAACGGCAAAGCAAACACGGGTAAAATAACAAAAGGCTTGCAAAGGCAAGCGCAAACCACGATTTATTGGGGAATCCCATATGTATTGAACTTAAACAGAACGCCGGTCGAAGGTGGTCTTGTGATCAGAAAAAAAAAAGACCAACTGTAGGGACTCTAAACAAGGATTGCCAACATGCGTTGGGCTTTAAAAGTTTTGCAAATACGCAAGAACTACAAAATTCCTCAAGCCAAAGGCGGGGTGTAATTCTTCAAGAGTGGCAATTATCTGAATTACCACACACCAAGTATGGACACTCAAATACTTGAGAAATAAGAAAGGCTATACGCCGACTCTTACTCGTACTCTAACGGCAAAGCAAACACGGGTAAAATAACAAAAGGCTTGCAAAGGCAAGCGCAAACCACAAACTTACTGGGGAGATGGAGGAATACCAAAGACCCGACTGATGGTGAATCAAAACAAACCCCTCTGGGGAAACATAATAGAGTCACCCTTAGGCTTGTTATGGAGATAAATCAAATCTGAGCGCATAACAATCTGGTTACCACAAGTGGACATAATTGGCTTATACTTATGCATGTTTGAATTTTTTTATAGCGTAATGCTCCATGCAATGGAAATGATATGCATTTTAGTAGATGCGATGTAATGATGCAATGTAATGATGCATGTTTAGTAATGCACTGGGGAGACCACGTCAATAATCGGATGTTGGGAAGACAATGAACTTTTAAATGATTATTCTTGCACATCTAATCTTCTGTAGAGGACATGCACTATGAACTTCAGAAGGAAATCGAGATTCGAAACCATCAACCTCGAACGATTGATAACATTGAAGAAATAACTTCCTGGGTAGTAATACTGCAAAAAGTAAATTGCAGTTTGAGAGAAAATCTTGAATTCTGATCAAACTTCCAAATTCCTGGGGGATAGATACTTTATCTTCTGTTAGAACGGGGAGAGCTTCGCTGGGGATGGAAGCTTTCTCTTGCACAGAACTTCTTTACGAAGATAGCTTCTACTGGGGAGTATAGAAATTCTTAAATAAATAGAATTCTTCTCAGACCACACTGGGGATAACAACGCCGGGGGTTAAAAATCTTCACTTGGGGAAGAACCAAAACATCCTAGGACAGAAACTCCACCACTGACATCTCAACAAAATCTTTCATATTCCGGGATGGAGGAGTTATAATGGGTGCTCCCATGTGCGCCATACTGGGGAGAAGATGACACTTGTTCTAGAAAGCAAGCTCCAATAGGGAATGAAAACTCGCCTCACTGGGGAAAATACTGCAAGAATAAATTGCAGTTCAGGGAAATTTCCGAACTCTGATCCAACTCCCAACTTCTTAGGGAAAAATCCAACATTTCTTTCCAAGGATAAAGAGAATCTTGCTGGGAATTGGGACCTTCCGATGTAAGTCTTCGATAGAAGTGAATGTGATTGGGGAATCACAATTTTTTTTCTTTTTTTCAAGAAAATAATTCTACCCAGGCCACACAGAGGATATTACCGTCGAGGGTAACAATCTTCACTTGAGGAAGAGAAGGTCATCTTTGAACCATAAGCTTGAGGTTTGGAACTCTACCGAGGAAATATTTCATCCATATCCCATCACTGGGATAAAAGAATTTTAAACGGCATTTGTCCATGTACTCTGCCCCAGAAAAAAAATATAGGAGACCTGCTCCATTGGGCATAACAAACATGTTAATCAGACATCTCTTCAAGAAAACCTGACTTGGGAAAAACTTCCCTAGGGAGAAAAGATACGAACTTTAGAGAGACGATGAACATCAACCTCCCTAGGGAGATAAATACCTACCACAGAGATATATGGTACTGACTTCGAGAGGATATAACAAAGGTCTACAATCCAATGAAATGATCTTTCCAGGATTTATCGAAGCTGAGTAGACTATGCTGATGAAGAAGTTTATACAAAACTTGTTGAATTGTATTTATTCAGAGATAAGTCTTATGTGAGGGACAAACTCTTAAACAAACTCTCATTGAGAGTACTGACTTCAGTGGGGATTACGCACGAACATACTTTTAATGGAGATAAGGATTTATGTCTGGGAGAGAGTACGCCCTTATTGGGGATACATGATTCTGTCTTGAGAAGAAGTGAACATTCACTCGGGAGATTGAATCCCATTCTACAGAAATCCTCATGTTGGTCACATGCAGACCTTTCTTGATTCACTTGCTGGTATGCTTCTTGTCATGCAGGACCAACAAGTATTTGCAAAACAGAAATTGGGGTGACGTGCCCCTGTTTGGAATGGAAAACTTCACTGATGAGTAAGCGATTTGAACCACCAATCGATGGGTAAAAAAAAAGTGATGCAAGATTACAACTTCATCACGTCAACTCTGAGGAGGAATGCCACTGAAAAGTGGACTTTGGAGAAGATGCTGCAAAAATAAATTGCTGTCCACTGAAAATAAATCATCTTGACTTTAAACAACTTCTTAATTTCTAGGGAGAAGAACCAATCTCCTCTTGCAGAGAAATGAGGATGCTTTGCTGGGGAATAAAGATCTCAGAAGAGAAACCCTTTGGTAGACAGACTTTTGTCAAGTAGCAACAGATCTTTTACTGGGGAGAGGCGTCCTCCTATGAAACGACACTTTCATCACGTCTTGTATGGGTAAACAATCTTCAAATGATCTTTACGTTACTGCTCATATCCTACTGAGGATAACAATCCAAACTTCAACTGGGGATAATGACCTTAACTTAGGACAAAGGATATCAGTAAATGGTCTTGAGTCTCTGATAAATTGAAGATAACAATCTTAACTTCTCGGCATGATTTTCAAATTCATAGGTCGTTTAGCCTGTACATGGATGTGATCTGATCAACCACTCAAGAAGAGAGAAAGCCCTTACATGAATTTTTTTTTGCCCCAGTCTGTAAGGCTTTTGTAGAAAAAAATGCCTCGAGAGGACTTTTTTGAGATTTATACCACCAAGATAAACTGCCCCAGTGTTATGAATTTCAGAATACTGCCCATGGCTGACCAAAGTTGGAAATAACTTTAGCAATGCTTGATTGAATTCTCGTGCATCTCTGAATTCTAAAAAGATTCTCCCCTAATCAACAAATTCTTAGAGAGATTTATCAAATCTCGACATAATTTCCCCAGTGTTATGAACTTTGGAACATGATGTTCAGATAACCGAAATTGGAGAGGATTCCAACTATGTTTGAGCGAGTGCTCATACACCTTCAAATTCTGGGAAGATTCTCCTCTGATCAATGCATTCTTAGAGAGATTTGTCAAATCTCGACGTAACTGCCCCAGTTTGACTGTCCTTTGAGGGATGAAATCCTGACTTGAATGCCTCAGATTGGCTAAATACCTACTCGACGGAATATTCTACACACCTGCCCCTTACTTAACAGAATCTCGACAAACCTTTTTCTTTTACCTCATGCTCATAGGTGGATGAGAAATTTGAGTATTTTCGAAGGCAACGTAACCTTAGAGCGGTTGGCTCTTGAATATAGGTTACCTCACAACCACACTCCTCGACTTGAACTGCTTCAATCTCTAATCAGATACTTGAAGAGATATGTCCCTTGGGACCAACTGAAAGTAATGCACCACTGCTTATTAGAAACTTTGGGCGACCAACTTTTACAATCTACTTTAGATCATTTCTCGAACTGGTATTCTTTTACTCGACGGAGTCGATAGAAGATTTGCCCCAGGTTAAGACCATTCCCACAAATGATTTACCTTTAAACGGTGTCCTGAAGCAATTTGTCCTTTGAGATAATTAAATTCTCATCTGATGCTCATTATGCAAACTTACTCGATATTTAAGCACTTGCTCATATGCAAAGAATGTTTATTATAAGAATGATAATTGTAATGCAAAGCTCATGTTTGTCTTGAAGTTAAAAGATTTATATAAAAAAATATTTTAAAATATAAAATTTTTGCACGAAAGATAGTAAAAAGATAGAGTGATACCAACTCAAAAGTTTTTGCAAGCCTTCCTAGGAGTCAGATTACCGTATTTCTTGTTACAATGTGCTTTCGAATTAACCCTTGCTTCAGTTAGGACTTTTCAGGGTTGTAACGTGGCCTGGTTCATGGTTTAAAAAAAAAACGGATTTAAGGCTCAAAATATTTGGTGCCCACCCATTCTCCATGATGTTCTCCAATCCTAAATTCAGTTAAACTAATACGAGCACTCATCCCTCAAAAGAGTTTACCATGGTTGAGAAGGATATGGCATTCACTCACCCTTTCATTATTGGTATTTTGATCACACGACTTTATTTTTTGTGGAGAATCTTTATTTGGTAATCCCCTTTTTCTCTTTTCGCGCTTTTCGCTTTCTTTTTGTATTCCCTAACTTTTGCCTGGACAAATTCCTCTTGCATTTTATTTTGAAGTCCAGCGGGATACCCTGACTTTTGCCTAAGCGACTTGTTTTTCAAGTTTTGACTTAGCAAGGCTTTTTGTTTCTTTCTTTTACTATTTCTTTTAGTTTGAACCAGTCGTGTGATTTTGAGTCATTATTTGATTTGTTGAAAAAGGTGTGACTGCCTTGCTGTTTGGTTGACGGGAAATAGCCATTATGGTATCGTCGCCTTTTGACTTTTCGATGTGCGAGAGATATCTATTAGGATATCATTATCATTGATGCACACTGCTGATATATAAGAGTTTAACCATTGTGGTTTTGTTCTTTCTCAACCTTCTGAAGGATAACCTTTGTTGTATCCTTTGATGTGCACTTTTAATGAGTTTTGAATGCCCAATCAGATTAACTGAAATCTACCCTGCCCCGGGTTAAATGTGAGGGTTTTTCTGAAAAGCAAAGAAACTCCTACTTCAAGGCTCAAAGGGGTTGACGAGGGTCTATCTCCCTTATATCTCCGGTGTTTGGGAATTTGAAACAAAGCTTGTACATCGTCAGCAGGGTCTTACTCAAAAGCACACCGTTTGAAATTTTTGGTATATTACTCATCATCCTCCCTTCAGATATTTTTTTATTTAACAAGAGTTAAGTATCAAAAAGTAAAGAAAAAACATTAATGAGTGAATACGAATGGATTAATTCAAGACAAACATATTCAATGCATTATGATTAATATTCAAGAATCAACAAGTTTTGCATACAAGAAAGTACTGAACCAAAGCAAGAAATATTACAAATGAGAATTGAAAATGAAACTAGAAATTACTACGTTGAGGAGACCAGTCTCGGTATGGACTTGTTGCTTCAGATGATGATCTGGCAATCTTGACATTTACTGAGTCGAAGGAGACCTCAAATTTAACTGACTGGCCCGAAATTGATAGCCTTTGCATCAAGCAGGTCTTGCACATTTTCTTTGAAAGCCCAGCAGTCTTCAATGGAATGACCTAGTGCCCCAGCATGGTAATCACACTGCACATTAGGATTGGAATCCACAGAACAAGGAGGAATGACAGGCTTCAGTGGCTTGGGTTCCACCAAGGAAAGCTTGAGTAACTGAGAGAACAACTGGCCATAAGTCAAAGGAACAATGTCGAACACCCTCTTAGGCTTCTTATCCTTTTGCTTACCTTGTTGCGTATGTCTTTGTTGATAGGTTTGTTGCCGAGTAGCACACTGAGCCAAGTGAACACGAGGAACATTCTGGTTTTGATTAACCAACCGATTTCCACAACTTACAAACGACTGCTGGTGAGAACTTTCCGGGATTATAGGTTGTGGATGACGTGACTCCGATCGTGAGATAGAACTTTGAAGAGGAGAAGGCGTAGCCCTATTCTTTGTAGTGGTTGGCATAAGATTGATTTGCACACTCAGACCTTCGGGAGTGAAGAGAATTGTCCCTGCATCAAGCAAGTCCTGGACTTGGTGCTTAAAAGCTACGCAATCTTCAGTATCATGACCAGGTGTCCTAGAATGAAAATCGCACCTAGCATTGTCGTCAAAGCCATGAGGGCGTTTTTCATGTGTAGTGAAAATTCGGAGTTTAACCAAATGTAATTCTAGCAGGGGAGGAAGCAATTGTGCATACAACATTGGAATAGGATCAAATTTTCGTTCAGGCTGTTTTGGCCTCTGCTGACGGACTTTGCCTGTTGGGTCCTCTCGGGAAGTGACAACTTGTTGCGGATGGGAGGGTCCTTGAATGCACGGTTGCGGAGGAGATACTCCTTGACCTACAAGAGTCCTCAGGTTATGGGGAGGAATGGTAACTCCTATTGTGGCAGGCATAGAAACATCTTCTTTCTTCAACATTGTCCCCAAAATTTCCATAACCAAATTCAATTGAGTCTTCAACTGAGTGTTCTCTTCTTTCAGGAGTTCTTGTCCACAGACCAAATCCTGCATGTCTAGCACCACGAATCCCATCTGTTCTTTCATCTCATCCAATTCCCCACGAAGTTGTTCCATATCTTGAATCTGACCACGAAGCGGCGAGAAGTCAAGATTTGCAGCTCTGCAAAGAAAATACCGAGTCTGAATAAGGATTCCCCATTCTGAGTACCTTCGGAGTACCTGCTATGGATGCATGAGGTGAATGAGCGAATGCAATGCCATGTTCAAACATTTTTTTTTTGCATATAATCTTTCACATTTCCTTTTTTTGTGTAAAATAAACATGTTATGATGCAAGGTGCAATGACATAAGTTCAAAAGTTCAGCATAACAATTGTACAATCCTCTGGATAATTGCTGTATAAATCTGCTGAATAATATGGATATCACAGGATCAAAGGTTCAGAACCAAATTCATCATACAATGGAACCAAGTACCATGATTAACCATTGTATAATCTCTGACCAAGTAAAATATATCAGGATCAAAGGTCCGGAACACAACTAGATAACCATCCTGAATACCGAATCCAGAAAAAAAATACATAAATCTGAGACCCATATAGTCACCAACAGAACAACAGTCGCTATCAGAACATAGTCACCAACTGAGCACGAGTAACCATTTGAACATAGTCACCAACTGAGCACGAGTAACCATTTGAACATAGTCACCAACTGTACCTGTAATGATAAATCCCTCCCCACTCACGTGTGAAGACTAGGTCAGGGTGAGATAATGGTAACTCGAAAATCACGGGTCCGCCTGAAAGTAAAATCATCGCAACACAGACGTGCATGATGAAAATACTTTCAATTGAACCTCATCCGAGCATGGTATATGACATGACTGCACTAATCGGACCATGTCCTATAGCCTTCATGCCCCCACTCTATTCCTAGGTGTCCTAGTGCACTCTGGCCTGGGTACTGGGCCTTTTACCTCAATAGTGACATCCCCACCCAACATGGAAAACAGAGTCCAACATAATAGATAACTAATAGGGAAAGCAATAAAATGCAATGCAAACTTATGCTCAGGAAAACATGTACAAATGAGTAAACTGAAAGCATAAAAATAGACACCCAAAGAAAAGAAAGCAAGAGCTAGGAGCGACTCCGGGATGGACCAACATTTGGTAGACCTTTCCCCAGTGAAGTCGCCAGCTGAAACAACCGGCTGAAAATCATCAAACAATGAAGTCGCCATTGAACGTATTTTATCCCACATGAAGGGAAAGGTAAACATCGAGAAAACCCGAGAAGGATGAAATCAAGGTCGAACGACCAAGAGATAAGGGTAAGGGAGTCTGTTACGCGAGGGGAAGGTATTAGCACCCCACACGCCCGTAGTACTCTACGGTATCCACTCTTGTTGTCTATCTTATGGGTGTGTTTAATCTATGCTTACTGTTTATTACTGCTAAAAGTAGAATGCATGCAAAATAAAGGAGAAAAGAATGTAGGGAAAATAAAATTGTGCTCGTTCGGGCCCTACCCCGATGCCTACGTATCCCTTTTAAGGAATCAGAGCAGCCGTAGTTCGGCTTATATGTTTTTGTTTGTTTGCATTTTTTACTGAACAATATTAATTTCGCCTTCTGCCGCAACTCGACCGTTGGAGACTTACGCGTCAGCACAAAAGTGAATTAATACGCTCTTTTGAAAAGGGTTTGAAAGAAAGGCCCGAGGGCAAAAAGATTTTTATGTTTGTTGGTGTTTTTGCTGGTAGATAATAGCTAGTTAACCTCAAGAGAGAGATTTTAGCCATCTCTCTATTTATTCATGAAATGAGTCTTTGAGACTTGAATCATACCAAAGCTTAGAACAAGATAATAATAATGTCGAGAAGAAACCCGCTCATCATCTCTCAAACTTAGTCAAGACATGGTTTTTGTCAGTAAATTTTTATGTATTTTTGAAGTTTGTAAAAAAAAGTTTTTTTTTTGTTTTAACTGCATATGCAAAGGAGGAAAGAAAGTCACAGGAAGACAAAAGTCACAGGAAGACAAAAGTCACAGGAAGACGAAAGTCACAGGAAGACGAAAGTCACAGGAAGACGAAAGTCACAGGAAGACGAAAGTCACAGGAAGACGAAAGTCACAGGAAGACGAAAGTCACAGGAAGACGAAAGTCACCGGAAGACGAGAGTCACAGGAAGACGAGAGTCACAGGAAGACGAAAGTCACAGGAAGACGAAAGTCACAGGAAGACGAAAGTCACGGGAAGACGAAAGTCACGGGAAGACGAAAGTCACAGGAAGACGAAAGTCACAGGAAGACGAAAGTCACAGGAAGACGAAAGTCACAGGAAGACGAAAGTCACAGGAAGACGAGAGTCACAGGAAGACGAGAGTCACAGGAAGACGACAGTCACAGGAAGTCGAAAGTCACAGGAAGACGAAAGTCACAGGAAGACGAAAGTCACAGGAAGACGAGAGTCACAGGAAGACGAGAGTCACAGGAAGACGAAAGTCACAGGAAGACGAGAGTCACAGGAAGACGAAAGTCACAGGAGGACGAAAGTCACAGGAAGACGAAAGTCACAGGAAGACAAAGGTCACAGGAAGAAGAAAGTCACAGGAAGACGAAAGTCACAGGAAGACGAAGGTCACAGGAAGACGAGAGTCACAGGAAGACGAAAGTCACAGGAAGACGAAAGTCACAGGAAGACGAAAGTCACAGGAAGACGAAAGTCACAGGAAGACGAAAGTCACAGGAAGACGAAAGTCACAGGAAGACGAAAGTCACAGGAAGACGAAAGTCACAGGAAGACGAAAGTCACAGGAAGACGAGAGTCACAGGAAGACGAAAGTCACAGGAAGACGAAAGTCACAGGAAGACGAAAGTCACAGGAAGACGAAAGTCACAGGAAGACGAGAGTCACAGGAAGACGAGAGTCACAGGAAGACGAAAGTCACAGGAAGACGAAAGTCACAGGAAGACGAAAGTCACAGGAGGACGAAAGTCACAGGAAGACGAAAGTCACAGGAAGACGAAGGTCACAGGAAGACGAAAGTCACAGGAAGACGAAAGTCACAGGAAGACGAAGGTCACAGGAAGACGAAAGTCACAGGAAGATGAAGGTCACAGGAAGACTAGCCTATTTCTAAATCTAATGTTATCGTGCATTAGACCTAAAGTTAGAATCTTGAGGGAATTCTACCTAGAAAGTGGTAAAGTGCAGGAGTAAAAATAGAGTTGTGACGATACCGAACGGAGAAGGTCTGTCGCCTCTTCAAAATTGTGCAAGCGGTAAGAAAATTCTATCAAAGTTCCCTTGGGCAAGTGATTGAAGATTAATCTCCAAATATTCCATATTGCAAGAGTTATGTCGATGCTACAAAAATCTTGACTAGAAAATGGCAATAAAAATGATTATCGAATATGAAATAAAAATTTTCTAATCGAAATTCTAAAAAGAAATTCTAAAGAATTCTAAAATATCCTATTGTTTTGCATAATTTTATTATCAATTGAGAGAAACAATAAACTAGAAGAAACTAAAATAATAAAAAAGAAAAATTAGAAGAGTCAGGGGGTACAAGTTGAATTCAGGGTATGCTGCAAGCAAAAATTAAAATGGCACCAGGCCCAACAAGAGTGAGTCCAATAAGCATTTTCAACATTTTATTTATTATTTACTTAGTTATTATTATTATTAATTTGAATTAAGTAAATAAAACAATAAGACAAAAACTAAAAAAGAAAGAACGTATGAAATTGGAAAAGGGTTAGGATTAGAGAAAAAAATGTTTCGTCCTTCTTCTCAAATAGAACAGCGGCAGCGCCTCCGCCTCTTCGTCCTCGCGTTGCTCCGTCTCAGCCTCCGCCGTCTTCTCTTCCACTCTGTATCGACACCATTCACCACCTCTCATCAATCTTTGTCTGATTCCACCTTCTTGCGCCATCTCCGATTCACCTTCCAATTCGCTTTCGACACAAACAATAACAGAAAACAAAAAATTATTGAAGTGAGGGGGACTCACCTACCGGAGAAGCTCTGGTGGCTTCTTAATCGTAACAGTGGCGGCGAGAAATCCAGAGAAATACGCTCCGGTATGTGTTTCGTGTCCGATTCTTGTTCTACTTCTTCGTTCGATTTTCTGCGATGTTGTAATGTTGTGTGGTTCTGTGTGATTTTTTGTTGCCAGGTGTTGTTGATGTTACGAATTCGGAGTTGCATATTGTTGAAGTGCGCTATCGATGTTGACCGTGATGATTAATGTGATGAAGATGATGATGATGTGGATTTGATGTTGTTGATTGAAAGAGAGGAGTTGCTGCAATTCGTTGAAGGTTGAAGTATGAATCACTGCGTTCTTGATGTTGCAGAGAGGAAGACAGTTATGGAGGCGAGAGAGTGATAAAGATGTGAAGAGGTTTTTTTCAGAATTTTCTTGGTGATTCTTCTCAAAAGTCAAGGAGGAATCATCGTAAAGGTGAGTTTCTTTCTTAATGTCAAATAAAAATCCTCCCCCATTTTCTGACTGTGGTCTTTTTTTATTATGTATATGCTGGAGTTTTGGTTGTAAAATAAGCCATGAGTTGGTTAGGAGGTAGTTGGTTTGGATCTGTTATTCTGTTATGCAGTGTTAGAGATTCTGTTAGGTGGTTAGAATTTGGTTAGGGGTTGTTAGGAATTGGTTACTGAATATGGTTGGGGTAATGCTGTTAGAAGTGGTTAGAAGGTTTGAGAGGTTATTGGGAAAAATGGAAAATTGGTTAGTTGAGATATGGTTTTGGATATTTGTTAGTTATGCTGTCACTATTCTGTTTTGCAGTTAGTTGGATTAAAAGAAGTTAGTTATAGAATTGGTTAGGAGCTTAGAAACTGTTAGAGTTAGTTAGAGTTTGTTAGGAGTTAGTTACAGTTTGAGAGTTTTAAATTCAGTTATAATTGGTTAG
This sequence comes from Vicia faba, assembly GCA_948472305.1. Classification (NCBI taxonomy): domain Eukaryota; kingdom Viridiplantae; phylum Streptophyta; class Magnoliopsida; order Fabales; family Fabaceae; genus Vicia; species Vicia faba. The sequence goes on along the minus strand of OX451740.1, from coordinate 1,282,577,572 downwards.
CAGTTATGGAGGTTAACAATCTTTTAGAAAATCGCTAGGGGGGTTCAGCCTCTTCGTATTTGTAACTAAATCAAGATCATCCCATGTAACCTGCAGAATTTTCCAAAGGGAGTCAGACCATGCTAGATCAGCAGCGTAAGGTGATTGAGGAAGAGTTATTTCTGTACAATTCTTAGGACAAGCGAAACCACCATTATTTGCATCAGATTGTGTCAAGGTCTTTGTTTCTTGTCTCTTCAGGAAGGGACGCTAGCACCAAATCCAGAACTGAATCTTTATCTATGCCTTCAAGATAAGACTGCACAAATTCTATTTCCGTCTAAATTGGCAATCCTTTTGACAATGCATCTTCGAGTGTAAGTGCTCTCAAAGCAAAATTTTGTGCAGCATGACTTTGACGAGCTTCTTCAGGTCGAGCATAAAATGCCATGCACAAGGCATTTATATTAATATTTGCTTCAGACATTTTTTCAAGTTGGGATGCCTTCTCATTTGCTATGGCTGCATTTAACTCTGCCTGTGCTAACTCCTGGACTGTCTTCAACTTTAATTCTGCTTCGATATTCTTTTGTTCAAGTTCTATCTTTAGTTTATCGTCCATCTTTTCTTAAAGTGACTTAATAGCAAGAGATGCTTTTTCCCTCTCTCTCTTTAGCTCCCTGTCCAACATTGCAGATTCCTCGGCAAGCTTAAGTTCTCTGGCAGCTGAATCTTTTAACTTCTTTTCATATTTTTCCTTTAATGTTTTCTTCTCTTCATAAAAAGCATGTGCATCTATTGCAGCTTGCCTTTTCTCCGCAGCATGGATGGCTTGTACGAATTCAATAACCAGTTTTCCATCCTTAGAAGTGGCATAACCATCTTTCAAGTCCTCTATTGCACCACTAAGTGCCTCTTTTTCTTCAGGTAAATGACTGTTCTCGGTAAAGTCATGACCATGTAAATAAATAAGGGGGCTTCCTTCTGACTTATTCCTTAAGTGATATTCCTCAAGGAGGGTAGGTGGTTGTTCTATATCTTTAGCTAATACATTCTCACTTCTTTCCTCTATTTCTTCCTGTTGCTTTGGTTGAATATTTTCTACCTTATTCTCATCTAGAAATGCATTGTTCTCAGTAGACGTTGATGTATGTTGGATTTCCTCTTCCGGTTTTAGGGAAACATCGGTTTCTGTGCTTTTTATGCCAACAATCACATCAGATTGCACCACAGTCCCTTTACTAGGATCATTCGATGTTAGACTACTTTGAGGATATTCAAGAAACTGGTTTTCTTTGGCACCAGCATTACGACCTTCAGCAATATCAGGAATGTCTTGCACGGGAATCTGTTTATCACTCGAATCTTCTATTATAATTTCTGGCTGAGAAAGACTGGTATCAACCTTCTGCTTTGCATGCTCTACATCAGGATTTTCATTGTCAGACTTTTCATGACTGGGTGAAACTAACTCCTCTTTTGTAAGTTGTCCACTCTTCAAATCTCCAATGGCATCGTCTATCAGAACTTCCTGAGGGTCACTAAGCTTCTCCTTCTCAAGCTATTTATCTAAGAAACCAAATTGATAAGCAGCCAAAAGAGCAGCACTTATAGCAGTACTTCCAATTAAAACTTTGATCGAGAACCATGAGACTCAGGCGGCTTTCCTGTAGAACCAGGAGCTGAGGCACCAGCTGGTCTCGATGCATTTGAGAATTCCTTTTGCGAAGATGGTCTAGATGCATTTGAGAATTCCTTTCGCGAAGATAGATGAGAAGGTATCTTCTGATGAACAAAATGTCTGGGGTTTCTTCTAAACGTTTGTCGAGATGAAAATTCCAAAATGAACCTCCGGAACATGGTAGCCTCGGAGAGATGGGGAAGAAGGTGTTTGTTGAAAAGACTCAACCAGAAAAAAGGGAGTGAAAGTGAGAGTAGTAGATAGATCGGGAATCATAATTAAGTGAAGAGGTTTGTTTGCCGAATGGCGTGGTTGCGTTGTGTCGCACCCCCTGCTACAATCTACAAGCCAGCCGTAACATCAAAAACTCAAAATGAATGTTTCTGGGATTTTGGGGATGTATCAGGGTGGAATCATAATTAGTAAAACTTCATTTTGGTTTGTTTCCATATATGTGTTTAGCATTTGGTTTGGGTTAATTAATGGTTTTTCATGTGTCGAATAATTTGTATGAGCATAGGATATTTTGGCATGATTGCTTGTATTGACTTGGATTTTTTTATATGAATGTGCAGGTCATGAACTGAAGATGAAGAACTTTGGCATGGCATGGAATTAGAAGCTTACTCAGGGAATTTGAGCACCTTTAGGACTAAAGAATTTTGTTCAAGTGTATTTTGTAATAGTTTTTTTTTTGTAGAATATTGGTGTAATGGGATTGTAATGATTTTATAATGAATGTTTGATTTGGATGAACTTGAAATTTATAGTGTGAATTATTAATGACTTTGAGCTTGAAATGTCGGGTGATGGATTTTTTTTTGGACGGAGTTTAAATGACAAAGTCTTGAAAAATGCTTGAAGATATGAAAGCATCAAATTTTCTTGTGGGGTGTTGTTACAATTGAATGAAATTGAATGGAATTGGATAGTATTTTCTTGAGCCATGAATGAGAATGAAATTGAACGGAATTGGATAGTATTTTCTTGAATAAATGTTTGAATGCATTGTGAACTTGAATATGAAATAACGGTGAACATCTTTGTAATGCGTATGAACTCTGACTTGAAACAAAACCTCGCAGTCTGCACTTTACCTTCCAAGAAAGCCATATGAACAATACTTAAGACTCTTTGCCGACTTTAATCCAATCAAACACTTTCGAACATCTTGAACTCAAATCAAACTTCAAATCCAAATCACACTTGCATTCTCAACGAACTCCTAACTTAAATCTTGAACCCAAATCAACTTGAATGACAAATAATTTGAATAGTCAATAAGATCTTGATCCTAAAAATTCACAACCTTGCCTTGAATGCCTTGAACCTTGAATTACCTTGCATGAATTCTTCTATGGGAAACCTACTTCAATCCAAACCTACTCACATCGCAGATAACAAATGACAATGATGAAGACAATGATGGCCTTGGTTAAGGAGAAATCTATGAATTCATATCTTAGGTCATGAACCACGCTTCACAATTCAGTCCTCAGCCCTTAGCGATCGGTTATTTCAACTTGAGATTAGTGTCATAAGGAACATCTTACAAATGGATGATAAAGTCTGAATCACGGAAGAATTCCCTTGATGTGAAACCCTCACAATCTTGATTCCTCGTTCAGACGCACAAAGAAATATCCGGATAAAACATCTTTGAACCATGATTCAACAAAACCTAATTTGATTAACTGGGGAGTAGACGATTGTCATGTCACAGTCATTAATCCTAATCAAATGACAAGCATACTTATAGGAAAGGACGTCATGATTCGAAGCCCACATATGCTAGGTCACGTCCTAGAGTTCTTGACCAGAATGACCTACAATCGGTTGTTTATCAGAAGATAATAGCCTTGCTGCTTGAGGGAGAAGAAGTCCTTTATTGGATATGAGCGCCTTAACCACTATGAAACCCTAGTATCGCACAACCACTGAACTTTGAACCTCAGAGCTATATTGAATGAAATGTATGCCATGTTAGTGACCTAATGAAAAAGATGCAGATGAATGCAAAAGTCTAAGCCAAAATAAAGGAAATTAGGAGGGCAAATTTTGGGGTGCAACATTGAGCTATCATGTCGTCTACGTAAACTTCGATCTCATGATGTATCATATCATGAAATAGAGCTACCATGGCGCGTTGATAGGTTGCTCCTGCGTTCTTCAGTCCAAACGGCATCACTTTGTAGCAGAAGGTACCCCATTGCGTGACAAAGGTAGTTTTCTCCATGTCCTCGGGGGCCATTTTAATCTGGTTGGAGCCCGAGAATCCATCCATGAAGGAAAAAAACTTGTGCTGAGCTGTGTTATCAACCAAGATGTCGATATGTGGCAGTGGAAAATCATCTTTAGGGCTAGCCCTGTTCAAATCCCGATAGTCCACACAAATTCTGACTTTGCCGTCCTTCTTAGGTACGGGCATGATGTTAGCAAACCATTGTGGATATGAGGTAACAGCCAGAAAGCCAGCGTTGAATTGCTTCATTACTTCAGCCTTAATTTTCTCAGACATGTCAGGCCTCATTCGGTGCACCTTTTGCTTGATCGATGGACAATCTTCTCTTGTAGGGAGACGGTGAACCACGATATCTGTGTCTAACCCTGGCATGTCTTCATAAGACCAGCGAAGATTTCAACATATTCGTTCAATAATTGCACTAAGCACTCCTTGACATTTGGTTCCAGGTTGGCACCCACTTTTACTTCTTTCCTGTCTTCCTCTGTACCCAAGTTGATGGTTTCTAGCAACTCTTCATGAGTCAGAATGGCCCTCTCTTCTTGTTGTAGAAGTCTGGCTAACTCTCCCGACACTTCACAATCTTCATCAATTTCGTACTCAGTGTGATTGACCAAATCCTCAGAGTTATCGAAGGCTGAAGCAGAACAGTTGCCCATGGAATCCGGAATGGATGGGTACCTGCATTTGCGAGTGTGGGTGTGTGTAAGAGATAGCCATCCTTAAACAAACAAAAATGAAAAAGGAAAGAAAATGAACAGTTTATAGATGAAAAACGTCCAATGATTCATTAAAACATGGCATATGATTATGAAGAAAACCAAGCCCTTACAAATGGACCTACATGCCCCGGGAAAGGCATGAGGTGAAAATATTGTGCAAATTGTTTTAGTTATTACAGACCATAAAAATGGGAAATTGTTCAAAGATAAAATTACTGGTGGATAAAGGTGATGGGAACAAAATACTTTGCTTCCCAGTTGCTCAAACCCCCTTCGACAGTTGGAAAGATCCAATCTTCAAAGTGGCTCTCTTCATCTTCATCTTCTACAACATTGATTCCGTGATGAGTGATCCTTATGGGTGGCCCTCCAGTCTTGGAACGACACATAGCCTTCTATCCTGCAGCTGTAAACCCTAGTCCAAATTTTTCCGTCTTATGGGGAAAATCAGGCAATTGCCCCCATGTTGTACTCTTCCCTTCTTTGATCACCGCCTCTGCGTCCTTGAGTGATGCCATCCTAGATACATGCATGGGAACGATAGGCACCTCAACCATTGTCTTCGCAACTGCTACCTCGGGAGAAACTTCCTCAAAATGCTGGAAAGGCGTTTCGATGAACTCGCCATCCAACTCCACATAGCGAAAGGAGTTGAGATGACTTATCATGTATTCTTCCTCGCCGTGCACCGTTATAATTTTACCCTTAACAGGATATTTCAGCATCTGGTGCAAAGAGGAGGTAACTGCCCCGATATAATGGATCCACGGTCTTCCTAGCAAACATGAATATGACGGACGGATGTCCATCACGTAAAAGGTTGAGTTGAAGACTTCTGTGCCTACTTTGATAGGAATATCAACCTCTCCATGAACCATTCTCTTGGAACCATCAAAATCTCTAACAATGATGTTACTAGGCTTGAGAGTCAGTCCTTCGCAGTCCAAGCGGTCTAAGGCTTTCTTTGGCAGCACGTTCAAGGAAGAACCAGTATCAACTAAGACATGGGCGAGAGTGGTTCCTCGACATTCAATTGAAACATGTAACGCATCGTTGTGTTTCCTTCCTTTGGGAGTTAAGTCAGCATCGGAAAAGCCAAGGCCATTATCAGCAGTAAGACTGGCCACACATTCCTGAAACTGGTCAGCCGAAGTCTCTTGGGGAACATGTGCCGCCTTCAAGAATTTGATCAGGGCCTTAGCGTGGGCCTCAGAACAGAGCAGAAGAGCCAACATTGAAATTTTAGAAGGGGTCTGCCCTAACTGTTCCACAACTTCGTAGTCACTTTTTCTGATTACTTTCAAGATTTCATCCATTTCTTTCTGAGTGGTTTCGGGGATAACCACAGCATGGTCCTTCGTCCTGACAGGCACTTCTAGTATCCCCTTAACCTTGTCGGTAGTTTCAGCAGATGGTCTTACTTCAGGAGTATCTAGTTCTTCAATCACTGGGCCTTGCACAGATGGTCCAACAGGTGCAGAAGCTTTCGAGGGGGGGGGGGCAATCTCCGGAGAAAATATCCGGCCACTGCGGGTTATCTTGCTTGTACCCGCGATGTTCCCTATATCAGGGCTTTCTTCTTCAGAAATCTCTTGGACTGTCTCAATTTGTTTGACACCATGGTAGAAGATTTCTCCCCCATAGTTCCATGGTATCGTTTTGCTTGATTGGTACGGGACAAGTCCCGGCATGGTGATCTTTAATGGTACACATTCAGAGTTAGGTGTAATCCTGACAGGCCTTTTGCAAACCTTGGGAGGATTGTCGGAAATGGTTATGATTGCAATATCGTTGGTTGTAATAGCAAAAGTATCAGGAGTAACAGGATTGAGGGTATCAACAGGGGTTTTCTGGAAAAGTATCTCTTAGGTATCCATCAGGCGTTGGACACCTGACTTCAACATTGGGCAATCACCTCGTACGTTCAAACAAAAGTAACAATTTTTATCACAACCAGGAAAGATCCCGACTCTCAACAAATTTTCCTTAATCACACGTAACGGTGTCAACAGGTTAACAACATCGGTAACATGAGTATCCTCCATAACAGCATGAATATTATTACCGTGCTTGGGCATCGGAGCAAATATTACATTGGGCTTCTCAGGCGCCTCAAATTCTACTTCTTTGGCATCAATCAAGTCCTGGATTTTGTTCTTAAGCGCCCATCAATTATTGGTATCGTGCCCAGCACTGTCGGAATGGTAAGCACACTTCGCATTGGAGTGGTAGTATGGAGAGGAGGTGTTAGGGTTCTTTGGCGCTTCCTTCAAACTGGTCAAATTCAGCTTCAACAAATGAGGAAGCACCTGAGCGGGCCTCATGTTGATGCAGGTGAACTGCCGTTGTGGCCTTTCCACCCGTTGTTGATTAGGTCTCGACTGATTGTTACGAGGTTGATCCTTTGACGAGTTTTGAATCATCACAGCCCCCACAGTCGGCTGGCGCTTAGTTCTTCCCAATCCCTTCTGAGAATACACAGCAGATGCTTCCTTCTTAGCCGGGAAAGCTTTCTTAACAGTCGTGGATGCGGAAGCATCCTTTTGAATCTTTCCACTCTTAATACCGGCCTCAACCCTTTCGCCGGTCAAAATCAGTTCAGTAAATCCCGCGGAAGAACTTCCGATCATATAATTGAAGAAGGGTCCAGACAGGGTCCCCAGAAACATGTCAACTAACTCCCTATCCGATAGCGGTGGCTGCACTCTTCCCGCCAGATCACGCCATTTCTGGGCGTACTCTTTAAACCCTTCATTGGAAGCCATCCCCATACTTTGTAACTGAGTACGAGTGGGCGCCAAATCAGCATTGTATTGATACTGACGATAAAAAGCAGCTGCCAAGTCTTCCCAATTATGAACCTTTGATCTCTCGAGTTGATAAAACCAGTATAACTGCGTGCCAGACAAGCTGTCTTGGAAAAAGTGTACCCAGAGGTCTTTATCAGATGAATGAGGTTGGATTTTTCTGACATACGACCTCAGGTGCATCTTTGGGCACGACAGGCCGTCATACTTGGCAAATGTTGGCACCTTGAACTTTGGAGGGATAACAATCCCAGCTACCAGCCCTAGTTCTTCAAAATCCAATCCGGGCACCCTCTGCAACTCCATAGCTGCCAGTCTATCTTCAAGGTTCTTATATTTATCATCCGCTGGTGGATACTGTTGTTCGGAGTAGTCTTCATCTTCTTCCTCCTCTTCCTCTTCAACCTCGGATTCAGAAGGCACATCAGTCCCTTTCCCTTTACCGACCCCTTCGTCAGACGTTGAGGGGAACTCGAGAACTCTCCTGGCCTGATGCTCAAATCTTCTTCCCAAAGTGGCTACTCCAGGTCTCTTTTTCTTTTTCTCTTTATTCTTCTCCAACAAAACTTTGAGGTCCTCTTGACCCTTTGCCAAGGTCATGAGGAGTTGCTGGAACTGTGAATTTTGTGCCTGTAGATCCTTTACCGTTTGCTCCAAATCCATCTTGCTAAAATAAACAGCAGAAAGATAAGGAAACCTGGCTTGAAGACCTGCTTATGCATATGATGAATGGTATGTTATTCATGTAATGCATTCAAGGGTTCAAAAATTCAAATTTGTTGCAAACAAAAAGAACGCACGTCATATTAAGAAAGAAATTTGTTAGTACATAAGTGCCCCAGGGGAGAAATATTACAAAATTCTTAATGTAAAAAGACATTGCGCATCCTCTTTGGTGCGATGTAAGTGCTGAGAGTCTCCTCCTCGTGAAGTCGGAGGGTGAGTTCCAAAACCTTCTTCTCACTAGCATAGAAGCTGGCTTCAAAAGTATCTCGTTCTTCCTTGAGTTGGATCCAATTCTTTTGCATTTCTTCCCATGATGTTGGCATGTCAGGATGTAGGATGGTGTATGGAACCTCTCCTTCCATAACAGGCTCTTTGATAAAGGGGAGAATGTGATGGTATGGCATCATAAGATTATGGGAGCGGGTTCGTACCCACTTGAGGTAAGGCTCAAGGGGATGGAATTCTTATGCCTCAGTGTCTTACTATCCACCTTGTTAGGCATCCTCCAAGCTCTGATGAATCTTTGTCGAAGTCCTTGCGCATCGTTGTCGAAGTAAAAAAATAGGTCCAGAATCAGCATGTCATGAGGGCCATCCCTCTGAGCATATCCAAATTGTCTCAAAGCTAGACAGGCGTTGTAGGTGATGCCTCCCCTAATGCCAAGTAGTGGGACATTAGGAAATTCCCCATAATAATCAATGATGATGACATTTTCTCTGGACCGAGAACACCAATGTACATCAGAATGTGTGAGGGTCATCAATCGCTGTGACCACCTCAAACCCTGCTCATTCTTCAAAACTGATTATGGAAGGTGAGAAATAAACCACCTTGCTAAGAGAGGAGTACAACACATGAGAACACCTCTTTTCCTCATTGTTCGTGTGTAAAATAAGTGTAGGATGTCCCCAAGCAATGTACGTATAGGATTCCTGGATATGAAAATCTTGACAGCATTCACATCTATAAGTTGGTCAGGGTTTGGGAACAAGACCAACCCATAGATAAGGAGTGCCACAATCTCTTCAAAGGCTTGTAGATCAAAAGAATTCCAGCAGTCTTGTGCCTTCTCAAACAGAAACTTTGCCAAGAAACCCTTGACACCACTTCTGGTTTCCCAATGCCCCTTATTGTCAGATGGTTGCAAGTGTAATGCTTGAGCAACATCTTCAGGCTTTGGTTCTTTTTCCGTACCGTTGTAGGGTAGTTGATGAAGAATAGGAATTCTCAGGAGTTGAGAAAATTCCTCCAAAGTAGGCACCAATTGGTAATCAGGGAATGTGAAACAGTGGTGTAGGGGGTCAAAGAACTGGAAGAGAACTTTCACCATATCTTCTTCAATGTTGGAGTTGACCAAACTGAGAATTCTACCATGTCTTTCACTGAAAGGAGAATTCTCTGGAATCCTAGAAGTAAGCTCCTTGAGTTGAGGAGAGATTCTCACAAGGTTGACTTGAATTGTTTTCCTGCGAAGAGATTCCATGACCTACAAAACAAGAACAAAGATGAAGATCCAAACCCTTGAAATGGTTAGTGGATGCATATGATGCTTTATGATGTTCATGATGTATGCACAAACACATGTACAAGCAAATCACGCAAAACCCTAGTTCCAGGCTTGCATGAGGTTTCATAGGTAAGTACCCTCTTGAGTTTAGTTGGCTCAAAACCTGTCCTATAAATAGTAACCGGGTTCTAAGGAGCTCAATATCACTGGATTGTTTTCTATGTTCATTGTTTTGGTTTAGCCACTTAACTAGCGACCAAAATATTCCAAGAAAATAACCCTCAATGAGTGTAGTATCGAGTATCTACCAACTTCGGACTGCACCAAAGCCGGTCATCTCACTACCCCTAATAAAAGGCCAAGATGGTCAAGTAAGGTTCTAAGAGTTCATTAGTGCTTCATGACATCACTCAGCGGCCCCGTATTCTCTTTGATTGACTCAAAGGCTACCGGTACTCACAAATATGTCGCACTAATATAGCTATTGCTTCAACCGTGTCGGTATACCCCACACAGTTTCCACAACGTATTGCTATCTATGAATATTTCCCAAATCCGGGTAGAGGATTTTCAAGCCCAAACAAGAGAACCAAAATGTAAAGCAATCAAAGCCAACAATAATCATGCAAAAGGTGATCTAAGCCCTAAGGTTACTCCACTTTTAGAAAAATCCCCAGCAGAGTCGCCAGTTCTGTGATACGGTGGGAGAACTGACTTGGGATTTTGCGTTTGTGTTTGCAAATGTTTTGGTTTAGCAAGAGTCGCCACTGACTTTTTATTTTATCCTAAGGAAAGGTCAAAAAGCACAGGAAAGACCTTTGAGATGTTTTCTTGGGTTCGGGGAGTAGATTATAGAAAGGAAAGGTATTAGCACCCTTTCTATCCATGGTTATCCATGGGCTCTTAGTTACTTGCTTAGATCACTTGCTTTGCTTTTCAATTGTTTGAAATGGTGCTTTGTGTGTGATTTTGAAAGATGTTTTGAAAAGAGGCCATCGTTGTGGCCATCTTTGTAATGATTCTTGTTTGAATGTATACAAAGGTGTTTTTGTCTTTTGAAAAGTTTTCAATGTTTGAAAGTAGGGTTTTGAAATTGTGTTGTGAAGTGTGTTTTGAAAAATAGCAAGGATGTTTTTGCAAGCTTGATCAAGTAACTAAGAGTTGATCTACCCTATTTTACTCAAATATTTTTCTTATGTTTTTAACCCTTTTAACAGTGTTGCTTCACCATTGTATTTGGTGAACAACCTGGTGTTAGGATGTTAAACGGGATAGGCGCGGGTCATCGTATAGGCCATGATAGCAATAGTGTCAAGTATTTTTGGCAATTTTCTTGAGGGACTTGATCATTTTTATTTAGGCAACTCAGATAGCGTCATCGAGGGACTATGATCTTTTGTTTTGTTTTTGTTTTGCCAAAGTACTTGACATGCAACCATGACCCATTTTTGAAGGCAACAAGTGGAGTGAAACCCTAGGGGTGCAAGTGTGCATTGTGTTTGTTTTTCATGCATGTTTATCTTGGATTAGGTCAAGCTAGTTGTTGATTTTATTTTGCATACAAACCCTAAGTCTAAGCATGGCATAATTGGAGGCTTTTAAATGTGCGGGAATTTAAATGCTACACTATTACAACATGATATAGGGAGGGGGTACAAATTTGAATTGGGAGTATTTGACAAGAAATTAAATTCTAAGTTATTACAACCATATTGAATGTATAAGGCAATATTTAATATTTAAATAAATACAATTAAATAAATATCAAATAAAATATATTATGCAAAAAGGATTTTCATGTATGTAGAAAGTATTTTTCAATGTGAAATATAAATAAATAAAAAAAGGTCAATTCTAATTATTTTTGTTATTTAGGGAAAAATCCTAATTCTCAAATAAATAGTATTATTTATTAATTATATACAATAATATATTGATTTATACAAAAAAAATAAAAGTATATTGTAAAAATGATATTTTTAGTGCAAAATATTAATAAAAATGAAAATGTAGTATTTTTGTATTTTTTGACCTATTTATTTAATAAAATGAAATATATATATATATATATATATATATATATATATATATATATATATATATATATATATATATAAATTAATTATTTACAAAAATGTGTATATTTCAAGAAAATATTTTCAAGTGTAAAAATAAAAAATAAAAAATAAAAAAAAAATATTTTTTACATTATTCTTTGAATTTTAATAAAAGAAAAATAAACTACTTAACATATTTATACTAGTGAGATAAAAATAAATATCAAATAAATATGAAAAATATAGAAAATAATTTTTTGGCATTTTTTATATTTAGACAAAAAATAATTAAGTCAGAATAAAAAATAAAAACATCAAAATGACAAATATTCAAACAAAAGGGCCAGGGGGGTGTAAACTGAATAAAGGGGTGTCAAAAGCAAAGGAAACCAGGCCCAGCCCAGAATCCACTTTTTCTTCTTCCTTGGAATAAACCTGCGCGCGTGCTATGTACAAAACTGTAACTCTTGATTCTTTGATTTTTTGACAAAACTCATAACATGAACATTGTAGAGCATTAAACAACGAATTCAAACATATAAAAAACTTAAGCTAACTCTCAAAGACCAGAGAGAATTTCTCTGGCCCTAATTTCTAACCTAGTTTTTTTAGAAAGTTCATGAGTGAAATTATCTTAGCACGATTAATGTAAATGAAAACTAAGCATATGTATGGCTTCAAGGCTATGAGTACAACATATTTCATTCACAAACCTAAGCCTAACCATTCCTAGATAGAGAGATAGAATTCCATAAAATACCTGTTTCAGTTGACTTCGAGCTGGGCAATGTAGCAACCTTCAATGGTGTTTGAGCTTCTTTTGAGCTTGCCTGAGGTCCAAGGAAGCGTTTCCACTGCTTGGCTTGTTCTGAAACAACTTGAATCGTGCCACAAAACTCAACCTGCAAAGCTTTGAAATAAAAATGGCAAAGGGTGTTAATGGTGTTACAGCTTGCAATGGAGGCCTGGGATAGTTCAGGTGAGTTGATTGGAAGGTGTTTGAAGTATCTTGGGACAAAACGCATGATGGAATTTGGTTATGGCTTCAAGTTTGCAGAGCTTGCCCTGTTTTGCAGCAAAACAGGGATTTTGTGTACAAGGGGGTTTGGGAGGAAGAAGGGTCGTGTTTCTGGATTGTTGGGAGGTATGAAACTGGTTTACAATGTTTGTGTAAGCTGGTTTCAACAGGTGTGAGAGATGGAGTATGATTTGCCACTTTTCTTCTTTTTCAAGCAAGAGTGTGTGTGTCCTCAACGCAAGCCTGTACAGGCCCTATATCATGCTGCATACTTTTCTCTTGGTTCTTGGAATTGGTAGATTGAATCTTGCTTCAGAGATATGGCCCCATGTCTCAAGTATTTTGGTTTGACATAAAGTGCAACTTTACAAAAATAGCATTTCACCTTTTTCCAAATAAGGATTAATCTTGTATGCAATGTCCAAATGACCAAGATAACACCTTAAATCAATGGTTATGCATTAAATTATGGAGTGCAAACTGGTTTTGAGGCCTTCAAGCTAGTACCAAGCATGCTGATTTGAAAATGCAAGTTTGTATGAACATGTATTGGTCATGGACAAAAGTGAGTTTTTGCCAACTTTAAGTATTCGATTCTCTCTAACCACAAGGGTGTTTGAGGAGTTCTTGGACAATTTGGAAAGCTTGGAACATGTAATAAAATCCATCTTTGAAATTCAACTTTAAACTCCATGTGGAACTATGTGAAAAATGGCCAAGAAGATGGGTCAAAATCCTATCTAGATTAGGGCAAATTTTCTCAAATTAAAAGTTTTAGGTACCCTTGTTCCAAAAATCATAACTTGAGATAAAAGCTTCTTTTAATAAAACTTTATGAATAAAAGTTGTAGAATTTGTGATAGACTACAACTTTCATGTTGCAAGTTTTGTTTGAATCCATTTGCATCTTGGTGAAAAAATGGGACAAAGTTAGGAAAAAATAAGAAAATTTCATAACTTAGAAAAATTCTAAGTTATGAAATTTTTCTATTTTAAACCCTAATTTGTATTTTTGGGTTTCTTGATGAACAAGTTTCATAATTTGACATGTCTTGATGAAAAATGACCCTTAGCACTTGATTTTGACCAAAAAGTCAAAGTTTGACTTTCAGTGTACAGTCAAATTTTGATCAGTTGACTGAAAAATTCATTTGTCAATCCTATGCATTTGAGATCTTTTGAACTTGTTGAATGGGTCAAGACAATGTCATTGACTCCTTGAGTCCATGGGTGAGCTTGATTTGCCATTGGCTAGGTCAAACAGTAAAAAATTGCCTTTGTGCAGTCAAAATCCTAGAAATGACCATTTTGCCCTTTTGGTGATCTGATCAACTTTCTTGTGGAATTGTGATCCAAACTTGATCAAATGGTTCATATGAGTTCATACTGTTGATGTGGGTCAAATTTCATGAGGTTTGACTGTCAATTGGCCATAGTTGACTTTTTCCCCAATACAGCTGATTTCTAGGTCAACTGTCCAATTGACTGGGCAAAAATTTGAATCAAAGCTTGAAACTTGGTATGGACAAACTTGTGAGTCCAACATGAAGTATGAAAGTCACTTAGGGCATTGTAGGTCAAAACATCTCTGTGCAAGCTCAAACCCTAATTTAGGTCAACAATGCAAGGAGGTGTCTTGAGCAGGACAAACCCTAGTTTGATCTTGAGTTCCAAGAGTCTTGTGATTGAGAAAATGTTGATGAATATGGGAGGGAAAATTTTGGGGTACAACACCTACTTCCTGGAGACTTATAAGGGTATGCTACATCAGTATAACCTTATGTTTGTCGGACAAATTTTGAGATACTTCAAGTATTCAATAAACTTTCAATCAAAATGCACAAGACTCGAGTTTTCTCACGATATTCGATTGAAAGATAATTGAATAGGGGAAGCTGTCGTAACCCAAATTTGTCCTGCCTCGATGATTTCATTTTTCGAGATTAAAATAGAAGAAATATTTAATTAAAGATGGTACACCAGTATCTGATGGCCTATCTTTATCCAAGAGTAGGGGGTGTATCTTAATCCAGGAGAGTGGGGCTTTCTAAATCGGAAAAACTCATAAATCCGTTCGCGAGGTATGTTGGCCAATGACCCATGCAATTCGAAAATCAATTATTCGAGCAAATATTAAGTTCTTAATTATTGAACGGTTGTTATTAAGAAGAGAAATGAGAAGTTAAACAGTCGCTAAGTTAGCCCACTTGGCATTTGTGAGCAAAATTATTAGTTTGATTTTGAGTAAGAGTTTTAAATCATTTTTATTATGTAATAAAGGATTTTGAAAAGGGTGTCATTAGCAAGACTCTTTGATCTTATTATTAAAGATAGATGCATATTATGAAGAAAAATATAATTGCTGACAAGTTCCATTTTTATATTAAAGAAAATTGTTTATTGTTTTTAAGTAAATAAATAAACAATATATTTTCTTTTTTAAGAAAAAGACTAAAACGTTTTACTAGTAACTTTGGGTTCTAAAATTTGTTTGCTTTAAAAGATATTCAACCCATTAAGATTTCTAGCCCATTTAATGTTGCTGCTTTATTTTAGGAAAAACATTATTATTAAAAGAAAAAACTTGTTACTTCAATGAATTTTTTTTATAATTATTATTAAGAAAATAATAATGTTTTTTATGTAAATATTATTTAATTTGATTAGTGCTTGTTGGGTCAATTGCTAGAAGGCCCATTTCACGTCAAGAAAAAAAACTGTAATAGTGTTGCAGAAGCTAGGCAGGCTCAAGATAAACCATTAACAGTTAATGTATAGATCCATGAGAAATTCACACACGTTTTTCCTCAATAACATCTACTGTTCAGATTAAGCCCAAATCAAATTTTACAGAAAAAGTACACAACAATTAATTTCAGAATCAAATCACATAAATCTGGAAAAAAATGTTATACAATGGTATCTCATTACAGTACAGAATCAAATCAGAGAATAACATAATAACAAATCCAATTACATCCAATTACAATCAGTAAAAAATCAGTCACAACCATTTCGTAATCCCTAAATCAAAGCTTGAAATGGTAACAGAAATTCACTCAAAACCCTAAAAGAAAACTAACTTATAAATACAGAAAAAAGTACATAAGTGAGGGACGACGGTTTTTTTTGGACAGAGAACAGAGGGCTTTTTGCGACAGAAACAAAGAGGAGGACCTTTGACAGAAAACACGGGAAGATTACTGAGACAGAGATCCTTAGACGGTGAGGTTGGAGGATGAAAAATATTGAACAAGCTCCTTACTGTTGAAGACGAGAAGAGGAGGCAATTAGAGTTTCCGATCGGAAACCCTAATCGCTTGCTGTTGCCTACCGCGAGCCTCTGCTAAGCTCCGTCGCTCCGTTACCACTACCTAAAGCTTTTCGTCACCATCACCGCTAAGCTGCAAATCCAAAAGAGATGAGGATAAAGAAATAGGAACACCGCGTATCAGATAAACAACGATTAAAGGTAACGAAAACTCAGGTTGTGATTTACGCGTTGTTGTTGTTGTTAATAGTTTGGTGGTGTCGCCGTCGCGATGAAGGAAGATGATAAGGTTAGGAAGAAGATGAAGGAGAAAAGGCTTAGGTTTTAGCGAGAGGGAGAGAGAGAGAGAATAAATACTTTCTGTAAAGAAATGAAATTGAAAATGAATAAGAAATAAATCTCTTATCCGTTTGGATCCCATGCAGCACGCCCATCTGGGCTATCATATTCCCTCGCTTATCATCCACTTGATGTTAATCAAACGGCCGTAAGGCCAAGCCACACGATAGGATCCATACACTCGCACACACACACAACTTCCTGGATCCCCCTTCAATTCTCCTGTGAGCCAAGCCCATTACTCATCGCACCCCCTATCCACAATTACTAAAACTCCAAACGAAACATACCCCCTCCTTGCCTGAACTATACTGGGCCCAGTCAGGTTACTTTTAACACCCCTTCATTTTTACTTGTTAATACAAATTGCACCCCCCGATCTAATTAATTATTTCCTATATTTTTTATAATTCTTATATTTTTAATCCTATTTTCTTTTCATATTATTTATTGCTTTTTATAATAATTACTATTATTATTAATATTAATTTTTATTAATATTTTACATATTTATTATTATATTATTATTTAATATCATATATAAATACTATGCATTTATCATGCAAATAAATTATTTTATTTAGAACTCATGAACATATTTTCTATATTATTGCATTAAATTTTTTATCATACATTAATCAAGATTTTCGCAATTAATACAGTTAAAAAACACAAACCAAGCATTAAACTATTTTCGCTAACAAATTAAGCTAATCAACAGTTTTTTTTTGCAATTGAGTTTCAAACTAATTTTGACTTACTGCGCACTCAGTCAAAATCTTCGCAATCACTACTTCCGACTGAATGTGAAGTGATTCAAAATATGTCTGCAAACCCCTAAAAGACACCAACCCATACGAACTATGAATTAGGACTCTGATTCCTCATAAGAGGATACGTAGGCACGCGATCTAAAATCGTGGCGAGTCTTGCTAATTAAAACTTAAAACCCTGTTTACCCCAAACCTAAACCTAGAGCTTAATATCCTTGTGAACAAGGAAGATGAAAGGTGCCTAACACCTTCCTTTCATCTAATTGAGTCCGTAACCTAGAATCTCTGTCTGCGAATTAGGGTTTTCTGTTAGGTTCCCTTCCATAGGATAAAAACTAATAGTGGCGAATATTGGATTAAAAAACCAGTCGCTACAATGGTGTTTCGACCAACCATAAGTCTCAATCCCAAACCCTTGGCAAAGCCGGTTGATAAATCCTCTTAGATCCAGATTTAGATTCACGGAGCCAAAATGATCAAGTCACATCCCGCCTCAAGCCGAGTGATATCCCGAGATCTCCTTCGCTTAAATGGTCTTATATCTGACCCACGTCAGATGTCGCATCACCGTAGAATCCATGTTGATCATCTCATCATTGTAAAAACTAAAACCCGATCCTAGAAAGTCACTAAGGTTCGGAAATTGCAGAATGATAAAGGAGTTATGAGATGATATATATCCCCAGATATGGGGTAACTCGAGAGATAGACGGTTGATCGGGTGTTCAGCCGATGGGGTAAACAATGGCCACATGGATCTCCATCGACGGGATAATTCCCTAACACCTTGAACTCGTTCAAATGGGAAGACTATATAGGCGACCGGGGTGTGAGTCAAGAAGAGAGGCAATTTGAGTTTAACGAAGTAGAACGAGCATAACCACCCAAGAGATTATGCATGCTAAAAAGTTGAGATAACTTCAAAGAATTATTAGTCTCTACAAATGCCAATCAAAATCTCCTCGATCTCTGGTCAAACAATCAAGCATTCCAGATACCTCGGAGAAGCTTTGAGTCTAAAGATGTTAGTCTACTTTGACCCCGAGAAGCAAAACTGAGTGCACTTATTAGAGGTTGGCTATCTTCCAAGATTTGTCCATAGATTTTCCCTCTCATGTTTTCCAAGGTCTTCCCCTACATAATTGACCACAAAACCTTGCCTAAGAAAAAAAGAAAATTTTTAAGTGGTGTTTTAAGTACCTTTCGATTAGTATTCTGAAAGACCCTTCGATTGTTATTATGAAGGAGCCTTTCGATTGGCATGGACAATGCTCTTTGATTAGAATTGTAGTCAAGCATTTTGATTGACATTCCAAATGCTTATATTAGCATTGTGGCCAAGCCCTTCGATTGGCATGGATACAACGCCTTTCGATTGGCCTCATGACAAGACTTTCGATTAGAATCGTGTCAAGGCCTTCAATTGGCATTCTGAAAGGCCCTTTCGTTTGGCACCCTAGGCCAAGACTTTCGATTGGCATTGCAAGGGATCCTTCGATTTAGCATTGTGTCAAGGCAGCTTCGACAGGCATGTTAACCGTGTCCTTCGATTG
Organism: Vicia faba; assembly: GCA_948472305.1. Classification (NCBI taxonomy): domain Eukaryota; kingdom Viridiplantae; phylum Streptophyta; class Magnoliopsida; order Fabales; family Fabaceae; genus Vicia; species Vicia faba. The sequence goes on along the minus strand of OX451740.1, from coordinate 1,282,558,897 downwards.
GCATGGACAAGATCCATTGATTGGCGTAGCAAAGGACTCTTCGATTGACATTTCAATAAATACCCTTCAATTGGTATTTGGATAAGTGACATTTGAAGGAACTGAATCAGAACCATTCAAAGGAAATGAATGAGAGTCATTTGAAGGAGCTCCATCAGAACTGTTCGAATGAGCTGAATCAAGGCCATTCGAAGGAGGCCATCAGCCCATTCGAAAGAGAGCATTCAAAGGACAATTACATATTATGCCAAATTCAAAAAAAAATAGTCAATATCCCTTAACTTTGGCCAATGTTACATTTTGGTATTCATGGCATTCAAATGGTCGTTACCAACATTACTTCTCTTGTCCCCTCCCTCCTATTCTATATAAGCAGCATGCTTGCAAGCAAAAAGGAGAGGACAAAAGGTTAGAGACACGCTTCCCACAAAATCCACTAAAGGTTGTCAAAACTTTCATAAGTAATCCAAGCCAAAGCAACCCTTCAACAAAAGGTATCCACGCCCAGAAGTCCCAGATCGAAGCTGCCCACATCCAGAAAGTGCCCAAATCGAAGGTTCCAACTACTGGTAAGAGAGGGTAAATTTCAAACATTATATTTGCATAACATATCCAAATTTGTTGTTCCATTCGATTGTCATTCTAGATAGAATTAAAGGGCTTGGGTTTGGCACCCAGGTCATTTTCTTCATTTTCTAACACTTGCTGCAGATATAGCCTGAAAAGACCCAGCGAGCGTAGGATCGAAGGACCTGGGTTTCGATACCCAGGTCCTGCATTTTATTTCGCTAACATACTTTTGTAGGAATAGCATCCCAGATCGAAGGAGACACCTTCTCTGGATCGAAGCTGCCCATTAGCCTACTGGATCAAAGGAGGGACCTCCTTCCTGGATCAAAAGACGCCTCCTTTCTGGATCGAAGGATGTCTCCTTCCTGGATCGAAGGGAATCTTCTTCCATGGATCGAAAGACTTTCCTTGTGTATTTTTTTTACTTTTTTGTCTTTGTTTATTTTCTCTTAATGATTTTCTACTTTAAAAATGAAACAGCAAATCAAAATCACAAAAAAGACATTAGGCTAGTATTTTTTCGAATTAAGTTAATTTTGTAAACAAACTAATTAATTATTTTAACATTTTTTTATTAAAATTAAAATTAAATAGACTTAGGCTTTATTTTCTTTTATACCAAAAACAAAAAAAAAATTTCTTTTCTTAAGGATTTTTAGACGTCTTTTCTCTTTCACGCGCGTTTATTTAATTTCGTATTTTTATTATTATAGTATTTGCCTACCAGATGTAATAGATTAAAATTAGGATATTTACTGCTTTATCCCCTCTTTATCCTTGTATAATGTAAATCCCTTTCCCGAAGCATTGTAATAGCGTAGATTTGAATTCCTGTATTTTAATTACTGTACATATATTAACTGCTTAGATGTATGCTAACTTGGATTTCTTGACAAGATCTGAAAACAAACGGTAGAACACCTAAATGTTTAAAGATAAAATAACTTAATTGAACACACTTGCACATATACACCTCTAAGGTACACCCACTTTGGTTGCCTTCGATAAAACAGTCATGGGGCAGGAATGCTTTAGCAAAGATCCGTAAATCAAAAGATCATAGTCCCTCGATGACCCTACAATTGCCTTCTTGGTAAATGATCTAGTCCCTAAAGCAGAATTGCTAAAGCATCTCAATAAATTGCCTTCGTGATTGTAACGTCCCTCCAATTGTCCCTCAAAACATCCAACGACAAGGCTACCTACTCACTAATAGTAGGATAGCACTGTCTAAAGGAAAAGAGGAAAAGAACGACCCTTTTCGAGTAACAAAGTAGATAGCTGTTAGAAGTTTACTCAAACTACTTTTTGCACTTACACAAAAAATTACTTTTCAAAAACAATTTCAAAACACTTTGTATATTTTCTCCACTATATCGAGAAACATTACAAAGTTCGCCGTACTAAGGCATTTTCAAACATTTTTCAAACACACAGAGCACAAAGGTATTTTAAAATGAGCAAGCCTCTAAGAGCCCGTGGAAAACCACAGATGGAAAGGGTGCTAACACCTTCCCTTTCCATAATCTACCCCCCTTACTCAGAAAACTATCGAAAAGGTCTTTTTCTGTTCTTTTCACTCTTTACTTTGTTGGATATAAGAAAAGACGGTGACGACTCTTGCTTACCGCAACATTTGCAAACGTAAATGCAAAACCAGTATTTAACAGTCGGTTTTGCCACCGTATCACAGAACTGGCGACTCTGTTGGGGAGTATTAAAAAGTGGGGTTACCTTAGAGTTAGTTCGTTATTTAACAACTTTGTATGCTTTGATTGCTTTACTTTTGAGGGATTTGTTTGTGTTACTATAGATCCTACACCTGGATCTGGGGCACCTTTTAGGTAAGTAGCAATAGATCGTGGAAACTGTGCGGGATATACCGACACGGTTGAAGCGATGGCTATGTTGATGTGACACTTTGGTTGGTATCGATAGCCATTGAGTTAATCAAGGAGAATACGGGGCCACTGTGTGGTGTCATGAAGCGTCAACTGACCTTAGACCGTTTAAATGAACAACTTGGACATTAGGACGTAGCGAGATGGCCGTCTTTGGTGTATTCCCAAAATCGGTAGATACTCGATGCTACACTCATTGAGATTTGACTCTTGAGTTTTGTTTGGTTGCGAGTCAGTCTCCTATCGAACGAAGCTTATGGGAAAGATCAGTGATATTGAGATCCCTTAGAACCCGGATACTATTTATAGGACATATTGAACCAATCAAACTTCAAGAGGGTACTACCTTAAAACCCATGCAAGCCTAAACCTATGGCTGCTTGTGTGACTTGTTTGCTTTCAACTTGAACTACTTGTAGGGTTTTATTATCTGAGAACATGATTTGCTTGCACGATTTGTTTACAGTTATTATCCAGTAACCTGGACTTCTTAGACTCACTTGTCTTTATCACCTTACACTTTTGCTTAACGCATAGCATACACATCATAACATCATGCCACATCATTTCCTTAACCATTTCAAGGATCTCAAGGGTTTGTGATGTAGGTTATGATAAATAAGACATCTAGCTAGGGGCAAGGGGATTTATTTTCCTCTAGCCAATTTCGTCAAAAGATCAAAACTCAACAACTTGGGTCGGGGGCTATGGCCCACTTGATATGGTGAGGTTGACTCTTGCAGAAGGACCTTCAATGATACGAAGTTCTTTGATCAAAGATGCAAATTTCAACTTTTGACATTTTCATGTTTACCTCGCGAGTCCTTGAAAACATTGCATACACATATCAAACATGTCATTGCATAAACAGGTTTCAAAATAGGATTCTCATCTTCTTCGTTGTTTATTTCAGCAAATAAAGAAATGGCTCTTGAACAAACAATCAAATACCTTCAAGCTCAAAAAGCTCAATTCCAACAAATGTTTGTGACTCTGACCCAGGGGCAAGAGGACCTGAAAGCTCTAATCATCAAAAAGAAGGCTAAGAGGGCAAACAAACCAGATTGTGTTTTGAGTGTAGGAAGAAGAAGACCAGCTAACCGAGCTCTAGATTTCGTGACCCCATCAAAGGGAGGAGGTAATCATGAGGTCGAGGACGAGGAATCAAATGAAGGAGACAACAATTCAAAGTTTGAAGAAGATGAACCTGGCTACTCTGAGGAGAAATATCCTCCTGCTGACGATAAATACAAACGACTGGAGGATCGGCTCAATGCCATGGAGATTCAAAGGGTGCCCGGTCTAGATTTCGAAGAATTAGGTTTGGTTCCAGGGGTGGTCATCCCACCTAAGTTCAAGGTCCCCATCTTCACAAAATATGACGGTGTTTCCTATCCCAAGATTCACTTGAGGTCATATGTTAGAAAGATCCAGCCTCACACTATTGATCGAAAGTTATGGGTCCATTTATTCCAAGAGAGTTTAGCTGGAACTCAACTGGATTGGTTCTATCAACTAGAAGGAACTGACTCCCATACTTGGGAAGACTTGGCTGCTGCTTTCTAAAAGTAGTACCAATATAACACTGACCTAGCACCAACTCGAGTGCAACTGCAGAATATGTCCATGAGCTCAAGAGAAGGGTTCAAGGAATATGCACAAAAATGGAGGGATCTAGATGGAAGGGTACAACCTCCTCTAAATGCTCGTGAAATGGTAGACATGTTCATGGGCACTCTGACAGGCCCATTCTTCAATTTTCTGATTGGGAGTTCCTCATCCGGGTTCGTAGAAATGGTTCTGACTGGAGAAAGGATCGAAAGTGGTATCAAGAGTGGGAAGATCCTGATGGCTACATCTTCTAATGCTGAGAAGAAGCCATTTGGTGGTAATAGGGAAGCCGATGTTGTGTATGTCCAGAAGGGTCGTAATAAGGCCGACAACCATAATCGAGCTGTGGGGGAAATACTGGTCTCTAACTTACACATATGCAACGACACCAACAGGGGAACCAACATAAAGAGGTCACGCCTAAGAGAAAATTCACCAGAATCAACATGTCACTAGCTCAAGCATTACAACACATGTTGAAAGAAGGTTTGATTACGTTAAAGGCTCCTTTGCAAAATCCCATTACTTTTGCTCCTAGTTACCACCCCGACGAAAGGTGTGCATACCATTCTGATAGTCCTGGACATGATACAAATGGCTGATGGGCTTTGAAGAACAAAATTCAGGATATGATTGACGCCAAAGAGATTGAATTGGACCCTCCAGAGACTCATAAAGTGATCACTGCTCCTAGGCCAAATCATTGAGAACGTCTAGTTCATTTTTTATTTTTCATTTATAATTTCATTTGTTGTTCAAACAAATACTGTTATGCCGAACTTTGGTTTTCCCATTAATGCATCGCTTATGTTTGTCTTGAATTATGTCATTGTCATTTTATTTAAACTTCTTTCTTGCTTCCTTTACATGATATTCAACTCTCGATTAAAAAAGCTATAAGCCTTTAGAAGGAGGATGACAAAAACAATACCACAATCTCACACAGTGTGCTTTTGAACAGACCTTGCTGAGGATGTACAGGCATTATTTCAAATCCTAAATAGTGGAGTTATAAGGAAGATAATCCCTAGTCACCCCCTTTGAGCCAAAGAAGTAGGAGTTTTTATTTTCACACAAATTAAAACCCTTAATCATAACCTAGGGCAGGGTAGCTTTCTCAGTCAATTCAGACGCGCATTCAATCGCAGTCTTCCACTTCGTACACAATGAAAGGCATCGAAGACGTCCTTCTAAATCAGAAAATGGTGATGGTTCCGCATAATCATTAAAACCGACAATCATTATCTCTCAAGATAAAAGCCCTCTAAGTCCAAACCTATGAAGGAGACTTAAGAAAAAAACTGGGGCATCCCACTGACTGTAATAAAAAAAGAAACTGTTCAGGCAAAAGAAGGGATAACGAAAACAAAAAATAGGTTACTACAAATCCTCGACAAAAATATTACAAAAATGACTGCCTATTCAAAATAAACTATCAGTATCCGGACCATCACCGGAACATCAGGGACAAGATGCCAATCTCAATTGGGATCTGAACGCACAATTAACTGAGCATATGACTGAAGAACATCACGAAGAGCGGGTGGGTACAAATAAACTTTGAGCCTTTATCCTTTGTTTCTTAAACCGTGAACCAGGCCATGCTACAACCCTTAAAAGTCCTAACTGAAGCATAGGTTAGTTTAGGAGCATACTGTTACAAAAGGTATCCTGACTCCTGTAGGACTTGCTATAAATCCTGAGTTGATATCACTCTCTTACAAAATTTGTTTTACTAAAAAATAAATTTTCAAAAACTTCAAGACAAGCATAAACCTTGCATTATTTGAATATCGTTGTTTGCATATAGTTACCCGTTCGACAAACAGAGAAATTCACATGACAAATATCTGGTGAATAAAAAATTTCTCAATGAAAAGGTTCACCTCAAGTGGAAAAACACTTTCAACCAAGGGGCATAGCATGATCATTGTCCATTATCTGGGGCAGTCAAGTCAAGATTCAAGGAATCCCTCAAAAATTCCAAACAACCAGGGGCAGATCTCCATCTGAATCACTTGGGGCATTAGACATGAATTCCAATAATGAAACACGTACAATCAAGCAAAATCAATGTTCCTCAACGAATTTCTTCTCAAAACAACAAAACAAGAATTCCCAACGAAAACATTATGAATAAAGCAGATCATCATCTAGAAACAGTTCAGGTACGATCCAGATACATATGTCATCCTGACACCTACTCCAGATTCACTTTTAGTATGGTGCAAATAAGATCCAGAGACGGATGTCATTCTGACACTTATTTCAACACATCATCTAGAAACGGTTCAGGTACAATCCAAAGACGGATGTCATCCTAACACTTACTCTAGAATCACATCTAGAAATTGTTCAGGTACGATCCAAGAACGGATGCCATCCTGACACTTACTCCAGATTCTCATCTAGAAATGGTTCAGGTATGATCCAAGAACGGATATCATCCTGATACTTATTCAAATCATCTTCTAGAAACGGTTCAGGTACGATCCAAAGACGGATGTCATCATGACACTTACTCCAGATTCTCATATAGAAACAATTCAGGTACGATCCAAAGACGGATGTCATCCTGACACTTACTCCATATTCTCATTTAGAAATGGTTCAGGTACGATCCAAGAACGGATGTCATCCTGACACTTACTCCATATTCTCATCTAGAAATGGTTCAGATACGATCCAAGAACGGATATCATCCTGATACTTATTCAAATCATCTTCTAGAAACGGTTCAGGTATGATCCAAAGACGGATGTCATCCTGACACTTACTCCAGATTCTCATCTAGAAACAGTTCAGGTACTATCCAAAGACAGATGTCATCCTGACACTTACTCCAGATTCTCATCTAGAAATGGTTCAGATACGATCCAAGAATGGATGTCATCCTGACACTTACTCCAGATTCTCATCTAGAAACGGTTCAGGTACGATCCAAGAACGGATATCATCCTGATACTTATTCAAATCATCTTTTGGAAATGGTTCAGGTATGATCCAAAGACGGATGTCATCCTGATACTTACTCCAGATTATCTTCTAGCAACAGTTCAGGTACGATCTAGAGACGGATGTCATCCTGAGACTTACTCCAGATTATTTTCTAGCAACAGTTCAGTGCAGATACAATCCAAATACAGATGCCATTCTGACACACATTCAACACATGTTTCAAGTACAGTGCAGATACGATCCAGAGACGGATGTCATTCTGACACTCATTCAACACATGTTTCAAGTACAGTTCAGATACGATCCAGAGACGGATGTCATTCTGACACTCATTCAACACATGTTTCAATTACAGTGCAGATACGATCTAAATACGGATGTCATTCTGACACTCATTCAATACATGTTCAAGTACAATCACGATATAGATCCATCCACAAAATCTCCAGCAGGTACATGGGCAGAAACATCCTGATGCAAAGTCATCATCGTATCCTCAGCATACGTCCTAGTGACATCTATGTTACCCACAAAATAAAAACAACCAAAGTTTTGGTCTCTTCTTCTCCAAATAGGAATTACTTTCTCCAGCAAAGTTTCTTCAGAGAGCTGAAATCTACCTTCCCCAACCAAGTTTTATAATTTCAAACAGTTATAAAACCTCCTCCCAGATAGGGTTTATTTCTCTAACTATAAAAGTTCATTCCTGTTTACCTAGGGATTTGGTAAACAACCGCTGATCCTCCAAATGGTTACTTATTTGGTTACTCGCAGGATCGATCAGATTGATCCTATGGACATAGGTTGATTTTGAAGTTTAATTAATGTGGATAAGGCTTTAAGTAAATTGTTTAAAGTAAATTGCATAAAGGAAAGGCTTGGTAAAATAAACAAGGCTTGAATGTAAAGGTTCGACAGGAATCTTAAAGGGGAAAAGCATGTAAAATACTGGAAAAGTAAATGACTTGAATTGATAAAATTGGTGTTTCACACATACATTTCTCAACAATTCGTTCGCTCACACTGGGTACTTGAATCTAAATGAGTGACTATGTATCTATTGTGAACACACGCGAGAAACTACACGTCTACTCCTATTTATACAAAATATTCCAAGTAACCGTCGGGCAGTTACACTGCTTCGAGATTAAGCCACTTGGCACGTTCTCCATGTTCGACGCTCCAGATCCTTGCACGTTTGCACGTAGTAACTGCTGGAAACCGTTTTCCCTCCAAAGCTTTGAATTTCAAACTGCTCCACTTCTGGATCATCGAACACCTTCATTAAGAGACGTCTTCGACGAAAACTCCTTCGACGTCGAAGGCAGTCAGCCTTCTTCCTTGGAAGAAATCTTCTAAGTATTTTGCCATCTTTCGACAGGCACTTCGACAGGCTTAGCCAGTCGAAAGCATCTTTCAGCTTTTAATGGCTGTCATCAATCAAAACAAGGGTGTCGAATTTAGGAGCCAACAAATTGCCCCCCAAGAATGCCTTATTTCGACTCTGAAAGAAAAAGGCATTCTTTGAAAACGCCATTCGACACCTGTTTTTCCACGCTTAGTCACAAGTTAACTTGTGCACTTTTTTTTTTTGCTTTTTACCAACTATTGGCAATCCCAAGAAACCATCATTGATTTGATCCTAGGACGTCACTGTCAGTACGGCGTGCAGAACCAAACATCACTTCATAATTTGTCATTATGACAAATTCAAAAACGAGGACGCACGCTGCGTCTCTCTGTTTCTGCAGAAACGGCCAAAACAACAGGATGCTGCCACGCGTCCCACTAATTCCTGCAGCATTAAATGACATTTAATGCCCTCGTTATTGGGAATTTCTCCCACTACTATAAATAGTAGTGAATATCCCATTGTGGGACTTTTCACGCAAACTAGCCTTCAAACTCCCTTGCTTTCTTACAAACTTGTTTCTCTTTGCAGAAAAACTCTTCCTTTTCCAACTTCATCTTCATCCTCAACAATGGCCTCTGCTTCCACTGCCCCCAAGACTAACGCACCAACTGAACAACTTGCTAAGCCCAAGGTCTTTGTTACTGCTCCGGTAGTGAACGCTACAGGGAAACGAAGGGTCCCTGAACCATCTGACATCTCCGTTCGCGATGCTTACTCGCGTCACTTGATGATCCCGGTTGGATACTCCAACCAAATCTTCGCAATGTCTGGACCCATGAACCCAAGCATCTCTGAAGCTCTGAAGATCAAGAGCTATTTTCCCATCGTCGAGAAACTCAAGCCAGTAGCATGCGCCAAGAAGGACGCAGAGGACAACGAAGACCCTACACACGAGAAGATCGACCTTCGTTTCTTCAACAGAAGTGTTAGAGTTTTTAGGTCTTGCCCTAATCTGACCTCTGACTATGTTGCTTGGCTAGCAAAGTTGGAGAAACATCAAACTCCAGTCTGGAAGGAAATGGGAATCTTTGACCTAGTAATGCTGTCGAAGACAGGTTTAAACTACTCTCCAGAGATGCTTATAGCTTCGATGCTGTTCTGGGATAACTCTCACTTCACCTTTCACCTTCCATGTGGGATGTTAACCCCCACACTCTTCGACGTAGCAGCCATCACTGGCCTTCGACCAACCGGAGATTACTTCGACCCGGAAGAGATGTCGGAGGACCAAATTGGCTTCTCTGAAACCAAGCCAACATTCACCACCTTCATCAACCATTATCACGACAGGTCGACGGATACAGTGTCGGATGTCGAACACATAGCGTTTCTAGCCTTATGGCTAACTCGCTTTGTGTTTTGTTCGAAGTCTCTGCAAGTGACCAAAAAGATGGTCACTCTGGCCACCCAACTGCATCACCGCCAGAACATCTGTTTGGCAGAACTAATTCTGGCCAGTCTTTATGACTCCATCAGCAATGGGGTTACTCTCTTGAAACATGTCGAAGATAGGAACAGTTTGCTACTCGCTGGGCCTTTCTGGCTACTTCAACTGTGGCTCAATGCCACTTTCGAATCCTTCTTACCCAAGAAGACTCAGATAAATGAACAAACCCCAGCGATAGCTAATAGACGTATCGAAGGAATTAGGCTGGCTCTACTGACACCTGTAGAAGATGGGATAGAGTTCCAACAAACCTTCACTAACTTCGTGCTGATGTTCGCTCGAAGGAAGGAATTCGTTTCGACTATGGCTCCATTTGCTCAACGAAAGGTGGGGCCAGCATGGTTCACAAGGCCACATCCCAAGGAGTCGAGTGGTCCCAATGTTGATGAGCACACCATACTGTGGGAGGCATTCCTTACCCCAAGGATTATGCCTCTTCGATTTAAGAGTTCTAAGACTCATCTGAGTCTGCTTGCCTATCAACCCAATCTGGTGTCTCGCCAGTTTGGTATCATCCAAACCCTGCCTTCTCCCATTTTCCAAAGAGAGAAGTCAATGTTGTACTTCTGCAACGATTATACAGAAGAAGCTGCTACCAAGCATATCGGAAGATATGCTGGTCGAACAATCCTCTCGCTGTTCAACTACCAGCTTAACTTCCTTTGCTCACCATCTTTCGAAGAGTGGTGGAGAAGCTATTATGCTGAGTACTTCTTCGACGAGAAGGACTTCATAGCAGAGTTGCAGAAGTCTTTTGTCCTTGTGTTTGACAAAGTAAAGAAATGTAAGTTCATACTCTCACATTACTTTTTATCTTTCTCTTCGACTGTTAGCCTGTTAACTTTCCTTTTCGCTTTCAGTTGTTCGAAAACCCCTAGCCAAGAAGGCTACAGAAGGCCCACAGGGAAGAGTCCCTTCGACAAAACCTCCACCGCCGGCGAAGACTATAGCGCCGTCGAAGACAACGGGCAACCAACAGGGGGAAGGCTCTTCGAGGAGGCCTCCTGCATCGGTAACCAGATTTTCTTCATTTTTCTTCTGGCTTTCGATTTTTTATTTTCGACGTAATTATTCAATCGAATTCCTATTGGTTTTATAGGCCCCTTTGCCCAAGAAAAGGGCAGCATTGGTGATCGAATCGGGGAGTGATGACGAAAGTGATTCCCCTCCTTCTCCCCTAAAGAGGCGAAAGTTAACGAAGGACGCTTCTGTTCCTACTCCAGCTCATGAAGGTCGAACCGTCAGAATAAAGGTTGGTGTGAGAAAGCCTAGGCCACCTGCAGTGGTCATCGAGGAACCAACTGAGGAGGAACTGAACGCTCTTGTTACCAAGCCTGTCGAAAGCGACAATTCCAGCCCTGGGGCTGAAGTTAATCCACAGGTAATCTATTGGACCCTTCTCAAAACTTAGGCATAGATACCATTATTCAATTATGTCTCTTTCAACATCTGAAGATTTGTCTTCTTCCTCTTCTTCAGGACACCACTGAAAGTTCTCCACCAAGGACTTCAGAAACTCTAGAATCTGCTGAACTCAGCAGGCCTCAGGAGAAAAATTTAGGCAATAACGAAGCCCACACTGAGACTGAGGCCAATGCTGAAACAGTGGAGAAGACAACTGAAGAGCCTATGGCGGAGGAAACACAGCCAGAAACGGTTCCTGTGGTAGACTTGTCGTCAGAAGAGAATCCTGAAGGAAGAGAACAAGGCAATGGCGAAGAGAATCAAGATACTGTTGACGAAGAGCATCAAGGTGGTACTGGCGAAGACCACCAGGGTGACGCTAGCGAAAAGCCACAAAATGACGCTGGCGAAGGACCCCAAGGTGATGTTAACGAAGAACCACAAGTCAACGCTAGTACCGCCTCCGTCCAAGTCGAAGAGCAACCAAACGAGGCACTCAACATTCAACAGACTCAAGTCCAAGATAATACTATGGCAAGGGTCACCTCCTCAAAGCACAGGTCGAAAGAGGACTTGGAAATCTTGAAACAAACTGACCCTGTCAGCTACCTTAATGCAATCGTCGAGAGTAAGAGTTCTTCTGACACCAGTCAGGAAATTCCTACTCTGTCGGGGAAATCTACTGAGACTTCTCCTCTTGATGATGCATTGGCGAAGGTCAAGGCCCAGTTCTTCAAGAGAGATTTAATGAAGGCTTTAGAGGGGGACCCCACTGCTCCATCATGCTTGAAAGAGGTTCTGAATGCTGTTGACTTCGATGCTGTAGCCCCAGAAATCTCAGACTTAATCATGGAATTACATTCTATGATTGATCAAGTCTCGGCGGATTACAGGCGCCAACGAACTTTTAACAGTCAGCTCGAAGTGTTGCATGGCAAAAGCTCATCTGCGTGGACAGCTGTCTCAGATTCGACTTCTCGAATTGCCGAGTTGTCGAAACAGAAAGCGTCTGCACAGGAAAGGTTCGATGCTATTGAGCGAGAGAATGTCTCCTTCCGAGCGCAAATTGCAGAGATAGAGGCGAAGATAAACGCCAACACTGTGCTCCAGGAGGAAATTCTTTCGAACATCCCAGACGCTGAGAGCCAGACTGAGATCAAGCAAGGCCTGGAATTCGCTGAGAGGGCTCAAAGCCTCGACGCTCAAATTGCCAAACTGGTGCAAGAAAAATCTTGGTGCAAAAAGAGGTTGGATCTGCAGCATGCCAAGTATCTTCGACTCAAGAATTCTCTTTCTTTTTGACTGATTCTCTTTTGTAACCATCTTCTGTAATCGCTTTCGACAACAATTGCCATTTTGGCTGAAATTAATAAAAATTTCCATTTTGGCATTTTTATGGTTAATTTAGTTTATTATTTTATTTTTATCTCTTGAAGTATAGGCTTATATTTTTTCAAATATTTACCATTTACTCTCAAGAGCCTTTTATCACCACTTACCTCTTCGACCTCATAGGCTCCACCAGAAAAAGTTTGGATAACTCTGAAGGGTCCCTCCCATTTGGGTGACCATTTCCCCATGCTTCGATCCCGTCGATCCATGGGAAGAATTACCTTCCAAACTAAATCTTCAGGCAAAAATACCTTAGGTTTTACCTTTCTATTATAAGAGTCTTCGACTCTTTTCTTCTGAAGCCTGAGTAAGTCGAGAGCGTGTAATCTCTCTTCGTCTAAATCCACCAATTCATCTAACATCATATTCCAATAAACCTCAGAAGGAATATCATAATGCCTCTGAACTCTTGCAGATTGAAGACAAATTTCTGCTGGCAATACTGCATCATGGCCAAAAGTTAGCCTATATGGTGTTGTACCAGTGGCTTCTTTTGGGGACGTTCGACAAGCCCATAAAATCTGGTCTAACGTCTTATGCCAATTCTTTGGTTTCTTCCCAACATGTTTCTTTATCAAGCCAATTACCACTTTGTTAGCTGCTTCGACTTGACCATTCGCCTGTGCATAGTAAGGCGTGGATGTTAGGAGTTTGAAACCTATTTCCTGAGCAAATTCCTGCATCTTTCGACCAGTGAAAACTGAACCTTGATCAGTTGTTATTGTCTCAGGGATTCCATACCTAAATATAATGTTCTTTTGAATAAATTCAATGACATTTTCTTGGTCTACATTGACTAAAGGGACAGCTTCGATCCACTTAGTAAAATAATCAATGCCTACCAATATGTATTTCTGACTCTTTGACGATGCTGGTCAAATCTCTCCAATGAGATCCAACGCCCATCCTCGAAAGGGCCAAGGCTTCACTATCGAGTGAAGTTCGCTTGCTGGTAGATGCTGGATGCCTGTATGAACTTGACACTCTTGGCAACCTTTGGCGAACTCAACACAATCTTTCAGCATAGTGGGCCAATATAGTCCTTGTCGAAACAACAACCATTTCATCTTATGGCCTGCTTGGTGAGCCCCACATGCCCCAGCATGTGTAGTCGAAAGGGCTATGTATGCTTCAGTTTCACTTAAACATTTCAGCAACACCCCTTCAGGCGTCTTCTTGAATAACTCATTACCCATGAGTACAAAACTCAACGCCCTGTATTTTGTCTTTCGTTCTGTCGGAGCTCCTGGATTTTGAAGATAGTCCACAATGGGTTTCCTCCAATCCTGGTCTGACAAATTATCAATGAACGAAATCTCGAAGTTTGAGTGATCAGCATATCCTAACCTTGTTGATTCCAAGTCTGTTGGTGATAGACAAGTTGCTCTTATCTTCTCTCGAACTTCGATTGCTCTTTGTAATCTCGTTTTTGAAATCTTATACCCTGATGCAATTTGTGCCAAGTCATTGGCTATTTGATTTTCGACTCTGGGTATGTGTCGAATATTGACACTTTCAAATTGTTTCAATAAACGATTTGCAATCACAAAGTACATAATGAGATTTTCTCTTATGCATTTATACTCCTTTGTGACTTGCTTGATGACTAACTCTGAGTCTCCCATTATTTCGACTCGAGTTGCCCCCAATTCCAACAATATTTCAAGGCCAGTAATTAGAGCTTCATACTCAGCCTCATTGTTCGAACAAGAACCTTCGATTTGGTACTTGAATGTTGTTGGAATTTTATCTGGAGAAATAAGCAAGACTCCTACTCCTGTTCCATTTTTATGGCTGGAACCATCGAAGTAGAATTTCCAAGGTTCTATCTCCACATAATTAATATCCTCGACTTGAATAGAGTGGTCGACTATGAAATCTGCAACCACTTGTCCTTTTACTGCCTTAAGAGGCATAAAGGTCAAGGAGTATTCAGTCAATGCTAATGCCCACTTGCCAATTCGACTATGCAAGATAGGTTTCGACAACATATATTTGAAAACATCAAAATGAGACGAAACATAAACATCAACTGGTTTTATATATTGTTTGAGCTTTGTACAAGAAAAATACAGACATAGACACAATTTTTCAACTTCACTATATCTAGTTTCTGCATCATTTAAAACTCGACTGAGATAATAAATGGGTCTTTCGACTCCATTCTCATCCTCTTGGGCTAACATACTTCCCAGAGTTTTGTCAGATGCAGCTATGTACAATCTCATACTCCTATTGCTACAAGGAGGCACCAAAATAGGTGGCTTAGTGAGGTACCCTTTGATTTTGTCGAAGGCTTCTTGTTGCTCTTGACCCCATTCGAACCCCTCTTTATTCAGTCGAAGTAAGGGTGAAAAGGCCTGAGCTTTCCCACTTAGGTTAGATATAAACCTTCTCAAGAAATTTATCTTGCCTAAGAGAGATTGCAATTCCTTCTTATTCGATGGCGCTTTCGCTTCCAAAATTGCCTTCGTCTTGTTCTGATTTATTTCGATTCCTTTCTTGTGGACAACGAAACCCAAGAAATCTCCAGCTTTTACACAGAACGCACACTTCAAAGGGTTCATCTTCAGACCATGTTCTCTCATTCTTTCGAATGATTGTCGAAGGTGGTCAATGTGACTCTTCCTGGAAACAGATTTTATAACAATGTCATCAATGTAAACTTGCATAAAAGTGTTAATAAAATCATGGAAGATAGTATTCATTGCTCGCTGGTACGTTGCCCCAGCGTTCTTTAGGCCAAAAGGCATCACGACCCATTCGTAAGTGCCTAAGGCCCCAGGGCATCGAAAAGCTGTTTTCGACACATCCTCTTCAGCAATGAAAATTTGATTATATCCTGAATAACCATCGAGCATACTCAGGTATTCGTAGCCAGCGGCAGAATCGACTAGCATTTCCGCCACAGGCATAGGATATTCATCTTTGGGGGTGGCAGCATTCAAATCTCTGAAATCTATGCACACCCTTAATGTGCCATTTTTCTTAATTACTGGCACAATATTTGCAATCCATTCGACATACCTTGTAACACGAATGAACTTGCATTTCAGAAGTCTTTCGACCTCCGTTTTGATCTTCGACAAAATTTCTGGAGCGAAGCGTCTTGGATTCTGCTTGATTGGCTTCTTTCCAGGTTTGATTGGCAACTGAAGTTCTACCAATCCTCTGTCGAGACCAGGCATTTCGTCATAATCCCATGCAAAACAGTCTTTAAACTCTTTCAGCAATTGGATTACTTCCAACCTAAGTTCTGGATCAATTCTGGCACTGATGTAAGTTGGCCTATTCTCTGATCCTTCGCCTAAGTTGATTTCTTCTAAAGGGTCTTGTGCTAACATCTTAATGTTGTTCGCCAAGGGATCCTTTTCGAAGCCCAAAGGCTCATCGTCATAGATGGCGTCGAGCCTCTGTTCCTGCATTTCATCTGGCATAATATCAGGGGGTCTTGGATCGAAATCCTTTCCTGGGCCAACAGCAGATAATTGTTGATCATTGGCCTGTGTGGCCATGTACTTTACTTCGGCTTCGAGAGCCGTTATCATCTTGGTTTCAGCCACATAGGCCGAAATTCGCTTCAGAGATTGTGACTCAGTCATTATCACTGAATTCACTTCCCCAACCAGTTGGTTGGATACCAGTTAGCCCACTGAATTCTATGTGGGACAAGTCTTCTCTGTCCCATTGGAAACCATGCTCAGGATGCAGGTATAGGGAACAAAAGGTGTTTGGCGCTGGCGCCATGTCGAAGTCAGGAGTTGGACATGGCCCTATGTGAGCCAAGTTTTTGTCGAAATCTGTTACACCCAAGTGATTCACTTCGCCAAGGTAGTAACTTTGGTCAGCCTCTATGTTTTCGACCATCCCATCTGGACGCCATAGAAGCAGCCTTTGATGCATCGATGAAGGCACAGCACCTACACCATGTATCCACTCACGGCCTAACAAAAGGTTGTAGTTAGGTTTGGCAGATATGACCATGAACATTGTTGGTCGAAGGATAGACCCAACTTTTATGTCGAGCTGGATCACCCCCATGGTGGTCCCAATGCCTCCCTCATAGTTGGACAGGACCATATTGTGAGGTTTAATTTCTTCATCCCTTTTGCCAATCTTTATTAGCACAGAATGAGGGATAATATTGATAGTGGCCCCACAGTCGACCAATATTTTGTTCACAGTGGTCTCTTCGAGCTTGGCCCTTATGAACAAAGGTTTGAGGTGATTCTTCATCGCCTCTGTAGGTGGCTCGAAGAAGCCATTTTGTTCCTCTGTAGTGCCATTGTCCATGACAAAATAGCACACTGGCCTGTGTCTGGCCATTTCTTGTTCCACCTCCCAGTCACTGGCTTCGACTTCTACTTGTCGATTGAATTCCCTGGGTAGTACTGAAACAATGTTCACCATTATATCCAGAGTATCGTCGGACTCAGCATCATCTTCGTCTTCGACTTCGCTCTGGTTAGGCCAGACTAGCCTGTTGGTAACTGGTTCTCTCTCGAGAGGCTTTCTTTGTTTCCTTTGAGGCACATTCGAACTAGTCTCAGCCTTAGGTTCGTTGGCAGCCTCCCTTTCAGCTTTTCGCCTTCTTTGATATCTCCTCCATTGGGATCTCGACATAGGATTTTTTCCTTTGTAGTTGCTGGACACTTGAGCAACCTTGGGTGCAGCAACTTGAGGATCTTTCTTCTGAATTAAAGAGGAACCTCTTGGCACTTCGAAAGAATGCCATTTCTCTTCACTTGGCCTTTTCCGGCCAGATGTTTTGTACCAAGTGTCTACTGGTACATTTGTTGGAGGCCTAAAAGTCGAAGGCCTCTTGTCTTGATTAGAACCCCTTCTGGGATCATGTCGAAGGTCAGAATTCTCCCTTCTCTTGTTCGCTGCTCTCACTCCTTGTATGTGTTCAGCAGCTTTTTTATCAAAGATAGAACTGCATCTTGGACACAGCATCACCTCTGATTTCTTCTTTTGGCATCTTTGTAAAAAATCTGCCAAGTTTTCGTTTTCCCTAGGGAAAGCCGTTTTATTTGCCTGCTCTTGCCTTATGGCTTCTTCTGAAGTTTTAGGGTCAGAAAGTTCAACCATGTTGATATTCATTGTATCCTTAGTAGCAAGAGTTAGTTGTTTCATTTGTGTCTCCAGATTCTCCGTCTGGCCTTGTACAGTGGCCAATTGGGAACTGGGCTTTGGTCCAGTTTTTTGTGCTTCAGCAGTCTTCGACTTTGGGTCTTCGACCGCTTTCTGGACAGCCTCAATTGTCTTCCTGGATAAGTTTCCAGAAAAACTGCCAAAGATTGGCATGTTGATGTGATCCTTTGAGACTTCGACCATGGTAATGCCTGGCTTCTTCGACTGGATCCTGGTTGCCTCTATCATGTTCACCTCAGAGGGTTCTGCATAGTGGGCTTCAGCCTTCAGTGGATTGGAGTCGACAACCATGGGGGATTTGTCAGCGAACTTTAATCTCCCTTCCTCAATAGCGTCTTGCACAAGATTCCTGAAAAGAAAACATTGAGAAGTTTTATGGCCCAGAAAATTATGATATTTGCAAAAACCTCTCTTCTTTCTTTGATCAAGAGGAGGCACTTTTACCCCAGGGGGTACTATCATTTGGCCATCTTTAACTAGCAAGTCGAATATTTCATCACATTTTGTGATGTCAAAACTATAAGTCTTTTTTGGGAACCTATCGTTGGTCCTGTCTGGACCAATGGGATTTTTCCCATTTGAGGGGACTAATTGTTTACAAGAGTATGGAGGCCCTTGTTTTAGTTCTGCTAAATCGACTTCTCCTTCTTCGATAGCTAAAGTGTCGTCGAAGGATTCTAAATCTTCGTCATCCATCTCCACGTAAGCTATTCTTTCTCTCTTGTGAGTTTTCGTTGCCTTAGCTTTCTCAGCTTTGAGGCGTTCGACCTGTCGAACTCTATCGGCCAGTTGGGCCATGTCTCTTAGGTACTGGGTATCTAGCTTCTTCCTAATGGAATAATCTAAACCACCTGCGGCCATTTCGACCAGCTCATGTTCTGGCACTTGTGTAAAACATCTCGCCTTAAGCAACCTAAACCTATTCAGGTATTCGTCTATAGGTTCAGTGAAACGTCTCTTAACACTCGCCAGTTCTTTCAGGCTTATCTTGGTTTGCCCCATATAGAATTGTTCATGGAACAATCTTTCCAACTGGGTCCAATGGTGGATCGAATTGGGGGGTAGAGTTGTAAACCAAGTAAAAGCGTTCTTGGTTAAGGAACTTGGGAAGTATTTGATCCTTAGGTTTTCATTATTTGAAATGTCTCCTGCTTCGATCAAATACCTCGCCACGTGTTCGACAGTGGATTTTGTCGTGTCCCCAGAGAACTTAGTAAATTTGGGGACTTTGCTCCTAGGGGGTAAGTCAGTTTGTAACACATATTCTGACAATGGAGATGTAAAGTTGGGCCTTCGAAAGCCCATGTTCATCCCATTCTGATTCATGATCCTTTCGATCATGGTTGCCAGATTATTTTCCAAACCCATGTTTTGGTGTTGGATATGCTGAACCACTTCGTCAGCATTTTGGTTTCTGTTAACTACCCTTACCTCTGGGGCTATTACCCTAGGTTCTTCGACAGGCTGTTCAACAGGCTGTTGAACCTGGTTGATGGTGGTTTCTTCCTCTACAAATATCCCCTGATTTCCTCTTATTTGTGCCCTTTGGGGCTATCGAATGGGTGGGGGTACTCCAAAGAAGTCAGCCAAACGCGTCATTTGCGCTGTAACTTGCTGATTCGATTGAGTAGTATTTTGTATTAGAGGATTTAGCACTGTACTCAAAGTTTGTGCCAACATTTGCACCATATCATGGTTGCTTTCGTCCATCTGTTGCCTCAAGACTGCTGTCGAGGCATTTGTAAGGCCATGGGCTACTTGGGACGTTCCTCCTAAGAGTTGGGTCCTATTTCTATTCGCCATGCCTATTCCAGAGCCTTGGAGTGGCGAAGTAGCACTCACGAAAGGGTCTGAATAAGTGGACGCAGCATTCGTCAGGCTTGCCACTTCAGAAGTTGGCATACCATAGAATGGAATAAATCCTGGGGGAACCACTGGCCTTGGGCCAGTATTTCCCCTTGGAGGGGGGGTTCCCAAAGGCATTCTGGGGCCTGTTAACGAAGTTATTGGCCCCGTGGTTGTGACTGACACTGCTGGTGTCGAACCAACATTCGTCGCTTCACTAACGGTCATATTAACCGTTGCTCCCACACTTGGTGGTGGAATTTCGTTATTGTTTGGCGGATTCGCCATCTCTTCCCTTCTTCTGGCAGTATTGTTATCGTTGGTGTATATTCTACCACTCCTTAATAACATACAACTCGAAAAGATGAGATTTTTCAACAATCAACACACGGTCCCACCAGGTGTGCCAATTTGTTTACCTAGGGATTTAGTAAACAACCGCTGATCCTCCAAATGGTTACTTATTTGGTTACTCGCAGGATCGATCAGATTGATCCTATGGACATAGGTTGATTTTGAAGTTTAATTAATGTGGATAAGGCTTTAAGTAAATTGTTTAAAGTAAATTGCATAAAGGAAAGGCTTGGTAAAATAAACAAGGCTTGAATGTAAAGGTTCGACAGGAATCTTAAAGGGGAAAAGCATGTAAAATACTGGAAAAGTAAATGACTTGAATTGATAAAATTGGTGTTTCACACATACATTTCTCAACAATTCGTTCGCTCACACTGGGTACTTGAATCTAAATGAGTGACTATGTATCTATTGTGAACACACGCGAGAAACTACACGTCTACTCCTATTTATACAAAATATTCCAAGTAACCGTCGGGCAGTTACACTGCTTCGAGATTAAGCCACTTGGCACGTTCTCCATGTTCGACGCTCCAGATCCTTGCACGTTTGCACGTAGTAACTGCTGGAAACCGTTTTCCCTCCAAAGCTTTGAATTTCAAACTGCTCCACTTCTGGATCATCGAACACCTTCATTAAGAGACGTCTTCGACGAAAACTCCTTCGACGTCGAAGGCAGTCAGCCTTCTTCCTTGGAAGAAATCTTCTAAGTATTTTGCCATCTTTCGACAGGCACTTCGACAGGCTTAGCCAGTCGAAAGCATCTTTCAGCTTTTAATGGCTGTCATCAATCAAAACAAGGGTGTCGAATTTAGGAGCCAACAATTCCCCAACAGAGTTTATTTCTCTACATTGGCAAAATCTTCCGATAAAGCATTCTCCCTCCACAGAGTTATTCTCAAGCAGAGTCAACCCCCGACAAATCATATCCATTCATCACCCCCAACGGAAATGAAGGATTCAGCCTCCTTATACTCTCCAGCAGGAGTTAGGGATTTATTTTCCCAGATTGGAAAATATCACAATAACATCCCATATTCATACATCATGGCATGTGCATACACATCGCATACAACATAGTTTCATTTATTTTGAGAACATCGTCACAATGCATTTCATACATCATGACATTGCATATGACTAACTCTTTACCTTTTTCAGGGAAAGATCAAATCAACAAACACCGCTAATTATGTAACCTGATAGTCTTCTCAAAAGCTACACATAACAAAGGGTTATCTCAGGATCTTCCTCAGAAAGATGCCCTCACAAGACCTTCTCTGGTTCAGTCAGATCGATACTAAGATCTCTCTGATTTCTATTCTAGTTGAAGATATTCCAAGACTTTTTTCTGGTCCAGTTGAATCGATGCTAATATTCTTCTGATTTCCATTCCAGTCAAAGTTAATCCAAGACCTTCTCTGGTTCAGTCAGATCGACACTAAAATCTCTCTGATTTCCATTCCAATTGAAGAAAATAGTGAAGCCTGGATTTCGACCAGATAACAATATAAGGTGCTACGAAGCCTGGAATCTGACCAGATAGTAGTTCACTTCTTCAAAGACACTGTGAAGCCTGGATTTTGATCAGATAATAGTATAAAGTGTTGTGAAGCTTGCAATCCGACCAGATAGCAGTTTACGCTGTCAGTTACTATGAAGCCTGGAACCCGACCGAATAATAGTCAACCAACAATTTAAGACGTTGTGAAGCCTGGATTTCGACCAGATAACAGTATAAGGTGCTGCGAAGCCTGGAATCCGACCAGATAGTAGTTCACTTATTCAAAGATATCGTGAAGCCTAGATTTTGACCAGATAACAGTATAAAGTGTTGTGAAGCCTGGAATCCGACTAGATAGCAGTTTACTCTGTCAGTTATTATGAAGCCTGGATTCGACCGGATAATAGTATACCTCAGATTCAAGTTGAAGCCTGGACCCGACCAGATAATAGCTTAATTCCTTCAAATTACTGAAGCTTGGATACTACCAGATAATGATACACCTCAGATTCAAGTTGAAGCCTGGACCCGATGAGATAACAACTTAATTTCTTCAAACTGCAAAACCTGGGTACGACTAGATGAAAGTTTAATCTCATTTCCCAAGTAAGTCACTATGAAGCCTGGAGCATGACCAAATAACAATTAGCCTTATTATCCTCAGCAACACAATATAAAGTCTGGATCCTGACCATATAGCAGTTCACTTCTGTCTCTTTAATAAAATGATGAATCCCTAGTAGAGCAACGAACAACTAAAGCTCCTAAAACTCTATATTCCAAGACAGAGACCAACATTCCTCAGCGGAGACCTCTCTAACAGCAAGAGCATGAATTCCCACAAAGGAATATCCCATGAAATCAACATTCATCGAGATGGCATCTTTAAGCCCATCTCGGACGACTCTCCGTCATGTTCCGTGGATGGCATCTTTAAGCCCATCTCCGACAGTCTCTTGTCACCTTTTCCAAATGGAATATGTAAGCCCGTTACCGATATTATTCACCAACAATATTACTTCAGACGAGTTCAAATTTCTAGACAGTTTAGTGTTCAATCATCTTCCACCTTCAGATCACGAAAGGCAGACAAGCCAATCTACATCCTCAAGTTTAAGAAGATTGAACAGGGGCAACTGTTGTACCCCAAAATTTTCCCTCTCATGTTTTCCAAGGTCTTCCCCTACATGATTGACCACAAACCCTTGCCTAAGAAAAAAAGAAATTTTTTAAGTGGTGTTTTAAGTACCTTTCGATTGGCATTCTGAAAGACCCTTCGATTGGTATTATGAAGGAGCCTTTCAATTGGCATGGATAATGCTCTTCGATTAGCATTATAGTCAAGCATTTAGATTTACATTCCAAATGCTTCGATTGGCATTATGGCTAATCCCTTCGATTGTCATGGATATAACGCCTTTCGATTGGCCTCATGACAAGCCTTTCGATTGGCATTGTGTCAAGGCCTTCGATTGGAATTCTGAAAGGCCCTTTCGTTTGCCACCCTGGGCCAAGCCTTTCGATTGACATGGAAAGGGATCCTTAGATTTGGCATTGTGTCAAGGAAGCTTCGAAAGGCATGTTAACTGTGTCCTTCGATTAACATGGACAAGATCCTTCGGTTTGCGTAGCAAAGGACTACTCAATTGACATTTCAATAAATACCCTTCGATTGGTATTTGGACAAGTGACATTTGAAGGAACTGAATCAGAACCATTCGAAGAAAATGAATCAGAGTCATTCGAAGGAGCTCCATCAGAACTGTTTGAATGAGCTGAATCAAGGCCATTCGAAGGAGGCCATCAGCCCATTCGAAAGAGAGCATTCGAAGGACAGTTACATATTATGCCAAATTAAAAAAAATAGACAAGATCCCTTAACTTTGGCTAAGGTTACATTTTGGTATTCATGGCATTCAAAGGGCCGTTACCAACATTAATTCTCTTGCCCATCCCTCCTACTCTATATAAGCAGCGTGCTTGCAAGTAAAAAGGAGAGGACGAAAAGGTTGGAGATACGCTGCCCACAAAATCCACCAAAGGTTGTCAAAACATTCATAAGTAATCCGAGCCAAAGCAACCCTTCAATAAAAGGTATCCATGCCAAGAAGTCCCAGATCGAAGTTTCCCACATCCAGAAAGTGCCCAAATCGAAGGTTCCAACTACTGGTAAGAGAGGGTAAGTTGTCAAACTTTGTATTTGCATAACATATCCATATTTGTTGTTCCATTTGATTTGTCATTCTAGGCAGAATCAAAGGGCTTGGGTTTGGCACCCAGGTCATGTTCTTCATTTGCTAACACTTGCTGCAGATATAGCCTGAAAAGACCCAGCGAGCGCAGGATTGAAGGACCTGGGTTTCGATACCTAGGTCCTGTGTTTTATTTTGTTAATATACTTTTGCAGAAATAGCATTCCAGATCGAAGGAGACACCTTCTTTGGATCGAAGCTGCCCGTTAGACTGATGGATCGAAGGAGGCACCTCCTTCCTGGATCGAAAGACGCCTCCTTCTTAGATCGAAGGACGTTTCCTTCCTAGATCGAAGGGAATCTTCTTCCCTGGATCGAAAGAATTTCCTTGTGTATTTTTTTTTTACTTTTTTGTCTTTGTTTATTTTCTCTTAATGATTTTCTACTTTAAAAATGAAACATCAAACCAAAATCACAAAAAAGATATTAGGCTAGTATTTTTTATAATTAAGTTAATTTTGTAAAAAAATTAATTAATTATTTTAACATTTTTTTCTTAAAATTAAAATTAAATAGACTTATGTTTTATTTTCTTTTATACCAAAAACAAAAAAAAAAGATTTCTTTTCTTTAGGATTTTTAGACGTATTTTCTCTTTCATGCGCGTTTATTTAATTCCGTATTTTTACTATTATTGTGTCTTCCTACTAGATGTAATGGATTAAAATTAGGATATTTACCGCTTTATCCCCCCTTTATCCTTGTATAATGTAAATCCCTTCCCCGAAGCATTGTAATAGCGTAGATTTGAATTCCTGCATTTTAATTCCTGTACATATATTAACTGCTTAGATGTATGCTAACTAGGATTCCATGGCAAGATCTGAAAACAAACGGTAGAACACCTAAATGTTTAAAGATAAAATAACTGAATTGAACACAATTGCACATATACACCTCTAAGGTACGCCCACTTTGGTTGCCTTCAATCAAACAGTCATGGGGCAGGAATGCTTTAGCAAAGACCCGTAAATCAAAAGAACATAGTCCCTCGATGACCCTACAATTGCCTTCATGTTAAATGATCTAGTCCCTAAAACAGAATTGCTAAAGCATCTCCATAAATTGCCTTCGTGACTGTAATGTCCCTCCAATTGTCCCTCAAAACATCCAATGAAAAGGCTACCTACTCACTAATAGTAGGATAGCACTGTCTAAAGGAAAAGAGGAAAAGAATGACCCTTTTCGAGTAACAAAGTATATAGCTGTTAGAAGTTTGCTCAAACTACTTTTTGCACTTACACAGAAAACTACTTTTCAAAAACAATTTCAAAACACTTTGTATATTTTCTCCATTATCCCGAGAAACATTACAAAGTTCGTCGTACTAAGGCATTTTTCAAACATTTTTCAAACACACAAAGCACAAAGGTATTTTAAAATGAGCAAACCTCTAAGAGCCCGTGGAAAACCACAGATGGAAAGGGTGCTAACACCTTCCCTTTCCATAATCTATCCCCCTTACTCAGAAAACTCTCAAAAAGGTTTTTTTCTATTCTTTTCACCCTTTCCTTTGTTGGATAAAAGAAAAGAGGGTGGTGACTCTTGCTTACCACAACATTTGCAAATACAAACACAAAACTAGTATTTAACAGTCGGTTCTGCCACTGTATCACACCTAGTCTCCTAGATAAGTTGACCATCAAGACCCTCTAGACGACATATCTGAAGATGAGTAATTGGTACATACTCATGGCCGACCGTAATATTTAATTAATGTATTTGTAAATTATTTATGAGAACGTATCATATGAGAATGAGTAAGTTATATGAGAATCTGAGAATGTAATAATAACCATTAGATTTATATTCAATGGTTGAGATTAAAAGATATTTTTAAAATTTCATTAATGATTTCTCTTTTCTATTAATGACACATGATTTAGTGAAAATCATAATTTAATCTCAGCCTTTCCTTTTTAAATTTGATGATTCTTATTCATTCTCACATTCTTATATAACTTACTCCTTGTCATATGATATGCCATATATATATATATATATATATATATATATATATATATATATATATATATATATATATATATATATATATATATATGTGTGTGTGTGTGTGTGTGTGTGTGTGTGTGTATATATATATATATATATATATATATATATATATATATTATAATGTCCAAAAAAGTACAGATGTGTGGTGTCCCTCTGCAAGGATAGTGAGACTTAGAGACCCTAGTAGGTATATTATATGTTTGAGGGTGAGGACTACCCCATGGCGGCGAGTATCCTTGTACGGTGGTTTTTGAGGCAGTTTTATGGACCAATTCACTGAAGGTTAGAAAAACACAAGTAGGGGGTGAATTGTCTTTACTATTTCTTATTTTTTTTAAAATCTCTTATCAGATTCTGAACATAAAGTCTATAATCTTATGTAGGGTAAGTTTTTTGCAGTGGATAAAATAATATCAGAGTAGAGAGTAAGAGAAAGAAAGACACGTGCAGTTTATCCTGCTTCCTCGCACAAATCAGGAGTAGTCCAGTCCCCTTGTACTCCCAAGGGATTTCACTATAATCACTTCTGATTATAATTTTCTCAAGCACACAAGCAAGGGACTTCCAATGCTCAAACAACAAGTAAGAGACTTCTAACACTCAGGCTCACAAGAAAGAGACTCCATATGATCAAGCATATAGGCAAAAGACTTAAAATTCTCAAGAACACAAGTAAGATACTTCTAACAATCTAACTTATAGATGAGAGATTGTTTGACTATTACACTTGATATACAATCAGATGTGTAAAAATAATATAACACAAAAGGCTTTTAAGGATTAAGAATTTCTAGAATGTACAAGTGTTAAGAAATTCTAAGTTAAACAGGTGCTATTATTTTGACAGAGTGTTAACTCTTTGTTTGATAGTGGTTCGTTCTTGTTTCTTCAAGACTTCAACTTTTTATATAGAGAGACAAGAAAGAGTTGTTAAAGAAGACTTCATGCACAAGTGAGTCTTTGGAGAAGCTTTGATTATAGATGTTGGTCTTCAAAAGTTGACCTCTTCAGAATCTGAGTCTCCAGAGTCTGGATCTTTATAGGTTGACCTTCTTCAGAGTTTGTGCTTTAGAAGTTTACCTCTTCAGAGTCCAGGTCTTCAGATTCTAATCCTTCAGATTATGGTTCTTTTAGTTTCTCTTTAATTTTCGATTATCAGTGCTAGAACTTAGTTTCTTTCACAAATTTTAGTTTATGGTCATGCACACTTAAATAAACATTAGTATATCTTGTTGTTCTTTAAATACTTTCTTATCATCAAAACCTTAAGAATATGGTACAAATCAATTTTGTTATGAAAATCTCCCCTTTTTGATGATGACAAACACAAGTATTTAAGAATAATGGTTGGTGATTTAATTAACAAGTTAACTCTAGGGTTTGAGGTTTGTAAATTCCCCATGAGTCTAATAGTCCTAAGGGTGAGGTTTGTAAGCTCCACCTATGTTCTATCTAGGTTAATTAAATTAAACTTTATATCACAACATAATTAACTCTTCAGAATTTAAGCAAGAAAATTAATTGTTAGATTCAAGAGCTTATATACTTATTATCTTACTCCCCTTTTTGTCATCAACAAAAAATATAAAAAAGGAAATAAGAAAAGATACTGAAGAAAATATTATAATCAATTTTTTTTAAAAGAGGTTGTAAATTGGCTAGAATGAGTGTGGACAATTCTATAATTATCGAAATGGTCAAGACTGTTCTGACAACTAAGTTTTTGACGTAATCAATAACAGTAAAAAATAGGGAGATAAGCTTGAAGACCAAGAATATCTCTCTCATATGTCCATTAGTGCACAAAAACTAAAGTTGACTTTGCTATATCCCAAACGTTCCATATATACAAGGTTTCACTACAAGCAAAGACACATTCCTCTTTCTTCCATCAAGCTCTTCTCATATCAAAAAATATGAGAAAATCATATGATAATTCCAAGAAGGTTTCTTCCAAGGAAGTCATCGATGCCATTAGGAGGCACAAATATGATATGATCAAATTCTATGACAGTTCAAGAATACGGGCTGACACATCTACTGGAGAATTTGTATTATGAAGGACTTCATTATCAAAGATGAAGAATCTCAAGAAAAAGAGGAATCCAACTGATGAAAGTGGATCAAACATTGATGAAGATTGGGAAACCTTCCTCAAGTCAGGTTGTTAGACTAATGACCTAGTCTAAAAGTTGTAACCATTTGTAGTGCAACTGTTAGCTTTTGAGACTACTTTTGGATCTGTAATAGTTTCTTTATCAATAATAACTGATCCTTTTTTCATTTCTTTTATGATTCTCTTGCCACTAAAATCCTTTGAATTAACCACCAATCTTAATAGAGATGTTATAAAGAAGTTTTCAACCATTTGAACCATGTTTTTGGTTAAAAAGATTCAACCGTGGGTAGTAAGAGGTGCTTTGTGTGTGTAAAGAGTGATATAGCAAGCTTTGAAAATTGTTTTAATCACACAAATGTTTGAAAAAAAAGTAAAAATATTTGAATAACGTGCGTGAAAAATCTCTATCAGATTTGAACAAAATGAAAAATTAATGACAATTGGGGGGGGGGGGGGGGGACACATTAATACCAAAGTAACTCATCATTATCCAATCAGCTAATACCCAATAATTAATACACATGTCAGAAGACCTTTCATATATGTGGCGAATAAGTGGCCAGATGTTAAAAGAAGTTTAAAATTTTTTCCTCTTATGTGCTATATGAGACACATCATCAAATTCTGAGCACTAAAGGCTGAGAACATCAGAGGCTACTATTCATCATAAGCTCATTCAAAGCCTCTAAAAAATTTGTCAATTCTGATCACCATCATACTTCGATCCTCCATTCAAAATGAAGCATTATTCTTTTACGAAATGCATGTTCATATTCTTTTTAATAAAATCAAATCTTTCATTTGCAATAGGCTTGGTAAATATATCAGCCCATAGATGACCGATATCAATGAACTGAATATCTATTTCACCTTTCTAAATATAATCTCTAATAAAATGACGTTGGAGTTCTATGTGCTTGGTTATAGAATGTTGAATAGGATTTTTTTAAATAGAGAGCATTAGTATTATCATAGAAAATTGAATATTGCTTCCACATATTTGATAATCTTCCAACTGATATTTCATTTAGAGTAGTTGTGTGCAACAACTAGAAGTTGAGATGTATTCTGCTTCTGTTGTAGACAAAGCAATGGTTGTTTGTCTCTTACTAGCTCAGGATATAAGGTTTTCACCTATGAATTAACAATTTTCACCAATGGATTTTCTCTCAATTCAATCATCATGTAGTCAACATTACATAATCCAACTAGATTATAATCTAGGGATTTTTTATAAAGTAGTCCCAGATTATAACCTAAAGATTCTCTTAACAGAAATTAAGGGAGTCTCTCTAGGATTTGATTGAAATCTTGCACATAAACAGACATTGCATAAAATATCAGGTCTAGAAGCTGTTAAATAAAGTAAAGAGCCAATCATACATGTTGCACCCTAAAATCTTCCCTCTTCATTTTAACCCTAATTGGCTTATTTTTCTCTAACATGCTCATGCATACATATCATTGATTCCATGGTTACGGGATCAAAGTATTTATATGCGTTAAGCTACAAAAACAATTGTTCTGTCAGGCAGTACATCAAAGCAGAAACTCAGGGTTTTCGAGATTCAAGTTCACTCCACATATTTCTCTGAGCTATTCAATCAGTGAGTGATCAAGTCATAATCATGCCAAGCTCTCAGGTGTTTCATCATCCCTCTAATTGCAAAGAAAACCGATCGTTTCAGTTGATTTGAGACTGTTTCGACTGAAAATTAACATTTCGCAGTCTGTGAATTCAAAAATTCATAACTTCTGACCAGAAAATTATTTTTCAGTGGGTCTATGGGCGTTAGAACGGTCTCAGCATCCTCTTCATTTCATATGTTCTGGTTGGAAGCTAATTCTGTGAAGAAGATCTCTAAAATTGCAAAATACGTTAAAAATGACATGCTGAAGCGGATTTCCAGTCAACTGTTGCACAATATTACAAAAATAATAACTTTCTCGATTTCTAATATTTCGGAACGGTTATTTTGGTATGATGTCACAAATTTCATTAGCTACAAATTCTCTTCAGGGTCCAAGTTAGGATTATGTGACGTAAAAGTTGCACATCCCAAAACAGAGAGTTTTTTGTCTCAATTTTCTCGATATTGTAAAAATCTTAACTCTCTTTATTTTTATCGTATTGGGATGATTCTTTAGAAATGACGTCATAAATTTTGTCATCTACGTTTTATTTAAGAGTCGTGTTCAAATTATGCTCTGAAAGTTATGGTTTGCGGCTCACATCTCAAATTGTATATGGAATTATGATAAAAAATCTGCACAACCCGAAAACAAAGGAATTTGACTCCAAAATTCATTTTTGCCAAACAAGGCCTTAAGGTTTTTTTATATACTGATTTCAATTCAAATTGGAAAGGACTTTTTGCTCATTTTTCACAAAAACCCACTGAAGTTCACTATCTCTCTCAAGTGAAAGTCAAGAACTCAATAGCTCTTCTCTCTCCCTCCCTCGCCGGACTACTCTTCCCGACCGGGCACCATCACGCTTCCGCCCAGATCCAACCGGCCTACCTTGACTAGCTTCACTCGCCCAACCTTTCACAATCGAGCACCTGTCTAAAACCACCCTTATTGCACGGTACCTCCCTCGGCCAACCTAGCTCCTTCGTGCAAGCTTCTGGCAAGCTCTCTTCGTCCGAATTCTGATCGGATCCTTCTGACAACCTCCGATCTACTCCTCTTCGCGTCAATTCGGTAATTGTTTCTTGAATTCTTGAGACTTGCTTGATTTATGTGATTCTTGAATTAATTAATTTTGAATTAAGTTCTTATTAGATCTTACATGAGTTAAATTTAATTGAATTCTTGGAGATTAATTGATTCTTGAATTTTAATTATGGACAATTGTTGAATCAGATGAGCATTTGTTTAATTGTTTAAACCTCATGAATTTCAATGCGATAATTATTGTTGATTATTAACTTTACACGTCGAAGCTTGATTCCAATTTGGTAATTATTGATAATTATGGAATTTCATGAGTTGATATTGACGCGTTGATAATTTTTGTTTCGATGTTCAAAAACCGTTGTACTGAGTATGATTTAATGTTTTCAATTTTTTGTGAGTTTCGAGCAACATTCCAAGTATTGATGTTCGATGATTTTGCGCGTTAAACATTATTTTCTGATCGATTTTTAGTGGATATCAATACATGGAAAAATTCTACTCAGAATTGACAAATACTTGTAAATGTTGCACTTAATTATCGGTTCATGCATGTCTATCCTTCATTTGATGTTTGTTGGCTATTGATTATGAGTTTTATCGATTTTAATTCGACATTTCGAGCAATTTCATAAGTTGGTGGAATATCGTCCAGATGTGAAAAATGCACATGGAATGTGATTTAATTTATGCTTGATGAATATTTGCTTTCAACTTGATGGATGCTTGACATTGATGTTGAGTTTTGTTGATTTTAATTGGATATTTTGAGCC
The DNA here is from genome assembly GCA_948472305.1 of Vicia faba. Taxonomy (NCBI): domain Eukaryota; kingdom Viridiplantae; phylum Streptophyta; class Magnoliopsida; order Fabales; family Fabaceae; genus Vicia; species Vicia faba. The sequence goes on along the minus strand of OX451740.1, from coordinate 1,282,527,503 downwards.
TTTCATGAAATAAAAAGTTTCTGTCTGGAACTTTGTATTATGGTTCTGATACTTGTTCAAAAGTTTTTTTTCATGATTCAATTATAATTTGATTTGTAATGTGAATGTGTAATTTCGTTTATGTTTCCTTGTTATTACTTACTCATTTTGTGAACTTGTGCAAGTTTCGGAAGGTGTCTCGGTATGTGAGACTTGTGATATACTTTTGTTTTGTCGAGACTCGTATCTTATGCAGGGTTATTTTTTGATGTTTGGATATCGATTATGATTTATTTTCACATTGATGATGCTTCGAGACTTATTATGAGCATTCTATTTTTTACTCTTTTCTTTGATTGATGGAGCTTACGCGAAGATCTTCGGGTTTCTTTTGCTTTGATATGCTTTACTACAGACTTTTTGTTCGTTTGGTATTTTTCCTATTTTGTTTATATTCTGCATTGTCTTTTGAATTCCATGCCATGAGAAGTAGTAATAGAGATGCATCTGCTGAATACCAACCCTCATAGGCATTGCGAGACTGTTTATTTTCTTGTTTGCAAAAAGACCTCGAAAAGGGGCAATTTCTTGTTTGTGCAAAAAGACCTCAAAAAGGGGGCAATTTTTTGTGTTTGCAAAAGACCTCAAAAAGTGGAAATTATGTGTGTTTGTTTAAAGACCTCAAAGAAGGAATTTGTGTAAATTCCTCAAATAATTCATTCCCCATTCCCTTTTACTTTGTGCTTGTAATCGAGTCAATAAAAAGTGGAACAACATGGCTCGTAATCATCCCCCACACTTTCAATTCCCTTGGTCATTCTTAGCTCGCGTTGTACGTTGATGCTTTGAATTGTTTGTCTCTTTTCCTTGAGTTAAATAAAAATGGAAAGGGATCGTAATCATCCCTCACATCTTTTCATCGCTTTGATGATATCTTAGATCAAAATTTTCAAAGTTGATGCTTCGAGTTGTTACTCGATTTCTTGATTGAGTTATTCTAATGGAAGAAGGGTCTTTAGACTCATCTACCTTTGTTTTCATGTACAGATAGATCATGTTTGATGTTTGTTAGCATCTTTATGTGTTTATTTCCTTACACATTTGCTTGTTCTTTTAGTTTCCTATTTGCATGTTCCCTTAGGATCACTTGTTTCCTTCCTGATTCAATGTAGACATTAGGTTTATAAACCAAGTATGATAACTTAGGTAGATGTTTCCCTTTTGTATCCAAACTTTAGGACCATCATTGCATGATAACATTATGATTATTAGTGTCCATTATACTTTTTCATTCCCCTTTTGCATCATTAAAATAAAAACTTCTTTTCTTAAGAAAACTCAAAACACTTAATAATTGAAGATGCAAACCGTATGAAGTTGAGTCTTGTGGGGTAGAGCGAATCAGTCCAGACTGAATATTGCTCTTCTTTCACTTTTGGACTTTATTACGGTTCAAATCACTAAATATTTTGCAAATAAGTTTATAAATAGTGAGTGTCCCTCCAGTGGGATCCATTTGCTTCCATCCCACCAAAAACACCGACTAATTTAAATCTTTTGCCTTCGGGCCACCTTCGGGCTTTTCTTTGAAAAACCTTTTTATAAAAGGATGTATTATTTCCTCTCCACGCAAATGACGTGTAATTCCTCAAAGGTCGGGTGGCACTATGTCTAATGCTAGAGTGCGAATGTAATAATATCTGCTTAAAAAATGCAAACCGACCAACGTTTTCTAGGTGAAATACGAGTGTCTTGATCCCCATTGCACGAAAGGTGGTACGTAGGCACAAAAGTTTGCAATCAAGGCAGACACGCCTAATAAAACCTTTTTCTTTGTATATACACGTTGTATTCATGCATTTTCCCTTTATCTTGTAATAATTCTATATGAACATACCCTTTGATTTGAACAAAAAGAGTGGATCCCGTGGAGTACCACAAACGCGAGAGGTGCTAATACCTTCCCCTTGCATAATCGACTCACGTACCCGATCTATTGGTCGTAAGATTGTTATTTCTCCCTTCTTAGGTTTTTCTTCGATGATTTTTCTTTCCCTTCTGTGGGATAAATAAATACTTGATGACGACTTCATTGCTTTTCTCTTGATGATATACTCAGTTGCATCAGCTGGCGACTTCACTGGGGACATGTTGACCAATTATTGGTCCATCCTAAGTGAGTCAATCCTAGCTTTTGTTGTTTTGTTTTCATTGGGTGTTTATCTTTATGCTTTATAGCTTGTTCATTTGTATATGTTTGTGCATATGTATGCATTGCATTTTTATCATTTTCCATATACTGGTTATTGCTGTTGTACTGGATCTTCTGTGTTTTCTTGGTGGGTGGATGTTACTATTAAGGTAAAAGACCCAGTACCCATGCCAAAGTTGTAACATCTAAACAACACATAGGAATAGAGTGAAGACATGACGTCTACTGGATGTAGATCATACTAGCACGGTCATGTGTGCCATGCTCAGATGAGGTTCACGTGAGGTACTATCGTTATCAAGTAGGTGTAACAATGATAGTATTTTCAGGAGAAATCAAGACTCTAAGTTACTTTTGACCTTACACTGACCTAGTCTTCACCAGTGAGTCGGGCGGGATTGATCTTACAGGTACAATTGGTGACTTTGTGGTTCTTATGGTTATGTTCTGGATTTCTGTTGGTGACTATGTGTTTCTTGTAGTTTATGTCCTGAACCTTTGATTCTGGTATTCTCGGCATATTCATAAATAACACATCAAGTATCCAGTGTTGTGGAAGCTTTGATCCCGTATCATGTCATTTTCATCATAGCATTTTTATTTTATTTTTTTAAAAAAGTATAAAAAAGAGCTTGAATATGCATATCATTTCCAAGATATTTTGGGGTTGTCATTTTCATCAGGAATGGATAGTAACAAAGATGTAGACAAAGAGCTGTCTAGGAAGACATTTTGTTACCAGTTCCATGGTTTTGTTCTAACACCTTTGATAGAAGTGGGAGCTCTTGTGGATGGTCCAAGTGAGAAGAGTTTCAGAGAGAATTATGTGAATCTATTGACATTGTTGGAGGTTAAGTATGAGAAATGGGCCATAGTGTCGCTTTTGCAGTCTTATGATCTGCAATTGTTCTGTTTCACTTTCCAAGACTATCAATTAGCACCAACACTTGAAGAATACACTTTCATCCTACCCGAGGTTCCTGATTATGAAGCTATCACTAAGGCTCTTTATTTGAACCTTAGTGATGTGAAAGGTAATTGGACATATAAGAGTAACACATGCAGCCTTCCTAAGTTTCTGATTAGCAAGGCTAGAGAGTTTGCAAAGGGAAAATATTGGGTTGCATTCAACGCGTTGTTGGTCACCGTGATCTATGGCATTGTATTGTTGCCTAATGTGGAGAATTTTGTAGACTTAGCAACAATAGGTGTTTTCATGAATGGAAATCCGGTGCCAACAATACTTGTCGATACTTATTATGTCATTCACTCCTGACATGGCAAGAAAGGAAGTGTCATTTTCTGCATTCCTATGTTGTATAAATGGTTCATGCTGCGCATGCCCACAAGGGGACCATTTGTAGATACCGAAGATTCGCTCCTTTGGTCTCAAATGATCACGGCTCTTACTTCTTATGACGTAATAAGGGGTGTAAAAGAAATTATTGCAAGTTATGGAGAATTTCCTAACGTTTCTCTCATAGGGACAAAAGGTTGTATCAATTATAACCCTATCTTGACACAGTGTCGTCTAGGTACGTTATGTCTGATAAACCCATAGGCCGGAAAGTGGAAGAGACCATTTATTTTGGTAAATGTGAAGATCATGTCTTTCTAGAAAGGGTAAGAGTTTTCTGGGGTTGTATTCATAGGAAATGGATGGCTTTCTTCAGTCAGAGAGGAAGTTTGGCTCTCAATCCTTATGTGAAGTGGATCAAGAACCGAGCAAAAGTAATGTTGTTGACATATAAAAGGGAATAGCCTTTGTATCAGCAGCCCATCTTTGATCCATCAGCCAACGGTCAGTTACCACTAGATGCAATTATCAACCAATCATTCTCCAAGGAATCATCTCTTCAACAACCTCTTCCTGATGTGTCAAAGTTTGTGCCCATGGTGTACTTTAAACAAGTCAAAGCTGAGAGTCTCAAGCTACAATCAGAGAAGAAAGAAAGAAGTGTAGAGGTTTCCTTTGCTTTACAAGAGAGGAAAAAATGATTCATGAAGCCAGAATGAAAGACAAATTGTTGGAAGAACACAATTTGCTTAGAAAATAGAAGAAACCGAGTGTTGAAAGTTCCCGCACTAGTCAAGAAGAAGTTGTAGGAAAGGCTCAGGAAGATTTTGTGAAGATTCAACAGTAGATTGAAAGACTCTGGTTGTCCAAGGATAAGCTGCAAGCGAGTCACAAAGAAGAAGTTGTGGCTTTGAAGAAACAACTCCGAGAGGAGGAAGCCAAGACTAAGGAGATCTGTAGACTGCGAGAGGTTTTTGAACTTCAAGTTCAAAACCAACATGTGCAGATAGACAAGTTGATTGATAAAGTTGAAGAGTTCAAGATTCAACTCAAAGAGAAAGATGCTCAATAGTTCGTAATAGAGGTCCGACTAAAAGGAAGAGGTATCCAGTTGGCCCAAGCTATAGAAGAATTAGCAAATCTCAAAGCATAACTAGCTCATAGAGGTGAGACTCTGATGGATTTGGGTTCTCTCTGCCACTTGGGACTTGACGACAGTTCTTAGTATTGTTGATCTTTTTATCTTTTGATAGGTTCACCTCCAGACTTGTTGGACGGGATCCTTATGGATTTGTCTATATGAACTCAGTTTTGTGAAACTCTTTTGTATGGATGTTTGTTTCATAATATGAGCAGTCTCTTTATTTAATGATGATTTGCTTATATATTGTTGCCTTTTGTTCTTGATGGAATAATCTAGGATATTCCTGGAAATGGTAAAACATTGCATGCATAACCATGCATTCATAACATATCATATCATAATAGGTTGTTCTGGCAGGTCTTCTTACTTCTGATATGGTTTTTTTAGAGATTTCAACTTCAAATTCTCACCAGATCAAAAGTCGGACAATTAAGCAACCTTCATTCAGCCACAAATCAGAAGAGTTATTTCGATACCAGTTCAGCAACTTGAAGAGGACAATTATGATGACTGGTTTTCTAATCATGAAGAATCCACTGAAGCTGATAGGAAGTTGCGTATGCTCGAGGGGCATATGCGAGCTTTTTAAAATCAAGGAGCTATGGGTTTTGATATGTCTCATTTGGGATTTATTCACACGGTGAGGATTCCTGAGAAATTCAAAGTGTCATATTTTGTCAATTACAAAAGTGTTTCCTATCCTAAGACACGTGTCAAGTTTTACTATAGGAGAATGTCGGCATACTCTAGTGATGAGAAGCAGCTCGTGCACTTTTTCCAAGATAGCTTAGCTGGTGGTCTGTTGGATTAGTATGTGCAGTTGGACAATGCTCATATTCGTAGCTAGAGAGAGCTGTCAGAAGCTTTTGTTCTACATTATCAATATAACAACGACATGGCACCTACTAGAACTCAGCTGCAAAACCTGACGCAGAAGCAAAATGAGTCTTTCAAAGAGTATGCGTAAAGGTGGTGCGAGATGGCGGCCATAGTCCAACCTCCTATGATGGAAAGAGAAATGGTGGATATCGTTACTGTTGTACCCCAAAATTTTCCCTCTCATTCTTCAAGGCCTTTCTCACAAGGATTCTCAAGGTTCAAGCTTGCACAAGTGCATTGGAATTTTCCAGTACCAAAATTAAAAGGAAACTGTCAAAAAGGTAGAAAATAGATAAAAATACCATTTTGACAAATTTGGAGGAAAACAGGTCTCCTTCAATTCAGCACCCTTCGACTGGCTCTTGTCCTCCTTCGAATGCAACTTAGGTGCATCCTTCGTTTGGATTTGAAACCTCCTTCGAATGCAACTTGGATTACATCTTTCATTTTGAACTGAAAGCCTCTTTCGAATGCCAGTTTAGGTACTTCCTTCGTTTGGATTTGAAACCTCCTTCGAATGCAACTTAGGTACATCCTTCGTTTGGATTTGAAACCTCCTTCGATTCAACCTTTTGATTGGACAAGTGTGTTGCCTACATGGTTTCAATCAAAGGACATGACATGTTGGCCACACATGCCACCTGTAAGGAAACCTTTTCGATTCACCAAGCGTGCTGCCTACAAGCCTGCTTCGACTGGACAAGTTTACTGCCTACAAGCCTGCTTCGACTGGACAAGTTTACTGCCTGCATGCTTGCTTCGTTTGGACATGTTTCGATGGGACAAAGTAACCATCTCTATGCATCCTTCAAATCCACTTGCACCAAGGGCCTCTTGCATACTTTGCTTCATAGATCCAAGAAGTATCTTCATACAAGATGTGACTAAGTTCTTGCTTCCCTTGAAAAAGCGCCCTTCAACTCAGAAGCCAGGAACTTCCCTCATGCTAAAAAAGACACAAGGAAATGACTCCCTTTATGTTTGTTTCGATCCACATGCTTCGATTGGGCAATATGCTTCCTTCGACCATGAGCTTTCGATTTGGCAATATGTTTTCTTTGATACAAGTTTCGTCTGGGCAATGTGAATTCAAATAGGTCTCCTTCGATTCAGGAGGAAATGATCTCCATACAAGTTTCAATTGAGTTTTTGGTTCCCTTTGAAACAGTGTCCTTCGACTAAGGAATGTCCTTCGACTCAGGAATATCCTTCGAATCGGGAATTAAAGGCCTCCTTTTGGTTTTCTTCAATTCAAAGAGTCAATAATGTTCTGAAAGCTTCCTTCGATTCAGAAGTTAATAACCTTCTGAAAAGGGCCATTCGAAGAACACACAATTGGTCCATTCGAAGGACACACAACTGGTGAAAATGAATGCCGTGTTGTCCTAGTCTGGTCGAAAGGTGTAAAAAGATGGAGGATTCGACTCAAAATATCAAGTTGAACATTTAGACCCATAGGCTAGGCCACGTGTCTTCCATTTTTAGGCCTTTACTCATTTGTTGTCTAAGACCACTTGCACTTAATAGCACAGTACTACCTTTTAGAAAAGTTTATCTTGAGCTTTGCGCTTATTTTCCTTCAGAAGGAAGCAACCCATCTGAACCATTCATCTTGCTTTTGTGGCACAAGTGGACATTTACTTTCCAGTTGAGCCTTATTTTATTATTTTTTCTCCCCAAGCAACGCCAAAAAGCATAAGTCACATCTTCTGCACCCCAACTGCCAACAAGCCCACCACTTGTACCTTTCACGTTATCTATTATTTTATTATTTTACAAGGCTGGCTATTGAAAACATGTCCATTCTTTTTCTCCATAAATAGAGGAATTTTTGCAAAGCTAAGAGAGGATCTTTGGACCAGAGGAACGAATCCCCCAAAATTTATCAAACACAACAAAAAAACTCTCAAGTTCATCAACACTTGAGAAATAAAAAAAACCCAGAATCCCAAACACTCACCTCTTTGATTCTGAAGAACACACCACACATAGAAGTTTGTTCAAACTTTAAGACAACCTTCTGTGACAACTCTTCGAACCAAAAGCAAAACCCCTGTGACTACTCTTCGAATTCCAGAAACGTCCAGGTAGCAGTTCAAGTTCGAATCCCACATCCATTCAAGGCCTGAAGAAAGGTAAGTCACTCTTACCCCTGAACCTTTCGTTTCATGGCATAGTATGTAAATAATATTCCCTTTCATTTCAAAACATGTACATAACACTTTGGTTCTTTTCGTTTCCACCTACTTAATATGTTTTCAGAGCTAACCCCTTTCGTTTTGCTGCTTGTTTACTTAAATATGCATTAAGTATTAACTGATTGTAAGGCAATACTAGCATGGCCTTATGCCATGTTGCTGATCAAAAAGTTCAAACGAAAGTAACAGGAGACATGAGTATGAAAAGAAGCCTTTGGTTTCCACACTGACTTCCAGGCCCAGCCAGAGACATGCTCACACTGATTTCACTGGCCCAATCGAAGAAGGCAACAAGGTAGAAAGGCCCAGCCAGAGGCACACTTGCACTAAGTCCAGGCTCATACGAAAGGCACTCCCATGCTGGTGCCAGCCTCCAATCGAAGTACATGACCTGACTGGTGCCAAAGCCCAATCGAAGGCCATGACCTCACTGGTGCGAACTCCCAATCGAAGGAAGCCTAGAAATGAAAATCGAAGGCTGCTCCTGCCCAAATCGAAGGAGCTCATTTTTTTCTTCTTTTTATCTTATTTTTTCCTTTATATTCTTCTGCACTTCAATATGGTTGTAATAGTGTAGGATATTTATTTGCTACATTTTTATTGCTTTATACAAATGCTAATAAATAGGTGTGTATGGAAAGATAAAACCAACAAGTAGGAAACCCCTAATCAAGACAAAATGCATGCAAATCAAACACACTTTGCACACAAACACCCCTTAGGGTATCTCCACTTGGTTGCCTAAACAAATGGGCCATGTTATGCATGTCGAGTATTTTGGAAAAACAGAAACAATCAAAATGATCATAGTCCCTCGATGACGCTATCTGAGTTGCCTAAACAAAATGATCAAGTCCCTCAAGAAAATTGCCAAAGATACTTGACACTATTGTTATCATGGTCTATACGATGACTCGCGCCTATCCCGTTAACATCCTAACACAAGGTTGTTCATCAAACACAATGATGAAACAACACTGTTAAAAGGGTAAAAAACATAAGAAAAATCTTTGAGTAAAATAGGGTAGACAACTCTTAGTTACTTGATCAAAAATCTTGCAAAACATCCTTGCCTTTTTTCAAACACACTTCACAACACAACTTCAAAAAAAAAAACAATTTCAAAACAACTTTCAAAACATTGAATTATCTTTTCAAAAAGACATACACCTTTGTATATATTCAAACAAGAATCATTACAAAGGTTGCCTAGACAAGGCATCTTTTTCAAAACATTTTCAAAACCACACACACAAAACACCATTTCAAGCAATTGAAAAGCAAAGGCAAGTGATCTAAAACAAGTAACTAAGAGCCCATGGATAACCATGGATGAAAAGGGTGCTAGCACCTTCCCTTTTCATAATCTACCCCCCGAACCCACGAGAACATCTCAAAGGTCTTTCCTGTGCTTTTTGACCTTTCCTTAGGATAAATAAAAAGTCGGTGGCGACTCTTGCTAAACCGAACAAGTGCGAAAACTAACGCAAATCCCAAGTCAGTTCTCCCACCGTATCACAGAACTGGCGACTCTGCTGGGGAGTATTTCTAAAAGTGGGGTTACCTTAGGGTTTTAGATCACCTATACATGCTTACTTTGATTGCTTTGATTGCTTTACTTCTTGGATTCCTTGTTTGGGTTTGTTGTAAATCCTACACCCGAATTTGGGGGCACCTTTTTAGGTAAGTAGCAATAAACTGTGAGGGAACTGTGCGGGGTATACTGACATGGTAGAAGCAGTAGCTACGTTAGTGTGACATATTTGTGGGTACCGGTAGCCCTTGAGTAGTCAAGGAGAATACGGGGCCGCTGAGTGATGTCATGAAGCACTAACGAACTCTTAGAACCTTACTTGACCATCTTGGCCTTTTTTTTAGGGGTAGTGAGGTGACCGACTTTGGTGCAGTCCAAAGTTGGTAGATACTCGATACTACACTCATTGAGGATTGTTTTCTTGGAATATTTTGGTCGCCAGTCAAGTGGCTAAACCAAAACAATGAACACAGAAAATAATCCAGTGATATTGAGCTCCTTAGAACCCAGTTTCTATTTTAGGACAGGTTGAGCCAACTAACTTCAAGAGGGTACTTACCTACAAACCCCATGCAAGCCTAAACCTAAGGACTTGTTTGTTCTGTGTGAATATGATCACCTGTATATACACTTGCTCACTTTTGCATACATGTACATAACATCATAACATCATACCATAGCATTTTCAAAAACCATTTCAAGGATCTCGAGGGTCTTTGATGCAGGGTCACGTTGAACCAGACGTCTACCAAAGGGAAAAAGGATTCATTTTCCTCTAAACGAACGCCGTCAAAGATCAAGTGCAACAACTTGAATCAGGGGCTATGACCCACTTGACATGGTGAGTTTGATTCTCGTGGAAAGACATCCATCGATACAAAGTTCTCCAATCAAAGATGTTGATCGAGGTTCAACCTCTAACATTTTCTTCAGTTTACCCCGCGAGATCCTTGAAAACATGCATCCACATATCATGCATCATATCATGACAGGTTTCTCCCATACAGGTCTCCTTATCTTCCTACTGTTTATTTCAGTAAGATGGATATGGAACAAACGGTGAAAGATCTCCAAGCTCAAAACGCTCAATTCCAACAAATGCTTCTGGCTATGGGTAAAGGGCAAGAGGACCTGAAAGCTTTCCTTCTCAAAGACAAGAAGAAGAAGTCCAAGAAGACAGTAGGTGTCCTGAACTTGAAAAGAAGACCTAAAACCCTAGATCTTTCAACTCCATCCAACATAGGGGATAGTCTTGAAGAAGACCACAATTTGGAGATCGATGATGTTGAAGCTGACTACTCCGAAGAACAATATCCTCCCGCTGATGACAAGTACAAACAGTTGGAGGATCGCCTCAGTGCTATGGAGATTCAACAAATACCTGGTTTGGATTTAGGAGACATGGGTTTAGTTTCTGGATTAGTCATCCCGCCAAAGTTCAAAGTCCCTACCTTTGCCCTATACGATGGAGTCTCTTGCCCTAAGATGCACCTAAAGTCTTATGTCCGCAAGATTCAACCATACACAACTGATCCAAAGCTTTGAATCCATTTCTTCCAAAAAAGCCTAGTAGGGACTCAACTCGAATGGTTCTATCAATTGGAGAGTTCTCGCATCCACACCTGGGAGGATTTAGCTGCTGCTTTCTATAAGCAGTATCAGTACAATTATGATCTTGCACCAACTCGTGTGCAATTCCAGAACATGACCATGGGTTCCAACGAGAGCTTCAAAGGATACGCCCAAAAGTGGAGAGATCTGGCTGGTAGGGTGAAACCCCCTTTAACTGACAGGGAGCTGATTGACATCTTCATGGGAACATTGACATGGCCTTTCTTCAAACACTTGATCGGAAGCTCTTCAGCCGGATTCATCGAGCTAATACTGACCGGCGAAAGGGTCGAAGCTGGCATCAAAAGTGGAAAGATTCAAGAAGCTACACCTTCTGATGCTCAGAAAAAGCCTTACAGTGGGAAGAAAGAGTCTAATGCTGTGTACAGTCAAAAGAGTCGCCATGACCAACACGTAGGGGCAATCCTGATCTCTGGTTCTGCGTCACATCGACAACAGCAAAGGGGAAATCAACGAAGGCCAAACGCGCCTAAAAGACAATATACTAAGATCAACATGTCACTAGCTCAAGCGCTACAACACATGTTGAAGAAAGATCTGATTACATTAAAGGCTCCTCATCTGAACCCTAAGACTTTTTCTCCTAACTACAACCCAGATGCAAGATGTGCTTATCATTTTGGTAGCCCAGGGCATGACACAAACAACTTTTGGGCTCTGAAGAACAAGGTCCAAGACATGATTGATGCTAAGGAGATCGAGTTTGACCCTCCGGAGACTCTAGCATAATCACTGCTCCTTTGACGAATCATTGAGAGCATCTTTGTTTCATTTGAATTTTCAAGTTGTAATCTCTTTTGTTATTCAAACAATTATCTGTTAATGTCAAACTCTATTTCATTAATGCATTGCATATGTTTGTCTTGAATTCATCCATTCGTTTTCATTATAATTATGCTCTCTTTATGACTTTCAACTCTTGCTAAAAGTTACAAGCCTTTAGAGGGAGGATGGCGAAACAATGCCATAATCTCATACAATATGCTTTTGAACAAACCTTGCTGACGATGTACATGCGTTTCTTTCAAATCCTAAACACCGGAGTTATAAGGAAGATAATCCCTAGTCAACCCCTTCGAGCCAAAGAAGTAGGAGTTTTCTGTTTTAAACACAAATTGAAACCTTTAATTTAAACCTGTGGCAGGGTAGTCTCTCAGTTAATTCAAAAGATGCGCATTGAAGTCGCAAAACTCTCAGTTCATAATACAACGAACGACATCAAAAGCATTCCTCTGGAATCAAAAGACAGTGGTGGTTCCTTATCTCATAGGCAGTCAATCTCTCAAAAGAGAAAAGCCCACTGAGCCAAAACCTATAAAGGAGGCTTAAGAAAGCTGGGGCATCCCGCTGACTGTAATCTCGAAAACAAGAACAGTCAGGCAAAAGTTAGGGATAACAAATCAAAAGAACGAGGTCGCTACAAATCCTCAACAACATGAAAAATGTTGCAAAAATGACTGCCTTCCAAAATCCAACTTGTGTGAACCATCATCAAAACGTCGTTCCAAATTCGAATAGAGTTCGACGCATAATTAACTGAGTTTAGGATTGAAGAACATCACGAAGAGCAGGTGGGTACAAATATACTTTGAGCCTTTATCCTTTGTTTCTTAAACCGTGAACCAAGCCACGTTACAACCCTTCAAAAGTCCTAATTGAAGCATGGGTTAGTTCGAAAGCATACTGTTACAAAAGGTATCCTGACTCCTGTAAGGCTTAGCCCTAAATCTTGTGTTGAATTTGTCTTATAAAAAGTTTTCTGCTAAAAAACGCATTTTTCAAAACTTCGAGACAAGCATAAACTTTGCACTACTTGAATATCATTGTTTGCATATGGCTATTTGTTTAACAGTGGAGAAATTCACACAATGAATATCCAGTGAACAAAAGCTCTCTCAGTGAACAAAATCAATTCAAGAAGGATGACACTTCCATTGACGAATCTCCTATCAACAGGGGGAATTAACATGTCACTATCCAGCACACCTGGGGCAGTCCAGTCAAGATTTCCAGAAATCTCTGAAGAAGTGAAGAGTAACCAGGGGAAAGTCTCCATCTCCGTCACTTGGGGCATTGAACGTCAACCCCAACAAAGGGTTACATACAGTCAAACATTTCCAGGCAGTGCCACAAACACTCGCTGCTAGGGGCAGTGACAAATCTCCCCAAAATCCTTCTCATAGGATGATTCCCCAGTAAGAGTATAATCTCTGACCCCCTTTTCCCAGCTGAATCAACCTCAAGAATCCTCGAGGACTTCCCCCGACGAAGATGTCACCTCTCTAGCGGACTGACGACAGGGTTTATTTCCCCAACAACACCAGGATTCCCCAGCTTGAGTTTGCCTCTCCGACTACTACAAATCAAAGGACCACAACTCCTCTTCCCCAGTAGACTACTCTACAATCCCCAGCAAGTTACTGCGAAACCTGGACCCGACCAGGTATCAGTTCAACTTCGACTTCCCAGTAGAGCAACAGACGACTAAGACTCCTAAACTCTTTTCCCAAGCAGAAATAAACATACTCCCCACAGAGTTTTCAACTTCCCCCAGCGGAGTTCTCCTCAAACAACAAAACAGGAATCCATTGGAAATATTCTAAGCAAAGTTTGAAGACACACATACTCTTCAATAGCAGTCCAGGATTTAATGACTCCCCAGCTTTTGTCAAGGATTTAGTTTCCCAGACAAAAATACATTCATTAACATTTCACATTTCATACATCCTATTTACATACATGATAAGTGCATACAACACAATCTCATTTAATTTTGAGAACATCATGACATTATGCATTTGATACATCATGACATTGCATACAGCTAACGTTTTACCTTTTCAGGAAAAGGTCAATCAACAGATGGCTACCATTAACCTTTTCAAATTATAGATTAATACCTGTAACAAGCTAGGAAAACTATCTACATGAAGAGATTGAAGATTAACACCTGTAACAAGCCAGGAAACTATCTTTCTTTCTCAGGTCAGAGATTAATACCTGAAACCAGACAGGACAACTATCTCATCGGCCAACCTTTTCAAGTTCCGGATTAATACCTGTAGCAAGCCAGGAAAACTATCTGTGGACGACTGATTGTAGATTAATACTTGTAACAAGCCAGGAAAACTATCTACATGAAGAGATTGAAGATTAACACCTGTAACAAGCCAGGAAACTATCTTTCTTTCTCAGGGCAGAGATTAATACCTGAAACCAGACATGACAACTATCTCATCGGCCAACCTTTTAAAGTTCCGGATTAATACCTGTAGCAAGCCAGGAAAACTATCTGTGGACGACTGATTGTAGATTAATACCTGTAACAAGCCAGGAAAACTATCTTTCTTTCTCAGGTCAGAGATTAATACCTGAAACCAGACAGGACAACTATCTACTCGACCAGCTCAAACAACCCAACTTTCCAATACAGTTCAGAGGCGCTCCAGACACGGACGCCATGCTGGCAATCATCCAGTTCCAGCTTATAGATACAGTCTAGCATTCACCTCTGGATGGAATCTTTAAGCCCATCTCCACAACTATCCATTACCTCTCCAAATGGCATCTTTAAGCCCATTCCCCACATAATCAACTAACACATCTTCGAGTGCAAATTTTTGGGGCACTCTAGTGTTCAATCATCTTCCACCTTCAAAGTCACGAATGGCGGATCCGCCAATCAAACTCTTCAGGTTCAAGAAGATTGAACATGGGCAGCTGTTGTACCCCAAAATTTTCCCTCTCATTCTTCAAGGCCTTTCTCACAAGGATTCTCAAGGTTCAAGCTTGCACAAGTGCATTGGAAGTTTCCAGTACCAAAATTAAAAGGAAACTGTCAAAAAGGGAGAAAATAGATAAAAATACCATTTTGACAAATTTGGAGGAAAACAGGTCTCCTTCGATTCAGCACCCTTCGACTGGCTCTTGGCCTCCTTCGAATGCAACTTAGGTGCATCATTCGTTTGGATTTGAAACCTCCTTCGAATGCAACTTGGATTATATCCTTCATTTCGAACTGAAAGCCTCTTTCGAATGCCAGTTTAGGTACATCCTTCGTTTGGATTTGAAACCTCATTCGAATGCAACTTAGGTACATCCTTCGTTTGGATTTGAAACCTCCTTCGATTCAGCCTTTTGATTGGACAAGTGTGCTACCTACTTGGTTGCAATCAAAGGCCATGACATGTTGGCCACACATGCCCCCTGTAAAGAAACCTTTTCGATTCACCAAGCGTGCTGCCTACAAGCCTGCTTCGACTGGACAAGTTTACTGCATGCATGCTTGCTTCGTTTGGACATTTTTCGATGGGACAAAGTAACCATCTTTATGCATCCTTCAAATCCACTTGCACCAAGGGCCTCTTGCATACTTTGCTTCATACAAGTTTCGTTTGATCCAAGAAGTATCTTAATACAAGATGTGACTAAGTTCTTTCTTCCCTTGAAAAAGCGCCCTTCAACTCAGAAGCCAGGAACTTCCCTCATGCTAAAAAAGACACAAGGAAATGACTCCCTTTATGTTTGTTTCGATCCACATGCTTCGATTGGGCAATATGCTTCCTTCGACCATGAGCTTTCGATTTGGAAATATGTTTTCTTCGATACAAGTTTCGTATGGGCAATGTGAATTCAAATAGGTCTCCTTCGATTCAGAAGGAAATGATCTTCATACAAGTTTCAATTGAGTTTTTGGTTCCCTTTGAAACAGTGTCATTCAACTCAGGAATGTCCTTCGACTCAAGAATGTCCTTCGAATTAGGAAGTAAAGGCCTCCTTTTTGTTTTCTTTAATTCAAAGAGTCAATAATGTTCTAAAAGCTTCCTTCAATTCAGAAGATAATAACCTTCTAAAAAGGGCCATTCGAAGAACATACAATTGGTCCATTCGAAGGACACACAGCTTGTGAAAACGAATGTCGTGTTGTCCTAGTCTGGTCGAAAGGTGTAGAAAGATGGAGGATTCGACTCAAAAGATCAAGTTGAACATTTAGACCCATAGGCTAGGCCACATGTCTTCCCTTTTTAGGCCTTTACTCATTTGTTGTCTAAGACCACTTGCACTTAATAGCACAATACTACCTTTTAGAAAAGTTTGTCTTGAGCCTTGCGCTTATTTTCCTTCAGAAGGAAGCAACCCATCTGAACCATTCATCTTGCTTTTGTGGCACAAGTGGACATTTACTTTCCAGTTGAGCCTTATTTTATTATTTTTGCTCCCCAAGCAATGCCAAAAAGCATAAGTCACATCTTCTGCACCCCAACTGCCAACAGGCCCACCACTTGTACCTTTCACGTTATCTATTATTTTATTATTTTGCAAGGCTGACTATTGAAAACATGTCCATTCTTTTTCTCCATAAATAGAGAAATTTTTGCAAAGCTAAGAGAGGATCTTTGGACCAGAGGAACGAATCCCCCAAATTTTCTCAAACACAACAAAAAAACTCTCAAGTTCATCAACACTTGAGAAATAAAAAAAACCCAGAATCCCAAACACTCACCTCTTTGATTCTGAAGAACACCCCACACATAGAAGTTTGTTCAAACTCAAAGACAACCTTCTGTGACAACTCTTCGAACCAAAAGCAAACCCCCTGTGACTACTCTTCGAATTCCAGAAACGTCCAGGTAGCAGTTCAAGTTCAAATCCCACATCCATTCAAGGCCTGAAGCAAGGTAAGTCACTCTTACCCCTGAACCTTTCGTTTCATGGCATAGTATGTAAATAATCTTCCATTTCATTTCAAAACATGTACATAACACTTTGGTTCTTTTCGTTTCCACCTACTTAATATGTTTTCAGAGCTAACCCCTTTCGTTTTGCTGTTTGTTTACTTAAATATGCATTAAGTATTAACTGATTGTAAGGCAATACTAGCATGGCCTTATGCCATGTTGCTGTTCAAAAAGTTCAAACGAAAGAAACAGGAGACAGGAGTATGAAACGAAGCCTTTGGTTTCCACGCTGACTTCAAGGCCCAGCAAGAGACACACTCACACTGATTTCACTGGCCCAATCGAAGAAGGCAACAAGGCAGAAAGGCCCAGCCAGAGGCACACTTGCACTAAGTCCAGGCTCAGACGAAAGGCACTCCCATGCTGGTGCCAGCCTCCAATCGAAGTACATGACCTGACTGGTGCCAAATCCCAATCGAAGGCCATGACCTCACTGGTGCGAACTCCCAATCGAAGGAAGCCTAGAAATGAAAATCAAATGCTGCTCATGACCTTATCGAAGGAGCTCATTTTTTTCTTCTTTTTATCTTATTTTTTCCTTTATATTCTTCTGCACTTCAATATGGTTGTAATAGTGTAGGATATTTATTTGCTACATTTTTATTGCTTTATACAAATGCAGTAAATAGGTGTGTATGGAAAGATAAAACCAAGAAGTAGGAAACCTCTAATCAAGACAAAATGCATGCAAATCAAACACACTTTGCACACAAACACCCCTTAGGGTATCTCCACTTGGTTGCCTAAACAAATGGGCCATGTTATGCATGTCAAGTATTTTGGCAAAACAGAAACAATCAAAATGATCATAGTCCCTCGATGACGCTATCTGAGTTGCCTAAACAAAATGATCAAGTCCCTCAAGAAAATTGCCAAAGATACTTGACACTATTGCTATCATGGTCTATACGATGACCCGCGCCTGTCCTGTTAACATCCTAACACAAGGTTGTTTATCAAACACAATGGTGAAACAACACTGTTAAAAGGGTCAAAAACATAAGAAAAATCTTTGAGTAAAATAGGGTAGACAACTCTTAGTTACTTGATCAAAAATCTTGAAAAACATCCTTGCCATTTTTCAAACACACTTCACAACACAACTTCAAAAAAAAAAATTTCAAAACAACTATCAAAACATTGAATTATCTTTTCAAAAAGACATACACCTTTGTATATATTCAAACAAGAATCATTACAAAGGTTGCCTAGACAAGGCATCTTTTTCAAAACATTTTCAAAACCACACACACAAAAACACCATTTCAAGCAATTGAAAAGCAAAGGCAAGTGATCTAAAACAAGTAACTAAGAGCCCATGGATAACCATGGATGAAAAGGGTGCTAGCACCTTCCCTTTTCATAATCTACCCCCCGAACCCACGAAAAACATCTCAAAGGTCTTTCCTGTGCTTTTTGACCTTTCCTTAGGATAAATAAAAAGTCGATGGCGGCTCTTGCTAAACCGAACAAGTGCGAAAACTAACGCAAATCCCAAGTCAGTTCTCCCACCGTATCACAATTACCATCTTGTTGCTTGGGTAGTATTACATGTCATGTAGTACTTCTGACACATTTGCTGAAATGATGACCTATGGTGAAAGGGTTGAGGTCAGAATCAAGATAGGGAAGATTCAGAATGCTACTTTTGGTAACAATACTGGTAATGCAAAGAAATCTTTTGGTGGCTTTCAAAAGTTAAATTCTGGTATGAAAAAACACATATGTCCTATGACATGTTGAGACATCTGATCCGACACAAACATTACGGAAAGGTATAAAAATTAAAAATACTATTGAAAATCATAAACAACACACCATAATTGTTAACCCAGTTTGGAGCAACTCTCCTACTCTGGGGGCATACCAAGCCAGGGACAAATTCACTATGATAGTATCAATTTAAAGCTAAACTCCTCTATTTACAACTTATCACTTAATCACTACCCATGTTATATTTATATTTAAGACTCACCTAGATATGAGGCCCTCCTCAATCGCTCTTCAATCACAGATAGCGATTGGACACAAAACAGGAAGACACACTTCCATGACAACAAAATAGAAGACACACTTCCATGATAATGCTTATACAAGACTCTTGACTAAGAACACAACTCAGAGTTGCTTACAAGCTTTCTCCAAGAAAAAAACACAACTCATTACTTCCCAGATTATGAGTGAGTAGACAATGACCATCTCACAACCCGAGTGGTTCACACATACCAACTCTCCTAGAGAGCGGCACAAAGACAAAGCCATAGACTTCTACATCTTACATGTGTCTTTCCTAAGTTACAAAGACTTCTATTTATAACCTATACCGAACTGGATTTAGGCCTTCAAATCACAGCTCTTTGGCTATTACAAATAAGCAGTAACTTCTTCTACAAACAAGGTCTTCAATAATTAGTTTCCTAAAATATCTCCATATTTAGAAACTACATATTCTTCAATATTCTGACTTGGTTCTTATTGACCTTTAAAACAACGCCACTTAATATTGCATAATATTCCCAGAATATTCTGCATCTATTAATCATAACTGAATTCACCAATTCAACTCAGCTCGGGTGCGATGTCATATGCTTCTTCATAGGACATATTATCCGACATGTTATTCTAGATGTTGAAACACTTCAACTCAACATGCCCTAACATAAGTTATGACTTCTTGCTCAACCTGTTCCTGTTAGCAAGTTAACACATCCTATCTAACATATTGTTGCTATATTTATTTTACAAAAATTTATGCCAATCCTTAAAGTTAAGGAACTTACAATCTCTCCCTTTGTAAAATTTTGGCTAAAACAAATCGATCAAAATTACAACCCAATATTACAGCAATAAACAAAAACAACCACCAACAGTAGTCCTCAGAAACTACTGAGCACAACAACACAACAACATAGATTCAATCTTCAGAGAGGATGTCAAGACATCTTGTTCGACATCTTCTTTCCAGCATTTTGAATGAGCTCCATTACGTAAAACTTCAGCATCAAAGAACAACAACCTCAGGATAAAAGGAAGGGTCCTGAAGATATTTGATGCAACCAATCCAGACGAGGAAGATGATAGGTCTACACTCCCCTTCAACCCAGGAACCTATTCTTGTTACAGATGAATATATATTCCTTTCAACTAGTGGAAAAATAGAACCATGGAGCATTGAACCACCACCCTGGGTAACTTAGAACACATGTCACAATTGTGTTCATAACTCAGATCACAAGTCACAAATTTAAATAAACATAGGATAAAACATTATATTTGACATGTTTGTGCGACTTCTGGAAAAATAATCCCTGGGCATAACATATTATAGAAATTAAACTCTCTCTCCCCTTTTTCGCCAAAAATTGACAAAGAAGCCCTTCACAAAACCAGACCCAAGCACAACTCACCAAACACGAACAAAAGCCATAAGAATTATGGACACATCAAATACTCACAGGGTGAAAGAGGAAGAAGGAACCTCTATAAATAACTGATCATTTACTCGAGAAACAATGATACTTGAATGTAGCAATAATCTTGGCCAAAAGGAAATGTTATTTGAGAAGAAACTTCCACCAAAATCAATGTGCACCGTCCAAAAACAGCTTTGACCATCTTATCAGCTCTGGACTGTTTCTTCTGAGAAAAATAGGTCCTAATACATGCGCATACTCAGTCAAACACGCTTACTGACACGGGTTTGATCAAACTTTCTAACAAAACTCCTTTGTTGATCATATAGGAAACATGTCCTGAATAATGTCCTAAAATCCAGTTAGACATTGTCTTCTTCTGCTTGCACCTTAACCAACACATCTTCAAGCACATTATCTTCTGTTGGATTCTAAGTGTTTTCCTTTCACTTAGACTTAGTAACACACACACCAAGATATCATAATATCACATTTGTGATATCTCTCAATAATAAAAACCCTTAGAGACTCCTTCACAAAATCTGTAGAGAAAAATAAATTCTCCCATACTCAACCATTAAACACTCAAGAGATATGTGAACTTCTGATAGTTCATCCAACTTCACAAGGCTAGAACCAACCATGCCTTGTCAAGATCACCAAAAACTTCATAATGTCACAACATGTTGTCTGTCATCATACCTTCATAAGAGGCATAATATCTCCACAAGCTTGAATAACACATAAATAATATATGTACCATTGCAACAACAATCCACAGAAAAATACATGACTTCCCCTGACATAAATAACCAATGCTCCAGCTGTAGATGAAAACTTGAGCACTAGATGAAAACACACAAAAGACTTCATGCTTTCATTTTGAAGGACAACACTTCCCGCATATGTTGAACCCTGACTCCCTCAGTAGAGTCAAATCAGATTAAGATATTCTCACTCCTTGAGAATGAAGATGTGAAAAACACAAGAAGGGGGGGGGGGGGGGGGGGCGTTGAATTGAAAAACTTGGATCAAAAACAGATTAATGACACAATATTTTTATCCTGGTTCGTTTGATCTCAAACTACTCCAGTCCACCCGTCAAGGTGATTTCGCCTCTCTCCAACGAGGTCTTAATCCACTAATCTTAAAGATTACAACAGCTACTTTAACAACTGTTAAAGTCTTCTTGAGTACAACCACAATCCGGTTAATCTCAAGGAACTTATTTTACAATATAATTGAACAAAATGTGTTGTCGTTTTCTAACAAAACACTTTATCACATATGTGATAAATTACACAGATTAAGCTTAGAATAAGGATTGAATTTGCTTGAGCTTGAATATGAGTGGTTTGGAATTCTTAGCAAATTGTTGTGTACGTACGTACGTGCTTCTTTTTTCCAGAAGACTTGTTTATATAGGCAAGGCAAAGACGTTGTCCATAAAGCAAGTTCAATGTTAATAACACACTTTCCTTTTGGAGAAGATCTTGTCTGAAGAAAGTCGTTGGCATTAATTCTGTCTTGAATGTTCAGTAACACTTCAGAGCCTTCTTTCCTTAACTGTCGATGCCGCTTCAGAACATTGATGACTTGGTTGATATGTTCTAGTTCAGAGTCAGAGTTTACTTGATTAAGCACAGATTCTGGTCATCAATCTTTAGCGTACAATCTGATAGTTTCAGTGTATGTTCTGATTGCTTCAGTGTGTAGCACTTATGGCTGATCTTCTGATGCTGATTTTGATCAGAACTTCTGCATACATAAAACATATTTTTAAGGTGCATATTTGTTCTTTGTATATATATTCTTTGTATTTATTCATTCTTTGCATATTTGTTATCATCAAAACTCTAACCTAGGGTTGTAGAATCAAACTATGTTCTAACAATCTCCCCCTTTTTGATGATGAAAAAAACCATATTTTTCAATTAAAAAAAGAATAAAAAGTATAGAATTAAGAAGAAAAACTCCCCCTGAGTTGATTACTTCACTTAAATTCCTTGAGTTGTTGAGCATTAGAGTTTAACTGCGTCTTTCATCAAAGTTTTGTACCTGTTCAAGCTTTTCAGAAGAAAGAAGTTAAGTAGTTCAGAATGTTTGAGACTTTTGTCTCAGTAATCTGTTATTGAAAAGATCTTATTCTTTCTCCCCCTTTTTGTTAGTTATCAAAAAGGCTATATAATCAGAGCTAAAAAGTTGATTTATATTAAAAATAAGAAGCAGTGATAATAAGTTCATATCAGAAGCAATGTAAAACACATGTTACAGATAAACAGATTTAAAAACAAAAGAGAATATAAGAGGGAGGAGGAAGGCGTGTGAACAAAGCTTCCAACAAGCCCTTGATATTGGTGTTGGTTTCCTCTTGTTTGCTCAAAATGCTCTTGATTTCTTTGTTTGTGTCATCCTGTTTATCCAACCTTTCCTGGATAACAACATTTGCTCTCTTCAGTTCTTCCAGAGTTTTCCTTTCATAGGAGGGAGCTGGGGAATCTTCAGTAACTGGATGCTTCTCAGAGCATTCTGCAACTTAATCATTTTGAACCAATTCTTCTGCTGAGATCATCTCATCTGGAGCAGCAGCCAGAGTGAGACCTTCTGATTCTGGTTGAACTTTGTCTGATGGACGATGTTCTGACCAGGCAGCATTATCTAGAGGGAGAATCTCTTCCTTGAGCAGTTGGCTCAGAACTTGGTCTTCAAAAACCTTTAGCAGATCACTGAAATTCTGTTGAACTTGTTCATAGCTCTGTTCTTGCAGCTTATGTGTTTTAGAACTTATCCATTTTCTGAAACTTGTCCAAAGATAATCAGAAGCAGCAAGATTAGTCATCTCTAGACTAGCTTGCTTCAAGGAGGTTATCCATTTTTGCATTTCTGTTTCCAACATCAATAAAACTAGTACCAACATCTGGTGTGGTTTCAGATGGTGTTGGTTTTGGAATGGCAGTTTTGGTTTTGTTAGATATAGCAGCTAAACGTTCAAAAAATAGTTGGATCAATGAAAAGTCTTACGTTGTCATTTGGATTGCTCTTTGGTGAGGGAGTGGGGGAGTCTGGTATAATCATTAGACTGGTTGCTGAATTTGGTGGTGTTGATTCCAGAGAAGAAGGAATTTATGGAATGTCCAGGATGGTGAGGGGCAAACGGATGGCCATAGGTTCAGTGATTCTTGGAATAGGGATTGTATCTGAATCTGAAGTAGGTTCTTCATATTGGTTGGATTGAACATTGTGAGGTTCTGGTTCACAAGTCTCAGATGGTTGGTTCTCAGAAGTTTGAACTTCTGGTTGTGATTGTTCAGGTTGTGGAGATGGTGGATGAGGAATATCTGGTTGTGGAGCTTCTGTTGTAGTTTCGGAGTTTGGATTATCTGGGATTAGAGGATTTGGATTTTTTGGTGTGGGAGCTGAAATATCTTGGTCAAACGAGTCAATGTCTGACAGAACTTTTGCAAGTTCTGGTTGAGTTGATTCAGTATTTGGATTGATAGGAAGGGAGTGAGTTTCTATAAGACTTAGAGTTTATGAGGGATCAAACCCTATGTCAAAATCATCAAAAGTTTGTGGGGTTGGAATTTCTGATTGGGTAGGTAAGGGTTCATATGTTGATAAAGATATTGATTCTAAAACAGTAACAGAAGAAGGATTACCTTTCTTTTTAGCAGCTTTTGGAGTCCGCTGGGATGATCCTTCTGTTGCTGCCTTCCTTTTCTTGTTCTTCTTCAAAACAACTTCTGTAGCCGCCTGTTGCAAGTTCTGGATATTTAACCCTAATGCAGTGCCATCTTCCTTACACGCATCCAAATATCTGACGATTATCTCAGGCTTGGAGTCAATCTCAGAGAACATAGGAAAATCATCCAGAGGAATTCTTCTGGAGGTGATGGTTACAAAGGAAGTATCATTGGGTTCCTTTTTGATGTTCTCAATAATTTTCATTTTTTTCAGATTCTTTGCATTCAGTGGCTTTCCAATAGTTGCTTCTAGAGAGCTAATTTCTTGTGCTTCAGTCAGATGCTCTATCAGCCTATTCTCTGTCAGAATATCTGATATGAGTCTTCCAAGGGGTATCCAGTCCCTTTTGGTACACTCATCTTCTCTAGTCTCCTTTACACTGGTCCTCAGATGATTAAATAGCAAGTGAGCAAGATTTACCTTAGCCTTCTTGGAGATGAAGTAGATCAGAAACTGCTGATCAATGTTTATGTAGTCAGGAGAGCTGGTTGGCTTCCTGTGGTTGATGCATCCCAGAATTATCTTAGCCCAGATTCTGTGATGATCCTTCAGATCCCTTATCTTGCTGGAGGGAAGACCCAAAGTGAAAATTTCTCTTGCAATTGAAGCAACATCAGAACATCTTTCAGCCATGTCTATACACCTTACGCCACCACCATTGTAACCTATCAGTCTTGCAATTAGGTCTTCAGTAATGGCTATCTTCTTCCCCATTACATACGAAGTGACTTGATGGTTGGAGGAGGAAGCATGAATCCAGAATTCTTTTACAAGAATTAGAAACGTTGGCTCTAGAAGACGGTCGAAATACCTGTTCTATCCTTGAGCATTGACCTCTTCAGAGAATTAAATCCATTTTCTTGAAGACTTTCAAAATCGACAATCAGTTCTGAAAGAACTTCCAGGTTGTCAATGGGCGTGAGTAGAGTTCTGAATGGTTCTTCGTACTGTTCCATATAATCAATTCCCTGAGTACTGGTGTTTGGGACGCTTGAAGAAGCCATGTTCACACAAGAAATTTTGAGAAAAATGAAAGGGTTTTGAAAGTACAAACAGAAAATAATAGAATGTATTGAGAGAGTAAAAGTGAAAGAGTGTAAAGAGTGAAACTTGAGTTTAAATAGATTTTTGAAAACATAAACTGTAAGAGAGAAATAATTAGTAATGATTATAAGCATTAATGACAGCTGATTTTAGGGGATTCAGAAAGATATTGGAACGGTTACCCATGACATGTGTCTCAATGCACCCAATCAGCGCTTTTGACCTTTCAGAAAAGTGAATGTGTGTTCAGCCTCAGAAGGTAGCTGATGAATGGATGACAGGTGTTTGCTTACGTGAACATCACACTTCTATCCTTGAAATGAAACACTCAGATCTTCATGGATAGATTCTGATACAATCTGTACTTCTAAAACTCTGAAGGCAGGTTGATCAGCAGTTCACAGAAAATAACCAAAATTCTGAAGGTTAAGATATATAAATAAAACAATTTATTCTGGGCAAAGCTTCATGCTGAGATGTTTCAGAATGAAGTTAAACCTATCTTCAGAAAGAGGTTTTGTAAAGACATCAACCCATTGATGGTCCGTGTCAATGAATTTTAAATTAAGAATCCCTTTCTGAATATAGTCCCTAATAAAATGATGTTTTATTTCTATATGCTTAGCCCTAGAATGCAAAATGGGATTTTTACTGAGATAAATAGCATAAGTATTGTCACAGAGGATAGGGATGTTACTCTCAAATATATTGAAGTCCTCAAGTTGACTTTTCATCCAGAGCATTTGCGTACTACATCCAGCTGCTGCTATGTATTCAACTTCTGCTGTTGATAGAGCTATTGTGGATTGTCTTTTGCTGGACCATGAGATCAGATTTTCTCCCAGAAACTGGAAGCTTCCAGAAGTGCTTTTATGTTCTACTCTGTCTCCAGCAAAGTCAGCATCACAGTATCCTACTAAGCTGTAATCACTTAATTTTCTATAAAACAAACCCAGATTAGCAGTACCTTTCAGATACTTGAAAATTCGCTTAACTGTTGTTAAGTGAGATTCTCTAGGATCTGATTGGAATCTAGCACAAATGCAAACACTGAATAGAATGTCAGGCCTTGAAGCCGTCATATATAGAAGAGAACCAATCATACCTCTGTAGACCTTCTGTTCTACCTTTTTACTTACCTCTTCTTTTTCCAGAATGCACGTGGGATGCATTGGAAACCTTGAGGGCTTACATTCTGAGAGATCAAATTTCTTCAGAAGTTCACTGACATATTTGCTCTGATGAATGTAAGTTCCTTCTGGAGTTTTATTAATTTGAATGCCTAGAAGGAATTTTAGTTCCCCCATTAGGCTCATCTCAAACTCTTCCTGCATACATTTAGCAAACTCTCTTCCCAGAGAGGGTTTAGTGGATCCAAATATGATGTCATCAACATAAATTTGACACACTAATATGTCATTCTTAACTGTCTTACAGAACAAGGTTGTGTCCACTTTCCCTCCGGTGAATTCCTTTTCTAACAGGAAGTTACTTAGTATTTCATACCAAGCTCTGGGAGCTTGTTTCAGACCATAGAGTGACTTCTTTAGTTTGAAAACATATTCTGGATTTTTGGAACTTTCAAAACCAGGGGGTTGGTGCACATATACCTCTTCTTCTATATAGCCATTTAAGAATGCACTTTTGTCATCCATCTAATACAGAGTGATGCCTTTATTAACAACAAATGATATTAAAAGTCTGATAGATTCTAACCTGGCGACTGGAGCAAAGGTTTCTGTATAGTCTATCCCCTCTTGCTGAATATAACCTTGTGCTACCAGTCGTGCTTTGTTTATGATGACTTCACCTTGCTTGTTCAGTTTGTTTCAAAACACCCATTTTGTACCAATGACGTTGGACCCTTTAGGTTTGGGAACCAGATCCCATACGTCATTTTTGGTGAATTGATTTAGCTCCTCTTGCATTTCCAGAATCCAGTCATTGTCCAGAAGTGCTTCATCAATTGTTATTGGTTCAGTCATAGAAACTAATCCCATGAGAGATTCTTCAGAGTTTTTGAAGGTTGATGTTGTTCTGATTGGATCATCCTTCTTTCCCAATATTGTATCTTCTAGGTGATCAATGCTGCTTCTGGATGGTCTTTTCTGGAGTTGATCAACAGAAGGTGCTGGATTGCTTGTAGTGACTCTTTCTGATGTTGAGGGAGTGTCTCTATTGAGAGCCTTTGATGAGTTGTCTTCAGTACCTGTGAGTTCAAATTCCATACCTTCAAGGAATTCATTCTACAGTTCTAGAGCCAATGATCTTTCCTCTCTGATTGCCTCCAAAGCCCACGTGGCCTCCAGGCTTAAGTTCCAGGCTTTGGAACATATGCCTTCTTCCCGTCATGTGTCGTAAGCATCCAGAGTTCAGGTACCATGATTGGTGTCTTTGCCTTGCTGCTAAAGATATCTACCACATGTATGATTTTATCCTTAGGTACCCACATTTTCTTGGGTCCTGATTTATTAGTTTTACCAAAATTCTGATTGAATTTTGCTTTGACAGAATAATCACTACTCGTGTATTTTATGTCATGTGTGTGCCCATATATAAAATGTGAATCAAGTGGAGTGTGTTTTATAACTAAGTCCATGGCATTTTTTGGTGTAGGTACCTTACCTTGATATCCTATCCCTTTTCTTCCATTTCTGCTAACTCCATAGATCATTGAAGCCATCTTGCTTCTGTCTATGTTTTTAGCTAGAAACTTCTGAAAGCTGTGATCATACTCTTTGATGATCCCATCAGCATTGCTGGGAGTTTCAGAGATTGTTTCCTTCTGAGAGTTTTGCAACTGGTTTTCTAATTTTGAATTTTTTTTCTTTTAACTCAGAATTCTTCAATCTAAGACTCTCAGTCTTATCAGAGTCAGAGGCAAGATTCCTTTTCAGGTTTCTGAATTTGACTCTGATCTGCTGGTACCTTTCTAGAATTTCATTTAGGCTCTCAGTAAGTTCAGCTTTAGTAAAGTTTATAGTAAAATCAGGGGATACCTCTTCAGTGTCTGATTCTGAGTCTGAAACAGAAGCTTCACTGTCTTCTGATACGTTTGCCATGAGAGCTATATTTGCTCTTTCATCATCTGATTCTGAGTCAGCTTCAGATGTGTCAGAATCATCCCATGTAGCCATGAGGCTTTTCTTCTTTTCCTTAATAAACTTCTTTTTGGGCTTCTCCTTCTGAAGCTTTGGGCAGTCACTTTTGTAGTGCCCTTGCTCGTTACATTCATAGCAGATGATGTCTTTGTTGTTTGGCTTTCTGTGTCCTGAAGAGCCTTAAGATCTTCTGTGTCCAGAGGAGGATTCTGACCTTCTGTATCTGGATGAGGATTCATTCTGATTTTCTGATCTTCTGGGATTCCTGAACTTTCTTTGCCTCTGCTTCCACAGTTGGTTCACCCTTCTAGAGAGGAGAGACAGTTCATCTTCTTCTGATGAGGATCCATCAGAGGTTTCTTCTACAGCTTGCAAAACTTTGGAGTCATATTTTCTGTTAGATTTTAAAGCTAATGGCTTACCTTGATTTTGAGGTTCATCTTCTTCTAGCTCTATCTCGTGACTTCTGAGAGAGCTGACAAGTTCCTGCAGAGAGATTTTGTTGAGATCTTTGGCTAGGTTAAGAGCTGTGACCATTGGCCTCCATTATTTTGGCAAGCTTCTGATGATCTTCTTAACATGATCAGCAGTAGAATACCCTTTGTCAAGAACTTTTAGACCAGCAACAAGAATTTGAAATCTTGAAAACATAGTTTCTATTGATTCAGTATCTTCCATCTTGAATGCCTCATACTTCTGAATGAGCGCAAGGGCTTTGGTTTCTTTGACTTGAATGTTGCCTTCATGTGTCATTCTTAGAGAATCAAACATGTTTTTGGCAGTTTCTCTGTTTGATATTTTCTCATATTCTGAATATGAGATGGCGCTGAGGAGAATTGTTCTGGCCTTGTGGTGGTTTCTGAATTCACGCTTTTGCTGATCAGACATCATTTTCCTATTTATCTTCTGACCACGTCCATCCACTGGATGCGTGTATCCATCAGTCACCATGTCCCACAGATCAGCATCATGGGCCAAAAAGAAACTCTCAATTCTGTCTTTCCAGTAGTCAAAGTTCTCTCCGTCAAAGATTGGAGGTTTGCCACTAAATCTGTCCCTGTCTTCATTGTTGTCATTGCTGATGTTCTGGCTTGGTCCCACCATAGTGTTTTTATGACACTGGATCTTGTACTGACACAGTTAAGTGTTTAAGCTCAGAACCAGGCGCTCTGATTCCAATTGAAGATGTGAAAAACACAAGAAGGGGGGTTGAATTGAAAAACTTGGATCAAAAACAGATTAATGACACAGTATTTTTATCCTGGTTCGTTTGATCTCAAACTACTCCAGTCCACCCGTCAAGGTGATTTCGCCTCTCTCCAACGAGGTCTTAATCCACTAATCTCAAAAGATTACAATAGCTACTTTAACAACTGTTAAAGTCTTCTTGAGTACAACCACAATCCGGTTAATCTCAAGGAACTTCTTTTACAATATAATTGAACAAAATGTGTTGTCGTTTTCTAACAAAACAGTTTATCACAGTTGTGATAAATTACACAGATTAAGCTTAGAATAAGGATTGAATTTGCTTGAGCTTGAATATGCGTGGTTTGGAATTCTTAGAAAATTGTTGTGTGCGTATGTACGTGCTTCTTTTTGCAAGCAGACTTGTTTATATAGGCAAGGCAAAGACGTTGTCCATAAAGCAAGTTTAATGTTAATAACACACTTTCCTTTTGGAGAAGATCTTGTCTGAAGAAATCCGTTGGCATTAATTTTGTCTTGAATGTTCAGTAACGCTTCAAAGTCTTCTTTCCTTAACTGCTGATGACACTTCAGAATATTGATGACTTGGTTGATATGTTCTAGTTCAGAGTCAGAGTTTACTTGATTAAGTGCAGATTCTGGTCATTAATCTTTAGCGTACAATCTGATTGTTTGAGCGTATGTTCTGATTGCTTCAGCGTGTAGCACTTATGGCTGATCTTCTGATGCTGATTTTGATAAGAACTTCTGCATACATAAAACATATTTTTAAGGTGCATATTTGTTCTTTGTATATATATTCTTTGTATTTATTTATTCTTTGCATATTTGTTATCATCAAAACTCTAACTAAGGATTGTAGAATCAAACTATGTTCTAACAGAGAATACTTCCAAGACCACTGACTCCTTCACAACACAAGGACACATCTGATCACTGACCTTTCATAACCACACTTTGTATCATGACCTTTTGAGTAAGAAAGATGTCATGCATACTAGGTGTGAAGTCACTCACAAACTCCAGAAACTCTTAGTTTTCTTAAAATCTTTACTAAGATCCAGATCACCAAACCTTTTCTGGAGTGACTTACAGCAGAATAAAAACACCTCATCAAAACACTCTGCTCTGACCTCAGTATCTGTCAACAGCCTTCTGCCCTTACATCTACTAGTAGTTGCTGATATTGCTGGAGTTTTCAACAAAGTAGTCATGCATTCACCAAGCATACTACTGTAGACAAGATTAAACTCTCCATAATATAATCCACATAGTTAGAAGTGCCACTTATGACAATAATGCTTGAGCATCCAACTTGACATGCATAATCCCAAGCAAAAACAGCAGCCATCAATGATCATGATGTTACAACATCCACTACGCCAAAAGTGAGTTTTAACAACGCACATTAGACAACGCTTTTGTATAAAAGCGCTGTTATAAGTGAATAAAAAAACACGGAAAATATATAAAATAATCAGTAAAAGAACTGCTAAACATATGACCTTAGACAACGCTTTTAAAAAGCGCTACTAAAGGATTGCTTTAGAAAGCGCTTTATCATAAGCGCTGGTAAAGGGCCACTTTAGACAGTGCTTTAAGAAAGCTCTGTCTAAAGTCATAAAAAATTAAAAAAAATAATAGAAAAGCGCTGCTAAAGGTCACTCTTAGCCAGCGCTTTTAGAAAGCGCTGCCTAAGGTCCATATTAGCCAGCGCTTTTAGAAAGCGCTGTCTAAACCCTTATAAGTCAGAATTAAAAAAATAGAACCTTTGTATTCACAATATCACGAAAATAGAAACCCTTTCCCTCGCGAAACCTATTTTTTGCTCTGTCTCAAAACGTCCTCCACCATTCGCCGTCGTACCATCCTCCACTGTCTCGCTCCGTTTCGCTCTATTTTCCTCCACCCTCCCCGTCTGGTTCTCAAGGTATGTTCTTTATTAAAAATGTGTTTAACTCCATTGAAAATGTGTTCTTTAGAATTTTTATCATTTAGCATTTTTATCATTTTTTGGATATATAACAACATTTGGTAGGGCTTGATATACAACATCATTTAGCATTTTTAGCATTTGGTAGGGCTTGATATATAACAGCAACATTTTTAGCACTTAGCATTTTTAGCATTTTTTGGATTCTTGGTTCTATGTTTTGGAATATAAAACATGATATATAAGATGGTGAAAGATGATATAAAAGTTTATGTTTATGTTAATTTTTGGCATCGTCATTTTATATATATTTTTTGACTCACTTCTGACTCGCTTTTATATTGGGTTTATGTTTATGTTTATTACATGTTATTAGATGGCTACTAACGACGATCACCCACGTGATGTTCTGTGCATGATGGAGATAAGGTCGTTAGTAAAACGGAAATGGAATACAGAAGAGGAATAACAATAATGAAGAGAATAATACGGGATAGAGACCAAGGCATAAAGTATGAAGTGTATTGGAGCCAAGAAGGCCAACTCATTGAGCCTAACGGTTCAACATTGACAAGTTATCTCGGCTCTGTGGTAAGAAGAGAAATTCCAATCACATGTGAAGATTGGAGAGCAATAGTGTTGAACGACGATAAAGATAAAATATGGAGTGAGATACAGGTACCATATGTGATGTTAATTGTATTTAATAACGATTATGTCTCTAAATTACTTATACTAACGCACTTTGTTTATGATTTTCATAGAGGTCGTTCATCATTGAGGATACAAGGAGAGATTATATTCTTAAATTGGCCAGGAAACTACATAGAGGATTTAGAGCTTTCTTCTCAAACAAGTTTCTAAGGGATGCAGATAAATTTTTTGTTGATGCAGAGCTTCCAAGGAAATATGCTGATTTAATTATAGCTGAAGAATGGGAAACTTTTAAATCGGAAAGTACCCAAAAATTTGAGATTTTAAGTGTTGTAAATCGACAACGAGCATCAAGTCCAACATATTCATACAGAAAAGGTCGTATGGGATATGCACGATTACAACAATCTATTGTAAGTATCTATAAATTGCAAAGTATCTATAATATATACACACTTATATTTAATCATGTTTTTTGGCTTAATGTGTAGCTAACAAAAGAGAATAGTTCTGAAACATCTCTTCCGGAACACATTTTGTGGAAGGAAGCACGTGTGTGTAAGGATGGAGCTGTTGAAGAAAAAGTTCAACAAATTTTCGAGAGATGTGTAAGTATAACATTACTTATTTAATTACATCATATTTTTATTTATTTAATTACATCATTCTTTTATTAACATATCATTCTTTAATTACAATATTTATATGAATTTCAGGAGAGTCTTTCCCAGTCTATACCTCCAGACGAAGATACTGATTGCAGGAGAATACTCTCACGAGCATTAGATATTCGTGAGTATTCTGGTCGGGTGAGGGGGTAAGGGATTTGGGATCACTCTAACATTCTTGAAAAAAAATAAAGACAAAATCTCCAAGCAATAAAGAACTGCAGGAGAAGTTGGAAAAGTTACAACAAGAAGTCTATAAGCCGAGAAAGAAAAGGAAATCGATCAAGCTACAGGCTTTAAAGATACTAGTGACAAAGCTAGTATCAATGGTAACTTTGGACAAAATATTCCCGAGGTAATTATATACCATCTTTATAAATTATAAAACCATGTTTATTAACTATATAACCATGTTTATTAATTATATAACCATATTTATTAAATTATAGGGCATTTCCCGGTGTCAACTCTATTTGTCTACACCGACTTATCAGATGGTTGGCAAGGGAAAAGTGTATAATATCTAGGGAGAAATGCTTCACCATAGACCCTTCCCAGAGGGATTTTTGAAAGTATTGGTCGATGTCGTTTTAGAGGGGGGGTGCGTTGTTACCACTACCTGACGATGTGGCGGATGCAACATTGGTGGCGGATGCAATAGGATCATTTGTTGCATGGCCATCAAGCCTCATTTGCGTAGATAATGAGGTATGCTTAAAATTGTTTACTATTCAAATTTTTTTATGGCAATTATACTTACATTTTGTTTACATGGTAATGTTAGACTCTCATTAAATCCATTCCAAAAGATAAGGGGATTAGGCGGGATACCGAGTCAATTGCATCATTTGAGGTAACACAATTATATGACATTATGCTATGAGAAATGCTAATTTGTGACTTTATACTTTCCCTAACTAATTATATGATAACTAGATTCATGCTAAAGAGACTGCACAACTCAGTAGGGGTAAGGCGCTTGAAATTAGCAACATTTCGACACAAAAAAAGAGTGTTGCTAAGAAGACTGTGGCACACAAAAAAACTACTGCTCAGTTCAGGTCGTGCCTTCGGACATATTTAGGAATTATAGATATTCCGGATGGTGGTACCCGACTTATATCTATGAGTGCAAATATCTTTGGTTTTGAATATTTTGAAGAAATTGGTAGAGAGGACATGGAGCAAGTTTTTAGGCATTTGGAATTAGGCCTCGGTGTTATCGGTATATACATCAGGTATACTCCGATCAACTTTGTTTAATTAAATGAACAATTTAATCCCTTATTTCATTGAATATAGTATAATGTTAATCATGTTTTAATTTAAGGTTTATGTATGACAACATTGTGCGCCCGCGTGGATTAGAAGCAAGATTTGGCTTCTTAGCTCCCAACACTGTCAATTTCGGGTTGATTGTAACGAGACCAGATGATGTCATATCATATGTAATAGGTTTATTTATGGCCAGTAAAGATACCGAGAAGTTGTTCTTTTTTCCATATAATATTGGCAACGGGTTAGAATTTCATCCTAACTTGATCTATTATAATTTTCCGTTTTTGTCCATTGTTTAATCTTTGTTTAATCTTACAGTGGACACTGGTTATTGGTTGCAATTAATCCTATGAGAGAAACTATGCATCATCTGGACTCGTTATACAATGATTGGTCAACATATCCAGATTTGAAACAGATGATTGACACGTAAGTGTTTCGCTTCCAAAGAGATATTCAAGTTTATGTTTATGTTTATGTTTATGTTTATGTTTATGGTAAACATATTTGGATTTGTGTTTATGTTTATGATTCTATAGCGTTCTACTTGATTTTTGCTCCCAAAAAGATATTCAAGTACGAAAAAGTAGAGCGAACAACGTTACATGGATCAGAGTGGAGGTATATTTTCACAAAGAGATATTCAGTTTTGCTTACTTTAGTGACGATACTTGATAAAACAATTTAAGGGGTATATCCTGATATATATTCGTATTTTCTTTCCATGTGTAGTGTCCTCGCCAACGTAACGGTATAGATTGTGGCTATTTTATGTTGAGGTTTATGAAAGAAACTATTCTTTTGGATCGATTAGAGTTTCCATCCACGGTATGGATTTCTAACTTATGAATTACATACTATTTTCATATTTTGTGTTTCTCATAAAATGACATATTGTTTTAACTAAATCACATACTATGTTATATTATTATATATGTAGTACTTTGAGGAATTCAATTGTGCACATTAATCAAAAGATCAATTGGATGAACTTATAGAGGAATGGTGTCAATTCATTATCGGGTTGAGAATTTTATAAGCTAAGGTATATTGTCTTATTTCCTTTGATGAGAACTTTCGAGTTTTGAGTATAAATAAAATTCGAATAAAGTGCAACGTTAATATTATCATGTTATGAATTTTGATCATTTTATTTTTTTTCCAAGTTTGTAGGTACATATGTGTAGAAGATAAAGCTAAGATATTCATGTTGTTATTGTTTCATGAGAATTCTCGAAGATAGAAAGATGTATAGATGTAAATTCAATTTTGAATATTTTAGGCATTTTACCTTGTATCATAAATTTTATAAATGTTATTGTCTATATCTTGTAGAATTTTAACTTGTATCATAACTTGTAAAAAGATGTATAAATGTTGTTGTTGGTGTTGTCTTTATTGGAATGAAGCTACCAAATATGGAGCATAAAAGATAATTCTGAAAACCTGGATCAAAATATTGGAATGAAGCTATCAAATATTGGAATGAAGCTACCAAATATGATAAAAATTCTGATTAAAATAGATAATTTATTAAAAAAAAATTGTAAATAATAGACAGCGCTTTAGGAGAAAAGCGCTGTAAAAACTTTAAAAAAAAGCGCTGCCTAAAGTCTGAAAGTGCTGTCTAAAGTGGGGGAATAGACAGCGCTTTCAAAAGAAAGCGCTGTCTAAAGCCTACCTGGAAAAAATTACAAAGCGCTGTCTAAAGTGGACATAAGGCAACGCTGTTACATTGAAAAAAAGCGCTGTCTTTTCTTTTAGCAGTGCCGCTTTAGGCAGCGCTTTAAAGTGCTATTAAAGGCCAAAAAAAGCGATGTCTTTTCCCTTTTTTGTAGTAGTGATCATTTAGGACATTAGTAAGTAATTACAAAACCCATATACATTTGTTCTTAAATCATTATTCAAAGGACTCTTTGTGCATATAAATCCTTTAATAAGCTCCCAATAAAACACAACTAATGCAGCTTATCCAAGTTCTTCCAAACACCTGAATGATATGGATAGAAATAAACTCTCACATACTCTCTTAAACACAATGTTCAGAGTGCAGAAATGCACAACTCCTAAGATAAATACTCATTCTCCTGTCAAAGTATTCACCACCAGTCTCATGCATAACCTCAACAGAAAATAGACAAATACTCAACTCCCATCAAAGTATTTATCATTTGTCATATAAGACTACCTTCTCACACAAGGTAGGACTTGTGGTCTGACATTCTTCTCCTGCACACATTTGGCACCTACTGAAGACATTCATACATACCACAAATCATTCCAGATTAGGTCAGTGGCTTAACCTTCAACTCCACTCTGGACAACAACCTCCTTTGTTGAAGGAGTAAAACACACCTTGACTCAAACACATGGATTTAACCATTAACTATGGTATGGAGATACCATAGTAATCCATGACTCTTACAGGGAACACAAGAGGATCAACCATCACTAGCTGATCAGCTTGCACCACTAGATCATACATACATACAAAACCCTGCATATTACACATCTCAAGAATCTTCTTCTTAAAATTTTTAAAATTCAGACCTCCTGTCTAACTTTGAGATGTTGGATGCCATCCTTCTGCACCTAAAAAGGAGATTCCCTCTAACAGGTATTTAAAGCAGACTTCAACAAACATGGCAATGTATGATCATCTTACACCACAAGCAGATTTTTCATACTAAGTCTACTACTCCCAATTAATAAGGATTCCCTTCAGTTATTGCAAAACATATGTTCCATTATGTGAGGATACCACATAACTGAACCCTAGTAGAGAGAGGAACTTCCCATATAGATACCAGGGAACCATAATCCTTTGGTCCCAAAAATATTAACTCCTCCATGCTTCAAACAATTGCAATGCCCATCCTAGGTGATTTGGATGACACTTTCAAAGTACAAATAACAATCAACCTTTGAACTCAGATTGAAACAACTCCAATGCACACAGCCCTTGGATGGATTTTCCATAATAATAGAACAAGAGTTTGATGCTCTCATAGACTTGAAAATAGATTTCAAGTTATAGTAAATAACCTCTATCTTATTTATGAGAAACAACATCATTCATATTGAGAAAATTAAATTCTCAATCCAAGGATGTCAAGACATTATGTCTGGCGTTTCTTCAAGATCTTCTAGCTTCAAATTAAGGACTCTCCCTTATTAACTGCTAAGTATTCCTTGATAATGATATAATGGTTGCACATCTTTTAGTTGGTACATGCAGATTACTTTCCTCAAACAGAATTTGTTCTATGACCATAAACAAGATTCCATACATCTGGATCCTTTGATCAGAAGGATATACCAGATGTCAGAGAGAAAGTTCTTGACACTTTAGCTTGTCCTCCATATGTAAAGGATCTGGATGAGATACCCTTATCAATCCTCCACAGGAAAATAGAGCACAACCACTACACTCCAACTCACTTAGATCAGCAATAAACTAACCTAATGAGTATCCAATATGTCGATTATGTCCTGACCAACACACTTTATCTAAGATATGTTTCTAGCCAAGAAACTTCTTAGACATAGATGCTTCCTTTTCCAGATCGGGAGTGGGTTCTAAACATAAGTAATTTAAAACACATTTGTTTAGCACCCAAGCATCTGCTAAGCCCTACCTTTATCCAACAAGATTCTGCACAATCTTCTAGTTTGATGTTCCAACATCTAGTAGGACATCAGTTCCCTTCACAAGGAACACACCAAGAGATCCTTTATCAAAGCCTTGTAGATAGGCCTTTTGGGGTTGGAAGCAAAAATAAATTTCCTTTAACTTTCTTCAAATCTTGTTTTAACAAACTCATATACAAGTGCCTTTATAAGTGGACTTTGGATAAACCTCAAGTATATTGGGCAACTCTAATAAGCTAGTAGAACCAATCCTCAAGTATCACCACACCATGGGATATACCTTCAAAGGAAACAGAGTGTTGCAACCTTAACACACAAAATCACCATGATCCATCAGATATATATATATATATATATATATATATATATATATATATATGCAGCGAAACACAAATCAAAAAACTCCTCAACATTCTTCAGGCATAACATAAAGCCCTTGCACACAACACTCCAGGCGCAAGCAAAAAAACCTTTGGTTTGAAAATAAATCAAACCAAAACAACAGCTCACCGTCAAAGCTATAGGCCTGAAAATAATAGACAGGTTCAAAACAACCCTGTCATAAACATTCCATCCTCCACTTCAACGGACCATTCAAACAAAAATATGAACTCTCCAAGTTCAAATAGCTTTTTAGTAGATATCTCCTTCCTTGACCATGACCGGAAAGTATCATCCGAGGATGTCACCCAGAAACAA
This sequence comes from Vicia faba, assembly GCA_948472305.1. Taxonomy (NCBI): domain Eukaryota; kingdom Viridiplantae; phylum Streptophyta; class Magnoliopsida; order Fabales; family Fabaceae; genus Vicia; species Vicia faba. Next base: position 1,282,489,496 of record OX451740.1, on the reverse strand, counting down.
AACATGATGCCTGCTCTGATACCAATTGAAATTCTGGTATGACGGAACTCATATGTCCTATGACATGTTGAGACATCTAATCTGACACAAACATTACGACAATGTATAAAAATTAAAAACACTACTGAAAATCATAAACAACACACCATAATTATTAACCCAATTTGGAGCAACTCTCCTACTCTGGGGGCGTACCAAGGCAAGAACAAATCCACTATGATAGTATCAATTCGAAGCTAAACTCATATATTTATAACTTATCACTTAATCACTACTCGTTTTATATTTCTATCTAAGACTCACCTAGATATGAGGCCCTCCTCTATCCCTCTTCAATCACACACAGCGATTGGACACAAAACAGGAAGACACACTTCCATGATAACAAAACAAAAGACACACTTCCATGATAATGCTTAGCTAATACTCTTGACTAAGAACACAACTTGGAGTTTCTTACAAGCTTCCTCCAAGAAAAAACTCAACTCATTATTTCACAGCTTCTGAGTGAGTAGACAATGACCATCTCACAACCCGAGTGGTTCACACATATCAACTCTCCTAGAGATCGGCACAAAGACAAAGCCCTGGACTTATACATCTTGAACCCGTGCCTTTCCTAGGTTATAAAGACTTCTATTTATAACCTATACCCAACTAGATTTGGGCCTTTAAATCACATCTCTTTGGCTGTTACAAATCAGTGGTAACTTCTGCTACAACAAGCTATTTGATAATTAGTTTCCTATAATATCTCCATATTTAGAAACTGCATATTCTTCAATATTCTGACTTGATTCTTCTTGACCTTTAAAACAACGTCACATAATATTGTATAATATTCCCATAATATTCTGCATCTATTAAATCATAACTGATTCCACTAATTCAGCCCAGCTTAGGTGTGATGTCGTATGCTCCGACATGTTATTCCAGATGTTGAAACACTTCAACTCAACATGTCCTAGCATAAGATAAGACTTCTTTCTCAACATGTTCCTGTTAGCAAGTTAACACATCATATCTAACATATTGCTGCTATATTTGTTTTAAAAAATTAATGCCAATCCTTAAAACTATGGAACTTACAAAAAGAAAAAGGAAGGAGAAACCAATGCATTGTATATCCGGAAAGGAAAAGGCATGGCTCATTAAGAGTCAAGTCATTAGGTTGTTGTTGCAACTATTCCAGCTGTAGGACCCCAATGGCAAGCCTATGTACCTCGTCAAGGAAATCAACAACCAACGCTGAGACAATCTCCGAGAAAGTTTGATGCACTTCCTATATCTTATACCAAACTGCTACCTTGTCTACTCGATCTGAATTTAGATGAGCGGCACACTTTGAATGTTAATCCCAAAATATTTTCACCAAATTTAGATGCTAATTCCCAATGTGAATTCCATTCTGGAGGACAGGGTCATAACATTGAAAATTGTATTGCTTTTAAGCACAAGGTACATGCACTACTACAAAACGCGTAAACAACAATGCCATGGTGACCACTGTTCTTCCCTACACCGTGGTGACATCTCTAAACTAAGGAACTACCATATTATTTTTGTTTTTTGATTTAAAATTAATTTTATATAACAACGGTTAATGAGCCAACCGTGGTGAAATAGTCAAGATGTCATGGGTTTGAACCTCGACGCCATTATATATATTATTCCATTAACATAAATGTGCGCTGTTGTACCCCAAAATTGGCCCTCTCATTTATCAAATATTTTCTCACAAGATCTCCTTTAGTTCAAGACTACACCAGGGTTGATCAGCTCAAGACACCTCCTTAAGCACTGATGACTGAATTTAGGGTTTGAGATTTCACAAGGATAATTGTACTTTTAATTCCTCATATGACTTTTATGGATCATCATGGACCCTCAAGATTGCTCATGTCAATTTTCAAGTCTTGGATCACATTTTTGCCCAGTCAATTAATCAGTTGACCTAAAAATCAACTGTATTGGGGAAAAAGTCAATTGTGGCCAATTTACAGACAAACTTCATAATTTTTTATTCATATCAACATTATGAACTCCTATATGTCATTTGATCAATTTTGGACCATAATTTCTCAAGAAATTTGATCAGATCATCAAAAGGGCAAAATGGTCAAAATTAGGGTTTTGATTGAGAAAAGGCAATGTCTGATTTTTGACATAGCAAATGGTTGATTGGTTGGAAAAATGATCTCAAGGATTCAATTTCATCATTTTTACCTAATGACATGACTCAAAACATTGCTCAAGGTCATTTGATTGATAGTTGATTTTCAATCAACTGATCAAAAGTCAATTGTACACTAAAAAGTCAAACATTGACTTTTTGGTCAAAATAAAATGTCAAAGATCACAACTCATCAAAACATGTCAAAATATGAAACTTGTTCATCAATAAATCAAAAAGTCAAGATTTCATTTTGAAAAGTCAAAGTTTCCAAACTTAGAAATTTTTTTAAGTGTTGAAAACTTCATATTTTTTCACAACTTTGAGCCAATTTTTCACCATGATGCAAGATGATTCAAAGGAAACTTTAAACATGAAAGTTTTAGATCTCAATGAGATATAAAACTTTTCTTTACACAACTCCTCCTATAAATGCATGTATTTCAAGTTATTAATCCATGAAATCATGGTCTTGAAACTAAACACTTAGTGAAAATTTTGCCCTAGTTTAGGCACGATTTTGACCTAACTTTATGGCAATTTTTCACATATTTCCAATATGAATTTTCAAAAATTTCCAACATAGAGGATGTTATAAGCTTTCCAAAATGTCCAAGAACTCATTCAGATCATGTTTGAGCAAGGAGAATCGAAGGCAAGAAGTTAGGGTTTCATTCTTGAATTACAAGTCATTTTTTGATGAACACATAATGCAATTTCAATGTTAGGATACATAATCTTGCTTTGAAGGCCATCTAACTTGTGTATCTATCCATCATTAATGGATTACACAGACTTTTGAGCTATAATCCAAGTGGTTTAAGCTTTATCCAATTCACATTGCCATTTTGGGAAGAAGGTGAAGAATACCATTCTTAAAAAGCAAGCTTTATGCATAAAGTTAATTCTTGAGCCTCTAACTTGTTCCCTCTGATCACAATCCATCTACAAAGTTAGAAGAAAGTGTGTCTAAAGCATAACCACTCTATCTTAGCAAGTACACAAGACTTTGAAACTTGGATTTCTCAAAAAAATCACATGTTATGCTTAAACTTGCGATTTTGAATTCTGATCAACAACAAGCTTCCAAATTTGTTGCTTATAAATAAAGGCAATATTTGTGAGCTAGAACACGATCTTAAGCACCCTGAAACACGCCAAAACTCCCTCAAGCCAGAAATTGCACAAAAAACTCCATTGATGCACAGTGCCCCTGTTCAATCTTCTTAAACCTGAGGATGTAGATTGACTTACTTGCCTTTCATGATCCGAAGGTGGAAGATGATTGAACACTAGAGTGCCCTGAAATTTGCACTCGTATGAAGTGGTGCTTGTCTTATGATGTCGGGAATGGGCTTATAGATGCCATTTGGAGATTGGTGACGGAGGATGGGCTTAAAGATGCCTTCCGAAGGAGTGTCGATTGCATAAGAGATTACTTTGAGAGAGCTTATATACCTGTTATTGAGGAGGACTACGCTCGGGAATGCTAGTCTCTGTCTTGGTAAAAGTTGAATTTTAGGAGCTTTGGTCGTCCGTTATTCTACTGGGGAATCGTCTGTTGGTCGAAGAGGTGAAAATGAACTACTATCTGGTCGTGATCCAGGCTTCATAGTGATAAGATCGACTGCTATATGGTCGTGCTCCAGGCTTTACAGTGACTTAATGGGGAGATGAGATTAAACTTGTTATCCGGTCATTTTCTAGACTTCGCAATTTCTCAATTCTTATCTGGTCGTACTCCATGCTTCAGAAGGAATTAAGTTGTTATCCGGTCGCATCCGGGCTTCAACTTGAATTTAGGGCACACTAATATCTGGTCGATTTCGGTCTTCTTAGTAATTGGCCAGGTAAACTACTATTCGGTCGAATTCCGAGCTTCACAGTATCCCATACTGTTATCTTGTCGATTCCAGGCTTCAGTCCTTTGCCACTATCGGTCTTAATCCAGCCTTCGCAACTTCTTACTTCTTATCTGGTCATGTTCTAGGCTTCATAAGAAATCAAGTGGTTATCCAGTCGCATCCGGGCTTCCATTTGGTTTTAAGGCTTACTAATATCCGGTCGATTTTCGGGCTTCTTAGTAACTGGCCGAGTAGACTGCTATTTGGTCGAAATCCAAGCTTCGCAGTGTCCCTTACTGTTATCTGGTCGTAATCCCAGGCTTCAGTGTCTTTTACCGCTATCTGGTCGTAATCCAGGCTTCACGATGTCTTATACCATTATCTGGTCGAATCCGGGCTTCATGGTGTCCTGTATTGCTATCCGGTCGATTTCCAGGCTTCACAATACCTTGTTAAGCTGTTTTCCGATTGATCTCTGGGCTTCACCGCTTGTGTTTATGATATACCACTATCTGGTCGATTCCAGGCTTCATGGTGTCTTTGTACTTCTATCTGGTCGTAATCCAGGCTTCACAATAACCCGCATTGCTATCTGGTCGTTCTCTAGGCTTCATAATAACTTGTTGGGGATTAAACTATTATCCAGTCGAATCTGGGCTTCATAGCTTAAATTTAAGATAAACCACTATCTGGTCGATTCCAGGCTTTGCGGTATTTTGATACTGTTATCCGGTCGTTCTCCGGGCTTCACAATATGAGGGAGAAATTAAGATACTATCCGATCGGACCCGGGCTTCATAGCTTGAACTGGAATAGAAATTTTAGCACCGATTTGACTGAACCATAGAAAACTTGTGAGAATTTGATTGTATCTTTCCCTAAAAGGTAAAGAGTTAGTGGTATGTAATGTCATGATGTATGAAATGTATTGAGAAATGATGTTCTCAAAATAAAGAAGATCGTGTTGTATGATGCGTATGCACATGCCATGATGTATGGATATGTAATGTTCTTGTGATGTTTTCTAGCTGGGGAGAATAATTCCTGGACTGCTGTTGGAGAATATAAAGAGTTGAGTTCTTCATTCTAGCTGGGGATAACGACCGGAGATGATTTGAGAATAAATTGGCGGGAGAATAACTCTGTTGGAGAATAAACTGGCGAGAGAATGACTTTGTGGGGAAGAGATACTATGTCAGAAGATCTGCTGATTTAGAGAAATAACCTCGGTTGGGGATGAATTACCGTTGCTGGTGATAATGGGCCTTGTTGGGGATTGAGTTTCTACTTGTGGAAAAAATAAACTCCACTGGGGATAGTCTTCCATTGTTGGTGATAGATGAACTCTTCTTGGGGAGAATTAACACTGACGTTTTTAGATACCTTTTACTCTGCAGGGAGTGTATGTTCCTTTAGTCATTTTCTCAAGCTGGCTCTATCCTTGTACCTGGTGAATAGAGCAACTGTAAGGTTTGGACATTTCTTGTTTGTCCCTGTTCCTGGAATTACGAATAATCGTCTTTTGTTTCGTATGTAAATATTTATGAGCAACGATTATTTTCAAATGCATATATAAAAAATGAATCATTGGACGTCTTACAAAACAAAACAGAAAAAGAAAACACAAGTTTGAAATTTCTTTGTGAAAACGAATTGTATTGATTTTTGAAGTTAGCCTGTAACAGGCGTTTTGTACAAGAGGCTGACGTCCTAGTAAGAGAACGCCACTGAATGATAGAATTTATACAATTTGTGAAAAACAAAGAAAAACAACCATGTGAAAAATCCCACTGGGTTCCAACTCTACTATTGCCTTTATATCTTCGAGCGTCTCATCACTTTGCTACTTGGTTGAAGGTAGATCAGATTGATTGGCGCCGTCCGAGCCTGATAGTCGATACTGAAACCTGGTTGCAAGATGATCCAATGTGACATAGTGTTACGCTTTAATCCCTAATTTTTTCCTGGACCGCCCTTTCGGGTTTTCAGTCCACCGGGATACCCTTTTTTGCCCAAGCCGCCTTTTCAGGTTTTCTACTTGTCGGGTGTACAGTTTTTTTTATTTTCATCCCTTACTTTTGTCCGAACCCTTTTGGTTCGCCGGGAAGCCCTTATTTTTGCCTAGGCCAGTCAACCTAGCGGGTCTTTGATTATGCATAGTATTTTTTCACTATGTCTGCATTGACGGGGTGAGGAAGGTCGTCACCATCCATGGTGGTTAGAATCATATCTCCTCCCGAGAAAATGTTCTTAACCATAAATGGCCCTTCGTACGTAGGGGTCCATTTGCCCCTGGGATCACCTTGCGGTAATATGATGCGTTTGATCACTAGATCCCCGACTTGATATTCTTATCGTCTGACTTTCTTGTTAAAAGCCTTGATCACCCGCTTTTGATACGTCTGACCATGACAAATAGCAGTAAGTCTCTTCTCATCGATTAAGTTCAACTGATCAAGTAGAGTCTGGATCCAGTCATCTTTGCTCAAACCTGCATCCTTCATAATTCGGAGAGAGGGTATCTGGACTTCAATGGGTAGGACTGCCTCCATGCCATATACCAGAGAGTAGGGTGTTGCCCCTGTCCAGATATCTATAGTTCACACACATCCGTACCTTACCATCCTTCTTAGGCACAGGAACAACGTTGGCAACCCACTGTGGGTAAGAAGTAACAGCTAGAAATCTGGCGTCAAACTGTTTCATGACCTCAGCTTTGATTTTCTCAGACATCTCAGGGCGCATACGGCGAACCTTCTGCTTTACCGAAGGACAGTCTTCTTTGGTTGGCAGGCGGTGTACCACAATGTCAGTGTCCAAACCAGGCATATATTCATAAGACCAAGCGAAGATCTCAACATAGTCGTGTAGCATCTGTATCAACCATTGCTTGACACTAGGCTCCAGCTTTGCACCTATCTTGACCTCTTTCTTGTCTTCCTCTGTACCCAAATTTACTGATTCCATTGGCTCTTCATGAGGCTGTATGGTCCTCTCTTCCTGTAGTAACAGTCTAGCAAGTTCCCCAGGCACTTTACAATCATCCTCACCTTCGTCCTCAGCTTGGTTGATCAGATTTTCGAAGTCATAACTGGCAGTAGCAGAGTCGTTATCAATGGGATCCATAGTGGTTGTGGATCTGCATTATGATATGTGAGTGTGTGTAAGACAATAGCTGTTTTGATAAAGTGAGATAGAAAAGAAAAAACAAGGAGCGTAAAATTTGTAATGCAAGAAAACGTCCAATGATTTATTGATGATATATGAAAATGGAAAATAATAAGCCTTCACAAACAAAGCCAAGGTGCCTCAAGCAAGGCACCGGGCCGTAAAATTTCAAACTGTCTGTTACAAATCTCAAAACAAAAGTCTATTACTGTGTAATAAAAGAAACGGGCACGAAGTCTTTCGCCATCCAGTTGTTCAATCCACTGTTGGTAGTCGGGTAAATCCAACTGTCGATATCTGACTCTTCTTCATCATCCTCAATTGCATTCACTCCCTGATTACTGATGTGTAGAGGAGGTCTTCCAATCCGCGCGTGCCGAACAAACCTTTGAGCCTCTGCAGTAAAGCCCCAACCAAACTTGTCAGTTTTGTGTGTGAAATTAGGGAGCTGACCCCAATTTGCATACCCACCTTTTTCAATTACATCCCTGGCATCCTTGAGGGAAGCCTTCTTCATCGGAGGTTCGTCAACAGTGACTTCAGTTGACGCCAAAGTCTGGGGGACCTCTTCAAAGTTCTAACAAGGGGTTTCGATTAATTCCCCATCCATCTCCACATAGCGAAAGGAATTAAGATGACTCACCATGTACTCCTCTTCTCCTCGCACCGTAAAAATCTTCCCCTTTACTGGATATTTCAACATTTGATGGAGCATAGAAGTCACTGCCCCAACCTTATGAGTCCAAGGGCGACCCAGCAGGCAAGAATATGATGGTCGGATATCCATCACGTAGAAAGTAGATGCAAAAGTCTGAGAGCCAACTTTAACAGGGACGTCCACCTCCCCGTGCACCATCTTTTTCGACCCGTCGAAAGCCCTGACCATAATATTACTCGGCTTTAGAAGTAAACCTTCACAGTCTAGACGGTCTAATGCTTTCTTTGGAAAAACATTCAATGAGGACCCAGTATCCACCAGTACGTGGGCCATAGTAGTGCCCCTACACTCGATCGAGACGTGCAGAGCATCATTGTGATTTCTTCCTTTAGCAGTCAGATCTGCGTCCGAGAAACGCAACCCGTTGTCGGCAGTCAAACTAGCTACACAATCTTTGAATTGCTCGGCAGAAGTTTCCTGCGGCACATGCGCAGTTTTGAGGAAAGTAATTAAAGCCTTTGCATGGGCTTACGAACACAATAACAAGGACAACATGGAGATTTTTGACGGGGTCTGCCCCAGCTGCTCGACTACGTTGTAGTCGTTCTTCTTGATAGTCTTCAGAATTTCCTCTATATCCTGCTTAGAGGTTTCTACAATGATCTTCTTAGGTGCCTCCATCCGGGCAGGCTCACCTGTGATTTCTTTGCCCCGAGCCCCAGATGACTCGGTGACAGGGGTGGTAACTGGAATAGGAACTGGTACAGTAGCTAATGTACTAGCAGACGGAATGACAACAGGTTTATGAACAGTCGGAGGGGAAATCTCGGGAGAAAATAGTCTTCCACTTTTGGTGACCTTGCTAGCCCCGAAAATATTGCTAATATCAGCATCAGCTTCTTCAATCTTTAAGTCTTTCTTAACTCCATGGTAATACACATCGGCCCCATAGTGCTAAGGGACAGCCTTATCCGAAGTGTATGGGATAGGACCAGGGATAGTAATGATTAACGGAGTGATTCTTGGAACGGGTGTAATCCTAACAGGCTTTCTCGATGAAGCCTTGGAAGGATTGGCGGAGATGGTTATGATGGCAACATCTTGAATTGGAACCAACGGAATCATAATCTTCTCGAACAGGATCTCTTTGTTATCCATCAGGCGCTGAACACCTGATTTCAAAAAGTGGCAACCGACAGGAAGAACTGAACACAAATGGAAACCTTCGCCACAACCCGGAAATAAACTGGCCAACAATATATTCTTCTTAATTGTCATCAAAGGAGTAGAAATTTCTTCCACGTAGGTTATAAATAAATCATACTCCACAACATTTACTCAATGACCATGCTTACGCATGGGAGCAGTTATGACGTTGGGCTTCTCTGGAGTATCAAACTCAATCTCTTTAGCTTCGTTCAAATCTTGTACCTTATTTTTCAAGGCCCAACAATTGTTTGTATCATGACTTGGGCCATCAGAGTGATAGGTGCAGTGGGCATTCGAGTTATACAACGGAGATATGGTGTTGGGATTCTTCGGGGCTTCCCTCAGAGTTACCAGGTTGGTCTTTAATAATTGTGGTAGAATTTGAGACAAGGTCATATTGAGCTGAGTGAACTGTCTTTGTGGTATTTCCACCCTTTGTTGATTGTTGCATTGTGGAGCAACGACGGGTCTTGATATCACTATTGCGTTTACTGCTTGATGGTGTTCATGTCTGCTTTGGCTCCTTGAGCCGTATACTGCACTAGCTTCTTTCTTACCAGTGAAAGGCTTCTTTACTGCACTTAATGAAGTATCCTTTTGTATCTTACCACTTCGGATACCAGCATCTACTCTCTCCCCAGTCAAGATCAACACAGTAAACCCAGATGACGAACTTCTGATCAGATGATTGAGAAATGGACCAGATAACGTCCCTAGAAACATGTCAACCAACTCCCTATCAGACAAAGGGGGTTGGACTCTTCCAACCAAATCTCTCCACTTCTGAGCATAGTCCTTAAAACCTTCACTTGCACCCATAGACATACCCTGAAGCTGAGTACGAGTGGGAGCAAGGTCGGCGTTATACTGATACTGCTTGTAAAAAGCAGTGGCAAGGTCCTCCCAGTTTTGGACGTTAGCTCCTTCCAATTGATAAAACCATTCAAGCTGAGTCCATGACAGACTATCTTAAAAGAAATGTACCCACAAATTTCTATCAGCAGTGTAAGGTTGGATTTTCTAACGTACGAGCCGAGATGGAGTTTTGGGCAGGATACTCCATCGTACTTAGCAAAAATCGGAGCTTTAAACTTATGAGGGATCACCACCCCAGTTGCCAGTCCCAGTTCTTCAAAATCCAAACTAGGGATCTTCTGACACTCAATAGCACTCAGCCGGTCTTCAAGTTGTTTGTACCTATCCTCAGCTGGAGGATACTGTTCTTCATCATAATCTGTATCATTATCAAAAACTGCAGGATGGGGCCCTTTTCTTCTTCTTGGTCCTCCTCTCCTTTGGATGAAAGAGACAGATCAAATTGTTGTTTCAGCCTATCCCCAAACCTTTTACCCATACTCAAAAGAACAACCTTCTTCTTCTTCTTCTCCTTCTCTTTCTCTTTCAGGATGAGAACTTTCAAATCCTCTTGCCCTTTAGCCAAGCTTAAGAACATCTCTTGGAATTGGGCATTTTGCGCCTGAAGATCTTTGATAGCTTGATCAGAAGACATAACTGCTGAAATAAACAGCGAAGAAGATGAGAAACCTGTAATGGTACTTGTGATGGTGTGCATGATAATGGGATGCGTATGTAATGATTTCAAAGACTTTGGGAGATTTAAATTTGTAAAACAAAAATAAAACAAACTTTATTAGATTAAACTTGTAAGAAGGTTCAACAATTCCTTTGAGGCGTTACAAGGAAATAAAATGGAACACAAATCTAAACTAGAAAAAGCAAAAATCAGAAATCCCATGGACACTTCCCCTTCGTGCTGACGTAGTCATTGATCGTCATTTCATTATCAAGTTGCCTGGTGAGCTTCAGGATCTTCCTTTCTCGCTCATGGTACTTCTCTCGGTAGGTATCCCTCTCCTCCTTCAGCTGAATCTAGGATCTCTTTAATGCCCCAAGATCAGTGGGCATGTAGGGATAAAGGATTGTATAAGGAATTCCCTCTTCATTGGTGGGCTCCACAATTACTGTAAACACGACTTCATAAGGCATCCCAAGCTTCTAAGCTCGAGCTCGGACCCACTGGAGATAAGGCTGCATAGGGAGAGAAGTCCTTGGTCCTAGCTCTTAAGGGTCAGATCTATTCACCATGCCCCAAGCTCGTATAAACCTCCAGCGGTGCTCGTCAACGTCCTCCTTGTAGTCAAATGCGATATCTGTAAGAAGTAACTCATGAGGACCGTCTCTCCGAGCATGACCAAACTGTCGCAAAGCTAAACAAGGATTGTAGGTTATTCCTCCTCTGATTCCGAGCAATGGGACATTAGGGTATCCCCCACATCGATCAATGACAACAGTGCTTTCCATAGCCTTGGAACTCCACAAAATGTCTGTATGGGAAAGAGACATTATCCTATAAGACCATCCTAAACCTTCCTCATTCTTTAACACGGACTTGGGGAGGTGCAAAATAAACCACCTCACAAGAAGCGGCATGCAATACATGAGGGTTCCTCTTCCTCGCACAGTACGGGTATAATGGGCATGTAAGATATCACCTAGAAGACTAGGTACAGGATTGCGAGACAGGAAGATCTTAACCACATTCACATTTATGAAGGAATCTGGATTCGGGAAAAGAACCAAACCATAGATAAGGAGAGCCAAGATGTCTTCGAAAGCCTGAAAGTCCAAATTATCCCAGAACTGCTGAGCTTGATCTATTAGAAACTTGGCTAAGAAACCTTTAACCCCGCGTGTCTCCCAGTTGGATATTACATCATCCCTTTTCAAATGTAAAGCTGAAGCAATGTCCTCTGGTCTAGGAGCCTCTTCCAAACCTGTGAAAGGCATCTGCTCAAGGATGGATATGCCCAATAAGTGAGAAAACTCTTCCATAGTAGGAACTAGCTGATAATCCGGGAAAGTGAAGCAATGATGCACCGGATCGAAGAACTGGAAAAACACACTCATCATCTGCTCATCAAACCTTGAGGTAACCAAGCTAAGAAGATGACTGTGTCTCCTAATGAATGAAGAAGTATCAGAAACTCTCGAGGCTAAATCTTTGAGTTGAGAAGGTATTTGCACAAAGTTAACTCGGATGGTGTTTCTGCGCATGGAAGCCATAATCTGCAAAACAGAACAAAGATAAATCCCCTCGGTATTTGAAATGGTTAGTATAATGGAGTATGCATGCTACGTTATGATGCATGATGTCATGATAAAACACACAACATGTATAACAAATAATAGACATGGTACAGGCAAAAAAGTCACACAAAAGCCCATAAGTTTAAGGCTTGCATGGGGTCTAGGTACTACCCTCTTGAAGTTCTGTTGGTTTCAACCTGTCCTAATAATAGTAACCGGGTTCTAGAGGTTCTCAATATCACTGACCATCCTCCATCGGTCATGGTTTCAGCTCACTCAATATTTTCTTGCGGCCGAAACTATCTCGAGAGTATGGTCTCAATGAGTGTAACATCGAGTATCAACCAGTTCCTAGCTTTACACCGAGACCGGCTATCTCACTACTTCCTAATGGCCAAGTTGGTCAATTATGGGTTCTAAGGTCAGTTGATGCTTAACGACACATATAGCAGCCCCGTATTCTCCTCGTTTCTCCACAAGGGATACTGGTACCAACCAATGTGCCACATCAACGTAGCTACTGCTTCAATCGTATCGGTCTACACCGTACATTTCCCTCACAGTTTATTGCTACTTACCTAAAAGGTGTCCCCAAATCTGGGTTAGGATCTATAGTAACTCCCAAACAAAACCCTTAAAAGTAAAGAAACCAAAACAAACAAGAGAAGCAAAGATGATGAACTAAATACTAAGGTATACCCACTTATTATTCCCCAGTAGAGTCGCCAGTTCTGTGATACGGTGGCAGAACCGACTATTTAATACTGGTTTGCATTTTGCGTTTTTTGTTCGCAAAATGTCGCGGTAAGCAAGAGTCTCCACCGACTTTTATTTTATCCAACTGGAAAGGAAAAAAGCACAGAAAAATTCCTTTTTCGAGATTTTGAGTACGGGGGGTAGATTATAAAAAGGGAAGGTATTAGCACCTTTATATCCGTGGTTTTCCACGGGCTCTTAGGTACTTGCTCATCTTTTAAAAATTGCTTGTGTGTGTTTGTTTTGAAAAGTTTTGTTTTACTTTATTTTAACCCTTGCTTCTGTCTTCAAGAGTGTTACGAAGTGTTTTTGAAAACTTTGTTTGGAAAAAGTGTAATTGTGAAAAAGTTTAATTTTGAGCAAGTACCTACTAGCATCTACCTACTCAAAAAAAGAATGTTTCTGTTCTTTTTTCCTTTAGACAATGCTATCCTATTTATTTGAGAAATAGGAAGCACCGTCGTTGGAGTTGTAAGGGTCAATTCGAAAGGGACGTACGATCACTAAAGCAATGTTAGGACGTCTTAGTAATAACGCTAGTGTCTTAATATCATATTCGAGGCAACATTTCCGAGGCAACCTTTCTGAGGCAACATTTCCGAGGCAACATTTCCGAACGGGACTTTTGATCTTTGTTTAGACAAGAGGGCAACCACTAAAACACCATATACTTAATGATCGTTTATCGAAGGCAACCGAAGTGAGAGTATACCCTAGGAGTGCACATGTGCGAGTGATTTGATTTCAGTTATTATCTTTGCACATTTAGGGGTTGCTAACCATTTTAAAATTAACATACATTCTTGTCATGCAATCCTATTATCATACATCTAACAATTAATATTTGCGGAAATTAAAATGCGAGAAATAAAACTACGCTATTACAAGGCTTCGGGGAGGGGGAATTATTACATAGCCAAAAACCCGTAAAAGGATAAATAAAAGAAAAAATCCTAATTAAAATATTACATACCATGAGCAATTACATTAATATCGTAAAAAATAATAAATGCGCGCGATGAATCGAGAACGAGGAAAAATTAGGGTTTTGGCCCCGTCTAAACCTAATTGAAAGAAAAACTATTTTTTTTTGTTTTTGATTATTTTGAGAAAATAAGGTTTTAATTAAATAAGTGCAAACCTAATTGCTAATTAATTTAAATTAAGAAAAATAATTAATTTGACCTATTTTTGCATTTTTGTTATTTTATGAAAAGAAATAAAAATACAATCAAGAACGAAACCTAATTTTCTAATTGATTTTAAATTTTTTACAAAAAAGTTAAAATTACCCTAAATATAATTAAACTAATACTAAATTAATTTTGACAAAATAAAATAAAAAAACCTAAATTCTAATTTGATGAAAATTGATTTTATGAGTTTTTTGTAAAAAAAAAAGAATTAAATTTGTGATTTAGAAAATAAATTTAAACAAAATAAATTAAAGAATATAAAAGAAAAGAAATTGGAATGGGCCTGGTTATGCTAGCAATAGAGGGGGTGCTGATTGCAAATTGTTTTAGGCCTAGATATGTTGAGTCCAGTCAACGCGCTGGATTGTGTGTGGCGTTGACTGGAAGGTGCACCATGGTCCTTGCTTGCTGGAGTGCACATCTGGCTGCGTGATGGATCTATTGGCTGGAGATGAGGGTGTATGGAAGACACTTGGATAGGAGGCACGCTGGATCTGAAAAGAAAAATAAACAAATAAAGGTTTGATGGGACCTGGTATCGAACTCAGTTCCTTATGCTTCAAACCATCACCTTGTTGCCATCTGTGCCACACTGCTTCTTTGTTCATAAAATAACAACAATTAATAATATATGTTAACATGAGTTAGTGGATGAAAACAGAAAAAAGTGCGCGCCAGTTTGAATGGACCAATAGTGACTGAACACCTCATCATCTTCTCCAGCGTCCGTCGTCTTAGGTAAAACGACTTTTACCTACAGACGTTCTATGTAGGTATAGCCCATGCATATTTCCAGAATCTCATACAAGCATGATAAATGAAAACTAATGGTACATGTCAGTTCGTCTTGGCCTTGTGAACACCATGGTACCCCTCTTTTGGGCCAATTTTACCTGCATGAGAAAACCCTAAAATGAGCAAGGAAAACCTAGCAATGGTAGATCTCAATATGTGCATCAAAAACTCAATTGAGTATAACCAGAATATTGCAAATACATTAACAAACACATATATGTCATTGAAACGTGCTAATGTTGCGTAAATTGCAAGAATGGATTTTGAGTTTGAAGGGCAAACCGTGGGTCTGTAGTTTGAGTTTCTGGTCGTATGGATGCTTGCAAACGATCTTATCTACTTCAGAGAAGGTCCAGGATACGAATGGTGATCTTGGAATGGCCTAAATTTCCTTCTAACTGCAAGAATAATTTCACCCTTTTTAATGACATTTTTTGAATCTGGTTATGCTCTCTCACACCTCCAACCCTCATGCCTTTGCTTTGGATTTGTTCAATATATATCATAGAATCAATTAGGGTGAAAACTTGCATCAAATCTTGGCCATTTATGAAGATTTGATCATTGATTCACTCTTGCATCAAATCTTTCCAAAACAAGCAAATTCCAATCTTTTTCTGTCCAAACAAGCCTTGCACGATTTGATCTCATTACTAGCTATTCATGGACCTGAAATATGCACAAAATCTCAAGCTTTGACTAGTTTTGATATTTTCATGATTTTATTTTGATTTAAATTGATTTAATTGAAATAAAAATCAAAATAAATGACAAAAATAAAATAAATACAAGTGGGAAGGATCATGGGTCGTGGATCATGTTACCAACTCAATACAAGTACAAAATGTTGGGCCCATTTGACAAAAATTGCAATTTTGGCCACTTTTGACTTTTGCCAATTTTGCAAAAAAGGTCAACTTCACCAATGCATAACTCCTTCAATTTTGACCCTATAGATGTTTTCTTGGACTTTTTAGAAAGCTTAAGATGTCCCCTAAGCAACCCTTTTCGTCTCATCTCAATTGAGTCTTCCATGTTCATGTATGAAGCTTTGACACAAAAGGTGTTTTTGTTGACTTTCCAAAAAGACCTATAATGTCCAAATTCATAACTTCTTGTGAGTGCACATTTTGAACTTGGAAGATGAATATGAATTGTAGGGAATTTCATCCTATTCAAAATTAGCTTTGGATGGGTCATTTTTGATAAAGTATGAGAAAGTTATGCTTGGTCAAAGTTGAGTTGACTTTTCCTACAAAACCCTAATTTAGCAACTTTTGGGTTTTGATGAATTGTGATCAATCCTTGAGGAATCATGATCAAACCTTGATCAAATGGTGAATAATACTTCAAAATGAGGATGTTGACCAAAAATCTTGAAGTTTGACTGTATGTGGGTCACAGTTGACTTTTTCCCTAGCACTGTCGATTTTCAGGCCTTTGAGCAATTGACTGGGCAAACTTTCTCTGCAAGGCTTGAAACTTTGACATGGATGGTCTTGAGAACATATTAGTACAACAGTGAGCATTTGGGACCCTTTTGATTCAAACATCTTGATGCAAACTGAAACCCTAATTTGAGGTAGACTGCCTTAGGAGAGAGTTTGTCTGGTCAACTCTTGGACTTCTTTGAGCAATTTGAGGACCTCATTTGAAATGTATTGAGAAATATGGGAGGGAAAATTTTGGGGTACAACACACAGTTCTGACCTTAAACTTATATCTCTCATTTCCCTCGTGCATTTTCCTTCCTAATCAATCACAAAGCTCTTACACATAAAAAATAACCTATCCCTGACCTTGTTTCATAACTGTAACTCCATCCTCACCAACCTCCATAACCAAAAACAGAGCTCTGCAAGTTGACTTCTCCAGACCATTTCATCCATCCATTGCTCAAGCTAATCATCACATTAGCTTCTTGGGAACTTGAGGAAGCTAACCTGATCATTGCAGCACCATGAATCAAGCTCATTTGCATTTCACGATTTCCAATTTTAAGGTATTTTTCTTGAACTTCTATCTCATTACTTAGGCATTGTTAGGCTTGCATTTGTGAAGATAAAATGTAAACATCATTTCCCTGAAGCTGTACATATCCATAGATTTCATTTATATTGATTGAGCTTAGAGAATTTTAGGTTTGAATCTCTGAAAATATTTAGGTCAGAATTTGGTACTTTTAGAAATTCTCATTCTTCTTTGATTTATAGCTCATGATATTTATATGCTTGAATTCATATGGAAAAATGGAGCAACTTTCATGTTTGCATCTTTTATTTTTGTTGAGAAATGAGCAAGTTACAAGAACTATGGCTGGAGGTTGAAAATGAAGTTCATTTCTGGAACTTGTTTTGTATTATGTATTTATTGTTTCAGTTATATCAACGGATGTATAGCCACCCCAGTGGTAAGGCAGTGCGCTGGTAACCAAGAGGGCTTGGGTTCAACACCCAACACGCTGGCTTTTGTTCTTTTTCACACCTTTTACATTTTTTTTGGTTTCTTTGCAGTGCCTTGGCCCCAGCATTGGACCTTCTTCTTTTTTTTTGCTAACTTTCTAACCCCTGCCTTACTTCAGCACCCCCTAGCCCAAATTTTCATTACTATTTCTTTTTTTTTCTTATTTTATTTTATTTCTTTTTTCCTGTATTATTATTATTATTATTATTATTATTATTATTATTATTATTAATATATTTTTATTGTTATTAATAAAAATCCAAAAAATATTTTATTTATTATTTTTTACACTTATTTAGTTTATTTGTTTTATAAAACTAAAAGAACAAAAATATTTTCTTAATAAATTAATTTCTTTCTTAATAATTAATATTTAGGTTTAGTTTTAACTATTATATTATTTTCTTGCAATTAAAATTAATTTAGAACTTAGGTTTCTTTTAATTAATTAATATTCATATTAATTTTATTAATATAAAACCTTTTCATAAATAAAACCCTAAAAAATCT
This sequence comes from Vicia faba, assembly GCA_948472305.1. Lineage (NCBI taxonomy): Eukaryota > Viridiplantae > Streptophyta > Magnoliopsida > Fabales > Fabaceae > Vicia > Vicia faba. The sequence goes on along the minus strand of OX451740.1, from coordinate 1,282,471,616 downwards.
TTTTTTAGTTAATTTCTTTTCATATTTAGTTTAAGTTAATTTTATTTAATTTTGATTAATCATTTTTCTTAATTAGGTTTAGGTTAAAACCTTTTCATCAAAACCAAACAAAAATCATATTTCTTTTTCCATTTACATTCTTGCATTTTTATCTTCATTTTTTGTACAATATTCAATATGGTTGTAATAATTATTTAGATTTAATTTTATTTCAATTTCCCCATTTGTAAATTTGTACACCCCCTCCCCTAATGATGTAATAGCTTAGTATTTTTATTTTCCACAATTCAATGCTTTATATATAAATGCTAGTAAATTAGGGTTTGTATGGAAAGATAAAATCAATGCTTAGAAAGCCCTAATTCAAGACAAAACAATGCATGTAAATCAATACACTTGCACACTTACACCCTTAGGGTAAATCCACCTTGTTGCCTTATAAAAATGGCCTTGTTACGCATGTAAGATGTCTTAGCAAAAACAAACAAAATACAAGATCATAGTCCCTCGATGATGCTATCAATGTTGTCTTACAAATGATCTTAGTCCCTTAAAAAAATGCTAAGATATCTTACAAACATTCCTAATCATGACTATACGATGACCCTTGCCCCTCCCTTTTTACATGCAGAGATAGGGTTACTTACCAATCCATGGTAAGATAACAATGTCAAAGGAAGAGGAAATAAACAAGAAATACTTTTGAGTAGGTAGAATGTTCCTAAGTTGCTTGCTCATTTTCAAATCAAAACATCCTTGCTATTTTCAAAACAAACACCAACACTTTCAAAACATATTTCAAACTTGAAACATTTTCAAAAGACAAACACTTTGTACGCGTTCTTATAGAAACGAGAGTCATTACAAAGAAGACACATTTTCAAAATACTTTAAAAAAACACACAAAGCACATTTTCAGACAAAAGCAAGTGATCTAGCAAGCAACTAAGAGCCCATAGATAACTACAGATGAAAAGGGTGCTAATACCTTCCCTTTTCATAATCTACCCCCCAAACTCAAGAAAACATCTCTAATGTACTTCCTGTTCTTTTCAACCTTTCTTTTTGGATAAAAGAAAAGTCGGTGGCGACTCTTGCTAACCGCAACATTTGCGATAAAATGTAAAACAACCAAGTCAGTTCTCCCACCGTGTTACAGAACTGGCGACTCTGCTGGGGAAAATTTTAAAAGTGGGGTTACCTTAGGGCTAGATCACATTTACTTGCTTTCATTGTTTGATTTGTTTGCTTTACATTTTTGTTCTTTGTTTGGGTTTGAATCCTCTACCCCGATTTGGCATACCTTATAGGTAAGTAGCAATACATTTTGGTAACTGTGCGGGGTATACCGACATGGTCTAAGCAATAGCTACGCTAGTGTGACATATTTGTGGGTACCGGTAGCCCTTGAGTAGTCAAGGAGAATACGGGGCCGCTGAGTGATGTCATGAAGCACTAACTAACTTCTAGAACCTTTACTTGACCAACTTGGCCATTAGGATGTAGTGAGATGACCGGCTTTGGTGCAGTTCGAAGTTGGTAGATACTCGATACTGCACTCATTGAGGTTTGGTTTTTTGGGATATTTTGATCGCCATTAAAGAGGCTTATGCTGAAACAATGCCCGAGGAAACAAACCAGTGATATTGAGCTTCCTTAGAACTTGGTTACTATTGCTATGACAGGTTTGAGCCAACTATACTTCAAGAGGGTACTTACCTATGAGACCCCGTGCAAGCCTATACCTAAGGACTTGTTTGTTTTGTTTGTATATGTTTACTTGTACATAACATCATAAACATCATAACATCATACTCATACTCACTAACCGTTTCAAGGATTTTTGGGATTTATCTGTGTTCTGTTTTGTAGGACATGGATTCTATTCGCAGTAAAACCATTCAAATCAATATCGTAAGGATCCCTCCTCAACTTAAAGAGTTAGCATCAAGGATTCTTGAGAATTATCCATTTAACAAAAGACATGTTCGCCTCCTAAACTTGGTTACCTCCAACATTGATGAGGATATGATGAAGGTGCTCTTCCAATTCTTTGATCCTCTACACCATTGCTTCACATTTCCCGATTATCAACTTGTGCCAACTTTGGAAGAATTCTCCCAACTCTTGAGGATTCCCATTCTAAATCAACTACCCTTCAATGGTACGGAAAGAGATCCAAAACCAGAAGAGATTGCTCAAGCCCTACACTTGCAAAAATCTGATGTCACAACTAATTGGGAAACAAGGGACTGGTGTCAAAGGTTTCTTAGCCAAGTTCTTGTTTGAGAAAGCTCAAGACTGTTGGAACTACTTAGACTTGCAAGCCTTTGAGGAAATTGTGGCTCTTCTCATCTATGGGATGGTTTTGTTTCCAAATCCTGACCAACTCATAGATGTAAACACCGTCAAAATCTTCATGTCTCGTAACCCGGTACCTACTTTGTTAGGAGACACCCTACATTCTTTTCACTCTCTCACTATGAGGAAAAGAGGCATACTCATGTGTTGTACTCCTCTCTTGGCAAGATGTTTTATTTCGCATCTTCCCCAAACCATATTGAAGAACGAGCAAGGTTCAAGGTGGTCACATAGGTTGATGACGCTCAGACATTCAGATATTCATTGGTGTTCCCGGTCTGTGAAGAATGTTACTATCGTCGACCATTATGGAGAATTCCCTAATTTCCCCTACTTGGAATTATAAGAGGTATCACTTACAACCCCTGCTTGGCCTTACGACAATTTGGTTACGCCCGAAGGGATGGCCCATATGAGATGCTTATTCAAGGGTTTGTATTTGATTACGAGAATGATGATCAAGGTTACCGCCAGAGGTTTATCCGAGCTTGGAGGATGTTGAACAAGATAGATAGCAAGACGTTGGGGCATAAGAATTCTATCCCCCTTGAGCCTTACCTTAAGTGGGTTCGAGCTCGTGCTCAAAAACTTATGATGCCTTTTCCTTCCATCTTACCAGTTATCGTAGAACCTGTTGTGGAAGGAAATGTCCCATACACTATCCTTCATCCTGACATGCCCACCTCTCTCGAAGACTTGCAAAGGGATTGGATATAGCTTAAGGGGGAGAGAGACACTTTCAAGGCCCAATTCTACGCTAGCGAGAAGAAAGTTCTGGAACTCACTAAGCAGCTTCATGAGGAGCGAAGCCTGAACGCCTACATCGCACCAAAGAGGATGCATTCAACTTTTTTATCTTAGAGTTTTGTATTTCTTTGTAAGCCCAAAGAGGCATGATGTATTCAAACTTTGATTTATTAATATAACATGTGTTCCTTTTTTGTCTAAAGCAAATTTAAATCTCTAATTTCCTTGAAATCATTTGCATATGCACCTTCATTCATCATGACATAAAAAAGTTTCTTACAACATGTCTCCTTATCTTTCTACTGTTTATTTCAGTGAGATGGATATAGAACAGACAGTAAAAGATCTTCAGGCGCAGAACGCTCAATTTCAGCAAATGTTCTTGACTCTGGAAAAAGTACAAGAGGATTTGAAAACTTTACTGATCAAAGAAAAGAAGAAGAAAGCAAAGAAGTCAACCGGTGTTTTGAACCTGGGAAGAAGGTACCAAGGGGAAGCCAGACGGACTCTAGACTTCGCAACATCGTCGGTTCAAAAGGATAATCAAGAAGGGAAAGACAAGGAGGTGACTGACCATCCAGAATCTGAAGAGGAAGAAGAGGTTGATTACTCTGAAGAGCAATATCCTCCAGCTGATGAGAAGTACAAACATTTGGAAGAAAGTCTAAGTGCAATGGAGATTCAGAAAGTGCCTGGGCTGAATTTTGAAGAGCTGGGTTTGGTGTCTGGGATTGTTATTCCACCAAAGTTCAAGGCACCAGTGTTTGCTAAGTACGACGGGGTTTCGTGTCCCAAGATGCACCTCCGATCTTATGTGAGGAAGATACAACCTCACACTACTGACAGAGATTTGTGGGTCCACTTCTTTCAGGATAGTCTATCCGGGACTCAGCTAGATTGGTTCTATCAATTAGAGAGGGAAAATATCCATAATTGGGAAGACCTGGCCGCTACTTTTTATAAGCATTATCAGTACAACGCAGACCTTGCTCCCACCCGTACTCAACTCTAGAGTCTGGCTATGAGTTCGAGAGAGGGTTTCAAAGACTACGCTCAAAAGTGGAGGGACTTAGCGAGAAGAGTCCAGCCTCCCCTGTCTGACAGGGAGCTAATGGATATGTTTTTGGGTACCCTGTCCGGTCCTTTCTTTAATCATCTAATTGGAAGCTCCTCAGTTGGCTTCACTGAATTAATCTTGATCGGGGAGAGGGTGGAGGCTGGGATTAAGAGCGAGAAGATCCAAAAGGACGCATCCTCCAGTGCCGTGAGAAAACCATTCATTGGGAAGAAATAGGTTGGTGTTGTGTACCCTCAAACGAATCGGGACAGAACTGAATGCCGTCCAACGGTAAGGGCCGTCATGATCCCTAAGCCTGCACTTACTCAGCAAAGGAACAATCAACCTAGAACAGAAAGACCGGTAAGACAATTTACCCAGATAAATATGACACTGTCTCAAGTCTTGCCACATTTGTTAAGATCTAATATGATAACCTTGCGGGAAGCTCCAAAGAATCCCAACACTTTATCTCCCTATTACAAACCAAACGCCCGTTATGCTTACCATTCAGAAAGTCCAGGTCATGATACAAACAACTGCTAGGTTTTGAAAAACAAGGTTCAAGACCTTCTCGAAGCAAAAGAAATTGAATTTGACGCTCCTGAGATCCCAAATGTTATCACCACTCGTATGCCCAAGAACGGTCGTGGTTTTAATGCAGTTGTAGATGATGTGTTTGTTATTGTTGTTGATGAGCTTGTTACTCCTCTCCCGACCGTCAAAAGGAACTTGTTGAAGGCCAATTTATTTCCGGGCTATGGTGAAGGATGCCACCTCTGTTTATCCCTACCGACTGGTTGTCATTTATTGAAAGCAGGTGTCCAGCGCCTGATGGATGACAAAGAGATTTTGTTTGAAAAGACTCTCGTTCCAACCATTACATACAAGGATGTTTCTATAGTAACCATTTCCGCCAATCCTTCCAGGGACTCCACCAAAAGACCCATTAGGATTACATCTGTTCTGAAGGTGACTCCACTGATAATTACTATGCCAGGGCCAATCCCATACTCCTAAAATAAAACCGTCCCCTGGAACTATGGGGGTGACGTCTACTACCACGGTGTCAAGCAAGATTGGCTGGAAGATAAATACTCAATTTTTGAGAGGGTTGACCCTGGCATTGGAAATATTGTGGGAACCAGCAAAATAAACCGAAGTGGAAGAGTGTTCTCCTCTGTGATTGCTCCTCCGAAAACTGTTACAAGTCCTGTGATCATCCCTACTTTTATTCCTACTGATACTACTACTACTACAGTTCTTGTGGTTACTCCTGTTGACACCCCTATTGCCGAGTTGACTAAGACTCGAGGCAAAGGCATTTTGGTTGAACTTGTCCGGATGAAGGCTCAATCAATATCTATCCCAGAGGCTTCCAAGAAGGAAATGGAAGAAATTTTGAAAATTATAAAGAGAAGCGACTACAATGTAGTCGAGCAGCTAGGGAAGACCCATTCAAAGATTTATATGCTAGCTTTACTTTTGTGCTCCGAAGCGCATGCGAAGGCCTTGGTGAAATTTCTTAAAACTGCCCATGTGCCATAGGAAACCTTTGATGACCAATTCGAAGATTGTGTGGCCAGTTTGACCGCTGATAACGGTTTGGGCTTTTCTGATGCTGACCTGATACCTAGAGCGAGGAAACATAATGAGGCGTTACATGTCTCTATCGAATGTAGGGGAACTACTTTGGCCCATGTCCTGGTTGATACTGGTTCATCATTGAATATGCTGCCTAAGAAGGCTCTGGATAGACTAGACTGTGAAGGTTTGACCTTAAAACCCAACAACATAGTGGTAAGGGCCTTCGACGGTTCGAAGAGAATGGTGCACTGGGAGGTGGACATCCCCATTAAAGTTGGAACTGAAACCTTTGATTCAACTTTCTATGTAATGGATATTCTCCCTTCCTATTCATGTTTATTGGGCCGACTTTGGATTCATAACGCTGGTGCCGTCACCTCTACATTACATCAGATGCTGAAATACCCAACCAAGGGAAAATCATCACTGTCCATGGAGAGGAGGAATATATGGTCAGTCACCTGAACTCCTTCAGATATGTGGAAATGGATGGTGAATTCATCGAAACTCTGTGTCAGCATTTCGAGGAAGTCCCATAAACAGTTGTGGCAACCAAGGTTGTTTCCAAAGTTCCGAAGATTACCAGACCTCCACTGAAGATGTCTTCTCTGAAAGATGCCAAACAGTAGTCGAAGAAGGTGGGTGTACTATTTGGGGCCAACTCCCGGATATTCCCTACAAGTCGGATAAATTTGGTTTGGTTTTTACTTCAGGAGCCCAGAAAGTTGTTCGTCGTGCTCGTGTCGGGGGACCACCTTTGCGGATCAGCAACCATGGAGTAAACACAATGGAGGATAGTGATAACAATTGTGACCTGGAAGATTGGATTTTCCCAACTATCAATGGAGAACTCAACAACTAGGAAGTCAAAGAATTTGTCCCTATTACTTTTATCCAACAATAATTATCTTTAAATTTGTGTTGGACTTGTAATATTTAAAGAATTCAGACTTTTAAAACCTTGTGTCTTACTCGAGGCACAACGGTCCATTTGTAAGGGTTGTTACTTCATTTTCATATGTCATCAATGAATCATGGACGTTTTTGCATGCAAATTTTACGCTCTTTATTTTTCTTTTTTCTACATTTTTATTCTTTCAAAGATAGCTATGCTCTTACACAGACTCACATATCAAAATGCAGATCCACATCCACTCAGGATCCCATGGGTAACGATTCTGCTATGGCCTATTGTGACTTTGAAAATCAATTCTACCAAGCCGAAGACAAAGGTGAGAAAGATTGTGAAGTTCCAGGGGAACTAGCCAGGTTACTACAACAGGAAGAAAGGACCATACAGCCCCATGAAGAACTGGTTAAGATAGTTAACTTAGGTACCGAAGAGGACACGAAAGAAGTCAAGGTAGGAGCCAATCTGGAACCTAGTGTCAAGAAGTGCTTAATTCAGTTACTACATGACTATGTTGAGGTATTTTCCTGGTCATATAAAGACATGCCAGGACTTGACGCTAATATCGTGGTCCACCGTCTGCCAACAAAAGAAGAATGCACTCCGGTAAAATAGAAAGTATGTCGCATGCGGCTAGAAATGTTAGAGAAAATCAAGACTGAAGTCATAAAACAATTCAACGCCGGATTCTTATCCGTCACCTCCTATCCACAATGGGTCGCCAATGTTGTTCTGGTGCCTAAAAAGGACGGTAAGGTACGTATGTGTGTGGACTACAGAGACTTGAATAGGGCAAGCCCCAAGGATGGCTTCCCGCTTCCCCACATCGATATTCTAGTTGACAATACTGCACAACATAAAGTGTTATCATTTATGGATGGTTTCTCAGGCTATAATAAAATCAAAATGGCACCTGAGGACATGGAGAAAACGACCTTCATCACACAGTGGGGCACGTTCTGTTACAAAGTCATGCCATTCGGGTTGAAAAATGTTGAGCAACTTATTAGCGCGCCATGGTAGCTCTATTCCATGATATGATCCATCACGAAATAGAGGTCTACGTGGATGACATTTGGAGTGAGGTCTGGTAAACTCCTAGGCTTCATCGTCATCGGTAAAGGTATCGAAGTGGACCTTGCAAAGGTAAAAGAAATACAAGAAATTCCTTCTCCTCGCACCGAGAAGGAAGTAAGAGGATTCTTAGGACGGCTAAACTACATCGCCAGATTCATTTCTCACCTAACCGCTACTTGTGAACCAATCTTCGAATTATTGAAGAAAGATCAAGTAGTCAGTTGGAATGATGATTGCCAAGCTTCCTTCGACAAGATCAAAGAGTACCTTCAAGAGCCTCCTGTTTTGATGCTGCCAGTCGAGGGAAGACCTTTAATCATGTATTTAACTATCTTGGAAAATTCAATGGGGTGTGTTCTGGGGCAGCATGACGAGTCTGGCCGAAAATAGCATGCTATTTATTACCTGAGCAAAAAGTTTACCGACTGTGAAACCAGATATTCACTGCTCGAGAAAACTTGTTGCGCTTTGGCATGGGCTTCTCGCTAGATAAGGCAGTATATGTTGACCCATACTACCTTATTGATATCCAAGATGGATCCAATTAAATACATATTCGAGAAGCCTGCCCTCTCTGGGAGAATAGCAAGATGGTAGATGATCCTGACTGAATACCACATTCAGTACACTACACAAAAAGCAATAAAGGGTAGTGTGCTAGTCGATCACCTTGCTCATCAGGATGTGGATGAAATTTGAGTTCCCAGATGAAGACATCATGATGGTAAACAATGTTGAAGAACTCAGACTATATGACAGACCTGAACAAGGATCACGATGGACCTTGGTTTTTGACGGAGCCTCCAACGCACTCGACAATCACATAGGTGTTGTAATCATATCCCTTGAAGGATGTCATACTCCCTTCACTACAAGACTTTGTTTCAACTGTACCAATAATATGGAGGAATACGAAACATGTATTTTGGGTCTCAAAGCTGCCATAGATTTGGGAATCAAGTCCTTAAGTGTATTTGGAGATTCATCCTTAGTCATCAGTCAGATCAAAGGAGAATGAGACACGAAGCACCCTAATCTCATCCCCTATAAAGAGCATGTGTTGACATTAATACCACATTTTGAGGAAATTACCTTTGAGCATTTTCCACGAGAGGAAAATCAACTAGCGGACGTGCTAGCCACTATGTCATCCATGTTTAAACTCAAGTGGGGTAACGAGACTCCCCAGATCACCATTAAGCGGATGGATGAACCAACTTACTGTCACGAGATTGATACTGAAGAAGTAGTAGACAAGCCTTGGTTCCATGAAGTTAAGAGGTATCTCGAGGCCCAAGAGTATCCGGAGGGAGCTTCAGTCAATGATAAGAAGTTCTTGAGAAGATTCTCTGCTAAGTTCTTCCTCAGTAATGGCATTCTCTACAAGCGCAACCACGACTCTACTTTGCTTCATTGTGTAGACAAGGTTGAGGCAGACAAGATCATGGCTGATCTACATGAAGGCACTTTTGGCACCCATTCTAGTGGGCACACGATGGCTAAAAAGATCATACGGGTAGGGTACTACTGTTCTACCATGGAATCAGATTGCCATTAGCATTCACGAACCTATCACAAGTGTCAGATATATGCTAACAAAGTACATGTGGGGCATCAACATGATTGGAGAAGTTAAACCTACAACTTCTAATGGACACCGCTTCATTTTGGTGGCCATTGACTACTTCACGAAGTGGGTTGAGGTAGTTTCTTTCGCTTCTGTTACCAAGAACATTGTGGCCCGATTCATTAAACAGAATCTTATCTGTCGATACGGTATCCTGGAGAGAATCATCACAGACAATGGTACAAATATCAATAATACAATGATCACTGCACTATGCACGCAATTCAAGATCCAGCATCATAACTCTTCCCCTTACCAGCCAAAGATGAATGGTGTTGTCGAAGTCGCAAATAAGAACATTAAGAAGATCATACAAAAAATGACAGTGACCTACAAGGACTGGTGTGATACGGTGGGAGAACTGACTTGAGGTTTTGCGTTTGTGTTCGCACTTGTGCGGTTTAGCAAGAGTCACCACCGACTTTTTATTTTATCCAAAGGAAAGGTAAAAAAGCACAAGAAAGACCTTTGAGATGTTTTCTTGGGTTCGGGGGGTAGATTATGAAAAGGGAAGGTGCTAGCACCCTTTTCATCCATGGTTTTCCATGGGCTCTTAGTTACTTGTTTAGATCACTTGCTTTTGCTTTTCAATTGTTTGAAATGGTGCTTTTTGTGTGGTTTTGAAAATGTTTTTGAAAAGAGGCCTTGTTTAGGCAACCTTTGTAACAATTCTTGTTTGAATGTCTTACAAAGGTGTTTGTCTTTTGAAAAGATGTTTCAATGTTTTGAAAGTTTGATTTGGGAAAAATTTTTAAAATTGTGTGTTTTGAAATTAGCAAGGATGTCTGTAAGAGATCAAGTAACTAGGAGTTGTCTACCCTAACTCAAAGATCTTTCCTACACATTTTTAACCCTTTGACAGTGTTGTTTTACCATTGTATTTGGTAAACAACCTTGTGTTTGGATGTTAAACGGGATAGGCGCGAGTCAAATTTACAATCATTGAAAGCAACTTGTGGGATGCTCTAGCAATTTTGTAAGGGGCGAGATCGTTTTATCGAAGGCAACATCGAGGGACTACGATCTTTGTTTATCAAAGGGTCATTTGCTAGAGTGTCACATATTCGAGGGACATGATTGCATTTCTGAGGCAACAAGCGAGGTTACCCTATAGGTGTGCGTGTGATAAGTGTGTTGATTTTAAGTCATTTATTCTTGGATTAGGTCATCTAGCGATTGATTTTTGAATCTTGCCATACATGCCTAATTACTACACAGTATATAGAAAGCAATAAATTGCGGGAATTAAAAGTCTAAGCTATTACAAAAGTATCCGGAAATGAGGGTACAATTATTACAAATGGGGATGAATCTCATAAGAATAGCAATGTCCAAATATTAGAACCAAATCGAATTATTATGCAATTCAACACAAAGCTATGACAAAATAAAATCAACAAAGCATGAGATGTATGTATTTACTTGAAAAGGGATAAATAAAAATCTATTCTAAAAAAAGATTAAAAAATTTTATTATTATTATTCTTCTATGTATTTTATTAATCATGTAAATAAATAAAGAAAAATAAACTAATTTAAATGTTTTTTTGGTGTTTTTATTAAGTGTAAGAAAATTAATAAACGGTTTATGATTAAAATAAAACTATTTAAGAAAATCAAATTAGTTTTACCAAAATAAAGTTTTAACATATTATTAGTATATTACAAAGAAACAAGATAAATTAAAATAGGTTGAAACAAAAAAAAACAATTGAAAACGGGCTTAAGGGTCTAAAAGATACCAGACCCAAATAAATAAAAAAAGGGCTTTGCTTGCTGCATGTGAAACAGGCCAAAAGGGGGGGTGCGTTAGCAATTACGCGCTGGGCTTAATGTTTGTGGCCAGAATTGGCCCAATGCTTAAGTTTTGAAAAGAGTTTGATTAGGGTAAACGAAGGAAATTAGGGTTTGTGAACCCGTTCCTCACAGCGGCGCCGTTATCCCTTTCCAGTTCATCTCTCTCACTCTGTTACTCACAACATCTTAAGCTTACGGCCGAAATAAACTAATCTCTCTTCATCTCACCATAATTCGCGTTTTCTATGAAAATCTAGAGTCAAAATCATGCTCGAAGGGCTCTCTCTGATCTTCCCTTCCCCGTTTCCGTTGCCGGCGCATCTCCCACTCTCACTTCCTAACCAAGTGCTAGCTACACGTTTTTACAAGGTATGGTTTGCTTTTTATCTTAACAATTCATTGGTTTTTGAATGTTGTTGTTCATGTTTCTTTTATGTTAATCAAGCTTGATACTCACTGAGATGCAGGAAAGGGTTTGAGGAGAAACATACCTTTGGAATTTTTGCGAAAAGGAAATGGATGTTGAGATTGGGCGAGGATGCACCTTGGTAGCTTGACACGAGGGGAGGGAAGAAATGATGATGGATGCGTGAGCTCTGGTAATCTTTTCTATCCCTTGAACTTGAATGATGATGGTGTTTCTGACTTCTTTATTTCTTTCGTCTCTCTTGAACTTGAGTGATGATGGTGTTACACTTCTGACATTGTTGGATATTGTTGGTTAGTTTTGGTACTTTTCTATTCTTTTGATTTGAACTTGTTGGAATTTGGTTTTGAACTGTTGATGGAATGTGCAGGGAATTTTTGATGCTTTAGACAGTTTGAGAAAATGTTGCAGGTTATGAATGTTTATGGATTGTTATGTTTTTTATGGTTACAGTTTGAATGCTTTTGAAAATGTTGCAGGCTGTTGGAAGGGTTTTGAATGTTTTTGTTGGTTTTGTATTGAAGATACATGGAATTTTTGTTATGTTTTTTTGAGTTATGCAGGTTTTGTGTATTTGTGAGTTACAGGTTGGGATGGACTTTTGAAATGTTTTTGTTGACAGTTGAAAATGGATTTTGAATGTTTTTGACAGTTTACAAGTTTTTGTTGGTGTTTGGGGCTGAGATACATGTTTGTTTTTGGTTTGATAATAGGTTTGGAGGTTGTTTGTTGTTGTTATAGTTGTGGCTTTGTTATTGTTCTGCAATTTTGGGATGATTTTTGTGGTTTGAGGTCCACAGGTTTGGAACTGTTGACGGCTATGCAGGTTTTGTACTTTCTGCTGTTTTGGGAGTTGAAAGCTTTTTTTGCTTGAACTTGCTATGCAATTTTTTTGTGTATTTTCTGCAGTTTTGTTGTTGTTAAAGTTGTGGGTAGGCTTGAGAGTTTTGGCTAGCTTGAGAGCTTTGTTTTTGCAATGCAGTTTTTGTTTTTTCTGTTTGACAAACTGTCTTCTTTCTTCTTACAGTTTGATGGTATTATATCCTAGTTGCTTTTGTTTTACAACTTAATTGTGATAGTTTTGTGGGCAGGATGGCCAAGTTGTACCTTTCCACCAATTTAGGTGATATCTCTCCTCTCTCTCCTCTCTCAATGATAAAAGCAAAAAATGCTTTTTTCACTTTTTCTAAAAAGTTTGCCCAAATTTCTTGGAAAATGATGAAAGGATATGAAACAAGCCCCCTTGCTTGTTATTTGGTTTACCATACTGCTTTGTACTTTTTTTCTTGCTATTTGTACTTGCCATGCTGCATTGTACTTTGTTTTGCTGCTGTCTAGTTTGGCCTTATTGAGTTTGCCTTGTTCAGTTTTGCTTTATTCAGTTTGACTTTGTTGCATTCAATTTGGCGCCTTGTTTGCTTGTTTGTGCTGTTTGGACAGTATGCTACAGCTTGGAATATGTGTTGCATTTGGATAAATTTGCTTTGCATTCTTTAATTTGGACAACTTGCATTTTATTTTTCTTTTTGTGAATCAAGAAGAGTAATCTTCTTGTGATTTGCAAAGAGAAAAATAAAAACGCGATGAATTTGAAAATAGCCCCTCTGATTCCAAACGGAAAACTTTAATGATGAACATTTTTCTTTCCTTTCTTAGAATTCTTGCATATGTTGTACAAATTATTTTTCTGTCTTTCTTTCATGTGAGTGCAAAATGGATGGTGACAAAGCAGAGGAAGCAGGAGACCTTGTGGCGAGCATGGGAGCAATGGAAGCTTAGGCTTAGATTTTTCTTTGTAACTTAGAGAGATTTTCAATCAGTTGTATTAATTTATTTTTCAAGTACGATAAGTTGTAAAACCTAAAGCATATGAATAATAAATTATTTTTGTAACAACATATGAAATAAATGAAGAAAGTCTTTATGAGATAATCTGATATCCAATATAATCCATTACTGTTAGTAACTTGTAATTCTCTCTTTGTGTCTTCACTGATCTTTTAAGATTCTTGATTAAAAATAACTGAAACTGCATTCCAATAATTCCAATTCAGATAACTTAAACTCCAAGTAATCCAATAACTCTGTAATCTTGTAACCTTGCAACTGTACTCCAATCAGAACACGCACTGTATATTCCAATAAACAGGCAAATGTTTATTCCATAATCAAGCGGATATTTTAAAAGACAGAAATTAACTGGTTAACCTGGATCAAACAAACACTGCCTATTTCCAGTAAATTTGAGAGAGCCTGAAAAAATGAGGAAATCAATTGAATTTCTGAGAACTCAATTTCTTCTGAGAAATGCGAGAAAAACCCTAATTCCTGATTTACTGTCACAGGAGAAAATCTGTCTGATCGATTCCTGAGTCAAACTTAAATACTTGAGAAACCCTAGGGTTGTGCTTTTCTTATGAAAAATGGGAGGGCAAATTTTGGGGTACAACAGCTGCCCCTGTTCAAACTTCTTGAACCCGAAGAGTTAGATCAACAAGTTTGCCGTTCGTGACTCGAAGGTAAAAGATGATTGGACACTAGAGTGCCCATAAATTTGCACTCGTCAAAGTATAGTTGAGGGAATGGCCTTAAAGATGCCATTTGGAGATGTGACAGAATCTTGTCAGAGACGGGCTTAAAGATGCCATCCAAGAATGTTTGTTGAAAATCAGGAGAATGAGCATCAGAATGGTATCCGTGTCTGGAGCATCTCTGAGTTGGGGATCTGAATAAGCAATAGAATAGCATCCGTGTCTGGAGCATCTCTAGGCTGTTTTCTGAGGCTGAATCTGAACAAGCGATAGATTAGCATCCATGTCTGGAGCATCCGTAAACTGTTTTCATGATCCTTGAATTCGAATAAGCAATAGATTAGCATCCGTGTTTGGAGCATCTCTAGGCTGTTTTCATGATTGTATATTGGTATCTTGTTAATCTTATCCTGAAAAGGGTAAAATGTTAGCTGAAACACAAAGTTATGTTGCATGAAATGTATGATGCAATATATGTGTTTTATCAATGTTCATGACATATAAATATAATGTATGCGCATGTAAGCTGATTAGATGTCTTGCTGAGGAAAATAAGTCCTTGACCACTGGAGATAATAAAATCTTTGACTGCTGTCGGGGAAAATAAATCCTTGACCACTACTGGAGAATAAGGAAGACTCTGATGGCTTCTGCGAAGAAATGAGAATCTTCAATCTGCTAGGGGATTAAAAATTTTGACAAATTCATGCTGAGAGTGAAGAAGGCTCTGGCAACTTCACTGGAGAATTAAGAATGAGAATCTTCATTCTGTTGGGGAGTAAGAATTTTGACAAATTCATGCTGAGAGTGAAGAAGGCTCTGGCAACTTCACTGGAGAAACAAGAATAAGAATCTTCATTCTGTTGGGGAGTAAAAACTCTGTGGGGAAAAGATTATTCTTGTTTGGAAGAAGTTCAGGAGTTTAGGTTGTATGCCACTTTAAGAATGAGAATATTCATTCTGTTGGAGATATCAAGAGCTTGGATTGTATGCCACTTTGAGAATGAGAATCTTCATTCTGTCGGGAATATCAAGAGTTCGGGTTGTATGCCACTTTAAGAATGAGAATCTTCATTCTGTCGGGAATATCAGGAGCTCGGGTGTATACCACTTTGAGAATGAGAATCTTCATTCTGTTGGGAATATCAAGAGCTCGGGTGTATGCCACTTTGAGAATGAGAATCTTCATTCTGTCGGGAATATCAGGAGCTCGGGTGTATGCCACTTTGAGAATGAGAATCTTCATTCTGTCGGTAATATCAGGAGTTCGGGTTGTATGCCAATCTTCTGGGGTTTCAAGAATGAGAATCTTCATTCTGTTAAGGAATATCAGGAGTTCGGGTTGTATTCCACTTTGCTGAGGTTTCATCCTAGGTTGGGGATAAAAGTTAACTGTTAACTGATTGATTCTCAGACTTCAAGGTAACTTGCTGTGGAATTGGAGAAAACTGGATAGTTTCCACTGGGGATTGGTAGTTGGTAGTCTCATCTCCGCTGGGAATCTTAATGACGTGTTGTAGAGATTGTGCATGGAAGTAGGCTTAAAGATGCCATCCAAAGGTGATTGTTGACGGAAAGTTAGAACTGGATCTGAACAGAGGATGAATCAGAATAAACCATTGAGATATTTATCTGAAACAATAAAAATCTGGAATATCTTCAGATGGAATAAGAATCAGGGAGATCTTAGTGTCGGTCTGACTGAACCAGAGAAAGTCTTGAATTACTTTGACTGGATAAGAATCAGAAAAATCTTAGAATCAATTTAACTGAAAAAGACGAAAGTCTTGGTATATCTTCAACAGATGCCGGGAAAAATAAATCCTGGACTGCTATTGAAGGGGAAAGTTGAATGAACTACTATCTGGTCGTGGTCCAGGCTTCAAAGCTTGAATTTTGTGAGAATATGATTGCATCTTTCCTGACAGGTAAAGGTTAGTTGCATGGCATATATCAAGAAAAGATGTTCTCAAAATAAATGAGATTGCGTTGTATGATGTCCTGATGTACGGATGTGTAATGTTTTCAAGACGACCTCTCGCTGGGGAAAATAAATCCCAAATTAGTGATGGAGAAAAGAGTTGAATTCTTCGTTTCCGATAGTGAAAAATCAGGCGACTTCAATGGGAAAAATTCTCAGGAATTCTTGAGGTCGGCTTAGCTGGGAAGAGGTTATCAAAGATTGAAACTCTGGCTGGGAGCCATATTATGAGAATGATTTTGGAGAGATTTGTCACTGCCCCAAGTAGAGAGTGTTTATGGCTTTGCCAGGAAATGTTTGACTGTATGTAACCCTTTGTTGGGATTGACGTTCAATGCCCCAAGTGACAGTGACGGAGACTTGCCCCAGGCTAATCTGCACTTTGAGAGATTTCTTGAAATCTTGACTGGACTACCCCAGGTTTATTGGATAATGCCATGTTATGTCCCCTGTGTTGATAGGAGATTTTTGCAACCGAAGTGTCACCCCACTTGAAGTGATTTTGTTCACTGAGAGAGCTTTCGTTCATCGGATATTCAATGTGTGAATTTCTTTGTTGTCAAACAAATAGCCATATGCAAACAACGATATTCAAATAATGCAAAGTTTATGCTTGTCTTGAAATTTTGAAAAATGCTTATTTTAGCAGAAAACTTTTTATAAGAAAAATTCAACTCAAGATTTAGAGCAAAGCCTTACAGGAGTCAGGATACCTTTTGTAACAGTATGCTTTCGAACTAACCCATGCTTCAATTAGGACTTTTGAAAGGTTGTAATGTGGCTTGGTTCACGGTTTTAAAGAAACAAAGGGTAAAGGCTCAAAGTATATTTGTACCCACCCGCTCTTCATGATGTTCTTCAACCCTAAACTCAGTTAATTGCGCGTTGAACTCCAAATGAGTCTGGAATGACATTTTGGTGATGGTTCAAACAAGTTGAGTTTGTTGGAAGGCAGTCATTTTTGCAACATTATTTTTGTTGAGGGTTTGTAGTGAGCTCTTTCTTTCGATTTATTATCCCTAATTTTTTCCTGACTGTTCTTGTTTTGAGATTACAGTCAGTGGGGTGCCCCAGTTTTCTTAAGTCTCCTTTGTAGGTTTCGACTCAGTGGGCTTTTTTCTTGAGAGCTAATGACTGCCTATGCAATTGGGAAACATCATTGTCTTTTGATTCGAGAGGAATGTTTTGATGTCATTCATTGTATTACGAGATGAGAGTTTGTAACTTTAACGCGCATTTGAATTAACTGAGAGACTACCCTGCCCCAGGTTCGATTAAAGGTTTCAATTTATGTTAAAACAGAAAACTTCTACTTCTTTGGCTCGAAGGGGTTGACTAGGGATTATCTTCCTTATAACTCCAGTGTTTAGGATTTTAAAGAAACGCCTGTACATCGTCAGCAAGGTCTGTCCAAAAGCATACAGTATGAGATTATGACATTGTTTTCGTCATCCTCCCTCTAAAGGTTTGTAACTTTTAGCAAGAGTTAAATGTCATAAATAAAGTAGAAAGCATAGTTTAGGTATAGTGAAAACGAATGGATGAATTTAAGACAAACATATGCAATGCATTAATGAAACAAAGCTTGACATTAATAGATAATTGTTTGAATAACAAAAGAAATTACAACTTGAAAATTCAAATGAAACAAAAGCCTCTTAGTTCGAACTTGTCACTTTAAGTGGGGAGCCTTCAACGGAAGATTTTCATCTGCCCATCTTGTGTGAACTCCAACAATGTTTCTTTAACCAGATCTTGAATTTTGTTTCTCAATGTCCAACAACCATCGGTGTCATGTCCAGGACTGTTGGAATGATACGCACATCTCGCATTTGGATTGTACCCTGGAGCGACTGTGTTGGGATGCCGAGGAGGGTCCCTTAATACAATCAGCTTGACTTCCAACAAGTGTTGCAGCACTTGAGATAATGGCATGTTAATCTCAGTGAAGCGCTTTTCATATGTATTTTGCTTACGCCGATTACCCTGTGGTTGTTGGGCTTGTGACCCTGAAGCAAACTGGGGAGGTTTTCTCTCAGCTTCTTGTCTCAAAGGAGGCTGAATGATGACTTGATCTTCAACCCTAGTTGTTTGCTCCATTTGGTTATGTTCACCTAGATGAAGCTTGTTGATGAGGACCTTTAGCTCCTCTTGTCCTTGTGCCAAGTTTTGGATGAGAGCCATCTGGCCCACCAGTTGTCCCATCATCTGAATTTTCATTGTTGCCATCTCAATCTGTAGCCCTTCCAACTGATCATTCCTGATGCCCCCCCGGGTTCCCCATGACCATGCCCCTTGTGAGGAGAGCTTTCACTTCTTCCTGCCCCTTGGATAGGTTCAAGAACATCTCTTGAAGTTGAGCGTTTTGAGCCTGGATGTCTTCAATTGTTTTCTCTAGAGCCATCTCTACTGAAATAAACAGTAGGAAGATAAGGAGACTTGAAAGGGGGAAACCTATCATGATATGATGCATGATATGTGGATGCATATTTTCAAGGATCTCGCGGGGTAAACACGAGAAAATGTTAGAAATTAAACATTCTTGATTGGAGAACTTTGTATCGGAGGATGTCTTTCCACGAGAATCAAGCTCACCATGTCGAGTGGGTCATAGCCCTTGACTCAAGTTGTTGTACTTGATTTTTGACGGTGTTTGTTTAGAGGAAAATGAATCCCCTTGCCCTTTGGTAGACGTCTGGTTCAATGTGACCCTGCATCAAAGACCCTTGAGATCCTTGAAATGGTTATTGAAAATGCTTATGGTATGATGTTATGATGTTATGTACAAATATGTGAAGTAAACAAATAATCATATTCACACAAAGCAGACAAGTCCTTAGGTTTAGGCTTGCATGGAGTTCGTAGGTAAGTACCCTCTTGAAGTCTAGTTGGCTCAACCTGTCCTAGAAATAGTAACCGGGCTCCAAGGAGCTCAATATCACTGGATGGTTTCCTTGTTCATTGTTTCAATTTAGCCTCTTACAGGCGACCGAAATATTCCAAGGAAATAACCCTCAATGAGTGTAGTATCGAGTATCAACTAACTTTGGACTGCACCAAAGCCAGTCATCTCACTACATCCTAAAAGGCCAAGTTGGTCAAGTAAGGTTCTAAGGTCAGTTAATGCTTCATGACACCATGCGGCGGCCCCGTACTTTCCTTGATTCAACTCAAGGGTTACCGGTACCAACCAAAGTGCCACATCAATGTAGCCACTGCTTCAACCATGTCGGTATACCCCGCACAGTTCCCTCACAGTTTATTCTACTTACCTAAAAGGTATCCCCAAATCCGGGTATAGGATTTAAAACAAACCCAAACAAGGAACCAAAAAAGTAAATCATACAAGTCAAATAAGATAAGCATGTAAAGGTGATTTAAAACCCTAAGGTAACCCCACTTTTAGTTTATCCCCAACAGAGTCTCCAGTTCTGTGATACGGTGGGAGAACTGACTTGAGGTTTTGCGTTTGTGTTCGCACTTGTGCGGTTTAGCAAGAGTCGCCACCGACTTTTTATTTTATCCAAAGGAAAGGTCAAAAAGCACAGGAAAGACCTTTGAGATGTTTTCTTGGGTTCGGGGGGGTAGATTATGAAAAGGGAAGGTGCTAGCACCCTTTTCATCCATGGTTTTCCATGGGCTCTTAGTTACTTGTTTAGATCACTTGCTTTTGCTTTTCAATTGTTTGAAATGGTGATTTGTGTGTGGTTTTGAAAATGTTTTTGAAAAGAGGCCTTGTTTAGGCAACCTTTGTAACAATTCTTGTTTGAATGTTTTACAAAGGTGTTTATCTTTTGAAAATATGTTTAAATGTTTTGAAAGTTTGATTTGGGAAAATGTTTTGAAATTGTGTGTTTTGAAATTAGCAAGGATGTTTGCAAGAGATCAAGTAACTAGGAGTTGTCTACCCTAACTCAAAGATCTTTTCTACACATTTTTAACCCTTTTACAGTGTTGTTTTACCATTGTATTTGGTAAACAACCTTGTGTTTGAATGTTAAACGGGATAGGCACGGGTCAAATTTACAATCATTGAAAGCAACTTGTGGGACGCTCTAGCAATTTTGTAAGGGACGAGATCATTTTATCGAAGGCAACATCGAGGGTCATCGAGGGACTACGATCTTTGTTTATCGAAGGGTCATTTGCTAGAGTGTCGCATATTCGAGGGACATGATTGCATTTCCGAGGCAACAAGCGAGGTTACCCTAGAGGTGCGCGTGTGAGAAGTGTGTTGATTTCAAGTTATTTATTCTTGGATTAGGTCATCTAGCGATTGATTTTTGAATCTTGGCATACATGCCTAATTACTACACATTATATAGAAACCAATAAATTGCGGGAATTAAAAGTCTAAGCTATTAAAAAAGTATTCAGGAATGGGGATACAATTATTACAAATGGGGATGAATCTCATAAGAATAGCAATGTCCAAATATTACAACCAAATCGAATTGTTGTGCGATTCAACACAAAGCTATGACCAAATAAAATCAATAAAGCATGAGATGTATGTATTTACTTGAAAAGGGATAAATAAAAATCTATTCTAAAAAAAGATTAAAAAATTTTATTATTATTATTATTATTCTATGTATTTTATTAATCATGTAAATAAAGAAAGAAAAATAAACTAATTTAAATGTTTTTTGGTGTTTTTATTAAGTGTAAGAAAATTAATAAAAGGTTAATGATTAAAATAAAACTATTTAAGAAAATCAAATTAATTTTACCAAAATAAAGTTTTACCATATTATTAGTATATTACAAAGAAATAAGATAAATTAAAATAGTTTGAAACAAAAAAAACAATTGAAAACGGGCTTAATGGTCTAAAAGATACCAGGCCCAAATAAATAAAAAAAGGGCTTTGCTTGCTGCATGTGAAACAGGCCAAAAGGGGAGGGGGTGTGTTAGCAATTACGCGTTGGGCTTAATGTTTGTGGCCAGAATTGGCCCAATGCTTAAGTTTTGAAAAGAGTTTGATTAGGGTAAACGAAGGAAATTAGGGTTTGTGAACCCGTTCCTCACAGCGGCGCCGTTATCCCTTTCCAGTTCATCTCTCTCACTCTGTTACTCACAACATCTTAAGCTTATGGCCGAAACAAACTAATCTCTCTTCATCTCACCATAATTCGCGTTTTCTATGAAAATCTAGAGTCAAAATCATGCTCGAAGGGCTCTCTCTAATCTTCCCTTCCCCGTTTCCGTTGTCGGCGCATCTCTCACTCTCACTTCCTAACCAAGTGCTAGCTACACGTTTTTGCAAGGTATGGTTATCTTTTTATCTTAACAGTTCATTGGTTTTTGAATGTTGTTTTTCATGTTTCTTTTATGTTAATCAAGCTTGATACTCACTGAGATGCCGGAAAGGGTTTGTGGAGAAACATACCTTTGGAAATTTTGCGAAAAGGAAATGGATGTTGAGATTGAGCGAGGATGCACCTTGGTAGTTGGACACGAGGGGAGGAAAGAAATCATGATGGATGTGTGAGCTCTGGTAATCTTTTCTATCCCTTTAACTTGAATGATGATGGTGTTTCTGACTTCGTTATTTCTTTCCTCTCTCTTGAACTTGAGTGATGATGGTGTTACACTTCTGACATTGTTGGATATTGTTGGTTAGTTTTGGTACTTTTCTGTTCTTTTGATTTGAACTTGTTGGAATTTGGTTTTGAACTGTTGATGGAATGTGCAGGGAATTTTTTATGCTTTAGACAGTTTGAGAAAATGTTGCAGGTTCTGAATGTTTAGGGATTGTTATGTTTTTGATGGTTACAGTTTGAATGCTTTTGAAAATGTTGCAGGATGTTGGAAGGGTTTTGAATGTTTTTGTTGGTTTTGTATTGAAGATACAGGGAATTTTTGTTATGTTTTTTTGAGTTATGCAGGTTTTGTATATTTGTGAGTTACAGGTTGGGATGGATTTTTGAAATGTTTTTGTTGACAGTTGAAAATGGATTTTGAATGTTTTTGACAGTTTACAAGTTTTTGTTGGTGTTTGGGGCTTAGATACAGGTTTGTTTTTGGTTTGATAATAGGTTTGGAGGTTGTTTGTTGTTGTTACAGTTGTGGTTTTGTTATTGTTCTGCAATTTTGGGATGATTTTTGTGGTTTGAGGTACACAGGTTTGGAACTGTTGATGGCTATGGAGGTTTTGAACTTTCTGCAGTTTTGGGAGTTGAAAGCTTTTGTTGCTTGAACTTGCAATGCAATTTTTTTTTGTGTATTCTCTGCAGTTTTGTTGCTGTTACAGTTGTGGGTAGGCTTGAGAGTTTTGGCTAGCTTGAGAGCTTTGTTTTTGCAATGCAGTTTTTGTTTTTTCTGTTTGACAAACTGTCTTCCTTCTTCTTACAGTTTGATGGTATTATATCCTAGTTGCTTTTGTTTTACAACTTACTTGTGACAGTTTTGTGGGCAGGATGGCCAAGTTGTACCTTTCCACCAATTTAGGTGATATCTCTCCTCTCTCTCCTCTCTCAATGATAAAAGCAAAAATGCTTTTTTCACTTTTTCTGAAAAGTTTGCCCAAATTTCTTGGAAAATGATGAAAGGCTATGAAACAAGCCCCCTTGCTTGTTATTTGGTTTACCATACTACTTTGTACTTTTTTTTTGCTATTTGTACTTGCCATGCTGCATTGTACTTTGTTTTGCTGCTGTCTAGTTTGGCCTTGTTGAGTTTGCCTTGTTCAGTTTGGCTTTATTCAGTTTGACTTTGTTGCATTCAATTTGGCGCCTTGTTTGCTTGTTTGTGCTGTTTGGACAGTATGTTGCAGCTTGGAATATGTGTTGCATTTGGATAAATTTGCTTTGCATTCTTTAATTTGGATAGCTTGCATTTTATTTTTCTTTTTGTGAATCAAGAAGAGTAATATTCTTGTGATTTGAAAAGAGAAAAATAAAAACGCGATGAATTTGAAAATAGCCCCTTTGATTCCAAACGGCAAACTTTAATAATGAACATTTTCCTTTGAAAATGCTGTACTGATATCCAATATAATCCATTACTGTTAGTAACTTGTAATTCTCTCTTTGTGTCTTCACTGATCTTTTAAGATTCTTGATTAAAAATAACTGAAACTGCATTCTAATAATTCCAATTCAGATAACTTAAACTCCAAGTAATCCAATAACTCTGTAATCTTGTAACCTTGCAACTGTACTCCAATCAGAACACGCACTGTATATTCCAATAAACAGGCAAATGTTTATTCCATAATCAAGCGTATGTTTTAAAAGACAGAAATTAACTGGTTAACCTGGATCAAACAAACACTGCCTATTTCCAGTAAATTTGAGAGAGCCTGAAAAAATGAGGAAATCAATTGAATTTCTGAGAACTCAATTTCTTCTGAGAAATGCGAGAAAAACCCTAATTCCTGATTTACTGTCACAGGAGAAAATCTGTCTGATCGATTCCTGAGTCAAACTTAAATACTTGAGAAACCCTAGGGTTGTGCTTTTCTTATGAAAAATGGGAGGGCAAAATTTGGGGTACAACAACTGGCATGAGATGTTACCATTTTCTCTCCATGGTTACCGTACCATGGCGCGCACATCAACAGGGGGAACTCCTTTCTCCTTGGTATACATCATGGAAGTTGTTCTACCAACTGAAGTCCAAATACCTTCTCTGAGAATCATAAAAGATACAGGGCTGAATGAAGATGAATGGATTCAAACTCAACTTGACCAATTGAATTTAATTGATGAGAAGAGGCTTACGGTAGTCTGTCATGGTCAGATGTACCAAAAACGTATGATCAAAGCTTTTAACAAGAAGGTCAGACGTCAGGTATATCTGGTTGGTGACTTGGTAATCAAGCGTATCATATTGCCACAAGGTGATCCCAGGGGCAAATAGACTCCTACATACGAAGGACCATTTGTGATCAAAAGCATATTCTCTGGTGGAGCAATGATCTTAACCACTATGGATGGCGACGACCTTCTGCACCCTGTAAACCCGGATATAGTCAAAAGATACTACGCATGAATAAAGACCCACTAGGTCGACTGGCCTAGGAAAAAATTAGGGCATCTCGGCGAACAAAAAAAAGGTTCGGGCAAAAATTAGGGATAAAATACAAAAAAAGCTTTACACCCGGCAAGCCGAAAACCTGAAACGGCGGCTTGGGCAAAAAAGGGTATCCCGGTGGACTAAAAACCTGAAAGGGCGGTCCAGGAAAAAGTTAGGGAATTAAAGCGTATGACTATGTCCCGTTGGATCACTTTACAGACAACCTTTAGCATCGACTGACAAACTCAAACGGGTCTAATCAATCCAATCAACTTCAGACAAGGCAGCAAGTGGACGAGACGCTCAGAGACATGAAGGCTATAGCAGAATGGAAACCCCATGGGATTATTTCACATAGCTATCTTTTCTTTGTATCAATTTTCATTTTCTACGACGATACTCTCTTACTAGAATGTTCGTCTCGTTGTACAAAAATATTTATTCAAGCTAATACAAAGATATTCCTTTGAAAGTGCAAAACTATATGTTTTTCTTTTACTTCTGTGTTTTGTTTGCAAAAATGTCCAATGATTATTTTTTGAACATATGCATTTGAACGTAACTACTGTTTACAAAGGAACAAAAAAAGGGGGAACAGAAAATAGAAAGACAATCAGTAATGTCTTAAGAAATAGGATAATATCTTTAGACTATTCCATAAAATCCCCCGCAGGTACTTTTCCAACAAAAGCTGAAATCGGGATATCCCACTACAGGATCGCCAGCGTATCTCCAGTACGCATCCTAAGTGTGTCAAGTACTATCACATTCCCGACGGAACAAAACTTCCAGTTACAGCTCCAAATATTCCTTAGTGAAAGTAGCCCAGCTTCTCAGGATTCCCCAACAGGATTTCACGAGGTCCACAAGCAACGCACATCGTTTCCCTTCCACAACAGAGTTTATCTCTTTAACAAATGGAAACTTATCAACACTTCATCTCCAAAATATGAAGACTTACACTTCTCATACCCAGCGGTACTCAGGGATTTATTTTCTCTGATTCCAGCAACACTGCGGCATAACAATTAATATGTCCATACATTACATCCATACAGCATAACATTAACAACACAGATACATACAACGCAATCTCATTTATTTTGAGAAACAACATTATACCATGCATTTCATACATCATGGCATTGCATGCAACTAACCTTTCACCTTTTCAGGAAAGATCAATCAAAAGAAAATTATCGTCAAATTTTCAACAAGTCAATTATAGATCAATTCCCGAGAAAGAACTCGTCAACCATCTACATAACAGATATTTCCTTTAGATCCCTTCTAGTTCAGTTTAAATCTCTCAATGGTTTATTCTGATTCTTTCCTGCAGACGAACATCTCTGGTTCAGATAAATCTCTCAATGATTTATTCTGATTCTTCTCCAAACCCTTGTTGGTTCAGACAAATCTCTCAATGATTTATTCTAATTCTTTCCTAGTAGGCATTTTCTTTGGTTTAGATAAATCTCTCAAAGTTCTACTCTTATTTTCTCCAGTTAAAGAATATTCAAAATCTCTTTTGGTTCAGTTTAAATCTCTCAACAATTTATCCTGATACTTTCCAAATGAACATCTCTGGTTCAGATAAATCTCTCATTGATTTGTTCTGATTCTTCTCCAGATTTCTGTCGGTTTAGATAAATCTCTCAACAATTTATTCTGATTCTTTCCCACATACATTTTCTCTGGTTCAGATAAATCTCTCAACGATTTATTCCGATTCTTCTCCAAATCCCTCCTGGTTCAGATAAATCTCTCAACGATTTATTCTGATTATTTCTTAGTAGGCATTTTCTCTGGTTCAGATAAATCGCTCAAAGATCTACTCTGATTCTCTCCAGTTAAAGGATATTCAAAACCTCTTTTGGTTCAGTTTAAATCTTTCAATGGTTTATCCTGATACTTTCCAAATGAACATCTCTGGTTCAGATAAATCTCTCATTGATTTATTATGATTCTTCTCCAGATTCCTGTCAGTTAAGATAAATCTCTCAACGATTTATTCTGATTGATTCCCATATACATTTTTCTCTGGTTCAGATAAATCTCTCAATGATTTATTCTGATTCTTCTCCAAATCCCTGCTGGTTCAAATAAATCTCTCAATAATTTATTCTGATTCTTCCCTAGTAGACACTTTCTCTGGTTCAGATAAATCGCTCAAAGATCTACTCTGATTCTCTCCAGTTAAAGAATATCCAAGACCTCTTTGGTTCAGTTTAAACCTCTCAACAATTTATCTTGATACTTTCCAAATGAGAACTTCTGGTTCATATAAATCGCTCCAAGATTTATTATGATTCTTTCCAGTCAAACAACATACAAGACTTCTGCTAGTTTAAGATAAATCGCTCCAAAGATTTATTCTGATTCATTTTCAGTGAAATCAAATTCAGACTTAATCCATTTTTTGTCAACAATCACCTTTGGATGGCATCTACAAGCCCATCTTTGGAAAATCTCCATCATTCCTTCAAATGGCATCTATAAGCACATTCCCAATTCATCTTCAAGTGCAAATTTCTGGGCACTCTAGTGTTCAATCATCTTCCACCTTCAAGTCACGAGTGGCGGATCCGCCAATCTAACTCTTCAGGTTTAAGAAGAATGAACAGGGGCAGCTGTTGTACCCCAAAATTTTTCCTCTCATTTATCAAGTATTTTCTCACAAGATCTCCTTTAGTTCAAGACTACACCAGGGTTGATAAGCTCAAGACACCTCCTTAAGCACTGATGACTGAATTTAGGGTTTGAGATTGCATAAGGATAATTGAACTTTTAATGCCTTATATGACTTTTATGGATCATCATGGACCCTCAATATTTCTCATGTAAAGTTTCAAGTCTTGGATCACATTTTTGCCCAGTCAATTAATCAGTTGACATAAAAATCAACTATATTGGGGAAAAAGTCAATTGTGGCCAATTTACAGTCAAACTTCATAATTTTTGATCCATATCAACATCATGAACTCCTATATGTCATTTGATCAAGTTTGGACCACAATTCCTCAAGAAATTTGACCAGATCATCAAAAGGGCAAAATGGTCAAAATTAGGGTTTTGATTGAGAAAAGGCAATTTCTGATTTTTGACCTAGCAAATGGTTGATTGGTTGGAAACATGATATCAAGGATTCAATTGCATCATTTTTACCTAATGACATGACTCAAAACATTGCTCAAGGTCATTTGATTGATAGTTGATTTTCAGTCAACTGATCAAAAGTCAATTGTACACTGAAAAGTCAAACTTTGACATTTTGGTCAAAATCAAGTGTAAAAGATCACAATTCATCAAAACATGTAAAAATATGAAACTTGTTCATCAATAAATCAAAAAGTCAAGATTTCATTTTGAAAAGTCAAAGTCTCCAAACTTAGAAATTTTTCTAAGTGTTGAAAACTTCATATTTTTTCACAACTTTGAGCCAATTTTTCACCATGATGCAAGATGATTCAAAGTAAACTTTCAACATGAAAGTTGTAGATATCAATGAGATCTAAAAAATTTATTTACACAACTCCTCCTAGAAATTATTGGATTTCAAGTTATTAATCCATGAAATCATGGTCTTGAAACTAAACACTTAGTGAAAATTTGCCCTAGTTTAGGCAGGATTTTAACCTAACTTCACGGCAATTTTTCACATAGTTCCAAGATTAATTTTCAAAAATGTCCAACATAGAGGTTGTAGAGGATGTTACAAGCTTTCCAAAATGTCCAAGAACTCATTTAGATCATGTTTGAGAAAGGAGAATCGAAGGCAAGAAGTTAGGGTTTCATTCTTGAATTACAAGTCATTTCTTGATGAACACATAATGCAATTTCAATGTTAGGCTGCATAATCTTGCTTTGCAGACCTTCTAACTTGTGTATCTATCCATCATTAATGGATTACACAAACTTTTGAGCTATAATCCAAGTGGTTTAAGCTTTGTCCAATTCACATTGCCATTTTGGGAAGAAAGTGAAGAATACCATTCTTGAAAAGCAAGCTTTATGCACAAAGTCAATTCTTGAGCCTCTAACTTGTTCCCTCTGATCACACTCCAACTACAAAGTCAAAAGCAAGTGTGTTTAAGCATAACCACTTTATCTTAGCAAGTACACAAGACTTTGAAACTTGGATTTCTCAAAAAAATCACATGTTATGCTTAAACTTATGATTTTGAATTATGATCAACAACCAGCTTACAAACTTGTTGCTTATAAATAGAGGCACTATTTGTAAGCTAGAACACGAGCTTAAGCACCCTGAAACACGCCAAAACTCTCTCAAGCCAAAAATTGCACAAAAAACTCCATTGATGCATAATTCTGACCTTAAACTTATATCTCTCATTTCCCTCGTGAATTTTCCTTCCTAATCAACCACAAAGCTCTTACACATAAAAAATAACCTATCCCTGACCCTGTTTCATAATTGTAACTCCATCTTCACCAACCTCCATAAACAAAAATAGAGCTCTACAAAGTGACTTCTCCAGACCATTTCAGCCATCCATTGCTCAAGCTAATCATTGCATTAGCTTCCTGGGAACTTGAGGAAGCTAACCTGATCATTGCAGCACCTTGAATCAAGCTCATTTTCATTTCACGATTTCCAGTTTTGAGGTGTTTTTATTGAACTTCTATCTAATTACTTAGGCGTTGTTAGGCTTGCATTTGTGAAGATAAAATGTAGACATCATTGCTCTGAAGCTGTACATATCCATAGATTTCATTTATATTGATTGAGCTTAGAGAATTTTAAGTTTGAATCTCTGGAAATATTTAGGTCATAATCTAGTACTTTTAGAAATTTGCATTCTTCTTTGATTTATAGCTCATGATATTTATATGGTTGGATTCGTATGGAAAAATGGAGCTACTTTCATGTTTGCATCTTTTATTTTTGTTGAGAAATGAGCAAGTTACATGAAATATGGCTGGAGGTTGAAGATGAAGTTCATTTCTGAAACTTGTTTTGTATTATGTATTTATTGTTTCAGTTATATCAACGGATGTATAGCCACCCCAGTGGTAAGGCAGCACACTTGTAACCAGGAGGGCGTGGGTTCAACACCCAGCGCGCTGCCTTTTGTTCTTTTTCACACCTTTTACATTTTTTTTGGTTTCTTTGCAGCGCCTGGATCCCAGCATTGGGCCTTCTTCTTTTTTTTGCTAACTTTCTAACCTATGCCTTACTTCAGCACCCCCAGGCCCAAATTTTCATTACTATTTCTTTTTTTTCTTCTTATTTCATTTTATTTCTTATTTCATTTTATTTCTTTTTTCCTTTATTATTATTATTATTATTATTAATATATTTTTATTGTTATTAATAAAAATCCAAAAAATATTTTATTTATTCTTTTTTACACTTATTTAGTTTATTTGTTTTATAAAACTAAAAGAACAAAAACATTTTCTTAATAACTTAATTTCTTTCTTAATAATTAATATTTAGGTTTAGGTTTAACTATTATATTATTTTCTTGCAATTAAAATTAATTTAGAACTTAGGTTTCTTTTAATTAATTAATATTCATATTATTTTTATTAATTTAAAACCTTTTTATAAATAAAACCCTAAAAAAAACTTTTTTTTAGTTAATTTCTTTTCTTATTTAGTTGAAGTTAATTTTATTTAATTTTCATTAATCATTTTTCTTAATTAGGTTTAGGTTAAAACCTTTTCATGAAAACCAAACAAAAATCATATTTCTTTTTCCATTTACATTCTTGCATTTTTATTTTCTTTTTTTGTACAATATTCAATATGGTTGTAATAATTATTTAGATTTAATTTTCTTGCAATTTACCCATTTGTAAATTTGTAAACTCCCTCCCCTAATGATGTAATAGCTTAGTATTTTTATTTTCCATAATTTAATGTTTTATATATAAATGCTAGTAAATTAGGGTTTGTATGGAAAGATAAAATCAATGCTTAGAAAACCCTAATTCAAGACAAAACAATGCATGTAAACCAATACACTTGCATACTTACACCCTTAGGGTAAATCCACTTTGTTGTCTTATAAAAATGGCCATGTTACGCATGTAAGATGTCTTAGCAAAAACAAACAAAATACAAGATCATAGTCCCTCGATGACGCTATCAATGTTGCCTTACAAATGATCTTAGTCCCTTAAAGAAAATGCTAAGATATCTTACATACATTGCTAATCATGACTATACAATGACCCTTGTCCGTCCCTTTTTACATCCAAAGATAGGGTTACTTACCAATCCATGGTAAGATTACAATGTCAAAGGAAAGAGGAAATCAACAAGAAAGACTTTTGAGTAGGTAGAATGTTACTAAGTTGCTTTCTCATTTTCAAATCAAAATATCCTTGCTATTTTTAAAACAAACACCAACACTTTCAAAACATCTTTCAAACTTGAAACATTTTGAAAAGACAAACACTTTGTACACGTTCTTATAGAAACGAGAGCCATTACAAAGAAGACACCTTTTCAAAATACTTTCAAAAAATACACAAAGCGTATTTTCAAACAAAAGCAAGTGATCTAGCAAGTAACTAAGAGCCCGTAGATAACTACAAATGAAAAGGGTGCTAATACCTTCCCTTTTCATAATCTACCCCCCGAACTCAAGAAAACATCTCTAAGGTCTTTCCTGTTATTTTCAACCTTTCCTTTTGGATAAAAGAAAAGTAGGTGGAGACTCTTACTAACCGCAACATTTGCGATAAAACGCAAAACAACCAAGTCAGTTCTCCCACCGTGTTACATGCGCCTTTTCTTTTTTATTTATTTTTAAATAAAAAAACTTAAAGAGTTATGACTACGATTGTTTCGTTCCACTGTTATGATATTATTTTTTATTTAAAATTTTTAATTGTAAATTAAACTCTGGCGCTTCTTTATGAAATTTCATATGAAAGTAATATATCATAACGGTTTCTGGGTTTGGCCGTGGTGGTATCCTTATAATATTATACAGTCATAGTTATCTTGTCTCTTCAGTATCCTTTTTTCCATTGGAAAAAGAAACTAGACGAAACAATACATGATTTTAACCCTAAACCTTAACGTTCATACTGTGAAATAATACACCATCATTCACCCTAGCTTTTCTCTTCAGTATCCATTCTTCACTATTTATTCATATTTTTCGTCATCATCATCAAGAAGTTTGACAAGACCGTCACGATCATCATCCCTGTCAAGAAGGAAGAGTACAACAACACCGTCGAGAAGGAAGACGTTAATAACACCGTCGCTTCCGTAATGAAGGAGGAAGGAAGACGACAACAACACCAACATCATTTACTTAGTCATCACGTTTAGGTTACGTAAAATATTTTCCCCATGCATTCACAGTAAACTTCATTTGCCATTGTTGTTGTTTTTTATGTTCTTGATGTTCATGTTGTTGTTGTTGTTGATTTTGAACATAGATGTCAGAAAGAAAAAAGATGTTACAAAGAAAAGAGATGTCAAAAAGAAAAGAGATGTCACAAAGAGAAGAAACCCTATCGAGTTCTTCATCAGATTGTAGCGAAGAAATTGAAACAAATGAGTGTTGTACGAATGAAACTCAAACAGATGATACTCAATCAAAAAGATCACAAAGAGGTGTCAAAATGATTCCCCAATTCACATCAGTCTGCAACTCATCAGGTGAAAAAAATCCAACCAAATTTTATTCGTACTATAGAGTAGTTGATTGTGGACACTACTCAACTTTTAAGAGTTATATTGCGTTCCTTGGAGAAAAGTAAGTATATTGATATATGATTGGAAATCAGTGGATACGAAAGTCAAAGAAAGCATATGGACCGATGTTAAGGTATTACATACTAATATTTTCATATATTAGATATCACTACCTATAATTTCTAATACATTGATTTAAATGTAGTTGAATTTTGAGTTTACAGATGACTCAAAGTTACAAAAAAGGGTGTAGTGGTAGAAATGTTCAAGACTAAGCCATTGGATTGACTAGACTTTATACAAATAAATAAAAAATCTCCACCACACTTTATTGTTTCCAAAGGAATGAGAAAAGAGCGAATAACCCAAAAAAGGGGAAAAGATTCAAGGTAAGGGGGTTGGTTATGCAAAGGGAAGGTATTAGCACCCTAAACATCTACGGTACTCCGCAGGAACCTCTTTGAAAAATCTGTATATTTGGCTATAAAAATGTGTTATATATAAAATGGATGGTGGAGGTGAGAAAAGAAATATTTTTATAATTTTTTCACCCGCCGCGGTTGCGAACCTTTAGTGCCTACGTACCACCTTTCGTGCAATAGGGGATCAAAGTACACGTAGTTCCTCTAGAAAAGACTTGTCTGTTAATTGATTTTAAACAAGGAGACTAGTCGTCATTGTTAGGAAAGAAATCTCGACTAACGCCCACAAGGTATGAGAAAGATAGACCCTGCGTCAACAAGAGTGAGGGTTTGAGAACGCCTCTGGTACTCAAGTGGAAAAGTTGACACCTTTATAACCATAAGGATAGGAGAATATTGCTCGACTATTAATGAATCATGTCTTATCTTGAAAAAAAAGTTTTGAATGTAAAGGGTGCTTGAGCGCACAAAAGAGTTTGAATGAGTTGAATTGTTTTTGTTAATTTTGAAAAAAATGTCGAAGTATGATTAAGTGAATTGAAGTTTGTTTAAAGAAAAGAAGTTTTTAAAAGAAAAGGCACTCGACAAAGTCGAGGTTTATTATGAAAGCGGTTTGAGTTTAAAAACAAAGAAGATTTTTAAAGAAGATGAGAAGGTTTTGAAAATTAAAGAAGATGGGAGGAGATGAAGGGACTATCCTAAAGCATAGGGTAAAAGCTAAGGAAGAGAACCGTCTAACCAACAAGAAGCCAATACTTGACATTATGAGTCAATATAGAATTCCAATTCTTCGGATTGAAACCAAGCAAGAAAAGATACTAGACCTCTTGAGAGAAACAAACATCAAGTGTTTTAAGTCTTCGTAAAAATTGGGCAGAGTAACGGCTGTATACGGGTGAATTCCAGATTACAAACAAAGTATGTAATCACAATAACCTGCACACAAAACAAACAAACAACCCAATTTCTTGAGGTAAACCTCAAGAACTCTAGACAAAATATCAAATAAAGTCACAAAGTCTCCAAGATAGGCCAAGGTCTCTAATCCTAAGCCCAAGAAGTCCAATGCTCCATAATACCAAGGATAGTAACCAAATAGTCTAGGTATCATTAAAGATTTTTATGGTTCATGTTGATTATTAGGTGTCTTTAAAAGGAAAAGAAAAGCTCAAGTGAGCAAAATAAAAATGACATAAAAGTAAATGCTCAAGTGAGCAAAATAAAAATGGCATAAGAATAAATGCTCAAGTGAGCAAAATAAAAATGGCATGAAATGTAAATGCTTAAATTAAATGGTACATAAAGCATAAAAATAAAAGCATAAAGTAAAGTCAATTGTTAGAAATTAGTGGTTAGTTGGATGACCATCTTGAAACTTGCATTTGGAACGCATTAGAGGTTTGGTAGAACCAAAGCCTCCACACAACAAGTTGCATTTGCTTTTTGTCAAGTATATCATCCACTTTGGAATCCTCAAAAGTAACATTTAATAATCAATGATGTTTAAGTCATCCGCGTTGACCAAAGGTGTTGTAGATCCATTAGATGATTGGTAGAACCAAAGCCTCCACACAATGAATCTCAATGTTATTGGATCAAATAGATAAAATTAACATACTTGGGCTTGCAATCATAAGTTTAGGACACGAATGATCATTTATCCGAATCGAGACAAAATTTAGTGCTATGTTAAGCAATCGTAAGTGGACTTATGTAGAAGTCGCACCTATTTTAAGGTCGGTCAATAGCAATCTATGTACTTCATGTTTGGATAAATGATATAGAGATCACCATCCCTTAACATGTAGCACAATTAAAAAAAGAAAGGGATAAGATCAAGCGGGGGGGGGGAACGATAAGCTAATTTGGGTCACCATTTCAAAATTCTTTCATCTTTAAATTCAAAAACTCCTCTAGATGGATTAAAGTACTAAACATATCATTAATCCAAAGCACCAAAAATGAATTAAATAATTCATTCTTAGGTAGATTTGAATTGATGAACATTTATCCAACTTCATCTACATCACAAAGTCCATTGAGCTTAAAGACAAATTGGACATTTAAAATTGCAATCTAAATTATCCATCAAAGAGAATGAGCAGAAAAATATTTGAGTCAAAACAGCCCCAAAATAAGGCAGCAAAAGTATTTTTGGCACTGTTACAATCAATTGTGCTTAGACAGCAACCTATTGCATCTGTGCAGTTTTTTATCAAATCAATTTTATGTGACAATCAATTGCAATGTTACAACTATTGATTGCAACCTGTTAAAATCAGTAGAAAACAACATTTTAAAGATCAAATTCTTGTTCCAACTTTTCATCAAACACCTTATGATCATGGATCCAATTGAGCATGAAAATTCCATCAAATTATGAGAAAATAGCACTAATGGAATCAGAAAAACAGTGCTCAATGAATCCAAACCTGAAATCCACAAGAGTTCACATTGTGAAAGATGATGATCCAACTT
This sequence comes from Vicia faba, assembly GCA_948472305.1. Taxonomy (NCBI): domain Eukaryota; kingdom Viridiplantae; phylum Streptophyta; class Magnoliopsida; order Fabales; family Fabaceae; genus Vicia; species Vicia faba. Next base: position 1,282,436,908 of record OX451740.1, on the reverse strand, counting down.
ACCATAGGTAGAATTAGAGAATTATCAAACAACTTCAAGAACTTGCTTCAATTCATCCATAAGAATCAATTACCAAAGCTTGAATATAGAGAATTGATGGAGAAAAAGTGTTTGGATGAAGGTTTAGCTCAAAGATTAGTAAGCTTCAATGCAAAGCTTAATAACTTTTTGAAAATGGAGCTTTGAGTGAATTTGGTAAATGGAGAGAATTGAGAGATTTTTTAGCAAGATAAGTTGGGCTATCAAAAGCTTGTCATTTGATGAAATGAGGTCTCTATTTATAGAGTTTTAGGATTGGGATTAGTGGTAATTTGCTAATTGATTCTTGGATCCAAAATTGAATTAGTGATATAATTTCAAATTATGCAGAAAAAATTGGAGCTAAAATGATACAATTTTGAATTTGCTGGCTTTTTTTCAAAAAACACGTGCATTTTGCTATTATGAGTCGATACATAGGTGGTATGCGTCGATACATCCTAGCTGTATAACACAGCATGTGTCGATACATACCTCTATGTGTCGATACATACTGCTTCTTCAACACATTACATAACCAAACAAACTGCATGAGTCGACACATAACACGTATGTGTCGACACATGCTAGTTATTCAAAGAGGATGAGTTGATACATACATGCATGTGTCGACACATGCTAGTTAAACAAACAGGATGAGTCGATACATACATGCATGTGTCGACACATGCTAGTTGTACACAAGGATATGAGTCGATACATACCTTTATGGGTCGATGCATATTGTCTTTTGCCATAATACAAAGTTGATTACTTTGCCTGAAAACCTTATTTGTTGGATGCTTTGACTCGGTACCTACAAAACACAATTTTGCAAAGACAAAGACCAATGTTTTTTTGTATTTTGATTAGAAGTTAATCAATAACACAAGAGCAAACTTAAAGATAGGATGCAAATGTGATGAATGATGCTATTTATTAATGATTGTGATTGAATGACAAAATATGGTATGAAAGTGCGACTGAAAAAGTTAGGGGCAAAATTTAGGGTATAACAACTGCCCCTATTTAATTATCTTTTAGCCAGAGAGGCGGAAAGTAATTAAATACAAACAGACCTGAATTTTGTCCCTGATGCGATGAGATGATTGCATATGTTATGAATGAATAGACTCTTTTTTTACATATATATTTTTTGAATGATGTATGAGATGAGACAGACTATGTGGGAATATGGAAAGACTTGAAACTGGAAGTTTATGGTAGTTTAGATGAAATGACATGGAAAGACACGCTAGGGGAACAACAAGATATTTCTAGATATCTTTCAGGGCGACAAAGAGTAACCAGCAATACTTGGAAAAAGGATAAAAACCTGAGAAGGTAAGTAGCCACATCCAAGAATGGCATTGAATGAGGCGAACAACTCTCTATAAAAGGCAATCAGAAACATCTAGAAGAACATTAGATGTTGGATGAGACCAAATCTGAAGCTACATCAGAGTCGTCCAGGAAAGACGCTGGACGGAAAAGAAACACGACATCCAATACTGGCTTTGGATGAAGGGAAAAGATTCCGACATTCAATAATGGCTTTGAATGAAGGGATAACTCAACGTCTAATAATGGCTTTAGACGAGAGAAAAAGTCACAACATCCAATAATGGCTTTGGATGGAAACAAAAGATCCTGACATTCAATACTGGCTTTGAATGAAAGAAAAGCTCAAGGTGTCCAATACTGGCTTTGGACGGAAGAAAAGGTAACAACATCCAATACTGGCTTTGGATGGAAAAAGAGATCTTGACATTCAATACTGGCTTTGAATGAAGGATAAGGTAACAACATCCAATATTGGCTTTGGATGGAAGAGAGACAGTTGAACTGACGTTTGCTTTGGTAGGTGCTAAGTAAGTTGTACTTTGATCTCAAGGTGACATGTTAACTGCAACAAGACCTCGAGAAATGCAAATGAGGATGAAACACTCTTGTTATGCATTATGTATGAATTTTGTTATGCATGATATGTGAATGATCTATACATGTAATGATAACGTTTACGATAATGGAGTTTGACTCTTTTGTGGAGGTAAGATTGGAAGCTTGATTCCTCAACACGGAGAACTCTGCCAAATTTGATTGGAAAGAAAATGTCTTGAACCTAAATTTGTCACACTTGTAAACTGTATTGAACTGATGATCTTCTGAGGAAATACATGGAAAGTTGCTTGGGGATTTGTTCTAGATTAGCTGACTGTTGAAGATAAACTGATCATGGCTTCAGCTCTTGAAATGACTGTTGGAAATAAACTGATAATGGATTCAGTTCTTGAGATAATTGTTGGAATAAACTGATCATGGCTTCAGTTTCTGAAATGACTGTTGGAAAGAAATGCCCCAGTATGAGTCTTGAAAATGATCTTCTGGCTAACCAATTCTGAGAAAACTCGCATTGAGCAGCAAATATTGAACTGATTCACAACTGGGCCTAGAAGATACTTGCCCCTGATAGGATCACTGACCAAGTTTCTCAGCTGTTTGAAATTCCTTGACGAGGAAAGCTTGTTTACAAGTAAAATTGTTTATTCAAACATAGTAATTTTAATGCGAAATTCATGAAAAAAATTTGAATCCAAAATCATTTTTGAAATGATGTTATTGGTATATGAAAAATGCATCACTGGTTAAAACACGATGGTTTATACTTTTAAAGTGAAAGAGAAATCAAAGGTATGATACCAAAACAAATGATTTGCAAAAGATCATAGGAGTCAGTTTACGCAACCTTGTTGTAGTATGCTTTCAAAAGAAACCTGGCTTCAATTAGGTCTTTTAAGGGTTGTAACATGGTATGGTTCATGGTTTAAGAAATAAAGGATAAAGGCTCAAAGTTTATCTGTACCCAACCCAATCTTCATGATGTTCTTCAGTCCTACGCTCACTTAATTCAGACTATGCATTCAGGTTCCAAGAGATTTTGGAACTGCACTGATGGTAATAATGACGATGACTCAGAAGCTAAAGGATTCTTGAGAATGAAAGTCATTTCTTCTTACATCTTTTTGTTGTTTTGAGGACTTTTGTCAACTCTGGTGGAGAATTTTGAGTATTTGAATACCTCTTCTGATTGAATTTATTATTCCCAACTTTTTCCTAAACTATTTCATTTGAGATTACAGTCAGCGGGATGCCCCAATTTTTGCCTGAACTGTTTCATTTAGAATTACAGTCAGCGGGATGCCCTAGTTTTTTTTGCCTAAGTCTCCTTCAGAGGTTTTGACTTTGTGGGATTTTTCTTTTGATTTTTCTTTTCATTTCATTTTTCTTTTTGGAAAGATAATGAATGCCTTACTCAATGATTACGGGGAACCATCTTTGTCATTTTTGGTTTGGGAGCATCTTTGACACTTCTTGTTGTGTACAAAGGAAAGCTTGATCGCGACCTTTGATGAAAGATGTCTTGCACGATTTCTCTTGTAATTGAATGCACAGCCAAATTAACTGAGAACTACCCATCCCCGGGTTAAGATTGCGGGTTTTTCCATATAAAAAGAAACTCCAACTTCTAGGCTCAAAGGGGTGAACGAGGGATTAACTTCCTTATTACTCCAGTGTTTGGGAGTTGAAACAATGCCTGTATATCCTCAACAATGTTTTATTCGAAAGCATACCAACAACAATTATGGGTATTTCATTTTCATCATCCTCCCTCAAATCTTTGCATAAACAAAAGCTTGATAAAGGGAGTAAACAAGAGAAATTTATTTGAAAGCAGTAAATGAAAATGATTTGAATCAAAACATTGCAATGCTCATTTCATTAAACTTAACATGAAAGTACAAACAGAATTTGAAAGCAACAATTTTAACATAAACAAGGGAAAAATGCAAACATAAAGAAACATGGCTTAGTGACTAATCAGTAACAAGGATGAGCTGTCCTGTCTGAAACACTAGCTTTAGGAGGTGACTTGAGGGTATCCCGACTCAGTCTTCAGCCACTTTGTTTTCGCAAAGGATTGTTGATAACATTAGGACCTGCCTCTTTGAAAGTGATCATATTGGCTTTCACCAATTCTTGCACTCTGTTTTTCAATGCATAAAAGCTTTCTAAATCATGACCAGCAGCTCCCTGATAAAACTTACAGTGAAGGTCAGATCTGAACCCGACTGGAGGAGGATTTCGAGGAATCAGAGGCCTAGTTGTAATCAAGCCCTTCTGCACCAATGCAGGGTACAATTCAGTGTATGCCATAGGGATGGGATCAAATTGAGCCCTATTCTGATTCTGATTTTTCACAAAATTATGTCGTTGAGGGACATGAACTTGTTGAGCATTAACCGCAGAAGTAACAACCGCTACTTGTGGTTGATCATTGTATTGAGGCCTACGGCGAGGTCCTCTTCTCTCAGTCGAGACGACATTGGCTTCTACTTCTTTCTTCTTCTTAAAGTTCCCAAGGTATTTCTTTGCACCATTAGAAGATTCAGCAGCTTTAGACACTTTACCATTCTTAATTCCTTCTTCTAACCTCTGGCCAATAGTCACAAGGTCTGTGAAGCTGGAAGACACACTACCAATCATGTTCTCCCAAAAGAAAGGGGATAAAGTATCCATGAACAAACCAGTTAACTCTTTCTTTTCCAGAGGTGGTTCAACTTGAGATGCCAATTCTCTCCATCGTTGAGCATATTCCTTGAAAGATTCTTTCTCATTCTGAGACATATTTTGTAGTTGGCGACGATCAGGTGTCATGTCGAGGTTGTATTTGTATTTCTTTATGAAAGCATAAACAAGATCTTGGAAGCATTGGATACGACCTTTCTCAAGCCCCATATACCAATTCAATGAAGCTCCACTCAGACTGTCTTGGAAACAATGAATAAGCAACTTGTCATTCTTGGTGTAAGCAGACATCTTTCAAAAGTACATCACCAAATGACTTCTTGGACAAGTATGCCCCTTATATTTCTCAAACTCGGGAGTCTTGAACTTTTCAGGTATAACCAGATCAGAAACCAAACACATATTGTTAGCATCAACACTGAAGAACTCATTTCCTTCCATAGCTCTGAGTCTCTTCTCCAAAGTCTGATACTGTTCTTTGAACTCTTCAAACTCACCAAAGTCTCCTTGGCTCACACTTCGAGGACTGGCAGCATGGTACTCAAAGAGAGGATTCCCAAAAGCAGCTTGTGTAGCAGGTTGACGAGAAGTAGTATGAACGATTGGCTGAGGTTCAGTGAAAACTTGAGCTTGAAAGACTGGTCAGAAGACTGGCTAACCATTAAAGTAATTGCAATAGGCGGAGAGTAATTCTGAGGTAACCCAAACTCTAGCCATGCAGTAGATATATGCTGGATAGGTTGAGTGTCAACAACAGCAGTTGGGATTTCAGATATCACAGTCCTTTGAGGTGGCTCTCCTCTGGAAATTAGGACTTGCATCATCTCAGTAAGTTTGGCCATGCCTGACTTTAACTCGTCGATTTCCATTCTGACTTCCATGTTGTGTTGTTCTTGGTTTTCCATTCTCAATCTGACAGCAGCTCTAGTCCCGTAGTTGTGTTGAGGAATCAGCTTGACGGTAGACGACTAACTGGAAGAAAGAAGCAACTGGGAATAAGATCCTGAACAACCTGGATGTATGTAGAATGATGCAGAGGATGCAAATGATATGCAATGCACTGTATAATAACAGGATCACACGGTTCAGAGTCACGAACCTGGAGTCAAAGGTAAAACCCATAAGGTATGGACTAACGGTTATCACCTGCCGAACAAGGTTCTAAGAGGTTCCCAGAGTATACATCCTTCCTTTAGATATTACCAACGTCCTGATTAAATCGATAATTAGCAATATTCTCAAGAAAGACTCGTCCGAGCGTAGTATCGCGTGACAACTATTTCTGGATTACTCCGTCATAGCTTCCGCACTACACCTAAAAGGCCAATATGGGTTAGGTAATCTACGGTCCTCAGCTTCAGTAGGCTCCCAGGTCGAAAGCAGTACGTCTTCCCGATTACTCGGTAAATGATACTACAGTCAAAGGGGCCTCCACTTAGTGGGGGATCTCATGCCTCCTTTTTTGGGATTACTCCCTCAAAGTTAACATGACTATACCGCCCGTCCTATCTTAAAGTTTGCCCAAGTCCGGGTATAGGACTTATGAGTAATCACCGAGCACCCTGTAAACCAGGAAAATCCAGACAAACATATGTACAGAATATAACACATAAACACAATAACACATATACAAATATAAACAAAGATAGTCTTAACCCACTTAGGGATGGACCAGCAAGAGGTCAATTTGTCACCAGTGAAGTCGCCATTTTTCTGTAGCAGTAGAAATGTTCAAGACTAAGCCATTGGATTGACTAGACTTTATACAAATCAAAATAAAAATCACCATCGCGCTTTATTGTTTCCAAAGGAATGCGAAAAGAGTGAATAACCCAAAAAAGGGGAAAAGATTCAAGGTAAGGGGGTTGGTTATGCAAAGGGAAGGTATTAACACCCTAAACATCTACGGTACTCCGCAGGAACCTCTTTGAAAAATATGTATATTTGGCTATAAAAATGTGTTATATATAAAATGGATGGTGGAGGTGAGAAAAGAAATATTTTTATGATTTTTGCATCAGCCGCGGTTGCGAACCTTTAGTGCCTATGTACCACCTTTCGTGCAATAGGGGATCAGGGTACACGTAGTTCCTCTAGAAAAGACTTGTCTGTTAATTGATTTTAAACAAGGAGACTAGTCGTCATTGTTAGGAGAGAAATCTCGACTAACGCCCACAAGGTATGAGAAATATGGACCCTGCGTCAACAAGAGTGAGGATTTGAGAACGCCTCTGGTACTCAAGTGGAAATGTCAACACCTTTATAACCATAGGGATATGAGAATATTGCTCGACTATCAATGAATCATGTCTTATCTTGAAAAAAAAGTTTTGTATATAAAGGGTGCTTGAGCGCACAAAAGAGTTTGAATGAGTTGAATTGTTTTTGTTAATTTTGAAAAAAAATGTCGAAGTATGATTAAGTGAATTGAAGTTTGTTTAAAGAAAAGAAGTTTTTAAAAGAAAATGCACTCAACAAAGTCGAGGTTTATTATGAAAGCGGTTTGAGTTTAAAAACAAAGAAGATTTTGAAAGAAGATGAGAAGGCTTTGAAAATTAAAAAAGATGGGAGGAGATGAAGGGATTATCCTAAAGCATAAGGTAAAAGCTAACGAAGAGAACCGTCTAACCAACAAGAAGCCAATACTTGACATTATGACTCAATATAGAATTCCCATTCTTAGGATTGAAACCAAGCAAGCAAAGATACTAAATCTCTTGAGAGAACCAAACTTCAAGTGTTTTAAGTCTTCACAAAAATTGGGCAGAGTAACGGCTGTATACGGGTGAATTCCAGATTACAAACAAAACATGTAATCATAATAACCTGCACACAAAACAAACAAATAACTCAATGTCTTGAGGTAAACCTCAAGAACTCTAGACAAAATATCAAATAAAGTCACAAAGTCTTCAAGATAGGCCAAGGTCTCTAATCCTAAGTCCAAGAAGTCCAATGCTCCATAATGCCAAGGATAGTAACCAAATAGTCCAGGTATCATTAAAGATTTTTATGGTTCATGTTGATTATTAGGTGTCTTTAAAAGGAAAAGAAAAGCTCAAGTGAGCAAAATAAAAATGACATAAAAGTAAATGCTCAAGTGAGCAAAATAAAAATGGCATAAGATTAAATGCTCAAGTGAGCAAAATAAAAATGGCATGAAATGTAAATTCTTAAATTAAATGGTACATAAAGCATAAAAATAAAAGCATAAAGTAAAGTCAATTGTTAGAAATTAGTGGTTAGTTGGATGACCATCTTGAAACTTGCATTTGAAACTCATTATAGGATTGGTAGCACCAAAGCCTCCACACAACAAGTTGCATTTGCTTTTTACAAGTATATCATCCATTTTGGAATCCTCAAAAGTAACATTTAATGATCACCGATGTTTAAGTCATCCGCGTTGACCAAAGGTGTTGTAGATCCATTAGAGGATTGGTAGAACCAAAGTCTCCACACAATAAATCTCAAGGGTATTGGATCAAAGAGATCAAATTAACATACTTGGGCTTGCAATCATAAGTTTGGGCCACGAATGATTATTTATCCAAATCGGGACAAAATTTAGCGCTATGTTAAGCAATCGTAAGTGGACTTATGTAGAAGTCGCACCTATTTTGAGGCCGATCAATAGCAATCTATGTACTTCATGTTTGGATAAATGATATAGAGATCACCATCCCTTAACATGTAGCACAATTTAAAAAATAAAGGGATAAGATGAAGAGGGAGGGGAATGATAAGCTAATTTGGGTCACCATTTCAAAATTCTTTCATCTTTAAATTCAACCACTCCTCTAGATGGATTAAAGTACTAAACATATCATTAATCCAAAGCACCAAAAATGAATTAAATAATTCATTCTTAGGTAGATTTGAATTGATGAACATTTATCCAACTTCATCTACATCACAAAGTCCATTGAGTTTAAAGACAAATTGGACATTTAAAATTGCAATCCAAATTATCCATCAAAGAGAATGAGCAGAAAAATATTTGAGTCAAAACAGCCCCAAAATAAGGCAGCAAGAGTATTTTTGGCACTGTTACAATCAATTATGCTTAGACAGCAACCTATTGCATCAATGTAGTTTTTTATCAAATCAATTTTCTGTGACAATCAATTTCTATGTTACAACAATTGATTGCAACCTGTTAAAATCAGTAGAAAACAGCATTTTAAAGATCAAATTCTTGTTCCAACTTTTCATCAAACACCTTATGATCATGGATCCAATTGAGCATGAAAATTCCATCAAATTATGAGAAAATAGCACTAATGGAATCATAAAAAAAGTGCTCAATGAATCCAAACCAGAAATCCACAAGAGATCACATTGTGAAAGATGATGATCCAACTTACCAAAGGTAGAATTAGAGAATTATCAAACAACTTCAAGAACTTGCTTCAATTTAGCCACAAGAATCAATTACCAAAGCTTGAATATAGAGAATTGGTGGAGAAAAAGTGTTTGGATGAAGGTTTATCTCAAAGATTAGTAAGCTTCAATGCAAAGCTTACTAACTTTTTGAAAATGGAGCTTTGAGTGAATTTGGTAAATGGAGAGAATTTAAAGATTTTTTAGCAAGATGAGTTTGGCTATCAAAAGATTATCATTTGAATGAAATGAGGTCTCTATTTATAGAGTTTTAGGACTGGGATTAGTGGTAATTTGGTAATTGATTCTTGGAGTCAAAATTGAATTAGTGATATAATTTCAAATTATGCAGAAAATATTGGAGCCAAAATGATACAATTTTGAATTTGCTGGCTTTTTTTCAAAAAACACATGCATTTTTCTATTATGAGTCGATACATAGGTGGTATGCATCAATACATCCTAGCTGTATAACACATCATGTGTCGATACATGCCTCTATGTGTTAATACATACTTCTTCTTCAACATATTACAGAACCAAACAAATTGCATGAGTCGACACATAACACGTATGTGTCGACACATGCTAGTTATTCAAAGAGGATGAGTCAATACGTACATGCAGGTGTCGACACATGCTAGTTAAACAAACAGGATGAGTCAATACATACATGCATGTGTCAACACATGCTAGTTGTACACAAGGAGATGAGTCGATACATACCTTTATGGGTCGATGCATGTTGTCTTTTGCCATAATACAAAGTTGATTGCTTTGCTTGAAAACCTTATTTGTCGGATGCTTTGACTCGGTACCTATAAAACACAATTTTGAAAAGACAAAGACCAATATTTTTTTGTATTTTGATTAGAAGTTAATCAATAACACAAGAGCAAACTTAAAGATAGGATGCAAATGTGATGAATGATGCTATTTATTAATGATTGTGACTGAATCATAAAATATGGTATGAAAGTGCGACTAAAAAAGTTAGGGGCAAAATTTAGGGTACAACAAAGGGGATCTCTTATGCGGGTACTCGTTGGAGGGGATTTAAGTCACAACTAGCGACTGACTACATTAGGAAGCCTAAGAGCGGTCTTGCTCTTCCATGGAAAAGATATAACTTTATATCAAATAAGCAATGGAGGAAGTTTGCGAGGATACGACGTTCTGAGGAATTCAGGGTTAGTACTAGTTTTATATAACCAATAATATTATGATAATGATTTATAGATACTAATCATATATATTATTCACTATGTTAATAACAGCTTAAAAGCGAAGTAGGAATATGAAACAAGGCAAAGAACATATACCCCCATAGATTGTCTCGTGGGGGTTACAGGAAACTTGAGAAAAGAATAATGCTTGAAAAACAAGCACAAACATGAGATGATCGTATCCCATCCCCACCGTCGAGACATGAAAAATGGAAGAGGGCTCGATTAAGACCAAATGGAGTGTACACCTCTGAGGTAACAAGAGTAGTTACCGAGAAAATTGTAAGTATGCTTTGTTTTGCTTATGTTATTTGTTATTTAAATATGTTGGTAACAATATATGTAAGTTATTTATGTTGTGTAGAATAATTTGGTTGAGGCAGCCCGTGAAGGCACATTTATTCTAGAAGCACGACATGACATATTAGTATAAGCAATCAAAACAGAGGATCATGGTGGGCGTGTCCATGGTTATAGAGAAGGTGTTCGCTTGAGGTTATTCTTTGGTTATCAAAGAAAAAGTACCAAAAGATCAAAATTAAATGCACAAAAACAAAAGATTGATTCTTTTGAGAAGCAATTAGAAGAACAAAAGAGGTTGTTTGAAGAGGAGAGGGAAAAAAGGGAGAAAGATGTGCAAAGGTTTCAAGAGTTATATTCGGTATGTGATTTACTTGAGATTTTAGTGTTTTATTGGAAATGTATGATATATATATATATATATATATATATATATATATATATATATATATATATATATATATATATATATATATATATATATATACTACTTATTTTTGTTCTAACTGAATATTATGATGTAGAGATTAAGTGAAAACCTTGAACAACGTACAAATGAAGATCAATGTTATGTTGATGGTGATGATGGTCATGATAAAACTCCAAGTAGAAGTGTTGTACATCGTGCTTCTATAGAAGGAAGTAATTTTTCATCCCCTTCCCCTTCTCTAGCTAACCGTAATGAGTTATTGGACCCTAATTCAAATGAAATCACCATGTTATACATGTACGTTGCGGTGATGAATGATGTGCAACCTCTCCCTCTAGAACATTGTCCATGTGTGAAAATATTTTGTTACAATCCTAAAGATGTAAGGGATTTTCTTGATGGATATAAGTCTATGGACGTAGGGATTTTGCAAGCTTGGTGAATATAAGTATATAGTTGAATATACACATTATCATAATTTGTATTTCCTCAATTAACTTATTCATTTTCTTTAGCCATTTAGGTACATTCATTGTGTTTGTATAGAGTTGAATAAATCGAGTGTTTATGGATTCTTGGATCCGCTTTTTACTCAATGGGCATATAATGAACCAAAATACATTCAAGAGTACTTGTAAAAATGGTTAAATGAGGGAGGAAAAGAATGTTACTTGGCACCATTTCTTTGTTCGTAAGTATTTTTGTAATTTATGTTTATGTATTCTATATTTAGTTTTGTTTTAGAAAATACTAATAATATATATATATATATATATATATATATATATATATATATATATATATATATATATATATATATATATATATATATATATATATATATATATATATATATATATATATATATATATATATATATATATATGCTCATGTTTATTCAGTGGTCATTATTAATTGATCATAATATCATTTAGGACGAATATGATAACAGTACTGTGTTCCTTGCATGATCCACTCAACAAGAAAATGAAAGAGATTATTAATTCGTAAGTGTATGTTTAATTCATTTTCTTTGATATTGTAATTAGTTTAGCATTTAATACGTTTAATTCATATTCAATGTACTGTGTTGTGGAGCAAGCGAATATGATGAATAATGTTAGAAGAAAGCCCTCATGGATCACTCCTAAAGTAAGTGGCCTGAATACTTGTTTCTTTCATTTACATTCATGTGTGCTTACGTTCACGTGTGGTTACACTACTACGGAAAAGGGCTTTTAAAGCGCTTATTTTGGCCTTTAAAAGCGCTTAAAAGCGCTTTAATAGCTGGCGCTGGCGTAGGTAACAAAAGCGCTTCTAAAAGCGCTCTGGTAGACCCCCCCTTTAAGAGCGCTTTCCTGGAAAAAGCGCTCTGGTAGGACCCCCTATAAGAGCGCTTTCCTGGAAAAAGCGCTCTGGTAGACCCCCCTTTAAGAGCGCTTTTCCCAGAAAGCGCTGCCAAAGACCAGTAAAAAAGCATAAAAAATTAAAAAAAAACGCAGCATACAAAAGCGCTTTTGGAAAAGCGCTCTGGTAGGCCCCCCTATGAGAGCGCTTTTTCTGGAAAAAGCGCTCTGATAGGCCCCCCTATAAGAGCGCTTTTCCAAAAGCGCTTTTGTATGCTGCGTTTTTTTTTAATTTTTTATGCTTTTTTACTGGTCTTTGGCAGCGCTTTTACTAAGAAGCGCTTTAGTAGGTGGACCTTTAAGAGCGCTTTTTAAAAGCGCTGTCGTTTCTAAATGAGGTATTTTTATGTGCAGCCTATAATTTAATCCTCCCAGTCGACCTGTAATGTTTTCGACCTGTAATATTTTCGACCTGTAATATATTTTTGACCTGTAATATATTTTCGACGCTATTATTTCAGCCATCAGTAAGACAATATATATACTAATATAATACCATTATAATATCCAAAATTATATATATACATGATTACATCAATAATATTATAGTTCAAATCGACACAAATCCTACATGAAAAATTGCTTAATATAATATTGACACAAATCTTCTTTAATTTCTTCCAACTTAAGCTTCGGGTACCCAGCAGCACGGAATTCGTCAAGGTACTACAAAACAAAAACATAATATAAATGATATATTTAGTTAAATGTAATAAATTATATGAAATTATCTTAAGTTATAAATTCATACCGTGAGCGGAATCTCTAATTGATTCGCCTGAAGGATTTCTTTCATGAACCTCAAAACAAAGTATCTGCAATCATGACTGTTTCGCTGTTGCGGACACTACATAATAAAACAAATAAGATTCTATAGTTGTCTTGTTTTACCAAGTAGCATAAATATTATAAGCAAAATTGTGAAAAGTAATGTACCTGCACTTGGATCCAATTGATGTTGTTTGATTTAGTCCGGGATACCTGTGCGTCCCGTTGACTACGGAACACTTGTATTGATCTAATTATTAAATATATAAAAGCATATGTTTAGATCAATCCCACAAATAAGAAAATATATAAATATACACGAATATATATTTAGAACGATCCCACTTACAAATCAACGATTTCCTTCATAGCCGGATAATTGGTCCATTCACCATTTACCGAATTCAGATAATACACGACTTCTCTTATCGGGTTGATAGCAAGCAGCAACCAGTGTGCTCTATAAATTAAAACAATAGGTTATATGAAAATTTTGCTATACACAAAAGAAACAGAGATTAGATGAACCAAGAATGAGAAACTAACCCTACTGGTCGGGTATTATACGCCCAAAGATGCAGACTTTCTGTATTGCCGGTGGACATGAATCTATCTACTAAGCGCTGTCTAACTGATTCCGGTTCCGAAGCAATTGTCATTCCGCTGCAATGGGCGGAAGACACGAAACGGAATCTGTTAGACAATGCAGTCCCGCGCAACACTCTGTCATACAACAACCTTAAATAAAAACATAATAAACATTAGATTATTTTCATTGAAATGTGTAAATAAATTATATTGTGGGACTAATTAAATAATATATCGGATGAGTGAATATTACCGGATGTATGAGTGCATATTACTGACGCCTAGTTGATCATGCCTAAAAATCTCTTCCAAGTCATCAATTGTAATATGTGACGGGAATTCAATACTGAAGACACTTTCATCCATGTTGATTTCACGTAAACCACCATCCTTCAAATCGGACATATCAACCATTGTTGCGAGTGTCGAACGGTATCGAGGCACAAAAGCACCGCCTTTTTTTGCTGCTTGCTTCGGAGGACCAGTGGGTGGTACGCTACGAACCTGCTGCGTCACTTGTTGTGACTCCCGAGCGGATGCCTAAAAATCATATAAGTTAGGTAAAATATAAAATCATGCAGATTTAGATTCAGACTATATATTAACACTTTAAATGTACCTCTTTTAGTGATGCAACAGACTCCTCCTCCTGTAAAATCCCTTTACCCTTAATTGCGGGTTTTATAGGAGCAGTCTAAAATTAAAATGTAAAAAATAATTAATAAACGGTTTAGAATTGACATTCGAAAACTAAATGATTCATAATCGTTTTCAGTATACCTCATCACTAATGGTAATGAGCTCCGAGGGCCATGCAACAAATGATCCTATTGCATCTCGCAGCAATGTCGTCTCTGAGACCATGTCAGGTACCGGTAGAATCGCATCACGATCTAATACAACATCCACCGATACTTTCAGGTGTCCATCCGGGAGCGGTCTGTGGTGAAGTAAATCTCCCGAAGTGTTGTGCACTTTTCCCTTGCCAACTAGTCGATAATTCGGTGACGATAAGTATAGTTGGCAAGATGAAATGCCCTAAACAAATAGAAAATATAAAGTCATTATCATTAATAAAATAGAACAGTTTGTAAGGAAAAAAACTTATAATTACCTCGAGAAATTTCTTTTGATAGTTGATACTAGCCTTATCACTAGTTTCTCTCACCGATGAAGTGTTGCAATTTTCTCTCATATACATATCTTTATCTCTTTGCAATTCAGAGACCTGTGCTTGCAATTCCTGCAACTTTTGCAACACTTCTTCATTGGTAAGATTTGATCTTCTCCTAGAACTCTTATAAAAAGAGGTTGGAGTCACACCATGACCCTTACCCCTCACCCGACCGGGATACTCGGGAGCATCTAGTACTCTACTAAGTACGCTCTCCTCACCGGTGGATGCCGATTGCGACAAGGTCTCCTGTAATTCATTTACATTTAAATAATTATTAGTGGAGATAAAAAATCATTTATATATTAAAAACATTTGATTTAATTAAAGACACAGTATTATACTTACACATTCAGTATAAACTCTCTGAACATCGGGATCGACAGCTTGATTCTTGCCCACACGAGCTTCCTTCCACAACACATGTACAGGAAGTGAAGCTTCCTCACTTTTAGTCTCCTCTAACTATGCATTGACACAAACGATAAAATCGTCAATTAAAACATGCACATGTAGACAATTAATTAAAACGCATTTCTATTTACTTACAATTTTATCCTCTAAGCGTGCATATCCCAAACGCCCTTTTTTGTATGGATACGCGGGTTTGGATGCTCTCTCACTATTCGTGGCACTCTTTTTCTGAAAAGCTTCATCTCTTTGCTTTACAAACTCAGCCCAATCTGCTTCATCAATGAAGGTCGCATACTTTGTTGGCCGTCCCGGTGCCTCTTCAAGAAATTTTCCATCTTTATCCTTAAGATAGGTGTTTGTCAAAAAACTTTTCCACCCTCTATATCTTTTGCCGGCCAAACTAAGTATGTAGCTTTTACGTTCATCTGGTATCTCAAAAGTCCTCTGCAAAAAAACGTACGCATAGTGTGTTAGTATAAGTAATTTAAACAATTTATCGTCAAGATAATAACAACAATTAACCATATATGATATATACCTGAAGCTCTTCCCAAATCGCTTGTTTTTTCTCCTCCAATTCTAAATTTTTCGTTTTCGATTTCCAGGTAGCTACGGAGACCGGAATATGCATACGGACAAGTGTACCAATATAACTTGTCAACTTTGCAGAATTAGGACCAATTGGTTGTTTATCAGAATTCCATTCCAATCGGTATACTAATCCTTGGTCTCTATGTCGAATGATTCCCTTCATAATAGTGATGCCTCGTGCAACCTCTTTTGCTTCAGTATCAGGTGGAGCATTTGTATCCGAAGCAACTCTTTCTTGTGAGTTTTCTTGTGAGTTTTCAGGTGGGTTTTCAGGTGGAGCATCTCTATCTGGAGCCATTGAACCTGTATCAAACAAACTAAAGCACATTAGTACACTATTAACACTAACTTTATATGAGAAACATTTCAAAAAATTACAACATAGAAGTTATTATAAGAAGAAAAAAAATCAATCCATTATTAATTGTTCAACGTGAAGATATTCATCCCTGCATCATCTGCCAAACATACCCAATGTATGCTTTCCTTCTTAAAAAAGAATTTAAGTTAAGTAGAAAAAATTTACTTTTTTATTATTAATAAAATAAAAGCATGTGATACAATCAATATTACTTTTTCATGATATTTCTTTTAGGCAAAGATGAGGGGATGCATACTCTATCAATATTAAAAGCATGTTCATTTAATAAATCTTAATTTTTAGTCAAATTGTTTTAAAGTACAAATTGTAAGATTTTCACATATTCGATGCCAGATTACTAAATATAATAATTAAAAAATATAAAAATGAGACCATTACTAAACATAAGCGAGTGAAGGTTATCGAGACCATTACTTTATCACTAACGTCTCTTTCTTTTCTTGGTAGGATTGTGTACTACGCGTCTCTTAACAATGCGGACGGTTGGATTAATCCAAATACCCTCATTATGATCATTTCTAATACAAGATTCATTCTCATTTTGATCGTTTCTTGTACAAGATTCAATGCCAACACCAATATCACCTTGATCTTCAATTTTTTCATCAACTATTTTGTTAGATAAAAGCACTATAGACCATTTCGTACTTGTCGGATCATTGACATAGAACACTTGTTTAGCTTGAGAGGCTAGAATGAAAGGCTCATCTTTGTACCCTACCCTATTGAGATCCACTTGCAAAAATCCTGACTTATCCATTCGTACGCCACTATTATTTTCAACCCACTTGCAACCAAATACAGGAATCTGAAACTTCGCGTAATCAAACACCAAAATGCGCTCGATAACCCCAAAATATGACAAATTTGCAAATTTCGGATTTAAGTCATTCGCACTTGATATGTGCATAGCTTCAGCTACCAAGGTAACACCACTATTTTGCATAGTACTTTTATCATCCTGTTCTTTGGTATAAAATGTGTATCCATTAATTGTGAATGCGCTATAAGAAAGCACAATTACAGATGGACCATAGGCTAAACATCTCAACCTTTCTGTTACTGAAGCAGGATCTGAACGATACTTTGAATAAATATGATCTCTAAACCACGGTATGAAACTTCGATTGTGCTCTCGTACTATCCAGTTCTCATTTCTATTTGGATTTAAATCTCGGAGAACAACTTTGTGCATTTCAACAAACGGCTCAACCTCAATCTCATTGTGCAGAACATACAAGTGCACTTGATCCCGTTCGACCATTGATACTGTCACAACTTTATTTCCAATTAGCCTTTTTCCTTCTTTTTTTTCGACAATATGAGATTTGGGGAGTCCAATTGATTGAACGTTTGACAGATATTCAGTACAAAACTCAACCGCTTCTTCAGCAACGTATCGCTCGGCAATACAACCCTCTGGTCGACTTCTGTTTTTCACGTACCCTTTTAATATTTTCATATAACGTTCAGCAGGGTACATCCATCTCATATAAGCTGGTCCGCACAGTTGTGTCTCTTTCACAAGATGAACGACTAGATGAACCATTATGTCAAAAAACGAGGGAGGAAAATACATTTCAAGATCACATAAAGTAACAACTATCTCATTTTGCAATGTTGGTAGGATCAATACTGAAGAAGGTTCATATTTTGAAGGCAGGGTGTTCGAAAAGAGTGAAAAGTAAAGGGATATATAAGGCTTATATGCCTGGGAGAAGTGGAAGCAATGATGTGGGATTGAAGAGTTTGTTGTATTACTATGATGAGACTTGTCAACCTTATATATGGATTCATGATGTAGGGGGTGGTTCTTTGAGGATGGTGAAACAACAGTATGTGAGTCTTGAGGATTTGAGGGAGTGTTGTGAGATTAGGATCTTGAGGGATCAACATAAGGGTTGCATTTCGGTTTGTAAGAGAACTAGACCTGATTTATGCTGAATTTGAATGTCACACTATCTAGTCTACATTGTTTGTTATGGGTGGGAAATAACAGTTTCATTTCTTGATTTTCTGTTTTCTTTTATTGTGTGTTATGAATTGCAGAATATACATATCCATTGTCATGTTTGATTGTTTTATTATATGAATTTTCTTGGAGATATAATATAGGCCACATAGGTTATAATATTACCCATTATAAAAACAATGAAATAACAAGATGTATGTGATTACTGATCTAGGATTCTAGTTGATACTACTTTTCATTGTTCATGTATTGTTTAACAAAAATACAATGGCACCTGCTGGTTACTACAGCAAATACATTCCCTCCCCATTCTTGATGTTGTTTTGGAAGGCATGTCCATGACTTTCATAACTGGAATTCCTAAATTGCACAGATTCAAGGCCATCCTATTACTTCCACTACTAATAGGGGACTCATTTAAAATTAGAACAAAGTTCTATATAGACCGTCCCTAACACATAAATTATTAGCACATAACATAATTTGATCCTAAAAGCTAGAGAGAAATACACTCTCATGTCTCAAGCCTTTCCCAAGAGATCAACTTTGCCTCCCAATCTTACGACTGCTTGTAACCCATTATTATTAGTCAAGCTGTCATTGGGTGCGTGTGTTCCTGCCAGTTTTCTTTAATTCTTGGATTATCAAGAACTCTCCTTGAGATTCTAACATAGGAGTTAAGTTCTCTTCATCTATTTCTTTCCTATTGAAAAAAGAATCATTTTTTCTACTCTTCATTATCACTTTTGTGATGCATAATCAATTAAATAAATTAACACAACACAACAAAATCTCAAAATTATCTAAGTTCCAATCTTACACATATTAGTAAGTACCAATTCTCTAAATTCCAATTCCACTACATTATAGCGCATTAAAAATATAACCACCTCTAATATAAACAAATTCCTTCTACTCCTAACAAATTAAAAAATAAACACTACCATTTTTCTATTAATGTCTTATGTAACTAATAATTAAAGTTTACAAAATTTCAACTTCTAAGACACCAAACTAAAAAAAATTATCACATTATCACAATACAAACACAATACTTCAAACCAGAACATCAACTTAATAAAACAAACCAAAAACACATTATCACATTATCACAATATTATACTTCAAACTAAAACACCAACCTACAACAACACAAGATTACTTCAAGATTAATTTTTAAAAACAATGTTAAATCTTACTTAAGATTTAAGAGGAAGGAAGCAAGTTAGATGAAGAAGATGGACTTCTAAAAACCAGTTCGTGAAGGCCTCTGGAGGATTGAGATTACTTGAATGAGAGAGATTACTTAAGCAATTGAACGAGAGAAAGAAATTGTTCTCCTGGAATGCGAAAATATCAATTGGTTAGGGTAAACAAGAACAATGACATTAGTTTCTTTGACATTAGTTTGAAGAAACTGTTGAATGAAGAGTATAAAAATACACAAGTTTCCTTGACATCCATCACAAATGACTTACTTAGTGAAGCATCAAAAGATAGTGATACCTTAAATCTTGAGAGCTTTATCTTGTTTGTTGTTGAAAACAATTGAAATGGATAGTGAAGAACACTGTAAAGATCATTTTCATTAAAGAAACATTTGCACAGAATAAACATGTCATGATTAGGAATATTCAGCATTCAACAAGTAAAGAGGAATTAGCATCTGGGTAGTGAAGAATTGATGATACCTGATGATGATAACTGAGATTGACGCAAAGCTTTTCACTTCTAAGATACCGGAAATGGTGGCATAGCTAGAGGAAGACAGGGGAAGCTCGTTGTAGGTGTACTGGAAGGAGTTGATGGAGCGGAATTGTGGTTGGAAAGGGTGTAGACGGTGGGGGTGACCAACGGAGGCTAAAAAGCTTAAGACGAACGGCGGCGACGACAATGAGGAAGCTCTGAACGAAAGAAATGAGGAAGACTAAAGAACAGATTTAGGGATTTTTAATTTTAATATAAAAACAACCTACGAAAGCGCTTTTAAAAAGCGCTGGCATAGGGTACCCTATAAGAGCGCTTCTGAGGTAAAAAGCGCTTTCGTAGGTCCCCCTATCAAAGCGCTTTTCAAAAGCGCTGGCATATGGTTCCCTATAAGAGCGCTTTTCAAAAGCGCTTTCGTAGCTTAGATATTTCAAATACCTATGAAAGCGCTTTCTGAAAAGCGCTTTCGTAGGTAACCCTATGCCAGCGCTTTTAAAAAAGCGCCTTCATAGGTTTCCCTTTTTTTTAATTTTGTTTTTTGTGAAGGCTATGGCAGCGCTTTTTCAATAAGCGCTTTAGTAGAGGCGCTGCTAAAACTTATTTTTGGCGTAGTGTTACATTCATTTGTAGACGAGGAAATAACCTGGGACATACAAGTGTGGGTATTATGTCATGAAAAACATGTTAAATATTATCCTTTTCGGTATTATTGATTCATGGGATAAGGTATATATGTCATAATATATTTACATATATTAATATATAATTTGACATATATTTTAAACACTTTTTTGCTCTTTCTTATTTAGATGTTTAAAGACGTAACCCCATTGTTTGTTGAGGACTTTGTCGATCTTTGTAGGCGTTAGGTGTATATCCATAATGTGCTTAAGGATCCTGCTAATTAATTTATTAACATGTGCTAATGACTTATTAATTTCTGTAAATGATGATGTGAATATTACTTTTGACCTAAAAATATTGTCCTTGATGTAAATATTATTCTTGGCTTTTGATGCACAGTGATAGATGTTTTTTTATACTCTTTCTGCATGGTTAAGAAAAATATGGGTTGCTGTAAATTATATAATATGGTTGTAATAGTTACAGGATAAAAATGGGAAGAATTTGAGAATTAGAGAATTTCAAGTTTAAAATAGAGGAAGTTTTGACAGCGATTATAAAACCTAACTGTGATTGTATATTGAACGGTAACCAAAATAATATAAATTACAAAATGTTGACGTTGAGAATCGAACCTGGGACCTTAAGTTTTATCACAACGGTTGGATTAAATAACTGTTGTGATATGGCACACACTTTGTATTATACTACAACAGTCACTTGACTGTGATTGTAAGTATCATATATTCAACGATACTCTATATTTTGGTTAAACAAAGTGTTGTTAATGTTTTGCTAAATGTCTTGACATTTGTAGTAAACTGTTTTGAATGATGTCAAAGAAGATGTCTTGACATCTACCTCCTGAACAGAACTCAGCCAACATCAGTTTATGTTTTTCTGTTTCCTAATTTCCTGCACTCCATAATTCAAGATTTGTGACTCACAGGCTGCGAAAAATATGGAGGAATATTTTTCAAAATGCATGGATTTTATCTTATCCTATTTTTATGGAAATATTCAAAATAATTGAATATTTGGTTTTAAGCCCAAGCCCACAGCTGCGCATATGTAAGGACTTGCTTCCTTATTCAAACCACTGCAACTTTTAAAGAAGAATACTTTCTTTCTGTTTAAAAAGTCTAAGTCTTTTAATTGTCAAACACTCTAGTATTTATTTAATACTTGTGTTGTTATTTAGATTGTTAATTGTGTATCATTCATAAGCTTTTAAGCATTGAATGATTGAAGTTTTCAAATGAGATGGTTCCATATTTTTATCTCAGAGCAAGTATGCCAAGAATATAGTTAAGAAATTTGGTATGGAAAAGGCCAGCCACAAAAGAACTCCTGCTCCTACACATCTGAAGTTGTCTACAGATGAAAAAGGAGTAAGTATGGATCAAAGCCTCTACAGAAGTATGATAGGCAACCTTCTATATCTCATAGCTAGCAGACTAGACATTGCCTTTGTTGTAGGAGTATGTGCAAGATATCAAGCTGATCCTAAAGTTAGCCATGCCAACCATGTGAAGAAAAATCTTAAATGTGTGAATAAGACAAGTGACTATGGTATGCTATACTCTCATGGATCTAATTCTTCCTTAACTGGTTTTTGTGATGCTGATTGAGCAGGAAGTGATGATGATAGAAAAAGTACATCAGGAGGATGCTTCTTTCTGGGAAATAATCTCATATCTTGGTTCAGTAAGAAGCAAAATTGTGTGTCTCTATCCACTGCAGAGGCTGAGTATATTGCTGCAAGAAGCAGTTGTTCTCAATTGATTTGGATGAAACAAATGTTAACAAAATACAATGTCAAACAAGATGTCATGACATTATTCTGTTACAATTTAAGTGCCATTAACATATCAAAGAATCCCATTCAACACAGCAGGACCAAACATATTGATATCCATCATCACTTCATAAGAGAGCTTGTTGAAGAAAAGATTGTTGTCTTAGAACATGTAGCCACTGAATTGCAATTGACTGACATTTTCACTAAGGCTTTGGATTCTAATCAGTTTGAGAACTTAAGAGGAAAATTAGGGATTTGCCTATATGAGTGTTTGTAGCAATTAAAGACGTGTGGGAATATCATTAAAGTGATATTATATTTTTTGTGTTTCCAATAAATAAAATTTTGAAAGCAATCATTATAGGACTGCCTCAAACTATTTTCCACATGCTACGGAATAACATCCCTCTACTTTCACAAACGTTTCATTATCCTCTACAGAAAAAGAACCCTAGTCATTCTTCATCCTTTTGTTCAAAAATATTCAAAGATGTCTCAACATCATACATCTCCTTCTTCAAAGTTTGCCAATGAGAATCTCTCCCTTGACAGAGTACTTGATGCTACTCCTCTAACAACCATCCCACCTCTTGATAAGAAGGTTAAGAAACATAGATCATCACTTGCTAATAAATCCAAAGATGATAAAGGTAACTCTTCTACTGCTACTGACAATAGGACAGAAGAAAAAATTATTAATGTTGATAGAAGCATTAGAAGGCTAGTAGACAAAGTTTTAAATGAAGGATTTGTTGTTCCTGGGATTTCTACCCCTCTTGCTCTTATGCCTCCTCCTGCTGACAAAAGAAATGATCCTAAAAGTGATGTTGCTGAACCATCCACCTTCAAGAAAGATGCTGCTGAAAGCAAACTTGAGAAGCTTGCTATCTATGCCTTAAAAGAAGTGGAAGAAGAAAATGTTGAACAAGATGATGAGGAAAATGTTGAACAAGATGATAATGCCTCCAAGGATGCAGAAGGTTAAAATGCTAAAAATGTAGTCAATGTAGAAGAGTTGTCTGAAAATGAGCTCATTACTAATGCTGTGCTTGGTATTGCAAGAAGACTCAAATCCAGGAAAGTGAAGGATGCAAGTGTCACATCTCTTGCAAAAATAACCAAGAAGAAAATAATGTATGGACCCCCAAATCCAGGAAGTAAAGTGGTTCCTCCCTCTAGTAAAAGAAAAAGCTAGACCTGATAGCTCCACTGACGATAATGATGATGCTGTAAAAAGATCTAAAAGTAAAAAGAAATATGTGGTTGTTAAAGAAATTGACTCAGACTATGATGTCGATAAAGATGTCCAAGACATCTATCCTATCAAAAAGTCATCAAGCAAGAAGATTTATGTTAGGATTCCTGATGCTCCCCTTGAAAACATTTCCTTCCATTCTGTTGGGAATGCTGAAAAGTGGAAGTATGTGTTCCAAAGAAGAATTGCCCTGGAAATAGAATTGGGAGCTGGTGCTCTAGAATGCAAAGAAATCATGAAGATGATATCTTATGCTGGATTGATGAAAACAGTTACCAGGTTTTCCAATTGCTATGAAACTCCTGTTAAGGAGTTTATTGTTAATATTCTTATTGACTGTGCTGACCATAAAAGTATGGTGTATAGAAAGGTTTTTGTTAGAGGAAAGTGTGTAGAATTTTCTCCTGCCATCACAAATAGATTTCTAGATAGGTCTGAAGATGTATGTTGTGAGCTGGAAGTAACAGATAATCAAGTGTGCAGAGCCATCACTGCTAATCAAGTAAGTGAGTGGCCCATGAAAAATAAACTTGTTGTCAGCAAGCTTAGTGTGAAGTATGTTATTTTGCACATAATTAGAGCTGCAAATTGGGTTCCCACTAATTACACTTCAACCATATGCATTGGATTAGGAAAGTTTATTTATGTTGTTGGAAATTAGAAACTTTTTTATTATGGTACTTACATCTTTGATCAGACTACTAAGCATGCAAGAACTTGTGCCATTAAGATGCCAATTGCTTTTCCTTCCCTTATATGTGGAATTATTCTTAATCAACATCCTAAAATCCTAAGTGGAAATGATGTAGTGTGAAAGAGGGAGTCTTCTTTAACCATTCATTTATACTCTTTTCAGGAAAACATGTCCCAGACATTGTTTTGACATCTTCACCTACTAAAAATACCTCCACCAAGGATGACATGATCAAAGAATTAAGATAAGCCTGCAAGGAATTGGATGATGTGATCAGAGTTAGCTCAACAAGGAATCTAACCTTTGAAAAGATGATCAAGGACCTGCAAAAGGACAACAACCTTGATGATACATTGAACTCTGAAGGTGAAGACTCTAGTGAGGTAGGAAGTTCTGGCTCAGCTAAGTCAATTGGTCATGATGACAATTAGACTAATTGATGTTTCTTTATTTGACCCTTTTGTTTCATTTTAGCACTTGCATGTGCTTGACATTTGATTTCTATGGTTCGTACCTAAATTACTGATACACTCTTGATTGCATCGTTTTATTGGCATATTATGACAAAAAAGGGGGAGAGAAAGTAACTGACTGACCAGTGACCACTGACTGACATCTGATTGATGGGGAGGTTAATACTTGAGGGGGAGCCTCATGTCTCAGAAGATGTTTTAACATCTTCCTTTGCTAGCAGCTAACTGTTAACTGAGTTTGTGCTTTCTTTGCTTATGCTGCTAATCTGATAATATATTGCTCTGCTCTGATAATAAGTTGTGATAATATGCTCTGATAATGTTTTAGACAAAATGTGCCAATGAGGGAGTTTGTAAGTGTTTGTTGGCAGAAATTTGGCAAAATAATGTGCTGTTAATGTTTTGCTAAATGTCTTGACATTTGTAGCAAACTGTTTTGAATGATGTCAAAGTAGATGCCTTTACATATGCCTCCTGAACTGAACTCAGCCAACATCAGTTTATGTTTCTCTGTTTCCTGATTTCATGTGCTCCATAATTCAAGATTTGTGACTCACAGGCTGCAAAAAATATGGAGGAATATTTTTCAAAATGCATGGATTTTATCTTGACCTGTTTTATTGGAAATATTCAAAAGAATTGAATATTTGGTTTTAAGCCTAAGCCCACAACTTCACATATATAAGGACTTGCTTCCTTATTCAAACCACTTCAACTTTTAGATAAGAATACTTTCTTTCTGTTTTAAAAAGTCTAAGTATTTTAATTGTCAAACACTCTAGTATTGATTTAATACTTGTGTTGTTATTTAGATTTTTAATTGTGTATCATTCATAAGCTTTTAAGCATTGAATGATTGAAGTTTTTAAACTTATTATTTCTGTTGCTTCTTTACTGTAAGTGATTGAAGGGATTTCAGGAGGGCCTCATACCTATATGAGTCTTAGGTAGAAGTATTGCACGGGTAGTGATTAAGTGATTAGATTGTAAACTGGTTGTTTACTGAGGGTCTATAAATTGATATTATTTAGTGGATTTGTCCCTGGCTTGGTAGCCCTCAGAGTAGGTATTGTTGTACACTGAACTGGGCGAACAATCTCTTGTGTTTTTACTGCTTTTGTTATTACTTCTCTTTACTTGTAAACAGATATTTGTGTTGTGACATCTCATTCGACATCACATATCTGATACCAAAATTTCAAGTGTTGGCCAGATTACTAAGGCAAGAGGAAAAGGTTATCCAGTCGCACCAAGAGACTCTAGAAGTGATCAACTGGGGTACTGACAAGGTCAAGAAAAAAGTTAAGAATGGGGCTGCTTTGGAAGAAAGTGTGAAGCAGATATTGATTGAAATGCTCTGAGAGTATGTTAGCATATTTGCTTGTTCCTATGAAGACATGCCTGGGTTGGATACATATATTGTTGTGCATAATCTACCTCTCAGAGAAGATTGTCCTCCGATCAAACAAAAGCTTTGAAGAAATCACCCAAAGTTGTCCAAGAAGATTAAAGAGGAGGTTCAGAAGCAGTTTAATGTGGGATTCTTGAAAGTTATCTCATATCCATAGTGGGTTGCAAACATTGTGCTAGTATCAAAGAAAGATGGGAAGGTACGAATGTGCGTGGATTATATAGACTTGAATAGAGCAAGCCCTAAAGATGATTTTATGTTGCCTTATTTCGGCATTCTGGTTGATAATACTGCTCAGTCAAAAGTGTTTTCCTTCATGGGTGGCTTTTCCGGTTACAATCAGATTAAGATGGCACCGGAAGACATGGAGAAGACGACTTTCATTACACCTTGGGGAACCTTTTGTTATAAAGTGACGCCCTTTGGTTTGAAAAATGCAGGGGAAACATACGAGCGTGCTATGGTCACTCTCTTTCATGACATGATACATAAAGAGATTGAAGTCTATGTTGATGATATGATTGTTGAATCACAAACGGGGGAGGAACATCTTGTCCATCTTCTCAAATTATTCGAAATATTGAGGAAATTCAGGCTGGGCTGAACCCTAACAAGTGCACATTCGGGGTGAGATCAGGGAAATTATTGGGCTTTGTGGTAAGCGAAAGAGGAATTGAAGTTGATCCTGCTAAAATAAAAGTAATTCCAGAAATTCCTGAGCCAAGAACAGAAGAAAAGGTTCGTGTTTTCCTAAGGAGGTTTAACTACATTGCTAGATTAATCTCTCATCTTATAGCCACGTGTGAACTAATCTTTAAGCTATTGAGAAAAGATTAAGTGGTCAGGTGGAATAACAATTGCCAATAATAATTTGATAAAATCAAAGAGTATATGCAGGAATCTCAAATTCTTTTGCCTCCCGTGGAAGGAAGACCTTTAATAATGTATATGTTTCTCCGTAAAACAATCGTCAGTCTCTTATTAAAGGTTACTTGCAGGATCGGCTACAATAATCGCAGACTTAGTGTTTAAAGTTTTTTTGGGTTGAAAAAAGGGGTAAAAGGGAAAAAGGTAAAGGCAATTGCGATGTAAATGAATCAAAGACTGTAAATTGCTAAGAATTTAAATGTGGAAGCATTCATACATTGTTAAGATTGAACTCATTTCTCTCTTATATGCGAGTACTTTGAGTGTATTGCTATTAAATATGAAGAAATGTGACTCCTAACACAAATACAGAAATTTTCTTAAATAGACATCCTAAATATGTAAGCGTCGATGGTTACCAGCCCATGTTCGGGCTTCGTGGGGACTGTTTGAATATTCCCATGTTCTTGCTGGCTCTGCACCATTGATAATTGTTCCCGCCAGTACGCATTTTCTCTTTAGATTCTTCGACCATTGTTTCTGTCGATGGCTGCCCAATGATCTACATACCTTCGTCAACTAGCTCATTTGATCGATGTCCTCTCCCTGCTCGATGCATTTTGTTGCTTTCCACTACTCTATGTCTCTTTACCCAAACAAATCCCCATAGCTTTAAGTTTATTCCCTTAGTCAAAAATTTCTTGTCAACAAATTGCCCCCTAAAATGCCATGTTCGACAGAGCCTTATCGATAGGATCTTGGCGTTTTCTCTTCCCTGTTTTTGACTGCACGTCTCTCTATAGGGGTGATGTCACGCGTGATCATGACTACTTTATGCGAAACTGTTTCCCATGTCACTTTAATCACTTCTCATTATTACTCCTAGTATTTAGGGCGTGGGTTTCTAATAACCCGCACTAACTATTCCACTTCCTTGGGATTGCTTATGCTTATTGAAGCAACATTTGTTTTGTTCCTAACGGTTCTGATACCTCTTTAAATAGTATTTCAAGAACCCCTCGTTTCTTTTTTCTCCTTCAGTTTCCCATCTTCCAATTCTTGAAAATCCTAGAGAAACTTCTTATGTTTTTTGCAATGGCCACCCCAGCTGATATCCATTTCACTGGTGAAAATCCCATAACTTATGCTATCTCTGCCAAACAAAGCATGAACTTCATTCCAGATTCTCCCACAAAGATGAAATGCAAAGTCCAGACATGGAAACGCCAAATGTTGATCCTTTTTGTTGTTGCAGGGAAACTTTTCGCATTCCATGGTCCTTACCCAAGCCAAAAAATGAATCCTAAAGAAGTCAGTTAATACTTTCCCCTTTTCTTCCTGCTATCCCTTCAGCCATTAATCACACAAAACCTATCGATGGCAGGTTTTTGAATTCTAATACCACAGTATTTCGTTTTGTACCTACTCCGGGTAATACCGCGTATCTTTCTTGGCTTGACAGATTCCAAGGAAAATGACAACCTCAATGGGAAAAAATCTGTATTTTTGACGTGATTCAACTCTCACGGAACACCCATATTGTAAGAACAAGATTTGGTTCTGCAATATTATCTATGAGTTTTGATGATAACAAATGAGTATGTTTGTATGAAAATTTTTGACACTCTAATGTTTTTTATTGTTGAGTACTTAACATTCAGATTCTGCTTCTGATGGATGGTGTGGCCAAGACATTAGAAGAGAATTAGCTCTGCTTCTGTGCTAAACAAGTTCTATTAAACAGTAGCAAGACATTCCAGAAGACTCTGAAGTGTAAGCTCTGATATTTGTCTAAAGAAACCAATCAGAAGATTTGAAGACAGAAGTTGCTACTTAAGTCCAGATGCTGAAGACTCATGTTTCTGAAGACAACGGGTTCTAAAGAAATATTTAGAAGATCTGAAGACAGAAGTTTCTACTCAAGTCTAGATGCTAAAGACTCAAGTTTCTAAAGACCCAAGTTTTTAAAGGTAAGGGATCTAAAGACCAAGTGCTGAAGACTCTAAAGACATAAGTTCTAAAGATTCTAAAGACTTGAAGTTCTAAAGACTCAAGGCTCCAAGAAAAGGTTCTCACAACCAAGTGCTGAAGACTTTTAAGACGCAGTTCTGAAGACTCTGAAGACTTGAAGTTCTGATGACCTTGTGTTGTGTTCTCGCTTCCAAACTCATGCTCGCATAAGCCTCTGAAGTGCAGAAGGAAAGAAGATAAAGTTAACATGGTACAAATAATACATAGTACAATCAACATTTAATTCCACTACCATGAAAGAACGAACGTGTCACACTATCTTGTCCCCCACGTTACTTTTCTAGATGCCAATGTTTATGGAAATCCCAAGAGTACCCCTCAATAGATATATTATTTTATTGGCTATATAAAGGCTTGAAGACTATGAGAGAAAGCGATCAATCAACGAAATACTAATGCGCAAACGCTTTTTATAACTTTCATTTTCTTAAGTCAATATTCTTAAAATAGTTTACATATTCAGCTTATATAGAAGCAATACTCTTGTAAACAAAACTTGATTCAAACGGTTGTTTGATTTTCCTTAAGGGACCGGGTAGGTCTGTATCGTTAAGAAGTCTAGGACTTGCGAGTTTTAGAGGTTGTTAGTCACTTGTGGATAGCTTATGCATTGTAATCAGTTTGGTTATAGTGAATTAAGTCCTCGATTGAATGAGGCGAAATCACCTTGGCGGGTGGACTAGACTAGCTTGATAATTTTAAAGTGAACTAGTATAAACATACATTGTTCTTTACTTCCTGTTCTTACTTATTATTATTATTATGAAGAGTGAAGTTAAAAGGATTTTAACTTAAAGGAGAATATTTTTAAAGAAAAGTTTTTTGCTTTAAAAACCCAATTCACCCCCCCCCCCTTTCTTGTGTTTTTCACACCTTCAATTGGCATCAGAGATCTGGTTCTAAGGAGATAAAAAGTTTGAATTTTTATCAACACTTAACAGTGTCTAGTACCTATCCAGTGTGTGTGAAAAACCAATGGCTACACCTACTTCCACTATTGATAATAGGGATAATGATAGAGATCACTATAGTTTAAAACCTCTTATGTTTGATGGGTAGAAATTTGACTATTGGAAGGATATAATAGAAAGTTATTTTCTGGAATATGACTTGGATCTATGGGACTTGGTAGTTGATGGCTACACTCACCCAGTAGACGACAAAGGTCATAAGATTGTAAGAAGTGCAATGAAAAAAGCACAGAAGAAAGTATGTATAAATCACTACAAAGCTAGAGCCATTCTTATAAGTGTTATTTCATATAATGAATATGAGAAAATCACAGATAGAGAGACTGCAAAGTCTATCTTTGATTCTCTTTAGATGACACATGAAAGCAACACACAAGTAAAAGAAACAAAGGCTCTGGCCTTAATTCAAAAATAAGAAGCCTTCAAGATGGAAGACGATGAATATGTAGAAACGATGTTTTCAAGATTTCATACTCTTGTGGCAGGACTTAAGGTTCTGAATAAAGGTTACTCCACCGCATATCATGTTAAAAAGATTATCAGAAGTCTGCCTGTAAAATGGAGACCAATAGTAACTGCTTTAAAATTAGAAAATGATCAGAACAACACCTCTCTTGAGGAGCTGACTAGCTCTTTAAGAAGTCATCAAATAGGGATGAACAAGATGAACCTCAGAAGAGGGTAAAATCAATTGCTCTAAAGTCTACTTCCTGGAAAACCAAGGCTAATCAAGATAAGGAAGAATCAGAAGAATCTGAAAAAGATTCAGATGATGATGAACTCTCTCTGATATCCAGAAGAATAAGTCAAATCTTGAAGCACACACAAAGCAAGTTCAGAGGTCAACGAAGGACATAAGGAAGAGGTGAATCCATTTTCGGTCAGAGGAATGCTTCTGGAAAAGAAGTTACTTGCTTTGAATGTAACGATACTGGATATTACAAAAATGATTGGCCAAAGCTTAAGAAAGACAAGAAGCCTAAGAAGGCTTACAAAGATAAAAAGGCTCTCATGGCAACATGGGATGATTCCGAATCAAAAGATGAAGATTCTAATGAAGAGCATGCAAACAAGGCACTCATGGCCAAAACTTGCTCAAATGAAGAAATATCAGAAGACAAACTGACACTTGATAAAGAGTCAGACTCTGATGACGACAAAGAGATACTTTCTTCCTTATCTCTCTCTAAACTTAAAATTAGTTTATCTGAATTAATGAAAAGGTATCAATCTTTTCTAAGTAAACACAAAATCTTGAAAAAGAGTTTTGTAGTTACTACTGAGAACACTACTATAAATGAGAAAAATGTTTCTGATTGAAATGAAAGACTATTTGTTTAGAAAAATCAAACATCGCTTTGAAAAGTAAAGTGTCTAGATTAGAAGAAGAGATTTTCTCTAACACATCTGTTACTGAGGAAGTAATTAGATATGATAGAGCTTTTCAACACTTCCTTGCTAAAAGAATATATAGAAGCAAAATGGCTTCAATGATCTATGGTGTTAGTAGAAATGGAAGCAGAGGCTTGGGATATTCAAGGCCATCAAATAAAATTGATGAGACTCTGAATGTCAAACCAAGAAGAAGTGTTCTCAATGTATGAACAAAGTATGAGTTCAACAACTCCGTCTTCATCAACCATCGCTCCATCTTCATCAACTATTGTTCCTTCATCTTCTGCAAATCCTGTTGATGTCAATCACATTAAGTAGAAAAATTCTCAAGTTCATTGCAACCTAAAACCAGCGGAGTTGATTGTTCTTAAGGAATTAATGGTTGATTTTAATAATATTTCTACAAATGGGTGTGACTTAAAAGAATAATTAAAGGCTCAAGGA
This sequence comes from Vicia faba, assembly GCA_948472305.1. Classification (NCBI taxonomy): domain Eukaryota; kingdom Viridiplantae; phylum Streptophyta; class Magnoliopsida; order Fabales; family Fabaceae; genus Vicia; species Vicia faba. Next base: position 1,282,404,996 of record OX451740.1, on the reverse strand, counting down.
TGGGAAAACTATTTTCAAAGGCTTCATGGTCCTGTCTATGAGGCTCTAGTGATAGATTTCTGGAAAAATGCTGATTGTGACGACCTTCATATTGTTTCAGATATTATTGGACAAGGAATCATTATCACTAAAGAGTCCATTGCGAAACTATTGGGATTTACATTTTTGAAAGGAAAACATGTGTATGGATTGGACAATAAATCAAAAGCTGCAAATAAATCTCTAGATCAACTACTGTTTACGAATTTCTCTGCTGAAAAATTGAAGTACAAAAGCAAGGATCTTCATGATAATCTCAAAGTGTGGCATAAGATTATTTTGAGCTGCATAAGCCATAGAACTCCTTCAAGTTCCTTTAATTATTTTAACATCAATAATAAGTTCATGTTGTACTTTATGCTGTCCAAACAGAGGATTAATCTTCCATTCATTCTGTTTAATTATCTGAGGGATTCTATTAGAAAGTCTAGAACCACCGCACTTCCCAACAAAAATGTATCTCCCAATATTCCTTGTGGACGTCTTCTAACTAATATTTTTGTTGAAAGTGGCTTGGTAAGGTTTTTTATTGAAGAAGCCAACTATAAAGAGGATATAACTCCAAGCATTGGAGATTCCTTTAATGGGAAAACCTTGAGAAACATGAGGTTGATTGAAGAACTCAAGGTTAAGCCTTTGAGTGAACCATCTGAGAGTTATAAACACAAAAGAATTCCTGTGAATGACTATCCTCTGTTCTCCAAGAAAGATCATGTATCCAGTGTGGCTGCATATGTTCTAATGATGCAACAAGAAGGACATGATATGTCAAACTTTAATTACTCAGATTTGCCTGCTGAGGGTGTTGACTATTTTGTTGGTAAAAGAAAGAGAAGCTCTGATGCTTCTGAACCAGAGAAGCAAAAGAAAAAGAAAAAGAAGTATGACTTTCTGGAAGATGCCATTCTAGGAAATGAAACTTCAGTAACAACTAGTAAGTCTGTTGTTGATACTTATGTAATCACTTCATTGTCTGCTTCTAATACTGTTAATATATGTTCATCCACAACCTCCACTGCACAAATTAATCCTCTTTCACCATCAACCAGAACTACAACTATTTCTGACTCTATTACTACTTCTATTCCTTTTTCATTTATTTCCTTTACACAATAATTTTTAACAATTCATGTATATCAACCAACAATCACCATTCATCCGTCTGATAGTTTCAATTATTTTTCTATTCCACCCTCCACCACATTTTCTAATCTTGTTCCCTTAACTACAAATATTTTTGTCTCAGAAACTGTATCTACAATGTTACCTGAAATAACAATTGCTTCAACCCAAAACATCATAACCACTTCCGACCTTACGACCTCATCAACCACCCACGTTTCCAACTTACTTTCATTCATCAATACACCAATACCATCTCAAACCATATCTACCTTCTCTTCCCCACTTGTCTCATCGTTACCATAAATCATCACATCTCAACCTTCATTAGAAATTCCTATTGTTTCTGATCCTTGTCAAAATCTCCATGTTGCCTTTCATCACTATCAATCACTCCAAAACTCTCAAAATCATGACCTCGAAACATCTTTTGTTCCTGAAATGTCTGAGAAAACAATATCTGATGATCTTGAAGCCCTTTCAAACCCAACAACTTAATCCTTCTCTATGTCTGATCTTTTCGATCTAACTGAACAACTCAATCAAACTGAACATATAACTTTTGAAGTAATTCCTTCAGAAAAGGACCTAGTCATAGTTGTCTATGAAAAAATCTGTTCAGAAAACCTTGGATGAATGCATTAACATTTTTAGAATCAAGGCTAAGAAAAAGTTTGCTAAGTTAAAGGCATAGGCAAGTACAAGTATTGAGCCTCAGGATATGGATGGTTCTTGGAAGAAGTTTCAGAAGTGGATGTCTTCTGAGGTTGAACGAATGAATTCTTTTACTGAAGCATACATAATTGGGGATGTTCAAATGGTAAATGAAAGAAAAGAAACAATAGAAAGAGTCATATTTGTTAAACTAATTGCTACAAAATAAAGATAAGCAGAAGCTAGAGTGTTAAAAGAAGCAGAGGAAGCCAGGCTTAAGGCTCAAGAGGTAGAAGAAGCCAAAAAAGTCGAAGAAGCCAGATTGGCTAAAGAAGCAGAAGAAGCTGCTAAGGCTAAAAGAGATGTTTTGGTTGCTTCATCTTTTGATCCTTCCATTGTGCGTCTGGAAAACATAATTGTTGAGATTAGTGGAGAACAACAGGTGTTCAAAGAAATCATCATTGAGCAAAAGGCTGTCAATGAGAAGGTTCAGAACATGCTAAAACTGATTTTGCAAAAGATTTCTGCTCCTACTCCTGAACCCTAGGCTCTAGAATTTTCCTTTTCTCTTGCTTCTGAACCATTGGAGTATGTTTTGCTTCTTACATTTTCTTTTCTGACTTATGATCTTCTAGTTCTTAATGAAGTTTATTCTACTTCCTTATCTTTTCTTGTTATTTCTTTTGGTTTTTATGTTTTTCACACATAATTACCTTTTTGATTATGACAAAAAGGGGGAGTAATTAAATAGACATAATTTTGATTTCAATAACAAAGTTCTAGAATTGTTTTTCCTTTTCAGGAAATTAGAACTCTGATTAAAGACAAAGATCTGAAAGCATTGTACAAGGCTTATGTCTAACCTTTTGGCTTCAGACTCTGAATATGTTTATCAATTCATAATCAGACTCTAAGAAGTGAAATTGGGAATCAGACTCCCAAAATTGAGAATTTGGAAGCTGCCTTAGTGACATTAAAGTTTCAAAAAGATTTCAATTTGATTTCATTCTCATTTGCATCTAAAGTCAAGATTCAATAAGAAGAAGTTTTAAGAAATCAAGATCTCAAATGTTCTATTAGCATCAAGATCTCAATTTTTCCATTGGCATCCAAAGTCAAGTCTCTCAAGATCTCGATATCTGATCTATTGGAACCAAGGAAATTACTCAAATGGTTCAGAGTCTGGATATTTGATCTTCATCAAGTCATTGACTAAGGGGGGAGTTTCTCATCTAAAGGAGAAGTATTCCTTAACCTTCTTATTTCACTGATTATGATTATGTACAAAATTGTTTCATCAAAATACATAGTTTTGTCATCATCAAAAAGGGGAAGATTGTAAGTACAAGATCTGGTTCTGCAATATTATCTCTGATTTTTGATGATAATAAATGAGTATGTTTGTATGAAAATTTTTGATACTTTAATGTTTGTTATTGTTGAGTACTTAACAAATAGGTTCTACTTCTGATGGATGGCGTGGCCAATACATTAGAAGAGAATTAGTTATGCTTCAGCGCTACACAAGTTCTGTTGAATAGTAGCAAGATACTCTAGAAGACTCTAAAGTGTAAGATCTGATATTTCTCTAAAGAAACCAGTTAGAAGATCTGAATACAGAAGTTGCTAATTGAATCTGGATGCTAAAGACTCGTGTTTCTGAAGACAACGGGTTCTAAAGAAAGAGTCAGAAGATTTGAAGACAAAAGTTTCTACTCAAGTCCATATGCTAAAGACTCAAGTTTCTAAAGACCTAAGGTTCTAAAGATAAGGGTTCTAAAGACCAAGTGATGAAGACTCTAAAGACATAAGTTCTAAAGACACAAGGCTCCAAGAAAAGGTTCTCACAACCAAGTGTTGAAGACTTTGAAGATGCAGTTCTGAAGACTCTGAAGACTTGAAGTTCTGATGGCCTTGTGTTATGTTCTTACTTCAGAAATCATGATCGCAGAAGCCTCTAAAGTGCAGAAGGAAAGAAGATAACGTTAACATGGTACAAATAGTACATGGTATAATCAACGTTTCATTCCACTACCATGAAAGGACGGATGCATCACATGATCTTATCCTCCACATTACTTTTCAAGCTGCCAATGTTTCTGGAAATCCCAAGGGTACCCCTCAATGGATATATTATTTTATTGGCTATACAAAGGCTTGAAGACTAAGAGAGAAACCGACCAATCAACGAAATATTCACGCGCAAACACTGTTCATAGCTTTCCTATTCTTAAGTCACTATTCTTAAAATAATTTACATATTTTGCTTGTATAGAAGCAATACTTTTGTAAACAAAACTTGTATTCAAACGGTTGTTTGATTTTCTTTAAGGGACCGGGTAGGTCTGTATCCTTAAGAAGTATAGGACTTTCGAGTTTTAGATGCTGTTAGTTACTTGCAGGTAGCTTGTTGTTGTAACCGGTTTTTAAATCAGAGTCGCCACCCTTAACCCTAAAGTTCAGAGATTCTATATTTGGACTCGGTTCTAGACGAAGGGAAGGTGTTAGACACCCCTTATCTAGCTTGCTCGCAAGGATACAGGGTTTAGAAGCGCAATTTTAGGAAAAGGGTTTTTAATATTTTATTAGGGGAACTCGCCATGATTTTAATCATATGCCTATGTATCCTCTTATGAGGAATCAAAGTCTCAATTCGTAGTTCGTAGTTTGATTGGTGTTTTTTACAGGGTTGCATAGAATTACTTTCGAATTATCTTTGAACCTTGTTTGGGTTGTAAATTGAGTGAGCGCAGATATAGTTCGCAGTTAATTTCGAAGGAAGTTCTCCTTAATCCTTTTTCGAAAAATCTTGGTTTTTTTGTTAAGTTAGTAAAAAAAATGTTTGATCGTTGGTTAGCTATATTAATATGTAGAACGGGGGAGTCTGATATAGTCTCCTCATCATGTGGCCAGCTATTGACCACGTGCCACTCGCGGATGGTGAATTTGATTAGTTGCGTGGAAATTATTATTCGATTTAGAATAATAAACTGGTAGATGATGTGTCAAACGATTTAATTACTCGAAAATTGACATTCTATTATTTATAATTTGAATTAATTAATTAAGAATTTTTTTTTTTATATTTTTGAACGTTTTATATTATTTATATATTTTTGCTAATGATAAAATTAAACTATAAAAGTATACAAATTAAATTAATTATACAATAAAATAGAATATAGAAAATGAGTGTGTGTGAAATACAATGGTGATAGATTAGTTAAAGTGTAGAAATTTAAAGAATTTCTCATGGACCTAAACTAATAATAAATGTTAACTCTAATTAACCAAAATATAATCACAAAACTAAGAAGTAAAAAAATTATAGTGCCCCTCATATTGACTTTTCATCATTTGTAGTTTTTTTTGTCTTAAAATAAATCACTAAAAATGAATAAAATAAAGAAAAAAAGAAAACATGATTGATAACAAATGGGGTGTCAGTTGGTTATCTCTCCAAGCACACATCAAAATTGTTTACTAATTCAACCTTTCTCAAAGTCATTTATTGGTCAACAGTTGGCAAAGACATAAGTAAAAAAAACAAATATTATAACAAGAGAGAGAATGGCCTCGGGAGAAATACTTGGGATAGGAATTGAGTGAAAAATTGTTAGTGTTACTCTACGTTGAAAGTAAAAGTGGTAGAGTATGTGTATGGATTGTGAATTAGTTGCAAGTGTGTGAGGGTTAGTGTAAAAATATAACCATCAATTTGACATCATATGGTTATAAAACTAAATCAATTAAAAAAACTGAAATTGAGAAGGGTGTTTTTTTGGAAAAATTATGTGAAAAGAGGTTTTGATTCTTCGTGGGAAGAAGATGTGTTTTTTTACAGTTTAAGTTTGTTGAAAAAAAATTTGTTTAATTTTATGCCATTGATTGTGTCGTGTTCGTGAGACGGTAATAAGATTAGTATTATGAAATTGAGATTTTTTTTTTATCATAGATATGTGAGGTACTGTTTATAGTATAAATAAAAATGTGATTCTACATAACCGAGTTGGAATCAAAGGTTCGAAAATTGTTAAATCAACTTGGTAGATGTACATGTAAAATAATATTGATATAGTTTCTACTGTAAGAAAAAAACTGTGAAGAGAGTATTTTGGTTTGTGAAAAAAAAAGAATGTGAATAAGAATTAGAACAAAATTCAAGATTTATGTATAATTTTTAATGTAAAACAAAATCATCAGTTAAACATCATTTAGTTAAAAGCAATAAAAAATGGAAAGCCTCGTATTAAATCAACAACCAAAACATAGAAATGTTTTTGAAAAAAAAGATTACAAAAGAATAGTAAAAGAAATAGCAAGCAGGTGAATGTGTGATTTGTGAAATTGTTGGTGATCTAGAAATGTGAAAAACATGTGTTATTTATAGATAAAAAAACCATCCAAGTTTGAAATAAAACAAAATTGATCAATCAGAAATTAAGTAACACAAATTGACATCAAATTGCCAATAAGAAACACTTATTTAAAATTAGTAATAATAAACCAAACAATATCAAAAAATGCATCAAGTGAGATTCAAACCTGTGACCTTGTATCCACATGCTCGCTTCTTTACTAATTGTGCTATGCCATTTCATTCGATATAAAAAGGCAATTTAAAACATATGAAATGTGAGCATGTATTTTCTATTTAAAAAATACAAATAATTTGAAATAAATTAATATATTTTAAATAGTCTTAAAAACAAATAGAATCCAAAATGTTAGCAATACCCAAAAAATTTATGAAACAAAGTTACAAAAATGAGGCGGGTAAATTTGGGATATGAAACTTGTGCATTGTAATAATCAAGTTGATTATTGTTTGATATTCCTTAAGGGACAGGGTAGGTTTGTATCCTTAAGAAGTCTTTGACTTGCGAGTCTTAGAGGTTGTTAGTCACATGTGGGTAGCTTTTGCAAATTATAATCAGTTCGATTATAGTGAATTAAGTCCTCGATTGAGTGAGGCAAAATCACCTTGGGGGATGGACTAGACTAGCTTGATAATTTTCAAGTGAACTAGTATAAACATACATTGTTCTTTACTTCCCGTTCTTACTTATTGTTATTATCAAGAGTGAGGTTAAAAGTATTTTAACTTAAAGGTGAATATTTTTAAAGAAAATTTTTTTGTTTTAAAAACCCAATTCAAACCTCCATTTCTTGTGTTTTTCACACCTTCACATACTCTTGATCCCAACTTTATTCTCGCCTCACTTTTCTTTTGGGAAGGCTCGACCAACACTTTCCAACTTCCTTGTGGGATGTTGACCCCCACTTTGTTAGACGTGGTGGCCATTACTGGGCTTCCCCTATTAGGTATGACTTCAACCCAAAGGTTTCAACGTAGCTTCGACCAAACGGACTTCGCCAGCTACATTGCTGATCACCACCGTGTGGATTCGAGTGATGTCTCTAATACTGAACACATATCTTTTCTTACTCTATGGATTTCACATTTATTGTTTTGCATATGGTCCTTTACGACAACCTAGGATTTCATACATCTGGCGATTCAACTCCATAAGGGGAAAAACATCTCACTGGGTAAGCTATTGCTGGCGAATCTCTACTGATCTTTGGGTGATGCTTCTACACAACTGAAGGCGATTTCTGATCAGGATAATAGCTTTACTATTTCAGGGCCCTTTTGGCTCTTGCAACACTGGTTAAATGCAATATTTGAATACCAACTAGGCTATTTGATTTCCGAAAAGGTTCTGCGTCTCAACAAAGTCAGAGCCATCGAAGGTCTAAGGATATCTTTGATCACTTCCATCCACAAACTCGACCGCCTTGTATTTCATGAAGTATATTAATATAATCGTTGAAACTAAGACATTTGTGTCCGCCATGGCCCCTTTTATGGAACGACGATTTGGTCGAGACTGGTTTCGAGAACCTTTTCCAAATACCTCTCCTAATACTGCTCGTATTAATGCCGTCTAGAGAGCCTTTATAACACCCACAATGCTTTCTTGTCGAATCAATGTTGGATCAAAAGGATATGGTTTCATGGTTTACTAATTAAACTTCGTGTCTCTCCAGTTTTGTCTTTGTCAAATGTTGCCTTCTTCTTTGTTCTACCGCCTTAACGACATTATCTGGGTGGGTAGACAATTTACTGCATAGGAACATAAGGCTTATCTTAAATTCCATCGGGGCATTCAAACTCTTAAACTTCCAATGTTCGACTTTAAACACTCCTTTTTTACCTCAAGTCTTTTTTACCAGTGGTGGTCTCAATACTAGGAAAAATATTTCTCTATACCCAACTTTCTTCAAAGGCTCATCGACGCCTTTGGTACCCTGGAGACTCGACAGGATCCTGCACCATTGATCCCTCGGGTGCAGGAGCACCCTCTGCTGGTCGACTTGAACCAGGCTTTACCTTCTGCACAGGTGTAGGAGGCAACACCTCTATTTTTTACGGATCCAGCTTCGCCAAAGCGCAATGTTGTGCCACCAAACTTAGAGGTATCCCTTTATTTTTCTTCTTTATCTATTTTTGTTCCTTATATTAACTTGATGAAACTCTCCTCAGGGCTCACCTCGTGCAAGTGGTGTTGAATTAAATCCAACTAGAAGTGTCCCTATTGGTGACAATACTTCAAGATCCAGTGATCCAGCTTTCATCACACCCACTTTCCATATTTTGAAGGACACTCCACCTTCTGACTTCTCCGTCCATAATGAAATTTCAGAGTTGAAAAAACAAGATCCAATGTTCGCATTCAAAAAGATTAACCTTCTCTTACACACCTCAGTTGCTTCCCCAAATCTTGGCTCGACATCTCTACCAATTGTTGAACTAGACGCTGAAGTGATCCAAGCACTTCATGAGCTAAGATCCTATTTATTTGAAAGCAAATTTTTAGCTATTGTCTAGGAATAAGCCTTTATGGAGGCCGTGATATTCAAACTTATCAACAATATCTCCTAATATCCTCTTCCATACTCCTTAGCTTAGTACTTGATTGCTTTTGAATCTTTCTTTACTCAATTTGCAAAAGATCTTTCATTCTGCCATCACACCGACCTCTAGCTTAAGACCAAAGTGAACAAGATGAACAACGAATATGACTTGAGTGAAATCTGTGTGCAAAAGGCCAATGACCTTTAGGCTAAGAGAAAGGATCGTCTGGAATAACATTCTGCTCTGGATTAATAGATCCTGAATTATCGAAACCAGATCGACGAGCTCAAGCAAAAAATTATTGATGTTGAGCGTCAAAAGGCTTTGTTGGACTCATCTGATGGTCATTTACCCCACAACGTTCAACAATCTACTCTCGAGGGAATAACCCATGGTGAAAGAGCCCTTCAACTTAGGAGCAAGATCACTCATCTTTCATCCAAAAGGATTCGCCTCGACTAGAAAATTACCTATGAGATGGCCTTCTTGGAGAACCTCAGATCTAAATTTTCTTTGTAATCTTGTTGTCGCCCATGTTTTGATTGGGCTTTATTTTCTGTATATGTAATCCCATTAGGAAATTTAATAGCCATTTTGGCCCACGATATTCGACATTCTTTATTTTACCGTGATTTGAACTTCTTGAAGCGTAGGCTTATATTTTCTCAAATATTTACTATTTGCTTTCAGGACTCTCTGTTCAAAACCCAACTCTTCGATCTCATATGCATTATTGGTAAACATTCACAGTATCTGGAAAGTTCCCTCCCAATTTGGTGATCACTTCCCAAAAGTTCTATCTTTCCAATCCATAGGGAGGATAGCTTTCCAGACATAATCGCTGATCGTAAATGTTCTTATCTTGGCCTTTTTATTTTAAGCCCTTGCAACTTGCTCCTTTTGTCGAATTAGCACGTCCAATGCAACTAATATTTATTCATCTAGGTCTATTGTTTCATCGTGCACCATATTCCAATATTGTTCTGATAAAAGTTCATGTTAGAGATGCACTCATACTGACTACAAGTGTATCTCAATTGGCAAGACAATGTTGTGTCCAAATGTCAGTCGAAAAGGCGTCAATCCTGTCGCCTCCTTAGGGAACATTCGAAAATCCCATAAAACTTTATCTAACGTCTTATGCCAATTCTTGGGTTTCTTAGAGATGTGTCTCTTGTTTAAACTTATTATTACTTTATTGGAAGCTTCTACCTGACCATTGGCTTGAGCGTAATAAGGCGTGGACGTTACCAACTTGAAACCTGTTTCAGATGCAAACTCTTGCATCTTTCTCCCAATAAACATTAATCCTTGGTCCATAGTAATTGTCCCAGGAATCCTAAATCTATAAATGATATGCTTTTGAGTGAAGTCAATCACTGCTTCATGGTCGACACTGACCAATGACACTGCTTCTATCCATTTAGTGAATTAGTTTATCCCTACTAGGATGAAATTTTGTTATTTTGACGAGGCTGGCCGCATTTCTCCCATGACATCTAGTGCCCAACCTCGAAACATCCATGGCTTAATGATCGTATGCAATTTGCTTGCAGGTACATGTTAAATTCCTACATGCTTTTGGCATTCCTGACAGCCCTTAGCAAACTCAATACAATCTTTCAACACACTTGGCCATTAAACACACTGTCGAAATAGCAACCATTTCATTTTATGGCCATCTTGGCAAGCTCCACAGGCTCCACTATGGACTTCCACTATTTCCAAATATGCTTCAGTGTCTCCTAAACATTTAGGTAACACCCCTTCAGGAGTCTTTTTGAACAACTCAATTCCCATGCACAAGTAACTCAAAGCCCTATATTTTATTTTCCTATCTGCATTTTCGACTGGGGTTTCCAAATACTTCACAACTGGCTTTCGCCAATCTGTGTCTGACAAATTGTCAATAGCAAAAATTTCAAATTCAAAATTAGCAAAATTTCCACTAATATCATCTGCTCTCCCAGTTTTTGAGATTGGCACTGTGAAGGATGGCGTCGAGACTACCTTCTCTCTTACTTCGACAAAATTTTCCAGTTTGTTAGTACACACCTTGTACCTAGAGGCAATTTGTGCCAAATCATTGACCACTTGATTCTCCAATCTAGGTGTAGCGGTAGAAATGTTGAGACAAAACCATTGGATTGACTTAACTCGCACAAATCAAATAAAAATCACCACAATGCTTTATTGTTTCTGAAGGAATGGGAAAAGAGCAAATAACTCAAAAAGAGGGGGAGAGAATATAAGTTCGGGGATTAGTTATGCAAAGGGAAGATATTAGCACCCTAAACATCTAGGGTACTCCGCATGAACCTCTTTGTAAATTTGTGTATTTTGGCTATAAATGTTGTATAAAAATAGATTGCGGGGATGAGAAAAGAAATATATATATTTTTTAATTTTTGCACCCGCCGTGGTTGAGAACCTTTAGTGCCTACTGTTGTACCCAAAATTTTCCCTCTCATTCCTCAAAGGATCATCCTGGACTCCCAGGTTTGCTTCAATCAAGTTTCAAGTATTAGATTACAATTTTCATAGAAAGTCACTCGCAAGGGCAAAATGGTCAAAAGCACATTGAAAAGTCAAACTTTGACTTTTAGATCAAAAATCAAGTTTCAACATTATATTTCATCAAGATATAAAATTGGTTCATCAAAAAATCAGAAGCCAGAAATTACTTTGAAAAATCCAAATTTTTAAACATTTAGAAATTTTTCTAAGTGTTAAGAGAATGTGGTACTTCAGAACTGCTGAGCCAGCCTACATGCAAGTGCAGTTAGAATTTGCAAAGACGTTTCAGAACATGATGCTTCAATCAGAACATGTGGAAGCGATGTTCTTCGGTCAGAACATTGGCTCTTCAGCATATGAAGGCTACGTTTCTGGTCTTCTGCGATCAGAACATCACCAGATCCTAAAACCTCGTTTAAACCACCTGCTGCACTGCTACAGCACAATCCTATAACCAACAGTTAATCCAGTCCACGCCTGCATTTTACTAAATCCCATATTTGCACCAAATACAAAAAGCTGTGATAAAAAAAGCAATGAGACAGTGTGCCAAAAATGTTCAAATCCCATTTGTTTTCCCCCCAAAACCACAACAAACTCACCTATAAATAAGTTGCTCCATCACACTTGCCAGGGGATGGTTTTTGGAGAGAGAGAGAGAGAGAGAGAGAGAGAATTATCTAAGAGAGAAAAGGGAACAGTAAAAAACCTTCACAAATCCTAAACAAAACCTTTGTTTTTCCCTTTGAATCAAAGAATATAACCTCTGTTCCGTTGCTCTCACTGACTCTAGAATATCTGAAGGCAGCAGCTCAAGTTCCAGGAACACGTTCCAGGTCTAAGGTAAGTCTTTCTGACTTTGAATATTTTCATTTAGAACATCATTAAATATGTAAATATCATAGTATTAATGTTGTCCATATCATTTCATAAGTAGAAAAAATTGTGGATCAAAACTTCTTGAATAAAGCTAGGCTCAAAATTAGGATTAGAACTTCTATGAACTGTTGTGCTTTTATCTTTCTGATTTGCTGTTGTTAAGAACTTAATAAATTTCTGATGTGCTGATTAATATGAGGAAAGAGTTGAAATGTAACACAGAACTTCTGAGTTCTCCTCACCATTTTAACACACACAAAACTTTTGATTTTCACTCGCTGTTAATACACACTGAACTTCTGATTTTCACTCACTGTTAACACACTGAATTTCTGGTTTTCACTCACTATCTTAACACTCAAAACTTCTGATTTTAACTCGCTGTTAACACACACTGAACTTATAATGTTCACTCACTGTCTTAACAGATACTGAACTTCTGAGTTCTCTACACTATTTTAATACACAGAACTTCTAAGACTTTCTCACTATTCTAACACTCAAAAGTTCAGTACATAGCAACCCAAAACTTCTGTGTTTTCCCTCTAACATTTCTTGCAGGACCTCAGAGTGTATCATTCCAGAACTTCTGACCCTTCCTTCTGAACCACATTGTGCCCGGCATCAGAACTTCTGATCCCATTTGTTTTGCTTTCAGCACCATGCTAATTCTATCTCTCATTATTTCCCTTTTTTTTTTTATCATTTTCAATATTAATACCCTTTTTTTTTATTAATATAAAAAAGACATAAAAATATTTTATTTTTATTAATTAATTTATTTCTTTTTCTTAATTCATTAAGACAAAAAACCATTTTTTAAACAGGTCTTTTTTTTTCTTTCTTGCATTGTACATTTCAATATGGTTGTAATAGTTAGTTAGGATTTAAATTCTTGCAAGCCCCCATTTGTAAATTTGTACCCCCATCCCTAAATGATGTAATAGCGTAGGATTTTACATTTCCTCAATTTATCGCTTTCAAATATAAATGCTAGTAATTAGGGTGTGTATGGCAAGATATAAAATCGACAAATAGATAACCATAATCAAGACTAAATGCATGCAATCAAACACACTATTCACACATGCACCCTTAGGGTAATCTCATTTGTTGCCTTGGAAAAAATAGTCATGTCCCTCGAATATGAGCATTTTAGCAAAGACCCTTGATAAAAGATCGTAGTCCCTCGATGACCCACAATGTTGCATTCGGTAAACGATCTAGTCCCTAAAACGACATTGTTAAAACATCCCATGAGTTTGCTTTCAATGGCTATACAAACGTCCCACGCCCGTTCCTTTACATCCAACGATGGGGCTTCTTACTAAATCAATGGTAAGATAGCAACATTTAAAGGAGAAGGAAAAGAACATTTAAAAACCTTTTGAGTAGGTAGGATTCTCCTAGTTGCTTGCTTGCTCACAACAAAAACATTTTATACACCAACACACTCATTTGAAACATTTTCAAAAGACAAACACTTTGTACGTGTTTTTATAGAAACGAGAGCCCTTACAAAGACACCTTTTAAAAATCACTTTCAAAAAACACATTCCACAAACACCTCTTTGAACTATTTTTGAAACAAAACTTTGTACGCTTTCTTAGAGAAACGAGAACCATTACAAAGACATTTTCAAAATACTTTAAAAAAACCACACCACAAGCATACATTCAAACAAAAGCAAGTGATCTAGCAAGCAACTAAGAGCCCGTAGATAACTACGGATGAAAAGGGTGCTAATACCTTCCCTTTTCATAATCTACCCCTCGAACTCAGAAAATATCTCTAAAGGTCTTTCCTGTTCTTTTCAGCCTTTCCTTATTGGATAAAAGAAAAGTCGGTGGCGACTCTTGCTAAACCGCAACATTTATGATCAAACGCAAAAAGACCAAGTTAGTTCTCCCACCACGTTACAGAACTGGTGACTCTGCTGGGGAAAATCTTAAAAGTGGGGTTACCTTAAGGCTAGATCACATTTATTTGCTTTCATTGTTTGACTTGTATGCTTTACATTATGGTTCTTTGTTTGGGTTTGAATCCTCTACCCGAATTTGGGATACCTTATAGGTAAGTAGCAATACATTGTGGAAACTGTGCGGGGTATACCGACATGGTCTAAGCAATAGCTACGTTAGTGTGAAATATTTGTGGGTATTGGTAGCCCTTGAGTATTCAAGGAGAATACGGGGCCGCTGAGTGATGCCATGAAGCATTAACTAACTTCTAGAAACTTTACTTGAACAACTTGGCCACTAGGACATAGTGAGATGACCGGCTTTGGTTCAGTCTGAAGTTGTTAGATACTCGATACTACACTCATTGAGGTTTGTATTTTTGGGATATTTCAGTCGCCATTAAAGAGGCTTACGCTGAGACAATGCCCGAGAAAACTAACCAGTGATATTGAGCTCCCTTAGAACCCGGTTACTATTGCTAGGACAAGTTTTAGCCAACTAAACTTCAAGAGGGTACTTACCTATGAGACTCCATGCAAGCCTAAACCTAAGTACTTTTTTGTTTTGTTTGTATATATTTACTTGTACATAACATCATAAACATCATAACATCATACTCACACTCACTAACAATTTCAAGGATTTTGAGATTTATCTTTGTTCTATTTTGTAGGACATGGATACCATTCGCAAGAAAACCATTCAAGTCAATCTTGTAAGGATCCCTCCTCAACTTAAAGAGATAGAATCAAGGGTTCCCAAGAATTATCCATTTACCGAAAGACATGGTCGCCTCCTAAACTTGGTAACCTCCAACACTGATGAGGACATGATAAAGGTGCTCTTCCAGTTCTTTGGTCCTCTACATCATTGCTTCACATTTCCCGATTATCAACTTGTGCCAAATTTGGAAGAATTATCCCAACTCTTGAGGATTCCCATTCTCAATCAACTACCTTTCAATGGTATGGAAAGAGATCCAAAGCCAGAAGAGATTGCACAAGCCTTACACTTGCAACCCTCTGATGTCGCAACTAATTGGGAAATAAGGAGTGGTGTCAAAGGTTTCTTAGCCAAGTTCTTGTTCGAGAAAGCTCAAAACTGCTGGAACTCCTTGGACTTATAAGATTTTGAGGAAATTGTGGCTCTCCTCATCTATGGGATGATTTTGTTTCCAAATCCTGACCAACTCATAGATGTAAACACCGTCAAAATCTTCATGTCTTGTAACCCGGTGCCTACTTTATTAGGAGACATCCTACATTCTTTTCACACTCGCACTATGAGGAAAAGAGGTATCCTTATGTGTTGTACTCCTCTTTTGGAAAGATGGTTTATTTCGCATATTCCCCAATCTTTATTGAAGAACGAGCAAGGTTTAAGGTGGTCACATAGGTTGATGGCGCTCAAACATTCATACATTCATTGATGTTCCCGTTCTATAGAGAATGTTACTATCGTCGACCGTTGTGGAGAATTCCCTAATGTCCCCTTACTTGACATTAGAGGAGGCATCACCTACAACCCCTTCTTAGCCTTAAGACAGTTTGGTTACGCCCGAAGGGATGGCCCACATGAGATGCTTATTCAAGGGTTGGTATTTGACTATGAGAACGACAATCAAGGTCACCGCCAGAGGTTTATCCGTGCTTGGAGGATGTTGAACAAGGTAGATAGAAAGACATTGGGCACAAGAATTCCATCCCTCTTGAGCCTTATCTCAAATGGGTACGAGATCGTGCTCAAAGTCTTATGATGTCTTACCCCTCCATTCTCCTAGTTGTCATAGAGCATGTTGTAGAAGGGGATGTCACATACACTATCATGCATCCTGACATGCCCACCTCTCTCGAATTCTTGCAAAGGGATTTGATACAACTTAAGGGGGAGAGAGACACTTTCGAGGCCCAATTCTACGCTAGCAAGAAGAAAGTTTTGGAACTCACCAGGCAGCTTCATGAGGAGCGGAGTCTGAACGCCTACATCGCACCAAAGAGGATGCGTTCAACTTTTTTATCTTAGAGTTGTTATATTTATTTGTAAGCCCAAAGAGGCATGACGTGCTTAAACTTTGATTTATCAATATGACGTGTCTTCCTTTTTGTCTAAAGCAAATTTAAATCTCTAATTTCCTTGAAAACATGCATCCACATATCATGCATCATATCACGACAAGTTTCTCCCATACAGGTCTCCTTATCTTCCTACTGTTTATTTCAGTAAGATGGATATGGAACAAACGTTGAAAGACATCCAAGCTCAAAACGCCCAACTTCAAGAGATATTCTTGAATCTATCCAAGGGACAAAAAAAGGTGAAAACTCTCCTCACCAGGGGCATGATCATGGGAAATCCTGGAGATGACAGAGATGACCAGCTGGAGCCGCTACAAACAGAGATAGTCATAATGAAGGTCCAAATGATGGGACAACTGGTGGTCCAGATGACTCTTATCCAAAATCTGGCTCGAGGACAAGAAGAGTTGAAAGTTCTTGTCAACCAACTTCATCAAGACGGTTGCAACCATATGAGACAAACAGTCAAGATTGGTGATCAAGTCACCTTTCAGCCTTCCATGAGACAAGGAGCCGATGTGGTGGAAAGTAGACCATTCCAAATTTCCACCGCGTCTCGAATCTAACAACAACCTCGCCAACAACAAAGGAATCAACGCAAGGAGGTTGCACCTAAGAGACAATTTACCAGGATTGGCATGTCGCTAGCTCAGGTGCTACAACACTTATTGAAGGTAGAGCTAATCAGATTAAAGGCTCCTCCCCGGTATCCCAATACTGTTGCTCCTAGTTATCATCCCAGTGAGAGGTGTGCATACCATTCTGATGGTCCTGGGCACGACACGAACAATTGTTGGGCTCTGAAGAACAGGATTCAAGACCTAATTGACGAAGGAGTGTTGGAGTTTACACAAGACGATCAACTGGAACTCTTCTATCACCCCTTAAGGGCATCCACATGAAGTAACGATCCGGACGAGGAAATTTTTTGTTCATTTGAATTTTCAATTGTAATCTCTTTTGTTATTCAAACAATTATCTATTAATGTCAAACTTTGTTTCATTAATGCATTGCATATGTTTGTCTTGAATTCATCCATCAGTTTTATCTATATTTAAACTATGATTTTTACTCTTAACTCTTGCTAAAAGTTACAAGCCTTTAGAGGGAGGATGGCGAAAACAATGCCTTAATCTCATATAGTATTCTTTTGGACATACCTTGCTAACGATGTACATGCGTTTATTTCAAATCCTAAACACTGGAGTTATAAGGAAGATAATCCCTAGTCAACCCCTTAGAGCCAAAGAAGTAGAAGTTTTATTTTTTACACAAATTGAAACCTTTTAATCAAAACCTAGGGGCAGGGTAGTCTCTAAGTTGATTCAAATGCACGTTTAGCCGCAAACTCTCATATCGTAATACAACGAATGACATCAAAAAACATTCCTCTGGAATCAAAAGACACTGATGGTTCCCTACCAAATAGGCAGTCATTATCTCCACAAAAAAAAGAAAAAGCCCACTAAGTCAAAACCTACGAAGGAGACTTAAGAAAAACGGGGGCATCCCGCTGACTGTAATCTCAAAACAAGAACAGTTAGGCAAAATTATGGATAACAAATCGAAAGAAAGAGGTCACTACAAATCCTTAATAACATAAAAAATGTTGCAAAAATGACTGCTTTCTGATAAACATAACTTGTCTAAACCATCACCAAAATGTCATTCCATACTCAATCGGAGTTCAAATGCACAATTAGCTGAGTTTAGGACTGAAGAACATCACGAAGAACGGGCGGGTACAAATACACTTTGAGCTTTATCCTTTGTTTCTTAAACCGTGAACCAAGACACATTATAACCCTTCGAAAGTCCTAATTGAAGCATGGGTTAGTTCGAAAGCATACTGTTACAAAAGGTATCCTAACTCCTGTAAGGCTTTATTCTAAATTCTGAAGTTGATTTCATATTCTTACAAAAACTCTTTACTTGCTAAAACGCATTTTCAAAACTTCAAGACAAGCATAAACTTTGAGTTATTTGAATATCGTTGTTTGCATATGGCTATTTGTTTGACAGCAGAGAAATTCATACAACGAACATCCGATGAACGAAATCTCTCTCGTTGAACAAAATCACTTCAAGTAGGATGACACTTCCAATGACAAATCTCCTAAGCAAAAAGACACGGCATGACATGTCACTATCCTACACACCTGGGATAGTTCAGTCAAGATTCCAAGAAATCTACCAGGAAATGTTAAATATAACCGGGGGCAGGTCTCCATCTCCATCACTTGGGGCATTGAACGCGAATCCCAACAAAGGATTACGTACATTCAAACATTTCCTGGCAGTGCCACAAATACTTGCTACTAGGGGCAGTGACAAATCTCCCCAAAATACCTTTCATAGGATGACCCCCAGACAAAGTTTCAATCTCTGAAAACTTCCCACCAGCTAAGTCGACCTCAAGAACCCTCGAGAATTTTCCCCATTGAAGAAGACACTTCTCCAACTGACCGACAACATGGTTTATTTCCCCAATAAACGATAGGGTTCCCCAGCTTGAGGTGGCCTCTCCGACTACTACAAATTAAAGGACCATAACTCCTCTTCCCTAGTAGACTACTCTACAATCAACAGCAAGTTACTGTAAAGCCTGGACCCGACCAGATATCAGTTCAACTTCGACTCCCCAGTAGAGCAACGAACAACTGAGACTCCTGGACTTTTTTCCCCAATCAAGGATCAACACTCTCCACAGAATTTTCAACTTTCCTCAACGGAGCTCTCCTCAAAACAACAAAACAAGAATCCCCAGTGGAAACATTCTAAACAAAGTTTGAAGACACGCCTACTCTTCAACAGCAGTCCAGGATTTATTGACTCCCCGGCATTTGTCAAGGATTTATTTTCCCATACAAATACATTCATTAACATTTCACACATGATAAGTGCATTCGACAACATCATGACACCATGCATTTCATACATCATGACATTGCATACAGCTAACATTTTATCTTTTCAGGAAAAAGGTCAATCAACAGATGGCTACCATCAACCATTTTCAAGTTCCAGATTAATACCTGTAACAAGTCAGGGTATTTATCTATATGACGGATTGAAGCGACCCTACACAGATGAATTTTTACACTGACTCATCATGAAGCAACCCTACACAGGTTCCTCCTATTTTCCAAGATGAAGTTTTACACGGACTCGTCATGAAGCAACCCTACACAGGTTTCTCCTATTTTCCGAGATGAAGTTTTACACGAACTCGTCATGAAGAAACCCTACACATGTTCCTCCTATTTCCAAGATGAAGTTTTACACGGACTCATCATGAAGCAACCCTACACAGGTTCCTCCTATTTCCAAGATGAAGTTTTACACAGACTCATCATGAAGCAACCCTAGAAAGGTTACTCCTATTTCCAAGATGAAGTTTTACACAGACTCGTCATGAAGCAACCCTACACATGTCCATCCAATTCCCAAGATGAAGTTTAACACGGACTCATCATCAATTAATCCTACCCAAGTTCCATCTCAGACAATTCCAGATGCAATTTTACACGGACTCATCATGAAGCAGCCCTACACAGGCCCGTCATAAATTGAAGAATATCTAAAACCTCTATTGGTTCAGTGTAAATCTCTCAACGGTTTATCCTGATTCTATCCGGTAGACTTTTCTCTGGTTTAGTTAAATCGATCTTAAGATTTTTCTGATTCTTATCCAGTCAAAGTTAATCCAAGACCTTCTCTGGTTCAGTCAGATCGACACTAAGATCTCTCTGATTCTTATACCAGTTGAAGATATCTTAAGGCTTTTGTCTGGTTCAGTTAAATCGATCCTAAGATTTTTCTGATTCTTATCCAGTCAAAGTTAATTAAAGACCTTCTTTGGTTCAGGCGGATCGACACTAAAATCTCTCTAATTCTTATTCCAGTTGAAGATATCCCAAGGCTTTTATCTGGTTCAGTGAAATCAATCCTAAGATTTTTATGATTCTTATCTAGTCAAAGTTAATCCAAGACCTTCTCTGGTTCAGTCATATCGACACTAAGATCTCTCTGATTCTTATTCTAGTTGAAGATATCCCAAGACTTTTTTCTGGTTCAGTTGAATTAATCCTAAGATTCTTCTGATTTCCATTCCAGTCAAAGTTAATCCAAGACCTTCTCTGGTTTAGTCAAATCGACATTAAGATCTCTCTGATTTCTATTCTAGTTGAAGATATTCCAAGACTTTTGTCTGGTTCAGTTAAATCGATCCTAAGATTTTTCTGATTCTTATCCAGTCAAAGTTAATTCAAGACCTTCTCTGGTTTAGTCAGATCGACACTAAGATCGCTCTGATTCTTATTCTAGTTGAAGATGTCCCAAGACTTTTGTCTAGTTCAATTAAATCGATCCTAAGATTTTTCTGATTCTTATCCAATCAAAGTTAATTCAAGACCTTCTCTGGTTCAGTCAGATCGACACTAAGATCTCTCTGATTCTTATTCCAGTTGAAGATATCCCAAGACTTTTGTCTAGTTCAGTTAAATCGATCCTAAGATTTTTCTAATTCTTATCCAGTAAAAGCTAATCCAAGACCTTCTCTGGTTCAGTAAGATCGACACTAAGATCTCTCTGATTCTTATTCTAGTTGAAAATATTCCAAGACTTTTATCTGGTTCAGTTAAATCGATCCTAATATTTTTCTGATTCTTATCCAATCAAAGTTAATTCAAGACCTTCTTTGGTTCAGTCAGATCGACACTAAGATCTCCCGGATTTTTATTCCAGTTGAAGATATTCTGAG
Organism: Vicia faba; assembly: GCA_948472305.1. Lineage (NCBI taxonomy): Eukaryota > Viridiplantae > Streptophyta > Magnoliopsida > Fabales > Fabaceae > Vicia > Vicia faba. The sequence goes on along the minus strand of OX451740.1, from coordinate 1,282,384,063 downwards.
CCTTTCGTCTGGTCCAGTTAAATCGATCCTAAGATTTTTCTAATTCTTTCCAGTTAAAGAAAATTCAAAGACCTCTACTGGTTCAGTTTAAATCTCTCAATGGTTTATCCTGATTCTTTCTGGTATACATTTCTCCTGGTTCAGATAAATCACTCAATGATTTACTCTGATTATTTCCAGTTAAAGAATATTCAAGATCTCTTTTGGTTCAGTTTAAACACCTCAACGGTTTATCCTGGTACTTTCCAAAAGAACACTTCGGGTTTAGATAAATCTCTCAGCGGTTTATTTTGATTCTTTCCCGCAGACACTTTCTCTGGTTCAGATAAATCACTCAAAGATTAACTCTGATTCTTTCCAGTTAAAGAATATTCAAGATTTCTTTTGGTTCAGTTTAAACCCCTCAATGGTTTATCCTGATACTTTCCAAAGGAACACTTCAGGTTCAGATAAATCTCTCAATGGTTTATTCTGATTCTTTCTCACAGACGCTTCTTGTTGTTCAGATAAATCACTCAAAGATTTACTCTGATTCTTTCCAGTTAAAGAATATTCAAGATCTCTTTTGGTTCAGTTTAAACCCCTCAATGGTTTATCCTGATACTTTCCAAAGGAACACTTCTGGTTCAAATAAATCGCTCTAAGATTTATTCTGATTCTTCCCAGTCAAACAACGTACAAGACTTCTTTTGGTTCAGATAAGTCGCTCCAAAGACTTATTCTGATTCTTTTCTAGTTGAAATCCATTCTCTGTCAACAGTCACCCTTGGATGGCATCTACAAGACCATCTCTGGCAAATCTCCATCATTCCTCCAAATGGCATCTATAAGCCCATTCTCATTTACATCATCAATGCAAATTTCTGGGCACTCTAGTGTTCAATCATCTTCCACCTTCAAGTCACGAATGGCAGACTCGCCAATCTAACTCTTCAAGTTTAAGAAGATTGAACAGTGGCAGCTGTTGTACCCCAAAATTTTCTCTCTCATTCCTCAAAGGATCATCCTGGACCCTCAGGTTTGCTTCTATCAAGTTTCAAGTATTGGATTACAATTTTCCAAGAAAGTCATTCACAAGGGAAAAATGGTCAAAAGCACACTGAAAAGTGAAACTTTGAATTTTAAATCAAAAATCAAGTTTCAACAATTATATTTCATCAAGACATAAAATTGGTTCATCAAAAAATCAGAAGCCAGAAATTACTTTGAAAAATCTAAATTTTTAAACATTTAGAAAATTTTCTAAGTGTTAAGAGAATGTGGTACTTCAGAACTTCTAAGCCAGCCTCCATGCAAGTGCGGTTAGAATTTGCAAACACATTTCAGAACATAATGCTTCAATTAGAACATGTGGAAGCGATGTTCTTCGGTCAGAACATTGGCTCTTCACCATATGAAGGCTACATTTCTGGTCTTCTGTGATCAGAACATTGATGACACACAAATATGTGATATTTCTGGCTTGATATACACCAAATATTTCTCTTACTTTAGTTTAAATTAAATTATTTTATAAGTATTATGCAGGTATTTTTCTATTTTTACAGATATGCATTAAGCTGAACACTTTGGAAGAAATGAAGAAAAAAAGAGGTGCAAAACTAGCAAAAAGGCCAAAGGAGAAGAAATGAGCTAAAGCCCATTATACATGTGAGCACGTAGCCCACAATGAAGAAGACCTTGATGACCGTCAAGGAGGTGTGCCAAACGTCACGCGCCAAGAAAGACCAAGTGACAATCGTCACTTGAATGTGACGAACGTCACAAGCCACTTACTCCACTTTCTTCTCATCCAACGGACAGAAACACGTTCAAGGGTTAATCCATCGACTACCTACATTTTCTCACCCACTCAGTCAAAGTACCAAGGAACGTGACATATTAATGGCCCTATTATTTCTCAAAGAAAGAAGTAAACTGTTCCGACATTTTCGAGAGCAACTGATCACGCAAGACTTATAAATAGAGCCTTAGCCCATAGTAGAAAGGGTTCTTTTTTTTTGGGCAGAAACTTTGGAGATTTTATATTTACTTTGAGCGAATATTCTCTTCAGCATTGTTTTATTTCCCACCTATTTCTATATTCCTTTCCAGCATTATTTTCTTCTGTACGGTTAAATATATTCTCCGATCGAAGTAAAGCCTACAATTTGTGCAAGAGTGCTTCTGTCTTCAGAGTTATTACCAAGTTTATGTTTACAAATTCTTATTTCTTTTTGATCAATATAATTATGTTTATTTTTGTTTGTCCCTTAAATTATTCTGTAATTTGGTTTAATATTATGTTAGGCTAGAAATCCTATACCGGTAGGTAAAGTCACTCAACCAAGGGAACGAGTAACTTAGTAGGGATTATTTTTACTACGAAACTTTCTTTTCTGGCCTAAGTTACTATTTTTCAATCATTAAATTGTTTTGTTACGTAAGTAAAATACAGATAGAGGTTAGGGTCAACAAAGCGGAAGTTTGAGATCTTTTAACTGGACAGTAGTAATTAGGCATTGGCTTAAAATACAACGGAAGCACTTTAAAGTTAATTAAGATTTTATTTAGTTTTCAAAAAGTGTTTTTAACTCCTGCTGGATGGCGGAAGCGTACGTTGGGACTTAAATGCATAGCCTAGATCAATAAAACGACATTGTGAGACGAGGGTTTTTAAACTAAATAAGTTTTACTGAAAGCTGTTTTGAAAATATAAAGACGCCCAACAGGTTGCTAGTTCCCGAGGTACGACTATTGCATACTGGTAATTAAGCTCATTGATTATTAAAAATCCAACTTAATTTAGTATTTAGTTTTCCCTACAACCCAATCAAATATTCATTAGCTTTAGATTTGCGAAGTAACGATAGAAGAAGGTAGATCGATTCATCAGTCTCTGTGGTTCGATATCTTTTAAAACTATATGATAAGACTGTGCACTTGCAGTCTGAATCATTGGATACATAAGTACAATCCCGATCATGTTTTTGGCGCCGTTGCCGGGGACTGATTTAAGTCGATATCGCTACTCTTTTGTTACGCAGTACAAACTAGAGCAAAAAAACTTCTCACTTTCTTCTCTATTTCTTTTCTTTTCTTTTCTTATTTGTATGCCAAACACTCGTTCACAAGGGGAGCCGTTATACATACAAATCAACGATATCGAGCGTTATCTCAGATTTAGACACCGCATTCAAGAGTACCATCTCTTGCATAACACTCAACCTCGTCAATCACTCGAACCTCCTATTTCTCGACCAACCGAAGAAATGGCTGCGAATCCTGCTCCGCACCCACTCAAATCCTATGCCATTCCCTCATAAGATGAACCACATAATAACATTGCTGCCCCTCCAATCGAGGATAACAACTTTGAACTGAAACCCTCTTTGTTATCTGCTGTGCAACAGAACCAGTTCTCTGGTGGGTCAATGGAAGACCCTAATCTTCATCTATCAATATTTCTACAGTACGCATATACAATTAAGAACAATGGGGTCAGTTAAAAGGCAATAAGACTTCATATCTTTCCTTTCTCTCTAAGAGACAGAGCAAGAGCTTGGCTCCAATCTCTACCCGCAAACTCAGTCACTACATGGGACGAGCTGAAGAAAGTCTTTCTTGCAAGGTATTTCCCGCCAAGAAAAACAACTAAGCTAAGATCTCAGGTAAGCAATTTTAGACAAAAGGAGAACGAATCCCTTTTCGATGCTTGGGAAAGATAAAAAGATCTAATGAGACTATGCCCACATCATAGCTTGTAAGAATGGTTGATTATCCACACCTTCTATAATGGTCTCCTTTACAATACAAGATTAACAATAGACGCTGCCGCAGGTGGTGCACTTATGGACAAATCCTACACCGCTGCCTATGCTCTAATAGAAAGTATGGCCCAAAACCACTATCAGTGGGGAAGTGAAAGAGGACACGCAAACAAAGGTACTACAGAGAAAGCACCGACAAAAGGAGGCATGTATGAGATAAGAGACCTAGACAGTGTCTGTGCTAAGGTAGATGCCCTCACCCTAAAGATAGATAATTTGACCGCAATACCTCCAGCCACCGTGGCTGCTATAACTCCCAATTGCGAAATATGCGGAGTACCTGAACATCTAGTTACTGAATGTAAGATCTTGGCAGGAACTCTAACTGACCAAGTGAATTATGCCCAAGGAAACCCTTACTCAAACACGTACAACCCTGGATGGAAAAATCACCCAAATCTCTCATATAAAAACCCCAATGCATTGTATGCTCCAAACCAAGCACCTGCCGTACCACCTGGATATCAGAAAGCTCCTGCAAATGCTCCTAGTGCACCTAGAAAATCAAACTTAGAACTGATGATGAAGAACTTCATATCTACCCAAGCTCAAACAAACAAAGATGTCCAAAATCAGAACATACAAACTAATGAGCAACTAAAACAATTAGCAAACAAAATAGATGCTTTGGCCACTCTGATCGGTGGAAATAGAACTGACTGTTTTGAAATGCTGGTTCGCGAAATGTCACGGTAAGCAAGAGTCGCCACCGTCTTTTATGTTCTCCAATAAGGAAAGGACAAAAACACAGCAAAATTCCTTTTCGAGATGTTTCTCGGTTCGGGAGGTAGATTATAGAAAGGGAAGGTGTTAGCACCCTTTCTATACGTGGTTATCCACGGGCTCTTAGGTACTTGCTCACTATGTTTTCAAAAATTGTTTGATTTTCTTGTGTTTGTGGGTTTTGAAAAAAGTTTCATTTTGAAAACTTCTAGGTAACTCTTGTATCAGTCCTCAAGAGTGTATGAAGTGTTTGTTTGAAAACTTTTTGAAAGTGTAGGTGCGAAAAGTTGTTTTTTTGTTTTTTTGAAAGAGCAAGTACCCAGGAGAAATCTACCTACTCTAAGGAATTAAGCTGTGTAAGAGTCCTTTAGACAATACTATCCCACTATTGAGAAGTAGGTAGCACCGTCGTTGGAGTTATTCGGGTCAATTCGATTATAGGGACATGTGTGGTTACCAAAGCAATAGTAGGACGCCTTAGCGGTAACCCTAATGTCCTAGATCCTTTTTCATCCGAGACAACCGTTTCGAGGCAACTTGGATCTTTTAGACAGGAGGGCGACCTCTAAAACACCCTATACTCAATGACCACGTCGAGGCAACCAAGTGAGGCGTACCCTAGGAGTGGCATGTGCGAGTGTGTCAGGATTCAGTTCATATTATCTTTGCACATGTATCATGGTGAGCTACGAGTTGATTTTATTTTTCAGGCAAGTCTTGTCATGCATAGTTAACAGTTAATAATTGTGCGGAAAATAAATTGCGGAAAGTGAATCTACGCTATTACAAGGCGTCGGATATTTACATCGCCAAAAACATAACCCTTGAAAATAAATGCGAGAAAATAAAAGAAAGCGATAAAAGTCCTAATTACGCTATTACATCCTCGGAGCAGTTACATAAATATAATCAAAATAAATATGCGCGAAAGGAAATTGAATCCGGAAAAGTCTTTAGGGTTTTGACCCTTTTTTGAGAAAAGAATGGAATTTTGGTCCTTTTGGCAATTAATTAATATTAAACCTAATTTACTAATTAATTAAATAATTACAAGAAAAAAAGTATTTTTGGTTTTTTAGGTCTTTAATGAAAATAAAATAAAAAGAGGTCACAAGTTAGTAAAAAAAAACCTAATTTCTATATTAAGTTTATTTATTGTGAAAAAAAGTTAAATTTAACCTAATTAACTAATTAATTTGTTATAATTTATTTACAAAATAATTAAATTAAAGTGAAATTACTAAATAATAATAATAATGAAAATATTTACATTTTTTAATTGTCTGAATTTATTATGAAAATATAATTATTTGTGAATTAATTAAATAATAATAGTTATTAAAAGAAAATAAAAAGAAAGAAAATAAGAAAATAATAAACCAGGGGTGTGTGCTGGCCCATTAGGAGGTGAAGTTAGTAATTCTGGCCCATTAACAATCAAGCCACGTTTGACTTTGGAGATCTTCTGCGCGTGTATTGACCAGGAGTACCATGGTCTTCCAATCCAGGCCTTTGGATCTATGCTGGCAGCCACATGGCGTGTTAGGATGAGAAGCGTATGGTGGAACGCCTTTAAATGCATGCATGTAATCATGTTATGAAAAAGAGAAACAATTATTTGGGTGGACCTGGGAATCGAACCCAGGTCCCAATGATTACCAGCCACCTCACTAGCCACTACGCCATTCGCTTGCCTTTGTTATTACAATAGGAAACAAATATAATATATAAAATTAATAAATATGCTGAAACCAAAGTAAAACGCGCACTTCCTTTTGAATGGACCAACCACATGCTTGCACGTCTTCATCTCCTTCGCTGAATCTGCAAAACAAAGATTAGATAGCGGGGGTTTTTAACCCCCAAAAAACATGATGAGGAATAATAGCGACTAGAGCTACAAGCAATATAAATATGTCGCGACACATCCAATGCGTTCGTCTTGTCCTCACGAGTCTAACCATGTATCTCAACAAGCTTAATTTTTCTGGGTTTAGAAAGCCCCAAATCCAAAGTTCATGAACCCTAAAATTCATCCATGGCGATTCTCGATTCTGTGAGTTTTAATGCAATTAATATATGCCAATAGCTTCCTGTGGTCTCTAACAATACAACACAAACATAAAATCATGTTAATGATGCATGAATCAAAGTATGCGATTATGAAAAAAACTCCAAAGCGTGAAACTGTTATCCTTGGATTCTTTGAGCTTTAGCGTGTGGTTTTGATTCCTACACGTTCCTGGGGACCCCTGCAATGTATTAGAATCAATTAAAAGCTTTGAATTGGTCTGGAAATTAGAAAACAATTTTCAACTTTCTTTGGTTTTTTTCAATGTTGCTATGGCTTTTCTGCAGCAATTTTCACGTCCAATGCATTAGGGTTGAGTTGTGTATATATAGGAGACTGAGCTTAGGTTAAATCTTGGCCAAGAAATCCATGGAATTGATGTTTGTATATTTGATTGAAAATCAAATATTTTTCAATCTTTTTGATTGGAAAAACTTTCCAAACTTGAAGATTTTTGTCCCCTTGATGTGCACACGAGTTTTCCAGCTCTTTTAGGTCATATTTGCTTCATGAAAAGATTGAAAAACCATATCTTGATATTTCCTACAATTTAAATTAATTAAATGAATTAAAATTGATTAAAAATCCAATTAATTAATAAAAATAAGAAAATAAATCAATTTAAGCTTGATGGGTCGTGCATAGGTCATGGACAAAGCTTCAAGAAGAAATTTGAGGCCCATTAGCAAAAACAAGGTGTTTTGAGCAAAGTTGACTTTTGCAAATTCACAAAAATTTCACAACTTATCCAATGCATATCTTGCTCAATTTTGATCCTATGAACATGTTCTTGGACATTTTGGAAAGGTCTTGAAGTCTTCTAACCAATGCCTTTGGTCCCATGTCATTTGGATTTACCAATATCAAGTTATGGTCTTTGACTTAAAGTGCATCTTTGTTGACTTTTGAAATTGACCTATAATGTAGAAATTGATAACTTTTTGTGAGAGAATTTCTTGTACTTGGAATGTGAAGATGAGTTGTAGGAAATGTCATTCCCTTCAAAATGAGCATTGGATGGTATTTTTCTGATAAACCATGAAAAAGTTATGCCTTGGTCAAGATACAGTTGACTTTTCTACTGTCCAAAAATAATAACTTTTGGCATCTTGATGATTTTTGAGCCATTCTTGTGGAATCATGATCAAGACTTGATCAAATGATGATTGTGTGCTCAAAATAAGATGTTGACCAAAAATTATGATTTTTGACTGCAAAATGACCATTTTGCCCCTACAATTGATTGTGAAGCAAATGGAGCTTTTGACTGTGGAATTTGGCACTATGAGTCTTGAGACTTGACATGTAGATGCTTGACAATGTATATAGGGCTATGGGACTTGATTGAGCCATTTAAAACCTCGAATTCTTTGAAAGAAACAAAACCCTAATTTTGACTAGCTTAAGAGGATGTTTGACTGTGCAACCCTTGAGTAATCTTGAACCATTTGAAGATGATTCTTGACAAATCTTGAAGAATATGGGAGGGCAAATTTTGGGGTACAACAGTTGCCCCTGTTCAATCTTCTTAGACCTGAGGATGTAGATTGGCTTGCGTGCCTTTCGTGATCCAAAGGTGGAAGATGATTGAACACTAGAGTGCCCAGAAATTTGCACTCGCATAGTGTAGTATCAACAATGTGATGGCGGGAATGGGCTTATAGATGCCATTTGGAGAGATGATGGATAGGAGGATGGGCTTATAGATGCCATCTGAAGATGTGACAAAATCTTGTCGGGAATGGGCTTACAGATGCCATATGGAGATTGTTGGTAGATGGATGGGCTTACAAATGCCATCTGGAGATTGTCTGTTGAATTGTAATTTTGTAAGTTGAAAGAGGGAACCTGTGTAGGATTTCCTGATGATGAGTCTGTGTGAAACTGCATCCTGGAAGGAAGGAAACCTGTGTAGGGTTGACTGATGATGAGCCTGTATGAAACTGCATCTTTGAAGGAGGGAAACCTGTGTAGGATTTCTTGATGACGAGTCCGTGTAAAACTGCATCTGAAATGTAGAAGGAACCTGTGTGGGGTTACTGATGACGAGTCCGTGTAAATCTGCATTTGGAAAGAAAGAACCTGTGTAGGGTTTCTTTGATGACGAGTCCGTGTAAAACTTCATCTTTGGAAAGAGAGAACCTGTGTAGGGTTTCTTGGCGACGGGTCCGTGTAAAACTGCATCTGGAAAGAGAGAACATGTGTAGGGTTTCTTGGTGATGAGTCCGTGTAAAACTGCATCCTGGAAGAAAGAAAACCTGTGTAGGGTTGACTGATGATGAGTCCGTGTAAGACTTCATCTTTTTAAAGAGAGAACTTGTGTAGAGTTTCTTGATGACGAGTCCGTGTAAGACTACGTCTGGAGTGGGGAAGGAACCGGTGTAAGGTTACTTCGGGATAAGTTCGTGTAAAACTTCTGGATGAACCGGGGTAAGGTTACTGTGAGATAAGTTCGTGTAAAACTTCTGGATGAACCGGGGTAAGGTTATTTTGAGATAAGTTCGTGTAAAACTTCGGGGTGAACCGGGGTAAGGTTACTGTGAGATAAGTTAGTGTAAAACTTCTAGATGAACCGGGGTAAGGTTATAAGTTCGTGTAAAACTTCGTCTTGGAACTGAGGAGGAACCGGTGTAGGGTTGCTTAGGGACGAGTTCTTGTAAAACTTCGTCTTGGAACTGAGGAGGAACCGGTGTAGGTTTGCCTGAGGACGAGTTCGTGTAAAACTTCGTCTAAAAGGAAGGAACCGGTGTAGGGTTGCCTGGTGATGAGCCCGTGTAAAACTTCATCTTAGAATTGAGAAGGAACCGGTGTAGGGTTGCTTCATGGGGATCAAGTAGATAATTGTCCTGTCTGGTTTTAGGTATTAACCCACGATCAGTCGTCCACAGAATTTTCCTGGCTTGTTACAGGTGTTGATCTGGAACTGCAACGGTAGATGGTAATCATCTTTTGATTGACCTTTTTCTGAAAAGGAAAAATGTTAGCTGTATGCAATGTCATGATGCATGAACTGTATGATGTCATGATGTTCTCCAGAATGAATGAGATTGTGCTGTATGCACTTTATCATGTATGTAAGCAAGAGATATGAAATGTGATATGTTTATGAATGTATTTTCGTCTAGGAAAATAAATCCTTGACAAATGCCGGGAAGTTTGTTGAATCCTGGGCTGATGTTGAAGAGTAGAATTCTTCGTTTCCGCTGGGGATGATGAACGAGGATGTTTGCAAGAATAAACCGGTAGGAGAAGATGACTCCGTTGGGGAATAAACCTGGCGAAGAGATTATTCTGCGGGGAATTACTCTGTGGGAAGAGATGCTTCGCTGAGATTTTAATGAGAACTCCGCTGGGGATTCTGTTGATAAGCTCTGTTGGGGGATTTGATGAACTCTGCTGGGGGTAGGAAGAACTTCGCCGAGGACGATCTTTACGTTGTAATTTGCTGAGGATAACCCAGTTAGATTCTGGTGGGGAATAACCTCTGAATATGGTCGGGAGAGAGATGCCTTTGTACTCTGCAGGAGACAAGCTTCCAGGATCTACTGGGGAGATTGATTCAACTCTCATGGGGAAATTTTTTTGGACTGCACTGGGGAATGGCTCCACTGGGGTGTCTGGTATTCCGCCGGGGAACAATCTTATATTAAGACTGTCGGGGATGCTTGCTTAGGGAATATCTGTATACTCTGCTGGAGAATATTGAGATCTTCTGGGGATATCCAACTTCCTTAGGGCTGATAGTAGCCTGACTCTGCTTGGGGAGAGTGTTGCTGACTTGCTAGGGATATTGTGCCTTTTTAGGGCTTATGGGGGATCAGCTCTTCTTGGGGATAGTATTGCTGAATCTTGTCTTACTCTGCAGGGAGTGAAGGTATCCTGTTCATATTCTTCAGCCGAACCTACCTTGTACCTGGAGGACAGAGCAGCTTGTACAGTTCGGACAATTCTTATTGCCCCAGCTTCTGCGGGAGAAGATACCTGTGAGGTGCTGGATAACTGCCGATTGACAACTCTTCTTCTAGTAGGAGAGTGACGAGATACCGGGACATAGTCGTACGCTTTTGGTCCCTAACTTTTGCCTGGACCGCCCTTTCGGGTTTTCAGTCCACCGGGATACCCATTTTTGCCCAAGCCGCCTTTTCAGGTTTTCGACTTGCCGGGTGTACAGATTTTTCATTTTCATCCCTTATTTTTGCCCGAACCCTTTTGGTTCGCCGGGAAGCCCTTATTTTTGCCTAGGTGTGTCAACCTAGTGGGTCTTTGTTTATGCGTAGTATTTTTTGACTATGTCCATTCCCTCAGAATGTAGAGCGGTGTCACTGTTGATAGTGTCGTGTTGCCGTACCACCAGCAGATGTTTGATCGTACCAGATTTGTCGCTGGAATTCATGCCCAATGCCCCAGTTGATTCAGATGGAGATCTGCCCCTGGCTATTTGGCATTTGAGAGATTCCCTGAATCTTGACTTAACTTCCCCAGATGATGGACAATGATCGTGTCTGCCCCTTGATTGGAAGTGTTTTTTCCATTTGGTGTGACCCTTTTGTTGAGAAGATCTTTGTTCACAAGATATTCATCGTGCGAATTTCTCTGCTGTTCGAACAAATAATCATATGCAAACAATGTTATTTTAAGAATGCAAAGCTTATGTCTGTCTTGAAGTTTTTTGAAAATGCAGTTTTCAAGTGAATTTTTGTAAACTGTGATGTCAACTCAGGTTTTTACAGCAAGCCCTACAGGAGTCAGGATACCTTTGTAACAGTATGCTTTCGAACTAACCCACGCTTCAGCTAGGGCTTTTAAGGGTTATAACGTAGCCTGGTTCACGGTTTAAGAAACAAAGGATAAAGGCTCAAATTTAATTTGTACCCACCCGTTCTTCGTGATGTTCTTCAATCCTAAACTTAACTAATCGTGCATTAGATCTTGTTTGAATCTTCGCTCTGATATGCCAGTGATGGTTCAGATACTGACAGTTTATTTTGAACAGGCAGTCATTTATTTTTATTGAGAGTCTGTAGGATCTCTTTCTTTTTTGATTTTATTATCCCTGTCTTTTGCCTGAACTGTTTCCTTTGTGATTACAGTCAGCGGGATGCCCCAGTTTTTGTAAGTCTCCTTCATAGGTTTTGACTTAGTGGGCTTTTATTTCTGAGAGATAATGACTGCCTGTCTTGACGATTATAGGGAACCATCACTGTCTTTTGTTTTTGGAAGGACTCATTTGATGCCATTCATTATGCACCTGGATCAACTGAGAAAACTACCCTGCCCCAGGTTATGATTAAGGGTTTTAATTTTGCGAAAAGAAAAACTCCAACTTCTTTGGCTCAAAGGGGTTGACTAGGGATTATCTTCCTTATAACTCCACTGTTTAGGATTTGAAACAATGCCTGTACCTCATCAACAGGGTCTGTTCAAAAGCATACTGTAAAGATCGTGGTATCGTTTTTGTCATCCTCCCTCAAAAGGCTTAGAATTTTTAATCGAGAGTTGAACATCAAAATAAATAATAGCAATTTTGAATATAGTGAACACAATTACTTCAAAACAGACACGTGTAATGCATTAATGAAATAAGAGAGTTTGACATGATAATTGTATGAATAAGCAAAGAAAAATACAATATCAAAATTCAAATGAACAAAAGTCTCTCAATCCTAGCCATGTTTTGGCAAGGGAGCAGTGATCACATTGGGCGTCTCAGAAGGCTCGAACTCGATCTCCTTAGCATCAATCATATTCTGAATCTTGTATTTCAGCGCCCAACAATCATCAGTATCGTGCCCCTGGCTACCGGAATGGTAAGCGCACCTCGCATCTGGGTTGTAGTTTGGAGAAGAAATCTTAGGATTTGCAGGAGGGTCTATCACCGCAATCAGATTCATCTTCAACATGTGCTGCAGTGCTTGTGATAATGGCATGTTGAGGTTGGTGAATTGTCTTTTAGGCTCGTCTGGCCTTTGCTGATTTCCCTTTTGCTGTTGGCGGCACGATGCAGAACCAGAGATCATGACTGCCCCTACGTGTTGGTCACGACGACTCTTTTGACCGTATGCAGCATTTGACTCTTTCTTCCCACTGTAAGGCTTTTTCTGAGTGTCAGAAGGTGTAGTTTCTTGAATCTTCCCAGCCTTGATACCAACTTCGATTCTTTCCCCAGTCAAGATCAAATCTGTAAACCCAGCAGAAGAATTCCCAATCAGATGGTTGAAGAAAGGACCAGACAGGGTCCCCAAGAACATATCAACGAGCTCACGGTCGGTTAGAGGTGGCTGCACCCTTCCAGCAAGGCCTCTCCACTTTTGAGCATATTCCTTAAATCCTTCACCCGTCCCTAGTGACATACCCTGGAGTTGGGTACGCGTAGGAGCGAGGTCGGAATTATACTGATACTGCTTATAGAACGCAGTAGCCAAGTCCTCCCAGTTACGAATACTAGCTCCATCCAGCTGATAGAACCATTCGAGTTGAGCCCCTGAAAGACTATCCTGGAAGAAATATATCCACAGATTCTTGTCAATTGTATAAGGTTGGATCTTCCTTACATACGACCGGAGGTGCAACTTAGGACAGGAAGCTCCGTCGTACTTTGCAAAAGTAGGTGCTTTGAATTTATGGGGGATCACCACCCCAGAGGATAATCCTAGGTCTCCAAAGTCCAACCCGGGCACATGCTGGATCTCCATAGCACTTAAACGGTCTTCCAGCTGTTTGTACCTGTCCTCCGCAGGAGGGTACTGTTCCTCATCATAATCTGTCTCGTTGTCGGAGACCACGGGACTAAGAACCCTTCTCTCTTGGGGACTATCCTTGCCTACAGACGTGGTAGTCAGCTCAGCCTCATTCTGCAGTCCATTCCCAGATCTACGTCTAGTGTTGAACAAAACAGTCCTCTTCTTCTTCTTCTTCCTCTCTTTCAGAATCAGAGTCTTCAAATCCTGTTGACCCTGGGCTAGGCTCATAACCAACTCTTGGAACTGGGCATTCTGGGCCTGGAGGGCCTTGATAGCTTGTTCAACGGAAGGTTCAGAAGACATGATGATTGCTGAAATAAATAGCGAAGAAGATAAGTGACCTGTAAAAGTGTACCTGTAATGCAATGATATGTATGCATGCAATGTTTTCAAGGATCTCGCGGGGTAAACAGAGAAACTTGTTAGAATTTGAATTTGGGTAGCTTGATTGAAGGAACTTCATGTTGTTGAGAGTCCTTCTTCAAGAGTCAAAGTTCACCATATCGAGTGGGTCATAGCCCCTGACTCAGGTTATCGTGCTTGGATTTTTGGACCACCTTGGTTAGAGGAAAATAAATCCCCTTTGCCCCTTGCTAGACATTTGGTCCATCGTGACCTACATCACAAACCCTTGAGATTCTTGAAATGGTTAAGGAAATGCTATGGTATGATGTTATGATGTTATGCTATGCATGGAGTGATGTAAGTAAACCCTGTTATAAGCCCTGATTAAGGACTGTAAACGGAACCTGCAAGAAATTCATGTGTCAGATAACAAGAATGTGCCAGTAGTTCAGATTTAAAGGCACACAAGTCACACAAAAGAGCCATTAGATTTCAGGCCAGCATGAAGTTTAGGTACTACCCTCTTTGAAGTTAGTTGGCTCAAAACCTATCCTAGAAAATAGTAGCCGGGTTCTAAGGAGCTCAAGATCATTGGATTGTTTTCTATGTTCATTGTTTTGATTTAGCCACTGAACTGGCGACCAAAATATTCCAAGAAAACAACCCTCAATGAGTGTAGTATCGAGTATCTACCAACTTCGGACTGTATCAAAGTCGGTCATCTCACTACCCCTAAAGAGGCCAGGATGGTCAAGTAATATTCTAAGGTCAGTTGATACTTCACGACACCACGCGGCGGCCTCGTACTCTCCTTGACTTGACTCAAGGGTTACCGGTACTCACCAAAGTGCCACATCAACGTAGCAACTGCTTCAACCGTGTTGGTATACCCCGCACAGTTCCCTCACAGTTTGTTGCTACTTCTAAAGGGTATTCCCCAGATCCGGGTTAGGATCTATGAAGCTCCAAAACAAGCCCACAATATTTAAAACAATCAAAGCAAGCAATTGAAAACAAGAGTGGTCTAATCCTAAGGTACACCTCACTTATAAAGATGTCCCCAGCAGAGTCGCCAGTTCTGTGATCGGTGGAAATAGAACTGACTGTTTTGAAATGTTGGTTCGCGAAATGTCGCGGTAAGCAAGAGTCGCCATCGTCTTTTATGTTCTCCAACAAGGAAAGGACAAAAGCACATCAAAATTCCTTTTCGAGATGTTTCTCGGTTCGGGAGGTAGATTATAGAAAGGGAAGGTGTTAGCACCCTTTCTATCCGTGGTTATCCACGGGCTCTTAGGTACTTGCTCACTATGTTTTCAAAAATTGTTTGCTTTTCTTGTGTTTATGGGTTTTGAAAAAAGTTTCGTTTTGAAAACTTCTAGGTAACTTTTGTATCAGTCCTCAAGAGTGTATGAAGTGTTTATTTGAAAACTTTTTGAAAGTGTAGGTGCGAAAAGTTGTTTTTTTTGTTTTTTTGAAAGAGCAAGTACCCAGGAGAAATCTACCTACTCTAAGGAATTAAGCTGTGTAAGAGTCCTTTAGACAGTACTATCCCACTATTGAGAAGTAGGTAGCACCGTCGTTGGAGTTATTCGGGTCAATTCGATTATAGGGACATGTGTGGTTACCAAAGCAATAGTAGGACGCCTTAGAGGTAACCCTAATGTCCTAGATCCTTTTTTATCCGAGGCAACCGTTTCGAGGCAACTTGGATCTTTTAGACAGGAGGGCGACCTCTAAAACACCCTATACTCAATGACCACGTCGAGGCAACCAAGTGAGGCGTACCCTAGGAGTGGCATGTGCGAGTGTGTCAGGATTCAGTTCATATTATCTTTGCACATGTATCATGGTGAGCTACGAGTTGATTTTATTTTTCAGGCAAGTCTTGTCATGCATAGTTAACAGTTAATAATTGTGCGGAAAATAAATTGCGGAAAGTGAATCTACGCTATTACAAGGCGTCGGGTATTTACATCGCCAAAAACATAACCCTTGAAAATAAATGCGAGAAAATAAAAGAAAGCGATAAAAGTCCTAATTACGCTATTACATCCTCGGAGCAGTTACATAAATATAATCAAAATAAATATGCGCGAAAGGAAATTGAATCTGGAAAAGTCTTTAGGGTTTTGACCCTTTTTTGAGAAAAGAATGGAATTTTGGTTCTTTTGGCAATTAATTAATATTAAACCTAATTTACTAATTAATTAAATAATTACAAGAAAAAAAAGTATTTTTGGTTTTTTAGGTCTTTAATGAAAATAAAATAAAAAGAAGTCACAAGTTAGTAAAAAAAAACCTAATTTCTATATTAAGTTTATTTATTATGAAAAAAAGTTAAATTTAACCTAATTAACTAATTAATTTGTTAGAATTTATTTACAAAATAATTAAATTAAAGTGAAATTACTAAATAATAATAATAATGAAAATATTTACATTTTTTAATTGTCTGAATTTATTATGAAAATATAATTATTTGTGAATTAATTAAATAATAATAGTTATTAAAATAAAATAAAAAGAAAGAAAATAAGAAAATAATAAACCAGGAGGGTGTGCTGGCCCATTAGGAGGTGAAGTTAGTAATTCTGGCCCATTAACAATCAAGCCACGTTTGACTTTGGAGATCTTCTGCGCGTGCATTGACCAGGAGTACCATGGTCTTCCAATCCAGGCCTTTGGATCTATACTGGAAGCCACGTGGCGTGTTAGGATGAGAAGCGTATGGTGGAACGCCTTTAAATGCCTGCATGTAATCATGTTATGAAAAAGAGAAACAATTATTTGAGTGGACCTGGGAATCGAACCCAAGTCCCAATGATTACCAGCCACCTCACTAGCCACTACGCCATTCGCTTGCCTTTGTTATTACAATAGGAAACAAATATAATATATAAAATTAATAAATATGCTGAAACCAAATTAAAACGTGCGCTTCCTTTTGAATGGACCAACCACATGCTTGCACGTCTTCATCTCCTTCGCTGAATCTGCAAAACAAAGATTAGATAGCGGGGGTTTTTAACCCCCATAAAACATGATGAGGAATAATAGCGACTAGAGCTACAAGCAATATAAATATGTCGCGACACATCCAATGCGTTCATCTTGTCCTCACGAGTCTAACCATGTATCTCAATAGGCTTAATTTTTCTGGGTTTAGAAAGCCCCAAATCCAATGTTCATGAACCCTAAAATTCATCCATGGCGATTCTAGATTCTGTGCGTTTTAATGCAATTAATCTATGCCAATAGCTTCCTGTGGTCTCTAACAACACAACACAAACACAAAATCATGTTAATGATGCATGAATCAAAGTATGCGATTATGAAAAAAACTCCAAACCGTGAAACTGTTATCCTTGGATTCTTTGAGCTTTAGCGTGTGGTTTTGATTCCTACATGTTCCTGGGGACCCCTGCAATGTATTAGAATCAATTAAAAGCTTTGAATTGGTCTGGAAATTAGAAAACAGTTTTCAAGTTTCTTTGGTTTTTTTCAATGTTGCTATGGCTTTTTTGCAGCAATTTTCACGTCCAATGCATTAGGGTTGAGTTGTGTATATATAGGAGACTGAGTTTAGGTTAAATCTTGGCCAATAAATCCATGGAATTGATGTTTGTATATTTGATTGAAAATCAAATATTTTTCAACTTTTTGATTGGAAAAACTTGCCAAACTTGGAGATTTTTGTCCCCTTGATGTGCGCACGAGTTTGCCAGCTCTTTTAGGTCATATTTGCTTCATGAAAAGATTGAAAAACCATATCTTGATATTTCCTTCAATTTAAATTAATTAAATGAATTAAAATTGATTAAAAATCCAATTAATTAATAAAAATAAGAAAATAAATCAATTTAAGCTTGATGGGTCGTGCATAGGTCATGGACAAAGTTTCAAGAAGAAATTTGAGGCCCATTAGCAAAAACAAGGTGTTTTGAGCAAAGTTGACTTTTGCAAATTCACAAAAATTTCCCAACTTCTCCAATGCATATCTTGCTCAATTTTGATCCTATGAACATGTTCTTGGACATTTTGGAAAGGTCTTGAAGTCCTCTAACCAATTCCTTTGGTCCCATGTCATTTGGATTTACCAATCTGAAGTTATGGTCTTTGACTTAAAGTGCATCTTTGTTGACTTTTGAAATTGACCTATAATGTAGAAATTGATAACTTTTTGTGAGAGCATTTCTTGGACTTGGAATGTGAAGATGAGTTGTAGGAAATGTCATCGCCTTCAAAATGAGCATTGGATGGGATTTTTCTGATGAACCATGAAAAAGTTATGCCTTGGTCAAGATACAGTTGACTTTTCTGCTATCCAAAAATAGTAACTTTTGGCATCTTGATGATTTTTGAGCCATTCTTGTGGAATCATGATCAAGACTTGATAAAATTATGATTGTGTGCTCAAAATAAGATGTTGACCAAAAATTCTGACTTTTGACTGCAAAATGACCATTTTGCCCCTGCAATTGATTGTGAAGCAAATGGAGCTTTTGATTGTGGAATTTGGCACTGTGAGTCTTGAGACTTGACATGTAGATGCTTGACAATGTATATAGGCCTATGGGACTTGATTGAGCCATTGAAAACCTCGAATTCTTTGAAAGAAACAAAACCCTAATTTTGACTGGCTTAGGAGGATGTTTGACTGTGCAACCCTTGAGTAATCTTGAACCATTTGAAGATGATTCTTGACAAATCTTGAAGAATATGGGAGGGCAAATTTTGGGGTACAACAGCCACCCACAATAAAATGTTAGAAACCCAAATCTCTCAAGTGGCTCAACAACAAGCACCTACAGCTGCACCGGCTGATACATTTCCTGGTCAACCACAACCTAACCCGAAGGGGCATGCTCATGCCATCATATTAAGTAGTGGAACTGAGTTAGATGGACCGCCCGACCCTAGACTGTCAAATCAAAGTATGTATCAAAGGGCTAAAACATCAACTGAGAAGGAGAATCAACCAGAGAAACCAGAGGAAGACGAAGAAGATAAAGGAGGAGAGGCCAAAGAAAAAGAAAAACCTTATGTGCCTCCACCGCCTTATAAACCCCAGATCCCATTTCCTGGTAGATTAGCCAAACCTAAGAATGTAGGGCAATTTAAAAAATTCGTAGAACTTCTGAAACAACTTAATATAACAATTCCTTTCACAGAAGCTATAACTCAAATGCCCTCATATGCCAAATTCCTCAAGGAAATCTTATCTAACAAGAAAAATCTAGAAGATGACGAAACAGTCACGCTTACAGCAGAATGTAGCGCAATCATCCAAAACAAGATGCCTCATAAGATGAAAGACGCTGGAAGCTTCTCTATACCATGCCATATAGGTAAGTTTGTCATAGACAAAGCCCTATGTGATTTAGGAGCAAGTATTAGCGTTATGCCTTTATCCATATGCAACAAACTGGAAATGGGTGAACTAAGACCAACAAAGATGTCCGTTCAATTAGCGGATCGCTCCGTCAAATACCCAGTAGGAATCTTAGAAAACGTACCTGTACGGATAGGACAATTCTACATCCATACATATTTCATAATCATGGACATTAGAGAAGACGAAAGCACACCTATCATCTTAGGAAGACCATTCCTAGCTACCGCTGGAGCTATCATAGATGTAAAAAAGGGAAAACTAACCTTTGAAGTAGGTGAAGAGAAAGTCGAATTTATTCTGACACAATTCTTACAAGTTCCTGCCATAGATGACACATGTTATCTGGTAGACATCGTGGACGAATGCGTAAGAGAAATTGAATGGGAACCAATACCTTATTCCGAAACCATGAAGATTCTGATACCTCTTATATTCGAAGATAACGAATGGTGTCCTGAATACCGAGACAACAATCTGAGTGAATGCTTAGCTCTGACACCCGATCACATGCCTTGTCCAAGAAAACCAGCATTGGAACTTAAGCCATTACCTAAGACCCTCAGATATGAATTCCTTGACACCGAGTTAAAATGACCTGTAATTGTCAATGCGGACTTAGGACAACACGAAACAGACAAATTATTACAAGTCTTAAGAAAATATCCATCCGCCTTAGGATACAACATTACAGATCTCAAAGGAATAAGTCCTTCCATTTGCATGCATCGTATTATGCTGGAAAATGAATGCAAATCTTCTAGAGAACATCAACGAAGAATTAACCCAATATGGAGCATCGTAGTTAAAGATGATTTAAAAAACTTATGAACGCAGGAATCATATACCCAATCTCCAATAGTCAATGGGTAAGCCCACTCCACTGTGTACCAAAGAAGGGTGGTATAACAGTAACAACAAACAAAGCAGGCGAAGCTGTAGCGGAACGAACTATAAGTGGAGCTAGAATGTGTATTGACTATAGGAAGCTAAATAAGGCCACTCACAAGGACCATTTCCCTCTACCTTTCATTGATCAAATGTTTGAACGATTAGCTAAGCACTCTCATTACTGTTATCTAGACGGTTACTCAAGATTCTTTCAAATCCCTATTCACCCCGATGACCAAGAGAAAACAACATTCACATGTCCTTATGGAACTTTCGCCTACCGACGAATGCCGTTTGGATTATGCAATGCTGCCGCCACATTTTAGAGGTGCATGATGGAAATCTTTGCTGATTTCATAGACAACATCATGGAGGTCTTTATGGACGACTTCTCTGTATGTGGAGAGAGTTTTGAAGATTGTCTGATAAATTTGGAGAAAGTTTTGGAGAGATGCGTAAAAGTTAACCTCGTTCTGAATTGGGAAAAGTGCCACTTTATGGTTAAACAAGGAATCATACTAGGACACGTTGTGTCTAAAAAGGGGATTGAAGTCGATAAAGCTAAGATTGAAGTCATAGAAAACTTGCAACCCCCTAAAACTGTAAGAGAAATACGCAGTTTCTTAGGACACGCCGGTTTCCACCGACGATTCATAAAAGATTTCTCGCAAATATCAAAACCTCTAACCACCCTCCTTATGAAAGACGTTGAATTTTATTTCGATGACAAATGCCTAAAAGCATTTAACCAATTAAAAACAACTCTTGTATCCGCACCAATCATGCAACCACCTGATTGGAGACTTCCATTTGAAATCATGTGCGACGCAAGTGATTACGCCGTAGGTGCAGTCCTGGGACAACGAAGAGATAAGAAGCTTCATGTGATATACTATGCTAATAGAACCTTGGACCCTGCACAGATGAATTACGCAATAACGGAAAAAGAACTTTTAGCCGTAGTCTTTGCACTAGACAAATTTCGCTCCTACCTAGTAGGCGCAAAAATAATCATCTATACAGACCACGCAACTATTAGATATCTCTTAACCAAGCAAGATTCAAAGCTGTGACTTTTGATATGGATTCTACTTCTACAAGAGTTTGATTTAGAAATTAAAGACAAAAAAGGTACCGAGAACGTAGTAGCCGACCATTTATCCCGAATGGAACAGCTGACACCAGAAGAAGTACCTATTAACGATGACTTCCCGTATGAACGTCTGTTAGCTCAGATGGACTTAAGAGATGCCAGCAAAAAACCATCTGAATCAAATCCAAATCAACTGCTTTTAGGACTTGACACACGAGCTGTTAGTAGTGATTCACAAGAAAGCCAAGATGAAATAAATAATGATATAAACAAAATCATGGTCTCTGTCCGAACTAACCAAACCATACCATGGTATGAGGACATAACAAATTACTTGGCTGCCAAAATCCTACCCCCTGATATGACTTATCAACAGAAGAAAAAATTCTTTCACGAGTTGAAACATTACTTTTGGGATGAACCTTTACTATTCAAGAGAAGTGCCGACGGTATTTTCCGAAGATGTGTCCCGGAAAACGAAATTGAAAGCATTATTTCTCATTGTTATGATGCCCCTTACGGAGGCCATGCAAACACATCAAAGACATGTGCCAAAATTTTGCAGTCTGGATTCTAATGGCCAAATTTGTGGAAAGATGTGCACATAGCCATCTTAAACTGCGACAGGTGCCAACGGACCAGAAATATATCCAGACGCGATGAGATGCCTCAGACTGGCATTCTACAAGTCGAAGTCTTTGATGTATGGGGAATAACTTCATGGGACCATTTCCATCCTCATTCAACAACAAATATATACTCGTGGCTGTAGATTATGTTTCGAAATGGATTGAAGCAATAGCTTCTCCAACAAACGACACTAGAGTCGTGATTAAACTATTCAAAACCATTATATTCCCAAGGTTTGGTGTACCCAAACAAGTTATAAGCGGCAGTGGCTCCCCCTTCATATCAAGAATCTTTGATAAACTCCTAACCAAATATCGGGTGAAGCACCGCGTCGCAACACCATACCACCCCCAGACAAGCAGACAGGTGGAAGTCTCAAATCGAGAAATAAAACAAATATTGGAAAAAACTGTTGCCACGTCAAGAAAGGATTGGTCGGATAAGCTACCTGAAGTATTATGGGCCTACATGACGGTGTTCAAGACGCCAATAGGTATAACACCCTTTAAACTCATCTATGGAAAATCATGCCACCTGCCAGTGGAAATTGAACACAAAGCTTACTGGGAAATTAAAACTTTAAACCTAAGCTACACTGCGGCAGGAGAGAAAAGGATCCTCGACATAAATGAATTAGAAGAACTAAGATTAGACACATATGAAAATGCGAGGATCTACAAAGAAAGGACGAAAAAATGGCATGACAAACGAATCTAAAGGAAAGAATTCAATGAAGGATATGTAGTTCTCCTATTCAACTCTCGTCTAAAACTTTTCCCTGGGAAACTCCATTCACGATGGTCTGGACCATTCAAAGTGACCAAAGTTTTCCCCAGTGGTGCCATAGAGATTAAAGGAAAATCCATGAACCCGTTCTTAGTAAATGGCCAACGTCTAAAACATTATTACAGCGTTGAAAATAAGGATTACACCGCGAGCTTAACGCTATTAGAGCTGCCACCCGAATTAGGAAACTAATTCACGTCTAACAACATTGTCAAGCTAACGACATTAAACAAGCGCTGTGTGGGAGCAAACCCACAGGTTTTTAATTTACTTTCTTTCAAATCTCTTTATATTTTATTTTTATTTCTGCATTTTGATTTTTACTTTCCGAATTTTCTTTCCTTTTTCTTTCTTTCTCCCACTACATATTTTACTTATTTGAATTTTTCTTTTACAAATTTTAGTACCGACTCACAGGAACCTACAAGCTAAAATTCATGGATACTATCATTTTTGCCACGGAGGCCCAGCAGAGGCGATATGAGATTCTGGCTCAGTGCTAGATGAGCATGACTACGTATGTGCATGATCCCACCTTGACAGCTTTAAGAATCAGGGAAAGTGTATACTTCTTATTTAACCAGATAGGATGGGAGGGGTTCCTAGCCCATAAACACCCTACACACCAACGCCTCACCTTGGAGTTCTTAAGCTCCCTCATCTATAAACCCACACAAGGCTTAGGGCGTCGTAGGGGTCAGATGTCCTTTAGATTGTTTGGTTTCACCCACCAGTTTACAATTCACAGTCTAGCTGAGCTGCTAGGATTCCCTAGTTCTTTAGATGCCTACATGGAAACCCAGGCGGATGACTACCTCAAATTTGAACTTAATCACTTTTGGAGGGACATAGCGGGCCAATATCCTGAGGACCCAGACCACCTTGATGCTACTGAGATTCATAACCCTGCGATTAGGTATTTCCATCACATATTAGCTTTCACCTTTTTTGGAAAACCTATTAATAGACTCTCAGTTTCTAGGGATGAGTTGTTCATCATTTACTGTGCTTTTCAGTCCAGACCAGTCATTGGTGCATCATTTATGATCGCCAACATGTCATCTATAGCTCAGTGTACCCATGGCCCCATCTGTGTCGGCGGGCTAGTCACTATGATAGCCGAGGCCCTATCCCTACGGTCATCTCTGTTACGCCTTACGTCGTACGCCATATACTATACCATGGACATCCCTTTTTGTTTTAACATATCTTTGATTGGTAACCTCAGCCCACCTCACTTTCAGCTGCTTGTCCAAAATAACCCGGTCTATTACTTCAAATTGCCTAGCCCTGAGAATACCAGTGTCTATACCAAGAAAAATTGGCTATATCACCTAGAGAAGATAGACGAACACGACCCTGAGAGGGAGGAGAGAGACCCATCCACACCCACCGGTTACCATGATTATACACCATTGGATTACCCTACACTACCCCTTGTTACCACAACTGTTGATGTCCCTATGCCAGATCATGCACATGTGATCAAGACACTGCAGACAGATGTTACCACACTCTGAGGCGAGCTCGGCACTGTTAAAGATAATGTCAACACACTTCGGCATGACTTATTTCATTTCATGGGCGTCGTCATGGAGCAGTTTGATCACATTTGTCAGCATCTGCACACTTCTGCACCACCTCCAGGAGGCCCTCATGCTTGATAGTTTTTGTTTCTGTGTCGCCCCAGTGAGGACACTGTTTGTTCTTAGTATGGGGTTTTTTTTCATTATTATTCTCAAAACTCATTATGGTTTTATAACCAATATTTTCGAATAATTTGTTACTTTTCGGTTCTAAAATTTCGATTATTTATTTATCTATTCATTTCATATCCATCTTTTTTTATTTATTTTAAAGTATTTATTTATTTTCATTCACAATATGTATTTATTTTTATACTATGCAATTTCTATTATTATTTTCATTTGCTTCTTATTTACCATATCATTCTTCCAATTCTACTATGTGCTACTATACCCCTTGCAAAATACTTCTCAAGGTTAATGAATTAATTAATTTAGTGAAACCATGCTACAGCACGCGGTCAAAGAGGTCAAAGAAAGACATGCACGCATCACTTCACCCTGACGAACGTCAGGATGCATGTGACGAACGTCAGGGACTGTCTCTATGACTCTGAAGAGCGTCAGAGAGCGCGTGACGAGCGGCAAGGCTTGTCTCCCACGCTTTCACTTCCCATGACAGTTGAACAACATTGATGCACGGAAATTTGTTTTAAAACCCCCACCACCCCATTTACTCCATTCACCCATAACTTCCATAACCTCTCATATTCAAAATTCTCCCATAAACCCCATTAAATTTCTTACTCAACAAAACCATCTATATAAACCTCTCTTCCATCCTTAGTTTCATCACTACCACGCACTTCCCATCTCCTTACCACAAATACATTTTTTTCTATCAAGTTCAAAAATCATGGCCAACCAACCCAAACCCGACATGCAATATCTCGTGCTCCGACAAGGAGAAGCAGGTGAACTTCAAAAAGAGAGGTACATAAAATTCCATCGTCGAGGGCTAACATCCACGCGGTTCATCAACAACAATTGTTTGCAAGAATTAGGCTTGCAACCTCATATGCAAGGCTTGCTGAATAAAGCTGGCCTGAGCTTTATTAGCACGATAAACACACCAACTTACGAAGCTCTCACGTTGGAATTCTTGAGTTCCTATGCCTATCACACTCGCGATGATGTAGACGCACACCTAACGGGAGCCGCTCAATTTCGGATGTTCAACCAAGAGTACACACTCAATCATGAAATTTTGAGCGACATATTTCATTTTCCCCGTGGGAATAATGTGCAATATCGGATTCCCCCAGAATTGGATTGGAATGGAAGTGCATACGCACTATGGGTGAGAATAACCGGCGAACCAAATGTCAATCCCGAAGCACGGTATGCCTCTCACATCCACAACCCGAACATTCGCTTCTTACACCGTGTTATGGCAAACATAATATTTGGAAGGGCAAACAACAACAAGGTAAACACTAAAGAATTGTATGCTCTTCACTGTACCTTTTCGTAAAACCTCCGTCTTAATCCCGTTACTTTAATGATGGCCCACATTCAAAACCTCGTTACAAGAGACGGGACCACACCTTTTTGTATCGGAGGCATCGTCACCACCATCGCAATTCACCTGAACTGGAGGGGAAAGGATTCAACGCCTACCTCCGCTGCCAGCAGTTTATATGGATATTGATAACTGTAGAGATGGCCGCCTGATCAAAGTACGAGAAGCTGGAGGGTACTATCTAATGGTTAAGAATGCAAGAGTTCATAGCGTGATCATGCAAAATCACAATCGTACTTACTTGGGTAATCCGGATAACTGGCTTTACAACCTGAACGCCCCAGAACCCGGATAAAATGTGCAAGGAAATTAAGGTGAGGCTAACAACGCTGCCGCTGACGAAATCGAAGAAGAATTAGAGCAGCAAGAGCCCCAACCACAACAAGCCAACAATCCCGCCACCATCGACATCTATGCCGCAATAATGCAGCAAAACCAGCTATCCACTTAACGCCACCAGAGCCTCGAGATGCGCCAAATCGAGATGATGACTCTCATGCAACAATTGCAGAGAGACCAAAACGACTACACTCGCATGCATGATCAAAGTATGCTGGAATTCACCACAAGAATAACGGAAGATATGTGAGCCTTAACACTTCGTGTTGACGACTTGCATAATATCATATCCTAGAGAGATGGAGGCGAATATCCCAGACACGGTGGGAAAGCACGTCGAAGAGCGAGGACACGTGGCCGATACCAAAGACAAGAGGAGGAAGAATGATTATCCAGTTTCCATTTCCCCTTTCTCTCTTCTATCAATACATTGAGGATAATGTATGATTAAGTATGGGGGAGGAAGTATTTCCCTTTTCCTATTAATTTTCCTTTTCCTAGTAATTTTTATTTTTTTTTCTAATTTCCCTTCCGTTATCTTTATTTCAATAAATTTTTTTTTATCAAGTTATCTATTAAAGCAATTTGTGTTCTTTATGACTCACCTTTCTTTTTTAGCCCATAAAATTTTTTTTTTCCGACTCACTCGACAAAGTACATAGACTGCAAGATCTCTAATCGTCAGGAATTGGGGCAACATTAAGCGAAATTTCTACCGTCTAGACACTCTACAACCCCAGAGTATGATAGATCAGTTCAAGTACCTGTTATTCCAACACCCCGAGTTTAGTCTTTATAGTAACCCTGAGTAGTTTATATTAGCAGTCAGCATCGTCTTAAACACAAACTACGCAGGAAGTCGATGAATATAAGTGGATGATATAATATTTCAGCAAAATGTTGCAAGGAAACACACCAATTAAATTGGACGATCCTTACCTGATCGCCTAATCCAAAGGATGTAAACCTTAGAAAGTAACATGAAAATTCATTTGGTGGATGGTTCAGGAGCATCTGGTACTGAACTCGGTAGGGCAGATTACGGTCTGATCCCCTGCATCCAACCATTGAATTAAAAAAGGTTGCCACATTACTGTGCCAGAAACCTCTAAAGTTTAAAAGGATCATAACCACTAACCGACTGTTCTGCTATGTGCGTGTAAAGATAAAGGGCTTAATGTGATTGCGCTAGAATGAAAAGGGCAACACAAGACAAATACTCGAGGTAGGCTATGATAGGACCTGTAACTAATTTACGTAAAATGAGACTGTCTAGTGTCATTGACGTAGTAATGAAGCATGAATCAAGCCATCAATTTTCTGACAAAAACACAACGCAGCTATATATTAGTTGATCCGAGTCATAACCATGTTTAGAAAAACATCGTACTTAGCATTTGCTTGAGGACAAGCAAAGTTTAAGTATGGGGGAGTTTGATGACACACAAATATGTGATATTTCTGGCTTGATATACACCAAATATTTCTCATACTTTAGTTTAAATTAAATTATTTTATAAGTATTATGCAGGTATTTTTCTATTTCTGCAGATATGCATTAAGCTGAACACTTTGGAAGAAATGAAGAAAAAAGGAGGTGCAAAACTAGCAAAAAGGCCAAAGGAGAAGAAATGAGCTAAAGCCCATTATACATGTGAGCACGTAGCCCACAATGAAGAAGACCTTGATGACTGTCAAGGAGGCGTGCCGAACGTCACGCGCCAAGAAAGACCAAGTGACTATCGTCACTTGAATGTGACGAACGTCACAAGCCACTTACTCCACTTTCTTCTCATCCAACGGACCGAAACGCGTTCAAGGGTTAATCCAGCGACTACCTACATTTTCTCACCCACTCAGTCAAAGTACCAAGGAACGTGACAGATTAATGGCCCTATTATTTCTCAAAGAAGGAAGTAAACTATTCCGACATTTTCGAGAGCAACTGATCACGCAAGACTTATAAATAGAGCCTTAGACCACAGTAGAAATGGTTCTTTTTTTGGGCAGAAACTTTGGAGATTTTATATTTACTTTGAGTGAATATTCTCTTCAGCATTGTTTTATTTCCCAGCTATTTCTATATTCCTTTCCAGCATTATTTTCATCTGTACGGTTAAATATATTCTCCGATCGAAGCAAAGCCTATAATTTATGCAGGAGTGCTTCTGTCTTCAGAGTTATTACCAGGTTTATGTTTACAAATTCTTATTGCTTTTTGATCAATATAATTATGTTTATTTTTGTTTGTCCCTTAAATTATTCTGCGATTTAGTTTAATATTATGTTAAGCTAAAAATCCTATACCGGTATGTAAAGTCACTCAACCAAGGGAACGAGTAACTTAGTTGGGATTATTTTTACTACGAAACTTTCTTTTCTGGCCTAAGTTACTATTTTTCAATCATTAAATTGTTTTGTTACAGAAGTAAAAAACAGATAGAGGTTAGGGTCAACAAAGCAGAAGTTTGAGATCTTTTAACTGGATAGTAGTAATTAGGCATTGGCTTAAAATATAGCGGAAGCACTTTAAAGTTAATTAAGATTTTATTTAGTTTTCAAAAAGTGTTTTTAACTCCTGCAGAATGGCGAAAGCCTACGTTAGGACTTAACTGCATAGCCTAAATCAACAAAACGACAGTGTGAGACGAGGGTTTTTAAACTAAATAAGTTTTACTGAAAGCTGTTTTGAAAATATAAAGACGCCTAACAGGTCGCTAATTCCCGAGGTACGAATATTGCATACTGGTAATTAAGCTCATTGATTATTAAAAATCCAACTTAATTTAGTATTTAGTTTTCCCTACAACCCAATCAAATATTCATTAGCTTTAGATTTGCGAAGTAACGATAAAAGACGGTAGATCGATTCATCAGTCTCTGTGGTTCGATATCTTTTAAAACTACACGATAAGACTGTGCACTTGCAGTCCGAGTCATTGGATACATAAGTACAATCCCGATCAAACATCACCAGATCCCAAAACCTTATTTAAACCACCTATTGCACTGCTACATCACAGTCCTATAACCAGCAGCTAATCCAGTCCGCGCCTGCATTTTCCCAAATCCCATATTTGCACCAAATACAAAAAGCTGTGATAAAAAAAGCAATGAGACAGTGCGCCAAAAATGTTCAAATCCAATTTGTTTCCCCCCCCCCCCCCCCCTTAAACCACAACAAACTCACCTATAAATAAGTTGCTCCATCACACTTGCAAGGGGCTGGTTTTTAGAGAGAGAGAGAGAGAGAGAGAATCATCTGAGAGAGAAAAGGAAACAGTAAAAACCTTCACAAATCCTAAACAAAAACTTTGTTCTTCCCTTTGAATCAAAGAACATAACCTCTGTTCCGTTGCTCTCACTGACTCCAGAATATCTGAAGGCAGCAGCTCAAGTTCCAGGCACACGTTCCGGGTTTAAGGTAAGTCGTTCTGAATTTGAATATTTTCATTTAGAACATCATTAAATATGTAAATATTATAGTATTGATATTGTCCATATCATTGCATAAGTAAAAAAAATAGTGGATCGAAACTTCTTGAATAAAGCTAGTCTTAGAATTAGGATTAGAACTTTTATGAACTATTGTGCTTTTATCTTTCTGATTTGCTGTTGTTAAGAACTAAATAAATTGTTGATGTGCTGATTAATATAAGGAAAGAGTTGAAATGTAACATATAACTTCTGAGTTCTCCTCACCACTTTAACACACACAGAACTTCTGATTTTTACTCGCTGTTAACACACACTGAACTTCTGATTTTCACTCGATGTTAACACACTGAACTTCTGGTTTTCACTCACTATCTTAACAATCAGAACTTCTTATTTTCACTCGCTATTAACACACACTAAACTTCTGATGTTCACTCACTGTCTTAGCACATACTGAACTTCTGAGTTCTCTTCACTGTTTTAATACACATAACTTCTAAGAATTTGTCACTGTTCTAACACTCAGAAGTTCAGCACATTGCAACCCGGAACTTCTGTGTTTTCCCTCTAACCTTTCTTGCAGGACCTCAGAGTGTATCAATCTAGAACTTCTGACGCTTCCTTTTGAATTACAGTGTGCCAGACATCAAAACTTATGATCCCCTTTGTTTTGCTTTCAGCAGCATGCTAATTCTATTTCTCATTATTTCCCTTTTTATCATTTTCAATATTAATAACCTTTTTTTTATTAATATAAAAAAGACATAAAAATGTTTTATTTTTATTAATTAATTAATTTATTTTTCTTAATTCATTAAGACAAAAAACCATTTTTAAACACGTCTTTTTTTTTCTTTCTTGCATTGCACATTTCAATATGGTTGTAATAGTTAATTAGGATTTAAATTCTTGCAACCCCCCATTTGTAAATTTGTACCCCCATCCCTAAATGATGTAATAGCGTAGGACTTTACATTTCCGCAATTTATCGCTTTCAAATATAAATGCTAGTAATTAGGGTGTGTATGGAAAAATATGAAATCACCAAATAGATAACCCTAATCAATACTAAATGCATGCAATCAAACACACTATTCACACATGCACCCTTAGGGTAATCTCATTTGTTGCCTCAGAAAAAATAGTCATGTCCCTCGAATATGGGCGTTTTAGCAAAGACCCTCGATAAAAGATTGTAGTCCCTTGATGACCCATAATGTTGCCTTCAGTAAATAATCTAGTCCCTAAAACGACATTGCTAAAACGTCCCATGAGTTTGCTTTCAATGGCTATACGAACGTCCCGCGCCCGTTCCTTTACATCCAACGATGAGGCTTCTTACCAAATAAATGGTAAGATAGTAACATTTAAAGAAGAAGGAAAAGAACATTTAAAGACCTTTTGAGTAGGTAGGATGATCCTAGTTGCCCGCTTGCTCACAACATAAACATTTTATACACCAACACACTCATTTGAAACATTTTCAAAAGACAAACACTTTGTACGCGTTCTTATAGAAATGAGAGCCCTTACAAAGACACCTTTTCAAAATCACTTTCAAAAAACACATTCCACAAACACCTCTTTGAACTATTTTCAAAACCACACTTTGTAGGCGTTCTTATAGAAACGAGAACCATTACAAAGACATTTTCAAAATACTTTCAAAAAAACCACACCACAAGCATACATTCAAACAAAAGCAAGTGATCTAGTAAAAAACTAAGAGCCCGTAGATAACTACGGATGAAAAGGGTGCTACTACCTTCCCTTTTCATAATCTTCCCCCCGAACTCAGAAAACATCTCTAAAGGTCTTTCCTGTTCTTTTCAGCCTTCCCTTATTGGATAAAAGAAAAGTCGGTGGCGACTCTTGCTAAACGGCAACATTTGCGATCAAACGCAAAACAACCAAGTAAGTTCTCCCACTGCGTTACACCTATGTACCACCTTCCATGCAATGGGGGATCAGGGTACTCGTAGTTCACCTTTAAAAATTTCAAAACACAAGTGTGTTGGTTAATTTTAAGAGACGAGGATATCTTTGGCTTATCCGAGTCGAAAAACATACTTACTACCCACGATTATGATAAAGAAGAATTTGCATCATCCCAAAGTGAAAGATATGGCTTGGATTTTAAAATCAACAAAGCCTCACTCAACACCCAAGTGGAAAATATCTCACTTCACTACATATCGTAGAAGTATAGTAGTTCGCATCACTACAAGGATTGACAAGAGTCTAATCTTTTGAGAAAATTTTAAGATAAAAAGCCAAGATGGAAAAAAATTGTTTGAATGAGATTGATTGACTTTTAATCTTCTCACAAAAAATATCAAAGTATTATTAAGTTGTTTAAAATTTGATTAAAGAAAATATTTTTAAAAATGCATGGACCTAAGTCCAAGTTTATTATGAAAGCGATTCAAGTTTAAAAAACAAGAATAGTTTTGAAAAGGAGGGAAAATATTTTTGAAATTAAAGAAGACGGGAGGAGAAGAAGAGGCTACCCTAAAGCATAAGGTAAAAGCTAGGGAAAATAACCGTCTAACCAATAAGGAGCCAACACTTGACACAAAGAGTCAATGTAGAATTCCCATCCTTTGGATTGAAACCAAGCAAGCAAAGATAATAGACCTCTTAAAAATACCAAACTTCAAATGCATTGAGTCTTTACAAGAATTGGGCAGAGTAACAGTTGTATACAGATGAATTCTCAATCACAAACAAAGCACATAATCAGAATAACCTGCACACAAAGAGAAAAACAACCCAATGTTTTAGGGTAAACCCCAAGAACTCCAGACAAAATAGTAAAAAGAAGTCACTAAGGTCTCCAAGTAGGTCAAGTTCTCTACTCTTAAGTCCAAGAAGTCCATAAATCCAAAATGCCAAGGATAATAACCAAATAGTCCAAGTAATGTTAAAGTTTTTTATTGTTCATGTTGGTTATTTGATATCTTCAAAAAAAATATGAGAGCTCCAGTGAGCAAAATAAAAATGAAATAAAGATAAATGCTAAAGTGAGGAAAGATGAAAATAGATTGAAATGTAAATGCTAAAATAAATGGTGCTTAAAGTAAAGGCAAAAAATAAAAGCATAAAATAAAGTCAATTGTTAGAAATTATAGGTTAGTTGAATGACCATCTCGAAACTTGCATTTAAATACTCATTTGAATATTGATAAAATCAAAGCCTCTCAACAACAAGTTTCATTTACTTTTTGTCAAGTATATCATTCATCTCAAAATCTCATGGCAATAATAAATGATCAATGATGTTTAAATGATTCACTTAGTTCCAAAATTTATGAAGATTCATTAGAGGATTGATAAGACCAAAGCCTCCTAACAATGGACCTCAAGGTTATTGGATCAAAGGTCTCAAATTAAACACGTTTGGGCTTGCAAACATAGGTTTAGGCCACAAATGATCATTTCTCGAATCGGGACAAAATTTAGTGCTATGTTAAGCAATTGTAAATGGACTTATATAGAAGTCACACCTATTTTAAGGTCGGTCAATAGCAATCTATGTGCCATATGTTTGGAGTGATGATATGTAGATCATCCTCTAACAACATGTAGCACAAAGGAGAAGAGGATGAGATGAAAAGGGAAAGGATACATTTAAATCAAAAGGATCATTAAAATCATTCATCCATTTTGGTGGAGTTGAACTTAACATCCAAGATCCAATGATGTTAATGAAGTTTTATATCAATTTTTTTGTAATTTTTTAAGACAGAAAAGTATTTTAAAACTAATTAAAATAACAAACCCTAGTATGATCTTGTTGTGATTGAGTTGATATGAGATGATAGAGGAATCTTATGGGAAAAATTTGGGGTACAACAGCTGCCCTTATTTAAGTGTCTTCTATTCGGAGATACGAAGGTTAAAACCTTCGTGTCGACGTGATTGAAGATACTCAAATATAAAACAAACCCTATTTTGGGCCCTAAGAGGCCATGTAACACTTATGATTGTGCATGCAAACAATCATATACAAAGGTGACACGGGACACCACTGGGGAAATAGAAAATAAAATAAAGGATCAAAAGGAAAACCCGACAAGGAAAAAAAATCACTGGTGCACCAAAGACTCGACTCTATTGGGGTAAAGCCCAAGGAGGAGATAAAGAAACATCAACTCAAATATTGAGGAGAGAAAATAAAGTATAAGAGTGATCGACAGATAACCACAAACTATCCACTCACTAAGAAGATAGCAAAAAAGGTAATGTCGACCCACAAGGGGGAAAGAAGTGGTAGGATAATACCAGCAAAAATCAATATTAGAGTAAGTCACAAATCACCAGCGCCAGTACTTATAACTGGAAAGAAACAAACTCTTCAGAGAAAAATGAGTCTCAATGATGAACTATCTCCCATAATGACGAGACTACCATTCATCGGAGTAACAAAATCTCAACAATGAACTATCTCCCATAATGACTAGACTACCATTCATTGGAGTAACAAATCTCAACAATAAACCATCTCCCATAATGACGAGACTACCATTCATCAGAGTAAAAAATCTCAACAATGAATTATCTCCCATAATGATGAGACTACCATTCATTGGAGTAAAACCTTAACAATGAACTATCTCCCATAATGAAGAGACTACCATCCATTGGAGTAACAAATCTCAACAAAAAACTATCTCCCATAATGACGAGACTACCATTCATTGGAGTAAAACCTCA
Organism: Vicia faba; assembly: GCA_948472305.1. NCBI lineage: Eukaryota > Viridiplantae > Streptophyta > Magnoliopsida > Fabales > Fabaceae > Vicia > Vicia faba. Next base: position 1,282,349,982 of record OX451740.1, on the reverse strand, counting down.
ACAACGATCTATCTCCCATAATGACGAGACTACCATTCATTGGAGTAAAACCTAAACAATGAACTATCTCCCATAATGACGAGACTACCATTCATTGGAGTAACAAATCTCAACAACAAACTATGTCCTATAATGACTAGACTACCATCCATTAGAGTAAAACCTCAACAATGAACTATCTCCCATAATGACGAGACTACCATTCATTAGAGTAAAACCACAACAACGAACTATCTCCCATAATGACGAGACTACCATTCATTGGAGTAAAAAATCATGAATCTTCTCTGGGAACTAACATACTTAATGGGGAAGTACAAGTTGCTCAAATAAAGAGACCTGCCACTTGCTGTTATGAGAGGGAGTTGTAATAATGACTTCATGGGGAAATTACAATATATTATTTACAAGGAGATAAAATCTTCACTTGAAAAATAAATGAACATTCTCAAAATAGGGCTCAAAGCCCGCAGAAATCTAAATAATAATGTTACTGGGGACGGAAAATTCAAACCATAAATAAACCTGAGTGACACAATCGACCAAGGTAGCATCCAATGAGAAATAAAATCAAAAGGGGATCACATTCCATCCAGATAACGAGCTGAATAGGAAGGCTAAAACAAAATTCTTCCACGAGGGGTAACCCAGTGGGGAAATTGAAAGGATATACACTTTCTGCTTAAGGTTGATAATCTATTGGAGAAAGGGTAACAATACTCTGCTAATAGGGTAGTATGCTAACGAAAATTATAATAAATGCAAATGAGTAATGAATTTTAATTCACCTATGCATGATGTATGTATGAATATTATTATTTATATGTTGACAAAACAGACATACGACACTGAGAATAACCCGACAAAACCAGCTTGGGTAAAGTCAACACTCGACTGAATTACATCCATGAGGAAATATTTATAAGAAAGTAAGCACCAACTGAGGAAACAAATTCCTATTTCACGGCTTAACTTCAATGGGAAGAAACATAATCTGAAAATAATCAATTTAAAATAGTGAATCGAAATAGATATAGGGATATAACATCCTCCTTCAAGCTTCACCGAGGGACGTCACACAGACTTCAATGGGGAAAACAATGCTTCAACTTTTGTACTTCCATTGGGGATTACAATACTGACTTCATTAGGGCAGATGAAAACCTAATCATCGAGATATCAACTAGGGATCTTGTGCTAACTTCATTGGGGAGGGAAACACCACATCGTCGAGAGGATCCCAAAATACATTCTTCAATACCAAGAGTGATGATTACACAGACCTCCTTGGGGAGAAATTATGAAACCACGTGGGGATAACAAATTTCAGAGAAAAACATTATCTCGACTTTACTTTGGGATTTAAGAAGTAAAACAGTACAACAAGAAATCAAAATTATGGGGATTTTAAATCAAACCCAGCACTTGGCGGGAGAAAACCCAAAAAGTTGACAAATAATTCAACACTTCTTAGAAAAAATACTGCCCTTGTCTAGTTTCCTGGGAAGTAAACAACAACAATAATGCCAACAGTGTAAAAGGGCGACGTTTTGCAAATGATTCTACCTCAACTCGCAAAGGGAGAAAGAACTTCCGTCAACTGAGTGAAAACCTTGCTAGGGAATCTGAGATATAGGTTCCAGACAATGCAAACCCGAAATCAAAATTAACAACCTGGAGGAAAAAAATTGAACCAGGACTTGACTGGGGAAAATGGGATTACAAACCCAAGACCGCACCAGTAGAAGTAACCTGAGAGAACTTTCCTGGGGAATATATATACTTCCAAAATTTTAGAGTTCGTCCGTCCTCGGAATCAATATTTTTGTTTTTCTTGAGTCACAAAATCTAAACTAAAAGGTAATTTGTAAATTCTTTTCAAAAACAATTTTGTTATTAAATCTCTTTGTTTTGAAAATTACTATCAATAATAAATGGAGTCTAAATAAATTAAGAATTGCAAAGAATTGGATAAAAGCTCAAACTTTATTAATAAAATGGTAGTCTGTGAATGGAGAGACCCCATAGATGATTACAAAGTTTGGAAAATGGTAATACATTGGAAAAGATACATTAAAATACAATGACCACTATTCTCTCTAACAACTTTTAATTCCTGAGCAGCGACTTCTGTTGAAGTGTGGTGAGGATCCAAGGAGATTGTTGCCTCAACGATCAAGTCTTGTCCGATGCAGTTACTTGCCAAGAAAATCCCTAACTTTTTCCAAGGTTTACCTTGCGGGTTTTCATCCTAGCAGGAGAATTTATTCTGTTGGTGTCTCTTACTTTTTCCTAGACCTCCCTTTCAGGTTTTCAGCCTACCGAGACACTCTTTTTTGCCTAAGCCGTCCTTTCGGGTTTTCAACTTAGCGAGTTATTCTTTTATTTATTTAGGCAAAGTATTTCTTAACTGCATCAGCATTCATAGGACGTGGGAATTCCTCGCCATCCATAGTTTCGAGAATCAATGCACCGCCAAAGAAGGCTTTCTTGACAACATATAGGCCTTCAAAATTGGGAGTCCACTTGCCCCTAGAATCAGTGATAAAAGACATGATCTTCCTGAGCACGAGGTCACCTTCTCTAAATTCACGAGGCTTGACCTTCTTATCAAAAGATTTCTTCATTATATTCTAGTATAAGTGACCATGACACAAGGTTGTCATTCTCTTTTCTTCAGTTAAATTCAATTGGTCAAACCTGTTCTGGACCCATTCAGCCTCTAACAACTTGGTTTCCTTTATCACACGTAAAGAGGGAATCTCAACCTCGACGGGAGGGGGGGGGGGGGGGGTGGAATGCTTCCATACCATACACAAGAGAGAACGTGGTTGCCCCTTGTGATACGGTGGGAGAACTGACTTGGGTTTTTGCGTTTGTGTTTGCAAAATGTTTCGGTTTAACAAGAGTCGCCACCGACTTTTTATTTTATCCTAAGGAAAGGTCAAAAAGCACAAGAAAGACCTTTGAGATGTTTTCTTGGGTTAGGGGAGTAGATTATGAAAAGGGAAGGTGTTAGCACCCTATTCATCCATGGTTTTCCATGGGCTCTTAGTTTTAGATCACTTGCGTTTGCTTTTCAATTGTTTGAAATGGTGCTTAGTGTGTGGTTTTTTTAAATGCTTTTGAAAAGAGGCCATCGTTGTGGCAACCTTTATAATGATTCTTGTTTGAATGTATAGAAAGGTGTTTTTGTCTTTTGAAAAGATTTGAAAGTTTGATTTGAAATTGTTTTGTGTTGTGAGGTATGTTTGAAAATAGCAAGGATGTTTTTGCAAGCTTTTGATCAAGTAACTAAGAGCTATCTACCCTATTTTACTCAAAGATCCTTCTTATGTTTTTAACCCTTTTAACAGTGTTGTTTCACCATTGCATTTGGTGAACAACCTTGTGTTAGGATGTTAAACGGGACAGGCGCGGGTCATCGTATGGACTATGATAACAATTGTGTCAAGTATCTTTTAGCAATTTTCCGAGGGACTAGATCATTTGTATAGGCAACCAAGATAACGTCATCGAGGGACTATGATCTTTTGTTTTGTTTTTGTTTTGCCAATAGATACTTAACATGCATATCATGGCCCTTTTTTAGGCAACCAAGTGCAGATACCTTAGGGGTGTTTATGTGCAAGTGCGGTTTATTGCATGCAAGAGTTTATCTTGAATTAGGATTTTCTATTTCATTGATTTTATCTTGCCATACACATCCTAATTACTAGCATTTATATTTGAAAGCAATAAATGGCGGAAATGTAGAATCCTACGCTATTACAACATTTAGGGGATGGGGATACACATTTGTACATGGGGTGGTTCAACGAGAAAAATAGACAAGAAAAGAAAATAACAAAGGCAAGATAGAGAGAAAGAGAGAGAGAGGGCTAGCGCACTACTGACAGGAAGTCAGAAGTTCTGACCCAAGCCTGCTGCTAGATTACCAACCTTTTGGTGAAAATGTATGAGTCAAAACTTCTGACTCTGGCACCTGCAAAACAGAAGCCTGTTAGTGGGAAGTTCAGAAGTTCTGACCCCTATGCACTGCAAGACAAAAGTTTGTTAGTGGGGAAGTCAGAAGTTATGACCCTGCTGGACATACAATAATTTTCAGAAGTTCTGATATTATTGATAGCAAAACAGGATTCAAATGTGCTAACGTCAAAGTCAGAACCTGGCTTCTCCCTGTGCTAGCCAGAACATCTGCAGTTTTATTATTTCTCCACAAAACAGAAAACATGCTTGGGACAACTTCAACAAATGTCAATGTGTTTCAGGAGACATAACCAACAAGGTCACATGCAGGTTCTACACTGATTCACTTCCTACTTAAACATTCTGAGGTATGAAAATCCTCAGAACGCAAACAGCAGCAACATGATATTTACATTATGTTTATTGAGCATGCAAAGATGATGATGCTTAGCAGCGTGATGAAAGTCAGCAGGTGCTTACCTGGCTGTTGAAAAAGTCTGTGAGTGGGAGCTAACTTATAGCTCTGATGGTATTCTGGACAAGTTCTTTTTTTTAGAATGGGTGGATGGAGAAGGTATGTGTATGTATGGTCAGAAACTGTATGGTGTTCTTTGGTCACAAAGCAAACTGGGTATTAATGAGGTTTGGTGGTAGGAAATTCAAAGTTTGTGAAAAATACCAGGGATTTTGGACAGAGATTCACAAGGTTTTTCTTTTACTAGAGTTTTCTGTTTCTTCTCTAGCAATTTTTTTCTGGATGTTTTTTCACGTCCCCCTTGTGATGGACAATGGTGTCCCATTTATAGGCAAGGCTTTGTGGATTTTGAACGTTAAATGGCGCCCATACTATGCAGGAGAGGTTAACTTGTTTTTGAAGGAAGTTCATGAAAAGTTGTGATGATGGACAGCTTTTCAGCCTAGGCTAGAACAGTAGGCAAGGATTGAGGAGAAGTGACCTCTATAGGCGAAAAGTGGCGCATAGACCCATGCCTAAACCTGCACAAAGTTGTTTACCAAGCCACACGTGGAGAGACCCCTTGGATGAATGTTCAGGAGTGGTTGTAAGCATTAATGAGCATTAAATGGTGATAAGATTTATCAACATCAAAAATATTGCAATAGGAGATTTTGCATCATTACCTAAACCAGAGCCAACAGTTCTGCTTCACCAAAAACAACGTAAACCAAGCTCTGACCTTGGCCTCTTGCTGTCTCAGCAAGTTCTGAGAGTTTTCCAGTATGCTCCTTTGATATGTCTTTACAGACTCTGAACTTAGTGATCCTGCTTCAGTACTTTACCCAATATGATGATCCCATTACCTTCTGACCCCAGTACGTTCTGAAGGAGTTCCAGGCTTTGTTGTTTTCTCTAGCAAACTCTGAACTTCTGCGTAGCTGCCAAAAAAGCCATGTTCTGTTTAAAGATCACGTGCTGAAACATGTTTACAATCTCTGACAGAGTTGGTGTAACTGCTGAAAGAGCCATCTTCTGACTGAATATTAAGTGTTGAAACAAGTTTGCAGCTTCTGACCATTTCTGCCTGGAGGTTGATTCAGAAGTTCTGAAGTGCCATTTTCTTCTTAAACACCCATTTTTTAGAGAAAAATTCCCAATGTTTAGAATTTAATTTTTCCAAGGTAACAACTTTGCCTTTAGAGCTTACAAATGACTATTTTGCTCTTGTAAATTGTTTGCTTGGAAAGGAACGGTAATGAAGGGCTTGGCTTTATTTAAGAGAAAAAACCTGAGAGTTCAGGATGAATTCCTGAAGGATGGGAGGGCAAATTTTGGGGTACAACAGTTGCCCCTGTTCAATCTTCTTGGACCTGAAGAGTTAGATTGGCGAATCTGCCTTTTATGACTCGAAGGTAAAAGAGGATTGGACACTAGAGTGCCCATAAATTTGTACTCGTCCAAATGTAGGTGAGGGGATGGGCTTAAAGATGCCATTTGGAGATGGTAGAATCTTGCTGGAGATGGGCTTAGAGATGCCATCCAAAACTTATTTGTTGAATATTAGTAGAATGAACATCAGAATGGTATCAGTATTCGGAACGTATTTGAGCTGTATCTGGAGATTGGGTTTGTATGAGCGAAGGAATGGCGTCCATGTTTGGAGCGTCTCCGAGCTAGAACTGAAGTTGATTCTTGAATAAGTATCAGAATGACTGCCGTGTCTGGAGTGTATCTGTATTCTGAATAGGTAACAGAGAAGCCTCTATGTAAGGAGCATCTATGTGCTGGGGATAAATTCCGAATGAGTGATAGAATGGCGACCATGTCTGGCGCGTATCTGGACTGTATTTGAAGTTGAGACCTGTATGAGTAGCAGAATAACTTCCGTGTCCAGAGTGTATCTGAACTCGAGGTTGATAGTTGAATCTGAATGAGAGACAGAATGGCTTCCGTGCCTGGAGCGTATCAAGTCTGTATCTGATATTGGGATCTGTATGAGTAGCAGAATGACTTCTGTGTCTGGAGTGTATCTGTATTGTAACTGAGATCTGAATAAATGACAAAATGATTTCCGTGGCGACTGCACTGGGGAGAATCAAACTTCTGGTGTAAGGGCCAGAAAGGCATCCGTGTTTGGAGCGTATCTGAACTTGTGGTTGATAGTTGAATCTGAATGAGAGATAGAATGACCGCCATGTCTGGAGCGTATCTAGTCTGTATCGGGTTGCTGAAGTCTGAATGAGTATTAGAATGACCGTCGTGTCTGGGGTGTATCCATACTGTATTTGATTTGAAGTTCTGAATGAGTATTAGAATGACCGCCGTGTCTGGGGTGTATCCATATTGTATCTGATTTGAAGTTCTGAATGAGTATTAGAATGACCGCCGTGTCTGGGGTGTATCCATACTGTATCTGAGTAATTGTTAGCGATAGCCTTTTAATCTTATCCAGAAAAGGGAAAAATGTTAGCTAAAACACATAGTTATGTTGCATGATATGTATGATGCAATGGAATGTGTTCCATCCATGTTTATGATATATGAATGTAATGGATGCATCTAAGCTGATTAACCGTCTTGCTGAGGAAGATAAATCTTTGATAACTGGAGATAATGAAATCTTTGACTGCTGCCGGGGAAGGTGAATCCTTGACCGAAGCTGGGGATTCCAAAAAAATCTTTGATTATTGAAGATGAGAAATCCTTGCTGACTGCTTGGGGTTTAAAGATCTTTGATTGTTGAAGATGAGAAATCCTTGCTGACTGCTTGGGGTTTAAAGATATTTGATTTTTGAAGATGAGAAATCCTTGCTGACTGCTTAGGGATTAAAGATCTTTGATTGTTAAAGATGAGAAATCCCTGCTGACTGCTTGGGGATTAAAGATCTTTGATTATTGAAGATGAGAAATCCTTGCTGACTGCTTGGGGATTAAAGATCTTTGATTGTTGAGAATGAGAAATCCTGGCTGACTGCTTGGGGATTAAAGATCTTTGATTGTCGAAGATGAGAAATCCTGGGGTCACTGCTGGGGATTGAATGTCCTCGGTGACTGGTGGGGATTTAACGAGAGTTTTGACAACTTCTGCGGGGAACGAGAATCCTTCACGACTTTCCTGGGAAATAAGGAGAACCCTGAAGACCTCTACTGGGGAATTAGAACCTGGGAGGCTTCTTGTTGGAGAAATGAGACCGATAATCTTCGATTTGCAGGGAAATAAATCTGTGGGGAGAGTGTTTACTCGGCTGGGGAAATCAGGAGCTTGGGTGTATGCCAATCTACTGGGGAATCATCCTAGTTGGGGATAAGCCAAGAAATTAACTGTTATCCGCTTGGTTCTCAGACTTTTAAGATAAACTTCTGGGGAATTTGGGGAAGCTGAATGGTTCCCACCGGGGATTGATAGTTGGAAATTTTGACTTTGCTGGGGAAGAAGGTTTAGAATATTCTAGCTCCGCTGGGGATTTTCAAGGTTTTCGGGCTCCACTGGGGATCTTTGAAGCTTAACCCTGATGGGGATTTTTAAACTTAACTCCGCTGGGGAATAAGGTTTTAGAATGTACTGGCTCCGCTGAGGATCTTGAAGCTTAACCCGCTGGGGAAATATACTCCAAATTTAGCTTTGTTGAGTATCCGAATGATGTACTGTAGGGGATTTCTTCTGGAATGGCATGAAGATTTCTTCCTACTCCTTCAACCTACCAGTAATTATCCTTTTTTCAAATTGTTTTATTCGTAAGAAATGATTATATTCAAATGCATATGCCTATTTAACAAAACATTGGACGTTTTCAAATAAAACATAAGTGCAAAAAGGAAAAAGAAAGGCAAGCAATCTTCCGCACTTTGAAGTGTACTTGTATTAATTTTGGTAAGTATCTTTGTACAGAGGAGACAAACATCCTAGTGAGAGAATGTTGTCGTAAAAATTGCAAAATTTTATACAAAAGAAAGATGGCTATGTGTAACAATTCCATGGGATTCCCATTCTGCTATAGCCTTCACAACTCTGAATATTTTTTCCATTCGCTGCTTCGTCCGCCGATGACTGGATTGATCAGAAGCTTGGAGCTTGTCGGTGAAGAGATTGTTCTTAAAGTGATCCGACGAGACATAGTCATACACTTTAATTCCCTAACTTTTGCCTGGACCGCCCTTTCGGGTTTTCGATCCACCGGGAAACCCCTTTTTGCCCAAGTCGCCCTTTCGGGTTTTCAACTTGCCGGGTGTACGTATTTTTTTGTTTTATCCCTAATTTTTGTCTGAACCTCCCTTTCGGGTTTTCGATTCACCGGGATGCCCCTTTTTGCCCAAGTCGCCCTTTAGGGTTTTCAACTTGTCGGGTCATTTTATGGGTAGTATCTTTTAACTATGTCTGTGTTCGTAGGGTGCGGCAAGTCGTCACCGTCCATGGTGGTCAGAATCATTGCCCCACCAGAAAAGATTCTTTTGATCACAAATGGTCCTTCATAAGTAGGAGTCCACTTTCCCCTGGGATCACTTTGCAGTAAGATGATCCACTTGATTACAAGATCTCCGACTTGATATACCTGACGTCTGACTCTCTTGTTGAAAGTCTTGATCATCCGTTTTTGATACGTCTGACCATGACAAACAACAGTAAATCTCTTCTCGTCGATCAAATTAAGTTGATCAAGCTGGGTCTGAATCCAATCGTCTTCACTCAAACCAGCGTCCTTCATAATCCTTAAAGAAGGAATCTGAACTTCCATGGGTAGAACAACTTCCATGCCATATACCAAAGAAAATGGGGTTGCCCCTGTTGAAGTACGTGCGTGGTACGATATCCATGCAGAGCAAATGGTAACATTTCATGCCAGTCCTTGTAGGTGACTGTCATCTTTTGAATGATCTTCTTGATATTTTTGTTCGCGGCTTCAACAACACTGTTCATCTTCAGCCAATAGGGAGATGAATTGTGATGATAAATCTTGAACTATTCGCATAGAGCGGTGATCATAGTGTTGTTCAAATTTGTGCCATTGTCCGTGATGATCCTATTGGGGACACCATACCGGCATATGAGGTTCTGCTTGATGAAGCGGGCAACCACATTTTTTGTAACTGATGCATAGGAAGCTGCCTCGACCCACTTGGTAAAATGGTCAATAGCCACCAGGATAAAACGGTGTCCATTGGATGCTGTAGGCTTAATCTCTCCAATCATGTCAATGCCCCACATCGCGAATGGCCAAGGAGCTGTCAGGACATTGAGAGGAACATGAGGGATATGTATCTTGTCGTCATAGACTTGGCATTTGTGACAGGTACTGGAATTAATGACAATCAGCTTCCATGGTAGACCAGTAGTAGCCTGCCCTTAGAATCTTTTTAGCCATCGTATGTCCGCTCAAGTGGGTGCCAAATGTGCCACTATGTATATCGGTCATGATCAATTCTGCTTCATCTTTATCCATACAATGAAGTAGAACACAATCATGGCTGCGCTTATAAAGGATGCCATTGCTTAGGAAGAACTTGGCAGCAAATCTCCTTAAGAACTTTTTATCATTGACAGAAGCTCCTTCAGGGTATTCTCTAGTCTGGAGATACCTTTTGATTTCATGAAACCAGGGTTGTTCCACTACTTCTTAGGTATTCATCTCATGACAGTGCACAGGTTCTTCCCTTCGCTCGATGGTAATTTGGGGAGCCTCGTTATCCCAGTTGAGTTTAAACATGGAAGACATTGTAGCCAGAGCATCTGCTAGCTGATTTTCTTCTCGTGAGAAATGCTCGAAGGTGATTTGCTCGAACTGAGGCAACAATGTCATGACATGTTCTTTGTATGGGATAAGATTAGGATGCTTGGTGTCCCACTCTCCTTTGACTTTACTGATAACCAAAGCCGAATCCCCAAATACGACCAAAGATTTGATCCCCAAGTCTATAGCAGCCTTGAGACCAAAGATGCAAGCTTCATATTCAGCCATGTTGTTGGTACAGCTGAAACAAAGTCGGGCAGTGAAGGGTGTATGGCAACCTTCCAGAGATATGAATACCGCATTGATACCGTTGCCAAGTGCATTTGAAGCACCATTGAAGTACAGGGTCCATCGGGATCCTTGTTCAGGTATGTCATACGGTCTGTTACCTTCAATGTTGTCCAATGTCATGATGTCCTCGTCAGGGAAGTCAAATCTCATAGATTGGTAATCTTCAATGGCTTGATGAGCTAGATGGTCAGATAGTACACTCCCCTTTATAGCCTTTTGAGTAGTATACTGGATATCATACTCAGTCAGAATCATTTTCCATCTAGCAATTCTTCCAGATAAAGAAGGCTTCTCAAAGATATACTTGATCGGATCCATCTTGGAAATCAACAAAGTGGTACGAGTCAACATATACTTTCTTAACCGGTGAGCAGCCCATACCAAAGCGCAACAAGTTTTCTCGAGCAGTGAGTAGCGAGTCTCACAGTCGGTAAACTTTTTGCTAAGGTAATACATAGCATGCTCTTTTCGGCCAGACTCGTCATGTTGGCCCAGCACACACCCCATTGAGTTATCTAGAACAGTCAGATACATGATTAATGGCCTTCCTTCGACGGGTGGCATCATAATAAGAGGTTCTAGTAAATACTCCTTGATCTTATCAAAAGCAACTTGACAATCATTGTTCCATTCAACTACCTGATCTTTCTTCAACAGTTTGAAAATTGGCTCACAGGTAGATGTCAGGTGAGAGATGAACCTCGCAATATAGTTCAAGCGTCCCAGGAATCCTCTAACCTCCTTTTCAGTATGAGGGGCAGACATTTCTTGTATAGCCTTTACTTTAGCTGGATCAACCTCAATGCCTTTGTTGCTGACAATAAATCCCAAAAATTTACCAGACCTAACTCCAAAAGTGCACTTGCTTGGGTTCAGTCTGAGCTTATATTCCTTCAACCTGGCAAACAGCTTTTGCAAATGACCAAGGTGTTCTTCTTCTGTCTGTGATCGAGCTATCATGTCGTCTACGTAAACTTCGATCTCATAATGTATCATATCATGAAATAAAGCTACCATGGCGCGTTGATAGGTTGCCCCTGCGTTCTTTAGTCCGAACAACATCACTTTGTAGCAGAAGGTACCCCATTGCGTGACAAAAGTAGTTTTCTCCATGTCCTCGGGGGCCATTTTGATCTGGTTGTATCCCGAGAATCCGTTCATGAAGGAAAATACCTTGTGCTGAGCTGTGTTGTCAACCAAGATGTCGATATGTGGTAGTGGAAAATCATCTTTGGGGCTAGCCCTGTTTAAATCCCGATAGTCCACACACATTCTGACTTTGCCGTCCTTCTTAGGCACAAGCACAATGTTAGCAACCCATTATGGATAGGAAGTAACAGCCAGAAAGCCAGTGTTGAATTGCTTCATTACCTCAGCTTTAATCTTCTCAGACATGTCAGGCCTCATTTGGCGGACCTTTTGCTTGATCGGTGGACATTCTTCTCTTGTAGGGAGACGGTGAACCACGATATCTGTGTCCAACCCTGGCATGTCTTTATAAGACCAGGCGAAGATTTCAACATATTCATTCAACAATTGCACTAAGCGCTCCTTGACACTTGGTTCCAGGTTGGCACCCACTTTTACTTCTTTCCTGTCTTCCTCTGTCCCTAAGTTGATGGTTTCTAGCAACTCTTCGTGAGGAAAAATGGCCCTCTCTTCTTGTTGTAGAAGTCTGGCTAATTCTCCCGGCACTTCACAATCTTCGTCAACTTCGTACTCAACATGATTGACCAAATCTTCAGAGTTATTGAAGGCTGAAACAGAACAGTTGCCCATGGAATCCGGAATGGAAGGGTACCTGCATTTGTGAGTGTGGGTGTGTGTAAGGGATAACCATCCTTAGACAAACAAAAATGCAAAAGGAAAGAAAATGAACAGTTTATAGATGAAAAAACGTCCAATGATTCATTAAAACATGGCATATGATTATGAAGAAAATCAAGCCCTTACAAATGGACCTACATGTCCCGGGTAAGGCATGAGGTGAAAATAGTGTGCGAATTGTTTAGTTATTACAGACCATAAATGAGAAATTGTTCAAAGATTAAAATTACTGGTTGATAAAGGTGATGGGAACAAAATCCTTTGCTTCCCAGTTGCTTAAACCCCCTTTGGTAGTCGGAAAGATCCAATCTTCAAAGTGGCCCTCCTCATCTTCATCTTCTACAACATTGATTTCGTGATGAGTGATCCTTATGGGTGGTCCTCCAGTCTTGGAACGACGCATAGCCTTCTGTCCTGCAGCTGTAAACCCTAGTCCAAATTTGTCCGTCTTATGGGGAAAATCAGGAAATTGCCCCCACACCGTGCTCTTCCTTTCTTTAATCACAGCCTCTGTGTCCTTAAGAGATACCATCCTATATACATGCTTGGGAACGACAGGCACTTCAACCATTGTCTTCGCAACTGCTACCTCAGGAGAAACTTCCTCAAAATGCTGGAAAGGCGTTTCGATGAACTCGCCATCCAACTCCATATAGAGAAAGGAATTGAGATGACTTATCATGTATTCTTCCTCGCCGTGCACCGTTATAATATTACCCTTAACAGGATATTTCAGCATCTGGTGCAAAGAGGAGGTAACTGCCCCGACATAATGGATCCATGGTCTTCCTAGCAAACATGAATATGACAGACGGATGTCCATCACGTAAAAGGTTGAGTTGAAGACTTATGTGCCTACTTTGATAGGAATATCAACCTCTCCATGAACCATTCTTTTGGAACCATCTAAAGCCCTAACAATGATGTTACTAGGCTGGAGAGTCAGTCCTTCACAGTCCAAACGGTCTAAGGCTTTCTTTGGCAGCACGTTCAAGGAAGAACCAATATCAACTAAGACATGGGAGAGAGTGTTTCCCCGGCATTCAACTGAAACATGTAACGCATCATTGTGTTTTCTTCCTTTGGGAGTTAAGTCAGCATCGGAAAAACCAAGTCCATTATCAGCAGTAAGATTGGCCACACATTCCTGAAACTGGTCAGCTGAAGTCTCTTGGGGAACATGTGCCGCCTTCAAGAATTTGATTAGGGCCTTAGCATGGGCCTCTGAACAGAGCATAAGAGCCAACATCGAAATTTTAGAAGGGGTCTGCCCTAATTGCTCCATAATATCGTAGTCACTTCTTCTGATTATTTTCAAGATTTCATCCATCTCTTTCTGAGTGGTTTCGGGGATAACCACAACATGGGCCTTCGTCCTGACAGGCACTTGCAGCATCCTCTTACCCTTGTCGGTAGTTTCAGCAGATGGTCTTACTTCCGGAGTATCAAGTTCTTCAATCACTGGGCCTTGCACAGATGGTCCAACAGGTGCAGAAGCTTTCAAGGGTTCGAAAACTGCTTGAGGGGGAGCAATCTCCGAAGAAAAGATCCGGCCACTGCGGGTTATCTTGCTTGTTCCTGCGATGTTCCCTATATCAGGGTTTTCTTCTTCAGAAATCTCTCGGACTGTTTCGATTTGTTTGATTCCGTGGTAGAAGATTTCTCCCCCATAGTTCCACGATATCGTTTTGCTGGATTTGTACGGGACAGGTCCCGACATGGTGATCTTTAAAGGTACACATTCAGAGTTGGGTGTAATCCTGACAGGCCTTTTGCAAGCCTTGGGAGGATTGTCGGAAATGGTTATGATTGCAATATCTTTGGCTGCAGTAGCAAAAGTATCAGGAGTAACAGGATTAAAAGTATCAACAGGGGTTCTCTGGAAAAGTATCTCTTGGGTACCCATCAGGCGTTGGATACCTGACTTCAACATTGGACAATCACCTCGTATGTTCAAACAAAAATAGCAGTCTTTACCACAACCAGGAAAGACCCCGGCCCTCAACAAATTTTCCTTAATCACAAGTAACGGCGTCAACAGGTCAACAACATTAGTAACATGAATGTCCTCCATAACAGCATGAACATTAATACCGTGCTTGGGCATCGGAGCAGATATTACATTAGGCTTCTCAGGCGCCTCAAATTCTACTTCTTTGGCATCAATCAAGTCCTGGATTTTGTTCTTAAGCGCCCAACAATTATTGGTATCATGCCCAGCGCTGTCGGAATGGTAAGCACACTTGGCATTAGAGTGGTAGTATGGAGAGGAGGTGTTAGGGTTCTTTGGCGCTTCCTTCAAACTGGTCAGATTCAGCTTCAACAAATGAGGAAGTACCTGAGCGGGCGTCATGTTGATGCGGGTGAACTGTCATTGTGGCCTTTCCACCCGTTGTTGATTAGGTCTCGACTGATTGTTACGAGGTTGATCATTTGACGAGTTTTGAATCATTACAGCCCCTACAGTCGGTCGACGCTCGGTTCTTCCCTGTCCCTTCTGAGAATACACAACAGATGCTTCCTTCTTGGCTGGGAAGGTTTTCTTAATTGCTGTGGATGCGGAAGCATCCTTTTGAATCTTTCCACTCTTAATACCGACCTCGACCCTTTCACCGGTCAAAATCAATTCAGTAAATCCCACGGAAGAACTTCCGATCAAATGATTGAAGAAGGGGCCAGATAGAGTCCCCAGAAACATGTCAACTAACTCCCTATCTGATAACGGTGGCTGCACCCTTCCCGCCAGATAACGTCACTTCTGGGCGTACTCTTTAAACCCTTCATTGGAAGCCATCCCCATACTTTGTAACTGAGTACGAGTGGGCGCCAAATCAGCATTGTATTGATACTGACGATAAAAATCAGCTGCCAAGTCTTCCCAATTGTGAACCTCTGATCTCTGGAGCTGATAGAACCAGTCTAACTGCGTACCAGACAAGCTGTCTTGGAAAAAGTGTACCCAGAGGTCTTTATCGGGTGAGTGGGGTTGGATTTTTCTGACATACGACCTCAAGTGCATCTTTGGGCATGACAGGCCGTCATACTTGGCAAATGTTGGCGCCTTGAACTTGGGAGGGATCACAATCCCAGCTACCAGCCCTAGTTCTTCAAAATCCAATCCGGGCACCCTTTGCAACTCCATAGCTGCCAATCTATCTTTAAGGTTCTTATATTTGTCATCCGCTGGGGGATACTGTTGTTCGGAATAGTCTTCGTCTTCTTCCTCCTCTTCCTCTTCAACCTCGGATTCAGAAGGCACAACAGTCCCTTTCCCTTTACCGACCCCTTCGTCAGATGTTGAGGGGAACTCGAGAACTCTCCTGGCCTGATGCTCAAATCTTCTTCCCAAAGTGGCTACTCCAGTTCTCTTTTTCTTTTTCTCTTTATTCTTCTCCAAAAAAATTTTGAGGTCCTATTGACCCTTTCCCAAGGTCATGAGGAGTTGCTGGAACTGTGAATTTTGTGCCTGTAGATCCTTTACCGTTTGCTCCAAATCCATCTTGCTGAAATTGACAACAGAAAGATAAGGAAACCTGGCGTGAAGACCTGTTTATGCATATGATGAATGGTATGCTATTCATGTAATGCATTCAAGGGTTCAAAAATTCAAATTCGTTTCAAACAAAAAGAACGCACGTCATATTAAGAAGAAATTTGTTAGTACATAAGTGCCCCATGGGCGAAATATTACAAAGTTCTCAATATAAAAAGACATTGCGCATCCTCTCTGGTGCGATGTAAGTGTTGAGAGTCTCCTCCTCGTGAAGTCGGCGGGTAAGCTCCAAAACCTTCTTCTCACTGGCATAGAAGCTGGCTTCAAAAGTATCATGTTCTTCCTTAAGTTGGATCCAACTCTTTTGCATTTCTTCCCATGATGTTGGCATGTCAGGATGTAGGATGGTGTATGGAACCTCTCCTTCCGTAACAGGCTCTTTGATCAAGGGGAGAATGTGAGGGTATGGCATCATGAGATTCTGAGAGCGGGTTCATACCCACTTGAGATAAGGCTCAAGGGGGGTGGAATTATTGTGTCCCAGTGTCTTACTATCCACCTTTGTTAGGCATCCTCCAAGCTCTGATGAACCTTTGTCGAAGTTCTTGCGCATCATTGTCGAAGTCAAAAACTAGGTCAGGAATCAGCATGTCATGAGGGCCATCCCTCCGAGCATATCCAAATTGTCTTAAAGCTAGACAGGGGTTGTAGGTGATTCCTCCCCTAATGCCAAGTAGTGGGACATTAGGAAATTCCCCACAATGATCAATGATGATGACATTTTCTCTAGACCGAGAACACTAATGTACATCAGAATGTGTGAGGGTCTTCAATCGTTGTGACCACCTTAGACCTTGCTCATTCTTCAAAACCGATTGTGGAAGGTGAGAAATAAACCACCTTGCCAGGAGAGGAGTACAACACATGAGAATACCTCTTTTCCTCATTGTTCGTGTGTAAAATGAGTGTAGGATGTCCCCAAGCAACGTAGGTATTGGATTCTTGGATATGAAAATCTTGACAGCATTCACATCAATAAGCTGATCAGGGTTTGGGAACAAGACCAACCCATAAATGAGGAGTGCCACAATCTCTTCAAAGGCTTGTAGATCAAGAGAATTCCAACAGTCTTGTGCCTTCTCAAACAGAAACTTTTCCAAGAATCCCTTGACACCACTTCTGCTTTCCCAATGCCCCTTGATGTTAGATGGTTGCAAGTGTAATGCTTGAGCAACATCTTCAGGCTTTGGTTTTTTTCCCGTACCGTTATAGGGTAGTTGATGAAGAATAGGAATTCTCAAGAGTTGAGAAAATTCCTCCAAAGTAGGCACCAATTGATAATAAGGGAATATGAAACAGTGGTGTAGGGGGTCAAAGAACAAGAAGAGAACTTTCACCATGTCTTCTTCAGTGTTGGTGTTGACCAAGTTGAGGAGTCTACCATGTCTTTTACTGAAGAGAGAATTCTCTGGAATCCTGGAGGTGAGCTCCTTGAGTTGAGGAGGGATTCTCACAAGGTTGACCTGGATTGTTTTTCTGCAGAGTGATTCTATGACCTACAAAACAAGAACAAAGATGAAGATCCAAACCCTTGAAATGGTTAGTGGATGCATATGATGCTTTATGATGCTCATGATGTATGCACAAGCACATGTACAAGCAAGTCACACAAAACCCTAGTTTCAGGCTTGCATGAGGTTTCATAGGTAAGTACCCTCTTGAGTTTAGTTGGCTCAAAAACCTGTCCTATAAATAGTAACCGGGTTCTAAGGAGCTCAATATCATTGGATTGTTTTCTATGTTCATTGTTTTGGTTTAGCCACTTAACTAACGACCAAAATATTCCAAGAAAACAACCCTCAATGAGTGTAGTATCGAGTATCTACCAACTTCGGACTGCACCAAAGCTGGTTATCTCACTACCCCTAATAAAAGGCCAAGATGGTCAAGTAAGGTTCTAAGAGTTCATTAGTGCTTTATGACATCAATCAGCGGCCCCGTATTCTCTTTGATTGACTCAAAGGCTACCGGTACTCACAAATATATCGCACTAACATAGATATTGCTTCAACCGTGTCTGTATACCCCGCACAGTTTCCACAACGAATTGCTATTTACCTATGAATGTTTCCCAAATCCGGGTGGAGGATTTCAAGCCCAAACAAGAGAACCAAAATGTAAAGCAATCAAAGAAAACAATAATCACGCAAAGGGTGATCTAAGCCCTAAGGTTACTCCACTTTAACAAGGTCCCCAGCAGAGTCGCCAGTTCTATGATACGGTGGGAGAACTGACTTGGGTTTTTGCGATTGTGTTCGCAAAATGTTTCGGTTTAGCAAGAGTCGCCACCGACTTTTTATTTTATCCTAAGGAAAGGTCAAAAAGCACAGGAAAGACTTTTGAGATGTTTTCTTGGGTTCGGGGAGTAGATTATGAAAAGGGAAGGTGTTAGCACCCTTTTCATCCATGGTTTTCCATGAGCTCTTAGTTTTAGATCACTTGCGTTTGCTTTTCAATTGTTTGAAATGGTGCTTAGTGTGTGGTTTTTGAAAATGCTTTTGAAAAGATGCCATCGTTGTGGCAACCTTTATAATGATTCTTGTTTGAATGTATACAAAGGTGTTTTTGTCTTTTGAAAAGATTTGAAAGTTTGATTTGGATTTTTTTTGTGTTGTGAGGTGTGTTTGAAAATAGCAAGGATGTTTTTGCAAGCTTTTGATCAAGTAACTAAGAGCTATCTACCCTATTTTACTCAAAGATCCTTCTTATGTTTTTAACCCTTTTAACAGTGTTGTTTCACCATTGCATTTGGTGAACAACCTTGTGTTAGGATGTTGAACGGGACAGGCACGGGTCATCGTATGGACTATGATAGCAATTGTGTCAAGTATCTTTTAGCAATTTTACGAGGGACTAGATCATTTGTATAGGCAACCAAGATAGCTTCATCGAGGGACTATGATCTTTTGTTTTGTTTTTGTTTTGCCAATAGATACTTAACATGCATATCATGGCCATTTTTTAGGCAACCAAGTGGAGATACCTTAGGGGTGTTTATGTGCAAGTGCGTTTTATTGCATGCAAGAGTTTATCTTGAATTAGGATTTTTTATTTCATTGATTTTATCTTGCCATACACATCCTAATTACTAGCATTTATATTTGAAAGCAATAAAAGGCGGAAATGTAGAATCCTACGCCATTACAGCATTTAGGGGATGGGGATACACATTTGTACATGGGGTGGTTCAACGAGAAAAATAGATAAGAAAAGAAAATAACAAAGGCAAGATAGATAGAAAGAGAGAGAGGGATAGCGCGCTGCTAAGAGGAAGTCAGAAGTTCTGACCCAGGCCTGCTGCCAGATTACCAACCTTTTGGTGAAAATGTATGAGTCAGAACTTCTGATGCTAGCACCTGCAAAACAGAAACCTGTTAGTGGGAAGGTTAGAAGTTCTGACCCCCATGCGCTGCAAGACAAAAGTTTGTTAGTGGGGAAGTCAGAAGTTCTGACCCTGCTGGACATACAATAATTTTCAGAAGTTCTGATATTATTGATAGCAAAATAGGCTTCAGATGTGCTAACGTCAAAGTCAGAACTTGGCTTCTCCCTGTGCTAGCCAGAACATCAGCAGTTTTGTTATTTCTCCACAAAACAGAAAACATGCTTGGGACAACTTCAGCAAATGTCAAAGTGTTTCAGGAGACAGAACCAACAAGGTCACAGGCAGGTTCCACACTGATTCACTTCCTACTTAAACATTCTGAGGTATGAAAATCCTCAGAACGCAAACAGCAGCAACATGATATTTACATTATGTTTATTGAGCATGCAAAGCTGATGATGCGTAGTAACGTGATGAAAGTCAGCAGGTGCTTACCTGGCTGTTGGAAAAGTCTGTGAGTGGGAGCTAGCTTTTAGCTCTGATGGTATTCTGGACAGGTTATATTTTTTTTAGAATGGGTGGATGGAGAAGGTATGTGTATGTATGGTCAGAAACTGTATGGTGTTCTTTGGTCACAAAGCAAACTGGGTATTAATGAGGTTTGGTGGTAGGAAATTCAAAGTTTGTGAAAAATACCAGGGATTTTGGACAGAGATTCACAAGGTTTTTCTTTTACTAGAGTTTTTTGTTTCTTCTCTAGCAATTTTTTTCTGGATGTTTTTTCACGTCCCCCTTGTGATGGACAATGATGTCCCATTTATAGGCAAGGCTTTGTGGATTTTAAACGTTAAATGGCGCCCATACTATGCAGGAGAGGTTAACTTGTTTTTGAAGGAAGTTCAAGAAAAGTTGTGATGATGGACAGCTTTTCAGCCTAGGCTAGAACAGTAGGCAAGGATTGAGGAGAAGTGACCTCTATAGGCGAAAAGTGGCGCATAGACCCATGCCTAAACCTGCACAAAGGTGTTTACCAAGTCACACGTGGAGAGACCCCTTGGATGAATGTTCAGGAGTGGTTGTGAGCATTAATGAGCATTAAATGGTGATGAGATTTATCAACATAAAAAATCTTGCAATAGGAGATTTTGCATCATTACCTAAACCTGAGCCAACAGTTCTGCTTCACCAAAAACAACGTAAACCAAGCTCTGACCTTGGCCCCTTGCTGTCTCAGCAAGTTTTGAGAGTTTTCCAGTATGCTCCTTTGATCTGTCTTTACAGACTTTGAACTTAGTGATCCTGCTTCAGTACTTTACCCAATCTGCTGATCCCATTACCTTCTGACCCCGGTACGTTCTGAAGGAGTTCCAGGCTTTGTTGTTTTCTCTAGTAAACTCTGAACTTCTGCGTAGCTGCCAAAAAAGCCATGTTTTGTTTAAAGATCACGTGCTGAAACATGTTTACAATCTCTGACTGAGTTGGTGTAACTGTTGAAAGAGCCATCTTCTGACTGAATATTAATTGCTGAAACAAGTTTGCAGCTTTTGACCATTTCTGCCTGGAGGTTGATTCAGAAGTTCTGAAGTGCCATTTTCTTCTTAAACACCCATTTTTTAGAGAAAAATTCCCAATGTTTAGAATTTAATTTTTCCAAGGTAACAGCTTTGCCTTTAGAGCTTGCAAATGACCATTTTGCTCTTGTAAATTGTTTGCTTGGAAAGGAACGGTAATGAAGGGATTGGCTTTGTTTAAGAGAAAAAACCTGAGAGTTCAGGATGAATTCCTGAAGGATGGGAGGGCAAATTTTGGGGTACAACACCCCTGTTGAAGTGCAGACTGATGTACGATACCCATGCAAAGCAAAAGGGAGAATCTCGTGCCAGTCTTTATAAGTAAGAACCATCTTCTGGATGATCTTCTTGATGTTATTATTAGCAGCTTCAACAACCCCATTCATCTTTGGCCTATAAGGAGATGAATTATAATGTACAATCTTCAATTCTTCACAAAGTTTTGTCATCATCTTATTATTCAGATTCGAGCCGTTGTCGGTTATGATCCTGCTGGGCACATCATACTGACATATAAGATTGTTCTTGATAAAGCATACTACCACCTACTTGGTAACATTGGCATATGAATCTGCTTCCACCCATTTGGTGAAGTAGTCAATTGCCACCAGGATGAAACGATGTCCATTTGACGCCTTAGGTTCAATCATTCCAATCATGTCAATACCCCACACAGAGAAAGGCCACGGGGAAGAAATAACATTGAGAAGCTTCAGAGGGACATGAATTTTGTCAGCATAAATCTGGCATTTATGACACTTCTTTGCAAATTTGTAACAATCAGATTCAATTTTCATCCAATAGTAACCTTCCCTAAACTACTTATTTTCCATTGAATGTCCATTAGTATGAGTGCCAAAGGAGCCTTCATGGATTTAATGCATCAACATGTTTGCTTTGTGTCTATCCACACATCTGAGCAAGACCATGTCATAATTTCTTTTGTATATCACATCTTCATTGAGGAAAAAGGTGTTTTCCAACCTTCTCAGTGTCTTTCTATCCTTATTTGACACACCAAACGGGTATTCCCGAGTCTGGAGAAAATGCTTGATATCATAATACCAAAGTTTTTGTCTGACGTTTCCTCTACTGCAAACACATGAGCTGGCCTATCGAGATGTTATACTGTGATACGGGGTACACCATTCCAAGTATTTACTTGATACATAAAAGCCAAAGTGTCCAAAGCATCTGCCATCTGATTCTCGTCTCTGGGAATATGATGGAATTCAACTTTGTTAAAGAAAGGTAATAATCTTCTATAATAGTCTTTGTAGGGGATCAAGCCAGGGTGACGAGTATCCCATTCTCCTTTAATTTGATTTATTACCAAAGCTGAATCACCATACACATCTAGAATTTTGATTCTAAGATCAATAGCCTCTTCGAGTCCCATGATACAAGCTTCATACTCTGCCATGTTATTGGTGCAATCAAATACCAACCTTGCAGTAAATGGGATATGCGATCTATGGGGAGTGATAATCACAACACCAATTCCTTTCCCATAAGCATTCATAGCTCCAACAAACACCATGCCCCAACGAGATTCAGGATCAAGACCTTCCCCGGGCAACGATTTATCACAATCTTTTACTTTCAGAAATATAACATCCTCATTAGGGAAATCATATTTAACATACTGATAATCATCAACTGGTTGGTGAGCAAGATAATTCGCAAACATACTGCTTTTTATAGCCTTCTGAGTATGGTATTCAATATCATATTCAGACAAGAGCATCTGCCAACGAGAAATTCTCCCAGTAAGAGCAGGCTTTTCAAAAATATACTTAATTGGATCCATTTTCATAATCAACCAAGTAGTATGATTCAACATATATTGCTGCAACAGTTTTGACGCCCAAGCTAGAGCACAACATGTCTTTTCCAGCATAGAATAGCGTGACTCATAGTCAGTAAACTTCTTGTTGAGATAATAAATGGCATATTCCTTCTTCCCTGTTTCATCTTCTTGTCCTAAAGTACAACCCATAGAATTATCTAACACTGTCAGATACATGATCAATGGTCTTCCTTCAACAGGAAGGAGCCAGATAGGAGGTTCAAGCAAATACTCTTTAATACTTTCAAATGCCCTTTTGCAATCATCTTTCCATACACAACCTTGATCTTTCTTTAACAACTAAAAGACCAGTTCACACATTATAGTCATATGGGAGATAAATTTGGAAATGTAATTTAAACGCCCAAGAAAGCCTCTAACTTGATTTTCAGTTCTTGATGCTGGAATTTCTTGAATTGCTTTAAATTTATCAAGATCAACTTCAATCCCTTTTTGGGTGACAATGTAACCTAACAATATCCCTGATCAGACACCAAAGGTGCATTTATTTAGATTCAAACGGAGACGATACTTCCTCAAACGCTGGAACAATTTCATCAAATCTTCTATATGCCCTTCTTCAGTCTGGGATTTAGCAATTATATCATCAATATATACCACAATTTACTTGTGCTTCAGATCGTGGAATATGGTTATCATAACCCTCTAGTACGTTGCACCAGCGTTCTTCAACCTGAAGGGTATCACTCTTTAACAGAATGTTCCCCAGGGTGTGATAAACTTTGTTTTTTCCATGTCTGCATGATCCATTATGATTTGATTATATCTGGAATATCCGTCCATGAACGAGAATACTTTGAATTTTGTTGTACTATCAACCAACATATCAATATGTGGCAATGGAAAATCACCTTTTGGACTAGCTTTGTTTAAATCTCTATAATCAACGCACATGCGAACTTTTCCATCTTTCTTTGGTACTGGGAAAATATTGGCAATCCACTGAGGGTACACCGACGTCACAAGAAAATTTATGCTTTAAAATTTCTTATTTAATTTTCACTGCCATATCAGGGTGAGTTCTTCACAATTTCTGCTTGATTGGAGGGCATTCTGGATTTAGCCAAAAGTGGTGTTTCAAAATATCAGTATCCAACCCCTCCATGTCCTGGTATGACCAAGCAAAGATGTCTACATATTCTTTCAATAATTCAATCAACCAGCTCTTCACGTCGAGATGCAACAATTCTCCAATCTTGACTTCTTTCGGATCTTCTTCTGTACCCAAATTGATTGTCTCCAACGACTATTTATAATGCCGAATGGCACTTTCCTCATGCTCAAGAAACCGTGAAACCTCTTCTGGGATTTCATCATATTCTTCTCCTTCAGCCACATACACAGGATATTCAAATTTGGGAGAGGGTGCAGGGTCATTGTATTCAACAGGTTTTTTAATTAATTTGCACATATAATTTATGATGGCTTTTAGAAACTGACACATATAACAAGTGATTATGCAAATTTATATACATTTATTATTTATTTTGAAAGGGATTTTTCTGATTACCAATTTCCAAGAAAAAGTAGAAAAAATAAAGACAAAATTTGGGAATCAAAGTCAACTTTTTATTATTGATTTTAAAGATCAAAGCAACATACATGCCCATAAAATATCAATACTTTCACCTTGGGCAAAGTGAAAGATTTTTTTGAAAAGATTAACAAAAAAACAAATTACTTTGAGACATGAATTCAAGGGGGAACATCAATAGTGATCCAATTTTGGACTCTAACTCTATGCGTCACGTAGTTCGGCATCTCCTGCTCTTATTCACCTTCCACAATAGCATTGATTCTAGGAACAGTTGGATGAAGATAACCTCCACTACAAAAGATATCTTGATATTTTCTCAAAGCAGACTTCGGCTTCATATTCTCACATTTACTATTCTTCGTAGAGAATCCCAAACCATCTCTATTCTTATTCATAGGTGGATCAACAATCTACCCCCACACTTTACTAGGGCCATTACGCACTACCTGCTGAGCATCTTTAAATGAAGCTATATAATTCTCATTTTCCTTTATATTATCAATGGATAAAGCTTGGAACTGAGTTCCAACAGCAGCTTCATCCGCTTCCACAACATTGAAAGAGGATAAATGAGATATTAACAAATCATTTTCTCTATTTATGATGACCACTTTTCCTTCATGAACAAACTTCAGCTTCTAGTGCAATGTTGAAGTGAAAACACCTGCCTCGTGGATCCACGACCATCCCAGTAAACAGCTGTAAGCGGGCACAATATCATAACCTTGAAAGTAATCTATAATAAGTGGGGCCTATATGAATAGGCAAATCTACTTCCCCTATGACAAACTTGCTTGATCCATCGAAAGATTTCACAATTATGCCACTTGGGCGCATGGGAGTTCCTTGGTACTTCAACTTCATAAGCGTGCTCCTCGGTATGGCATTTAAAGCAGACCCATTATCAATCAGCACATTTGACAATGAATCATTCTTACAGTTCATGGAAATATGGAGAGCCAAATTATGATTCCTTCCTTTGTCGGGAAGCTCGTCATCACAAAAACTTAGGTTATTACAGGAGGTAATATTCCCAACAACACTACTGAATAGGTCCAAAGGCATATCACTTTCCATGAAAGCTTGATCCAACACTCTCATCAAATATTCCCTGTGGGTAGAAGAGTTTATTAGCAAGGCTAGAATAGATATCTTTGATGGTGTTTGCAACAATTGATCTACGATCCTGTAGTCACTCATCTTGATAATCTTTAATATATCATCCACATATTTTTCCAGAGTAGTACCACTAGATTCCCCCACAGCCTTGTTAGGTTCAGTACTTTCAACAACCTTTTTATCAACATTAACACTCCCTCGAATGATAGGTGAAAAGATACAGCAACTGCGGGTCACTCGACTGGCTTCAGCAATATTATTGACATCAGAAAAAGGTTGGATGGGAATCTCCACACCATCCTCCAATATTATCGCATTGTATTTGTATGGTACGGCTTTGTCTGATTCGTAAGGAACAAGACCCGACAAGCAAATCACTAATGGAGCAATAACTGGCTTACCATGGTACTTAATCTCTATAGGGGCGGGAACACCAAAACAAGGCACGGTAACATTCACCCCTTATTCAAAATGCTTAGACATCACAAAATAATTGATGGAAAACACATCTTCATCTGAGGAAAAGATATCATCCACAGAAGCATACTCATCATCTGACACAGTCTCACCCAACCAATCTTCAATCACATTAATCCCACTGTAATCATCTCTATTTCCTGAAACTTTGATAGTACCATTATCAAAAAACAATTGAATACCCCTTCTCAAAATGTAACAACCACGAGAATCTCTGCAGCAGATCTGACAAGACCGATAACGGTGTTCTTCTTGACCATACCTGTGACAGAAGGTAGCGTGCAACTACACCAAATCATAATTCATATGATTCACATAAAAAATCTAGAATTCTCCAGGACATCCAAAGACCATATTCACATCTTCTCCGTACTCTTCCCTAGGCCTGATTATATGAATGAGGCCTTCGTCCATCATTTCATGAAGATCAACTTTTATCTTATAACATCCCTGGATATCGGTACTATAAATATCACAACCAACATGGTCATGCGTACAGTAACTGAACTTGCAGAGGTTAACATACATCTTTACCAAATCTCCTTGAACCAGGTTGATATCAAAAATCTGAAAGTCCCTTGGATAACCAGCAAACATGTTTACAACATTTTCTCCTCCATGCTTTGGCAAAAGATTATCTTTCACGTTAGGGCCAACATATTTAAAGGATAAAAGGTAAGATCTCCTCATCTTTTGTACTTCAGTTTTCAAAGGATAACAATTATCAATATTGCGCCCTGGTGCTCCCTGATGAAAAGAACACATCTGGTATGCCTTATAAAACCAAGGTAAAGGTGATGGTATAACAGGGGATGGCCTGGTCTGAACCAACTTCTTCTGAATCAAAGCTGAAAGTAACTCTGCATAGCTCATTGGAATGGAGTCAAAAGCTTCTCTCTTATGACCTTGCCCTTGGTTCCCCTTAGGAGATGGTCTCTGATAGGCAATTGTGGTTAGAACTACATTGACGACTAGAGTCACAGAAGCAACCTATTGCTGGCACGTTGATGCCTTCTAGTTGATCTAATTTTCCTTTCTCCAATAACAACATTCGTTTCACTTCCTTTCTTTCGAGAGAACCCGTACGACGACTTCTTTGTCCCTTCATATTTTGTCAAGCACCCCTCTCTGACAGCCTCTTCCAAACGAACACTCATGCTTACCATTTCGGTAAAATAACTCGGTGCATTGGTGACCATCCTTTCATAATAAAATGATCCAAGGGTTTTCAGGAAGACCTTGGTAATTTCTTATTCTCCCATAGATGGCACCACCTGGGAAGCTATCTCACGCCATCTCTGTGTATATTTTTTGAACGACTCCTTGTCTCTCCGAGCCATTGCCCTTGACTGGTCTCGGTCAGACGCCATGAACATATTGTACTTGTACTGCTTGATAAAGGTTTCTCCCAAATCATTGAAGGTACAAATATTACAACTGTCCAGACTCATATACCACTTCAGAGCAGCACCAGTTAAACTATCTTGTAAGAAATGAATGATCAAACACTGATCATCAGTATGGGTAGACATTTTACTGATATACATCATGAGGTGGTCACAAGGAAAAGAGTTGCCCTTGTACCTCTCAAATTCCGGCACTTTAAACTTGGCTGGAACTTTTACATTGGGAACGAGGCAGAGTTCACTGACGTTCTGTCCACACTTTCACTTAGAGGAGGGATAGGACGATAAACTTCAACATTAACAAACAACATATCATTCACCGAAGAAGGTGCAACATAGTGGATCTCATTTCTAGCGGCATGAGTAATATGCACCACAGGAGGTGCGAGAGTAGCAGCAGCTTGCACAACTGGAGTAACTTGAGTGTCAAGATTAAAACCTTCTGGCATGAAGTTTTTCAGAATTAACCACGGGTAACCTTAAGGCATAGGGTTTTGAGCAACAATAACTGGGGTAACAGAAACAGAAACTAATGAACTTTCAGAAGCAATTGTTGTTTGTTGTGGCTGAGCAAGTGGTGGATGATTCTGAGTAGCCACCAACGATTCCATCAAAGCAGTCAGATTGGCCATACCAGCCTTCAATGTGGTAACCTCTTTACACAGCTCGCGATTCTGTTGTTCAAGATTCTCCATTTTATTCCTGGAAATAGCTCAAGTATTGTACTGGTGAGACAGTCTGCTGAACAAAGTAGAGAAACTCGGTAAGACACCTAGGTATGGACAGAAATGCAAGAAATATGTACAAGATGATGCGTGATATGCAATGCACATGATTTATTTTATTACTATTAAAGAATTTAAAAACACAAGAATGGGGGGTTGAATTGGGATCTTAAAAAACAATGCAAATGACACGATGATTTTTATCCTGGTTTGTTTAATCTCAAACTACTCCAGTCCACCGGCCAAGGTGATTTCGCCTCTCTCCAACGAGGTCTTAATTCACTAATCAAACTGATTAAAAATATAATTTGACAATTGCCAAAGTCTTCTTGAGTACAATCACAAACCGATTTATCTCAGGGAATTGCACTAACAAAAGTATGAATAATTCAGTGTACAATATGTTTTTCGTTACAAAAACAGTATTACAAACTTGTGATGTATTACACAATTTAGAGAATAATATGAATAAGCAATAGCAACATCGAAAGATTGTGAACTGAAGTGTTATAAATCGTGAACGGTTTAACCTTGTCCTTTTCTTAAATAGGCGCAAAAATCTTATGCAAATGGAAACTTGATAAATGTCAGTTAATGCACTTTCCTCAATTAGAAGATACTTGTCTGTTTGTAGCCGTTGCAATTGATACAACTTTTATGAATAGTAATGCTTCAGAACATTAAGGAATCTGGTTGCTGCTTTGCTTTAGAACTTGGAAGGTCAGAATCATAAGGTCCTGTTTGCAACGTTAGACTTCCGTTCAGAGTTAAAACGTCTTTCTCTTAGTGCAAATTCTAATCTTGATTAATCAGAACATTCTGAGATAAATATACATTCACAACATGAGCAACCTTGTAGCTTAACATCTGATCTGCTTCCATCAGAACTTCTCTACAAAATAGAATATAATTTTATAGTGCATATTGTAGCGGTAGAAATGTTTAAGACTAAGCCATTGATTGACTAGACTTGTACAGATCAAAATAAAATCACCACTGTGCTTTATTGTTTCCAAAGGAATGGGAAAAGAATGGAATCAAATGGATGTTTGAGCTGAAAGTTGCAATGAGTCAAAGGTTGGAAAAAGAGGTTGACTTTCCATACTTAGAAATATTTCAAGTTTTTCTTCAAAAGTGACCTATAATGTTTTGCATCCAAACATGGCCTTCCTCTTGGAATTTTCTCTTGGCCAAAAAATATGGAATGAAATAGACCTCTTGAATGACATTTTGAAACTTGAACGATTCAAAATTCCAAAAAATGAGATAATTATGAATTGTTGAAGTTGGCAAAAAATCATGAAATGACCTATAATCTTTTGTATCCTTAAGGCATCCTCCATCCATTTTCTCACTTTTCACATAAAATAAGGAATAAAGTTCACATCCTCAAGATCATTATGGAAAAAGAGTGGGCTCAAGGTGATAAAAATTGACCAAGTTATGATAATTTGAAGTCACGCATGGGAAGTTGGGGGTTCATCTGGAGGACTTGTAATCTTTCTTCATCATCAAGTTTCTTACACATGAAAACTCCTTGAAACTTTTGAAGTGATTTGTTAGTAACTCTTTGAAGAGAAGGATGTTTTTGGAATCATCAAAAATACCAAAAGATGAGAAAGATATACTTATTTGAAGTTCAAAACCCTAGCTCCTAGATCAAGAAAATGCTTTGAAGAACTTTGACAATTTTAAACAACCTTCTTGTACCAACACTTTTTATTTGTAGATAGAAGTTGTTGAGGATGATAATGAGAACTCATAGAAACCAAAACCACTTCCATATCTTGAGAATTGAGAGAAATATGCACTTGTAACCAATGGGAACAAGGCCTTGTCCAACCATGACAACTTCTTCAATCAACCCCTTGTACTTTTGAAACCATCTTGATAACTTTGAAATATGGGGAACCAAAATAAACCTTGCGATGCCATTTCTACCAAAACAACTTCAATGGCGAGGTTTCAATTTA
Organism: Vicia faba; assembly: GCA_948472305.1. Lineage (NCBI taxonomy): Eukaryota > Viridiplantae > Streptophyta > Magnoliopsida > Fabales > Fabaceae > Vicia > Vicia faba. The sequence goes on along the minus strand of OX451740.1, from coordinate 1,282,320,156 downwards.
TCAACCTTTATTGACTAGGGCATGGAAATAAACTCATGACCCATGGATCAACTTTCTAAGCCACATTGTCTTTACCTACATTATTAACAAGTAAGGAAAACCAACATTGCATTTTATTAATTAAATGGAAAGTCAAAACAAAACATGCATGATCACAAAAGAAAAACAAGTTAAGGTACTTGGTGATTCCTCAAAGAGCAAAGCTAAAGATAGGGAGGAGAACCAAAAGCCCTAATGTGATCTTGTTATGATTGAATCATTATGGTATGATGAAGGGATCTTAGGGGCAAAAATTGGGGTACAACAGCTGCCCTTATTTAAGTTTCTTCTATCCGGAGATACGAAGGTTAAAAATCTTCGTGTCGACGTGATCGAAGATACTTAAATATAAAACAAACCCTATTTTTGGCCCTAAGATGCCATGCAATGCTTATGAGTATGAATGCATATGAACAACTTCAAAGGGACGCAAAAAACCACTGGGGATGTAGCAACGGAAATAAGGATCAAAAGAGAAACCCGACCAGGAAAATAAACCACTGGTACAACAGAGGCGTGTAATAGATGATCATCCCCCCATGATAAGAATTCTAAAGATGAATAGAGTAATAAGCATCACCCAACAATGTAGGAACTGGGTTTCCAATCATGAAGATCCTGATAGCATTAATGTCAACAAACTTATCCACATTAGGAAATAAAAACAACCCGTAAGCAAGTAGAGCAGAGATGGCCTCAAAAGCGACTATACTCTTCATCCTGGAAAAGTAATGAGCTTTCTCCAATAAGAACTGAGCTGGTAATCCTCTAATCCCTCATTTATTAGTCATATGGGCTTCAACCTCAGATTTCCCCAGATAGATCAAAGCAACAATCTCGTGTAGTTTTGGCTCACCCTCCACACCAGTAAAAGGAACACGATCGGTAATAGGTAAATCCAACAGATAAGAATACTCCTCTAGTGTAGGCATCAACTGATGGTCACGAAAAGTAAAGAAATGATACATCGGATCATAGAACTGGACCAAGGTCGAGAGAATACCCTCCTTCATCCTAAGCTTTATGAGAGGAATGGTGGATCCATACTTCTTCCGAAAATCTGCAGAACACTCAATCTCGGGAATTAGACTGATCAACTCATCTATCTTGGGATCTTTGAAACTGTATATTCCGGTCTTTCTTTTTCTAGAATCCGTGGTCAAAAGGTACCTGAGATATTCACAAATGGTCATCTTTCAAGTCCCTTGAAATAAAATGTCTTCAAAAGATGCTTATGAGTGCATGGATGCATGATGCAACAATCACACACAAGATCACAAACATAGGGTTCATAGGTTCAACGTCACGAGCATGAGGTCAAAGGTACTACCCATTAGGTATGGTCTAAAAGTTATTACCTGCCGGACAAGGTTCTAGAAGTTCCCAGAGTCTACATCCTTCCTTCAGATATTACCAACTTCCAGATTAACTCGGTAATTAGTAATATTCTCAAGAAAAACTTGTCCAGGCGTAGTATCGCGTGACAACTGTTTCCGGATTACTCCATCATAGCTTCCGCACTACACCTAAAAGGCTAAGATGGGTTAGGTATTCTAAGGTCCTCAGCTTCAGCAGGCTCCCAGGTCGAAAGTAGCACATCTTCCCGATTACTCGGTAAATGACACTACAGTCAAAGGGGCCTCCACTAAGTGGGGGATCTCATGCCTCCTTTTTTTGGATTACTCCCTCAAAGTTAACATGACTATACCACCCGTCCTATCTTAAGTTTGCCCAAGTCCGGGTATAGGACTTATAAGTAATCACCAAGCACCCCGAAAACCAGGAAAATCCAGACAAACATGTATACAACATATAACACATAAACAACAATAACACATATACAAATATAAAAAAATATAGGCTCAACCCACTTAGGGATGGACCAATAAGAGGTCAATCTGTCCCTTGTGAAGTCGCAATTTTTCTGTAGCGATAGAAATGTTTAAGACTAAGCCATTGGATTGACTAGACTTGTACATATCAAAATAAAACCGTCGCCGTGCTTTATTGTTTCCAAAGGAATGGGAAAGTAATGGAGTCAAATGGATGTTTGAGCTGAAAGTTGCAATGAGTCAAAGTTTGGAAAAAGAGGTTGACTTTCCATACTTAGAAATATTTCAAGTTTTTCTTCAAAAGTGACCTATAATGTTTTGCATCCAAACATGGCCTTCCTCTTGAAATTTGCTCTTGACCAAAAAATATGGCATGAAATAGACCTCTTGAATGACATTTTGAAACTTGAACCATTCAAAATTCCAAAAAATGAGATAATTATGAATTGTTGAAGTTGGCAAAAAATAATGAAATGACCTATAATCTTTTGTATCCTTAAGGCATCCTCCATCCATTTTCTCACTTTTCACATAAAAGAAGGAATAAAGTTCACATCCTCAAATCATTATGGAAAAAGAGTGGGCTCAAGGTGATAAAAATTGACCAAGTTATGATAATTTGAAGTCACACATGGGAAGTTGGGGGTTCATCTGGAGGACTTGTAATCTTTCTTCATCATCAAGTTTCTTACACATGAAAACTCCTTGAAACTTTTGAAGTGATTTGTTAGTAACCCTTTGAAGAGAAGGATGTTTTTAGAATCATCAAAAATACCAAAAGATGAGCAAGATATACTTCTTTGAAGTTTAAAACCCTAGCTCTTAGATCAAGAAAATGCTTTGAAGAACTTTGACAATTTTAAACAACCTTCTTGTACCAACACTTTTGCTTTGTAGATAGAAGTTGTTGAGGATGATAATGAGAACTCGTAGCAACCAAAACCACTTCCATATCTTGAGAGTTGAGAGAAATATGCACTTGTAACCAATGGGAACAAGGCCTTGTCCAACCATGACATCTTCTTCAATCAACCCCTTGTACTTTTGAAAAAACTTGATAACTTTGAAATGTGGTGAACCAAAATAAACCTTTCCATTCCATTTCTTCCAAAACAACTTCAATGGTGAGGTTTGAATTTCTCAAGCTTTATTGACTAGGGCATGGAAATAAACTCATGACCCATGGATCAACTTGCTAATCCACATTGCCTTTACCTACATTATTAACAAGTAAGACAAACCAACATTGTATTTTATTAATTAAAAGGAAAGTCAAAACAAAACATGCATGATCACAAAATAAAAACAAGTTAAGGTGCTTGGTGATTCTTCAAAGAGAAAAGATAAAGATAGGGAGGAGAACCAAAAGCCCTAATGTGATATTGTTGTGATTGAATAAATATGGTATGATGAAGGGATCTTAGGGGCAAAAATTGGGGTACAACACATATTTGTTCTTTGTGTTTGTTATCATCAAAACTCTTATGAGGGTTGTAGAATCAAACTATATTCTAACAATCTACCCCTTTTTGATGATGACAAAAACTATGATATTTCAATAAAAATAGACAGAACATAAAGCATTAGAGAGTCTCCCCCTGAGTTGAGTACTCAGATAGAGATGAATTACTTCCCCGAAGTTCATTCTGATAAGAGCTTTTGATGCATCTCCTTCTGTCTTCATCGGAGTTTGGCTCCTGTTTTGCTTTCATAAGAAACGAGAAGTTATGATATCCAAAATGTTTGAGACCTTGTCCCTATATACTTTTATTAAAAATATCTTACGTTCTCCCCCTTTTTGTCAGGAATCAAAAAGCAATATAATCACTAATATTCAGAGTCAAAAATATGATTTATATTAAAACAAATTTCAATAACATTTTCAAAGCCAAATAAAACAAGATTCAGAAAACAAGTTATAAAAAAACTAAGATTGAGGAGGGGGAAGTCGTGTGAACAACGCTTCCAACAAGCTCTTAATCTGAGTGCTTGATTCCTCTTGTTTTCCCAGCATTTACTTGATTTCTTTGCTCGTGTCTTCTTGCTTGTACAATCTTTATTTGATTACTGCATTCTCTTTCTTTAACTCTTCCAGAGTTTGCATGACCAAAGATGAAGCTGGTGTATCCACAGAAGATGCAAGTTTCTCAGAGCACTCTATAGCATTTTCTGATTCAGTGGATTCTTCAGTTGCTTTGCCTTTGTCTTGAATAATAGCCAGAGGAAGTTTTTTAAAGCATGGTTTAATAGTTTCTGAAGGTTGGTGCTCTTTCCAAGGAGCATTGTCTAATAGAAGGATATATTTCTTTTCCCAGTGACTCAGAACTTGATCCTTGAAAACTTTCAGCTGATCACAAAAGTTTTGTTGAGCCAGTTCATAACTTAATTCTTTGAGCTTCTGGGATTCTGAGTTGAACCATCTTCTAAACGGATTCCAGTGAGAATCAAAAGCAGCAGGATTTGAATATTCTAAACTTGCTTGCTTCAAAGAGTTAACCCATTCCATTAATTCTGTTTTAAAAATCAATAAGTTTCTACCAACATCTGCTTTGGTTATGGTTGGTTTAGGTTTGGGAATAACAATTTTGTGAGAGGTTGAAGCTAGGTGGTCTAGCGCTTCTAAGTCAATGATTGTTCTGAGGTGATCTTCTGGACGATTAATAGGAGAGGGAGTAGGTGAATCAGAAATGATAATTGGAGATGGAGGTGTGTTTGGTGGAGTGGAATGGTAAGGTGATGCAATTTCTGGAATGTCTAGAATGGAGAGAGGTTCTTGAACCATGAGAGGTTCTATGATTCTAGGAATTGGTGTGGTTGTATCAGAGTCTGTGTATGAACCTTCTGGTTGGTTAGCAGTAGCGTTTGGATTTTCTGGGTGAGTGTTTTGGAAGTTTGGATTTTCTGTTTGAGGAGTTTGAAAGTTTGGATTTTCTGGTTGAGGAGTTTGAAGGTTTGTATTTTCTGGGTTAGGAGTTTGAAAATCTGGATCAAATAGATTAATATCAGAAAGAACTCTATCAAGTTCTGGCTGATTTTTTTCTAGATGTGGATTTGGAGAGAGAGGTTCGTTTAGTATGTTTTCCAGAGTTACAGAAGGGTCAAACTCTATATCAAAATCTTCAAGTGTTTGAGGTAAGGGATATTCTATTGGTTTTGGAGAGGAAGGTGTTTCAGATGTTGGAAAAACTACTGATTCTACAACAGAAATAGAAGAAGTGTTACCTTTCCTTTTAGCAGCTTTTGGAGTCCTCTGAGAAGATCCTTCTCCTGCAACTTTTCTTTTTCTCGACTTCTTTAATACAACATCTGGAGCTTGCTGATGCAGATCACGAATATTAAGTTCTAGAGCAGTTCCATCCTTCTTGCATGCTTCTAAGTATCTGACCACTATTTCTGGTGTAGCATCAATTTTATAAAATAGAGGAAAATATTTCAGAGGGATTCTCCTTGTCGTGATGACTTCATGTGTAGAAATGGTTGGCTCCTTCTTAATGCTGTCAATAATCTTCATCTTTTTCAGGTTCTTGGCATTAAGGGGTTTTCCAGCACATGCCTCCAGTGTGCTTATCTACTGAGCTTCTGTCAGATGCTCTATTAACCCGTTCTCAGTCAGAATATCAGAAATTAACCTGCCCAGAGGTATCCAATACCTCTTGGTCCTTTCCCCTTCCCTTGTTTCCTTCATGCTTGTTCTCAGATGATTGAAAAGCAAGTGAGGAAGGTTTATTCTTGTCTTCTTCAAAATGAAATATAGAAAAAACTGTTGATCAATATTGATGTAGTCAGGAGAGCTTGTTGGCTTCCTGTGGGTGATACAGCCCAGAATGATCTTAGCCCAGATTCTGAAGTATCCCTTCAGATCTCTAATCTTGTTGGATGGCTATCCAGAAGTGAAGATTACTCTTGATATGAATTTTAGGTCAGAACATTTCTCAGTCATGTCATTGCACCCGATTCCTCCGCCATTGTACCCAATCAGCTTTGCAATCAAATCTTCAGTAATTGCAATTTTCTTCCCCATTACATAAAACGTCACTTGGTGATTAAAGGAGGTTTCATGAATTCAGAATTCCTTTACCAAAATTGGGAACACTGGAACTAGAAGACGATCTAAATACCTGTTCTATCCTTTAGCAGCTACATCTGCAGAAAGATCAAATCCATTCTCCTTCAAGCTTTCAAATTCGATGATAAGCTCGCAGAGAACCTCAAGAGATTCAATTGGAGTAAGTAAGGTTCTTATTGGTTCTTTGTACTGTTCTCCTGTTGATGATGAACCAGGAGCACATTAAAGATTTTTAGTGCTTGAAGAAGATGCCATCATTCACACTGACTGTTTGAGATTTATGAGAAAAGAGGGTTTTTGCAAACGAAAATTAGAAAGAAAAATTGAAGCGATAAGAAGTGAAAGTGATAGTGATTGTGTATTTATAATCAATTTGAAAACTTAATAAATAAGAAAGAGAAAACAAATTAATGATTACATAGAAATTATGAATCCTGAAAATAGGGGATAGTGTAGAGATAAGAAACAGTTACCAATGACATGCGTCTCAATGCACCCAATCTAAGCCTTAGACCCTTCAGAATTTGAACGCGTGTTCAGCCTTAGAAGGTAGCTTGTGAGAGGATGACAAATGTTGATAATGTGAGCTGCACGCCTCTATCTTTGAAATGAACCGTTCATATCTTCTTAGATAGATTATGATGCAACTGTACTTCTAACTTATGAAGACTTGTTGATCAGATGTTCACAAAGAAAACATAAAGTACTGGGTGTTAATGAATATTTAAATAAAACTCTTATTCTGGACATAATTTCATGCTGAGATGTTTCAGAATGAAATTAAACCTATCTTCAAAAAGTGGTTTAGTAAAGACATCAACCCATTGATGGTCTGTGTCAATAAATTTTAATGAAAGGATTCCTTTCTTAATATAGTCCTTAATAAAGTGATGTTTTATTTCTATATTCTTAGCCCTAGAATGCAAACTAGGATTCCTAGATAAACATATTGCAGAAGTATTATCACAGAATATGGGAATGTTACTCTTGAATATGTTGAAGTCTTCAAGCCGACTCTTCATCCAGAGCATATGTGTGTTGCATCCAGCAGCTGCTATGTATTCAGCTTCAGCTTTTGACAAACCAATTGTGGATTTCCTCTTGCTGGTCCATGAGATCAGATTTTCTCCCAGAAACTGGCAGCTTCCAGAAGTGCTTTTTATTTCTACTCTGTCTCCAGCAAAGTCAGCATCACAGTACCCTACTAAATTATATTCACTGGTTTTTCTATAAAACAGAACCAGGTTAGTAGTACCTTTCAGATACTTAAAAATTCTCTTAATAGTTGTTAAGTGAGATTCTCTAGGATCTGATTGGAATCTGGCACATAAGCATACACTGTTTAAATTGTCAGGCCATGAAGCTATAAGATATAAGAGAGAACCAATCATACCTCTGTAGATCTCCTGTTCTACCTTTTTACTTACCTCTTCCTTTTCCAGAATGCATGTGGGATGCATTGGAGTCTTAGATGGCTTACATTCTGATAGGTCAAATTTCTTCAGATGTTCTATGACGTATTTGCTCTGGTGTATGTAGGTTCCTTCTGGAGTTTTATTGATCTGAATGCCGAGAAATAATTTGAGTTCTCCCATCAAGCTCATTTCAAACTCTGCCTGCATAGACTTAGCAAATTCTCTTCCCAGAGAAGGTTTAGTAGATCCAAATATTATATCATCTACATAAATTTGACAAACTAAAATTTCATTCTTAAATGTCTTACAGAACAAGGTTGTGTCCTCTTTCCCTCTAGTGAATTCCTTTCTAACAGAAATTTACTTAGTCTTTCATACTGTTGTACCCCAAATTTTGACCTAAGATACCGTCTTCCATCTGCATCATTCGCATTGCAAGAGTTTTGACATATTTTTATCAAATTTTCAAAGCAGTTTAAAAATTCATAACTTTTTCGAGTCGGGAGCTGTTTATTTGTTGAACGCTAAATTCATTAACTGATCAAGACTTAAACAACGTTCATTGATTATTTATTATCTTAAATTCAAGTAATTGGAATTTATTTTCGATTATTATGTAATTTAAAGATTTATAAATAACAAAATAAATATTTGAGAAGAGGTTTATTAATTGATCAAATAATGTTTATTAATTATTCATTATCCTAAATTTAAATAATGGGAACCTGTTTTCCGTTATTATATAATTTAAAGATTTATGAATAATGAAATAAACATTTGAAAAGGAGTCTATTAATTGATCAAGCAATGTTTATTTGATTATTTATTGTTCTAAGTTTAAATAGCTGAAATTCTATTTTTCAAGTTATTATAATTTAGAAGAATTAAAAATAATAATAAAGTAAATGATTGAAGTTATTAATTGATCAATGATATTTATTTATTTGTTTATCATTCTGAATTTAAATGATTGGATTTGATTTTCAGTCATTATATAATTTAAAGAATTATAAACAATAAATAAATAATTGGAAAGAAAAAGAATTAATTGAGAAATAATAGAATTTTATTCACTTTATTCTATTTATTACAATTGTCATTTAAATGTTGTGTTATTACAAAATATTTATAAAGACAATTACACAAATGCTTAAAGTAAAATAAAAAGCTATTTTTTCTAAATTCTAATTCTAATCTTCTATCCAATGCTCTTGTCTGCTCATTTAAATTTTACCTGCAAAAAAAAAACGATTAAAAGAAAAGTCAGAATTGAATAAATAATTAAAATGCAGAAAATAAATTTAATGTTCATCATTAAAAGCAATGGCCGGAATCAGTTACTCTTTTTGCAAATCACGGGATTTCTCCCGGTTCACAAAAAAGAGAGGAATTTTTAAATGAATGCACAAATCATTTTCTTATCAAATAGCACATTTCAAAATCAATTGCATTTTGTCAAAAAAAAAGCCCAATGCATATTCCAAAGTACACACAGCATACAATTTCCATGCATAATTTCAAACAACATATGCAAGGTACATAACAAAAGCCAACGTTAACCTGCAGCCACATAGGAGAGTAACATAGGCTAATGCAAGACAAAAGAGATATGCAATTTCAAACAATGTGCAGTCTTAAAACAATGTATGCAAGCAATATATGTTTCCATTTTTCATCATATTCCAGCCTGTTTGCAATTTCAGAATATAAAGTACATATCACATTATGTATCATTTCTGTACTTGGGAGAGAGAGAGAGGAAGAGGTTTAGTTTTGCAGGTTTTGATTTAAGCATGAAATAGGAATAAAGTCAACCATATGTAGCAGCATATGTGCAGAGCATCAGAAAAGTATATTATATTCAAAACCTGAGCCATCACAAAAGGAAGCAACGGATATGAAAAACCCCTTCAAAAAGGAGAGGCCATAACCTGCAGAAAGGGAGACAAGACTACCAGGCAAAAATCATTTTTTTTGCTCCAAGGCAAAAACCATTAAACCTGCATCTAAACCATTCAAAACCATAGTCCATTGCAAAACCACATAACCATAGTCCATTGCAAAACCACATAACCTGCATACTGTATCAAAACCATAGATAAAACAGTATAATCCAAAACCATTCAAAAAACCAACTATTCAATATTCCAACCAGTTTTTAGACGAAGAAGAAGAGAAGAATTAGTAGCAGAAAGCAAAGAGCGAGAAATCTTCGGAGCTTACCTGACTTCGCCGAAATTGTACCGTCGGACTAGCTCCGACCATGTGAGTTTCTTCAGTTTTTCGCATAAATCTTTATACCGTTGTGTTGCCTTTGTCTCACTGGATAATAATCCTCTCTTAATTTCTTGAAATCATGTAAAATGGCCATTTAATATCATTGCGAATCATCAATGAGCCCGCAGCAACACATCAATCCCTCTGTTATATTCAACCATACACGACCGCTTTTCAGTCTGAAGAAATTCCACACAAAACCAGAAAACTTTCACTCTCTTCAATCAATTCTTCTACTTGCTTCGGCATTATCATCATATTTCAACCTGTTCAATTTTTATCCATCTTCGAAGCCGCAAAATCTTCATCAACCTGTTTCAACAGTCACAACAATGTTTCAAATCTTAAAAAAATCATCACAATACACAGAAAACTCATAAAAAACTCATAAAAGGTCACAAGAACTCACCTCATTCCGCACGAAAATACCTTTAAATGCTGCCCAATACTCACCATCACCTTACAATTGTTACCCCCTCTCCCTCCACGCATCAGCCTTCATCAATCCTACCCCTGTCCCGTTACGACAATACATCAAATCCCTATACTAACACCGGCATTAACTCAATAGGTAAAATTTCAAGATTCATAAACGCTGCGAGACCGGCACAATCATAACAAACTGTTAATTTAAAGCCAACTTGAAAACAATATAGAATTCTCAAACTTTTTTTTCAATTACCCGTTCGGACTTCGCGGTTCTTCGCTATCATCTTCATCCAATTCTTCTGCCACTCTCAAATCCGCAACTGATTCTTCCGCTTTCAATTCATTATGTCCGCTCAAGCCTCCATAGAAGCACAACTTCACCGTTCAAAATCATCCCAAAATATCATCTTAGTTTCAAATCTTAACCTTCTTCAAGCTCCTTCTCCGACTCGGCACAACCGCGGTTCCATCGACTCCCTCGGTTTTAGCTCTCATCCTCTGCCTGTTACATCTGTTCTCACAGCCTAACCAGTCTCTCAAACACAAATTCCTCCCTCCTCTCTTCTCACGACGGCACAATGCATTCTCTTCCATTCTCGATCAAACTCCTCCGCCGTACCAAACCTCCATTCGCCGCGCTATTACCAGCAAATTATCTTCGCCTCGGGAAACTCAATGGCGCATCTCCATCTTCTCTTACCCTTCAAAACCCAGCGCGACAGTGCTATATATCCTAATCCGTTCTCAATTTGTCTGCCATACCTCCGTCCCATTATCTTCTTCTTCATTTTGCATTCATTCCTCCACCGTAGACACACATTACCACACCGCACGCCGCTTCTATAGGCGATAACTCAGGCAAGAAGGTGATGCAGAGAAACAAAGAGAAGTGGAAGAATTTGTCTTACCTATCGGAAGCAAGCTCTGGTGGATCTTGATTTTGGTGATGAAGCGAAATCCAGAAAAACTGATTCATATTAATTTGTTATTCTCTGCACCGATTCTTCTTTTCTCTTCTGCGTTTCCGTTATTCTTCTTGCGTTCTGGTTTTGATTTGTGGTGTTGTTGTCGTTCTTGAGGTGAAGATGTTGTTTGCGTTTGATGAAACGGAATGATGAAGCAGAGAGGATTACAGTAGAGTTTTGTGATGCGAGATCGAGATGATGCAGGTGATGTGATGATTTGGTGTTGATGATTGAAGGAAGATGATGGTTGAGGTTCCGATGGTGGCAGAGAGGGAAGGTTGATAAAGGTGATGGAAGGTTTTGGATTGAGGAGGAAGAGAAGTTGCAGAAAGTGCAGAGAGAGAAAGAGATGTGTGAGAACAATCTAGCGTTTTAGGATCCAACAACGGCGGCCATGGTACAACGTTCCTAGGTTTTCTTTGTTACAGCATTGCGTTTCTGTTCTTGGGTCTGGGTCCTCCAACGACCCGGTCCAATTCCCTCAACCAAGCTCAGCTTTTTTACTTAAGCCCATGCGCTTTGTTCCTGCGCCCCACCCCATCCTTTTACATGCTTTTAGTTTAATTCTATTTCTTTTTTTTTTCTTAGCTAACTTAATTAATTTAGATTAGTTAGTTTTCTTAGGAATAAACATATAGTTTTAAATAGATAATTTTAATATTTTACCCAAATCTCATTAATCTAAGTTTAGGTTTATTTAATAATTTTAGTCTTCCTTATTTTAATTAAATATTTGACTTGTAAGTTTTACTTAATTTTGAAAAATATTTAATATCTCTAAAAATATATGAAAGTAAAAATGAGAAAACTAAAAGACATGCTATTTTTCTTTAATTTACTCCTCTCATTTTGGTTAAATACCAATATAGAAAAGACATAAAAAATAGAAACATATAAAACCTTAAAAAACATTTCTATTAATTCTCGTTACTTTTTATCCATGTTAAAATGCGTAACCAATTAAAACATTTTTCTCTTCATATATTAAACAAAAATCTAAAAAATGCATGTTCACACACTTAGTCTCTTATAATTTGTCGTATATCATTTATCTCATAATTTTCTATTTAAATATCTTGCACTTACTTGATTATTCTGTTCGCGCCAATCCAAAGGGAATTGTCTAATTTTTGTTGACTTCATGTCCTCAAAAAAACGATCGAGCGAATACTCTCATTCATTAAAACTTAGGATAATTTTTCCTCAAACATTCACCCTTTTCAAGACCTATACCTTTTAAGCAAAAACTTCGACATTAGGTCGTCGTATCTTCAAAAACCCGTCCGTATCCCTTTTCGGCCAAAACGATTTATTTTCAATCAAGCGATCAATTTTAAATAAAACAGATATTTCAAAAGGTTCCTATAGAGTACTATAGATACATTGGGTGCTAGTACCTTCCCATCGTATAACCAACCCCCGAACCATAAGATCTCTTTTCAAAAACGCTTTGTATTTTTATTAATATTTACATTGCATATTTAGGGTTTTATTTCGCTCTTTTCCCTTTTTCCTTTGGAAACAATAAAGCGCGGTGGCGACTCTTGCTTTTGTGAGACGAGTTAATCAATAATTCGATCTCCGATTTACCCCGCTACATTTTTTATCGCTACAGAATTGGCGACTCTGCTGGGGAAAGATTGACCTCTTGCTGGTCCATCCCTAAGTGGGTTAAGCCTAATTTGTCTTATCTGTTTTATTATTATTTGTTTTGCTTGATTATGTGTTTAAATTTGGGGTGTTTGGGTTTTTTTGCAAAGGACGAATCCTATACCCGGATTAAGTTACACTTAGGAATAGGACGGGCGGTATAGTCATGTTAACTTTGAGGGAGTAATCCCGAAGAAGGAGGCATGAGATCCCCCACTCAATGGAAGGCCCTCTTGAACTTAATATTTGTTTACCGAGTAATCGGGAAGACATTATTATTTTCAACCTAGGAGCCCGAGAAGTTGAGGACCGTAGAACCCCAACCCATCTTGGCCTTTTTAGGTGTAGCGCGGAGACTATAACGGAGTAATTCGGAAATAGTTGTCACGCGATGCTACGCTCGGACGAGTTCCTCTTGAGAATATTGCTAATTATTGAGTAATCAAGACGTTGGTAATATCCGAAAGAGGGATGTAGACTCTGGGAACTCTTAGAACCTTGTCTTACAGGTGTGATCGAAACGTTAGTACGTACCTTTGGGTGGGCTTTACCCTCGACTCCATGCTGAACGTTGAACCTTTAAACTCCATGTTTGTGACCTTGCTTGTGGTTGTTGCATAGCCATGCATTCATGCATCCATAAAACTCTTTTCGCTTGACTTTGAAGGAGTTTGGAGGTCTTTCTTTGTAAACATCACTAGTTTCGTCAAACTCAATGGATCTTGGGTGTCGATAGGGCGAAAACCCTAATCCACCAAAATGGATGATTGATCTTGACGATAACTTGATCAGTGTTTAGAGCCAATTTAAAATTCATCTGTTATCTTCATACTTGGATGTTTATAACTTGATATCTTGAGTTCCTTGAAAGTCAAATAAAACTCTCTTTTGCATATCATACATCATTCTACATTTTCTTTGTCTCACGTTCAAAGGTCTTTTTCCGAGTCTTATTTTTTTTTTCCCTTGGTCTCACTAGTACAACACTCACGCTAAGAGAATAATGGAGAATATCAAGCAAGAGGTTTTTGAACTCCGCAGGGAGGTGACTATTTTGAAAGCTGGTTTGGATCACTTAACTGGTTTGGTTGAAATTCTGATCTCCGCGCAAGTCAATCCTTCTAGGAGGGAGGAAGCAAGGATAAAAGTCTTCACGGAGACTCTAAAATCTTTTTCTCATGAAAAGGTGACGGTTAATGCACCTGACGACTTTCCTGACAAGGTGAATGTGGGAGTGCGTCTAGAAGAAGATGTTGGAAAGGGATGTTTATATGAAGTGGGTAGCTCAGTTAATGGTGTGAAGAAGTTTGATAATGACTTTTCCAAGAAGAGAACCATAGGAAGAAATAATCATCAACAGAATCATCACGTTCACCAACAGAATCAGCGAGTTCCTAATCAGAAGAAAACCCAGTTTGATTCAATCCCAATCACCTATACAGAGTTGTTCCCTATCCTGTTGCAGAGGAATTTGGTTCAGACCCGACCTCCACCCAAGGTCCCTAAGAAGATACATTGGAACTACAAAGCTGATTTGGCTTGTACTTTTCATCAAGGTGCTCCTGGGCATGAATTGGAGGGTTGCTTTGCTTTGAAGATTGAGGTTCAGAAGTTGGTCAGAAGTGGTATCTTGTCATTCAAGGACGTTGGTTTTGAAGTTCAAATCAAACAGGCGCCGAAGAGTAAACACGACTGAGGGTGACTTTGAGTTTTGAAGATATTTTCGGTAGTTCAAGTGGAAAGCCTTCCTAGATTATTAACTTGTTTCTGCTTTTGTAGCTTTTCTTATTTATCGAAACATTGTTTGCGTGTAAGAACTTGTTTGCGTCTGGATGATTATTTTAATACAATGAGTATGTTTGTCTTGAAGAAATTCATTCGTTTCACTCATATTTGTTTTCAAATTTTAAATTTCTTTTTGCATTATGATGCCAACTTGCTGGCCATTCTTTTGTCTAGGCAGAGATTGAAGGGGGGGTGATGATCTAAAGAACACAAAATCTTTGGTTGCATGCTTTTGAATAAAATCTTGTTGATGATGTACAAGCATTGTTTCAAATCCCTAAACACCGGAGATATAAGGAAGATAATCCCTTGCTAACCCCTTTTGAGCCTTTGAAGCAGAAGTTTCTTTTCTATACGAAAAAACCTTGAATTTTAACCTGGGGCAGGGTAGTTTTCAGTTAATCTGATTGAGTGTTCAAAATTCGCAAGGAAGATGTTACCGTCACAAAATCCTTTGAGAGATGAACACTCATGTTGAATTAACCGAACATAGAGTTGGAGAACATCATGAAGAATGGGTGGGCACCAAATATTTTGAGCCTTAAAATCTTTTTCTAAAAAACCCATGAATCGGACCACCTTACAACCTTCGAAAGTCCTGATTGAAGCAAGGTCATTCTGAAAGCATACTTCAATGAGATAGTGTTCCTGACTCCCATGAATGTCCTAAATAGTTATGTTGGTATCATATGTTTCTCCTATACAAAAATAAATGGCGCCTTAACTCGCAAAATTTGTGCGATATCTTTCAAAAATCTTCAAGACTTATATAACTGTTGCATTAGAATTCTCATTCTCATTGTAAACTTTTTTTTTCCTAACTGCAAAATATTTGTTTGATATCAAGGAAGCTCACATAAACACCAGTGATGAGTTTATTCTTTTAAGGCTTGAAACTATATGGAGTAATTGGAGAATCAATTCAAGAAATCATATCCAGGGGCATGTCAGTTGAAGACCTTAAGCATGGACAGGTTGCTTTCTCCTAGTTAATACTTTTCCCAATATGTTTGCTCGTTTGGGGCAAAAAAAAATTCGAAGACTTTGTTGTGCCGACTACAGTCAATCCGGGGCAATCACGTAGAGATTTGATAAATTCCTCTAAGAGTTTAAAGACACCAGAGCATGGTGAATGCCAGGTCTTTTGTAAAATCCTCGTTAGACGATTTCTCCTCATCAACCTTTTAGCTTGGGGCATTTTAGAAGTGAAGTTATTCGCAAGAATTGCCGTGCAACATGCAGCTCATCAACAGTGAGTTTGGGGCATCCAATTTGGTCCCAGGGGCAATCTAGACTTGTTAGAATGTGTGTTATGTATCGCACACTTTATCAGAGGGTGGTATTCCCGGTATCTCCGATGGGTGCCAAAGGTATCTCCAGCTAGGCATTGACTCCTTCCAGCTGAGGCTTTGGTTTGTGTTGTTATCCTTTCATTGGGTTGTCGACGATAGAGGACTGGACTTTGGGTTTTCTACTCGAAATATCTTCCTCTCCAAGAGATTTGAGCTTTGTAGGATGACTTTGCTCCCTTGATGGCTTTTATCTTCTATCTCCAGTGATGTTCCCCTCCTTTTGAGATTAGCCGAGCGCCGGGTTGTACTGTGATGTCATATCATCTTCTGTCCGTCTCCCCTGTCTGTTTTGTCAGCATATACATGACATTCATGTATTCATTCACACTTGCATCATGCACACACAGTTGTATTTGTTGATGTCTTTGAGCTCGTACACCTTGGTTGTGTCTTTTCAAATAACGTATTTGATCTTTCCAAATAGAGTGTCAACTTGAGCATAAAGTGCGCCTCCTTTCTAATTCCCCAACTGAGCTAATCCTCGTGGATGACTTTTGATTTAGCTTACCTTATCCACTGTTGGATAGGATGAATTCCCCAATCGAGTTAATTTCTCATTGGGTAGAGTCTTGTTTGACTGTTTTCTCTCTGGTTACTCCTGGATGAAGTTGTTGCCTCTTGCATAGGCTATCTCTTTGATTTTCCCCAATGAAATCGCGACCCAGACAGTTGGTGCATTTATTTTGCACGTTAAAGTATATGATCTCCTCGGGAAGGATTGATTCAGGGTTCTCTTTGACGAAGATTTTATTCTCTGCCAATATCATCGCAGTTTTCTTCTGAATTACTTTGGAAAACGACAAGCGGTAGCTCTTCATGAGCAACTTGTACGTTTACTTGTTGAAAGCGCCGAGCAGCAGTTCTTCATGAGCTACTAGTGCGTCATTTTATCTTTTCGAAAGCGCCGAGCAGCAGTTCTTCATGAGCTACTAGTGCGTCATTTTATCTTTTCGAAAGCGCCGAGCAGCAGTTCTTCATGAGCTACTAGTGCGTTATTTACTTCTTTTGAAAGCGCCGAGCAGCAGTTCTTCATGAGCTACTAGTGCGTTATTTACTTCTTTTCGAAAGCGCCGAGCAGCAGTTCTTCATGAGCTACTAGTGCGTCATTTTATCTTTTCGAAAGCGCCGAGCAGCAGTTCTTCATGAGCTACTAGTGCGTTATTTACTTCTTTTGAAAGCGCCGAGCAGCAGTTCTTCATGAGCTACTAGTGCGTTATTTACTTCTTTTGAAAGCGCCGAGCAGCAGTTCTTCACGAGATACTAGTGCGTCATTTTATTTTTTCTGAAAGCGCCGAGCAGCAGTTCTTCATGAGCTACTAGTGCGTTATTTACTTCTTTTCGAAAGCGCCGAGCAGCAGTTCTTCATGAGCTACTAGTGCGTTATTTACTTCTTTTCTGAAAGCGCCGAGCAGCAGTTCTTCATGAGCTACTAGTGCGTCATTTTATCTTTTCGAAAGCGCCGAGCAGCAGTTCTTCACGAGCTACTAGTGCGTCATTTTCTTTTTTCTGAAAGCGACAAGCAGCAAACTCTTCATGAGTTACCAGTACGTTATTATTTTTCTTTGGACAACAACAAGCGGCAGCTTCTTTATTTGAGCGACTTGTATATTATCGGTATTTTCTTTTCTGGACGACAACAAGTGGCAGCCTCTTTATTTGAGCAACTTGTATGTTATTGGTATTTTCTTTGGACAACAACAAGCGGCAGCTTCTTTATTTGAGCGGCTTGTATGTTACCGGTATTTTCTTTGGACAACAAGAAGCGGCAGCTTCTTTATTTGAGCGGCTTGTATGTTATCGGTATTTTCTTTTCTGGACGACAACAAGTGGCAGCCTCTTTATTTGAGCAACTTGTATGTTATTGGTATTTTCTTTGGACGACAACAAGCGGCAGCTTCTTTATTTGAGCAACTTGTTTGTTATCGGTATTTTCTCTGGACAACAACAAATGGCAGTTTTCTTTATTTGAACAACCTTCGTATCTACAGTCTTATTACCTCAGCATTAATGAGTATACCTCTGAAATCTAGCAAAGAGGTCTGTTACGAATCTATACTTCCAGAAGTCGGTAATCCGTTATCAGCAATTTGATACTCTCTGTCTACCGTCGACCTTGAGTTGCAAACTCACTGTTTTGGATCAAATATCTGTTATGGCCCATGCAAGATGCTCTCTTTGTTAGGGTTAGAGGTTGTATTCCCTCGATTTTATTCGCTGTCAGGAGTCTGTCGTTTGAAGTCGATAACTTGTTTCCCCAGTAGCGTATAACTCATGTCTCTGTGTTTTGTTGGTGTTCGATTCCTCCAACATTGTCTTGTTTCATACAATATCTTTCTCTGTGAATTCATGCACTACATTCATATCACTGCCTGATGACGGCATCATAGGACAAAATTTGCGTAATTATGTATTTAAGTACCTTCAATCTCGTCGAGACGAAGACTTTAATCTTCATATCTCCGGATAGAAGGAACTTAAATAGGGGCAGCTGTTGTACCCCAAATTTTGACCTAAGATACCGTCTTCCATCTGCATCATTCGCATTGCAAGAGTTTTGACATATTTTTATCAAATTTTCAAAGCAGTTTAAAATTTCATAACTTTTTCGAGTCGGGAGCTGTTTATTTGTTGAACGCTAAATTCATTAACTGATCAAGACTTAAACAACGTTCATTGATTATTTATTATCTTAAATTCAAGTAATTGGAATTTATTTTCGATTATTATGTTATTTAAAGATTTATAAATAACAAAATAAATATTTGAGAAGAGGTTTATTAATTGATCAAATAATGTTTATTAATTATTCATTATCCTAAATTTAAATAATGGGAACCTGTTTTCCGTTATTATATAATTTAAAGATTTATGAATAATGAAATAAACATTTGAAAAGGAGTCTATTAATTGATCAAGCAATGTTTATTTGATTATTTATTGTTCTAAGTTTAAATAGCTGAAATTCTATTTTTCAAGTTATTATAATTTAGAAGAATTAAAAATAATAATAAAGTAAATGATTGAAGTTATTAATTGATCAATGATATTTATTTATTTGTTTATCATTCTGAATTTAAATGATTGGATTTGATTTTCAGTCATTATATAATTTAAAGAATTATAAACAATAAATAAATAATTGGAAAGAAAAAGAATTAATTGAGAAATAATAGAATTTTATTCACTTTATTCTATTTATTACAATTGTCATTTAAATGTTGTGTTATTACAAAATATTTATAAAGACAATTACACAAATGCTTAAAGTAAAATAAAAAGCTATTTTTTTCTAAATTCTAATTCTAATCTTCTATCCAATGCTCTTGTCTGCTCATTTAAATTTTACCTGCAAAAAAAAAACGATTAAAAGAAAAGTCAGAATTGAATAAATAATTAAAATGCAGAAAATAAATTTAATGTTCATCATTAAAAGCAATGGCCGGAATCAGTTACTCTTTTTGCAAATCACGGGATTTCTCCCGGTTCACAAAAAAGAGAGGAATTTTTAAATGAATGCACAAATCATTTTCTTATCAAATAGCACATTTCAAAATCAATTGCATTTTGTCAAAAAAAAAGCCCAATGCATATTCCAAAGTACACACAGCATACAATTTCCATGCATAATTTCAAACATCATATGCAAGGTACATAACAAAAGCCAACGTTAACCTGCAGCCACATAGGAGAGTAACATAGGCTAATGCAAGACAAAAGAGATATGCAATTTCAAACAATGTGCAGTCTTAAAACAATGTATGCAAGCAATATATGTTTCCATTTTTCATCATATTCCAGCCTGTTTGCAATTTCAGAATATAAAGTACATATCACATTATGTATCATTTCTGTACTTGGGAGAGAGAGAGGAAGAGGTTTAGTTTTGCAGGTTTTGATTTAAGCATGAAATAGGAATAAAGTCAACCATATGTAGCAGCATATGTGCAGAGCATCAGAAAAGTATATTATATTCAAAACCTGAGCCATCACAAAAGGAAGCAACGGATATGAAAAACCCCTTCAAAAAGGAGAGGCCATAACCTGCAGAAAGGGAGACAAGACTACCAGGCAAAAATCATTTTTTGCTCCAAGGCAAAAACCATTAAACCTGCATCTAAACCATTCAAAACCATAGTCCATTGCAAAACCACATAACCATAGTCCATTGCAAAACCACATAACCTGCATACTGTATCAAAACCATAGATAAAACAGTATAATCCAAAACCATTCAAAAAACCAACTATTCAATATTCCAACCAGTTTTTAGATGAAGAAGAAGAGAAGAATTAGTAGCAAAAATAAAAGAGCGAGGAATCTTCGGAGCTTACCTGACTTCGCCGGAATTGTACCGTCGGACTAGCTCCGACCATGTGAGTTTCTTCAGTTTTTCGCATAAATCTTTATACCGTTGTGTTGCCTTTGTCTCACTGGATAATAATCCTCTCTTAATTTCTTGAAATCATGTAAAATGGCCATTTAATATCATTGCGAATCATCAATGAGCCCGCAGCAACACATCAATCCCTCTGTTATATTCAACCATACACGACCGCTTTTCAGTCTGAAGAAATTCCACACAAAACCAGAAAACTTTCACTCTCTTCAATCAATTCTTCTACTTGCTTCGGCATTATCATCATATTTCAACCTGTTCAATTTTTATCCATCTTCGAAGCCGCAAAATCTTCATCAACCTGTTTCAACAGTCACAACAATGTTTCAAATCTTAAAAAAATCATCACAATACACAGAAAACTCATAAAAAACTAATAAAAGGTCACAAGAACTCACCTCATTCCGCACGAAAATACCTTTAAATGCTGCCCAATACTCACCATCACCTTACAATTGTTACCCCCTCTCCCTCCACGCATCAGCCTTCATCAATCCTACCCCTGTCCCGTTACGACAATACATCAAATCCCTATACTAACACCGGCATTAACTCAATAGGTAAAATTTCAAGATTCATAAATGCTGCGAGACCGGCACAATCATAACACACTGTTAATTTAAAGCCAACTTGAAAACAATATAGAATTCTCAAACTTTTTTTTCAATTACCCGTTCGGACTTCGCGGTTCTTCGCTATCATCTTCATCCAATTCTTCTGCCACTCTCAAATCCGCAACTGATTCTTCCGCTTTCAATTCATTATGTCCGCTCAAGCCTCCATAGAAGCACAACTTCACCGTTCAAAATCATCCCAAAATATCATCTTAGTTTCAAATCTTAACCTTCTTCAAGCTCCTTCTCCGACTCGGCACAACCGCGGTTCCATCGACTCCCTCGGTTTTAGCTCTCATCCTCTGCCTGTTACGTCTGTTCTCACAGCCTAACCAGTCTCTCAAACACAAATTCCTCCCTCCTCTCTTCTCACGACGGCACAATGCATTCTCTTCCATTCTCGATCAAACTCCTCCGCCGTACCAAACCTCCATTCGCCGCGCTATTACCAGCAAATTATCTTCGCCTCGGGAAACTCAATGGCGCATCTCCATCTTCTCTTCCCCTTCAAAACCCAGCGCGACAGTGCTATATATCCTAATCCGTTCTCAATTTGTCTGCCATACCTCCGTCCCATTATCTTCTTCTTCATTTTGCATTCATTCCTCCACCGTAGACACACATTACCACACCGCACGCCGCTTCTATAGGCGATAACTCAGGCAAGAAGGTGATGCAGAGAAACAAAGAGAAGTGGAAGAATTTGTCTTACCTGTCGGAAGCAAGCTCTGGTGGATCTTGATTTTGGTGATGAAGCGAAATCCAGAAAAACTGATTCATATTAATTTGTTATTCTCTACACCGATTCTTCTTTTCTCTTCTGCGTTTCCGTTATTCTTCTTGCGTTCTGGTTTTGATTTGTGGTGTTGTTGTCGTTCTTGAGGTGAAGATGTTGTTTGCGTTTGATGAAACGGAATGATGAAGCAGAGAGGATTACAGTAGAGTTTTGTGATGCGAGATCGAGATGATGCATGTGATGTGATGATTTGGTGTTGATGATTGAAGGAAGATGATGGTTGAGGTTCCGGTGGTGGCAGAGAGGGAAGGTTGATAAAGGTGATGGAAGGTTTTGGATTGAGGAGGAAGAGAAGTTGCAGAAAGTGCAGAGAGAGAAAGAGATGTGTGAGAACAATCTAGCGTTTTAGGATCCAACAGCGGCGGCCATGGTACAACGTTCCTAGGTTTTCTTTGTTACAGCATTGCGTTTCTGTTCTTGGGTCTGGGTCCTCCAACGACCCGGTCCAATTCCCTCAACCAAGCTCAGCTTTTTTACTTAAGCCCATGCGCTTTGTTCCTGCGCCCCACCCCATCCTTTTACATGCTTTTAGTTTAATTCTATTTCTTTTTTTTTTCTTAGCTAACTTAATTAATTTAGATTAGTTAGTTTTCTTAGGAATAAACATATAATTTTAAATAGATAATTTTAATATTTTACCCAAATCTCATTAATCTAAGTTTAGGTTTATTTAATAATTTTAGTCTTCCTTATTTTAATTAGATATTTGACTTGTAAGTTTTACTTAATTTTGAAAAATATGTAATATCTCTAAAAATATATGAAAGTAAAAATGAGAAAACTAAAAGACATGCTATTTTTCTTTAATTTACTCCTCTCATTTTGGTTAAATACCAATATAGAAAAGACATAAAAAATAGAAACATATAAAACCTTAAAAAACATTTCTATTAATTCTCGTTACTTTTTATCCATGTTAAAATGCGTAACCAATTAAAACATTTTTCTCTTCATATATTAAACAAAAATCTAAAAAATGCATGTTCACACACTTAGTCTCTTATAATTTGTCGTATATCATTTATCTCATAATTTTCTGTTTAAATATCTTGCACTTACTTGATTATTCTGTTCGCGCCAATCCAAAGGGAATTGTCTAATTTTTGTTGACTTCATGTCCTCAAAAAAACGATCGAGCGAATACTCTCATTCATTAAAACTTAGGATAATTTTTCCTCAAATATTCACCCTTTTCAAGACCTATACCTTTTAAGCAAAAACTTCGACATTAGGTCGTCGTATCTTCAAAAACCCGTCCGTATCCCTTTTCGGCCAAAACGATTTATTTTCAATCAAGCGATCAATTTTAAATAAAACATATATTTCAAAAGGTTCCTATAGAGTACTATAGATACATTGGGTGCTAGTACCTTCCCATTGTATAACCAACCCCCGAACCATAAGATCTCTTTTCAAAAACGCTTTGTATTTTTATTAATATTTACATTGCATATTTAGGGTTTTATTTCGCTCTTTTCCCTTTTTCCTTTAGAAACAATAAAGCGCGGTGGCGACTCTTGCTTTTGTGAGACGAATTAATCAATAATTCGATCTCCGATTTACCCCGCTACATTTTTTATCGCTACACATACCAAGCTCTGGAAGCTTGTTTTAGACCATAAAGTGATTTCTTTAGTTTGAAAACATATTCTGGATGTTTGGAATTTTCAAACCCAGGGGGTTGGTGCACATAAACCTCTTCATCAATGTAACCATTTAAGAATGCACTTTTGACATCCATCTGATTTAAAGTGATGCCATTATTTACAGCAAAAGAAATTAAGAGTTTGATAGATTCTAACCTGGTGACTGGAGAAAAGGTTTCTGTATAGTCTATCCCCTCTTGTTGACTATAACTTTGTGCAACCAGTCGTGCCTTGTTTCTAATGACTTCTCCTTGTTCATTCAGTTTATTTATGAATACCCACTTTGTTCCAATGACGTTGAACCCTTTTGGTTTGGGAACCAGATCCCATACGTCATTTTTGGTGAATTGATTTAACTCCTCCTGTATAGCCGTATCCATTCGTTTTCCAGCAAAGTTTCATCAATGGTTGTTGGCTCAATCAGAGATTCCAATCACATGAGGGATTCTTCAGAATTTCTGAATGTAGATCTTCATTCTTTCCCAGAATTTTGTCTTCAGGATGAGCTCGACTGCTTCTGGATAGTATTTTCTGGAGAGGTTTTTCAGAAGTTGTTGTAGTGCTTGTGACATTTCCTTCTGATGTTGTTTGAGAGTCTTTGTCGGGAACTTCTGATGTATTGCCTTCAGTACCTGCGAACTGAACTTCTATATCTGCAAGAGATTCATTTTGCTTTGACTTTTGAGGGCCAAACTTGTCATCAAATCTAACACTGATTGACTCTTCTGCAATCTATGTTTCTATATTGTATACTTTGTAGCCTCTTGAGCATTTAGAGTATCCTAACATAATACACTTCTGTGCTTTAGAGTCAAACTTATTCAGATGTTATTTGGTGTTAAGCATAAAATAAGTACATCCAAATGGATGAAAATACGAAATGTTGGGCTTTCTGTTCTTCCACAGTTCATATGGAGTCTTATCCAGAATAGTTCTTATAGAGATTCTATTCTGAATGTAACACGCTGTGTTAATTGCTTCTGCCCAGAAGATCTTAGCAATGTTAGTCTCGTTGATCATTGTTCTGGCCATTTCTTGTAAATTTTTGTTCTTTCGATCTATAACTCCATTTTGTTGGGGAGTTCTAGGACAAGAGAAATCATGAGAGATATGATTCTCATTAAAAAATATTTCAAAAATTTTGTTTTCAAATTCTCCACCATGATCACTTCTGACTTTGACAATTCTAAGATCTTTCTCATTCTGAACTTGGTTACAGAAGGCAACGAACAGTGTGTGAATCGTCCTTGTGTCTTAAGAACTTTACCGATGTCCATCTGCTATAGTCATCTATGATCACTAACCAATACTTCTTACCACTAATGGATGCAGTTTTCACTGGTCCAAATAGATCTATGTGCAGAAGTTCTAATGGTCTAGAGGTAGAAACAACATTTTTGCTTTAAAAGGAGGTTTTGCAAACTTGCCTTTCTAACACGCTTCACACAGAGCATATGAGCTGAACTTCAGATTAGGAAGTCCTTTGACCATATTGAGTTTGTTAATCTGAGATATTCTTCTCATACTAACATGCCCCAATCTTCTGTGCCATACCCATTGCTCATTGTTAACAGAGAGAAGGCATTTTACATTCTGACTCTTTAGTTCAGAATGTTTTATTTTGTAAATATTGTTCTTTCTATTTCCATTAAATAGGATAGATCCATCTTTCTGACTAACAGCTTTACAGGAATTTTGATTAAAGATTATATCATAACCGTTATCACTTAATTGACTTATGGAAAATAGGTTATACATTAATCCATCTACTAAAAGAACATTATTAATATAAGGGAGGTTGCCGTTACCGACAGTTTCAGAGCAAATGATCTTCCCTTTCTGATTGCCTCCAAAACCCACGTAGCCTCCAGATTTAAGTTCTAGACTTTGGAACATATGCTTTCTTCCTGTCATATGTCAATAGCATCTAGAGTCCAGGTACCATGACTGGTGTTTTAGTCTTGCTGTCAAATATATCTGCTACATATATAATTCTGTCCTTAGGTACCCATATCTTTTTGGGTCCTGGTTTGTTAGTGTTACCAAAATTCTGTTTGAATTTTGGTTTAGTAGAAAACTCATTATGGGTATATTTCAAGTCATGTGTGTGCCTATAAGTAAAGTGAGATTTTAAAGGTGTGCGTTTAATAACTAAGTCCATGACTTTCTTAGGTTGGGATACTTTACCTTTGTATCCTATACCTTTTCTGCCATTTCTGCTAACTCCATAGATCATTGAAGCCATCTTGCTTCTATCTATGTTTTTAGCAAGGAACTTCTGAAAGCTATGATCATATTCCTTTACGATCTTATTATAGTTACTGGGAACCTCTGAGATTGTTTCCTTCTGAGAGTTTTATAAATCATATTCAAGTTTTGAAAATTTTTCATTTTCGAATCTCAGATTCTCAGTTTCTTCAGAGTCAGAAACAAGATCCTTTTCCAGGTTCTTGAATTTGACTCGAAGCTGCTGATATCTTTCAAGAATTTCACTCAGACTTTCTCCTAATTCAGCTTTAGTAAAGTTTACAGTAAAGTCAGGAAATACCTCTTCTGTGTCTGATTCTGATTTTAGCTCTAACCCAGATGATTTCGTATCTTCTGTCATGTTGGCCATAAGAGCAGTGTTGGCTCTTTCATCGTCTGATTCAGTGTTTGCGTCAGAAGTATATGAGTTATCCCATGTTTCCATGAGACTTTTCTTCTTCTCCTTGAAGAATTTCTTTTTGGGTTTCTCCTTCTAAAGCCTTGGACAATCACTTTTATAGTGTCCTTGTTCATTGCACTCGTAGCAGACAATGTCCCTGTTGCTTGACTTTCTGTGTCCAGAAGAAGATTCATACTTTCTGTGTCCAGAAGAAGATTCAAACTTTCTGTATCCAGAGGATGATTCATTTTGATTCCCTATTCTTTTGGGGTTTCTGAACTTCCTTTGCCTCTACTTCCACAGCTGATTGACTCTTCTGGAGAGAAGAGACAATTCATCTTCTTCTGATGAGGATCCACCAGAGGTTTCTTCCATAGCCTACAAAACTTTAGAATCATATTTTTGTTAGATTTTAGAGCTAAAGGCTTACCTTGCTTCTGAGGCTCGTCATCTTCTAACTCTATCTCATGACTTCTGAGTGAGCTGACAAGTTCTTCTAGAGATATCTTGTTAAGATCTTTTGCTAGTTTGAGAGCAGTGACCATGGGCCTCCATTGCTTTGGTAAACTTATGATGATCTTATTTACATGATCAGTAGTTGAATACCCTTTGTCCATAACTCTCATCCCAACAACTAGAATTTGGAATCTTGATAACATTGCTTCAATGGTTTCACCTTCTTCCATCTTGAAGGCTTCGTACTTCTAAATGAGCGCAAGGGCTTTGGTTTCTTTTACTTGCATGTTGCCTTCATGCATCATTCTCATAGAATAAAACATGTTTTTATTTGTCTCTCTGTTTGTGATCTTCTCATACTCTGAATATGAGATGGCACTCAGGAGAATCATTCTGGCCTTGTGATGATTTCTGAAGTCACGCTTTTGATGATCAGACATTATTTTTCTATCAATCTTCTAACCACTTTCATCGACAGGATGCATGTATCCATCAATTACCATATCCCAGAGATCAGCATCATGAGCCAGAAAGAAGCTTTCAATTCTGTCTTGTGCAAATGTAAACTTGATAAATGTCAGTTAATGCACTTTCCTCAATTAGAAGATTCCTTGTCTGTTTGTAGTCGTTGCAATTGATACAACTTTGATGAATAATAACGCTTCATAACATTAAGGAATTTGTTTGCTGCTTTGCTTCAGAACTTGGAAGGTCATAATCATAAGGTCCTGTTTGCAGTGTTATACTTCCATTTAGAGTTAAAACGTCTTTCTCTTAGTGCAAATTCTGATCTTCATTCATCAGAAGATTCCGAGATAAGTATATGTTTACAACATGAGTAACCTTGTAGCTTAACTTGATCTGCTTTCATCATAACTTCTATACAAAATAGAATATAATTTTAGAGTGCATATTTGTTCTTTGTGTTTGTTATCATCAAAACTCTTACGAGGGTTATAGAATCAAACTATGTTCTAACAAATATTTCAAGGGACTCAAAGAATTATAGACAATTTGCAAATATTAAAGTACTAACAATTTTGAAATACTGTAAATCTCATTATAATAACTTCAAAAATGGATTACAACTTTTACTACAAGTTTCAACAATCCTAAGTACAAGAAGAGATAGAATCTAGAATCCTAAAAAAGCAAAGTTGATGAAGATCACTCCACACACTGATGCTTTCCTGTGAGTCTTACAATGTGAGCCTTCAACTGCTTGTTCTCTTCTACATACCTGTTGGCAACCACTTTCCTATCACCAAAGTCGGGAAGTGAATGACTAAGTCCTGATTGAGCTCTAGAGGAATATAAATCAACTTGCCTTTCCATCATATCTACAGCATGACTCTCAAGAATCTCGATCAAGTCATCTTTCTCTTTCATGTCTGCTCGGTAGGACATCTCTAAAGTCTGACACTTATTCTTCCGCTGCTCCTTCTCCTGCTGCATCCTGACTAGGGAGATCTGAAGCTCTTCCACATCAACCAAAAGGGGAGGAGTGGTCTTCATAAACATATCAGACATAGGTGCTTTACGGGAATACGGCATCTTCAACTGAATTTCCCTTGCTTGCACCCACCGGAGATAAGGCTCCAAAGAAACAACTCCTCTAGGTCCCAAGTCCTTTCTACTCTTCATGTGACTACGGCGCCAAGCCTTTGCAATGTCCTGCTTAGCTTCCTTATGATCCTCTCCTTCTTTAAGAAATAAACCACTCAGATGAATACCATTTGGCTTGTCTCTCATCGGTTACCTAAGTTGACGTCGTGCAAGAACATGATTGTAGTTAATTCCTCCCTTTGTACCAAGAAGAGGTACATTGGGGAAACTACCACAACTATCGACAATATCTACATCATGGTAAGCCTGATGATACCAAACAATATCTAAATGAGTTAGGGCCATAATCTTTGGAGTCCAACGAGGTTCCTTCTTGACATCCCAGAAAGCATCAGACCGAGGTAAGTGAGAAATAAACCACTAATACAACAAAGGCGTGCAAAAAATGATCATCCCTCCATGATAAGAATCCCGAATATGAATAGAGTAATAAGCATCTCCTAACAATGTAGGTACTAGATTCCCTATCAAAAATATCTTGATGGCATTTATATCCACAAAGTTGTCGATGTTCGGAAATAAGAACAACCCATAAGCAAGCAGAGCAAAGATGGCTTCAAAGGAAAGTTTACTCTTCATCCTAGAAAAATAACGAGCTTTCTCCAATAAAAACCGAGCGGGTAATCCTCTAATTCCTCCTTTGGTAGTCATGTGGGACTCAATCTCAGATTTCCCCAAAATGAACCATAACAGCAATCTCATGAGATTTTTTCTCCACCTCCAAACCGGTGAAAGGAACACGGTCGGTAATAGGTAAACCCAGTAGATAAGAATATTCCTCTAATGTAGGCATCAAATGATAATCAGGGAAAGTGAAACATCGATACATCGGACCGTAGAACTGGACCAAAGTCGAGAGAATACCCTCCTACACCCTGAGCTTCATGAGAGACATGATGGATCCATACTTCTTTCGAAAATCTATAGAACTCTCAATCTCGGGAATTAGAATCATCAAGTCATCTATCTTGGGATTCTTGAAACTGTACTTCTGAATCTTTCTTTTTCCAGAATCCATGGTCAAAAGTACCTGAGATATTCACAAAGAGGTAACTTTAAGTCCCCTGAAACAAAATGTTTTTAAGGATGCTCATGCGTGGATGAATACATGATGCAACAATCACACACAAGTTAAAAAACATGGGGTTCATAGGTTCAACATTACGAGCATGAGGTCGAAGGTACTACCCACAAGGTATGATCTAAAAGTTTATCACCTTCCGAACAAGGTTCTAAGAGGTTCCCAGAGTCTACACCCTTCCTTCGGATATTACCAACGCCCCAATTGACTCGGTAGTTAGTAATATTCTTAGGAAAAACTCGTCTGAGTGTAGTATCGCATGACAACCATTTCTGAATTACTCAGTCATAGCTTCTACACTACACCTAAAAGGCTAAGATGGGTTAAAGGTTCTACGTTCCTCAACTTCAACTGTATCCCAGGTAGAAAGCATCATGTCTTCTCGATTACTCGATAAATGACATTACAATTAAAGGGGCCTCCACTGAGTGGGGGATCTCATGCCTCCTTTTTTGTGATTACTCACTAAAAGTTAACATGACTATACCTCCCGTCCTATATTAAGGTTGCCCAAGTCTGGGTAGAGGACTTATGAGATATCACCAAGCACCCTGAAAACCAGGAAAATCCAAACAAACATATATACAACACATAATGTACAACAAATAATAGCACATACACAGATAAACAAAGATAGGATCAACCTACTTAGGGATGGACCAACAATTTGGTCTATCTTTCCCTAGTGAAGTCGCCATTTTTTTCTATAGCGGTAGAAATGTTGAGACAAAGCCATTGGATTCACTTAACTTGCACAAATCAAATAAAAATCACCACTGCACTTTATTATTTCCAAAGGAATGGGAAACGAGCGAATAAACCAAAAAGAGGGGGAGAGAATCTAAGTTCGAGGGTTGGTTATGCAAATGGAAGGTATTAGCACTCTAAACATTTATGATACTAAGAAGGAACCTCTTTGTAAATTTGTGTATTTGGGCTATAAATGTTGTATAAAAATAGATTGTGGGGATGAGAAAAGAAATATATATATTTTTAATTTTTGCACCCGCCGCGGTTGCGAACCTTTTGTGCCTACGTACTACCTTCCGTGCAATGGGGGATCAGGGTACTCGTAGTTCACCTTTAAAAATTTTAAAACACAAGTGTGTTGGTTAATTTTAAGAGACGAGACATCATCATCTTATCTGAGTGGAAGAACATACTTACTACCCACGATTATGATAAAGTAGAATTTGGGTCATCTCAAAATGGAGGATATGGCTTAGATTTTAATATCAACAAAGCCTCACTCAACACCCAAGAGGAAAATATCTCACTTCACTATATATCGCAGAAGTATAGTAGTTAGCATCACTACAAGGATTGAAAAGAGTATAATCTTTTGAGAAAAATTTTAAGATAAAAATCTAAAATGGAAAAAAATGGTTTGAATGAGATTGATTGACTTTTAATCTTCTCACAAAAAAGGTCTCAACTACTATGTCCAAGAAGTCCATAACTCCAAAATGCCAAGGATAGTAACCGAATAGTCCAAGTAACCTTAAAGTTTTTTATTGTTAAAGTTGGTTATTAGGAATCCTCATAAATAAAATGAAAGCTCAAGTGAGAAAAATAAAAATGGCATAAAGATAAATGCTTAAGTGAGCAAAGATGAAAATAGCATGAAATGTAAATGCTAAAATAAATGGTGTTTAAAGTAAAGGCGTAAAGTAAAAGCATAAAATAAAGTCAATTGTTAGAAATTATAGGTTAGTTGAATGACCATCTTGAAACTTGCATTTGAAAACTTATTATAATATTGATAAAATCAAAGCCTCTCAACAACAAGTTTCGTTTACTTTTTGTCAAGTATATCATTCATTTTAAAATCTCAAGACAATAATAAATGATCAATGATGTTTAAATGATTCACTTAGTTCCAAAATTTATGAAGATTCATTAAAGGATTGATAAGACCAAAGCCTCCTAACAATGGACCTCAAGGTTATTTGACCAAAGGTCTCAAATTAAACACGTTTGGGCTTGCAAACATAGGTTTAGGCCACAAATGATCATTTCTCGAATCGGGACAAAATTTAGTGCTATGTTAAGCAATCGTAAATGGACTTATATAGAAGTCGCACCTATTTTAAGGCCGGTCAATAGCAATCTATGTGCCATATGTTTGGAGTGATGATATGTAGATCATCCTCTAACAACATGTAGCACAAAGGAGAAGAGGATGAGATGAAAAGGGAAAGGATACATTTGAATCAAAACGATCATTAAAATCATTCATCCATTTTGGTGGAGTTGAACTTAACATCCAAGATCCAATGATGTTAATGAAGTTTTTGATCAACAATCACATAGTCAAAATATATTAAAAAAATAAATTGCATTTAATGAATAAAATAAATAAAAAAGACTTTTAAATTATTTTTAAAATGAAAATAAGAGGTAAAATAGAAAACAATTTTCAAAGTATCAAAGAAAATTTTAAAAAGACCATAGAAAAATTAGAAATGACCTCAAATATTTTTATAAATTTTTTGGTAATTTTTTAAAACAGAAAAGTATTTTAAATCTAATTAAAATCACTCAAATAACTAAAGAAAAAGAACAAAAATAATAGAAGTCAAGAAAAAATTCTAGAAAAATTTCAGAAAGTCAGAAATGAGTAAAATGAGTTTTATGAATTTTTTCAGAATTTAAAAACATCAAAAAGTATTTTTAAATAATTAAAAAATTTAAATAATGGAGAAATTATAAAAAATATCAAATCTGAAAATAAAATTCTGAAAATATAAAAATCAGGAAGAGAATATTTGAAAATATTTTTGTGAAATTTTTCATAATTTTTGAGTAAAAAATGAATTTTCTATGATTTTTTGAAGTTTGAAACAAATAAATATAAAAAAAATCAGAAAATAAAATAAAGTCAAAAAAACGTGGACCGCTGGATCATTATCAAAACGTGTTAGTAAGCAGATCCAAGGGATCTGAGACGCTGTGCATGATATGGTCACTATTGGAAGTCACACCAAATCAATTATTAAATCAGATTTTAATAAAATAAAAGGAAAAAATATGGTCCATTGTATGAAAAGTCAAAACGCATTAGTAAATAGATCCAAAGGACCTGGCGCACTGTGCATATCATTGACCCTCAGCCAAAGCACACCTAATCAAAAAACAAGCAACCAATGAAAATAAAACAAATGTCCAACATTCATTGGTTGAAGAACGATACGTAGGTCGTCTTCAACCTCCGGACATCCTGCGCATGACACTTTCTGAGATTCTTCAAACAGAAATGTTAGAAGCTCATACTAATATCATTGGATTCTGTCTTCCAAACGATCCTAACCTCACCCTCGTGAAAAATTTATATAAACTGAGCAAAGAGAAAAATGCATAAAACCAAAAATAATACTGAGCACTTTAGGTTAGGATTTCCCACTCAATTCTCAATGATTTTAAAAATTGTAAGAAGCACACAAATCAGAAGGATGAGTAGAGTATAATAGGCTTTTATTTGGAACTATTTGGTTAAGAAAACTACCTGAACGAGGCTCAAGAAAATAGCTCTGAAAGTGAATTTTTGTAACTCAAAATATGGCTCGATTTGCTTGGTTTAAGTGCTGGAGAGTTTGTGTGTTTATAGAGGATGATGAATATGTAAAGAAATTGTGAAGAAAGAGTGAACTTTGGCAGGGTGTATTTGGCTCTCCAAGCTTTAGAAAATGAATGCAAAATGTTCCTCTCTTTATAGGGAAGTGAATGGGAATGAGAATTGAAAGAATTAGTGGAGTTTGGAGGGAAATCGTGTGAAGCTGCAAGCATGAAAAGTGTGACTCGTATTTTATCAAAACTTAACTAATTCTTGCGTTCAAGGTGCTAACCACTTCTGGTAGATTGTTAAACATGAATAGAAGTAAAAACACACAAAAATTTAGTGATTAGAAGTTGAATTATGAATTTCAAATTCTGACTTTGGAGAAAACTTTAGTTTCAAGGTACCAACTTTAAATCCATGGTGTTCATAGCTCAAGGGGTCTTAGATCATGATCCTTGAAGCTTTTAAAATATAAGGTTACAATCTTTACAATGTGGAAATAATGGAATCAAATGGATGCTTTAGCTAAAAGTTGTGATGAGTCAAAGTTGAGAAAAAGATGCTGACTTTTTGATCTTAGAAAAATTCTAAGTTTTTCTCAAAAAATGTCCTATAATGTTTTGACTCCAAACAAGATATTTCTTCAAAATTGAGCTTTCATAATTTATTCTAGATTGAAGTGGACTCCTTAAAGAGTATTTTTAAACTTGTTTCACTCAAAAACTCTAAGTATTGAACAAGTTATGATCCTTTGAAATTGGTGAAAATCCATGAGATGACCTATAATCTTTTGCATTCTTAGGGCATCTTTCATCTATTTTCAAGCTTTTTACATCAAAGAAGAGTTGAAGTTCAAATTCTTAAGATCACTGTGGAAAAATAATGGGCTCGAGCAGATAAAAATTTCTCAAGTTATGACTTTTTGAAGTCACATAAGAGAATTTGATGGCCTATCTAGATGACTCGTAACCTTTCTTTATCATTAGGCATCTTCCACATAACATTTTATTGAATTTTTTGAAGTGATTGGTTGATAACTCTTTAAAGAGAAGAGTGTATTTGGAATTATTTAAAAATCTCAAAACATGAGCAAGATATAGCTCTTAGAAGTTCAAAACCCTAGCTCCTAGAGCACCAAAATAACTTGGAAACCCCTTTCAATTTTGATAAACTTTCTTGCACAATTACTCTTTCCATGTGAATAGAAGTTGTTATGGATGATAATAAGAACCCATAGCAACAAAAAACCACATCCACATGTTAAGAATTGAGAGAATTATGCACTTGTGATCAAGAAAATCAAGAACTTATCCAATTAGGTCAAACTTCTTTAATCAACTCTTGCATCTTTTGATATTATTTGACAACTTGA
The DNA here is from genome assembly GCA_948472305.1 of Vicia faba. Classification (NCBI taxonomy): domain Eukaryota; kingdom Viridiplantae; phylum Streptophyta; class Magnoliopsida; order Fabales; family Fabaceae; genus Vicia; species Vicia faba. The sequence goes on along the minus strand of OX451740.1, from coordinate 1,282,286,153 downwards.
GGCATGATCAATCATAGTATAACTTGTCATGATATTACTTCAAAGTATCTTCAATGATGAAGCTTGAATCTCAATCAAATTTTGTTGGTGAAGGCATGGAAATAAACTCATGAACCTATGAATAAACTTGATGAAATGTTTTGTGTTCTCACCTATAATATCATTAATTAGAGAAAACATTCATGTATTTATTAGTTAAAAGTTAATCAACACAAAACATAGATGAGCATAATATATAAATCAAGGTTCTTGGTGATTCCCCATAAGCAAACCTAGAGATAGCGAGAGGAACCAAACCCTAGTGTGATTTTGTTGTGATTGAGTTGATATGAGATGATAGAGGAATCTTAGGGGCAAATATTGGGGTACAACACTAGGTACGTGTGTAATACTCACAACATAAAAATGTTCCCACAATTGATTGACCATTGAGAAATACAAGAACAAATGCTCTTTGATGCATTTGTATTCTTGAGTGATTTGCTTAATCACTAACTCTCCATCTCCTTTGATTTCAACCCTTTTGCGCCTAAGTATTTCAACAATTTAAGCCATGTGATCAATGCTTCATACTCTGCTTCGTTGTTAGAGAATTTTCCAACTACCCTACATTTGAATTTTGTCGGTACTCCTTTTGGAGATATAATCAAGACTCCGACATGAGTTCCAATTTTATGGCTTGAACTATTGAAATAAAATTATCAAGGGTCAATGTCTACCATGTTCATTGCTGGTTCTATTATGGCATGATTAACTATAAAGTTTGCCATAATTTGGCCTTTCATGGCTTTCAAAGGCATGTAAAATAATAATAACTCAATTAAGACTAGTGCCTACTTTCCAATTCGACTATGCAAGATTAGTTTGGACAACATATGTTTAATGACATTACAGTGAGACGAGACATAAACATCAACTGGTTTAACATATTGTTTAAGTTTAACACATGATAAATACAAACATATTTATAATTTCTTTATCATGTTATACCTAGTTTTAGCATCTATCAATACACGACTAAGGTAATAAATATGTATTTCGACTCCCTTATCATCCTTTTAGGATAACATGCTCCCAATTGTTAAATCGGATGCAGCTATGTACAATCTCATGTTCTTATTTCTGCTAGGTGGTAATAAAACATGAGGCCTTGTTAGATATTCTTTGATTGTGTTGAAGGCCTCTTGTTGTTCTTTTTCCCAGTGAAAGTTACTATCCTTCTTGATCTTTAATAATGGCGAAAAAACATTCATTTTGCCACTTAGATTTGAGATAAATTTTCTCAAGAATTTAATTTTCCCCAACAAAGACTGCAACTGTTTCTTTGTCGAAGGAGGCTTGAGATCCAAAATTGCCTTTGTTTTGCTTTGGTTGATCTTGATGCCTTTTTTGTGTACTACAAATCCTAAAAAATCTCCTGCATGCACATAGAAAGCACATTTTAGTGGATTCAGTTTCAATCCATATTTCCTCATTCTTTCAAAGGATCGTCGAAGGTGGTCCAGATGACCATTCTCAGATGAGGATTTTATCACAATATCATCAATATATATATTTGCATGAAATGTTCTATAAAATCATGAAACATGGAATTCATTTCCCTTTGATAGCTAGATCTATAAGTTTTCAAACCAAACGACATTACCACCCACTCATATTTACTAACGCCCTTGGGCATTTATAGGCTATTTCGGGCACATCTTCATCTGCTATAAAAATCTAGTTATACCCAGAATATTCGTCGATCATGCTAAGATATTCAAACCCTACAGCTGAATTGACTAACATTTCTGCAACAGGAATTGAATATTCATCTTTGGGGTAGTGTTATTCAAATCCCTAAAGTCTATATAAACTCTAAGATTTCCATTTTTCTTAATAACAGGAACAATATTAGCTAACCAATCGACGTACTTTGCAGTTCTGATGAACTTACTCTTGAGCAACCTCTCAATCTATTTTTTTATCTTCAAAGTTATTTTATGGGAGAATCTCCTAGGATGTTGCTTCACTGGCCTTTTTCCTGGATGAATAGGTAGTCGATGTTCCACGACCGTTCGAGTTAAACCTGACATCTGCCTGTAGTCCCAGGCGGAGAAATCTCTATACTCATTGAGTAATTTGATCAACTTAACTTTCATTTTTGGCTCAACTTTAGTGCTAATGTACGTTGGTCTCTTTGTTGCACCGTCTCTCAGGTCAACTTCCTCTAACGTATCTTGTGCTTGCATCTTCAGTACTAGATTTAGTGGATCCTTTTCAAACCCCAGAGGTTCAGTGTCGTATATACAATCTAACCTCCTGATTTTCGAAGCTGTTGTTTGGCCCAGTTGGCCATCTTGATTTTTTGTTTTGGCTTCGATAACCATATTTTTCAACTTCTCAGCTTCTAAATCCAATTTTCTTTTGTTTTCAGCTACATAAGCCAAAATCCGATCCAAACTTTCCGACTCACTAGTCATCATGTTCGACTACAGACCACCCTGTAGGTGGAATCAACTCCCTAGGCATTTCTTCCTCTTCAGAATCCCATGTAAAGCCATGGCAAGGATCCAAACTTAAAAAACAATATGTGTTTTCATTGGGAGCGTGATTCTCATCATCACAAGGCAATACATTTGATAAATGTTGGTCGAAATACTTCTTTCCACCTTTCACATCATCGACTTTGTAATAGCTCTGATCAGCTTCTATGTTCTCTACTACTCCGTATTTTCTCCAAATGGAAATTCTTTAGTGCAAAGTCGATGGGACTGCGCCTATTCCATGAATCCATTCACGTCCGAGTAATAAATGAAAGTTGGCTTTGGAATTTATAAACATAAATAATGTTGATCTGGTTGTTGTTCCAACAACCAATTTTATTTGGGTGACACCCAGTGTGCTACTGGTTTTTCCTTCATAGTTTGATAACACCATCTTGTAAGGTCGAAGCTCCGACCCACACTTCCCCATTTTCTTAAATAGAGCATGTGGCATCAAATTTATGGCTTCCCCACCATCGACAAATACCTTGTTCACTGACATGCCATTCACCTTCGCCTTTATGAATAAAGGCTGGAGATGATGTAGCATCCTTCGGATTGGCTTTTCAAATATAGCCTTCTGTTCTTCTACCACACCACTATTCACCATATAGTAGCGTAGAGTTTTCTCATCAGCCGCTTCGTCGAAGGTAAAGTCATCTACATTTTCTGATACCTCTGACACCCTATCGTATTCAGCAGGCAAAATCGACACAATTCCATAATTAATGATGAAGTCCTCACCATAATCATAGTCATCATCCACCATGTCATCCTCTGGCGAAGTATCATAGTCAAGTTCTTTCTCCTCTTTGCCTTCGGATGTGAGAGTATACTCAGGCACAATAGTATATTCCATATTTTATGTTGCCACCAATTCTGTATTTCCTAAAGGAGCCACCCTCATAACCATTCTTTGATTTGCTATGGCTTTTTCTTTTTCAACCAGCTTCAACTTGGGATAGTACACCTTTGGAATTGGGAACTCTATTGGCTTTGTGGCTTCCACTGGTAGTATATCTTCGACACAGATCTTGTCCTCGACTGGCCTCACCAGAGATGTCAAAGCTTCCCTTGCTGCCTTTTTGTTCCTCTAATAATTCCTCTAATGAGTCTTTGTCATTGGGTTTTTCCCTTATAGTTGAGGGAAACTTGGTAACCCTTCGACTTAACTTTCCTCTCTTGGGCCTCAGCTTCATGCACAATCACTTTCCACTTTGGCCTCTTGCCCCTCTTTTGGCTCAATGATTCCACCCTTTTTTCTTATGGAATATCCGTTGGAGGGAAGAAGGTTTTTGGATGAGACTGTTGGAACAATTTTCTATACTCCTTGTTGCGTCGAGGATTTTCTTGCTTGTCGAAAACAAACCCTGGGACTGGAGGCTTATCTTGTTTAAGAGCCTCTTTTTTGATAGCTTCATACTTCTCAAATTCTTCTTCATCAAACACAATGTTGCATCTTGGGCATAATTTTACCTTCGACCCTTTCACTCCGCATTTCTCTTGGAAATCAGCTAAGCTTTCTTCAGGCTGAGGGTACACTGCCTATAATCCCTCTTCCATCTTTAGTTTGTAACTTTCATTGGTTCCAACCATCATAACTTATATGTCACCAATCATTATAACCTCTCCGTCGAGGCCCTTAGTAGCTTTGACCATCATGCAATCTAGAGGCTCTGAGTATAAAGCCTCTTCAACTTTCAAAGGATAAGTGTCGACTTGTATCTTTGGTTTTTTGCCAAACTAGATCCTACCATATTTAAATGCTTTCTGCACCAAATCCCTAAAAAGAACACATTGAGAATTTTTATGACCAAGAAAATTATGAAATTTACAGAATCCCCTCTTTTATTTTGTTCAAGTGGGGGATTCTTTAGGCCTTGAGGGACCACAATTTGACCATCAGCTACTAACAAATCAAATATTTCATCACATTTGGTTATGTTGAAAGTATAAGTCTTAGTAATGGCATTTCCATTCTTTTCAATTTCTACGGGGTTCTTCTCGTTCGAAGGTTTCAACAATTTACAAGCATAGGAGGGTCCAGGATGGAGTTCAACCATGTTAACATGTGTTTCCTCCCCTGACTCATTTTCATCAGAAGAACATTTGTCAGTTGCCACATAAGCAACTTTCCCTTTTTTGTGATACTTGTTTCACTTGGTTTTTTCATCTTCAAACATTCGATTAGTCGAACTTTGATAGCCAATTGAGCCATATATTTCAAAGATTTGGTGTCCAGAAATTTCTTCCTAATGGAATACTCTAATCCATTTGCAACTATTTCAACCAACTCATGTTCAGGGACTCGTGTAAAACACCGTGATTTTAGAAGTAAAAACCTGTTAAGGTAATGTTCTATCGACTCAGTGCTCTTTCGCTTGACACTGGACAATTCTGTTAGGCTTATCTTGGACAGCCCCATGTGGAAATGTTCATGGAACAACTTTTCTAACTGGGTCCATGTTTGGACCGACTATGGGGAAAGCGTTGTAAACCAAGTGAACACATGCTTCGCGAGGGAATTGGGAAAATATTTCATCCTCAAATCCATATTCACTACTAAATTTCCCTATTCAATTTGATATCTTGCAACATGTTCGACATTGGACTCTTCAACGTCCCCTGCAAACTTAGTGAACTTTGGGAGTTTCCAATCCCTTGGTAACTCCGTTCGTAACACGAAATCTGGCAAAGGATAAACATATGTGGTTCTCTGACAGCCAATATTTATCCCATTCCTAACCATTATTCATTTGACAATGGCCTCTAGGATTTGTTCCTCAACCACTTTTTCATGTCGAACCTGCGTGACCAATTGGTCGGGATTATGGTTTCGATTTGCTACTACTACTGAGGGTTGTTGTGCTACCCTAAGTATGGGGTTGACACATGGAGGTGTTAGTGGATATTATTCGACCTCTTCATTGAAAACTTCCTGATACTGCACGGGTACCTCACATGGCCAGGGTGCAACTTGTCGAACTGGCGCTCTGGGAGCACCAAGAAAATCTCCCATGCGATTCATCTGAGCTGCTAACATCTGATAACTCTGCACCAAATTTTCAACTAACGGTCTTAATATTAGACTCATCTATTGAGTGATCATATTGACAATTTCATGGTTACTTTAATCCCTCTGTTTCCTCATGACAACGACAATACTTGGAGTAAAAGTAGGCATAATTTGGTTGGCATAACCCAAACCGTTCGAATTCCCAAACTAGCTTTCCGTTAGCCCTAGAGGGAGATATGATGAAAATACAGAATTTTCTCCAAATATTGGGCCATCATTGTTATGGGCATTCCATACTCATGTATATTTATGGAAAAACTAGGCACATACTGCCCAGGAGTTGGAACCACACTATCATGTGTTTCTCTTGTAAAACGAGGCACATAAGGCCTAACAGTTGTGACCATCATTAGTCTTGAAGTTATTAGTTATGTTGTGGTAACTATATTTGGCGTTGTCCAAGATATGACCACCAGACTGGAACCTACACTCACCGTTGCACTGGTATTTTCTCCCAGATTCTGATTTCTTTCAAGAGTTCTAGGATCTTCCATTTTTCTACCACTTCTTAATTTCATGCACAAAACAAGAAGACTTAAACACAAGTGTGTCCCACCGGGTGTGCCAATTTGTTTCTCTGTGAAACAATCGCTAGCCTCTTATTAAAGGTTACTTGCAGGATCGATTACAATAATCTTAGACTTGGTGTTTAAAGTGCTTTTGGGTTGAATAAAGGGGTAGAATGGCAAAGGGTAAATATAATTGCGATGTAAATAAATCAAAGACTGTAAATTTCTAAGAATTTAAATATGGAAGCATTCATAAATTGTTAAGTTTGAACTTGTTTCTCTCTTAGATGCGGGTACTTTGAGTGTATTGCTATTAAATATGAAGAAATGCGACCTCTAACACAAATACAAAAATTTGCTTAAATAAACATCCTAAATATGTAACTGTCGACGGTTACCAGCCCATGTTTAGGATTCGTGGGGATTGTTTGAGTATTCCCATGCTCTTGTTGGCTCTACACCAGGGATAATTATTCCCGCCAATACGCATGTTCTCTTTAGCTTCTTCGACCTTTGTTTCTATCGACGGCTTCCCAATGATCTACATGCCTTTGTCGACTAGATCATTTGATCGACATCCTCTCCCTGCTCGACACATTTTGTTTCTTTTCCACTAATCTATGCCTCTTTAGCCAAACAAATCCCTATAGCTTTATGTTTAATCCCTTAGTCGAAAATTTCTTGTCAACAAATGTATTTGACTGTAATGGAAAATTCTATGGGTTGCGTACTCGGTCAACATTACAAAAGATGGGTAGGAAAGAGCATGCTATTTACTACCTGAGCAAGAAATTCATTAATTGTGAGTCGAGGTACACATTGCTGGAAAAGACTTGTTGTGCACTCGCGTGGGCAGCAAAGCATCTCAGACAGTATATGCTGACTCACACTACTCTCTTGATATCCAAAATGGATCCGATCAAGTACATCTTTGAAAAGCCAGCTCTCACGGGAAGAGTAGCCCGTTGGAAGATGATTTTAACTAAATATGACATCCAGTATACTACCCAGTGAGCTATCAAAGGTAGTGTATTGGGGGATTATCTTGCTCACCAGCCTATGGATGATGATTATCAACCAATGAAGTTTGAGTTTCCAGATGAAGACATCATGTACATATTGTAAGAACAAGATTTGGTTCTGCAATATTATCTATGAGTTTTTATGATAATAAATGAGTATGATTGTATGAACAATTTTGTTGTACTAATGTTTGTTATTGTTGAGTACTTAACAAACAGGTTCTGCTTATGGTGGATGGCATGGCCAAGACATTATAAGAGAACTAATTCTGCTTCTATGCTACACAAGTTCTGTTAAACAATAGCAAGACACTCCAGAAGGCTCTGAAGTGTTAGCTTTGATGTTGTTCTAGGGAAACAATCAGAAGATATAAAGACAAAAGTTGTAACTAAAGTCTAGATACTAAAGACTCAAGTTTCTACTTACGTCCAAATACTAAAGACTCAAGCTTCTAAAGACAACGTGTTCCAAAGAAACAAAGTTAGAAGATCTAAAGACAAAGTTTCTATTAAAGTCCATATGCTAAAAACTTGTGTTTCTAATAACAAGGTTATAAAGATAAGGGTTCTGAAGACCAAGTGTTGAAGACTCTAAAGACAGAAGTTCTAAAGATTCTAAAGACTTGAAGTTCTAAAGACCCAAGCTTCCAAGAAAAGGTTCTCACAACCAAGTGCTGAAGACTCTAAAGACGCAAGTATGGTGACTCTGAAGACTTAAAGTTCTGATGACCTGATGTTATGTTCTCGCTTCTAAACTTATGCTCGCAGAAGCTTTTGAAGTACAAAAGGAAATAAGATAACGTTAACGTGGTACAAATAGTACATGGTACAATCAACATTTCATTCCACTACAATGAAAGGATGGACGCGTCACACTATCTTGTCCCCCACGTTACTGTTCAAGCTGCTAATGTTTTTGGAAATTCCAAGAGTATCCCTTAACGAATACATTATTTTAATGGCTATATAAAGGATTGAAGACTAAGAAAGCAAGCTTCCAATTAACTGAATATTCACATGCAAATGTTGTTCATTTCTCTCACATTCTTAAGTCACTGTTTATAAAATATTTTACATACTCATCTTTTTAGAAGCAATTCTCTTGTAAACAAAACTTGTATTCAAATAATTGTCTGATATTCCATAAAGGACCGGGTAGGTCTGTAGCCTTAATAAGTATAGAGCTTGCAAGTTTTAGAGGTTGTTAGTCACTTGCAGATAGCTTGTTCACTGTAATAATCAGGTTGATTATTAATTGATATTCCTTAAGGGACCGGGTAGGTCTGAATCCTTAAGAAGTCTAGGGCTTGTGAGTCTTAGAGGTTGTTAGTCACTTGCGGATAGCTTGTGCAAATTGTAATCAGTTTGGTTATAGTGAATTCAATCCTCGGTTGAGTGAGGCAAAATCACCTTGGCTGGTGGACTAGACTAGCTTGATAATTTTTAAGTGAACTAGTATAAACATACATTGTTCTTTACTTCCTGTTCTTACTTATTGTTACTATCAAGAGTGAAGTTAAACGCATTTTAACTTAAAGGGGAATATTTTTAAAAGAATAATTTTGTTTTAACAACCCAATTTAAACCCCCCTCTCTTGTGTTTTTCACACTTTCACATATGGGATTGTAATATTCTCGGTCCAGAGGAAGGACCCAACCAGGATCGCGATGGACGATGGTGTTCGATGGTGCCTTAAATGCATTGGGTAATGGTGTTGGTGTTCTTATTACTTCTCCTGATGGTTTCCAAGCTCCTTTTACTGTCAGAATTTGTTTTGATTGTACCAATAACATGGCTGAGTATGAAGCTTGTATTTTAGGGCTAAAATCTGCTATTGATTTAAGAATTGAGATCTTAGAAGTATATGGGAATTCTTCTCTAGTAATCAGTCAGATTAACAGAGAGTGGGAGACTCGTCACCCTAATTTGATTATGTATCGAGAGAATGTTATAAAGTTAATCCCTTACTTTGATGAAACCACCTTCAAGCACATCCAAAGGGAAAATAATAACTTGGCGGACGCCTTGTATACTCTATCATCCATGTTTAAAGTTAGATGGCTAAATGAGGCCCCCATTATTACCATCTTGAGGTTGGATGAACCAGCATTCTGTTATGAGATAGAAGAAGAAGTTGATGAGAAACCTCGGTTTTATGATATCAAAAGGCATCTTGAAACGCAAGAATACCCAAAGGATGCATCTGTCACAGATAATAAGACTCTACGAAAGTAATCAACTAAGTTTTTTCCTCAATGGCGGGGTTTTCTACAAAAGGAACTATGACTCTGTTTTGCTCAGATGCATTGATAGACACAAAGCAAATAAGACCATAGAAGAAAGACATGAAGGTTCCTTCGGGAAACATTCTAGTGGGCAAACTATGGCCAAGAAAACCTTGAGAGTGGGTTATTATTGGTCTATGATGGAAAATGACTGCTACAATAATTCCATAATTTGTTATAAGTGTCAAATTTATGCCGAAAAAATGCATGTGTCGCTCAGTCCACTGAATGTTTTGACTCCTCCTTGGCCCTTTGCAATGTGGGGCTTTGATATGATTGGACAGATTAAAATGAATGCTTCCAACGAATATCTTTTTATCCTGGTTTCCATTGATTACTTCACTAAATGTGTCAAATTTTCATCGTATGCCAATGTCACCAAACAAGTGGTCGCTCGTTTCATCAAGCATAATATAATTTTTAGTTATGGGATTCCCGAGAAGATTATTAATGATAACGGGTCGAATCTCAACAATAAGATGCGGAAAGAGCTGTGTGAAAATTTCAAGATAAAGCATCATAATTCTTTTCCATATCGTCTAAATATGAATAGTTCTGTTGAGGTGACAAATAAGAACATTAAGAAGATTGTGCGGAAAATGGTTATGACCTATAAAGATTTGCGTGATATGTTTCCTTTCTATTTACATAGTAATCGTACTTCGGTGCATACTTCAACTGCGGTAACCCCATTCTCCCTTGTATACGGTATGGAACCAGTCTTTCCAGTGGAAGTGGAAATTCCTTCTTTAAGGATTATGACAGACGTACATCTTGATGAAGCTGAATGGGTTCATAATAGACTTGATCAGTTAAATCTCATTGATGAGAAAAAAATTGGTAGCTAATTGTCATGGGTCGTTGTCCCAGAGGAGGATGAAGAAAGCTTTTGACAAGAAAGTGCATCCTTGGAATTTCCAAGTTGGTGACCTTGTGCTGAAAAGGATCTGTCCGCCCAACAATACAAATTCTCGGGGAAAATGGGCTCCGAATTATGAAGGACCATATGTTGTAAATAAATTCTTCTTTGGAGGAGACATGATGCTTGCAACTATGGACAGAGAGGATTTCCCTCACCCTGTCAATGCAAACATAGTTAAAAAATACTTCGCATGAAATGACCCGCTAAGCCGACGTGCTTAGAACAAAAAGGGCATCCCGAAGAACCATAAAAATAAAAATTTTCTGGGAAAAATTAGGGACAAAAAAGAAGAAAATGATGAAAAATAATTGTGTACACCCGCTAAGTTGAAAATCTGAAAAAGGCGACTTAGGCAAAAAAAGGGTATCCCGATGGATTGAACACCTGAAAGTGAAATCCAAGCAAAAGTTATGGATTTAAAGCGAATAACTATGGTATGCGTTTCATATGTAACACCATTCTCATCACAGTGGTTAAATTGGATAGATAAGGAATCAGTCTAATCAACTTTATCAGAAAGTAATATATTAAGGAGCTTTGAGGTTATAAGAGTCATAACAGAGCCAGAACTCGATTGAAATCCTCCTTCACATTGTTATCTATGTATCTCATTTTTATGTTTTGTATGAAATTACCTCTTTTTAGGAATTATTGATTGATGTAAATGCCTATTTACATGACAATCAATCAATACAAATTCTCTTTTATCCAAAAGTTACATTTTTTACTTTTACTGTTTTGTTTGCAAAAAGTCCAATATTTTTGATAAACTTTTGCTTCTAAAAATAATTGAGGCTACACAAATCATGATATAAACAATTGAAATTAATTAAGATTTCAGGTGAATGGGCGATGGCTAAAAGTTGCCACTTCCTACTTGGGACATGTTGTGATTTTGTTTTGCAGGTACCTTATGTCCACTTGCAACGAGAAGGTACAAGCAAGAAAGTGGAAATTAATGTTTTCAATGGAAATGATGTTTCCTAAAAGAGTTCATTCCCCCAGAAAAAGTTACGTTGCTGTTTAACAAAGGCTTGTCTGCTAAGAGGTTTCTCTTCAGAGATCTTTCCCCAGAGGAGTATATCTTATTGGGTTTGGTACAACCGATTATCCCCAAGTGTGGTTCTCTATCTCCCCAATGAAGTTTTCATCTTTATCCACAAAGAGGTTTGATACCGTTGATAATCTACCAAGTGAAGTTTATATCCTCAATGAAGTTTGTATCTACTTCCCCAGTGTGGTTTGCATCCATCTCCCTAGTGTGGTTTTTATTTATCTCCCCAGTGTGGCGCACATCTTTCTCCCCAACATGGTATGCCTCTCTTAAAAATTCTTGTAAGAATTACCAGCAATAGATTATTGTCTTATTCCCATGAATCCGTTTGCTTTTCCCCAATGGAGCATGTTTCTCTCCCCAGTGAGATTATTCAGTGATGGATGTCTTACAAGTTTGACGTCCCTAGTGTTGTGAATACTGATGTGAGTAATAAGAAATCTCTTATCCCCTAGTGATAGAAGAGATTATATTATCTCTAGTGGAGTTTGAACTTCGAGAGTTTATGGTTTGAGATTCATATTCTCCCCAAGTAAAGATTCGTACCCTATCGAGGTATGTATGGGACTGTTTTTCTCTAGTGGAGTCTGCAATTGATGCTCTCTTCCCAATGATGTTGTTCAAGAAGTCATCTTTGTTCTCCCTAGTAAAGTTATGTTTGGTTGAAAGCCTTCCGAGGTTTGCTTCCCCAATATAGCTCGCACTTGTGAGAGTTCTCTTAAGAATTCTCTTTTTCCTCAGGTGATGGAAGGTGTTGCATCATCCCTAACAGAAAGTCATCTTGAAGGAGTTCTCGCTCGAGAAGTTCTCCTCTCCAAATGAAGATTCATTCCCCAACGGAGTTTGTTGTCGAGTTTATTTTGTTCAAGAATCCTCGTTATCCCCAGTAAAATTCACTTACATCAAGAACTTTACGAAAGACGATCTTTTCCCCCCCAGCGAAGTGTTCCTCATTTTCAAAAGGAAGATAATGGATATTTTCCTCAGGAAGTTAAGAGTTGTTCGAAGACAAGATGATTTCTTTTGTTTGGATTGAAATTTATTTTTGTAGTTCTCCTTCCCAAAGTCTACTTGTCAGCGACATCCCTCCTCAGAGTCGGCGTGTTTGAGTTGCAATCTTGCATCGCAGTTTGTACCCAATGGTTGGTTCAGATTGTTATCCCTTGTTGAAGACCGATATCCCAAGGATGATTTCTTAGATATTACAGGTTTCCTCAGTAGTTCATTTTTTATATTTCCATTCTCCAATAATCATCTAAATATGCATCATTACATTACATCTACCTAATGTACAACATTTCCATTATGTGGAGCATTACATCGTTAAAAAATTCAAACATGCATTGAAGCATAAGCTATTTTTTGTTGCTTACCAAAAGTAGTCGGTGTTATATACTCAATGATAAGTAACCCTCACAGTATATCACCAAGGTTATCCTATCATATTTCCTCGATGAAGTCTGTTATGATTTCTATCCTCATGTTTGTTGTGCCATCTCTTTCCCCAAAGAATCATTGGAAATCCTTGTTAAAGTACCCTCCTCGGTCGATCTCTTTCTTCTGTGTAATTTCGCTTTCTCTTAGTGTCCTATTAAAGTTCATATCTGTATCTACAGTAAGTTTGCTTTTGATCAACGTTCTTTCCCCACGTGTCTATCTTCGGTTAGTATTCCTTGTTAGAGTCCCATAACATTTGGTGTCTCTTTAAAGTCTAGTTGGTCTACTGGCAGCCTTGGTTGGGCATGTGCATCCTTCCTTGTTAGAGTCCCATAGTATTTGGTGTTCCTTTAAAGTCCATTTGGTCTGATGGAAACCTTGGTTGTGCATGTGTGTCCTTCCTTGTTAGAGTCCCATAGTATTTGGCGTCTCTTAAAAGTCCAGTTGGTCTACTGGAAGCCTTAGTTGGGCATATGCGTCCTTCCTTATTAGAATCCCATAGTATTTGGCGTCTCTTCAAAGTCTAGTTGGTATACTAGAAGATTTGGTTGGGCATGTGAGTCATTCCTTATCAGAGTCCCATGGTATTTGGTGTCTCTTCAAAGTCCAATTGGTCTACTGGTAGCCTTGGTTGGGCATGTGCGTCCTTCCTTGTTAGAGTCCCACAATATTTGGTGTCTCTTCAAACAGTTGGTGTACTGACAATCTTTGGTTGGACTGGTGCGTCCTTCCTTGTTAGAGTCTTCTTTGGTTGGTCTTATTCTTATATGTGTCCAATATTCTTATCGGGCTTGTATTCCCGATATCTTTGTTAAAGTCTACTTTGGTCGGTCTCTTTCTTATATATTTCCAATATTCTTACAAGACATGTATTTTTGATATCTTTGTTAGAGTCTACTTTGGCCAGTCTCTTTCTTGTATGTGTCAAATATTCTTACCGGACATGTATTTACGTGGTCCCTCGTATGTCTAACCTTGGCCAGGTGTACGTCTCTAAAACTCTACCCCCAGGTAACAAAAAAAAAAGAAAATACAGAAAAACTATCTTCTAATTGAGATCTAGAGAATTTTGATAATAACTCTTCTGATTTGATTCAGATTCTTATGTATATGTGTCTTCTGATACATTTACCATTGTGATACGGTGGGAGAACTGACTTGAGGTTTTGCGTTTGAGTTCGCAATTGTGCGGTTTAGCAAGAGTCGCCACCGACTTTTTATTTTATCCAAAGGAAAGGTCAAAAAGCACAGGAAATACCTTTGAGATGTTTTCTTGGGTTCGGGGGATAGATTATGAAAAGGGAAGGTGCAAGCACCCTTTTCGTCCATGGTATTCCATGGGCTCTTAGTTACTTGTTTAGATCACTTGCTTTTGCTTTTCAATTGTTTAAAATGGTGCTTTGTGTGTGTGGTTTTGAAAATGCTTTGAAAAAGAGGCCATCATTGTGGTAACCTTTATAATGATTCTTGTTTGAATATATACAAAGGTGTTTGTCTTTTTGAAAAGATATTTCAATGTTTGAAAGTTTGTTTTTGGGAAATGTTTTTGAATTGTGTTATGAAGTGTGTTTGAAAATAGCAAGGGTGTTTTGCAAGCTTTTGATCAAGTAACTAAGAGTTGTCTACCCTATTTTACTCAAAGATTTTTCCTATATTTTTTTAACCCTTTTGACATTGTTATTTCACCATTGCATTTGGTGAACAACCTTGTGTTAGGATGTTAAACGGGACAGGCGCGGGTCATCGCATACAATCATTGAAAGCAACTTGTGAGACGCTCTAGCAATTTTGTAAGGGACGAGATCGTTTTATCGAAGGCAACATCAAGGGTCATCGAGGGGCTACGATCTTTGTTTATCGAAGGGGCATTTTCTAGAGTGTCTCATATTCGAGGGACATGATTGCATTTCTGAGGCAATAAGCGAGGTTACCCTAGAGGTGCACGTGTGAATTGTGTTTGTCATTTTCATGCATTTAAATCTTATATTAGGTCATCTAGCGATTGATTTTTAGATTTTCGCATACAAACCCTAATCTCTAGTCATGGCATATTTGAAAGCATAAAGTGCGAGAATTAAAAGTCTAAGCTATTACAAAAGTATCCGAGGATGGGGGTACAATTATTTACAAATGGGGATGAATCTCACAAGGATGACAATGTCCAAATATTACAACCAAATCGAATCGTCGCAATTCAATATAAAATTATAACAAATGAAGAAATCAATAATATTATGAGATGCATGTATTTATTTACAAATAAACAAATAAGAATCTATTCTAAAAATAAAGATTAAAAACTATTATTATTTTTTGTATGTGTTTTATTAATTATGTAAATAAAAAGTTTAAAGGAAGAAAATTTTATTAATCAAAATTCTATTATTCACATATTTTTAAAGAAAACAAAATTAATTAAATAAAATTTCTATTATTCTTGTATTTTATTAATGTGTGTGAAAAGAAAAAAAATGATTTAAAACAAATGAGAAAAATCAAATTATTAGATATTATTAGTATTATTACTAACTAAAAAAACAAAATGAATTAATAGAAAAAAAGTTAGCATTTGTTATTAAAAAAGAAGAAATGGGCTATGGGTTTATGCTGATTAGGCCCAAAACAAACATAAAAACAAATGGACAGTGCAAAGGGAGGGGGGTTAGCCAACAATTCAAATGGGCTCATGGATAATGGCGCTACTGAAGAGCAGAATGGGTTCTTCGAACCACCTACAGAGGCGATGAAAAATCACCTCAAGCCTTTATTTATAAGGGCTAAACTCGAAGAAACCACAGTAAATAAAATCTTGGTAGATTGTGGGGCAACCATCAACATCATCCCTCACTTTATGCTAAGAAAAATAGGCAAAAGTGATGAGAACATCAAGCCTCACAACATGGTCCTGTCGAATTATGAAGGCGGCATAGGGACCACTATGGGTGTGATCCAACTGGACATAAAAGTGGGATCTATCCTTCGACCAACTATGTTTATGGTCATATCGGCCAAACCTAACTATAATCTTTTGTTGGGCCGTGAATGGATTCATGGTGTTGGAGCTGTACCATCATCAATGCACCAGAGGTTGCTGCTATGGCGTCCTGATGGAATGGTCAAAAACATAGAAGCGGACCAAAGCTATTACCTGGGTGAAGTAAATCACCTAGAGCTGGCAGACTTCGACAAGAACCTGGCTCACATTGGGCCATGCCCAACACCTGACTTCGACTTGGCGCCAGCGCCAAATACTTTTTGTTCCCTATACCTGCACCCTGAGCATGGTTTTCAGTGGGACAGAGAAGACTTGTCCCACATTGACTTTAGTAGGTTAACTGATATCCAACCAACTGGTTGGGGAAGTGAATTCAGTGACAATGACTGAGTCACAATCATTGCAGCGAATTTCGGCTTACGTAGCCGAAACAAAGATGATAACGGCTCTCGAAGCCGAAGTAAAATATATGGTCGCACAGGCCAATGATCAACAGTTATCTTCTGTAGGTCCTGGAAAGGACTTCGATCCTGAACCTCCTGATATCATGCCAGAAGGGATGCAGGAACAAAGGCTCGACGCCATCTATGACGATGAGCCTTTGGGATTCGAAAAGGACCCCTTAGCGAATAACATCAAGATGCTAGCGCAGGATCCTTTAGAAGAAATCAACTTGGGCGAAGGGTTAGAGAAAAAGCCAACTTACATTAGCGCAAAAATTGACCCAGATCTCAGGTTGGAAGTAATCCAATTGTTAAAAGAGTTCAAGGACTGTTTTGCATGGGATTACGACGAGATGCCTGGTCTCGACAGAGGATTGGTGGAACTTCAGTTGCCAATCAAACCTGGGAAGAAGCCAATCAAGCAAAGTCCAAGACGTTTCGCTCCAGAAATACTGTCGAAGATCAAAATGAAAGTCGAAAGACTGCTGAAGTGCAAATTCATACGCGTTACGAGGTATGTCGAATGGATTGCAAACATTGTGCCAGTAATTAAGAAAAATGGTACATTGAGGGTGTGCATAGATTTCAAAGATTTGAATGCTGCTACACCCAAAGATGAATATCCTATGCCTGTGGCGGAAATGCTAGTCGATTCTGCCGCTGGCTACGAGTACCTGAGTATGCTCGATGGTTATTCAGGATATAATCAAATATTCATTGCTGAAGAAGATGTGTCGAAAACAGCCTTTCGATGCCCTGGGGCTTTAGGCACTTACGAATGGGTAGTGATGCCTTTTGGCCTAAAGAATGCTGGGGCAACATATCAGCGAGCAATGAATTCTATCTTCCATGATTTTATTAACACTTTTATGCAAGTATATATTGATGACATTGTTATAAAATCTGTTTCCAGGAAGAACCACATAGACCACCTTCGACAATCATTCGAAAGAATGAGAGAACATGGTCTGAAGATGAACCCTTTGAAGTGTGCATTCTGTGTCAATGCTGGAGATTTCTTGGGCTTCGTTGTCCACAAGAAAGGAATCGAAATCAACCAGAACAAGACGAAGGCAATTCTGGAAGCGAAAGCGCCATCGAACAAAAAGGAATTGCAATCTCTGTTAGGCAAGATAAATTTCTTAAGGAGATTCATATCTAACCTAAGTGGGAAAGCTCAAGCCTTTTCACCCTTACTTCGATTGAACAAAGAGGGATTCGAATGGGGGAAAGAGCAACAAGAAGCCTTCGACAAAATCAAAGGGTACCTTACAAAGCCACCTATTTTGGTGCCTCCTTGTAGAAACAGGAGTATGAGATTGTACATAGCTGCATCCGACAAAACTTTGGGAAGCATGTTAGCCCAAGAAGATGAAAATGGAGTCGAAAGACCCATTTACTATCTTAGTAGAGTTTTGAACGATGCAGAAACTAGATATAGCGAAGTTGAAAAATTGTGTTTATGTCTGTATTTCTCTTGTACAAAGCTCAAACAATATATAAAACCAGTTGATGTGTATGTTTCGTCTCATTTTGATGTTTTCAAGTACATGTTGTCGAAACCCATCTTGCACAGTCGAATTGGCAAGTGGGCACTAGCATTAACTGAATACTCTTTGACCTTTATGCCTCTTAAGGCAATGAAAGGACAAGTGGTGGCAGACTTTATAGTCGATCACTCAATTCAAGTTGAGAGTATTAATTATGTGGAGATAGAGCCTTGGAAATTCTACTTCGATGGTTCTAGCCATAAAGATGGAAGAGGAGTAGGAGTCTTGATTATTTCTCCAGAAAAAATTCCAACAACATTCAAGTACAAGATATGAGGTTCTTGTTCGAACAATGAGGCTGAGTATGAAGCTCTAATTACTGGCCTTGAGATATTGTTAAAATTGAGTGCAACTCGAGTCGAAATAATGGGAGACTCAGAGTTAGTCATTAAGCAAGTCACAAAAGAGTATAAATGCATAGGAGAAAATCTCATTATGTACTTTGTGATAGCAAATCGTTTGTTGAAAAAATTTGAAATGGTCAACATTCGACACATACCCAGATTGGAAAATCAAATAGCCAAAGATTTGGCACAAATTGCATCTGGGTACAAAATTTCAAAAACGAGATTACAAAGAGCAATCGAAGTTCGAGAAAAGATAAAAGCAACTTGTTTGTCACCAACAGACTTGGAATCGACAAGACTAGGGTATGCTGATCAGAGTAACTTCGAAATTTCGTTCATAGACAATTTGTCAGAGCAAGATTGGAGGAAACCCATTGTGGATTATCTTCAAAATCCAGTAGCTTCGATAGAACGAAAAACAAAATATAGGGCGTTAAGTTACGTACTCATGGGTAACGAGTTATTTAAAAAGACGCCTGAAGGGGTATTGCTAAAGTGCTTAAGTGAAACTGAAGCATACATAGCCCTTTCGACTACGCACGCTGGAGCATGTGGGGCTCACCAAGTAGGCCATAAGATGAAATGGTTGTTGTTTCGACAAGGACTATACTGGCCTACCATGTTGAAATATTGTATCGAGTTCGCCAAGGGTTGTCAAGAATGTCAAGTCCATACAGGCATCCAGCATGTACCAGCAAGCGAACTTCACTCGATAGTGAAACCTTGGCCCTTTAGAGGATGGGCGTTGGACCTTATTGGAGAGATTCGACCAGCATCATCAAAGATCCAGAAGTATATATTGGTAGGCATTGATTATTTTACTAAGTGGATCGAAGCTATCCCTTTAGTCAATGTAGACCAAGAAAATGTCATTGAATTTATTCAAAAGAACATTATCTTTAGATTTGGAATCCCTGAAACTATAACTACTGATCAAGGATCAGTTTTCAACGGTCGAAAGATGCAGGAATTCGCTCAGGAAACAGGCTTTAAACTCCTAACATCAACGCCTTATTATGTACAGGCAAACGGTCAAGTCGAAGCAGCAAACAAAGTAGTGATTGGCTTGATAAAAAAGCATGTTGGGAAGAAGCCAAAAAATTGGTATAAGACGTTAGACCAGATTTTGTGGGCCTGTCGAACGTCCCCAAAAGAAGCCATAGGTACAACACCATATAGGCTAACTTTTGGTCATGACGCAGTGTTGCCAGCAGAAATTTTCTTCAATCTGCAAGGGTTCAGAGACACCATGATATCCCCTCTGAAGTTTATTGGGATATGATGTTAGACGAACTAGTAGATTTAGACGAAGAAAGATTGCGCGCTCTCGACCTACTAAGGCTTCAGAAGAAAAGAGTAGAAGACTCTTACAATAAAAAAGTGAAACCTAAGGCATTCTCGCCTAGAGAATTAGTTTGGAAGGTGATTCTTCCCATGGATCGAAGGGATCGAAGCATGGAAAAATGGTCACCCAAATGGGAAGGACCATTCAGAATTATCCAAACCTTTTTTGGTGGAGCTTATGAAGTCGAAGAGTTAGGTGAAGATAAAATACTCTTGAGAGTAAATGGCAAATATTTGAAAAAGTATAAACCTATGCTCCAAGAGATCAAAATAAATAGCAAGCAATGACTAAATTAACCATAAATAAGCCAAAATGGAAAATTTCATAAATTAGCCAAAATGGCAATATTGTCAAATACACATTACAATACATGGTTAAAGGGTTGAGTCAATCAGAAGGGGATGGAATCTTTGAGTCGAAGGTACTTTGCCTGCTACAACTCCAGTCTTTTGTTGCACAAGGCATTCGCCTGGGCAAGCTTGGCAATTTGGTCGTCGAAGGCTTGAGCTTTCTCAGCAAACTCTAGGCCTTGTGTGATTTCAGCTTGACTCTCGGTGTCTGAAACAGTCGAGAGAAGCTCCTCCTTGCGCTTAGTATTGGCATTCATCTTTGCCTCCAGCTCTTCGATTTGCGCCTTTATGGAAGCATTGTCTCGATCTATGGCATCAATTTCTTCTTGCTTAGATGCCTTTTGCTTCGACAACTCTGCAATTCGAGAAGTCGTCTCTGCTACAGCAGTCCATGCAGAAGAGCTTTTGCCATATAACGCTTCGAGCTGGCTGTTGAAGCCCCTCTGTCGCTGATAGTCTGCTGAGACTTGATCAATAATGGAGTATAACTCCATGATAAAGCTCGAAACCTCCGGAGTCACAGCTAGCAAGTCAACTGCATTCAAAACATCTCCCAAACACGACGGAGCAGTAGGGTCCCCCTCCAAAGCTTTCATCAAATCTTTCTTGAAGAACTGGGCCTTGACCTTCGTCAAAGCCTCATCGAGAGGAGAAGTCTCAGTGGACTTCCCCGATTGAGTAGAAGCCTCCTGACTAATATCAGATGAACTTCCCTTGCTCTCGATAATGGCATTCAGATAGCCAATGGGATCAGTTTGCTTCAAGAGTGCTAAGTCTTCTTTCGACCTATGCTTTGTTGAGGTGGTAACCTTTGCAGCATCGTTGTCTTGGGGTTGAAGCTGTTGAGTAGCATTTGCCTCGACTTGACTCTCTTCGACTTGAACTTCAGCAGTGCCAGCGTCAGCGTAATCCCCTTCATCATGTTGTTCCTCCGACAGATCAACCACTTGAATCTCCTTTGGTTGTTGATCTTCTGTTTGTTGTTCTTCTGTCTCAGCATTGGCTTCATCTGTTTCAGCATTGGCTTCATCGTTCGCCAATTCTTTCTCTTGCGGCCTACTGAGTTCAGCAGAATCTAGTGTTTCAGAAGTCTTTGGCGTTGAGCTTTCAGTGGTTTCCTGGAAAAAAAAGAAGAAGAATCTTCTAGGTTAGAAAGAGACATAATCGAACGCGAGCATCGACACCTGAGTTAAAAAAGGTCAAAGAAATTACCTGCAGAGGAACTTCAGCCCCAGAGTTGGAATTGTCGCTTTCGACGGGTTTATTGAGCAAAACATTTAGTTCCTCCTCCGTTGGCTCTTCAATAATTACTGGAGGTGGCCTGGGTTTTCTCCCAGCAACCTTTATTCTGATTATGGATCGAGTCTCAGGAGAGGGGACATCTTTCTTCAGTTTTCGCCTTTTGAGAGGAGCAGGGGGAGAGTCGTCTTCTTCGTCACTCCCAGATTCGACCGTCAGTGCAGGTCATTTCTTGGGTGAAGGTGCCTGAAAACCAATTGGAGTTCGATTTAGAAGCTACATCGAAAGTCAGAATGTTAAAACCAGAAGAAAATAATAAAAGTCTGGTTACCGGTGCTGAAGGCTTTTTCGAAGGACCTTCCCCCTGATGGCTTATTGTAGTTTTCACCGGTGCTATAGTTTTCGCCGGTGGTGGAGGTTTTGTCAAGGGACCTCCTCCCTGATGGCCTTCTGTAGCTTTCTTGGCTGCAGTCTTTCGAACAACTGAAAGAAGACAAGTTGTAATTAACAGGCTACCAGTCGAAATGGAAAGACAAAATAATTTAAAGGAGTGAACTTACATTTCTTTATTTTGTCCAGGACTAGAACAAAAGACTTCTGAAGTTCGTCCACAAAGTCCTTCTCGTCGAAGAACTCTTCAGCGTAGTAACTCTTCCACCAGTCTTCGAAGGATGGTGAGCAGAGAAAGTTAAGCTGATAATCGAACAGTGAAAGGACTGTTCGACCAGCATACCTGCCGATATGCTTGGTGGCAGCATCTTCAGTATAGTCGTTGCAAAAATATAACATGGATTTCTCCCTAGGAAAAATAGGAGAAGGAAGTGTTTGAATGATACCAAACTGGCGAGAGACCAAGTTTGGTTGATACGCGATCAAGCTCAAGTTAGTCTTGGAGCTCTTGAAGCGCAGGGGCATTATTCTAGGTGTGAGAAATGCTTCCCACATTATTGTATGTTCTTTGACCTGAGGGTCACCTGACGACTTAGGATGGGGCCTCGTGAACCATTCTGGACCAACCTTTTGTCGAGCAAAGGGAGCCATGGTCGAAACAAATTCTTTTCTTCTTGCAAACATCAAGACGAAGTTTGCAAAAGTTTGTTGAAGCTCCAGCCCATCTTCAGTCGGGGTCAGTAGAGCCAATCTGGTGCCTTCGATGCGCCTATTTGCTATCTCCGGAGCTTGCTCATTTATTTGAGTCTTCTGAGGTAAGAAAGACTCGAAAGTGGCATTGAGCCACAGCTGAAGTAGCCAAAAAGGTCCTGTAAGCAGCAGACTGGCTCTATTCTCGATGATCTTCAACAGAGTCGCTCCGCTGCTAATCGACTCGTACAAATTCGCCAAGATTAATTCTGCCAAACAAATATTTTGGCCATGGTGGAGTTGGGTGGCGAGGGTGACCATCTTCTTTGTCACCTGTAAAGATTTTGTGCAGAAAACAAAGCGTGACAGCCATAGGGCTAGAAACGCGATATGCTCTACATCCGACACAGTGGCTGTCGACCTATCATGGTAATGGTTGATATAGGTGGTGTAGGTGGGTTTCGTGGCTGAGAATCCAATCTGATCCTCCGACATTTCCTCTGGGTCGAAATAATCCCCAGTGGGTCGAAGGTCAGTGATGGCGGCCACGTCGAAAAGCGTGGGCGTTAGCATTCCACAAGGAAGGTGGAAAGTGAAATGAGTGTAATCCCAGAAAAGCAGGGAGGCTATCAGCATCTCAGGGGAGTAGTTGAGACCCGTCTTCGACAGCATAACCAGGTCGAATATCCCCAGGTCCTTCCAGATCGAAGCCTGGCTTTTTTCCATTTTTTCCAGCCAAGCACTGTAGTCAGGAGTGAGGCTAGGGCTAGACCTGAAAGCCCTAACACCCCTATTGAAGAAGCGAAGATCAATTTTCTCCTTAGCGGGATCTTCGTTATCCTCTGCATCTTTTTTAGAGCATCCAACAGGTTTGAGCTTTTCAAGCACTGGAAAGAAGCTTTTGATCTTCATGGCTTCAGCGATGCATGGGGTTAGCGGGCCAGCCATGGCGAAGATTTGGTTGGAGTATCCAACCGGAATCATGAGTTGGTGTGAATAGGCTTCACGTTCAGCAGTTTTTAGGGGTTCAGGAACCCTTCGTTGGCCTGTAGGAGTAACTATGGGGACAGTGGAGAAGATCTTGGGTTTAGCATTTCTGGAAGGGATGTTAGAACTAGGAGCGGTAGAGGAACCTGAGGCCATTGTTGATGTTAAGGTTGAAGATGAAGTGAAGAACAAGGTGTTTGCAAAGTTTGCAGAGATTTTGTGTTCAAGGAAGTTTGAAGGCAGGATAGCGTGAAAAAGTCCCACAATGGGTACTTGGCGCTATTTATAGTGGTTGGGAAATCCCTAAATTCGAGGCCATTTAATGTTGCAGAAGATAGTGGGACACGTGGCGTCCCCCTGTTGACATAGCCGTTCTGCAGAAATTAAAGGGTGCAGCGTGCGCCCTCGTTTTTGGGAAATTGTCATCATGACAATTTGTGAAAAGACATTGGGCACGCTGCACGCCGTACTGAGGTGACGTCTTAGGTACGGATGAAATGATGGCTTTTTCTTGGGATTGTCAGTGGTTGGTAGAAGACAAAAAGTGCACAGTTTAATTTGTGGCTAAGAATGAAAAGACAGGTGTCGAATGGAATTCCAAAGAATGCCTTTTTCTTTTCAGAGTCGAAATAAGGCATTCTTGGGGGGCAATTTGTTGGCTCCTAAATTCGACACCCTTGTTTTTATTAATATCAGCCATTAAAGCTGAAGGATGATTTCGACCAGCTGGGTCTGTCGAAATGCTCATCAGAAGATGGCAATGTACTTAGAGAATTTCTTCCAAGGGAGAATTTGGTTGCCTTCGACGTCGAAGGTGTTTCTCGTCGAAGATGCTTCTCGACGAAGGTGTTCGATTGTTCAGAGTGGAACGGTTTGAGATTCAAACGTTTGGAGGGAAAACGGTTCCCAGCGGTTACCAAGTGCAACGTGCTAAGATCTGGAGCGTCGAACGCTGTGAACGTGCCAAGTGGAGTCATCTCGAAGCAGTGTAACTGCCCGACGGTTACTTGGGATATGTTAGTATAAATATAAGTAGTTCACGTAGTTTTTCGCGTGTGTTCACAATTATATACAAGTTACTCATATAAATTCGAGTACTCAGCATGAGAGAAAGAATTGTTGAGAATGTATGTGTGAAACACCACTTTATTAATCAAAGTCATTTATTTTTCAGAAACTTTACTTGCTTTCTCCTTTACTTTTCCAGTCGAAGCCTTTCATTTCAAGCCTTTCTTTATTTTATCAAGTTCTCTTCTTCATGCAATTTACATTCTTCATGCAATTTACATAAAGCTTCTTTATTTTCTCGTCATTTAACCATTACCAAACTTAGTCAAAACCCCAAAATCAACCATGTCTTAGGATCAATCTGATCGATCCTGCGAGTCACCAAATAAGTAACCTTTTGGAAGATCAGCGGTTGTTTACCAATTCCCACGGTAAACAGCTTGTTCACAATTTAGCCAAGCAGTTTGGCAAGGCAGTTTTGCTAGGCAGTTTGGCAAGCTTGCACAGGCTGTGCAATTTGAAGTTGCAGTTTGGCAATGGGTTTGGAATTGGTTAACAAGCTTGTATTTGTTTTTGTTCTGTTTGCAGTTTTGCTGCAGGTTGATTGTTTTTTAGTTTGCAGTTTGGAACTGCAGTTTGGGTGGTTTGTTTATGGAACTGTTACATGTTTTTGTAACTTGGTGATGTTGCTGGTTTTTGTAACTTGGTTATTGATTGTTATGCATGTTTATTCTGTTTGTGGTTTTTGTTACAGTTTAGTATTAACTGGTTTTTTGAGAGGGCAGGTTTGGACTTCTAAGTCTTTAGGCTTGGCTCAATGTTCTCTCCCCCTTTCAAACTGTCATTTGATAGTCTTATATCTTTTTCTTGTTTATCACCTGTGACAGCCCCCCTTGCCAAATTGTACACTTCAAAAGGTGATATCCTTCTCTCTTTCTCTCTCCATGAAACAAGCATTTTTGCTTTTTTTATTATATTCTGAAAAGTTTGCCTTTGTCTGGAAAATGATGATAGCTGTGACAAGTCTTTTACTTGTCAATTGGTTTACCTCCTGCTGTTTACTTTTGCCTGCTGCATTTTTCTGCTTTCATGCTCCATTGCTATATTTGTACAGTTTGCATCCACTTTGTTTTGTAACTCAGTTTGGGAAATTTGTTTTGTAGTTCAGTTTGGGACCTTGCTTGCTGTTTGTTACAACAGGTTCTTTGTTTGTGCTGCTTGTACATTTGTTTATGCTTTGACAGTTTGACGCCTGTTTCATTTGTAACTTTGTAACTCAGTTTGGTTCAATGTTTGCCTTAGTTTGCTGCAATGTTTTGGTTGAGTTGCAATGGTATAGTTTGTCTTATGTTTGACAATTTTGGCGCATGTTGCATTTGAAACTCAACTTGCTTTGTATGCTTGCATTTTTCAATTTGTATTTTTAATTTTCTCTTTGTGAACCAAGAAGAGCAATCTTCTTGTGATTTGCAAAGAGAAAAATAAAACATGATGAAAAATAAGCATTCTGATTCCAGACGGCAAATTTTAATGATGATTTTTTTTCTTTCTTTTTCATTTGAAAATTCTTTTCAATTAACTGTACTAATTTTCTTTTCCTTTGTCTTTTTCATGTGAGCATCAATTGGATGATAGAGGAAGCAGAGGAAGCAAGAGACCTTGAGCATGGGAGCAATGGCAGCTTAGGAGGCTTAGGCTTAGATTATATAGATTTTCCATTAATTGTAACATTTATTTTTTCAAATACTATAAGTTGTAAAACATACAGTATTCAAATAATAAATTATTTTTGTCACAATATTTGGAATGAAGGAAAAATCTTTTCCCAGTAAAACTCTTATACTGTCAATAATTTGCAACTCTCTCTCTGCATCTTCACTTAACCCTTTATGATTCTGAGATAAAAATAATTGAAATTTCATTCCAATATTTTTAATACAGATAACTTAAATTCCAAGTAATCCCAAGAACTTTGCAATCTCATAACCTTGCATCAGTATTTTAAACACAATACGCATTGTATAATAAATAAGCAAGCATTCTATTAACCGACAAACATTTCATTCTGTTTACAAGAAGATGTCTTGATATTCCAAATAATAGTTTCAGCTCCTATTTCTTATCCCAGATAATCAGGCCTTGAGAACAATCAGTTAACCTTTCAGCAAACTTGAAAAAGTGTGAAAACAATGTAACAGTAAACTGAATTTCTGAGGATTCAATTTCTTCTGAGAGATGCGAGAGAAACCCTGATTCTTGATTTACTGCCAAAGAAAAGTCTGTTTGATCGATTCCTGAGCCAATCTTAAAAATCAGAGAAAACCCTAGGGTTGTGATTTCTTGTGAAAAAGGGAGGGCAAATTTTGGGGTACAACAACAACCCCTGTTCAATCTTCTTGAATTTGAAGAGTTAGATTGGCAAGTTTATCATTCTCGACTCGAAGGTAAAAGATGATTGGACACTAGAGTGCCCATAAATTTGCACTCGTCAAAGCATAGTTAAGGGAATGGGCTTAAAGATGCCATTTGGAGATGTGACAGAACCTTGTCGGAGATGGGCTTAAAAGATGCCATCCAAGAATGTTTATTGAACTGTATGTTGTAGGTGAAAGGATGAGTATCAGAAAGGTATCCATGTCTGGAACGTCTCTGAGCTAGGGGTTTGAATAAGCAATAGATTAACATCCGTGTTTGGTGCATCTGTAAACTATTTTCATGAGCTGAATCTGAACAAGCGATAGATTAGCATCCATGTTTGGAAGCATCCGTAAACTATTTTCAGAAATCCTTGAAGTTGAGTAAGCAATAGATTAACATCCATGTTTGGTGCATCCGTAAATTGTTTTCAAAAGTTGAATCTGAACAAGCGATAGATTAACATCCATGTTGGGAAGCATCCGTAAACTGTTCTCATGATTCTGGAGTTGAACAAGCAATAGATTAACATCCGTGTTTGGAGTATCCATAAACTGTTTTCAAAAGTTGAATCTGAACAAGCGATAGATTAACATCCATGTTGGGAAGCATCCGTAAACTGTTTTCAAAATTCTTGATTTGAAGTTGGCTAATCTTATCCTGAAAAGGGTAAAATATTAGCTGAAACACAAAGTTATGTTGCATGAAATGTATGATGCAATATATGTGTTTTATCAATGTTTATGATACATGAATGCAATGTATGTGCATGTAACCTGATAAGCTGTCTTGCTGAGGAAGATAAATTCTGGATAGCTGGAGATAATAAAATCTTTGACCGCTGTCAGGGAAGATAAATACTGGACCACTGTTGAAGAGTATGTGTGTCTTCAAGTTTTTTTTGACAACCTCTGTGGGGAGAAACTATACTGCTGGGGAAATTAGGAGTTTGGGTTGTATGCCAATCTACTGGGGATTCCTGTTTTGTTGTTTGAGGAGAACTCCATTGGGGAATATCTGAAAACTCTATGGGGAAATGAGAATGAGCATCTTCATTCTGTTAGGGGAATTTGTGCTGAGGAGTCAAGAACGAGAATCTTCGATCTGCAGGGGATTAAAAATTTTATGGGGAATAGCCATACTGCTAGAGAGTAAGCTCAGGACCCTGGGAAAAGCTTATTCCTATTTGGAAGAAGTTCAGGAGCTTAGGTTGTATGCCACTTTGAGAATGAGAATCTTCATTCTGTCAGGAATATCAGGAGCTTGGTTTATGCCAATCTACTGGGGAAGCAAGAATGAGAATCTTGATTTTGTTGGGGATATCAGGGACAACTGAATGGTTTCCGCTGGGGATTGGTAGCTCAAAGTTTTCCCTCCGCTGGGGGTCTTAGTGACGTGCTGATTTGATTGGCGATTTCATTGGGAAAAAGTTTAAAAATAACTTTATGATGAATTATCTGGTTCAAAAGTGACTCTTCGGGAGAAAGGGAGGAAACTGGATGGTCTTCACTGGTGTTCATAGGTCAAAGGTTTGACTCCGTTTGGGGAAGAAAGTTTCATTCTTACTGAGGGTTTGTAGTTCAAAGTTTTGCTCCGCTATGGATTGGGAATTTGAACACTCAACTATGATGGGGATCCTTGAAACTTAACTCCTTTGGGGATATGCTTTTCAAAGCTATAGTTCCGCCTAGGATCTGGATGATGTATTGTAGGGGATTTCTCCTGGAATAGCCTAAAGACACTTTCCTACACTTCCATCCTATTAGTAATTATTCTTTCTCATTTCGTTTTGTTTGTAAGCAGTAATTATATTCAAATGCATATGCTCATTTAATAAATCATTGGACGTTTTCAAATAAAACACAAGTGTAAAAAAGAAAGAAAAGGCAAACAGTTTTCTGTACTTTGAAGTAACTTTGTATTAACTTTGTGTAAGTATTTTGTACAAAGGAGACAGACATCCTAGTAAGAGAATGTTGTCATAAAGTTGAGAAAAATTTATATAAAGAAAGTTGGCTATGTGTAACAATTCTATGGGGTTCCCATTCTGCTATAGCCTTCGCAACTCTGAGTATCTTGTCTATTCGTTGCTTTGTTCGCAGATGATTGGATTGATCAGAAGCTTGGAGCTTGTCCGCGAAGGGATTGTCCTTAAAGTGATTCGATGAGACATAGTCATATGCTTTAATTCCCTAACTTTTGCCTGGATCGCCCTTTCAGGTTTTCGATCCACCGGGAAACCCTTTTTTGCCCAAGTCGTCCTTTCTGGTTTTCAACTTGCCGGGTGTACAGATTTTTTTGTTTATCCCTAATTTTTGCCCGAACCGCCCTTTCGGGTTTTCGATTCGCCGGGATGCCCATTTTTGCCCAAGTCGCCCTTTCGGGTTTTCAACTTGTCGGGTCGTTTATGCGTAGTATCTTTTGACTATGTCTGCGTTCGCAGGGTGTGGCAGATCATCACCGTCCGTGGTGGTTAGAATCATAGCCCCACCAGAAAAGATGTTTTTGATCACAAATGCCCCTTCGTAGGTAGGAGTCCACTTGCCCCTGGGATCACTTTACGGCAAGATGATCCGCTTGATTACAAGATCCCCGACTTGATATACTTGTCTCTTGACTTTCTTGTTGAAGGCCTTGATCATACGTTTTTGATACGTCTTGCCATGACAAACAGCAGTAAGTCGCTTCTCGTCAATCAAGTTAAGTTGATCAAGTCGGGTCTGGATCCAATCGTCTTCACTCAAACCAGCGTCCTTCATGATTCTCAGGGAAGTAATCTGAACTTATATAGGTAAAACAACTTCCATGCCGTATACCAAAGAAAAGGGTGTTGCCCCAGTTAATGTTCGCGCCGTGGTGCAGTATCCGTGTAGAGCAAACGGTAACATCTCATGCCAGTCCTTGTAGGTGACTGTCATCTTTTGAATGATCTTATTGATATTTTTGTTCGCAGCTTCGACAACACCGTTCATCTTTGGCCTATAGGGAGATGAATTGTGATGTTGAATCTTGAACTGCTCGCACAGAGCGGTGATCATAGTGTTGTTCAGGTTTGTACCGTTATCCGTAATGATTCATTCAGGAATACCGTACCGGCAAATGAGGTTCTCCTTGATGAAGCGGGCAACCACATTCTTTGTAACAGAGGCGAAGGAAGCTGCTTCGACCCATTTGGTAAAGTAATCAATAGCCACCAAAATGAAGCGGTGTCCATTGGATATTGTAGGCTTGATCTTTCCAATCATGTCGATACCCCACATCGCGAATGGCCAAGGAGCTGTTAGAACATTGAGAGGTACCGGAGGAATATGCACTTTGTCTGCATAGACTTGGCATTTGTGACAAGTGCAGGCGTATTGATGACAATCATATTCCATGGTAGACCAGTAGTAGCCTGCCCTTAGGATCTTCTTAGCCATCGTATGTCCGCTCAAGTGGGTTCCAAATGTGCCACTACGCAGTTCAGTCATGATCTGCTAAGCTTCAACCTTGTCCACACAATGAAGCAGAACACAATCATGGTTGCGCTTGTATAGGATACCATTGCTCAGGAAGAACTTGGCAGTAAATCTCCTTAAGAACTTTCTGTCATTGACTGAAGCTCCTTCAGGGTATTCTTGAGTCTCGAGATACCTTTTGATTTCATGAAACCAGGGTTGTTCCACTACTTCTTAGGTATTAATCTCATGACAATGTGCAGGTTCATCCATCCGTTCGATGGTGATTTGGGGAGCCTCATTATCCTAGTTAAGTTTAAACATGGAAGACATTGTAGCTAGAGCATCTGCTAGCTGATTTTCTTCTCGCGGGAAGTGCTCGAAGGTAATCTGCTCGAAATGAAGTAACAATGTCAGGACATGTTCTTTGTACGGGATGAGGTTATGATGTTTAGTGTCCCACTCTCCTTTGATTTGATTGATAACCAAAGATGAGTCCCCAAACACAACCAAAGATTTGATTCCTAAGTCAATCGCGGCCTTGAGACCAAAGATACAAGCTTCATACTCGGCCATGTTGTTGGTGCAGCTGAAGCAGAGTCTAGCGGTGAAAGGTGTATGGCAACCTTCTGGAGAGATAAGTACTGCTCCGATACCATTGCCAAGTGAATTTGAAGCACCATCAAAGTACAGGGTCCATCGGGATCCTTGTTCAGGTTTGTCATACGGTCCGTTACCTTTAATTTTGTCCAATGTCATAATGTTCTCGTCGGGAAAGTCGAATTTCATGGATTGGTAATCTTCGACAGCTTGATGAGCTAGATGGTCAGCTAGTACACTCCCTTTTATAGATTTTTGGGTTGTGTACTGGATATCATACTCAGTCAGGATCATTTTCCATCTAGCGATTCTTCCAGATAAAGCTGGCTTTTCGAAGATGTACTTGATCAGATCCATTCTAGAAATCAGCAGAGTGGTATGTGTCAACATATATTGCCTTAGCCGGCGAGCAGCCCATACCAAAGCGCAGCAAGTTTTCTCAAGCAATGAGTATCGAGTCTCACAGTCGGTAAACTTTTTGCTAAGGTAATAAATGGCATGCTCTTTTCGGCCAGACTCGTCATGTTGGCCCAATATGCACCCCATTGTGTTATCCAAAACATTCAGATACATGATTAGCGGCCTTCCTTCGACGGGTGGCATCAAGATAGGAGGTTCTAGCAAATACTCCTTGATTTTATCAAAAGCAACTTGACAGTCATCCTTCCATTTAACCACCTGATCTTTCTTCAACAACTTAAAGATTGGTTCACAGGTAGATGTTAGGTGAGAAATGAACCTCGCAATATAGTTTAGGCTTCCTAAGAAACCTCTGACCTCCTTTTTAGTGCGGGGGGCAGGCATTTCTCGTATAGCTTCGACTTTAGCGGGATCAACCTTAATGCCTTTGTTGCTGATGATGAATCCCAAGATTTTACCAGACCTGACTCTGAAAGTGCACTTGCTAGGATTCAGTCTGAGCTTATACTCCTTCAATATGACAAACAACTTTTGCAGATGGTCGAGGTGTTCTTCTTCTGTTTGTGAATGAGCTATCATGTTGTCTACGTAGACTTTGATCTCATGATGTATCATGTCATGAAACAAAGCTATCATGGCGCGCTGATAGGTTGCCCCAGCATTCTTCAGTCCGAATGACATTACTTTATAGTAGAAGGTACCCCACTGTGTAACAAAAGTAGTCTTCTCCATGTCTTCGGGGGCCACTTTGATCTGGTTGTACCCTGAAAATCCATCCATGAAAGAAAATACCTTATGTTGAGCTGTGTTGTCGACCAAAATGTCAATGTGCGGTAGTGGAAAGTCATCTTTAGGGCTAGCCCTGTTTAAGTCTCGGTAATCCATGCACATTCTTACTTTGCCATCTTTCTTAGGCACGGGCACAATGTTAGAGACCCATTGTGGATAGGAAGTAACAGCAAGAAACCCGGCATTGAATTGCTTCATCACTTCGGCTTTGATCTTTTCAGACATATCGGGCCTCATTCGGTGGACTTTTTGTTTTATTGGTGGACAGTCTTCTCTTGTAGGGAGACGGTGAACCACAATATCTGTATCCAGTCCTGGCATATCTTCATAGGACCAGGCGAAGATCTCAACATATTCATTCAACAGTTGAACTAAGCTCTCTTTGACATTTGGCTTTAGGTTGGAACCCATTTTGACCTCTCTCCTGTCTTTGACAGTACCCAAGTTGATAGTCTCTAACAGTTCTTCATGGGGAAGAATAACCCTCTCTTCCTGTTGTATAAGTCTAGCTAACTCTCCAGGCACTTCACAGTCTTCATCACCTTCATATTCGGCATGATTGACAAGATCTTCAGAGTCACTGAAGGCCATAGCAGAATTGTTACCCATGGAATCCGGAGTGGATGGGTACCTGCATTTTGTGAGTGTGGGTGTGTGTAAGGGATAGCCACCTTTAAACAAAATAAAATGTAAAAAGAAGGAAAATGAACACAAAAGTTTATAGATGAAAACGTCAATGATTCATTAAAAATGGCATATGATAATGAAGAAATCAAGCCTTTACAAATGGACCTATATGCCTCGGGTAAGGCACAAGGCAAAAAGAGTGTACGAGTTGTTTAATAATTATTACAGACCAATTGAAAATGTTCAAAAGATAAATTACTGATTGATGAAAGTAATGGGAACGAAGTCTTTCGCCTCCCAGTTGTTCAGTCCTCCTTCAATGGTTGGAAATATCCAGTCTTCAAAATTACTCTCGTCTTCAACATCTTCCAAAGCATGAACTCCGTGATGGGTGATCTTTAATGGTGGTCCTCCAGCCTGGGAGGGACGCACAGCTTTCTGACTAGCAGCAGTGAAACCCAATCCGAACTTATCTGTCTTGAAAGGAAAATCTGGTAGCTGACCCCACACTGTACTTCCTCCTTCCTCGATCACATCTTTCACATCTTTAAGGGATGACATCCGGGACACAGGCTTTGTAACTGCATGAACATAAGTTATTGTCTTGGCCGTCGCAACTTCAGGAGAAACCTCTTCAAAGTGTTGGAAAGGTGTTTCTATGAATTCACCATCTAACTCCACATAGCGGAAAGAGTTAAGGTGGCTTATCATATACTCCTCCTCACCATGAACTGTTATGATCTTACCCTGGACTGGGTACTTGAGCATCTGGTGTAGGGAAGAAGTGACTGCCCCAACGTTGTGGATCCATGGCCTTCCCAACAAGCATGAATATGAAGGACGAATGTCCATCACATAAAATGTAGAGTTGAAAATTTATGTTCCCACCTTGATTGGGATGTCCACTTCT
The DNA here is from genome assembly GCA_948472305.1 of Vicia faba. Classification (NCBI taxonomy): domain Eukaryota; kingdom Viridiplantae; phylum Streptophyta; class Magnoliopsida; order Fabales; family Fabaceae; genus Vicia; species Vicia faba. The sequence goes on along the minus strand of OX451740.1, from coordinate 1,282,252,780 downwards.
CTGTGAACCATCCGCTTAGATCCGTCGAAAGATCTAACAATGATATTACTGGGCTTTATGGTCAAACCCTCACAGTCCAATCTGTCTAATGCTTTCTTTGGTAGGACATTCAAATACGACCCGATATCAACCAGAACGTGAGCAAGTGTGGTCCCTCTGCATTCTACCGAAACATGCAGTGCATCATTATGCTTTCTTCCCTTGGATGTTAGGTCTGTATCATAGAATCCAAGACCATTGTCGGCGGTTAGGCTGGCTACACACTCTTGAAACTGATCCGCAGAAGTTTCTTGAGGCACGTGCACCATCTTTAGGAATTTGATCAAGGCTTTGGCATGAGCATCGGAACAGAGAAATAGGGCCAGCATGGAGATTTTTGAAGGGGTTTGCCCCAGTTGTTCTACGACATCATAGTCGCTCTTCTTGATTATCTTTAAGATTTCCTCCATTTCCTTTTGGGTGGTCTCGGGGATAACCAAAGTCTGATCCCTCGTCCTGATGGGCTCTTCTTGGATCCCCTTACCTTTATCAGTCGTAACAGGAGAGGGTACAACTTCGGGAGTAACAATTTCTTCAATCACTGGACTTCGCATAGATGTCTTGACTGGCACACGATCACTTGAGGGTCCGAAGAATGCCCTTGGAGGAGCAATCTCTGGAGAGAAGATTCTTCCACTACGAGTTATCTTACTCGTCCCCGCAATATTTCCTACATTAGGAGTTTCTTCATCGGAACCTTCTTCGACTGATTCGATCTGCTTAACACCGTGGTAGAAGATCTCTCCTCTGTAATTCCACGGTATAGTCTTGTTGGACTTATATGGGATAGGCCCCAGCATGGTAATCTTCAGCGGTACAAACTTCGGATCGGGTGTAATCTTAACAGGCCTTTTGCAGGTCTTGGAAAGATTGTCGGAAATGGTGATTATAGCAACATCATTGATTGGGGTAACAGGAGTGATAAGAGTAACATGAGTTTTCTGAAAGAGGATGTCTTGATTATCCATCCGGCGTTGGATGCCTGACTTCAATAGCTGATAGTCGGATTGCAAGGTCGAACAAAGGTAACAATCTTTTTCACAGCCTGGGAAGATCCCGGCTTTCAACAGATTCATCTTGATCATTGGAAACAGAGTCATTAAGTTATCAACAGCAGCAACATACAAATCCTCTTCAATAGCATGGACATTATGACCATGCTTGGGCATTGGGGCAGAAATCACATTCGGCTTTTCAGGCGCATCGAATTCTACCTCCTTGGCATCTATTAAATCTTGGATCTTATTTTTGAGGGCCCAACAGTTGTTGGTGTCGTGCCCTATGCTATCTAAATGATAAGCACATTTTGCGTTGGGATGATAATGTGGAGAAGTGGTATTTGTATTCTTCGGTGCCTCTCCCAAATTAGCAAGGTTTAATTTCAGGAGATGTGGAAGGATATGAGCAGGTGTCATGTTTATCGGGGTATATTGTCGTTGTGGCCTTTCTACCCTTTGCTGATAGGTTATGGGTTGATCATTCCTCGGTTGACTATTTCTAGGCTGATCTGATGTGGACTTCTGAATTAATACGGCCCCCACGGTTGGCCGGCGTTCCTCTCTTTCTCGATTTCTCTGGGTGTAAACAGCAGAACTTTCCTTCTTGGCTGAGAAGGTCTTCTTGATAGCGGCTGAAGCAGATGCATCCTTCTGAATTTTACCACTCTTAATACCAGCTTCGACTCTTTCCCCAGTCAGAATTAATTCAGTGAACCCTACAGATGAGCTCCCTATCAGGTGATTAAAGAATGGACCAGACAGCGTCCCCAAAAACATATCAACAAGCTCCCTTTCAGACAATGGTGGTTGCACCCTTCCAGCCAAATCCCACCACTTCAGGGCATACTCCTTAAATCCTTCATTAGAGACCATGCTCATACTCTGTAGTTGAGTACGAGTAGGCGCTAAATCTGCATTGTATTGATATTGTCAGTAGAAAGCAGCAACCAAGTCCTCCCAGTTATGTACATCAGCCCTCTCAAGCTGGTAGAACCAGTCCAATTGTCTACCCGACAAACTATCTTGAAAAAAGTGGACCCACAGATCCTTATCAGAAGAGTGAGGTTGGATCTTTCTGACATAAGCACGCAGATGCATCTTTGGACAAGACAAATCGTCGTATTTAGTGAACGCAGGCACTTTGAATTTAGGGGGAATGACGATCCCAGCAACCAATCCCAGCTCTTCGAAATCTAGTCCAGGTACCTTTTGTACCTCCATGGCTGCCAACTGCTCTTCCAGATTCTTATACCTGTCGTCCGCAGGAGGGTACTGCTGCTCGGAGTAATCTTCATCCTCTTCAACTTCCTCCTCTTTAACCTCAGACTCGGAAGGTACTACAGCTCCTTTTCCTTTGCCGGTCCCTTCATCAAACGTCGAGGGAATTCCAGGACTCTTCTAGCTTGGTTCTCAAATCTTCTTCCCAGAGTAGCTACCCCAAATCTTTTCTTTTTCTTTTTTCCTCTTTATTTTTCTTTTTCTTTCTCCTTCTCTAACAGTGCTTTAAGGTCCTCTTGACCCTTTGCCAAGGTCATGAGGAGTTGTTGGAATTGCGAATTATGTGCTTGCAGATCTTTGACCGTTTGCTCTATATCCATCTTGATGAAATAAACAACAGAAAGATAAGAAAACCTGGTGTGAAGACCTGTTTATGCATATGATGAATGATATGTTTATTCATGTAATGCATCCAAGGATTCAAAAATTCAAAGTTGTTGCAGACAAAAAGAACACACGTCATATTAGTAAGAAGAAATTTGTCAGTACATAAATGCCCCATGGGCAAAATATTACAAAGCTTCTTAATGTAAAAAGACGTTGCGCATCCTTTTTGGCGCGATGTAAGTGTTAAGTGTCACCTCTTTGTGAAGTCGGCGGGTAAGTTCCAAAACCTTCTTCTCACTGGCATAGAAGTTGGCTTCAAAAGTGTTCCGCTCTTCCTTGAGCTGTATCCAACTCTTTTGCAATTCTTCCAATGATGTTGGCATGTCTGGATGTAGGAGGGTGTACGGAACCTCTCCTTCCATAACAGGCTCTTTGATCATGGGGATAATTTGAGGGTAAGGCATCATAAGACTCTGGGCACGGGTTCGTACCCACTTGAGATAAGGCTCAAGGGGGATGGAATTCTTGTGCCCCATTGTCTTACTATCCACTTTGTTGGGCATCCTCCATGCTCGGATAAACCTTTGTCGAAGTCCTTGAGCATCGTTGTCGAAGTCAAAAACCAAGTCCGGAATCAGCATGTCATGAGGGCCATCCCTTCGGGCATACCCAAATTGCCTCAGAGATAAACAGGGGTTGTAGGTAATGCCTCCCTTAATGCCAAGTAGTGGGACATTATGGAATTCCCCATAACAATCAATAATGATGACATTTTCTCTGGACCGAGAACACCAATGAACATCAGAATGTGTAAGAGTCATCAATCGTTGTGACCATATTAAGCCTTGTTCATTCTTCAAGACTGACTGGGGAAGGTGAGAAATAAACCACCTTGCTAGAAGAGGAGTACAACACATGAGAACACCTCTTTTCCTCATTATTCGTGTGTAAAATGAGTGTAGGATGTCCCCAAGCAATGTAGGCACAGGATTCTGAGATATGAAAATCTTGACAGCATTCACATCTATGAGCTGATCAGGGTTTGGGAACAAGACCAACCGATAGATGAAAAGTGCTACAATCTCCTCAAAATCTTATAGATCTAGAGAATTCCAGCAGTCTTGTGCCTTCTCAAACAGAAACTTTGCCAAGAAACCCTTGACACCACTTCTGGTTTCCCAATGACCTTTAATATCAGATGGTTGCAAGTGTAAGGCTTGAGCAACATCTTCAGGCTATGGATCTCTTTCTGTACCGTTGTAGGGTAGTTGATGGAGAATAGGAATCCTCATAAGTTGAGAAAATTCCTCCAAAGTGGGTACTAGTTAGTAATCGGGAAACGTAAAGCAATGGTGTAGGGGGTTAAAGAACTGGAAGAGAACTTTCACCATGTCTTCTTCAATGTTGGAGTTGACCAAGTTGAGAAGTCTACCATGTCTTTCAGTGAAGGGAGAATTCTTTGGAATCTTGGAAGTAAGCTCCTTGAGTAGAGGAGGGATTCTCACAAGGTTAACCTGAATAGTTTTTCTGCAGAGTGGTTGCATGACCTACAAAACAGGAACAAAGATGAAGATCCAAACCCTTGAAATGGTTAGTGGATGCAAATGATGCTTCATGATGTTTATGATGTATGCACAAGTATATGTACAAGAAAATCACACAATATCCTAGTTTCAGGCTTGCATGGGGTTTCATAGGTAAGTACCCTCTTGAAGTTAGTTGGCTCAACCTGTCCTATAAATAGTAATCGGGTTCTAAGGAGCTCAATATCACCGAATTATTTTCTGTGTTCATTGTTTCAGTTTAGCCACTTTACTGGCGACCGAAATATTCCAAGAAAACAACCCTCAATGAGTTTAGTATCGAGTATCTACCAACTTCGGACTGCACCAAAGTCGGTCATCTCACTACCCCTAAAAAGGCCAAGTTGGTCAAGTAAAGGTTCTAAAAGTCCATTAGTGCTTCATGACATCACTCGGCGGCCCCGTATTCTCTTTGATTAACTCAAAGGCTACCGGTACCCACAAATATGTCGCACTAATATAGATATTGCTTCAACCATGTCGGTATACCCCGCACAGTTTCCATAATATATTGTTATTTACCTATGAATGTTTCCCAAATCCGGGTAGAGTATTTCAAACCCAAACAATAGAACCAAATGTAAAGCAATCAAGGCAAACAAGATAAGAATGCAAAGGTGATCTAAAACCCTAAGGTAACCCCACTTTTAGAAGTGTCCCCAGCAGAGTCGCCAGTTCTATGATACGATGGGAGAACTGACTTGAGGTTTTGCGTTTGTGTTTGCAATTATGCAGTTTAGCAAGAGTCGCCACCGACTTTTTATTTTATCCAAAGGAAAGGTCAAAAAGCACAGGAAAGACCTTTGAGATGTTTTCTTGGTTTCAGAGGTAGATTATGAAAAGGGAAGGTGCAAGCACCATTTTCATCCATGGTTTTCCATGGGCTCTTAGTTACTTGTTTAGATCACTTGCTTTTGCTTTTCAATTGTTTGAAATGGTGCTTTGTGTGTGTGGTTTTGAAAATGCTTTGAAAAAGAGGCCATCTTTGTGGCAACCTTTGTAATGATTCTTGTTTGAATATATACAAAGGTGTTTGTCTTTTTGAAAAGATATTTCAATGTTTGAAAGTTTGTTTTTGGGAAATGTTTTGAATTGTGTTGTGAAGTGTGTTTGAAAATAGCAAGGGTGTTTTGCAAGCTTTTGATCAAGTAACTAAGAGTTGTCTACCCTATTTTACTCAAATATTTTTCCTATATTTGTTTAACCCTTTTTACATTGTTATTTCACCATTGCATTTGGTGAACAACCTTGTGTTAGGATGTTAAACAGGACAGGCGCGGGTCATCGCATACAATCATTGAAAGCAACTTGTGAGACGCTCTAGCAATTTTGTAAGGGACGAGATCGTTTTATCGAAGGCAACATCGAGGGTCATCGAGGGGCTACGATCTTTGTTTATCGAAGGGGCATTTGCTAGAGTGTCTCATATTCGAGGGACATGATTTCATTTCCGAGGCAACAAGCGAGGTTACCCTAGAGGTGCACGTGTGAATTGTGTTTGTCATTTTCATGCATTTAAATCTTATATTAGGTCATCTAGCGATTGGTTTTTAGATTTTCGCATACAAACCCTAATCTCTAGTCATGGCATATTTGAAAGCATAAAGTGCGAGAATTAAAAGTCTAAGCTATTACAAAAGTATCCGGGGATGGGGGTACAATTATTTACAAATGGGGATGAATCTCACAAGGATGACAATGTCCAAATATTACAACCAAATCGAATCGTCGCAATTCAATATAAAATTATAACAAATGAAGAAATCAATAATATTATGAGATGCATGTATTTATTTACAAATAAACAAATAAGAATCTATTCTAAAAAGAAAGATTAAAAACTATTATTATTTTTTGTATGTGTTTTATTAATTATGTATATAAAAAGTTTAAAGGAAGAAAATTTTATTAATCAAAATTCTATTATTCACATATTTTTAAAGAAAACAAAATTAATTAAATAAAATTTCTATTATTCTTGTATTTTATTAATGTGTGTGAAAAGAAAAAAAAATGATTTAAAACAAATGAGAAAAATCAAATTATTAGATATTATTAGTATTATTACTAACTAAAAAAACAAAATGAATTAATAGAAAAAAAGTTAGCATTTGTTATTAAAAAAGAAGAAATGGGCTATGGGTTTATGCTGATTAGGCCCAAAACAAACATAAAAACAAATGGACAGTGCAAAGGGAGGGGGGTTAGCCAACAATTCTAATGGGCTCAAGGAAATGTTTGGGGCGGACAGGCCCAATGTAAAGTTTGTTCACATTTGTTAGGGTTCATCAGAAATTAGGGTTAGTGTGACAAACAGCGGCGCTACTTGCTCATTCTTCCTCTTCATCTCTCTCAGGCCACGATGCTCTAATCTTCTTCCTACCTAAGCTGTCAGAGCGCCCTCATCTCCTCCTCTTCCTAACTTTCAATGGCCTTGGTTGTATTATGGTACAGTTTGTTTCTTGATTAGAGTTTTTTTACAGTTTTCGTTTGTTTATGTGATTTTACAGTTTTGAGCTTATTTATTGTTCATGGCTTATTTGAAGTGAAGAAATGTACCTTGGGGTTTTCTTTAGACAAGAGAGATGGAGGGTGAGACGGTGCTCCTCGGTGGCTAGAGGCACAAGGAGAGGAAATGATGACGCGCTTGCTTTTCTGGTATCTTAGTCTTTGCTATTGTTATTTTCTTTCGTTGATGATGATTATCTGAAACTTGATTGTTATTGGTAGTTTGTTGAGGATGATGTTCTGAAATTGATTTGTTGTTGTTTTTCTGAAAACTTTGTTTCCTCTTTCTTGGATGCTGATGTTGATGATAATGAAATGCTTCTGAAACTTGTTGTTGTTGTTTTTCTGCTTTCATTAATGATGATGATCTGAAACTTGTTGCTTCTTGATTGTTGATGATGAAATGTTTCTGAAACCTGTTTCCTCTGAAACTTCTTTTCCTCTCTTCTTGAATTGTTAATGATGATTGATAATCTGAAACTTTTTGTTACTTGGATTGTTTTTGATGATTCTGAGTTGGTAGGCTTGAAGGTTTTTGGTGATTTTGGTTGTTTTGTGGTAGTTTGATAACATGTTGTAGTTTTCGGTTTGCAGTTTGGAACTGCAGATTTGTTTTGAAGTTTATGGTTTATGCTTGTTCACAATTTGGCCAAGCAGTTTGGCAAGGCAGTTTTTCTAGGCAGTTTGGCAAGCTTGCACAAGATGTGCAATTTGAAGCTGCAGTTTGGCAATGGTTTTAGAATTGGTTAACATGCTTGTATTTGTTTTTGTTCTGTTTGCAGTTTTGCTGCAGGTTGATTGTTTTTTGGTTTGCAGTTTGGAACTGCAGTTTGGGTGGTTTGTTTGTGGAACTGTTACAGGTTTTTGTAACTTGGTGATGTTGCTAGTTTTTGTAACTTGGTTATTGATTGTTATGCAAGTTTAGGCTGTTTGTGGTTTTTGTTACAGTTTAGTTGTAACTAGTTTTTTGAGAGGGAAGGTTTGGACTTCTAAGTCTTTAGGCTTGGCTCAATGTTCTCTCCCCCTTTCAAACTGTCATTTGATAGTCTTATATCTTTTTCTTGTTTGTCACCTGTGACAGCCCCCTTGCCAAACTGTACACTTCAAAAGGTGATATCCTTCTCTCTTTCTCTCTCCATGAAACAAGCATTTTTGCTTTTTTTATTATATTCTGAAAAGTTTGCCTTTGTCTGAAAAATGATGATAGCTGTGACAAGTCTTTTACTTGTCAATTGGTTTACCTCCTGCTGTTTACTTTTGCCTGCTGCATTTTTCTGCTTTCATGTTGCATTGCTACATTTGTACATTTTACATCCAATTTGTTTTGTAACTCAGTTTGGGCAATTTATTTTGTAGCTCAGTTTGGGACCTTGCTTGCTGTTTGTTACAGCAGGTTCTTTGCTTGTGCTGCTTGTACATTTGTTTATGCTTTGACAGTTTGGCGCCTGTTGCATTTGTAACTTTGCAACTCAGTTTGGTTCAATGTTTGCCTTAGTTTGCTGCCATGTTTTGGTTAAGTTGCAATGGTATAGTTTGGCTTATGTTTGACAGTTTTGGCGCCTGTGCATTTGAAACTCAGCTTGCTTTGTATGCTTGCATTTTTCAATTTGTATTTTTAATTTTCTCTTTGTGAACCAAGAAGAGCAATCTTCTTGTGATTTGCAAAGAGAAAAATAAAACATGATGAAAAATAAGCATTTTGATTCCAGATGGCAAATTTTAATGATGACTTTTTTTCTTTCTTTTTCAATTGAAAATTCTTTTCAATTAACTATACTAATTTTCTTTTCCTTTGTCTTTTTCATGTGAGCATCAATTGGATGCTAGAGGAAGCAGAGGAAGCAAGAGACCTTGAGCATGGGAGAAATGGCAGCTTAGGAGGCTTAGGCTTAGATTAGATAGATTTTCCATTAATTGTAACATTTATTTTTTCAAATACTATAAGTTGTAAAACATACAGTATTCAAATAATAAATTATTTTGGTCACAATATTTGGAATGAATGAAAAATCTTTTCCCAGTAAAACTCTTCTACTGTCAATAATTTGTAACTCTCTCTCTGCATCTTCACTTAACCCTTTACGATTCTCAGATAAAAATAATTGAAATTTCATTCCAATATTTTTAATACAGATAACTTAAATTCCAAGTAATCCCAAGAACTTTGCAATCTCATAACCTTGCATCAGTATTTCAAACACAATACGCATTGTATAATAAACTAGCAAGCATTCCATTAACCGGCAAACATTTCATTCCGTTAACAAGCAGATGTCTTGATATTCCAAATAACAGTCTCAGCTCCTATTTCTTATCCCAGATAATCAGGCCTTGAGAACAATCAGTTAACCTTTCAGCAAACTTGAAAAAGTGTGAAAACAATGTAACAGTAAACTGAATTTCTGAGGATTCAATTTCTTCTGAGAGATGCGAGAGAAACCATGATTCTTGATTTACTGCCAAAGAAAAGTCTGTTTGATCGATTCCTGAGCCAATCTTAAAAATCAGAGAAAACCCTAGGGTTGTGATTTCTTGTGAAAAAAGGAGGGCAAATTTTGGGGTACAACAACCATTAATGCTATATTGGTTCATTTGTCTTTTTATTCAGATTTTGCTTTAGAATACTCTGAGTCATCCCATGTTTCCATAAGACTTTTCTTCTTTTCTTTGACAAACTTCTTTTTTGGCTTTTCTTTGTGAAGTTTGGAGCATTCGCTTTTGTAGTGACCTAACTCTTTGCGATTGTAACAAAAGACGTCGAGGATGATTCAGAGTGATTACCTGATATTCTAGGGTTTCTGAATTTCCTTTGTCTGTGCTTCCATAGCTGATGGACTCTTCTGGAGAGAAGAGATCATTCATCTTCTTCTAATGAGGATCCACCAGAGTTTCTTCTTCTTCCTAAAAAGCTTTAGTTTCTTATTTTTTATTAGATTTAAGGGAAATAGACTTACCTTTCTTCTGGGGATCATCATCTTCTAGTTCTATCTCGTGACTTAATAAAGAGCTGATTAGTTCCTCTAGGGATATGGTGTTCATATTTTTGGCTAACTTTAAAGTTGTGACCATAGGTCTCCATTTCTTGGCTAAGCTTCTGACATTTTTCTTTACATGATATGCTGCTGAGTACCCTTTGTCAAGAACTTTCAAACCGACAACCAGAATCTAAAACCTTGAGAACATTGTCTCGATAGTTTCTTTTTCTTCCATTTTGAAGGCTTCGTACTTTTAAATAAGTGCAAGAGCTTTGGTCTCTTTTACTTGTGTGTTGCCTTCATGCGTCATTTTTAGAGATTCAAACATGTTCTTTGCAGTTTCTACGTTGGTGATCTTCTCATACTCAGTATATGAGATAACACTCAAAAGGATTATTTTGTTTTCGTGATGGTTTCTGAACTCTTTCTGTTGTTCATCTGTCATTTTCTTTCTATTAATCTTATGACCTTTTTGCATCGACTCGATGGATGTAGCCATCAGTTACCATGTCCTAGAGATCAGTGTCATGAGATAGAAAGAAACTCTTGATTATGTCTTTCCAATAATCAAAGTTTTCTCCATCAAATATTGGCAGTCTAATAACAGGAAAACACATCGCATATTCGCCTCGATTAGCAAAAATAATGTTACCATTTGTTGTTGATTATGTTGCATTATGTTGGTATTTTAAGTGTGTTTCAGGTATTTACATTCCACAAGACTTGCATGAGAAAAGAGGAAAAAATGACAAAGAAATGAGTTGAAAATGACTCTACAGCAGAAAACAGAAGGAAATTGCATGACAGAGGACTGCAACGGTCATCACAACCTCCAACCGATTGCCACGCCTTGGAATTATGTGTTCCCCTCGGCACACATGTGTTATAGTCGCCACAGCTTTGACTTGTGTGCCCCACGACACACAAGGCATGCCCCTCGCCACAATCTGCAACGAAGCTCCTATATTTTCTCAACTGCAACAACTGAGTCTATATTATGCTCCACTCTATGATGACTACGTCCTTGATTATTTAGAGAAGCTAAGTCTTCCGATTTCCACATGACTCCTAAATCTTCTCCAGCAGAAGTTACAAGTAGGCTATAAAAAGGAAGCAACCATGTAGCAAAAAGGACTCACACTTTTGTTCAATTTTCTGATAGTTCAGAACCATTATTTTAGATATTTTAAGCATATATTTCCCCACCTGAATTAGCAATAGTTTTCCACATCGGGGAGCTATTGCACGAGTAGATTTTTTTCGCATCCTTCAAACTTTGTTTTAGTTTATAGTTTTCCTTCATTCAAGTTATTATTTTCTGCAAAGCAAATCCTGCCGATATATTGTGGAGGATTGCACTTGGCACTAGAAGTTTAGCATTAATTTCAATTTCCTTTATTAATTCCAGGTTCTTATTTCATTTATAAATACTATTTTATACTTAATCATCATTATTATGTTATTGTTTGTTTACTGTAATTTTGTGTTGGTACTCAATAACATGTCTAACTAATATCCCTTATACCAGTATGTAAGGTCATAGAACTGAAGGGGTTCGGTAATGAATTAGCATAAACATTTATAAAATACTTTTCTTGTTTGGTTTCTGTGATCGGTGGGAATAGAACTGACTGTTTTGGGAATGCTGGTTCGCGTTTGCGTTTGTTTTCGCAAAATGTCACCGTAAGCAAGAGTCGCCACCGTCTTTTATTTTATCCAACAAGGAAAGGACAAAAGCACAGAAAAATTCCTTTTCGAGATGTTTCTCGGGTCCAGGAGGTAGATTATAGAAAGGGAAGGTGTTAGCACCCCTTCTATCCATGGTTATCCACGGGCTCTTAGGTACTTGCTCATTGTGTTTTCAAAAGTTTTGCTTTTCTTGTGTTCGTGGGTTTTGAAAAAGTTTTTGTTTGAAAACTTCGATTTAACTCTTGTTTCTGTCCCCAAGAGTGTATGAAGTGTTGTTGAAAACTTTGGTTGAAAAGTGTAAGTGCAAAAAATTTGTTTTGAAAGAGCAAGTACCTGAGAACCTCTACCTACTCAAAAGGGAATTAAACTGTGCAAATGTCCTTTAGACAGTGTTATCCCACTATTGAGGAGTAGGTAGCACCGTCGTTGGAGTTTTCGGGTCAATTCGATTTAAGGGACATGTGGTCACTAAAGCAACGTTAGGACGCCTTAGCGGTAACCCTAATGTCTTAGATCATTTTTTCCGAGGCAACTGTTTCGAGGCAACTTATGATCTTTGGACAAGAGGGCGACCTCTAAAACTTCCTATACTCAATGACCACGTTCGAGGCAACCAAGTGAGGCGTACCCTAGGAGTGGCATGTGCAAATGTGTCAATTTTCAGTTATGTTATCTTTGTACATGTTATGGTGAGCTACGGTTGATTTTAAGTTAAGATAGATCTTGTCATGCATAGCCTATTATTCATACATCTAGCAGTTAATGGTTGCGGAAAATAAGACTAAGCTATTACAAGGCGTCGGGTATTTACATCGCCAAAAACAAACCCTTGAAAAAGTAAATGCGGAAAAGTAAATGAAAGCGGTAAAAGGTCCTAAGTTAAAGCTATTACATCCTTGAAGCAATTACATTATACGGACAAAAAAAATAATACGCGCAAGGAAAGTTGAATCAGAGAGTTTTTAGGGTTTTGACCCTTTTTCGGAAAGAAAGAGATTTTTTTGTTATTTTGAATTAAATTAAACATAAACTAATTAATTAATAAAAAGAAATATTTTTTGGGTTTTTGAATGTTTAAGGAAAAAAAATAAAAAAATGATTAAATACATTAAAAACCTAATTCTACACCTATTTTAATTTATTGCAAAAATATTAATATTATGCCTAATTAAAACTAAACAAATTATGTTAATATTTATTTACAAAATAAACTAATGAAATTAAATTTAATAAATAAAAATATTATATTTTTTTGTTTTCTGATTTTATTAAGAAAATGTTAATTATTTTTGTTAGTAATTAATTAAGAAAATAAATCAAGTAAATAAAAAAATACAATGAAAGAAAATAAAAAAAGGCAAACTTAGGGGGTCTGGGCCCAAAGAGGGTGTTTGATCAGCAGTTTTTTGAGGCCCACTTTCGTCCAACCTGCTTGACTTTTGTGATTTGCTATGCGTGCGCTGACCTGAGACCATGGTGGTCCCTCATTCATGACCATTGGATTTTCTTTATAGCCACCTGGCGTTTGAGATCTGGGCAGAGTATGATGGTCCACGCCTTGAATGATACATGGGATAATCTGAAACAAAATCATAACAAATATTGGGGGACCTGGGATTCAAACCCAGGTCCCAAGGGATAATGCTTCAACCTGCTTGCCAACTCAACTGCGCTGCTTCTTTGTTATTATAATAAGAAGAAACTATTATATATGAAAACAATCAAAACGCTGTAAATAAAAAAATAAAGCGTGCGTTTTTCAAATAGACCAATGGGAGGGCGACATGTGGTCGTGTTCTCCAACGAAACTCTGGTTTTGTTACCTGCGGATTTTTATCCGCAGGAAGATCCGTGGGGCGATTCAAAAATGCGTTTTAGGCCATAATAATCCCATCCAAGCACATGGATATGGTCGCCTCTTCCTCCTGAGTTCAACCATGGCCAAGATTCATCCTAATTGTCCTTGCAAAACGAAACCCCAAATGGAAACCTCCAAAACCCTAGGTTCGGGTAGGGAGTTATGGGCTTGAAAAAAGAAATTGAACGATGCAGAATGAATGGAAATTTAAAGGCAAGCATGATTATACAAAAATATTGGCAAGAGGATGCAAGGAAGTGGTTTTACAATATCATGTTTTGAGCCATAATCGTGACAACTTACAGTGCGTTTCAGGGGGTCTTAAGGTCCGGTTCTGGTTGCTATGGCTTCAGGAGATTGCAAGCAAGAACACCACGTTGATATTTTTGATTGAAGCAAGCTCTAACCAAGAATTCGATCTCTCTCTTTTTCCAAGCTTTTTCAGTTTTTGGTTTGGCCGGTTTAGCAGGTCTTAGGTCGTGAATTAGGTTTGTGTGCCTTGTGTGAATATAATAGAATGGTTTTAGGTCAAGAGTTGGGCCAATATCCATGTGTATTGAAGAATTAGGATTTCACTTTGATCACCATTAACATGTTCCCAAATATGGGCAAGATCTGATTTTTTATGCTTGTTCTGACTTGATATGAATTGGTTGAGTGTCACATGGTATTTGCAAGCTGTACAAATCACAAGAATCCTTTTACATTAATTTCTGGATTTTATTTGAATTAATATAGATTTAAAATGAATTAAATCAATAAAAATTAAATAAAATAGAAAAATAAATGTTTGGTCATGAAATTAAAGATGGGACACGTGTGTGGCATGACAAGACTAATTCAAGTGGAAAAAAAGTGGGCCCTTTTGTCAAAAATTGGAGTTTTGAGGATAGTTGACTTTTGGCAAATTTGAATAAATGCCCAACTTCAATAATGCATAACTTCTTCAATTTTGAACTTTTGGAGGTGTTCTTGGACTTTTTAGAAACCCTGAGATGTCCTCTAATCAACCCATTTGGTCTCATCTCAATTTGATCTTCCATTATCAAATTATAAGCTTTGGCAAAAAAGGTGTTTTTGCTGACTTTCAAAAATGACCTATAATGTCCAAATTTGTAACTTCTTGTGAGTGCATTTTCTGATCTTGGGGTATGAATATGGATTGTGGGAAATTGCATCCTCTTACAAATGAGCTTTGGATGGGTCATTTCTCATAAAGTATGAGAAAGTTATGCTTGGTCAAAGTTGAGTTGACTTTTCCTACAAAACCCTAATTTAGCAACTTTTGAATCTTGATGAATCTTGAGCAATCCTTGATGAATCATGATCAACCCTTGATCAAATTATTAATTATCCTTCAAAATAAGAATGTTGACAAAAAATCTTGAGGTTTGACTGTATTTGGGACACAGTTGACTTTTGCCCTAGCACAGTCGATTTTTGGGTCTCTTGAACAATTGACTGACCAAAATTCCTCTGGAAGGCTTGAAATTTGACATGGATGAACTTAAGGACATATTAAGACATTGGCAAGCACTTGAGGCCATTTGGATGTAAGGACCTTGATGCACCACAAAACCCTAATTTTGAATTGACTGCCTTAGGAGGTAATTTGACTGTACAACCCTTGAGCCATTTTGAGCAATATGAAGATCATTCTTGAAAAATCTTGAGGAATATGGGAGGGAAAATTTTGGGGTACAACATTTGCCCCTGCTCAATCTTCTTAAACCTGAGGATGTAGATTGGCTTGCGTGCCTTTCGTGATCCAAAGGTGGAAGATGATTGAACACTAAAGTGCCTAGAAATTTGCACTCGCATGGTGTAGTATCAGCGTTGTGATGTCGGGAATGGGCTTACAGATTCCATTTGGAGATTGTTGGTAGGAGGATGGGCTTATAGATTCCATCTGGATATTGTTTGTTGAATTGTATTTTTGTAAGTTGAAAGAAGGAACCTGTGTAGGGTTGCCTGATGATGAGTCCGCGTAAAACTGCATTTTGGAAGGAAGGAAACCTGTGTAGGGTTGCCTGATGATGAGTCCGTGTGAAACTGCATCTTGGAAGGAAGGATCCTGTGTAGGGTTGCTTTGCAAGGAGTTTGGGTAAAACTACGTCGGGAAATTGTAAGGAGGAACCTGGGTAAGGTTACTTTGTGATAAGTCCGTGTAAAACTTCTGGAGGAACCTGAGTAAGGTGATAAGTCCGTGTAAAACTTCTGGAGGAACCTGAGTAAGGTTACTTTGTTATAAGTCTGTGTAAAAATTCTAGAGGAACCTGGGTAAGGTTACTTTGATGATGAGTTCGTGTGAAACTGCATCTTGGAACGAGAAGGAGCCGGTGTAGGGTCGCCTGATGATGAGTCCGTGTAAAACTTCATATTGGAAGGAAGGAACCTGTGTAGGATTGCCCGACGATGAGTCCGTGTAAAACTTCATCTGAAGGAGAAGGAACCGGTGTAGGGTTTCCTGATGACGAGTCCGTGTGAAACATCATCTGAAAGAGAGAGGGAACCGGTGTAGGGTTGCTTCATGATGGTCAAGTAGATAATTGTCCTGTCTAGTTTCAGGTATTAACCTACAATCAGTCGTCCGCAGAATTTTCCTTGCTTGTTACAGGTATTAATCAGGAACTTGAAAAGGTTGGCCGATTAGATAGTTGTCCTGGCTGGTTACAGGTATTGATCTCTGACCTGAGAAAGAAAAATAGTTTTCCTGGCTTGTTACAGGTATTAATTTTCAATCTCTTTGTGTAGGTAACTTTTCCTGGCTTGTTACAGGTATTAACCTACAATCAGTCGTCCACAAATGTTTTTCCTGGCTTGTTACAGGTATTGATCTGGAACTGCAAAGGTTGATGGTAATCATCTTTTGATTGACCTTTTCCTGAAAAGGAAAAACATTAGTTGTATGCAATGTCATGATGTATGAAATGCATGATGTCATGATGTTCTCAAAAATAAATGAGATCGTGTCGTATGCACTTTATCATGTATGTAAATATGAGGTATGAAATATGAACTGTTTATGAATGTATTTTCGTCTGGGAAAATAAATCCCAGAGCTGCTGGAGAACAGAGTTGAGTTCTTCGTTTCCGCTGGGGATGATGAATGAAGATGGTTGTGAGAATAAACCTGCAGGAGAAAAGAACTCGGTTGGGGAATAAACTGGTGAAGATATTACTCTGCGGGGAATTACTCTGTGGGAAGAGATGTTTTGTTGAGATTTTAATGATAACTCCGCTGGGGATTCCGTCGATAAGCTCTGTTGGGGATTTTGATGATGAATTCCGCTGGGGATAGAAAGAACTTCGCTGGGGATGACCTTTCACTTGCAACTTGTTGAGGATAACCCAGTTAGACTCTTGTGGGGATAACCTCTGAATTTGGCTGAGGAGATGCATTTGTATTCTGCAGGGGACAAGCTTCTAGAATCTACTGGGTAAGATGATTCAATCCTCTATTGGGGAAGCTTTTTTAAACTGGGCTGGGGAAATGGCTCCACTGGGGGTATCTTGTATTCCACCGGGGAACATTCTTATATTTCGTTGAGGAATATTAAGACTGTCGGGGATGCTCTTTACGCTTGCTGGGGAATATCTTTATACTCTGCTGGGGAATATTAAGACCTTCTGGGAATACCTGAGCCTTTTCGGGACTGACGGTAGACTAACTCTGCTTGGGGGAGAGTATTGTTGATTCCTTCGTAGTTGTAAGTCTCAGTGGGGAGAGCTACCATTACTGTCTTACTCTGCGGGGAGTGACGGTATCTTGGTCATATTCTTCAGTTGAATATATACCTTGGTACCTGGTGGACCGAGCAGCTTGTACAGTTCGGACAATTCTTATTGCCCCAGTTTCTGCGGGAGAAGAAGGCCTATAAGGTGCTTGATAAATGCCGATTGACAAATCTTCTTTTGGTATGCAAGTGATGAGATGACGGGACATAGTCGTACGCTTTGATCCCTAATTTTTTCCTGGACTGCCCTTTAGGGTTTTCAGTCCATCGGGATACCCTTTTTTGCCCAAGCCGCCTTTTCAGGTTTTCGACTTGCCGGGTGTACAGATTTTTTCATTTTCATCCCTCATTTTTGCCCGAACCCTTTTGGTTCGTCGGGAAGCCCTTATTTTTGCCTAGGCCAGTCAGCCTAGCGGGTCTTTGATTCACGCGCGGTATTTTTTGACTATGTCCATTCCCTCAGGATGTAGAGAGGTGTCACTGTCGGTAGTGTTGTGTTGCCATACTACCAGAAGATCTTCGTTTGATCGTGCAAGATTCGTTGCTGGAATTCACGTCCAATGCCCCAATTGATTCATATGGAGATTTGCCCCTGGCTATTTGGCATTTTGAGAGATTCCTTGAATCTTGACTTAACTGCCCCAGATGATGGACAATGCTCATGCCGTGCCCCTGGATTGGAAGTGTTTTTCCACTTGAGGTGACCCTTTTTGTTGAGAAGGTTTTTTGTTTACTAGATATTCGTCGTGCGAATTCCTCTGCTGTTTGAACAAATAGTCATATGCAAATAATGTTATTTTAAGAATCCAAAGCTTATGTCTGTCTTGAAGTTTTTTGAAAATGCAGTTTTCAATAAAACAAGTGAATTTTTGTAAAACGTGATGTCAACTCAGGATTTTACAGCAAGCCTTACAGGAGTTAGGATACCTTTTGTAACAGTATGCTTTCGGACTAACCCATGCTTCAGCTAGGACTTTTTAAGGGTTATAACGTGGTCTGGTTCACGGTTTAAGAAACAAAGGATAAAGACTCAAAATTTATGTGTACCCACCCGCTCTTCGTGATGTTCTTCGATCCTAAACTCAGCTAATCGTGCATTAGATCTTGTTTGAGTCTTTGCTCTGATATACTAGTGATGGTTCGGATACTGACAGTTTATTTTGAACAAGCAGTCATTTTTTTTTGTTGAGGGTTTGCAGGATTCCTTCCCTTTTTGATTTCATTATCCCTGTCTTTTTGCCTGAACTGTTTCTTTTGTGATTACAGTCAGCGGGATACCCCAGTTTTTTTTGTAAGTCTCCTTCATAGGTTTTGACTTATTGGGCTTTTATTATAAGAGACAATGACTGTCTGTCCTTACGATTATACGGAACCATCACCGTCTTTTGTCTCGGAAGGACTCCTTTGATGTCATTCATTGTGCACCTGGATCAACTGAGAAGACTACCCTGCCCCAGGTTATAATTAAGGGTTTTAATTTGTGAAAATAAAAAACTCCAACTTCTTTAGCTCAAAGGGGTTGACTAGGGATTATCTTCCTTATAACTCCACTGTTTAGGATTTGAAACAATGCCTGTACCTCGTCAGCAGGGTCTGTTCAAAAGCATACTGTAAAGATCGTGGTATCGTTTTCGTCATCCTCCCTCAAAAGGTTTAGAATTTTTTAATCGAGAGTTTGAACATCACAAAAAGGAAATATGAAGCAATTTTAAGCATAGTGAAATCAATTAATTCAAAACAGACACGTGTAATGCATTAATGAAATAAAAGAGTTTGACATGATAATTGTTTGAATAAGCAAAGAAAAATACAGCTTCAGAATTCAAATGAACAAAAGTGCTTTCAATCCTAGCCATGTTTTGGAAAGGGAGCAGTGATCACATTAGGAATCTCAGGAGGCTCGAATTCGATCTCCTTGGCGTCAATCATATTCTGAATCTTGTATTTCAGCGCCCAACAATCGTTAGTATCGTGCCCCGGACTACCGGAATGATAAGCGCACCTTGCATCTGGGTTGTAGTTAGGAGAAGAAGTCTTAGGGTTCGGACGAGGGTTTATCACCTTAATCAGATTCATCTTCAACATGTGCTGCAATGCTTGTGACAATGGCATGTTGATGTTGGTGAACTGTCTTTTAGGCTCGTCCGGCCTTTGTTGATTTCCCTTTTGCTGTTGTCGGTGTGACGCAGAACCAGAGATCAAGACTGCCCCTCCGTGTTGGTCACGATGACTCTTTTGACTGTACACAGCATTGGACTCTTTCTTCCCACTGTAAGGCTTTTTCTGAGCGTCAGAAGGTGTAACTTCTTGAATCTTCCCACTTTTGATGCCAGCTTCAATTCTCTCCCGAGTCAAGATAAGGTCTGTAAACCCGGCTGAAGAGTTTCCAATCAGATGATTAAAGAATGGACCAGACAGGGTCCCCAGAAACATATCGACCAGTTCACGATCAGTTAAATGTGGCTGCACCCTTCCGGCAAGGTCTCTCCATTTTTGAGCATACTCTTTAAATCCTTCACCCGTCCCTATTGACATACCCTAGAGTTGGGTACGCGTAGGAGCGAGGTCGGAATTATATTGATACTACTTATATAATGCAGTAGCCAAATCTTCCCAGTTACGGATACTGGCTCCATCCAGCTGATAGAACCACTCAAGCTGAGTCCCTGAAAGACTGTCTTGAAAGAAATGGATCCATAAATTCTTATCAGCGGGGTAGGGCTGGATCTTCCTTACATATGACCGGAGGTGCATCTTTGGACAGGAAGCTCCATCATACTTGGCAAAGGCAGGTGCCTTGAATTTATGGGGAATCACCACCCCAGAGGATAGACCTAGGTCTCCGAAGTCCAGCCCGGGCATGTTCTGTATCTCCATAGCGCTCAAGCGGTCCTCCAACTGTTTGTACCTATCCTCAGCAGGAGGATACTATTCTTCATCATAATTCGTCTCGTTGTCGGAGACTATGGGGCTAGGAACCCTTCTCTCTTGGGGACTGTCTTTCCCTCCAGATGAGGTGATCAGATCAACCTCATTCTGCAGTCCATTTCCAAACCTGCGTCCAGTGTTGAACAGGACGGTCCTCTTCTTCTTCTTCTTCCTCTCTTTCAGAATCAGGGTCTTCAAGTCCTATTGACCCTTGGCTAGGCTCATAACCAACTCTTGAAACTGGGCATTCTGGGCCTGGAGGGCCTTGATAGCTTGCTCAGTGGAAGGTTCATTAGACATGATGATTGCTGAAATAAACAGCGAAGAAGATAAGTGACATGTAAAAGGGTACCTGTTTATGCAGTGCATGAGATGAAATGCGTATGATTTATGTTTTCAAAGACAATCGGGATTCAAATTTGTAGACAAGAAAGGAAACACACTTTATTAGATTTAACTTCGGAATTTAAATTGTTCAACAAATTGCCCTTAGGCGTTACAAGAATGGAAATACTGAAAAGTAAATAAAACCATAAAAGAAATCCTCAAAGGTCCATCAATGTTCCCATGGCCTCTTCTTCTCAGTGCGGATCTAATCATTCAAGATCCGCTCATTTTCCAATTTCTTAGTCAGCTTCTGGATCTTCTGTTCTTGTTCGTTGAACCTCTCCCGATAAGAGTCTCGTTCTTCCTGCAGTTGCGCCTAAGACCTCTTCAGTGTGCCAACATCAGTGGGCATATGAGGATGGAGAATAGTTGGAGGAACCCCGTCTTTATCAGCAACTTCAAGAGTAATAGGCCTGACAGCTTCGTATGGCATACCTAACTTCTGGGCACGGATGCGGACCCATCTGAAATATGACTCCTTTGGCAGAGAAGTCTTTGGTCCCAACTCATGTCGGTTAGCTTTGTGAACTCTATCCCAAGCCCTGATGAATCTACGACGCAACTCATCGCTATCTCCCTGAAAATCAAAGATGATATAAAGTATCAACATCTCATGAGGTCCTTCTCTTCTGGCTCTTCCAAACTGACGGAGAGCTAAACATGGGTTATAAGAGATTCCTCCGTGGGTTCCGATCAATGGAACATTAGGATATTCTCCACAACGATCAATGACAGCCACCTCATCTAAGCCTTTGAGAGTCCAAATGATGTCATTATTAGTAAGAGACATTATCCTATGAGCCCAGCCCCTTCCTTCTTTGTTCTTCAGTACGGACTTAGGGAGGTGCGAAATAAACCACCTCGACAATAAAGGAGCACAACACATCACAGTTCCCCGCTTTCGGGCAGTACGAGCATAGAGCTGATGAAGGATATCACCCGAGAGAGTGGGTACAGGGTTCCGAGAGATGAAGATCCTTATGGCATTAACATTAACAAAAGTGTAAGGATTTGGGAACAATACCAGACCATAGATCAAAAGAGCCAGAATGTCCTCGTACGCTTTGAAGTCTAAGTCATCCCAAAAGCAGTTAGCTTTGCCAACCAGAAACTTAGCCAAAAAACCCTTAACTCCACTTCTAGTCTCCCAATTAGCCATTACTTCTTCTTTGATCAAGTGAAGGGTTGCAGCAATATCTTCAGGTCTAAGAGTCTTTTCCCAACTAGTGAATGGAGTCTGCTCCAAAACAGAGATACCAAGCAACTCAGAGAATTCTTCCAGGGTAGGGACCAACTGGAAGTCTTGAAATGTGAAGCAATGGTATCGCAGATCATAAAACTGGACCAGGACACTCATCATTTGTTGGTCCAACTTTGAGGTGACTAAACCAAGAAGAGAACCATGCCTCCTGATGAAAGAAGTAGTGTCTGGAATCCTGTCAACCAACTCTTTAAGCAAAGCAGGTGCTTGGACAAATTTGAGCTGGATAGTATTCCTACGCATGGGCATCATGAGGTCCTACAAAACAGAGCAAAGATGAAACCCTCTTGTCTTTGAAATGGGTTAGTCCTTATGCAAGATGTATGCAATGTTATGATGTTATGATGTCATGGTAAAGGCACACCACAAGTGTTCACAAAAGGAAAACATGGTAAAGGCACACAAGTCACACAAAAGAGCCCTTAGATTTTAGGCTGGCATGAAGTTTAGGTACTACCCTCTTTCAGTTTCAGTTGGTTAAGACCTGTCCTAAAAATAGTAACCGGGTTCTAGAGGATCTCAATATCACTGACTACCCTCAATCGATCATAATTCCAGTTTAGCAACCTTTTCTTGCAGCCGGAATCATCGCGAGAGTTTATTCTCAATGAGTGTAGTATACTGCTACTATTCTATGGCCAAGTTGGTCAATTTAAGGTTCTAAGGTCAGTTGGTGCTTAATGACCCCTTAGAAGACCCATATTCTCCTTGTTCCAACACAAGGGATATCGGTACAGACTAAAGTGCCACACCAATGTAGCTCCTGCTTTAACCGTGTCGGTCTACGCCGGAAAGTTCCCTCACAGTTTATTGCTACTTACCTAAAGGGTATCCCCAGATCCGGGTTAGGATCTATAGAACTCCGATACAATCCCACAAAATTAAAGCATACAAAGCATACAATTGAAAACATAGTGATCTAATCTTAAGGTACACCTCACTGTTCCCCAGCAGAGTCGCCAGTTCTGTGATCGGTGGGAATAAAATTGACTGTTTTTGGAATGCTGGTTCACGTTTGCGTTTGTTTTTGCAAAATGTCGCGGTAAGCAAGAGTCGCCACCGTCTTTTATTTTATCCAACAAGGAAGGACAAAAGCACAGAAAAATTCCTTTTCGAGATGTTTCTCGGGTTCGGGAGGTAGATTATCGAAAGGGAAGGTGTTAGCACCCCTTCTATCTGTGGTTATCCACGGGCTCTTATGTACTTGCTCATTGTGTTTTCAAAAGTTTTTCTTTTCTTGTGTTCATGGGTTTTGAAAAAGTTTTTGTTTGAAAACTTCGATTTAACTCTTATTTCTGTCCTCAAGAGTGTATGAAGTGTTGTTGAAAACTTTGCTTGAAAAGTGTAAGTGTGAAAATTTTGTTTTGAAAAAGCAAGTACCTGAGAACCTCTACCTACTCAAAAGGGAATTAAACTGTGAAAATGTCCTTTAGACAGTGCTATCCCACTATTGAGGAGTAGGTAGCACCGTCGTTGGAGTTTTCGGGTCAATTCGATTTAAGGGACATGTGGTCACTAAAGCAACGTTAGGACGCCTTAGCGGTAACCCTAATGTCTTAGATCATTTTTTCCGAGGAAAATGTTTCGAGGAAACTTATGATCTTTGGACAAGAGGGCGACCTCTAAAACTTCCTATACTCAATGACCACGTTCGAGGCAACCAAGTGAGGCGTACCCTAGGAGTGGCATGTGCAAATGTGTCAATTTTTAGTTATGTTATCTTTGTACATGTTATGGTGAGCTACGGTTGATTTTAAGTTAAGATAGATCTTGTCATGCATAGCCTATTATTCATACATCTAGCAGTTAATGGTTGCGGAAAATAAGACTAAGCTATTACAAGGCGTCAGGTATTTACATCGCCAAAAACAAACCCTTGAAAAAGTAAATGCGGAAAAGTAAATGAAAGCGGTAAAAGGTCCTAAGTTAAAGCTATTACATCCTTGAAGCAATTACATTATACGGATAAAAAAAATAATATGCGCAAGGAAAGTTGAATCGGAGAGTTTTTAGGGTTTTGACCCTTTTTCGGAAAGAAAGAGATTTTTTTGTTATTTTGAATTAAATTAAACCTAAACTAATTAATTAATAAAAAGAAATATTTTTTGGGTTTTTGAATGTTTAAGGAAAAAAAATAAAAAAATGATTAAATACATTAAAAACCTAATTCTACACCAATTTTAATTTATTGCAAAAATATTAATATTATGCCTAATTAAAACTAAACAAATTATGTTAATATTTATTTACAAAATAAACTAATGCAATTAAATTTAATAAATAAAAATATTATATTTTTTTGTTTTCTGATTTTATTAAGAAAATGTTAATTATTTTTGTTAGTAATTAATTAAGAAAATAAATCAAGTAAATAAAAAAATATAATGAAAGAAAATAAAAAAAGGCAAACTCAGGGGGTCTGGGCCCAAAGAGGGTGTTTGATCAGCAGTTTTTTGAGACCCACTTTCGTTCAGCCTGCTTGACTTTTGTGATTTGCTATGCGTGTGCTGACCTGAGACCATGGTGGTCCCTCATTCATGACCATTGGATTTGCTTTATAGCCACTTGGCGTTTGAGATCAGGGCAGAGTATGATGGTCCACGCCTTGAATGATACATGGGATAATCTGAAACAAAATCATAACAAATATTGGGGGACCTGGGATTCGAACCCAGGTCCCAAGGGATAATGCTTCAACCTGCTTGCCAACTCAACTGCGCTGCTTCTTTGTTATTATATTAAGAAGAAACCATTATATATGAAAACAATCAAAACGCTGTAAATAAAAAAATAAAGCGCGCGTTTTTCAAATAGACCAATGGGAGGGCGACGTGTTGTCGTCTTCTCCAACGAAACTCTGGTTTTGTTACCTGCGGATTTTTATCCGCAGGAAGATCCGTGGGGAGATTCAAAAATGTGTTTTAGGCCATAATAATCCCATCCAAGCACATGGATGTGGTCGCCTCTTCCTCCTGAGTTCAACCATGGCCAAGATTCATCCTAATTGTCCCTGCAAAACGAAACCCCAAATGGAAACCTCCAAAACCCTAGGTTCGGGTAGGGAGTTATGGGCTAGAAAAAAACAATTGAACGATGCAGAATGAATGGAAATTTAAAGGCAAGCATGATTATACAAAAATATTGGCAAGAGGATGCAAGGAAGTGGTTTTACGATATCATGTTCAGAGCCATAATCGCGACAACTTACAGTGCGTTTCAGGGGGTCTTAAGGTCCGGTTCTAGTTGCTATGGCTTCAGGAGATTGCAAGCAAGAACACCACGTTGATATTTTTGATTGAAGCAAGCTCTAACCAAGAATTCGATCTCTCTCTTTTTCCAAGCTTTTTCAGTTTTTGGTTTGACCGTTTTAGCAGGTCTTAGGTCGTGAATTAGGTTTGTGTGCCTTGTGTGAATATAATAGAATGGTTTTAGGTCAAGAGTTGGGCCAATATCCATGTGTATTGAAGAATTAGGATTTCACTTTGATCACCATTAACATGTTCCCAAATATGGGCAAGATCTGATTTTTTATGCTTGTTCTGACTTGATACGAATTGGTTAAGTGTCACATGGTATTTGCAAGCTGTACAAATCACAAGAATCCTTTTACATTAATTTCTGGATTTTATTTGAATTAATATAGATTTAAAATGAATTAAATCAATAAAAATTAAATAAAACAGAAAAATAAATGTTTGGTCATGAAATTAAATATGGAACACGTGTGTGGCATGACAAGACTAAATCAAGTGGAAAAAAGTGGGCCCTTTTGTCAATAATTGGAGTTTTGAGGATAGTTGACTTTTGGCAAATTTGAAAAAATGCCCAACTTCAACAATGCATAACTTCTTCAATTTTGAACTTTTGGAGGTTTTCTTGGACTTTTTAGAAACCTTGAGATATACTCTAATCAACCCTTTTGGTCTCATCTCATTTTGATCTTCCATTCTCATATTATAAGCTTTGGAAAAAAAGGTGTTTTTGTTGACTTTCAAAAATGACCTATAATGTCCAAATTTGTAACTTCTTGTGAGTTCATTTTCTGATCTTGGGGTATGAATATGGATTGTGGGAAATTGCATCATCTTCCAAATGAGCTTTGGATGGGTCATTTCTAATAAAGTATGAGAAAGTTATGCTTGGTCAAAGTTGAGTTGACTTTTCCTACAAAACCCTAATTTAGCAACTTTTGAATCTTGATGAATCTTGAGCAATCCTTGATGAATCATGATCAACCCTTGATCAAATGATGAATTATCCTTAAAAATGAGAATGTTGACAAAAAATCTTGAGGTTTGACTGTATTTGGGACACAGTTGACTTTTGCCCTAGCACAGTCGATTTTTGGGTCTCTTGAGCAATTGACTGACCAAAATTCCTCTGGAAGGTTTGAAATTTGACATGGATGAACTTAAGAACATATTAAGACATTGGGAAGCACTTTAGGCCATTTGGATGTAAGGACCTTGATGCACCACAAAACCCTAATTTTGAATTGACTGCCTTAGGAGGTAATTTGACTGTACAACCCTTGAGCCATTTTGAGCAATATGAAGATCATTCTTGACAAATCTTGAGGAATATGGGAGGGCAAATTTTGGGGTACAACAGTTTCCAACATTTAATATTAAAACTTTTTTGTTACGAGAGTAAAAGACAAACGAAGGTTAAAATCGATATAACGAGAGTTTGAGATTTTAACCAGATAGTGGTAATCGAAATTAGTTTTACATACAACGATTGAACTTTAGGATTAATTAGATTCTATTTGTTTTCAAAAAGTATTTTTAGATTTTAAATAAGACAGCGAGAGCAAGCATTTAATTTTAATAATATAGTTCAAATCAATAATCACGAGAGTGTGAGATAAAGGTTTTTAATTGATAGTTTCTATTGAAATAGTGTTTTAATACTCAAAGTTATGCCAATGACTTATTAAATCCCCGAAATCTGACATATTAAATAACGGTATCCCATTGTCGAATATTTCATTTAAATCTATGTTTATTTTCGTCTCACCCAAAACACAAGATTAATCATTAGCCTTAGCTTTACATAGTGACTTTAGATAGTGTAGCGGTAGAAATGTTAAGACTAAGCCATCAAATTGACTTGACTCGCACAGATCAAAATAAAAATCGCCACCGTGCTTTATTATTTCCAAAGGAATGGGAAAAGAGTGAATAACCTAAAAGAGGGGGGAAAGATTCTAGGTAAGGGGGTTGGTTATGCAAAGAGAAGGTTTTAGCACCCTAAACATCTATGGTACTCCGCAGGAACCTCTTTGTAAAATATGTATGTTTTGGGTATAAAATGTTGTATAAAAATAGATTGTGGGGATGAGAAAAGAAAATTTTTTTACACCCCCTACGGTTTCGAACCTTTAATGCCTACGTACCACCTTCAGTGTAATAAGGGATCGGGGTACACATAGTTCCTCTTTAAAATTTAAAAAAACAAAAGTGTGTTGGTTAATTTTAAGAGACAAGACACCATTGTCATTGTCCGCGTGGAAAATGTAACACCTCAATTCTACCCCAAGCAATTATCAGAAAATCAGAGTATAAAACTTTCCAATATAACCAGGATGTCACATATTCAACAAAAACACATAAACTTATCATGCCTTTTAGAATAGATACATAACACTTAAAGGAGCAGAATGAACACAACTCATGAATATAATCTTCATAACATAAACCAAACTTTGATTAATCACGCAGCGGATTCACAATAGTTCTCTAAATAAGATATAGCATCTTTTGAATCATAAAACAACGTCAGTACAATAAAATCCTCAAATAACAACATAAGGTTCAATAAATAAATAACAAAAATAAGTCAAGCATTCATTTCCCCCCGAGTGCTACGTATCAGAGCAAATGACACCGAACTCTAACTAACAATGCTATCAGCTACTCATCTTGGTTACCTGCACATTACCAACAAAGGGAAACATTCAAACAGAATGGGTGAGATATCAAATTACATAAATAGGGTTATGATAAACAATATATTAGGTAAAGAATAAAAAGAATCACCACTTCATACAACAATAATTTAACAATTCACAAATCATCAACACTAGAATTCAACATATACAACTCAAATATGCAACTCGAAACTATGTGAATGCATGTGGTACCATCAGAGTAAAACTCCCAACATAAACATTTTCCAGTAATTCCGAGGCACAAGGCATAAGCCTTCTTCACAAATCATTTTTTTTCCAATACAGGCCGTCACAAAATCCGCCAATACAGGCCTTCATAAAATCCGCCAATACAAGCCTTCACAAATGCAAATGTATGAATGCACAATGCATACAACAACATCATTAAACACTTCACGAGGCATACGCCTATATCACTACTTCATTGGCCATAGGCCTACAATTTCATCAATGTAATCAACAATAATTCATGGCAACAACATATTCATTATATAAGTTCACTAGGATTCACACCATAAGGCTACCCACGGAAATAATTCGTAATCACATCATTAGCATAACAACATTTATTCACAACATAGATAGGTAAAGAATATCCAATTCACCACTTCATACAACAACAACATAAAGCAACACAATTTACCAACACATCAATTCAACTTATGACATCACCAGGCAAAAACAACACTTCAAATAAGCAAAAAATCAACGAATCCAAATGCGACTCAACTTTGCAAATGCATGTGGTACCATTGGAGCAGAACTCCCAACATAAATATTTGCCAGTAATTCTGAGGCATAAGGCAAAGCCTTTAACTTAGAACATGTCAATCCAGGCCGACATAGGTGAGCATTCGCTCCAACATAGAACATGCCAATCCAGGCCAACTTTAATGTTATGCTATCAGACAATATATACAACCATAACTTGACAACGTAACAACAACAACAACATAACAACGATTGACATAACAATAAATCATACCGTTCAACATTGGACAAAGGCCTACAACACAACATGTCAATGAAATCAACAACTTTTCATCGACCAACACAAAATAACACAACATTAGTCACAAGACCTATAATCATCAATGTCCATAAACTGGACGAAACAACTTAACTCACTGTAATGGAAATTCAGCGTAATCGACATAATTTAAAAAAAAGACATATCCACAGTTACCTACTAATTAAACTTAGTTACCCCGTCAAATTTCGTTAAATTCCGGACAACTAGTTATACCGCCTAATTCGACTACTGATCAAAGGTTTTTACAAAGGAATTTTACTAGTTACTTAATCATTGCTTCGTTAAACTAATTGATGCTTTAACCCTTATCACCGTATTTTATGGTTTGGTTTGCAGAAGAATCAAACAGGGCAAATCGGGTCAGAAAAATGCATAAGTCTAATTTTCAGAAAATTTGCTACAGCAGCTGACACGGTCGTGTCAGGAGAATGAAAGGGGAATGGCATGGAGTACAGAGGTTGACACGGGTGCTCGTGTCAGCTAACACGACCCGTGTCAGGAGGCCTGGAGCATAAAAACCAGTTTTGCCTCCCTTCACACATGTGCGTTGTTCTCGTTCATTCCTTGTTTCAATTTACCCATTTATCCAAGCTTAGCATTAACCCAACGCAGTTCAAATACAACAAATAACAACATAATTCAAATCAATCGTTAATTTCAATAGCAACACAACCAAATATCTCAGCACAACATTAGTAAAACTAATACCCTAAACCCCAATTAAAATTCATCATACTCCCATTTATTTAGCAAGAACCCAACCCTTACCTTGGATTGAGTGCAACTCTAAGAAACTTCAATGGAATTTCTTGGAATTTGGCACTAGTAGCAAACTCCTCTTGTTCTTCTTCTCCTCTCAAAACCCTATTTCTCCTCTATTTCTATTCCTAATACAATAATATTATTATATTACTTAATAAATCTAAATGGGCCTAAGTGACATACCCACTTATTACTTCACAACACCACAAACTAAGCCCAATATCATATTTAAGCTTAATACAAAAATAATAATTCAACTTAATTCCATCAAATTAAATCCGTTTACTTATCATGCCACTAAATAAAATAATTCCTACTTCAACGATAAAAATTCGAATTAATATAAAATATTCTAAAATATTTAATTAAATAAATAATTAAATATTGGGGTAATACAACTCTCCCCCACTTAGGATGTTTTCGTCCTTGAAAATCTACTTGATACAGTCACTCTTAATGTGAATTTCACATCCAACTCTCTAATTTTCAATTCGCATTTGGCAATGCTTTGACCACTACTTTCTCGACATAACAATGCTCAATATGATATATTTCAAATCCACACATGCTAATCATTCAACATCTTCGCGACATAATAGTTAATATCTTATCAACCACTTCAACAATATTTTGACACATCAACATTTAAATTGGCAACACACTTATACTTGGATATATAACATCACATTATCATCTTAACAACATTTTCAACACCAAAAACACATACACAATTTCATTCCCATATACATATGTATGTCAATTATCAACACATTATCAACAACTCCATTCATATCGTCGTATCACCCTTATAGTGACATCAACATATCCAACATAGTCAACTTCGTCATATTATGGAGTACTATCCATCATTTATGGTAACTAACAACAACATCACAACAACGGGGACAAAATTATTATAACATCAACTTAACAATATAACTCAACAAATATACACACAACTCACCATCAACTAACAACCACAATAAATTCCTTATAGGATCAACAAATATCTCTGAGATATCATAATACCTTGGCACATCATCCCTACATCGACAATCTACCAAATCAAGCATGTAGAGTTATATACTCATAGCAACTGCTCCACATACGCTTCAGCTGCGCAACTTTGATAATCCATCTTAAGTTATCGTCCTCATTAAAGTATCTGCCAACTATACAATTTACAATTCTCATTCTAGTTTTAGACTTTCCTCAACATCCACCATAAAACCATTGTTCACTTGATATTCTCAATCTTTCACTTTGCGACGTTAGCTCGCATATAAACTCTCTACTCCAAATTGTCCAATACGTCACAACTCTTTCCTAGCAATTCCTCTATTACTTTACACATACTGGTGGGCGACTACCTCATGATATAACATTAACCACTTCACTCACCATTAAGATAGAAAGACAAGTCTATACCATCCAACATGATCTTGTCTACTATCAACAAGAGATTAAGTGTGACCAGTTCCTCAATTTGTCAATAGATAGACGTCAATCATTATGGAGTATAAACCATCGTTACCGAACTATAATAGTGTTCCTTTAGAACTTGTACTCAAGTCACCTAACACATCGTAATCCAATAATTTCCAATGAGGTTTACAAATACTACCATAATTTCCCTCTCATTTGATTTGGTCGATGGGACACCAACGCTTAACATATTACACGGTCCATATTACACTCACTTAGCCTCACACGAAGGTTAAGTATCCTCCAACTCAAGAATTACTTTCTTCATCTCTGCATCATCAGGAATACAAATTCGATTACAGAATCTCAACACACCCTGCACATCTAACTCAAAATCATCATTCTCAGACTGATCAAGTCCAACCATTGAACCTACCAATTTCAAATCTAGCTTCTGAGCTTCTTTAATATTGTCCAGAAAATCATTGTTAATCTTTAACATCCCCAACGTAACACTCTTCTATGTCACTTCGCAAACTAAGCTCACATCTCTGAACTGTTCAACTAATTCCAATTCTTTAACCATCATTGCCGACATATGTAAAGCCCTTTAACATAACGCATCAGCCTCCACATTAGCTTTACCTTGGATGATAATTGAAATCGAAATTATAATCTTCCAATAACTCCAACCATCTTTGTTGTCTCCTTTTCAATTCCTTCTGATCAAATAAATACTTTAAACTCTTATGGTCACTAAATACTTCAAATCTAGAACCAAAAAGACAACGTCTCCAAATCTTCAACATAAACACCACTAAGTCCCATCTTAGACGCGTTCATAATACACTACAAATGACTCACTCGGATTAGGCAAAACCAATACCGGAGCAGTCGTCAATCTTTTCTTTAGTTCTACAAAACTTTCTTCACATGAAACATCCCATACTTGAAATGATGAACGACTATCCTTTTTAATGACGAACATCTCATTTTGCAACTTATTCGCCAACAACATATTATGCTTGACCTCGTCTCGAAAAACCGCGATAATAACCAATCATGCCCCAAAAGCCTCTAGTTCCGTAAACGACTTCAGAGTTCCTCCATATGGGAATGCATCAACCATATTTGAAAACACTCTCAAATGATAGAATATATTTCTATCTCCTCATAGGTTAAAACGGAACTCCAATTCGATACTCGGAATACAAGATATGAATTCCCAAGGATATCCAAAAGTGCGAACACCAATGTCATACAGCGACATACTATTACACATCTTATGATAACATTAGAACATAATTTCTTTGCACCAGTACAAAGACTTACCATTCTTGAAATCTCACTCATCTCCTTGCATTTCCGACTCTGACTCGCGATTCAAAA
This sequence comes from Vicia faba, assembly GCA_948472305.1. Classification (NCBI taxonomy): domain Eukaryota; kingdom Viridiplantae; phylum Streptophyta; class Magnoliopsida; order Fabales; family Fabaceae; genus Vicia; species Vicia faba. The sequence goes on along the minus strand of OX451740.1, from coordinate 1,282,220,650 downwards.
CATCCCAACAACTTCAACAACTTTTACAATCACTCACAAGGATCCCACGACAAGGTCTACATAAATCTGTCACTCTATCACCGTTCAAACATCGACATCTTTCGCAAGGGCTACTCAAACTGATAACTTCACAGTCCACCAGAAGTGCTGAAACATCTCAACTTTCTAAATTCCACCTTCTAAAGATTATCCTTGTTACTTAACAATCACCTTTTGAAACATCAGGGTTTACACTCTACTCGTATATCAACAACCGTTACACTGCTCCTCATCCTTAGAGAAGTAAACATCAATAATGTCTCATCATCCTCCCTCAAGATGTTCCAACTTGATTAACAAACAAAGTCTTTAATCCATGTAACCTTCAGATTCGGGAAACAACAAAACTTTAACAACACTCGCACTGTCGCCACCAACAGCATACTTAACTAACATCTTACAACCAAAATATATTCGAGAAGAAAAGTTTCTCCCCCGCTTATCTTCAAACCAACTCCTGCCTACAAGAGATTAGAAAAGAAAGAAAGCACCGATAGTGTTCCAAACACTTGTTGCATACTAAGGAACAAACAACATTAGACAACTTGGCTGGACGGACCGACCTGCTCTGATACCACTAATGTAACACCCCAATTCTACCCCAAGCAATTACCAGAAAACCAGAGTATAAAAATTTCCAATATGATCAGGATGTCACATATTCAACAAAAACACATAAACCTGGCATGCCTTTTAGAATAGATACATAACACTTAAAGGAGCAGAATGAACACAACTCATGAATATAATCTTCATAACATAATCCAAACTTTGATTAATCATGGAGCGGATTCATAATAGTTCTCAGAATAAGATATCGCATCTTTTGAATCATAAAACAACGTCAATGCAATAAACTCCTCAAATAACAACATAAGGTTCAATAAATAAACAACAAAAATAAGACAACCATTCATTTTCCCCCAAGTGCTACATATCAGAGAAAATGACACCAAAATCGAACTAACAATGCTATCGAATACTCATCTTGGTTACTTGCACGTTACCAACAAAGGGAAACATTCAAACAAAAGGGGTGAGATATCAAACTACATAAATAGAGTTATGATAAACAATATATTAGGTAAAGAATAATAAGAATCACCACTTCATACAACAATAATTCAACACTTCACAAATCATCAACACCACAACTCAACATATACGATTCAAATATACAACTTGAAACTATGCGAATGCATGTGGTACCATCAGAGTAAAACTCCCAACATAAACATTTACCAGTAATTCTGAGGCACAAGGCATATGCCTTCTTCACAAATCATTTTTTTCCAATACAGGCCTTCACAAAATCCACCAATACAGGTCTTCACAAAATCTGCCAATACATGCCTTCACAAATGCAAATGTATGAATGTACAACGCATACAACAACATCATTAAACACTTCACGAGGCATACACCTATATCACTACTTCATTGGCCATAGGCCTACAACGTCATCAACGTAATCAACAATAATTCATGGCAACACCATATTCATTATATATATATATATATATATATATATATATATATATATATATATATATATATATATATATATATATATATATATATATATATATATTCACTAGGATTCACCACTTCATACAACAACAACATAAATCAATACAATTTACCAACACATCAATTCAACTTATAACATCACAAGGCATAAACAACACTTCAAATAAGCAACAAATTAATGACTCCAAATGTGACTCAATTGTGCAAATTCATGTGGTACCATTGGAGTTGAACTCCCAACATAAATATTTTCCAGTAATTCCGAGGCATAAGGCAAAGCCTTCAACTTAGAACATGCCGATCTAGGCCGACATAGGTGAGCATTCGCTCCAACTTAGAACATGCCAATTCAGACCAACTTTAATGCCATGCTATGCTATGCGGCGATATAAGCAACCACAACTCAACAACGCGACAACAACAACAACATAACAACGCTTGACATAACAAAAAATCACACCGTTCAACATTAGACAAAGGCCTAAAAAACAATATGTCAACGAAATCAACAACTTTTCATCGATCAACACAAAATAACACAACATTGGTCATAAGACCTATAATAAAAAATGTCCATAAATCAGACGAAACAACTTAACTAACTGTACCGACAATTTGGTGTAATCGACATAATTTACACAAAAAGACATATCCAGAATTACCTATTAATTAAACTTAGTTACCCGGTCAAATTTCAATAAATTTTGGACAACTAATTATACCGCCTAATTCGGCTACTGATCAAAGGTTTTTACACAGGAATTTTAGTAGTTACTTGATCATTGTTTCATTCAACTAATTGATGTTTTATCCCTTATCACCATATTTTATGCTTTGGTTTGCAGAAGAATCAAACAGGACGAATCGGTTCAGAAAAATGCATAAGTCTAATTTTCAGAAAATTTGCTACAATAGTTGACACGGGTGGCCGTGTTGCCTGACACGGCCGTGTCAGGAGAAGGAAAGGGGAATGACGTGGAGTACAGAGGGTGACACAGGTGCCCGTGTCATCTGACACGACCCGTGTCAGGAGGCCTGGAGCATAAAAACTAGTTTTGCCTCCCTTCACACATTTGCCTTGTTCTTGTTCATTCCTTGTTTCAATTTACCCATTTATCCCAGCTTAGTATTAACCCAACACAATTCAAATACAACAAATAACAACATAACTCAAATCAATCGTTAATTTCAATAGCAACACAAGCAAATTTCTCAGCACAACATTAGTGAAACAAATACCCTAAACCCAAATTAAAATTCATCATACTCCCATTTATTTAGCAAGAACCCCACCCTTACCTTAGATTGAGTGCAGCTCTAAGAAACTTCAATGGAATTTCTGGGAATTTGGCACTAGTAGCAACCTCCTCTTGTTCTTCTCCTCCTCTCAAAACCCTATTTCTCCTCTATTTCTATTCCTAATACAATAATATTATTATATTACTTAATAAATCTAAATGGGCCTAAGTGACATACCCCCTTATTACTTCACAACACCACAGACTAAGCCCAATATCATATTTAAGCTTAATGTTAAAATAATACTTCAACTTAATTCCACCAAATTAAATCCGATTATTTATCATGCCACTAAATAAAATAATTATGACTTCGACAATAAAAATTTGAATTAATATAAAATATTCAAAAATATTTAATTAAATAAATAATTAAATATCGGGGCGTTATAGAAAACATACTTACTACCCATAATTATGAGAAAGAAGAATTTGCGTCATCTCAAAGTGGAGGATATTGCTTGGATTTTAAAATCAACAATGCCTCACTCAAGACCAAAGTTGAAAATATCTCACTTCACTACATATTGTAGAAGTATAGTTGTTTACATCACTATAAGGATTGACAAGAGTCCAATCTTTTGAGAAAAGTTTTTAAAGGTAAAAGCCAAAATGGAAAAATTGTTTGAGTGAGACTTATCGACTTTTAGTCTTCTAACAAAAATGTCAAAGTATTGTTAAGTTAATTGAAATTTGATTAAGAATTTTATTTTTGAGAATACATGGAAATAAGTCCATGTTTATTATGAATGCAGTTCAAGTTTTAAAACAAGAAGATTTTTCAAAAGGAGGGGGGAGATTTTTGAAATTAAAGAGGATGAGAGGAGATGAAGAGACTACCCTAAACCATAAGGTAAAATCTAAGGCAAAGAGTCATCTAACCAAACAAGAATCCAACACTTGACACTATGAGTTAATGTAGAATTCCATCCTTTGAATTTGAAACCAAGCAAACAATTGATAAACCTCTTAAGAATACCAAGTTTTAATTGCATTAAGTCTTCACAAAAAAATTAGGCAGAGTAACAGTTGTACACAGATGAATTCTATATTACAGACAAAATGTGTAATCATAATAACCTGCACACAAAGCAAACAAACAACCTAATATCCTGGGGTAAACCCCAAGAACTCCAGGAAAAATAACAATCAAGGTCACAAAGGCTCAAGGTAGGGCACAACTTCTAATCCTAAGTCCAAAAAGGCCACCACTCTGTAATGCCAAGGATAGTAACCAAGTAGTCCAAGTAATATTAAAGCTTTTAGAGTTCAAGTTGATTATTAGGTATCTTCAAAAAGAAAATGAGAAACTCAAGTGGGCAAAAAAAAAGACAAGAAGATAAAGGCTCAAGTGAACAAAGATAAAAATAACATGAAATGTAAATGCTCAAGTAAATGGTACATAAAGTAAAATCATAAAAATAAAGTCAATTGTTAGGAATTAGTAGTTAGTTGGATGACCATCTTGAAACTTGTATTTTGGAACTCATTATAGGATTGATAGAACCAAAGCCTATCAACAACAAGTTGCATTTGCTTTTTATCAAGTATATCATCCATTTAAGAATTCTCAAGATAACACTTAATGATCAATGATGTTTAAGTGATCCACTTTGATCAAAATTGATGAAGTTCCATTAGAGGATTGGTAGAACCAAAGCCTCCTAACAATAGATCTCAAGGATATTGGATCAAATGTTTCAAATTAACATACTTTGGCTTGCAAACATAGGTTTGGGCCATGAATGATCATTTTCTCAAATCGGGACAAAATTTAGCACTATGTTAAGAAATCATAAGTCGACTTATATAGAAATTACACATATTGTGAGGCTGGTCAATAGCAATCTATGAACCTCATGTTTTGAGACATGATATGTAAATCATGATCCAATAATATTTGGTACAATAAGAATGGATAAGATGAAGAGGGAAGGGGAAATGAATAAAACACATTTAAACCAAAAATTTAATCAAACTATTATTAAAATAATTCATCCATTTTTATGGAGTTAGACTCAACACCATGGATCCAATGATGTTAATAAAGTAAATGATCAAAATTTTAATCCAAGATCAGCCATAATATATACAAAATAAAATTATGTTTAAAATAAAAGAAAAAAGTTTTTTTAAATGATTATAAAATGGAAATAAGAGAGAAAATTAGCAACTATATTCAAATTAATCAAGAAAAAAAATAAGTAAGACCATAGAAAAATCAGGAATGAGTTCAAATATTTATATAACATTTTTGGTAATTTTTTTAAAGTCAGAAACTATTTTTTAAAATTAAAAGAAGTAGATAAAATGAACCAAAAATGATAAAAAATAAATGAGGTCACCAATATTTGTCAAAATTTCATTGGATCCTTCCCTATTATTTTCAAAATTTAAAAATGAAGAAAAGTATTTTTAAACATCTAAGACAACTCAAATAAAGTGAAAAACTATAAAAAATACCAAAACACAAAATATAATTGTGAAAAAATAAGAATCAGAAAGAGAAAAATCAAAAGTATTTTCCATAATTTTTTTAGGTTTTTTGGAGTAAAAATGAATTTTCTATGAATTTTTGAAGTTTAAAACAATTTAAATATAAAAAACAGAAATTAAAATAAAGTAAAAAAATGTGGACAAATGGATGAGAGTCAAAATGTGTTTGTAAGCTAATCCAATGGATCAGACGCGCTGTGCATATCATGGTCATTATTGAATAAAGCACTGAATCACATATAAAATCAGATTTTCAAAAAAAAACAAATAGCGCGCCATCATTGGTTGGAAGATGACACGTTGGTCATCTTCAACCTCCATCCAACGTGAGTCACATGTCCCTCAAACTGTAAAATCAGAAGCCTGGACATATATGCCATTCGTTCCATCTCATCGAGTCGAAGACAACCACACCTTCGCGAAAAATTTATATAAACTAAAGCTCAAACAATTTAGAAGAGAAGTTTTGAAAAGGGATTTGGAATTTCATGGTCAAAATATGCTTCGAGTTAATAACAAGTGTTGCGACTAGGACCAGGATGATGAGATCTTCACAATAGTATCAAAGTTTGAGAGAATTGGTGAAGGAATCTACCTATTGAAGTTAAGTTTCAAAGCTCTGAAACTGGACTTGGCTAGCACGAATTAAGGAGTTTTAGAGCTTAATTCTTCTTCTGTTAGGTTTAGTGAGGTTCAAGGAAGGTGAATTAACAAAGAAAAATGATTGAGAAAAGCTGTAAGAACAAATTCGAAGTTATAGAAAATTAAGTTCAAGAGAGAATTTGGCAGGTGATTTTGGCTTTCTAAGCTTCAAGAAATGAATGAGGGATGACCCTTTATTTATAGGGAATCAAATTGGATGCTCAGGCATGTGAAATGATGAAGTTTGGAGGGAAACCGTGTGAACCTGATACACGAGCAAAGTGTGATCTGTTTTGCATCAAAACTCATCTAATCCTTGCGTTTTAAGGCTCTAATCCACTCTGGCAAGTTGGTTAAACATGTTTAGACCAAAGACGTGTTCTAATTTCATATTTAGAAGCTATAACATGAACTTCAAATTCTGACTTATGGTGAAACTTCAGTTTCAAGTTACCAAATTCAAATCAATGGTGTGCATGATTCAGGGCATCTCAAGACTTGATTCTTGTTGCATTGGAAAAAGGAGATTACAAACTTTACAATGTGTAAAGAATGGGGTCCAATGGATGCTTGAGCTAAAAATTGGAATGCATCAAAGTTGAGAAAAAAAGGTTGACTTTCTATACTTAGAGAATTTCTAAGTTTTTCTTCAAAGATGACTTATAATGTCTTGCATCCAAACATGGCTTTCCACTTGAAATTTTCTCTTGACCAAAAAATATGGCATGATGTAGATCTCTTGGATGGAATTTTGAAACTTGAACCATTCAAAATCTCCAAAAATTGAGAGAGTTATGACTTGTTTAAGTTGGCAAAAATTCATGAAATGACCTATAATCTTTTGCATCCTTAGGGCATCTTCCATCCATTTTCACACTTTGCGCATAAAAGAAAGGTCGAAGTTCACATCTTCAAGATCATTATGGAGAAATAATATGTTCAAGGTGATAAAAATTGATCAAGTTATGATCATTTGAAGTCACATACGGGAATTTGAGGGTTCATCTGGAGGACTTGTAATCTTTCTTCATCATCAAGTTTCTTCCACACAAAATTTCTTTGAAACTTTTGAAGTGATTTGTTAAAAAACCTTTAAAGAGAAGGATGTATTTGGAATAATTCAAAAATACCAAAAGATGAGCAAGATATACCCCTTTGAAGTTTAAAACCCTAACTCCTAGAGCAAGAAAATGCCCTGGGAAACCTTTGCAATTTTGACCAACCTTCTTGCACAAATACCCTTGTCATGTGAATATATGTTTTTGAGGATGATAAGTAGAAACCATAGCAACCAAAACAACTTCCAAATCTTGAGAATTTAAGGAGATATGTACTTGTGATTATTGAAATCAAAGACTTGTCCAATTGAGTCAAACTTCTTCAATCAACCCTTGTACTTTTGAACTAAATTTGACAACTTAAGGCATGATGAATCATAAAAGACTTTGTCATGAAATTACTTCAAAAAATCTTTAACGATGAGGCTTGAATCTGAATGAAGTTTGTTGAGGAAGGCACGTAAATGAACTCATGAATCCCTAGATCAATCTTGATGGAATGTATTGTGCTTTTACCTACAACATCAATAATTGGGGCAAACACTCATGGTATTTATTAGTTAAAGGATAATCAAAACAAAACATAGATGATCATAAAATACAAGTCAAGGTTCTTGGTGATTCCTCCTAGAGAAAAATCTAAAGATAGGGAGAAGAACTAAACCCTAATGTGATCTTGTTGTGATTGAATTGATATGATATGATGAAGGGATCTTAGGGGAAAATTTTGGGTACAACAACTGCCCTTATTTAAGTGTCTTCTATCCAGAGATATGAAGGTTAAAATCTTCGTGTTGACGCAATTGAAGATGCTTAAATATAAAATAAACCCTATTTTTGGCCCTAAGATACCATGAAATGCTTATGATTGTGAATACAGATGAACAAATATTAAGGGACGTAAGACACCACTGGGGATGTAAAAAGTAAAAGAGGAAACAAAAGGAAAACTTAACCAGGAAAATAAATCACTGGTGAAGAAAAGACAAGACTTTATTGGGTTAATGCCCAAGAGAGGATCTAAAGCATCGTCAACTCAAAAATTGAGGAGAGAGAGTGAAGGATAACAGTGACTGACAAATAACTGTGAACTACCAACTCACAGAGGGGATAGCAAAAAAGTAACATCGACCCATCGGGGAAAGGAATGGTAAGATAATATCGATAAATTTCAAGATGTATTAAGTACTCATGACTGCGAACAAATGAACTTCTACTGAGCAACAAAATATCAACGACGAACTAACTTCCATAATGAAAATGATACCATTCATCAGAAAAAGATCTCAACAATGAACTACCTTCCATAATGACAAGGCTACCATCCATTGGAGTAACAAAATCTCAACAATGAACGACCTTCCATAATGAGAAGGCTACCATCCATTGGAGTAACAAAATCTCAACAACGAACTACCTTTCATAATGACAAAGCTACCATCCATTGGAGTAACAAAATCTCAATAACAAATTACCTTCCATAATGACAAGGCTATCATCCATTAGAGTAACAAAATCTCAACAACAAACTACCTTCCATAATGACAAGGCTACCATCCATTGGAGTAACAATATCTCAACAACGAACTACCTTCCATAATGACAAGGCTACCATCCATTGGAGTATCAAAATCTCAACAACAAACTACCTTCCATAATGACAAGGATACCATCCATTGGAGTAACAAAATCTCAACAACGAACTACCTTTTATAATGACAAGGCTACCATCCATTGGAGTAACAAAATATCAACAACGAACTACCTTCCATAATGACAAGGCTACCATTCATTGGAGTAACAACTCTGGAAACAGACTATCATTAGCATTCGCGAACTTGTCACAAATTCCAGATCTATACTGATAAAGTACATGTGCCTCTGCTTCCTCTAAACGTCTTCACTGCTCCCTGACCATTCACAATGTGGAGCATAAATATGATTGGAGAGATCATACCTACAGATTCTAATGGACATTGTTTCATCCTCGTCACCATCGATTACTTCACAAAACGGGTCAAGGCGACTTCATTTGCTTTTGTCACCAAGAACATTGTGGCCCGATTCATCAGACATAACCTTATTGGTCGATATAGTATTCCAGAAAGAATCATTACAGATAATGGTACCAATCTCAATAATACTATGATCATCGGACTATGCGCACAATTCAAAATCGAGCATCATAACTCTTCTCCTTACCGACCGAAGATGAATGGCATTGTGAAGGCCGCTAATAAAACATCAAAAAGATCATACAGAAGATGACAGTGACCTATGAAGACTAGCATGAGATGTTACCATTTGCTTTTCACGGTTACCGTACCACGGTGTGAACGTCGACATGGGAAACTCCTTTCTCTTTGGTATACAATATGGAAGCTATCCTACCTATTGAAGTCCAAATACCTTCATTGTGAATCATGAAAGATGCATGGTTGAATGAAGACGAATGGATTCAGACTCGACATGACCAATTGTACCTGATTGATGAGAAGAGACTCGCGGCTGTCTGCCATGGTCAGATGTACCAAAAACACATAATTAAAGCTTTTGACAAGAAGGTCAGATGTCAGGTATATTAGGCTGGTGACCTAGTAATCAAGTGCATCATACTTCCGCAAGGTGATCCCAGGGGAAAATGGACACCCACATATGAAGGGCCATTTGTGATCAAGAACATATTTTCTGGTGGAGCCATGATCTTAACTACTATGGACGGTGACGACCTTCTGCACCCTGTAAACACGGACCTAGTTAAAAGATACTACACATGAACAAAGATCCGCTAGGTCGACTGGCCTAAGCAAAAATTAGGGCATCCCGGCGAACCAAAAGGGTTCGGGCAAAAATTAGGGATATACACGAAAAAATCTGTACACCCGGCAAGTCAAAAACCTGAAAAGGCGGCTTGGGCAAAAAAGGGTATCCCGGTGAACTGAAAAGCCGAAAGGGCGGTCCAGGAAAAAATTAGGGATTTAAAGCGTATAACTATGTCCAGTTGGATCACCTTACAACCAATCTTCAGTATCAACTGTCAAGCTCAAACGGTAGTAATCAATCCAATCAGCTTCGGACAAGCAGCAAAGGGATGAGGCGCTCAAAGACATAAAAGCAATAGCATAATGGGAACCCACTGGGATTATTTTACATAGTTGTTTTCTTTGTATGCTATTTTGTAAAGTTTTATTCTTACAACGACATTCTCTTATTGGGATGTTCGTCTCCTTGTATAAAAACGCTTATTCTAGTTAATACAAAGCTATTCCTTTAAAAGTGCAAAACTATTTGTTTTTATTTTTCTGTTTTATTTCTAAAATTGTTCAGTGTTTATTTTTGAACATATGCATTTGAATGTGATTACTGCTTACAAATATACGCATAAAAAATAGAAAGACAGTTACTGATGTCTTTAAGAAACAGGAAAATTCTAAAGGCCATATGCAAAATCTCCACAGATATTTCCTCCAGCAGGTACCTTCTCCAACAGGAACAGAGGCAGAGACATCCCGTTGCAAGGTCACTCCCATATTCTCAGTATGCAGCCTAATAGTGTCAGATATTCTCATATCCCCGCAGAGCAAAATTTCTAATTACTGCTCCAAAATTCCCTAGTTAAGTCGCCAAGCCTCTCAGGATTCCCCGACAGGATTTCAAAAAATCCCCAAACAATACACAGATTTTCCCTTCCCAAATAGAGTTTATTTCTCTAAACAATGGAAATCCGTCTATCAACATTTCAACTTCAACAAAATATGAAGACTTACACTCTTCATCCCCAACATCAGTTAGGGATTTATTTTCCCAGACCAACAACATTGCAGTAGAACAACTGATACGTTCATACATTGCATTCGCACATCATTTTACAAACATCATATCATCGACAACACAAATACATATATCCAATCTCACTTATTCTGAGAACATGATTACCCGATACATCTCATTCATCATGACACTGCACATAGCTGACTCGTTACCTTTTTCAGGAAAGTTAACAAGCAAACAAATGTTATTGCCAATTTTTAACAAAGTTTCAGATTAATTCTTGAAACGAGACAGGACAATTATCTGGGAACAAATCGATTATAGAACAATTCCTGAAATAGGACAGGGTGACTATCTACATGACGAACACTTCCTTCAGACATCTGCTAGTTCAGTTTAAATTGATCAATGGTTTATCCTAATTCTGTTTCGGTAGACCCTTTCCCTGGTTCAAATAAATCGCTCCAAAGATTTATTCTGATTCTTTTCCAGTTAAAGATTATTCAGACCTCTGCTGGTTCAGTTTAAATTGATCAATGGTTTATCCTGATTCTATTCCAGTAGACACTTTCTCTGGTTCAAATAAATCGCTCCAAAGATTTATTCTGATTCTTTTTCAGTTAAAGATTATTCAAGACCTCTGTTGGTTTAGTTTAAATCGATCAATGGTTTATCTGGATTCCATTCTGGTACACACTTTCTATGGTTTAAATAAATATCTCCAAAGATTTATTCTTATTCTTTTCCAGTTCAATATTATTAAGACCTCTACTGGTTTAGTTTAAATCGATCAATGGTTTATCCTGATTCCGTTCCGGTAGACACTTTCTCTGGTTCAAATAAATCACTCCAAAGATTTATTCTGATTCTTTTCTAGTTAAAGATTATTCAAGACCTCTGCTGGTTCAGTTTAAATCAATGGTTTATCCTGATTCCGTTCTGGTAGACACTTTATCTAGTTCAAATAAATCACTCCAAAGATTTATTCTGATTCTTTTCCATTTAAATATTATTCAAGACCTCTGCTAGTTCAGTTTAAATCGATCAATGGTTTATCCTGATTCCATTCCGGTAGACACTTTCTCTGGTTCAGTTAAATCGCTCCAAAGATTTATTCTGATTCTTTTCCAGTGAAAGATTATTTAAGACCCCTGCTGGTTCAGTTTAAATTGATCAATGGTTTATCCTGATTCCGTTCCGGTAGACACTTTCTCTAGTTTAAATAAATCGCTCCAAAGATTTATTCTGATTCTTTTCCAGTTAAAGATTATTCAAGACCACTACTGGTTCAGTTTAAACCGATCAATGGTTTATTCTGATTCCGTTAGAGATTTATTCTGATTCTTTTCCCGTTGAGGTTAAGCTTAGAATTAGGCTAATTTTTGTCAACAATCACTTTTTGGTGGCATCCATAAGCGTATTTCCTACAATTCTCCAAATATCATCTTTAATCCCATTCCCTACATAATCGACCTCCACATCATTGAGTGCAAATTTCTGGGCACTCTAGTCTTCAATCATCTTCCACCTTCAAGTCACGAATGGTGGATCCACTAATCTAACTCTTCAGGTTTAAGAAGATTGAACAGGGGCAGCTGTTGTACCCCAAAATTTGCCCTCTCATTTCTCAAGGCATTTCCTTACAAGGATTTTCAAAAGTTCAAATTTTCACAAGTACAGGCGGGCTTTTAGGCATCAAATCAAATAAGAACATGCCTCCTTTGATTTCACATCCTTGGATTGGGTTTTTGGCCTCTTTCGATGTAAGCTTGATTTACATCCTTCGATTGAGCATTGACCCCTGACATGCTTGCTTTGATTCACAAAACAATGGCTATCTATATGCTGTCTTCGACTGCGAAATTACCTCCTTCCTGCATGCTTCGATCCACAAAGAAAGGGGCTCCCACCATGCTAGCGTACACATGGAAAAAGCCTCCTGTAGCCTCCTCCGATTCAAATGGGAAGGGCCTCCTGTTGGTGTCCTTCGATTCAGAAGTTGGTGGCTTCCTACTGGCCTCCTTCGATTCAAAAGACAAGTGTCTTCTCTATGCTTGCCTCCAATTCACAAGGCAGGAACTTCCTTAATGCCAGCAGGCACAAGGCAATGGCTTCCTGCAGCTTTCCTTCGACTCAGAAGCCAATGGTCTTACATGTTTTCCAAATTCACAAGGCAGAAATTTCCCTTCATGCTAGCACCCACAAAGAAAGGGACCTCATGCATACAAGCTTGAGTCCTACTTTGATTGGGGCATTTGATTTCTTTTGAGCAAGCTTGACTCCTGCTTCGAATGGGTAGTATATCCCTTGGAATGTTTGTTTCGACACGCATAGTCTCTACATTATGACATATCTGGGTGTCCCAATCGAAGGTTATACCTTGGTGGCCCATCTGAAGAATTGTAAGTGATGCACACAAATGATGCATGTGGTCCCTTCAAAAGAACACATACATGTTCCAAATCGAAGGACACCCATTTAGGCCCCTTCAAAGGATACACATATGAGCCATTTGAAGAACACTTTGATTTGGAAAGAAACGATGTTTTCTGAAAAGGAGTCTGGTCGAAGGATAGGGCTAGAGGGTCAAAACAAAAGGTTGAGATATCCAAAGATGCTTGCTGGACAGAGTCCTATGTGCTGCAAAGTCCAAGCCTGCTACACTAGCCACACTCCAAAACTGCTGCACAACAGTCCTGCTATATTGCTCTTGTATTTGCACCAATTTGGCATACAAAAACTGCACCTCAAAGGCTACACAAACAACATACCTAATTTGTTCAAATATCTTTTGTTTTCCCTCCCAAATCTTAGTCAACTTCATCTATAAATAAGATGTTCCACAACACATCTAAAGGGCGGCTGATAGCTAAAAAACTCTTGTTGTGAAAAATTATCAAATTCTCAAAACCCTCAAACACTCAAACATTCTCAAACATTCAAACTCTAAAACTCTCAGATCCTTTCATGCATTAGTGAATCCTTCGATTCACTCCCCAACTTCCAGATAACTAACCTTTGATTTATTCCCTAACTACCACCTAATAGTCTTTTGATTCACTCCTTAGACTATTATATAATAACCTTCGATTCACTCACCACTATCACACACCCTCCTTCGAATCAGTGACTGCCCAAACAAAGCAGTAACTGAACTAGCTTTAGGAAGGTTCCAGTGAAGCTCCATCCACTACCAAGGAAGTAACCTACAACTCCTTCGATTAGCACTTCAAGAGGTATATTTCCTCTAAACTTGGAACTTTTCATTTAAATATCATTTTCACATATAAATAAAAGGAAAATATAGATATCCCATCTAGGAAGTTGACCATGCTCTAACTTTTGATCCCCACTGCCTGTATGTTAAAAATCTCAACCCTGACTGGTTAGACTTTGGATTTTGGTGCCCAATAATCTTATGCTAACCCCTGGCTTGTAGCTTTCAAAATTTACACTTGTTAGTTACATTTTCAAGTTTTAGACAGGTTTTCTGTATCCTTCAATTGGTTCAACTTGGGAGCTTTGCATTCCTTCAATCGAAGGAAGTAGCAAGGAGGTTGAAACAAAGAGTGTACACTCATGCTGACTTCCAGGCCAATCGAGAGAAGCAGAAAAAGGACATAATCGAAGGACATGATATTACTGATTCCCAGCCCCAATCGAAAGAAGCAAAAGAAGGGTGAATCGAAGGATCCTACTACCTGGATCAAAGGACTCACTTTTTCTCTCTTTTTATGTTATTTATGCTTGTCTTTATATTTTCTTTCTATTCAATATGGTTGTAATATTGTAGGATATTTATTTTCTGCATTTTTATTGCTTTATACAAATGTTAGTAATTAGGATGTATGGCAAGATAAAACCAACAAGTAGACAACCCTAATCAAATACTAAATGCATGCAATCAAACACACTCTGCACACATGCACCTCTAGGATAATATCACTTGTTGCCTCGTAAAATAGTCATGTCCCTCGAATATGGGTGTTTTAGCAAAGACCCTCGATAAAAGATCGTAGTCCCTCGATGTCCCTCGATGCTGCCTTCGGTGAATGATCTAGTCCCTAACGAAATTGCTAAAACGTCTCATAAGTTTCCTTCTATGACTATACAAACGACCCATGCCCGTCCCTTCACATGCAACGATGGGGCTTCTTATCAATCAATGGTAAGATAGAAACATCTAAAGGAGAAGGAAAAGAACATTATACCTTTCGAGTAGGTAGGACGCTCTTAGTTGCTTGCTTGCTCACAACTACAAAACCATTTTCACACCAACACTTTCAATTGAAACATTTTCAAAAGTCAAAACTCTTTGTACGCATTCTTATACAGAGGAGAATCATTACAAAGATGCTTTTCAAAACCACTATCAAAAACACCTTCCACAAACACCTCTTTGAACTATTTTCAAAACTAACACTTTGTACGCATTCTTATAGAGACAAGAATCATTACAAAGACGTTTTCAAAATATTTTCAAACCCACACCACAAAGCACATTTTTAAACAAAGCAAGTGACCTAGCAAGCCACTAAGATCCCATAGATAACTACAGATGAAAAGGGTTCTAATACCTTCCCTTTTCATAACCTACCCCCCGAACTCAACAAATGATCTCAAAGGTCTTTCATGTTCTTTTCAACCTTCCTTTGTTGGATAAAAGAAATGTCGGTGGCGACTCTTGCTATCCGCAACAATTGTGATCAAGCGCAAAACAACCAAGTCAGTTCTCCCACCGTATTACACCTCCCTTTCAAGTTTCGGTCTACCAGAACGCCCTTTTTTCTAGGTCTCTCTTTTGGGTTTTCGACCTAGCAAGCTGACTATTTTTTTTAGGCATAGTATTTTTTGACAGCATCTAAATTTAATGGATGTGGCAGTTCTTCACCATCCTTTGTTTTGAGAATTAGAGCTCCTCCAGAGAAGAACTTTTTTTACAACATATGGACCTTCGTAGTTGGTTGTCTACTTTCCACATAAATCTAGGCAAGGTAGGAGAATCTTCTTTAGTACTAGCTCGCCCTCTTGGAACACTTGATGAAGACCTTCTTTTCAAATGCTTTCTTAAACTATTTCTGATATAGTTGACCATGGCACAATGCGGTTAGGCATTTTACTTTGATGAGGTTGAGTTGATCAAGTCGTGTCTAGACCCATTCGGATTCTTCAAGCTCAGTTTCCATGAGGACTCGGAGTGAGGGAATCTCTACTTCAATAGGAAGTACTGCTTCCATGCCATAGACAAGAGAGAAAGGAGTTATTCTTGTTGAAGTGCATACGGAGGTACGATAGTAGTGTAATGTAAAAGGAACTCGTGTCAATCTTTGTATGTCTTTACCATCTTTTGGATAATCTTCTTCGTGTTCTTATTGGCTTCTTCAACAACTTTATTCATGTTGGATCGATAAGGTGATGAATTGTGATGCTTGATCTTGAAATCATCACATGGTTCCTTCATCATTTTATTGTTCATGTTTGACCCATTATCCGTGATGATCTTGTTAGGAACTCCGTGTCGACAGATGATATTTTTTCTTGATGGATCGAGTGACTACTTGCTTTGTCACATTTGCATAAGAAGCAGCTTCGACCCATTTAGTGAAGTAGTCTATGGCTTACTAGTATGAATCAGTGCACATTTGAAGCTTTTGGTTCAATCATCTCAATCATGACTATGCCCCACTTTGAAAAGGCCATGGTGAAGTTAGGACATTCAATGGAGTTAGTGTTAGAACGTAGTTTGGTTCTACATCCTTGTAAGAGTTTTGATGATAACAAACACTCAAAGAAAAATTATGCTCCCGAAATAATTATGTTGTTTTGAAGATAAGTTTTGATGTAAGAAGCATAAAAGATGAGATAGATCATTGTTAAAACTCTGTTATGACCATCTTACGTAGAAGCAATTTGTGCAACACGCTTAAAATAAAGAAGTTCTGGTATTACAACTTTTGAGTGCACTAAACACTGTGAACAAGAACTCTATTTTTTTTATAGATAAAGTCCTGGAACGAAGTAAAAGAGTCTCAATGGTAACATTCAACTTATGATGTGATCTTTAACAAGCGTGTTATGAAGTGTTACGTTTTATTCATGGCTATTCAAAAGTAACAACTGAAAAAGGACAAGAATCTCTATGTTTGGAAAGTTCATTAACTACTATTTATCAGCATTCCAAAAGAACCTCTCATGCATTGCCTATATAAACATGACGTCAAGAGGAAATCGTTGACGATTTTCGCTGTGCATTAAAAATGAGAAAATATAACGACCTTCAATCCATTTTTTTCAATTGTGTAATAGATCACTTTTGTGATACTGTTTTTTGTCAGAAAACATATTTTGTACACGCTTTCAAATATTGTATTGTGTAATACCTTGAGAAAATTGGGTTGTAGTTTAAACTCAAGAAGACTTTGATAGATGTCATTGTATTTGTGTAATCAAGTTTGATTAGTGGATTAAGACCTCGTTTGAGAGAGGCGAAATCACCTTGGAGGGTGGACTGGAGTAGTTTAAGTTCAAACGAACCAAGATAATGAATGTGTCTTTTATTTTAAGTTTTTAAAAACTCAATTCAAACCCCCCTTCTTGTGTTTTTCCATTCTTCAATTGGTATCAGAGCGCCTGGTTCTGAGTGCAAACACTTAACCGTGTCAGAAAAAGATACAAGCAAGAAAAAAACTATGGTGGGACCAAGCCAGAACACCAACAATGATTATCATGACGAGAAAGACACAATCAGAGGAAAACCTCCAATATTTGGTGGTGAAAACTTCAAATACTGGAAAGAAAGAATTAAAAGTTTCTTTCTAGCACATGACGCTGATCTTTGGGTTTTGGTGACTGATGGGTACATACATCTAGTTGACGAAAGAGGTCAGAAGATCGACATAAAAAGAATGATAGATCATCAAAAGAGAGAATTCAAAAATCATCATAAATCCAGAACAGTTCTCTTGAATGTTATCTCATACATAAAGTATGAGAAGATCACAAACAGAGAATCAGCAAAACACGTGTTTGACTCCTAGAGAATGACACATGAAGGCAACACGTAAGTCAAAGAAACCAAAACTCTTTCTCTCATTCAGAAGTATAAAGCTTTCAAAATGGAAGAAGATGAAACCATTGAAACAACGTTCTCAAGATTTCAAATTCTGATTCCTGGACTAAAAGTTCTGGATAAAGGGTACTGAAATGCAGATCATGTAAAGAAAATCATCATAAGTTTACCCAAGAAATAGATACCCATGGTCACAACCCTAAAAATGGCCAAAGATCTGAACAAAATATCTCTTGAAGAACTTGTCAGCTCCCTGAGAAGTTATGAGATAGAACTAGAAGAAGATGAGCCCCAGAAGTAAGGTAAGTCTTTAGCTCTTAAATCTAATAAAAAATATGAAACTAAAGTTTTTCAGGAAAATTAAGAAAACTCTGGTGGATCCTCGTCAGAAGAAGAGAAATTATCTCTTCTCTCTAGAAGAGTCAATAAGCTGTGGAAGCACAGGCAGAGGAAGTTCAGAAGTTCCAGAAGAACATGAACCACTCTAAACCATCTTCTGGATACAGAAAATCAAGCAACAGAGATATTTTTGCTACAAATGCAATGAACAAGGTCACTACAAAAGCTACTGTCCAAATCTTCAAAATGAGAAACCTAAAAAGAAGTTCTTTAAAGAGAAGAAGAAAAGCCTCATGAAAACATGGGATTACTCAGAACCTTCTGAAGCTGAAACAAAATTAGAAGATGAAAGAGCCAACATGGACCTAATGGCCAACGTATCAGATTACACTAGATCATATGAATCTGAATCAGACTTAGAGGTAGAAGAGGTATTCTCTAACTTTTCTAGATCTAAATTAGAAGAAAGTCTGTTAGAAATTCTTGAAAGGTATCAGCAACTTCGAGTCAAAAACAAGAACCTGAAAAAGGATGTAGTATTTGACTCTGAAGAAACTAAGAAACTGAAAATAGAACACTCCAAGCTTAAAGAAACAATTCCTAAACTCGAAAATAAATTACAAATGGCTCAGAAAGAAACTGTCTCAGAAGTTTCTAGTACCTCTGATAAGATCATAAGAGAATTTGATCATAGCTTTCAAAAATTTCTTGCTAATAAACTTGGATAGGAGCAAGATGGCTTCAATGATCTATGGAGTTAGCAGAAATGGCAGAAAAGGGATAGTATATAAGGGTAAAGTATCTAAACCTAAGAAAGTTAAGGATATGGTCATAAAACACACACCCCTTTATTCTCATTTCACCTATAGGCACACACATGACATAAAGTATACTAGTAATACTTTTTCTGCTAAACCAAAATTCAAACAGACTTTTGGTAACTCTAACAAAGAAATACCCCAAAAGATATGGGTACCTAAGGACAAAATTGTCTATGTTGCAGATATCTTTAACAGCAAAATTGAAACACCAATCTTGGCACCTGGGCTCTGGATGCTCTCGACACATGACGGGAAGAAAGAATATGTTCCAAAGCATGGAGCTTAAATTTGTAGGCTATGTAGGTTTCAGAGAAAATCAGAAAGGAAAGATTATTGGCACTGGAATTATTGTTAACAGTACACTTCCTTCTATAAATAATGTTCTGTTAGTAGATGGATTAATGCATAACTTGTTATCCATAAGTCAATTAAGTGATAATGATTATGATATAATCTTCAATCAAAAGTCCTGTAAAGTAGTTAGTTAGAAAGATGGATCTATCCTCTTTAATGGAAAGAGAAAGAACAACATTTACAAAATAAAACTTTTTGAACTAAAAAGTAATAATTTAAAATGCCTAATGTCTGTTAACGATGAGAAATGGGTCTGTCACAGAAGATTGGGGTATGTTAGTATGAGAAGAATATCTCAGATTAATAAACTCAATCTGGTCAGAGGACTTCCTAAGATGAAGTTCACCTCAGATGCTTTGTGTGAAGCATGTCAAAAAGGAAAGTTTTCAAAACCTTCTTTCAAAGCAAAAAATGTTGTTTCTACCTCTAGACCATTAGAATATCTACATATAGATCTATTTGGACCAGTGAAAACTGTATCCATTAGTGGCAAGAAGTATGGATTAATGATCCTAGATAACTATAGCAGATGGACATGGGTAAAGTTCTTAAGACACAAGTACGAGTCACACTCTGTGTTCTTTACTTTCTGTAAACAAGTTCAAAATGAAAAAGATCTTAGAATTGTTAAAGTCAGAAGTGATCATGGTGGGGAATTTGAAAACAAAAAATTTGAATTATTTTTTAATGAGAATGGCATCTCTCATGATTTCCCGTGTCCTAGAACTCCTCAATAAAATAGAGTTGTAGAACGAAATAATAAAACTTTATAAGAAATGTCCAGAACCATGATCAACGAGACTAACATTGCTAAGAACTTCTAGGCAGAAGCAATTAACACACCATGTTATATTCAGAATAGAATCTCCATAAGACCTATTCCGGATAAGACTTCATATGAACTGTGGAAAAACAGAAAGCCCAACATTTCTTATTTCCATCTATTTGGAAGTACTTGTTTTATTCTAAACACTAAATAACATTTGAACAAGTTTGACTCTAAAGCACAAAAGTGTCTCATGTTAGGATACTCTGAACGCTCAAAAGGTTATAGAGTATATAACACATAAACACGGATTATGGAAGAGTCTATGAGTGTCAGATTTAATGATATGCTTGGCTCCCAAAAGTCAAAGCAGGGTAAATTTTTTGCAGGTATAGAAGTTTAAATTACAGGTACTGAAGACACTACATAAGAAGTTCTATATAAAGAATCACATTCAAACTTATAAGAGAATGTCACAAACATTACAACATCTAAAGATCCCATCCAGAAAAGACAAGCTTATCTCATTCGGAAAACACGATTCTGGGAAAGAAATAAGATTCAATCAGAACAATATCTACATTCAGAAATTCTGAAGAATCTCTCATGGGATTAGTGTCTCTGATTGAGCCAACTTCTATTGAGGAAGCCCTTCTAGACAATGACTAGATACTCGCAATGCAGGAATAACTAAATCAGTTCACCAAAAACGATGTGTGGGATCTAGTTCCTAAACCAAAAGGCTTTAACATTATTGGAACCAAATGGGTCTTCAGAAACAAGCTAAATAAAATAGGAGAATTCGTCAGAAACAAAGCACGACTGGTGGAACAAGGTTATAGTCAGTAAGAAGGGATAGACTATACAGAAATGTTTTCTCCAATCGCCAGGTTATAATCTATCAAACTTTTAATTTCTTTTGCAGTGAAATAATGGCAACACTTTTTATCAAATGGATGTTAAAAGTGTGTTTTTAAATGGTTACATTGATGAAGACGTTTATATGAACCAAACCCCTGGCTTTGAAAATTCAAAACATCCAAAATATGTTTATAAACTTAAGAAATCACTATATGGTCTGAAACATGCTCCCAGAGTGTGGTATGAAAGACTAAGTAATTTTCTGTTAGAAAATGATTTTACCAGAGGGAAGGTGGACACAACCTTATTCTGTAATCTATTTAAAAATTACATTCTGGTTTTTCAAATTTACATAGATGATATATTTTTGGATCTACTAAAGCTTCTTTGGGAAGATAATTTGCTAAGTCTATGCAGACAGAGTTTGAAATGAGCTTGATGGGCGAACTTAAGTTCTTTCTGGGTATCCAAATCAATCAAACTCCAGAAGTAACCTACATTCATCAAAGAAAGTATGTCAAAGAACTTCTGAAGAAATTTGACTTGTCATAATGTAAGCCATCCAAAACTCCTATGCATCCCACATGCATAATGGAAAAGGAAGAGGTAAGTAAGAAGGTAGAACAGTAGCTCTACAGAGGTATGATTGGTTCTCTTTTATATTTAACACCTTTAAGACCTGATATTCTATATAGTGTTTGTCTGTGTGCTAGATTCTAATTAGATCCTAGAGAATCTTACTTAACAGTTGTTAAGTGAATTTTCAAGTATCTGAAAGGTACTACTAATCTTGGTCTTTGCTATAGAAAATCCAAAGAATACAAATTAGTAGGGTACTGTGATGTTGACTTTGCTGGAGAAAGAATAAAAAGAAAAAGTACTTAAGTTGCCAATTTCAGGGGGACAATCTAATCTCGTGGTCCAGCAAAAGGTAATCCACCATTGCATTGTCATCTGCTGAAGCTGAATATATAGCAGCAGCTGGCGGCAACACATAGATTCTCTAGATGAAAAGTCAACTGTAAGACTTCAACATATACGAGAATAACATTCCTATTCTCTGTGACAATACTTCTTCTATTTGTCTTTCAAAAAATCCCATTTTACATTCTAGGGCTAAGCATATAGAAATTAAACATCGTTTTATTAGGAACTATATTCAGAAAGGAATTCTCTCGTTAAAATTTATAGCCACAAACCATTAATGGGCTGATGTTTTCACTAAACCCCTTTCTGAAGATAGGTTTAACTTCATTCTGAAACATCTCAACATGAAATTATGCCCAGAATGATAGTTTTGTTTCTGTATACTTTAACCCTTAGAAGTTTATGTTTTAATTTTTCTTGTGTGAACATCTGATCAATAATTCTTCAGAAATTAGTAGGAAAGTTGTATTAGGATCTATCTAAAAGATTTGAATGTTCTCCAAATGGTTCATTTCAAAGGTAGAAGCATGCATTTCAAAATATCAACATTTGTCAACTCTATATATAAGGTCTTCCTCTAAGGCTGAACACGTGTTCAAATTCTGAAGAGACTGAAATGTTGCGTTGATGCATTGAGGCTCGTGTCAAATCGGTAATTGTTTCATATCTTCGCGCTATCCCTCCTTTCAATAATCATTAATGCATGTAATCATTTTTTGTAAATCTTTTTCTTGTTAATTAAGACTTCTATTTTCTTATATATACTTCGCTCACCAGCACTATCACACTTCCACTCTCAATTTTTTCTCTCAACCTGTTCAATCTTTCAAAAACCCTAAAAGAGTCTGTGTGAACAAATGGCTTCTTCTCAACAACTTTCTCAAGGTTCTCGAAGCATTCCTAGTTCTTCTTCCTCAACAGCAGAAAGGTATGTAGAACCTTCAAGAACTCTCCTCACACCCATTGATTCACTGGAAGTTCCGTGTGAGCTCATTGTAGATTTTGTAAGCATGAAGGAAAATGGATATGATTTAATCCCTGATGTTGAGTTTCAAGGATGGACTAAGTACTTTGATAGCCTCCTAAGTCCAGTTTTTCCAAGACTAGTTAAAGAATTCTGGATCCATGCCACAACTTCAAATCATCGTGTTACATATTTCGTTATGGGAAAGAAAATCATCATATCTGAAGATCTCAATGGGAAACTAATAGGTCACGACAGCGGCGATATTCATTGTGAAATTTCCAAAATTGCAAGGCCTTTGAGAAACTTGCCTAACAAAGATAAGTCTTTTATTTTTGATGATGCTTGTTTGATAGCTTTTAATAATTTGAAACAAAATTTGACAACCGCACCAATAATTGTAGCACCAAATTGGAAAATGGGTTTTGAACTAATGTGTGATGCTAGCGTTTAGGCTGTTGGTGCGGTTCTTGGTCAAAGAAAAGGAATTTTTTTTCATGTGATACATTATGATACAAGGTTCTTAATGAGGCACACATTAATTATGCCACAACTGAAAAAGAATTGTTAGCTATAGTGTATGTATTAGAAAAATTTATATCTTACCTCATTGGGTCGAAGGTTGTGGTCTACACTAACCATGCGATGATAAGGTACTTTCTTACCAAATCAGATTCTAAGAAAATACTTATTCGTTGGATCCTTTTGTTGCAAGAATTCGATCAAGAAATTCGTGATAAGAACGGGCTTGAGAATTTAGTAGCGGATCACTTATCTCGCTTGGTCAATGTATACGTCACAAACCAAGAAAGTGAAGTTAGAGAAGAATTTCCCTATGAAAAACTTTTTATGGTAGAAGTTAGACCATGTTTTTCCGATTTTTGAAATCACAAGGCATCGAGATTGATACCGAAGGATCTAACTTGGGACCAAAAGAGGATATTCTTAACGGGTGCAAAATTTTATGTTTTGGATGAGCCTTATCTTTTTAGGCTTGTAAGTGATAATTTGTTAAGAAGGTGTGTGTCATTGGAGGAGTTTAAAATTATACTTTGGCATTGTCAAAATTCTCCGTATGGAGGTCATTTTAACGGTTTGCGTACTGGAACAAAAGTCCTTCAATCGGGCTTTTATTGGCCATCTTTGTTCAAAGATGCATACTTGCATGCTAAGAATTATGATAAATGCCAAAGAAGTGGAGGAATTGGAAAAAAAGGGATGAGATGCCCTTGAATAGCATGTTGGAAGTAGAAGTTTTTTATTGTAGGGGCATATATTTTGTAGGACCATTTCCCCCATATTTTTCGAATGAGTTTATTCTTGTTGCAGTTGATTATGTTTCTAAATAAGTGGAAGTGATAGCTTGACCTAGAGCGGATGGAAAAATGATAATTAAATTTCTAAAGAAAAACATGTTTTCCCGTTTTGGCACACCGCGTGTGTTACTTAGTGATGGTGGATCACATTTTTTCAATACACCTCTTGAATTTTTTTTTTGGAAAATTATGATGTAAAGCATAAAGTGGAGACTCCATACCATCCGCAAGCAAACGATCAAGCGGGAGTTTCAAATAGGGAAGTTAAAAGAATTTTGGAAAAGCATGTGTCAAATTCGCAGAAGGTTTGGTCTTTTAAGTTAGACGAGGCTTTATGGGCGTACCACATCGCTTACAAAGCTCCAATTGTTTTAACATCGTTTCAAATGGTGTATGGCAAAACCTGTCATCTTCCGATTGAAATTAAACACAAGGCTCTTTGGGCTTTGAAATTTTTAAAATTGATTCTAACTTTGCCGGAGAAAAAAATAAAAATTCAATTGCGGGGTTTAGATGAAATGCACAATGATGCTTATCATTCCAACAAGCTTTATAAGGAGAAGGTCAAATTTTATCATCATAAGAAAATTTGACACAAGGACTTCAAAGTTGGCCAAATGGTGCTTCTTTTCATCCGTGGTTAAAACTTTTTCTGGGAAAATTGAAGTCCAAATGGTCGGGTCGGTTATTGATAAGGGATGTGAAAGAATATGGAGAAATTATGTTAGAGGATCCAATCTTGAAAGAAATTTGGACGGTGAATGTTCAAATATTGAAAATATATCTTAGAGGTGAAGTGTATCGGGAAACAAGCGTTGTGCATCTTGGTGATTTGTGAAATCACCATAGACCGACGAGCTCTAACGATGTTAAACAAAGCGCTTATTGGGAGGCACTCCAACATTGTAAGTATTCTTGTTTTTACTGTTTCTGTTATGTTTGAGAAAATTGGGAATCAGAGTTAAAAAAACAGAGTTGTTGTCTGTTCTATTTTTGCTAGTTTTTCTGCTGTCGCTAAGCAGCCTGAAGTGCACTTAGTGCAGTTATTTTTGTTAAGAAAAAAAATACATGGGCCAGTGGGGCCTGACCCGGTCCCAAGGCTCAGTTAGCGCCCTCATAGGGAAGCTAGGGAAGAAACACTCATTTTCATCTCATTTTGAACTCTTTCAAGCTCTCTCTCTCTCTCTCTCTCTCTCTCTCTCTCTCTCTCTCTCTCTCTCAAGCATATCCACCATTATTGATATTTCAAGCTTCATTTCCTTTCCTTTTATGAAATCTTTACTCTTATCTCTTTCCAACCCATCAAGTTAAGTTTTAAACTTATTTAATTTCTTATTTTTCAAAGTTTTAGGGTTGCATGTTAATAGTTTTATGTTGTTCAAGCTTAGAGTAAGAATATATGCATTTTCTTGTTGAAATTGTACATACTTAGGTTAGAATTTTGAAATGTTTAGGTTAAGTAGTTGGTGTTATTTCATGATAGGTAGTTTATCCTTGTTTAAATATTGAACCAATGTGTTAGGAAGATACATTTGGGTGTAGGTAGGTGTCTGAAGTTTCTTCCATGATAGAAATAGAAGCTCGGATTTGCTGAATTAGCAAGCGCACTAAGTGGCCTT
The DNA here is from genome assembly GCA_948472305.1 of Vicia faba. Classification (NCBI taxonomy): domain Eukaryota; kingdom Viridiplantae; phylum Streptophyta; class Magnoliopsida; order Fabales; family Fabaceae; genus Vicia; species Vicia faba. The sequence goes on along the minus strand of OX451740.1, from coordinate 1,282,194,780 downwards.
AATCCGGCTTAGTGCGGCATGCTGGGAGTTGAATTTTTTTTATTTTTATTTTTTGTTCTGCTTCTATATCTATGGTATGTTAGGGTACTTTTTAAGAATTTTTTAGAATTTTGTAGAGTGGTTTAAATGGGTTTTGTCTTGTGTTTCTTTGTTTTTTGTTTTCAGATGAGTTCACTGGAAAACCAAGGCAAGGGGTCTCGTTACACTGCTGGATCCTCATCCTGCTCACAACAAAGGGTAGAAGCGGAATGTGTTGAGTTTGATAACACCAGGTTCATCGGGCCACTTTACAAGCCCGTTTCGACGGCTTGGCTGAGCAACAATTCTGGACTAAAAAGATTTTCACGTTGAATTCTCAAAGGGCTTATAGGTACTTTGTGTATGACATGGAGACACGAATGGGATGTCTTGTTAACTCCCCCCACCGAGCTGAATTTTTATATTGTCCGTGAGTTCTATGCTAACGCGATGCCAATTAAAGGTGTCTATTACACTTATTGTTCCAATGAGCAGAGGAGAGTCGTGCCATTTGATATAAATGGGGATAGTCAATACTTGAGAAATTCACTCACTCTTCCAAGGGGTGAACTTTGTTCTTATCAGAAGAGGGTTGCAATTAAGAAATGGATATTGTATTTATTTGGAGAGACTTTGGCTCTTACTCCAAATCATTGTTTTTTCCTCAATGCTTTCGGGCAACCCGTGCACTTCAAAAGAGCTTACATGAATACAAAGGCACATTTATTTGCGACTATTTTTATTTACAATATTAAGCCTAGGAGTCACACTTTTACAATTCCAATTGATACGACATGCTTATTATACTTCATAATTAAGGTTTGGCAATTGATATGGCTCAGATTATATCAAATGAGATTCAAAAAATAGCAATCAGTGGCCATACTCTTGGTAATAAGACTACGATGACTCTGGGATTTCCGGGTCTTATTAAGGGGTTTGTAGGCAAGTGAGGGTTGACATTACAAATGTAGAAACCAAGGTACTTAGAAGTGTTGTGCATGAGGATAATGTCATTCAACATTGTATGCCGAAGTTGGTCGGTGAGGCAGACCCACAACCTCATGCACATGCTCTTCTAACTAGTCCGGTTCGGTATAAGCAAGCATGTGTTTAAAACTAGAAAATGATGGAGGCCCAGATGAGAGCCTCCTCTTAATTCATGATTCTATGCCTAGACCAGAAGGATTAACGCCCATGTGTTTTAGTTTAGTGGGTGAGTCAACCTTTGTTCTCCCAGAAGAAACGAGAGGTGCGCCTTGCGTGTTTTCAGAAGGGGGCAAGATTCGGGAGGTGGTGACATTTTTATTTGCTTCTGAACGCTACAGGGAATCTAAAAGGCTAGAATCAGAACTAGTTGAACTATAACCCTTATGTTTGGCAGGACTAGTGACTGAGTCAGAGTCACTGAGAGTAGCCGGAATAGTCAAGTCGATAAACTCACCATCAACAATGTCAAGATTCTCATGATGGTGAGGGGAATAAGCTTATGACAAAGGGGTATAGTCAGGTACATGTTGTGGTTGACCGAAGATGTTAACCTAAAGAAAGTAAGAAAAGGTATTAGCCAAAACAAATTCAACAAACAAAAAAGGAAAGAAACTAGAAAACAAGCGGCTAATACCTGTGTCGACAAATTAAGATCGACAAACTCGTCTTTAGCTGAAACATCAGCAAGGTCTCTCATTGGGCTTTGAACTTCATCAACCTTAGGAGCACTATTCGGAGTTACCAGAGCTGTGTCGACCACGATGGTGTCAGCACCTAAATCTGAGGTGGCTTCAGGATTTTTAACCAAGACCACGTTATGTCTCCTTCTTGTGATAAGAGGAATTTCGACATCATCTGGATCCTCTATTTAATCAAAAAAATTTAAGACAACCTTTGCTTCAGCACCCTAGGATGCAGGTACCTTTGTCTTCTTCTTATTTTTCACCACCTCTCCTTCAATAGAGGAATATTTTTTCCTCTTATGGCTTTTGGATTTGTGGGAGTGTTGAGAGGGTTGAACATCAGGTGATGGCTAAGTATCAGAGAAAGATATAAGTTGAAGAAATTGTGTTAGTCGATAATGGAAGTTTTGAATCGACAAAATATACCTTAGCCCTCTCAGAAGTATTCTTTTTGTCCTTCTTGGACCTTTTGGATTTGTCCGAGGGAGCAGCCAAATCCGCTGAGCGTTTTTTACTCTGGAAAACAAGGAAAATATTAATACAAGTTTAGGGCGTAAACGACATAGAAACAAGAAGTATATAAATACAACCATCGAAGAAGCCTTCTTGAGAAAAGAAGAAATGGGTTCATCGTTGGAGGGTGTGTGGTCAAGAATGATCTACAAAATTAAGCTAAGTCAGATATGCCAAATCAAGAATGATAGTTGGCAGAAAGTTGAAGTTTAAACCTGACGCGTTGAAGGTTTTGGTTTGCCGACAGGAACGACACCCGCCTGATCTATTGGTATAGATGTAAGATAAGTGTAAAACAATCAGATAAGCAACCAAAGTAAAATAGGCATGGGGTAAGCTTTCCAGAAATCATTACCAATTTGTGTAGTCGAAAGTACTCTAACACATCTAAGATCATAAGGAAGATCCCCCCAATAGTTAGGCAGGTAGTACTTCGTCGATACCACTCTGTCGGCCTTTGTCTTATAAGCATTTTGCATATCCGGTATAGAGTAATACCACCAATCAGGAATAGGTGGGCCAAAATCCAAGGCCAAAGGGCTAGATGGCAAAGGAGGAAATTTGATGTTTCCAAAATGAAGGGCGTAAAGATATTTATCTTTCGCATAATTAGAGATTTTTAGTGTGGGTCGATACATTAGGTCATTAGGTCGATCATCAGGAATTAGGGAAGATCATTAGGTCGATACACAATTCGGAAGTAATTATGGATAGCTCGAATTTGTTTAATGTGAGTAATCTTACACTTGGTTGCTTTTTCCTGCAAATTTGAGAAAGTTGTAGTTAGTTTAGTCAGTTTAGCATTAGAATCACCAATGGATGTAACAAAATATGACTTCCACCAAGTTTCAAATTCTTTGGTGCAGTAGAAAGAAGGTTGGAAAGGAGTGAGAATGAGTGTGGGTCTTTGTTCCCATAGATTCCCTATATCATCCTTGATCATTTCGAAGGGTTGGTCAGTTGTGATGTTTACCAGCAACCCATGAGAATTGAACAAAGACTTAGGAACAAGTTGACAAAGTCCAAATAATCGAGCCACCAGGTTAGGCTGATAAGAGACCAAACCTGGATTCACACCGACAATCACAGTAGATAAGAATTGGGGAGTCAAGTAACGCCTCCAGAGGATTAAGTAATTTTTCTTGTGATCTTCTCTTGCAGAAGGAAAAGCCCTCGTAAACCACTTTGGGCCATCTTGTCTATCATAAAATGGATCCATCGAGGGTTTAAAATTGACTCTTGTTAGCATAATGGTAAACAGCAGTCTGAAGACCTCAGGATTTAGGGAGCCTTTGTCGATGAGAGTCAGAGGGAGAAGGCATTGCCAAACGATATGGCTTTGAGATGGAGGACATGCTACCTTTATATTTCTAAAGGCTTAATCTCCTCAAAGAAAGTGGCATTCAACCATAGCTGCAAGATCCATAAAGGACCATGGACTAAGACGTTCTTTTTCTTTGGATTATTAGGTCCAAAACGCTTTATTTGGTTAGCAGCATCAGTCAAAGATGCATAGAGAGAGGCCAAAATCAGATGGCCTAAAGCAACATTCTCACCCATATGCAACTGGGTAGCCAGATAAGAAAATTTTTTGGCCACTTGCATTGACCTGGAATAAAAAACAAAGCGAGATAGCCATAAGGTTAGAAACGCCACATGATCTTCATCAGTTACAGGACTAGAGGTTTGAGCATGATGGTCGATGAAATTATTATATGTTGGCTTTCCAACTTCACCCACATCGAACCTTAGTGACACAGGTTCAGTATATTTATAGTTGAAAACCGTGCCAGATGGTTTCAGCCCTGTGCTGGCAGCAACGTCGAACAAGGTAGGAGTGATCATACCACATTTAGTATGAAAGGTGTTGGTTGATCCCTCCCAGAAATGTATGGCATCTAGGAGCATGCCACTAGAATAAGGTTGACCACATCGAGAAAGTTTTAGCAGGGTATAAATACCCATCCTTTTCCATTGGTCTCCTTTAGCAGTTTCTAAACGTGCCATCTAAGCGTGAAATTTAGGGCAACGCAGAGGTGGAGCGGTCCTAAAGTTCCTGTCAATATATTTAAGTGATATAGTGTTTGGAGAAAAGATGATGGGTCTGGTAGTAGTACTAGTGGGAAAAAATGCCTCTTTAACATCTTGTAGATTTCAGAGGGCACATCAGCAGGAAGTGGTCCTAAAAAGGCTAAGGGTTTCTCCTCAAGAGAGAAAGGGATGAGTACCTGAGATTGCCAGATTTTGGCTTTCTCCTCAGCAAATGGAGGTTCTGGAAAGGCACAATTGAAGAGTGATTGCTGAAGAGGAAGTTTGATTTTTAACATTCGCCATTGTAAAAGGTTTGAAGGAGGATGAAAATGTAGAACAACGATGGTTCTTGAGAGTTCTTCGTACATTTCTACTGTTGAGGAAGAAGAGATAGGAAATATTTGAGAGCTTTAAGCAAGTTATTGGGCGGAATCCATTGTTCACACAGATTTATTTTAGGGTTTTTGAAATATTAAACACAAGTGAGAGAGAAAAGAGAATTGAGAGTGGAAAATGAAAGTGAAAGTGAGCAACGTATATGTAGAAAAATATGAAACTTAATTAACAAGAAAAGGGTTAAAATATGATTACTAGCATTAATGATTCCTGAAAAGAGGGATGGCGTAGAGATATGAAACAATTACCGATATGAAACAAGTCTCAATGCATCTAATCAACGTTTCAGTCTCTTCAGAATTTGAACATGTGTTCAGCCTTAGAAGAAACCCTTGGAAGAGATGAGAAATGTTGATATTGTGAACTGCAAGCTTCTATCTTTGAAACCATGTAGAGAGTATTCAGATCTTCTTAGATAGATCCTGATACAACTTTCCTTCTTACTTCTGTAGAATTATTGATCAGATGTTCACAAAAAAAATTAAAGACATAAAGTTCTGAGGGTTAACGTATACATAAACAAAACTATCATTTTGGGCATAGTTTCATGCTGAGATGTTTCAGAATGAAATTAAACCTCTTTTCAGAAAGGGGTTTAGTAAAAACATCAGCCTATTGATGGTCTGTGTCTATAAATTTTAATGAAAGAATTCCTTTCTGAATATAGTTCTTAATAAAATGATGTTTAATTTCTATATGCTTAGCCCTAGAATGTAAAATAGGATATTTTGAAAGACATATAGCAGAAGTGTTGTCATAGAGTATAGGAATGTTACTCTCAAATATGTTGAAGTCTTCAAGTTGACTTTTAATCTAGAGCATATGTGTGCTGCATCCAGCTGCTGCTATAAATTTAGCTTCAACAATTGATAATGCAATGGTGGATTGCCTCTTGTTGGACCACGAGATTAGATTTTCTGCCAGAAAATGATAGCTTCCAGAAGTACTTTTCCTTTCTATTTTGTCTCCAACAAAGTCATCATCACAATACCCTACTAATTTTTATTATTTGGTTTTTCTATAACAAAGACCAAGATTAGTAGTACCTTTCAGATACTTGAAAATTCGCTTAACAGTTGTTAAGTGAGATTCTCTAGGATCTGATTGAAATCTAGCACACAAACAGACACTATACAGAATATCAGGTCTTGAAGTTGTTAAATATAAGAGAGAACCAATCATACCTCTGTAGATCTTCTGTTCTACCTTCTTACTTACCTCTTCCCATTCCAGAATGCATGTGGGATGCATAGGAGTTTTGGCTGGTTTACATTCTGACAAATCAAATTTCCTCAGAAGTTCTTTGACATACTTGCTTTGATGTATGTATGTTCCTTCTGGAGTTTGATTGATTTGGATACCTAGAAAGAACATGATTTCTCCCATCAAGCTCATTTCAAACTCTACCTGCATAGACTTAGCAAATTCTCTTCCCAAAGAGGCTTTAGAAGATCCAAAAATAATATCATCTACATAAATATGACAAACTAGAATGTCATTTTTAAATAGTTTACAGAATAAAGTTGTGTCCACCTTCCCTCTGGTAAAATCATTTCTTTCATACTTAGTCTTTCATACCAAGCTCTGGGAGCTTGTTTCAGACCATATAGTGATTTCTTTGGTTTATAGACATATTCTGGATGTTTTGAGTTTTCAAAACCAGGGGGTTGGTTCACATAGACTTCTTAATCAATGTAACCATTTAAAAATGAACTTTTAACATCCATATGATAAAGAGTGATGCCATTATTTACAATAAAAGAAATTAAAAGTCTGATAGATTCTAACATGGCGACTGGAGCAAAGGTTTCTGTATAGTTTGTCCCCTCTTGTTGACTATAACCTTGTGCCATCAGTCATGATTTGTTTATGACGACTTCTCCTTGTTAATTCAGTTTGTTTCTGAATACCCATTTGGTTCAAGTGATGTTAAACCCTTTTTGTTTAGGAACTAGATCCCACACATCGTTTCTGGTGAATTAGTGTAATTCTTCTTGCATTGCAAGTAGCCAATCATTGTCCAGAACGACTTCCTCTATGGAAGTTGGCTCAATCAAAGACACTAATCCCATGAGAGACTCTTCATAATTTCTGAATGTAGATCTTATTCTGATTGGATCTTCTTTCTTTCCAAGAATATTGTTTTCCAGATAAGCTAAACTGCTTCTGGATTGTCTTTTTTGGAGAGGCTCTTCAGATGTTGCTGTAATGTTTGTGACAGCTTCTTCTGGAGTTGACTGTGATTCTTTGTGAGCAACTTCTGATGCAGTTTATTCAGTACCCGTAAGTTGAACTTCTATATCTACAAAAATTTTATCCTGCTTTGAGTTTTGAGAGCCAAGCTTATCATCAAATCTGACACTGATAGACTCTTCCACAACCTGTGTTTCTGTGTTATATACTCTATAACCTCTTGAACTTTCAGATTATCCTAACATGAGACACTTTTATGCTTTAGAGTAAAACTTGTTTAGATGTTCTTTAGTGTTTAGAATGAAACAAGTACATCCATATGGATGAAAATAAGAAATGTTGGGCTTTCTATTCTCCCACAGTTCATATGGAGTCTTATCCAGAATAGGTCTTATGGAGATTCTATTATGAATATAACACATTGCGCTAATTGCTTCTGCCCAAAAGTTCTTAGCAATGTTAGTCTCGTTGATCATGGTTCTGTCCATTTCTTGTAAAGTTCTATTCTTTCGTTCTACAACTCTGTTTTGTTGAGGAGTTCTAGGACAAGAGAAATCATGACAGGTGCCATTTTCATGAAACACCAATCATGATGTGTCGTGAGCATCCAAAGTCCAGGTACCAAGATTGGTGTTTCAATGTTGCTGTTAAAGACATCTGCAACATAAACAATTTTTCCTTACGTACCCATATCCTTTTGGGTACTTGTTTGTTAGAGTTACCAAAATTTTGTTTGAATTTTGGTTTAGCACAAAAAGCATCAATAGTATACTTTATGTCATGTGTGTGCCCATAGGTGGGGTGAGAATAAAGAGGTGTGTGTTTCATGACCATATCCTTAACTTTCTTAGGTTGAGATATTTTACCCTTGTATCCTATTCCTTTTCTGCCATTTCTGCTAACTCCTTAGATCATTGAAGCCATCTTGCTTCTATCAATGTTTTTAGCAAGAAATTTTTGAAAGCAATGATCATATTCCTTTATGATCTTATCAGAGTTACTAGGAACTTCTGAGGCAGTTTCTTTCTAAGCCTTTTGTAATTTATTTTCTAGTTTAGAAATTATTTCTTTAAGCTCAGAGTTTTCTGATATCAGTTTCTTAGTTTCTTCAGAGTCATAAACTAGATCCTTTTTCAGGTTCTTGTTTATGACTCAAAGTTGCTGATATCTTTCAAGAATTTTTGACAATATTTCTTCTAATTGAGATCTAGAAAATTTAGAGAATACCTCTTCTGCCTCTAAGTTTGATTATGATCCAGATGATCCAGTGTCATCTGATATGTTGGCCATTAGGTCTATGTTGGCTCATTCATCTTCTGATTATGTTTCAGCTTCAGAAGAATCTGAGTCGTCCCATGTTGCCATGAGACTTTTCTTCATTTCCTTAAAGAACTTCTTCTTAGGTTTCTCTTTTTGAAGATTTGGATAGTTTCTCTTGTAGTATGAATCTTCAATCTTATTTAGAATGTCTTCATTGGGGATTCCTACTTTCTGTTTGAGTTCATTCTACTGGGGATGTTCGACCACTGCTTGGGGATAGATGAAGTGAAATTGGTCGTTCATTGTTCTTTTGAAGGATTTGATTCTTATATACCCTAAGTGGGGATAAAAGAGATTGATATTCCTCTGATGTGTTGTCTGACCAAGTTTCGGATATGTACGTCAACTCTTCTAGGGAGGACAACATTGAATGACATCTGGCCCAGGAAGAGAATCCTGCGGGGGAACTGCGAGAATTGGAGAAATAAACTATGTTGGGGAAATAAGCCATGTTGGAGAAATTAAGTCTTCCGGGGATTTTATGGTTTTGGAGAAATAAACTCCTTTGGATAAATAAAGTCCTTTAAATTGTATTGAGGAAATAATTTCTGATAGGGATCCGAATTTCATGGGCTATGTTGAGGAAGTTTCCACCATATATTGGGGAAATGATCAAACTTTCTTATATGCTTGGGGACCTATTGGGGAAGATGATCATGTCAAACTATTCCTCAGGGATATGGAGGTGAAATGCTAGAAGATGCCCCAATTTCTGTCTGAAGGCATATTAGACTCGTTGGAGAATATATCTTTGTCGGGATGAGCTTGTGATGGTAGCTCTGCGGGGATTTTGAGAATAGCTTAAACTTTATCCCAATTCCCAGGGTCTTTAGTAAATACTTATTCCTGCTTGTATGCACATATTTGTTAACAATAATAATATTCAAATGCATGTGTTCATTCAATTTAGTTAATGGACGTTTTGGCAAACAAAGCAGAGAAAGTAAAACAAATTTGAACTTTGAATTATATTTGTATTGAAAGTTTTCCTATAAACAGGCAGTTTTGTACAAAGAGACAGAGATCCTAGTAAGAGGAAACCGTCGTAAACATGAAAAAAAGTACAAAGAAAAATAGAGAAAACAGCTATGTAAAAATTATCCCGTCGAGTTTTAACTCTGCTATTGCCCTTATCTCTTCAATCATCTCATCCCTTGTTGTCGTAAGAAGTTAGTTGAATTGATATGTACCATTTGAAATAGACATTAATAACAAAGCTTGACGTAAGTAGATGATCCAACGGGATATAGTCGTATGCTTTAATCCCTAACTTTTTCCTGGACCGCCCTTTCGAGTTTTCAGTCCACCGGGAGACCCTTTTTTGCCCAAGCTTTCTTTTTATATTTTCAACTTTCCGGGTGTACAATTGTTCATATATATATATCCCTAATTTTTGACCAAAACCTTTTAGTTTGCCGGGATGCCCTTATTTTTGCCTAGGCCAGTTAACATAGCGGGTCTCTTTTATGCATAGTATTTTTTGACTATGTCTTCGTTCACAGGATGCAAAAAATATTCACCGCCCATGGTGGTAAATATCATAGCACCACCAGAAAATATCTTTTTGATCACAAATGACCCTTCTTATGTGGGAGTCCATTTTCCCCTTGGATCACCTTATGGTAAAATGATGCACTATATTACAAAATCGCCAACCTAGTATACCCGATGCTTGACTTTCTTGTTAAAGGCTTTGATCATGCGCTTCTGATACATCTGACCATGACAAGAAGCTGCAAGCCTTTTCTTGTCGATCAAGTTTATCTGGTCCATCCTAGTTTAAACCCACTCATCTTCGTCTAAACCTGCATCTTTCATAATCCTTAGGTAAGGAATCTAGACTTTGACGGGTAAGACAACTTCCATACCATAGACTATAGAGAATGGGGTTGCCCCAGTTGATGTCCGTATTGAAGTGCGATAGCCATGAAGAGAAAATGGTAACATCTCATGCAAATCTTTGTATGTCACTGTCATCTTCTACAAGATCTTCTTGATGTTCTTGTTGGCGGCTTCCATTGCGCCATTCATCTTTGGTTGATATGAAGAAGAATTATGGTGTTTATTTTTGAACTGCGTGCAGAGTTCCGTGATCATAGTATTGTAGAGATTGGTACCATTGTTTGTGATGATCCTTTCAGGAATTCCATATCGACATATGAGATTATGCTTAATGAATCGGGCCACAACATTCTTGGTAACATAGGACAATGAGGCTGCTTCACCCCACTTCGTGAAGTAATCAGTAGCGACCAGGATGAAATGATGCCCATTAGAAGCAGTAGGCTTAATATCTCCAATCATATCAATGCCCCAAATTGTAAACGGCCAAAGAGAAGTCAAGACATTCAGAGGAACCGGAGCCACATGTACTTTGTCAGCATAAATTTGGCATTTGTGACAGGTTCTGGAATGATGATGGCAATCAGTTTCCATGGTCGACTAATAATAACCTGCTCTCAAACTTTTTATCCATTTTATGACCACTGAAGTGAGTACCAAAGATCCCTTCATGCATATCTTCCATGATCTTCTCAACTTCCTTCTTGTCTATACAATGAAGCAGAGTTGAATCGTGGTTGTGTTTGTACAAAATTTTGTTGCTTAGAAAGAACTTGGCAGAGAACCTCCGTATAAATTTCTTATCATTGATAGATGCTCCATCAAGGTACTCTTGAGCTTCGAGTTATTTTTTCACTTCATGAAACCAAGGCTTTTCCTCTACTCCATCAATATTAATTTTGTAGCAATGTGTCAGTTCGTCTAGTCTCTCAATAGTAATTTGAGGAGCTTCGTTGTCCCATCTGACTTTGAACATAGATGACATGGTAGCTAATGCGTCTTCCAATTGATTCTCTTCCCATGGAATATGTTCAAAAGTGATTTCATTGAAGTACGAAATTAATGTCAACATATGCTCTTGATAAGGAATGAGAATTGGATGCTTTGTATCCCATTCTCCCTTAATTTGACTGATTACCAGGGATGAGTCCCTGTACACATTCAAGAACTTGACTCTCACATCAATAGCAGCTTTTATGCCCATGATTCACGCTTTGTATTCGGCCATGTTATTGGTATAAACAAAACATAATCTACGGTGAAAGGCGTATAGAAACCCTTGGGCGAGATAATTACAACACCGATTCCATTACCAAGCGCGTTAGAAGCTCCATCAAAAACCAAAGTCCATCAGGATCCTAGCTCAAGTCCTTCATACGGTCGAGGTTTTTCACAATCTGTAACTAGCATGATATTCTCATACGAGAACTCAAAATTCATAGACTGATAGTCATCTACCGTTTGATAAGCCAAATGATCTGCCAATACACTTCCTTTGATTTCTTTCTAAGTAGTATACTGAATATCGTATTCCTTCAAGACCATTTTCCATCTGGCTATTCTTTCCGAGAGAGCGGGTTTCTTGAATATGTATTTTACCGGATCCATTTTAGAGATTACAAAGTAGTATGGATCAACATATATTGTCTTAGTCGGCGAGCAGCCCATGCCAAAGCACAACAAGTTTTCTCGAGCAGTGAGTATCTTGTTTCACTGTCGGTAAATTTTTTGCTAAGGTAGTATATTGCATGCTCTTTTTGACTAGACTCATCATGTTTCCCCAATACACACCCTATTGAGTTCTCTAATATTGTCAAGTACATGATCAGAGGTTTTCCTTCAACCGGTGGCATCAGAATTGGAGGTTCATGGAGGTACTCCTTGATTTTGTGGAAGGCTATCTGACAATCGTTGTTCCATTTCACTACTTGATCTTTCTTCAGTAACTTGAAGATTGGCTCACAAGTAGAGGTCAAATGGGAAATAAATCTGGAAATGTAGTTCAATTGTCCCAAGAAACCTATGACTTCCTTCTCAGTACAAGGAGCTGGAATTTCTTGAATCACATTAACTTTGGGAGGATCAACTTCAATACCTTTACCATTGAAAACGAAGCCTAGGAGTTTACTGGATCTTACCCCAAAGGCGCACTTGTTCGGATTCAACCTCAACCTTTACTTCTTTATTCTCTCAAATAGCTTGTATAGGTGGTCAATGTGTTCTTCTTCTGTCTAAGACATCTCTATCATGTTGTCAACATAAACCTCTATCTCATGACGGATCATGTCATGGAACAAAGCTACCATGACATGATGATATGTCGCGCCATCGTTCTTCAAACCAAAAGGCATAAACTTGTAATAGGAAGTGCCCCAATGTGTGACAAAAGTAGTCTTCTCCATGTTCTCAGGTACCATCTTGATTTGATTATAACCAGAGAAACCATCCATGAAGGAAAACACTTTATGCTGAGCGGTGTTGTCAACCAGAACATCAATGTGCGGAAGCGAGAAGTCATCCTTGGGGCTTGCCCTATCCATATCTTTGTAGTCTACACAGATACGCACCTTACCATATTTATTAGGTACTGGCATCACATTTGCAACCCATTAAGGATAGGATGTAACAGCTAATAAACCCGCATTGAATTGCTTCAGAACCTCAACCTTGATCTTCTCCGACATCTCGGGACAAATAAGATGAACCTTTTGCTTTATTGGAGAGCAACCTTCCTTCATTGGCACTTATCTTGACTTCTTTCTTGCCCTCTTCGATACCCAAGTTCACAACCTCGACTGGATCTTCATGCGGTTGTATGGCTCTTTCTTCCTGCATTAACAACCTAGCAAGCTCTCCAGGTACTTCACAATCTTCCTCACCTTCATCCTCGGCCTGGTAGATCGGAATTTTGAAGTCATAATTGGCAATAGCAGAATTGTTATGAATAGGATCCAGGGTGGATATGGATATTCAATTTGTTATGTAAGTGTGTGTAAGAACATGTATCTATTTTGAAAGCAATAAAGTAAAAGAAAGACAAAGAGCGCAAAATTTGAATGCAAACATCCAATGATTTATTAAATGAAAATATGTGAATGAAATATGACAACCCTAACAAATGGACCGTTGCGCCCCAGATAAGGCACAAGGCTTAAAGTTATTGTTTAAAATTACATATCCAAAACTTGAAAGCAAGAAAATAAGAAAATAGCATTTACTCATGACTAAAGGAGATTGGTATAATGTCTTCAGTCTTCCAGTTGATGATCCCGTTGCCGGTGGTGGGAAAATCCAGTTGTCTAGTGTCATACCCAAAATTTACCCTACCTTAAATCGTGCTAGCCAAGTCAATTTTCAGAGCTCTACATTTGAACTTCAATAGGTATATTCCTTCACCAATTCTCTCAAACTTTGATTATGTTATGAAGCTCTCATCATTCTGATTATAGTCGCAACATTTGTTTTCAACTGGAAGTGTGTTTTGACCATGAAATTTCAAATCCCTTTTCAAATCTTCCCTTCCAAAACGACTGAGCTACACCTTATATAAATTTTCCGTGCGAGTACCATTGGAATCGTCTTAAAGAGACGAAGCAAATGGTACCGGTCTCTAGCTCTAATTTGACCATTTCAGGGACCTGCAAATCTCGTGGCTGGAGGTTGAAGATGACCAACATGTCATCTCTCAACCAATGATAGTGTGCCACGCTTTTTTTCAAATTTGATTTAATTAATGATTATGTGTTTTATTCACTAAAGACCATGATATACGCAGCGCGTCTGATCCATTGGATTAGCTTACTAACGATTTTTTTCTCTCATCCATTGGTCCATATTTGACTTTATTTTATTTTATCTTTTTTATCTTTTATTTTTTTTAACTTCAAAAATTCATAAAAAATTCCATTTTAACTTCAAAAAATATGATAAAATTATGAATAATACTTTTGGTTTTTTCTCTTTTTGATTATTATTTTTTAACAATTTTATTTTATGTTTTGATATTTTTTATAATTTTTCACTTTATTTGATTTGTTTTAAATGTTTAAAAATACTTTTCTTAATTTTTATATTCTGAAGAAAAAAATGAAGGATCCAATGACCTCTTCACAAATATTGGTGACCTCAATTTATTTTTATTTATGACTTTACTATTTTTCATAATTTTTTGGTTTATTTTGCCTATTTCTTTTAATTTTAAAAATAGTTTGACTTTAAAAAATTACCAAAAATTTCATATAAATTTTTGAGCTCATTTCTGATTTTTCTATGGTCTTATTTTATTTTACGTGGATGTTTTGAACATGGTTGCTATTTTCTACTTTTATTTCCATTTTTAAACCATTTTTTAAAATTATTTTTCTTTATTTTTTAAAATGTATTTTATCTTGTATATATTATGTCTGATCTTGGACTATGATATTTTCATCATAATCTTTATTAACATCATTGGATCCATGGTGTTGAGTTTAACTCCATAAAAATTTGATAAATGATTTTAATAATAGCTTGATTAAAGTTTTGGTTCAAATGTGGTTTAATTCTTATCCCATTCCTCTTCATCTTATGCCCTTTTTATTGTACTAAATGTTATTGGAGAATGATCTACATATATTGCTATTGATCAACCTCAAAATAGGCGCTACTTCTATATAAGTCCACTTACGATTGCTTAACATAACGTTAAATTTTGTCCCGATTCGAGAAATGATCATTAGTGGCCCAAACCCATGTTTGTAAGCCCAAGTATGTTAATTTGAATCCTTAGATCCAATAACCTTGAGATTCATTGTTAGGAGGCTTTGGTCTTATCAATCCTCTAATGAATCTTCATAAGCTTTGGTCAAATTGAATCACTTAAACATCGTTGATCATTTATTGTGCCTTGAGAATTTGGAATGGATGTGTTGTACCCCAAAATTTGCCCTCTTATATTTCTCAACACCTGGAAAGTGAGGTCCCCAAATTGCTCAAGAAAGTTCAAGAATTGATCAGGCAAACTCTCTCCTAAGGCAGTATACCTCAAATTAGGGTTTTCATCTTCATCAAGATGTATGAACCACAAAGGACTCAAATGCTCACCATTGTCCTAATATGTTCTAAAAATCATCCATGTCAAGTTTCAAGCCTTGCAGAAGAAGTTTGCTCAGTCAATCAATCAAATGCATGAAAATCAACTGTACTAGGTCAAAAGTCAATTGTGGCCCGCATACAGTCAAACTTCAAGATTTTTGGTCAACATCCTCATTTTGAAGTATTATCCATCATTTGATCAAGGGTTGATCATGATTCCTCAAGGATTTCTCACAATTCATTAAAACCCAAAAGTTGCTAAATTAGGGTTTTACAGGAAAAGTCAACTCAACTTTGACCAAGCATAACTTTCTCATATTTTATCAGAAATGACCCATCCAAAGCTCATTTTGAAGAGGATGAAATTCCCTACAATTCATCTTCAGCTTCCAAGTCTAGAATTTGCACTCACAAAAGATATGAATTTTTACATTATAGGTCCTTTTGAAAAGTCAACAAAAACACCTTTTGGATCAAAGCTTCATACATGAACATGGAAGGCTCAATTGAGATGATACCAAAAGGGTTGCTTAGAGGACATCCTAAGCTTTATAAAAAGTCAAAGAAAACCTCTCTAGGGTCAAAATTGAGAGAGTTATGCATTGGCCAAGTTGACCATTTTTGCAAAATTGCCAAAAGTCAAATGTGCTCAAATTTGCATTTTTTGCTAAATGGGCCCAACTTTTTATGCTTGCACCTCAATTATAATGTGGTCTACGACTCAAATGTTCACTCACCCATTATGTGGTTCATTTTTCTATTTATTTTGATTTTTGATTAATTAAAAAGTGAATTAAATCAAATAAATGATGAAAATTAATAAAGATATGATTTGATTAATTTTTTTGATAGATTGGCAATCAAGATATGCTGAGTTTACAGGATCAATTCGAATCAATGGCAATTGATACAAGAAAGGCATGATTTGGCTCAAAATAGGAACATATCATATAGCTTGAAAATCAAATCAAATCTTGGATAAATGCAAGGATTCATTCCAAGTTTGTTAACCTAATTCACTCTAGGTTATATAATGAATAATTCAAGATGAAAAAACAGGGGTTAGAGGTCGTGTAAAGGATAGAACAAAACTGAAAAAAGTTGGCACAATTGTGAATTGGTTTTCACTCCATAGGCCATCTCAAGCCATCCTAACTATCCCAATCCATTGCTGGACGCCCCAGGAAGCTGTCCCAATTGTTTGCAAGGCCTGAAACACCCAGAAATGCGTTGTTGTACCCCAAAATTTGCCCTTCCATATTTCTCAATACATTTCAAGTGAGGTCCTCAAATTGCTCAAGGAAGTCCAAGAGTTGATCAGACAAATCCTCTCCTAAGGCAGTCTACCTCAAATTAGGGTTTCATGTTGCATCAATATGCTTGAGTACAAAGGGTCTTAAATGCTCACCATTGTCCTAAAATGTTCTCAAGATCATCCATGTCAAGTTTCAAGCCTTGCAGAGGAAGTTTTCTCAGTCAACTATTCAAATGCCTGAAAATCGACTGTGCTAGGGGAAAAGTCAAATGTGGCCCACATACAATCAAACTTCAAGATTTTTGGTAAAAATTCTCATTTTGAAGAATTATTCATCATTTGATCAAGGGTTGATCATGATTCCTCAAGGATTACTCACAATTCATCAAAACCAAAAAGTTGCTAAATTAGGGTTTTGCAAGAAAAGTCAACTCAACTTTGACCAAGCATAACTTTCTCATACTCTATCAAAAATGACCCATCCAATTCTCATTTTGAATAGGATGAAATTCCCTACAATTCATATTCATCTCCCAAGTTCAAAATATGCACTCACACAAAGATATAAATTTGGACATTATAGGTCATTTTGAAAAGTCAACAAAAAAACCTTTTATGTCAAAGCTTCATACATGAACATGGAATACTCAATTGAGATGAGACCAAAAGGGTTGCTTATAGGACATCTTAAGATTTCTAAAAAGTCCAAGAACACATCTCTAGGGTCAAAATTGAAAGAGTTATGCATTGGTAAAGTTGACCCTTTTTGCAAAATTGCTAATAGTCAAATGTGGCCAAAATTGCAATTTTTGCTAAATAGGCCCAACTTTTTATGCTTGCATTGAGTTTGTAGCATGACCCACGACCCATGATCCTTTCCATTTGTCATTCTATTGTTTTTGTCATTCATTTTGATTTTATTTCAATTAAATCAAATAAAATCAAAATAAAATCATGAAAATATCCAAAACTAATCAAAGCTTGAGATTTTGTGCATGTTTAGGTCTATTATACAGCTGGAAGTGAGATCCAATCGTGCAAGCTTCATTTGGACACAAAAAGATTGTATTTGGATTGATTTGGAAAGATTTGCATAAGGATCAAATCATGATTCAATCATCTTAATTGAAAAAGATTTGAAGCAAATTTGTAACCTAATTCCTTCTCGGGTACATAAGTAACATGTTCAGATCAAAAAACAGGAGAGGAGAGGCGTGAGAAACAGAAAGAAAACTTGCAAAAATTCAACAAAAGTTGTGAATAAATTTCCAAGTTTCATGCCTTCTCAAGCCATTCCAACCATCTCAATCGCTTGTTGGGTATCCTTGGACCATATTACAACCGTTAGCAAGCATTCTCGTGCCCTGAAACACACTGCAAGTACCACACGGTTTCTCACTTTTCTTGATTTTGAATCCATTAATCCTGACATCTTTAGCACGAATAATTCATATATTCTTAATCCTTGTGATGCTTGCAAACTGATGGTTATTTTTAATTTCATTTTTGCTGACTATACCTCAAGATGCCATAGTTAGGGTTCTTGGTTCATTTTTAGGGTTTTTCTGTACAAGTACAATTGGCCATGGTAAGGGTACCATGATGCTCGTGACGTTGCCATGAGTTGATTGGTACCATTGTTTTGTATTTATCACGCTTGTATAGGATTTTTGGAAAGGCACAGGCTTATACCTACACACAGGTGATCGTAGGTAAAAGTCACATAACTTTTAGCAACGGAGGGAGGAAGAAGATGATGGCGTGGCGCCCCATGAATGGCCCATTCAAATTTTTATGCATTGGAGAATTGATATTTTGTGTTTTCCATATAATGTATGTTTGTTGTTCTTTGTACAATTAACAAATCCAGCTCAGCTGGTAAGCGTGCACGGTAAAACGCCTAAGGGACTGGGTTCGATCCCCATGTCCCCAACTTTGCTTTCTATTATTTTGCATTGCATGATCAGGTGTACAAGCGTCCAACAAGACCACCATGCGCCATCAGCCCTCAATCACCAGATCCCCAGCATGCCAGATCCAAGGCCTCTAACATGGAAGTCCATGGTACACCCTAGTCAAGAAATCACATGAGATCAACAAAGTCAATGGGGCCAGGACTTGTTGGGCCCAGAATTTGCCAGCCACACCCCCCTTTTCTGCTGAAACAACCAGGCCCGTTTTCTTTCTTTTCTTATATTTCATTTATTTTAATTAATTTGTTTAAATTATTTTTCTAACCAAATAATTTATTTTTATTCAAAAATCATAAAATCAAGTTTTCACAAATTTAGAATTAGGTTTTTATTTTATCACATTTTAATTTAATATTTAGTTTAAATTTAATTTAGGATTAATTCTAACTTTTTTTTCATATATTTAAAATTAATTATAAAAAGTAGGGTTAGCATGTGATTTAATTTATTTCTTTCGCAAATAAAACAAAAAAATACAAAAATAGGCCGATTTAATTATTTTTCTTAAATAAAATTAATTAGTCATTAGGGTTTTTATTTATTTAATTAAACTCTATTTTTTCTCAAATAACACAAAAAAAAAACACAAAAACAATGATCTTTCTTTTAATTAGGTTTAGTTGGGGTCAAAACCCTAAATCTCTCGTTTTCGATTTATCGCGCGCGTTTATTATTTTTGTGCAAATATTAATGTATCTGTCCATGGTATGTAATAGTTTAATTAGGATTTCCTTTTTATTTATCGTTTTTACGGGTTTTTGGCTATGTAATTAATCCCTCCCCCGAAGCCTTGTAATAGCGTAGTTTTTACTTTTCCGCATTTTATTTCTTGCAAATATTAACTGTTAGATGTATGTTAATAGGATTGTAGGACAAGATTTCATGTTAATTTAAAATGGTTAGCAAACCCTAATGTGCAAAGATAATAACTTGAAATCAAATCACTCGCACATGCGCACTCTTAGGATATACTCTCACTTCGGTTGCCTTCGGTAAACGGTCATTAAATATAGGGTGTCTTAGTGGTTGCCCTCTCGTCTAACAAAGATCAAAAGTCCCGTTCAGAAATGTTGCCTTGGAAATGTTGCCTCGAATATGATCTTAAGACATTAGGGTTATTACTAAGACGTTCTAACATTGCTTTAGTGATCGTATGTCCCTTACGAATTGACCCTTACAACTCCAACGGCGGTGCTACCTATTTCTCAACAATAGGATAGCATTGTCTAAAGGAAATAAGAATAGAAACAATCCTTTTTCGAGTAAGTAGATGCTAGTAGGTACTTGCTCAAACCAAAACCTTTTCACACTTACACTTTTCAAACAAAATTTTCAAAAACAACTTCGTAATACTCTTGAGGACAGAAACAAAGGTTAAAACGAAGTAAAATAAACATTTCAAAACAAACACACACAAGCAATTTCTAAAAGATGAGCTAGTACCTAAGAGCCCGTGGAAAACCATGGATAGAAAGGGTGTTAATACCTCCCCTTTCTATAATCTACCCGCCGTACTCAAAATCACGAAAAAGGAATTTTTCTGTGCTTTTTTCCTTTCCAGTTGGATAAAATAAAAGTCGGTGGCGACTCTTGCTTACCGCGACATTTTGCAAACACAAACGCAAAACGCAAACCAGCATTTCTAAAACAGTCGGTTCTGCCACCGTATCACACGCCGCTACACTTCACACGGTTTGGCATATTTTTTTAATTCGATTATCACAATTCCTGCATCATTAGCACTTTTGATTGTTATATTCGTATTTGTCATCATGTTTGCAAGCTAACCATGCCATTTAATTGTGTTTTTGATGCCTGTACATGATATTGCCATTGCTAGGGTTTCTGTATTCGTTTTAGGGGTTTTCAATGCAGGCAAAATTAGGTCTTGAATCAGGTACCATGATGCTCGTGAGGATGAGACGAGTTGATTGGTACCACTACTTTTCATTTATCTTGCTCGTATGCAATTTTTGAGATGAACAGGGTTATAGCTACGAACAAACGTCCGTAGGTAAAAGTGTTTTACCTAAGGCGACGGTCCAAGGAAGAAGATGAGGCGTGGCAGTCCATGGATGGCTGGTTTAAATTTAGCGTGCATTTTTTGAATATATTGTTTGTTTTTCTTATATTGTTTTGTTTCTATTATATGGAAAACAAAAACGCGTAGCACAGCTGGCAAGCAAGCATTGGAATTAAGCATAAGGACCTGGTTTCGATCCCAGGTCCCAACATTTGCTTTGTATTATTTTTCTTCATATGATCAGGTGCACCACATTCTCAAGCGCATTCCATACAACCTTAACATCCAGCCATCTGATGTGCTCTTACCCAGATCCAATGTGCCAGCAATGAAGATCCATGGTAGTCCTCAAGTCAACGCCCACACCAGATCCAACACTGACCAGGCTTGATGCTAAATGGGCCTTACAAAATGCAGATCCGCACCGCCGTTCAGCCAACAACACAGGCACATTCCTCATTTTTTTCTTATTGTTTTATTTTTGCTTTATTCTTAATTCTTTATTTATTTTATTTTAAAATCAATTTTTTTTATAAAATCACAAAATCAAGAATTCACAAAAATTAGAATTAGGTTTTTTTTATCAAATTTAATTTAATTAATTTAATTTAATTTAGGGTAACTTTAAGTTGTTTTTCACAATTAAAATCAACTAGAAAAATTAGGTTTAATTCTTGACTTAATTGTTTTCCTTTGGCAAATAAGTTAATAATACAAAAAAATAGGTTAATTTAATTATTTTTCTTAATTAAAATTAATTAGTAATTAGGGTCCTTTTTTTAAATTCAATTATCCCATTATTTTCACAAATAACAAAACACGACAAAAAAACATATTTTTCTTTAATCAATCGCAAGTAGGATTAGTCAAAGGTTCAAAACCCTAATCGCCTCGCATTTAATTCGTTGCGCGCTTGTTAATAATTTCACCATTATTTTGTTACTGTTCAGGGTTTGTAATAGTTAACTTAGAGTTTTTATTTACTATTCAAATCCCCAATTTTTTTGGTTATGTAATTAATCCCCCTCCCCGAAGCCTTGTAATAGCGTAGGTTTATTTTCTCGCATTTTTAATTCCTGCAAATATTTAACTGTTTAGATGTATGCTTAGGATTGTATGGCAAGAATGCATGACAAAATTAAAATGGTTAGAAAACCCTAATGTGCAAAGATAATAAACTGAAAATCAATCACTCGCACATATTCACTCTTAGAGTATACTCTCACTTCGGTTGCCTTCGGTAAACGATCATTAAGCATGTGGTGTCTTAGTGGTGACCCTCCAGTCTAAAAGATCAAATTGTCCCATTCGAATGTTGTCTCGGAAACGTCGCCTCGGAAATGTTGCCTCGGAAATGTCGCCTCGAAAAGATCTTAAGACTCTAGGGTTACTACTAAGATGTCCTAACATTGCTTTTGTGACCGTACGTCCCTTTCGAATTGACCCTTACAAATTCCAACGACGGCGCTACCTATTTCTCAATAGTAGGATAGCGCTGTCTAAAGGAAACAAGAATAGAAACAATCTTTTTTCGAGTAAGTAGATGCTAGTAGGTACTTGCTCAAATCAAAACTTTTCGCACTTACACTTTTCAAACAAATTTTCAAAACAACTTCGTCACACCCTTGAGGACTGATACAAGGGTTATCACGAAGTAAAGCATTTTTCAAAAGCAAAACACACAAACACAAGCAATTTAAAAATGAGCAAGTACCTAAGAGCCCATGGAAAACCATGGATAGAAAGGGTGCTAACACCTTCCCTTTCTATAATCTACCCCCCGTACTTAAAATCTCGAAAAAGGATTTTTTCTTTACTTTTTTCCTTTCCGGTTGGATGAAATAAAAGTCAGTGGCGACTCTTGCTTACCGCGACATTTTGCAAACACAAAATGCAAACCAGTATTAAACAGTCGGTTCTGCCACCATATCACAGAATTGGCGACTCTGCTGGGGAAATATAAGTGGGGTATACCTTAGGATCTAGGTCATTAAAATTACTTCTCTTGATTGCTTTGTTTGCTTTATTTTTGAGGGTTTTGTTTGGGGTTACTATAGATCCTACACCAGGATCTGGGGAACACCTTTTAGGTAAGTAGCAATAGACTATGAGGGAACTGTATAGCATAGACCGATACGGTTGAAGCAATAGCTACGTTGGTGTGGCACTTTGGTTGGTACCAGTATCCCTTGTGGTGAAACGAGGACAATACCGGGCCGCTGCATGGTGTCGTGAAGCATCAACTGACCTTAGAACCTTTAATTGCCCAACTTGGCCATTAGAAAGTAGCGAGATAGTTGACCTCGGTGTAGAGCTGAGAACTGGTTGATACTCGATGTTACACTCATTGAGATCATACTTTCGGAATATTTCGGCCGCAAGAAAACATTGCGTGAGCTGAAACCATGAACGATGAAGGATGGTCAATGATATTGAGATCCTCTAGAACCCGGTTACTTTTCTAGGATAGGTTGAACAAAATTAACTTCAAGAGGGTATTACCTTTGACCTCATGCAAGCCTTAAACCTAAGGGCTTTGTGTGATTTGACTGTGTTTGCAATACCTGTGTTTTCTATACATGTGGTTTATCATGACATCATGCATCATAACATGGAATTCATGATTCATTACACTAACCATTTCAAAGACCAAGGGAATTTATCTTTGTTCTGTTTTGCAGATCATGGCTTCCGTGCGTAGAAATACTATCTGCATCAGCTTTGTGGAGATACCTTCCCAACTCAAAGAGCTAGTATCAAGAGTTTCTGAAACTTCTATTTTCATTAAGAGACACGATCAACTTCTTAGCCTGGTTACTTTAAACTTTGATGAACAGATGATGAGCGTACTTTTTCAGTTCTTCGATCCCAAGCATCATTGTTTCACCTTTCCAGATTATCAGTTGGTACCCACCTTGGAAGAGTTCTCTTAGTTATTGAGCATACCCATTCTTGAACAGTTTCCCTTCACAGGTATAGAAGAAATTCCTAAGCCAGAAGTCATTGCCTCAGCTTTTCATTTTAAACGGGCCGACGTGGTATCCAATTGGGAAACTCGAAGCGGAGTCGAGGGTTTTCTAGCCAAATTTCTGATAGACAAGGCTCAGTTATTTTGGGATGATATGTATTTTCAGGCTTTTGAGGATGTCTTGGCTCTTCTTATCTATGGTTTAGTTCTCTTCCCTAATCCGAACTCCTTCGTAGATGTGAATTCTATCTAGATTTTCCTTTCTCGCAACCCTGTGCCTACCTTGCTTGGAGATATTTTTCATGCTCTCCATACTCGTAACATGAAGAGAAGAGGGACTCTTATGTGCTGCACGTCGTTGGTGTCGAGGTGGTTTATTTCTCACCTCCGTAAGTCTGTACTAAAGAACGAAGAAGGTTTGGGTTGGTCACACAGGATAATGTCAGTCGCTCATACGGATATTCTTTGATGTTCCCGAGCTATGGAAGACACTGCTATTATTGACCCCTGTGGGGAGTACCCTAATGTCCCATTACTTGGTATCAGAGGGGGTATAACTTACAATCCTTGTCTAGCCTTGCGACAATTTGGTCATGCTCGAAGGGATGGTCCCCATAAGTTACTTATTGAGGGCATTGTATTCAACTATGAGGATGATGTTAAAGAGTATCGCTGGAGGTTCATACGAGCTTAGGGCCAAAGACTTCCATTCCTATGGCGCCTTACCTCCAATGGGTTCGAGCTCGTGCCCAGAAGCTTATGATGCCTTATGTGGCTGTATCAACAGTGATTGTGGAGCCCACTACTGGAGAAGGCATTCCTTACACGGTTCTCTAACCCTACATGCCCACTGATCTTGAGGAGTTACAGAGGTCTTGGATTCAACTGAAGAATGAGCGGGATACTTACAGGGAACAGTTCCATGATCAAGAGAGGAAGGTTTTAAAGCTCACCAGGCAGCTCCAGGAAGAAAGAGGGCTCAATGATTATATCAACACAAAGAGAAAGCGTCCATGGGACTTTTGATTTTTCTTTTATAGTTTTAGATTTTTTTTTATTTACTTATTTGTAACGCCTTAAAGGCATTTTGAACCTTCAAAGTTAAGCTAATAAAGTTTTTGTTTATTTTGGTTTGCAAATTTAAATTTCCCAAAGTCTTTGAAATCATTACATATGCATCCCATTATCATACATATCATTACAGGTACCACTACAGGTTTCTCATCTTCTTCACTGTTTATTTCAGCAGAAATGTCTTCCGACCAAGTCATCAAAGATCTCCAGGTACAGAACGCCCAGTTCCAACAGATGTTCATCAGTGTGGAAAAGGGGAAGGAGGATCTGAAAACCCTCATTCTGAAAGAGAAGAAGAAGAAGAAGACTAGTATTATGAATATGGGCAGGAGGTTTAGAGAAAGGTTGAAGCATCAAACTGATCTGACCTCTTCATCTAAGGAAGGGGAGAACCAAGAAGGGGAGAAGGACCCCAGTCCTGCAGTTTCTGATGATGATACAGATTACAATGATGAGCAATATCCTCCTACTGAGGATAAATACAAGCAGCTAGAAGACCGTCTGAGTGCCGTGGAGGTTCAGAAGATACCTGGTTTGGATTTCAGAGAATTGGGACTGGTATCGGGAGTGGTCATCCCTCAGAAGTTCAAAGCTCCAGTTTTTGCTAAGTATGATGGGGTGTCCTGCCCAAAACTCCATCTCCGCTCTTATGTCAGAAAGATCCAGCCCCACACCGCTGATAGAAATTTGTGGTTTCATTTCTTTCAAGATAGTCTGTCAGGGACTCAGCTTGAATGGTTCTACCAACTGGAGAGAGCTAGTGTCCGAAACTGGGAAGATCTTGCTGCTGCTTTCTACAAGCAGTATCAGTATAATGCCGACCTTTCTCCTACTCGTACTCAACTCCAGAGTATGTCCATGGATGCGGGTGAAGTTTTCAAAGATTATGCTGAAAAATGGAGAGACTTGGCTGGGAGAGTTCAACCCCCTTTGTCTGATAGGGAGTTTGTGGATATGTTCCTTGGTATGCTGTCCGGTCCATTTTTCAATCACTTGATCGGAAGTTCATCAGCTGGATTCACCGAGCTGATTTTAACTGGAGAAAGAGTAGAAGTTGGAATTCGGAGTGGTAAAATACAGAAGGATGCCTTCTCGAGTTCAGCAAAGAAGCCTTTCACTAGTAAGAAGGAAGCCAGTTCCATCTACAGCCCGACGGGCCAAATAAGATCTGAACACCGTCAAACGGTAAATGCTGTAGTGATACCAAGACCTGCAGTTGCTCCATAACACAACAATCAACAAAGGGTGGAAAGACCACATCGGCAGTTTACCCGCATTAGCATGACATTGGCTGAAGTTCTGTCTCATTTATTAAAATCCAACTTGGCAACCTTGAGAGAGGCTCCCAAGAATCCAAACACTACCTCTCCCAGATACAATCCCAACGCGTGGTGTGCCTACTATTCTGAGAGTACTGGCCATGATACAAATGATTGTTGGGCTCTGAGAAACAAAGTGCAAGACTTTCTTGAAGCTAAGGAGATATAGTTCGATGCTCCAGAAAAGCCGAATGTTATAACTGCTCCCATGCCCAAACATGGTCGTGGAGTTAATGCTGTTGGCACTGATTTGTTTGTGACCTCTGTTAAAGAAATTTCTACTCCTCTTATGACTGTTAAGAAGAATTTGTTGTTGGCCGGTTTATTTCTGGATTATGGTGAAGGTTGCTACATGTGTTCGATTCTACCTTCTAGTTGCCATTTGTTGAAGTCAAGTGTTCAGCGCTTGATGGATAATAAAGAAATTTTGTTTGAGAAGACTATGACTCTTGTTGTTCCAAATGAAGACGTTGCTATTATAACCATTTCCGCCAATCCTTCCAAGGATTCCTCGAGAAGAGCTGTTAGGATTACATCCGCTCCAAGAATTTCTCCGCTAATAATCATTGTCCCTGGTCCCATCCCGTACACCTCAGACAAGGCTGTCCCATGGCATTATGATGCTGATGTGTACTATCATGGCATTAAGCAAGATCTGAAGAATGAAGAAGCTGATGCTGATGTCAGTAATATTTTTGGGACTAGTAAAGTTACCCGAAGTGGAAGGGTCTTCTCTCCCGAGATTTCCCTTGAGACTGTCAATAAGCCTATTGTCATTCTATCTGTGGTTCCTACTAATACATCAACTATTGTTCCTGTTATTACTCCAGTTATCACCCCTGTTGGCGAATCGTATGATACCCGCGGCAAGGAAATTATAGGTGAGCCTGCCCGGACGGAGGCACCTAGGAAAATTGTTGTGGAAGCCTCTAAGCAAGAAATAGAGGAAATACTAAAAATCATTAAGAAGAGCGACTACAATGTGGTCGAGCAGCTGGGGCAGACCCCATCAAAGATATCCATGTTGTCTCTGTTGTTGTGTTCTGAAGTCCATGCGAAGGCTTTGATTGCATTTCTCAAGACTGCACATGTGCCACAGGAAACTTCAGCGGATCAGTTCAAAGATTGTGTGGCCAGCCTGACTGCTGACAATGGGTTGGGTTTTTCAGATGAGGATCTGACACCGAAAGGAAGGAAGCAAATTGATGCTCTGCATGTCTCGATTGGTGCATGGGCACCACTATGGCTCATGTGCTAGTAGATACCTGGTCTTCACTGAATGTTCTGCCGAAGAAAGTGTTGGACCGTTTGGATTATGAGGGTTTAACTCTAAAGCCTATTAACATTGTGGTAAGGGCTTTTGATGGATCGAAGAGGATGGTGCACGGGGAGGTGGACATCCCTGTCAAGGTGGGTTCTCAGACTTTTGGGTCCACCTTCTATGTAATGGATATCAGGCCGTCATATTCTTGCTTGCTGGGTCGTCTTTGGATCCATGAGGCTGAGGCAGTTACTTCCACACTCCATCAAATGTTTGAGTATCCGGTGAAGGGAAAGATTGCCACAGTGCGAGTTGAAGAAGAATATATGGTGAGTCACCTCAATTCCTTCCGCTACATAGAGATGGACGGGGAATTCATAGAAACTCCTTGTCAGAATTTCGAAGAGGTCCCTCAGGTCTTGGCATCAACAGAAGTTGCTACCAACAAACCTCCGTTGAAGATGGCTTCTCTCAAGGACGTCAGGGCTATAATTGAAGAAGGGGCTCAAAGGGTTGTTAGGCACGCTCGGGCTGGAAGACCTCCTCTACACATCACCAATCAGGGAATTAATGCAATTGAAGACAGTGAAGAGGATTCAGACATCGACAGCTGGATCTACCCAACAACCAACGGTGGACCGAATGACTGGACGACTAAGGACTTCATACCTGTTTCTTTTATTCCACAGTAATTGAGTCATTTGTTTTAAGATTTGTAATAAACAATTTGAAACTTTATGGCCCGGTGCCTTGCCCGAGGCACCTTGGCTTTGCTTGTGAGGGCTATTATTTGTCATTTCATATATCATTAATAAAGAATTGGACGTTTCTTGCATACAAATTTTGCGCTCCTTGTTTTTATTTTCTGCCTCTCACATTATCAAAACATCAAATCTCTTACACACACTCACGTATCATACTGCAGATCCATATTCAATCTGGATCCCATTGATAACAGCTCTGCTATTGCCAGTTATGACTTCAAAAATCCGATCAATCAAGCCGAGGATGAAGGTGAGGATGATTGTGAGGTGCCTGGAGAGCTTTCTAGACTATTACAGCAGGAATAAAGGGCCATACAGCCTCATGAAGAGCCAGTCGAGTCAGTTAATTTGGGTATAGAGGAAGACAAGAAAGAGGTTAAGATAGGTGCGAATCTGGAGCCTAGTGTCAAACAACAGTTAATACAGATGCTACACGACTATGTTGAGATCTTCGCCTGGTCCTATGAAGACATGCCTGGTTTGGACACTGATATTGTGGTACATCACCTACCGATTAAAGAAGACTTCCCTCCGGTAAAGCAGAAGGTCCGCTGTATGCGCCCTGAAATGTCAGAGAAAATCAAGGCAGATGTCATGAAATAGTTCGACGCTGGATTCTTAGTTGTCACTTCTTATCCGCAGTGGGTTTCCAACGTCGTTCCGGTACCTAAGAAGGACGGTAAGGTACAGATGTGTGTGGACTACAGAGATCTGAATAGGGTAAGCCCCATGGATGACTTCCCACTTTCTCGCATTGATGTTCTAGTCGACAACACCGTGCAACACAAGATCTTCTCCTTCATGGATATTTTTTCTGGCTACAACCAGATCAAGATGGCTGCTAAGGACATGGAGAAGATAACCTTCGTTACACAGTGGGGCACCTTCTGTTACAAGGTAATGCCTTTCGGATTGAATAATGTTGGGAAAACTTATCAGCGCGCCATGGTCCCTTTGTTCCATGATATGATTCATCACGAGATCGAGGTTTATGTTAACGACATTGTAGCCAGGTCCCAGACAGAGGAAGAGCACCTTGATCATCTCCAAAAACTGTTTGACAGGTTGAAGACGTACAAGCTGAGGTTGAATCCGAACAGGTGTACCTTCGGGGTAAGGTCTGGTAAGCTTCTGGGTTTTGTTGTCAGTGACAAAGGTATTCAGGTAGACCCTGCAAAGGTAAAAGCCATACAAGAGATGCCGGCTCGATGCATAGAAAAAGAAGTTAGAGGTTTCTTGGGACGCCTGAATTACATCGCCAGGTTCATTTCACATCTGACTTCTACTTGTGAGCCAATCTTCAAGTTGCTGAAGAAAGATCAAGTGGTAAAGTGGGATGATGAATTCCAGACGGCTTTTGAAAGAATCAAAGAATACCTTCAACAACCACCAATTCTGATGCCTCCAGTTGAAGGAAGATTGTTGATATTATAGCTGACAGTGCTAGACAGTTCAATGGGGTGTGTGATGGGGCAGCATGACGAGTCTGTCGAAAAGAGCATGCAATTTACTAACTTAGTAAAAAATTTACCGACAGTGAGACCCGATACTCATTGCTCGAGAAAACTTGTTGCGCTTTGGCATGGGCTGCTTTCCGACTGAGAAAGTATATGCTGACTCAAACTACCTAGTTGATATCAAAGATGGATCCGATCAAGTATATTTTCGAGAAGCCCGCCTTATCTGGAAGAATAGCAAGATGGCAGATGATCTTAACTGAGTACGGCATACAATATACAACCCAAAAAGCAATTAAGGGAAGTGTATTGGCGGATCATTTGGCGCATCAGGCCATGGATGACTACCATTCCATGAATTTCGAGTTTCCGGATGAGAATATCATGTTGGTAATCGACTGCGAAGAACCTGGACCGGATGAAGGACCCGAGGAGGGAACCCGATGGTCTATGTATTTTTATGGAGCCTCGAACGCATTGGGTAATGGCATTGGCACTGTAATTATATATCTTGAGGGTTGTCATACTCCGTTCACCGCCCGATTATGTTTTAACTGCACCAACAATATGGCGGAGTATGAAGCGTGCATCATGGGTCTTCGAGTTGCTATTGACCTTAGGATTAAGTTCTTGAGTGTATTCGAAGATTCTGCTCTGGTAATAAGTCATATCAAAGGCGAGTGGGATACGAAGCACCCGAATCTTATTCCTTACAAAGAGTATGTACTGACATTGCTCCCACACTTTAAGGAGATAACCTTTAAACATTTCCCACGAGAAGAGAATCAGTTAGCGGACGTGCTAGCTACTATGTCTTCTATGTTCAAAGTCAGGTGGGACAATGAAGCTCCCCAGATTACCATTGAGAGGTTGGATGAATCCACACACTGCTGTGAGATCGACACCGAAGAAGTAGCAGATAAACCCTGGTTTCATGAGGTAAAGAGGTATCTTGAGGCTAAAGAGTACCCCGAGGAGGCATCTGTTAATGATAAGAAGTTTCTGAGAAGGTTCGCTGCGAAGTTCTTCATCAGTAATGGAATCCTCTATAAGCGTAACCATGATTCAATCTTACTGCAGTGTATGGACAAGAGCGAGGCAGAAAGGATCATGGCAGAGTTACATGAAGGTACCTTCGGAACTCATTCCAGTGGACATACCATGGCAAAAAAAATCCTAAGGGCAGGATATTACTGGTCCACTATGGAAGCCGATTGTTATAAGCACTCTCGAATGTGTCATAAGTGCCAAGTCTATGCTGATAAGATGCATGTGCCTCCAGCCCCTCTGAATGTCTTGACAACTTCTTGGCCCTTTGCAATGTGGGGCATCGACATGATCGAAGAGATCAGACCTACTGCATCTAATGGACATCGCTTCATTCTGGTAGCAATTGATTACTTCACAAAGTGGGTTGAGGCAACTTCCTTTGCTACAGTAACCAAGAATGTCGTGGCGCGGTTTATCCGACACAATCTGATCTGTCGATATGGTGTCCCAGAGAGAATTATTACTGATAATGGTACAAATCTCAACAACATAATGATCATCGAGCTCTATAAGTAGATCAAGATACAACATCATAACTCTTCTCCCTACCGGCCGAAGATGAATGGCGTTGTTGAAGCAGCTAATAAGAACATCAAAAAGATTGTGCAAAAGATGACAGTGACATACAGAGACTGGCACGAGATGTTACCATTCGCTCTTCATGGGTACTGTACCTCAGCACATACGTCGACAGGGGCAACCCCCTACTCTCTGGTATATGGCATGGAGGCAGTCCTACCTATAGAAGTCCAGATACCCTCTCTCAGGATTTTGAAGGATGCGGGCTTGAACAAAGATGACTGGATCCAAACCCGACTTGATCAGCTGAATCTAATCGATGAAAAGAGACTTACTGCTATCTTTCATGGTCAGACGTATCAAAAGCGAATGATCAAGGCTTTTAACAAGAAAGTCAGACGTCAAGAATATCAAGTCGGGGATCTAGTGATCAAACGCATCATACTACCGCAAGGTGATCCCAGGGGAAAATGGACCCCCACATACGAGGGGCCATTTGTGATTAAGAACATTTTCTAGGGAGGAGCTATGATTCTAACCACCATGGATGGTGACAACCTTCCTCACCCCGTCAATGCAGACATAGTGAAAAGATACTACGCATAATCAAAGACCCGCTAGGTTGACCGGCCTAGGAAAAAATAAGGGCTTCCCGACGAACCAAAAGGGTTCGGGCAAAAGTAAGGGATGAAAATGAAAAACTGTACACCCGGCAAGTCGAAAACCGGAAAAGGTGACTTGGGCAAAAAAGGGTATCCCAGTAGACTAAAAACCCGAAAGGGCGGTCCAGGAAAAAGTTAGGGATCGAAGCGTAACACTATGTCTCATTGGATCATCTTGCAACCAGACTTCGGTATCGACTATCAAGCTCAGACGACGCTAATCAATCTGATCCACCTTTGCGACCAAGCAACAAGGTGATGAGACGCTTGAAGATATAAAGGCAATAGCAGAGTTGGAACCCGATGGGATTGTTTCACATAGTTGTTTTTCTTTCTTTAACACAAATTGTAATTTCTATCTTTCGGCGGAGTTCTCTCACTAGAACGTCAGCCTCCTTGTACAAAACGCCTATTACATGCCAACTTCAAAAATCAATACAATTCATTTTCACAAGAAATTTCAATTTGTTTTTCTTTTTCTGTTTTGTTTTGCAACAACGTCCAATGATTCATTTTTGATATATGCATTTGAAAATAATGGCTGCTCATAAATATTTACACAAGAAACAAAATACAATTACTCGTAATACCAAAGACAGGGAAAACAAGAAGTGCCCAAACCTCACAGTTACTCTGTCCATCAGATACCGGGATAGAGCCAGCTTGAGAACATGAGTAGTGGTACATACACTCCCCACAGAGTAAAATGTATCCAAAGACAATAATGTTAGCTTTCCCGAACAGGACATAACTCTCCCCAGTTGAGGTTCACAATCGCGAGTGAGTCAGTAAATTTTCCCCCAAGCAGAGTTTATTTCTATCACAAGCAGAAATTAAATCTCCAATAGAATTCATTATCACCACCAACAAAAATTCATCCCCAACTGAGTTTATTTCTCCAAATCAGTAGATCGATCAACAGAGTTATTCCCCACAGAGTTATCCTCAGACCGGGTCTCTTCTGGTAGAATATTCGCCAGCCGAGTGGATGTGAATCCCCAACTAGTCATCTTTGTTCACCATCCCCAACAGAAGTAGAGGAACTATGCTTTTTTACAGCAGTCAAGAATATCATTTCCCATACTCTCCAAGCAGCAGTCAGGGATTTATTTTCCCGGACTCAGATTGTTACAGCAGCATTTCATGTTCATACATCATGACATGTGCATACATTACATAATCTCAGTTATTTTGAGAACCTCATCACAATGCATCTCATGCATCGCACATAACTAACCATGTATTTCTTTCAGGAAAGACAATTATTATCAACAATTTCCAGCAGGTCCATGATCAGCACTCGTAGCTAAACAGAGTAATCATCGGTGCGACAAAAGCAACCTTACCTAGGTTCCTCCTTAAGCCCTACACAGACTCATCACAAAACAACCTTACCCAGTTTCCCTCTGCAGTTTTACCCAAACTCATTTTGAAGTAACCCTACTATCCAGGTTCCTTCTCTCAGCCCTACTATCCAAGCTTTCATATCGAAGTAACTCTACTATCCAGGTTCCTTCTTGCAGCCCTACTATCCAGGCTTTCATGTCGAAGTAAACCTACTATCCAGGTTCCTTCTCAAGCCCTACTATCTAGGCTTTCATGTCGAAGTAACCCTACTATCCAGGTTCCTTCTCAATCCCTACTATCCAGGCTTTCATGTCGAAGTAATCCTACTATCCAGGTTCCTTCTCAAGCCTTACTATCCAGGCTTTCATGTCGAAGTAACCCTACTATCCAAGTTCCTTCTCATAAGCCCTACCATCCAGGCTTTCATACCGAAGTAACCCTACTATCCAGGTTTCTTCTCACAGCCCTACTATCCTTGTTTTCATATCAAAGTAACCTTACTATCCAGGTTCCTTCTCACAGCCCTACTATCCAAGCTTTCATATCGAAGTAACCCTACTATCCAGGTTCCTTCTCATAAGCCCTACCGTCCAGGCTTTCATACCGAAGTAACCCCACTATCCAGGTTCCTTCTCACAGTCCTACTATCCAGGCTTTCATATCGAAGTAACCCTACTATCCAGGTTCCTTCTCATAAGCCCTACCATCCAGACTTTAATACCGAAGTAACCCTACTATCCAGGTTCCTTCTCACAGCCCTACTATCCTGGCTTTCTTCTCAAAGTAACCCTACTATCCAGGTTCCTTCTCACAACCCTACCATCCAGGTTCCTTCTCACAGCCATACTATCCAGGCTTTCATATCGAAGTAACCCTACCATCTAGGTTCCTTCTTACAGCCCTATTATCCAGGCTTTCATCTCGAAGTAACCCTATTATCCAGGTTCCTTCTCATAACCTTACTATCCCGGTTCTTCCTCTCTTATCTCCAGACAGGAGTCCACAACACTGTAAGACCGGGACCCGATCAAACACGATTGGTTTCGCATCTCTCCAGTAAGTCCCGGTGCAGCATATACCCTGACCAGATACGCAGTTCATTTCCGCTTCCCCAAACCGGAGTTATTCCCCAGTAGAGTAATGGAAAACTGAAGCTCCTAAAACTCTATTTCTCTCAAGATAGAGACCAGTATTCCCCAGCGAAATCCTCCTCGACAACAAGTATACGGGTTCTCGCAAAGGAATCTCTTATGCGATCAACACATCTTCGGATGGCATCTTTAAGCCCATCCCCGACAATCTTCCATCATTGACCTCCAAATGGCATCTGTAAGCCCATTCTCGATATCATAAATTTGGCGCCACTTCATGCGAGTGAAAATTTCTGGGCACTCTAGTGTTCAATCATCTTCCACCTTCAGATCACGAAAGGCAGACGAGCCAATCTACATCTTCAGGTTTAAGAAGATTGAACAGGGGGAGCTGTTGTACCCCAAAATTTTCCCTCCCATATTTCCCAAACATCTGGAAAGTGAGGTCCCCAAATTGCTCAAGGAAGTTCAAGAATTGACCAGACAAACTCTCTCCTAAGGCAATATACCTCAAATTAGGGTTTCCATCTTCATCAAGATGTATGAACCAAAAAGGAATAAAATGCTCACCATTGTCCAAATATGTTCTCAAGATCATCCATGTCATGTTTCAAGCCTTGCAGAAGAAGTTTGCTCAGTCAATCAGTCAAATGCCTGAAAATCAACTATACTAGGTCAAAAGTCAATTGTGGTCCGCATACAGTCAAACTTCAAGATTTTTGGTCAAAATCCTCATTTTGAAGTATTATCCATCATTTGATCAAGGGTTGATCATGATTCCTCAAGGATTGCTCATAATTCATCAAAACCAAAAAGTTGCTAAATTAGGGTTTTATAGGAAAAGTCAACTCAACTTTGACCAAGCATAACTTTCTCATATTTTATCAGAAATGACCATACAAAGATAATTTTTAAGAGGATGAAATTCCCTACAATTCATCTTCATCTCCCAAGTCTGGAATATGCACTCACAAAAAGATATGAATTTTGACATTATAGGTCCTTTTGAAAAGTCAACAAAAACACCTTTTGGGTCAAAGCTTCATACATGAACATGGAAGGCTCAATTAAGATGACACCAAAAGGGTTGTTTAGAGGACATCCTAAGTTTTCTAAAAAGTCCAAGAACACCTCTCTAGGGTAAGAATTGAGAGAGTTATGCATTGGCCAAGTTGACCATTTTTGCAAAATTTCCAAAAGTGAAATATGCTCAAATTTGCATTTTTTGCTAAATGGGCCCAACTTTTTATGCTTGCACCTCAATTATAATGTGGTCCATGACTCAAATGTTCACTCACCCATTATGTGCTTCATTTTTCAATTTATTTCGATTTTTCATTAATTAAAAAGTGAATTAAATTAAATAAATGATGAAAATTAATAAAGATATGATTTGATTGGTTTTTTTGACAGATTGGAAATCAAGATATGCTGAGTTTACAGGATCAATTCGAATCAATGGCAATTGATACAAGAAAGGCATGATTTGGCTGAAAATAGGAACATATCATATAGCTTGAAAATCAAATTAAATCTTGGATAAATGCAAGGATTCATTCCAAATTTGTTAACCTAATTCACTCTAGGTTATATAATGAAGAATTCCAGATCGAAAAACAGGGGTTAGAGGTCGTGTAAAGGACAAAATAAAACTGAAAAAAGTTGGCAAAAGTGTGAATTGGTTTTCATTCCACAGGCCATCTCAAGCCATCCTAGCTATCCCAATCCATTGTTGGATGTCCCAGGAAGCTGTCCCAATCATTTGCAAGGCCTGAAACACGCAGAAACGCGCGCTATACTTCACACGGTTTGGCATATTTTTTCAATTTAATTATCACAATTCTTGTATCATTATCACTTTTGATTGTTATATTCGTATTTGTCATCATGTTTGCAAGCTAACCATGCCATTTAATTGCGTTTTTTATGCTTGTACATGATATTGCCATTGCTAGGGTTTCTGTATTCATTTTAGGGGTTTTTAATGCAGGAAAATTTAGGTCTTGAATCAGGTACCATGATGCTCGTGAGGATGAGACGAGTTGGTTGGTACCATTACTTTTCATTTATCTTGCTCGTATGAAATTTTTGAGATGAACAAGGTTATAGCTACAAACAAACGTCCGTAGGTAAAAGTGTTTTACCTAAGGTGACAGTCCAAGGAAGAAGATGAGGCGTGGCAGTCCATGGATGGTTGGTTTAAATTTAGCGTGCATTTTCTGAATATATTGTTTGTTTTGCTTATATTGTTTTGTTTCTATTATATGGACAACAAAAACGCGTAGCATAGTTTGCAAGCAAGCATTAGAATTGAGCATAAGGACCTGGGTTCGATCCCAGGTCCCAACATTTGCTTTGTATTATTTTTCTTCATATGATCAGGTGCACCACATTCTCAAGTGCATTCCATACAACCTCAACATCCAGCCATCTGATGTCCTCTTACCCTGATCCAATGTGCCAAAAATGAAGATCCATGGTAGTCCTCAAGTCAACGCCCACACCAGATCCAGTGTTGACCAAGCTTGATGCTAAATGGGCCTTACAAAATGCAGATCTGCACCCCCCCTCCAGCCAACAACACAGGCCCATTCCTCATTTTTTTCTTATTGTTTTATTTTTGCTTCTTTCTTAATTCTTTATTTATTTTATTTTTAAAATCATTTTTTTTTTATAAAATCACAAAATCAAGAATTCATAAAAATTAGAATTAGGTTTTTTTATCAAATTTAATTTAATTAATTTAATTTAATTTAGGGTAACTTTAAGTTGTTTTTCACAATTAAAATCAACTAGAAAAATTAGGTTTAATTCTTGACTTAATTGTTTTCCTTTTGCAAATAAGATAAAAATACAAAAAAAAATAGGTTAATTTAATTATTTTCTTAATTAATATTAATTAGTAATTACGGTCCTTTTTTTAATTCAATTATTCCATTATTTTCTCAAATAACAAAACACGACAAAAAAACATTTTTCTTTAATCAATCGTAAGTAGGATTAGTCAAAGGGTCAAAACCCTAATCGCCTTGCATTTAATTCACCGCGCGCTTGTTAATTATTTCACCATTATTTTGTAACTGTTTAGGGTTTGTAATAGTTAACTTAGGGTTTTTATTTACTGTTCAAATCCCTGATTTTTTTGGTTATGTAATTAATCCCCCTCCCTGAAGCCTTGTAATAGCGTAGGTTTATTTTCTCGCATTTTTAATTCCTACAAATATTTAACTGTTTAGATGTATGCTTAGGATTGTATGGCAAGAATGCATGGCAAAATTAAAATGGTTAGAAAACCCTAATGTGTAAAGATAATAAACTGAAAATCAATCACTCGCACATATTCACTCTTAGGGTATACTCTCACTTTGGTTTCCTTCGGTAAACGATCATTAAGCATAGGGTGTCTTAGTGGTAACTCTCCAGTCTAAAAGATCAAATTGTCCCATTCGAATGTTGCCTCGAAAATGTTGCCTCGGAAATGTTGCCTCGGAAATGTCGTCTCGAAAAGATCTTAAGACTCTAGGGTTACTACTAAGATGTCCTAACATTGCTTTTGTGACCGTACGTCCCTTTCGAATTGACCCTTACAAATTCCAACTAAGGTGCTACCTATTTCTCAATAGTAGGATAGCGCTGTCTAAAGGAAACAAGAATAGAAACGATCTTTTTTTGAGTAAGTAGATGCTAGTAGGTACTTGCTCAAATCAAAAAATTTCGCACTTACACTTTTCAAACAAATTTTCAAAACAACTTCGTCACACCCTTGAGGACTGATACAAGGGTTATCATGAAGTAAAGCATTTTTCAAAAACAAAGCACACAAATACAAGCAATTTAAAAATGAGCAAGTACCTAAGAGCCCATGGAAAACCATTGATAGAAAGGGTGCTAACACCTTCCCTTTCTATAATCTACCCCCCGTACTCAAAATCTCGAAAAATGATTTTTTCTGTACTTTTTTCCTTTCCGGTTGGATGAAATAAAAGTCGGTGGCGACTCTTGCTTACCGTAACATTTTGCGAACACAAAATGCAAAATGCAAACCAGTATTAAACAGTCGGTTCTTCCACCGTATCAAAGGATGATATACTTGACAAAAAGAAAATGAAACTTGTTGTTGAGAGGCTTTGATTTTATCAATTTTCTAATGAGTTTCAAATGCAAGTTTCAAGATGGTAATTAAACTAACCTCTAATTTCTAACAAGTAACTTTATTTTGTGCCTTTACTTTATGCTCTTTACTTTAAGCATATTTATTTTAGCATTTACATTTCATGCTATTTTCATCTTTGCTCATTTGAACATTTACTTTTATGTCATTTTTATTTTGCTCCCATGAGATTTTAATTTTCTTTTTGAAGACATTTAATAACCAACTTGAACAATAAAAGGATTTAATGTTACTTGGACTACTTGGTTACTATCCTTGGCGTTATGCAGATTGTGGACTTCTTGGACTTAGGATTAGAGACCTTGACCTACCTTGGGACCTTGTGACCCCAAGTGCTATTTTGTCTGGAGCTCTTGGGGTTTACCTCGAGGCATTGGGTTGTTTGTTTTCTTTGTATGTGCAGGTTATTGTGATTACTTGCTATGCCTGGGATCGGGAATTCATCTGTATACAACCGTTACTCTACCCAATTTTTGTGAAGACTTAATGCAATTGAAGCTTGGTTTTCTTAAGAGGTTTATTATCTTTGCTTGTTTGGTTTCAAATCCAAAGGATAAGAATTCTATATTAACTCATTGTGTCAAGCGTTGGTTTCTTGTTGGTTAGACGGTTCTTTTCCCTAGCTTTTACTTATGCTTTAGGATAGTCCTTTCATATCCTCCCACCTTCTTTAATTTCAAAAATCTTCTCCCTCCTTTTGAAAATTATTCTTCTTTCTAAACTTGAACTACTTTCATAATAAACTTGGACTTAGGTCCATGCATTTTCAAAAGATTTTCCTAATCAAACCTTAATTAATTTAATAATATTTTGACATTTTTGTGAGAAGACTGAAAGTCAATCAATCTCATTCAAACCATTTTTGCCACTTTGGATTTTTATTTTAAAATTTTCTCAAAAGATTAGACTCTTGCCAATCCTTGTAGTGATGTGAACTACTATACTTATACGATATATAGTGAAGTGATATTTTTTCCACTTGGGTGTTGAGTGAGGCTTTGTTGATTTTAAAATCCAAGCCATATCCTCCACTTTGAGATGATGCAAATTCTCCTTTCTTATAATCGTGGGTAGTAAGTATGTTTTCCACTCGGATAAGACGATGACGTCTTGTCTCTTAAAATTAACTAACACACTTGTGTTTTAAACTTTTTTAAAGGTGAACTGCGAGTACCCTGATCCTCTATTATACGGAAGGTGGTACGTAGGCACTAAAGGTTTGCAACTGCGGCGGGTGAAAAAATTGTAAAAAAAAATATTTCTTTTCTCATCCCCACAATCTATTTTTTATACAACTCTTATAGCCAAAATACAAAGATTTACAAAGAGGTTCTTACGGAGTACAGTAGATGTTTAGGGTGACAATACCTTCCCTTTGCATAACCAACCCCCGAACATAGATTCTCTCCCCCTCTTTTGGGTTATTCTCTCTTTTCCCATTCCTTTGGAAACAATAAAGCATGGTGGCGATATTTTTATTTGATCTGTGCGAGTTAAGTCAATCAATGGCTTAGTCTCAACATTTCTACCGCTACAACCTCAACAACAACTACAACAACCCTATCAACAGAAGAGATATGCCAAACAAAGGAAAATACAAAACCTATCACCTAGGATTTTTGATCCACTTCCCATACCACACAGTCAGCTACTACAACATTTACTCAAGGCATATTTGGTAGAGCTGATGTCACTGAATCCTCCGAGTGGGGCACTGTCGCCTAAACATTATGCAAACTCCAGGTGCAATTATCATGGCAATTCTTTGGGGCATACTATAGAAAAATGTTGGGCTTTCAGACACTAATAAGCAGTTGACTTTTGAAGAAGGGGTCTCATTGGCGAATGGTCGCCCTTGCTTTGACAAATCCAAAGACTAAGAAGAATCCCCTAAAGTCAGTGGATCCACAAAGGGGCTTATCCCAAAGTCATTAGGCCTTTATCATTTCAAATTGTAATTTCTTTCTTGTTGAGTTTCATTTGTTATAAATTTGTATCTTTTTGTTAGTAATTCTAATAAAATAAGCATGCATGTTTTGAAATCGATCCATTCGTATTCACTTCTTCTATCACTTTCCATAAAAAAAGTTAACGAATTTCCATTTTAACTCTTCTTTTCCATTTTCAAATTAACTAACTTCGAGGGAGAATGATGAAATACAAAATAATTGACTTTTGCTGAGATATTCTTTTTAATAGTAAGGCTTAGCTGACAATGTGGGGAGTTTTTTCACTTCCTAAACAGTGGAGAAATAAGGAGTTAACCTGTAATTAACCCCCTCGGGCCAGAAGTCAGAGTTCTTTCTATTTTCTGAAGAACAAAAAACCTTGATCTTAACCAGGGACAAGGTAGATTTCAATTAATTCGACAATGCATTCAAATCCCAGGAGAATCGAAACGATCTAAGAAAAGGTTCAAGCATATCTCTTTCCTCGATACATCATTGAGAGAACAATCTAACCAGAGATTCGAGCACATCATCTTCCCCGCGTTCATAATCCAAGATTGAGGAATCATCAAAGACAAAATCCACGATATCTTCCTCCTTAGTACATCAATCAAGATCAAGGAAACGATGAAGACGAAGATTACAACAATCAGCATGACAGTCACAAGTGTCAAAATCGAAAATAAAAAATAATCTAAAAAGAAAAATTTCAAAAAAAAGAGGGCCAGCTAAGTAAAAAACAAAAAGCAAAAATTTTTACTTAGGAAAAAGTTAGGGCATCTCGATGAACCGAAAAACATTATAAAAAAAAATTAGCCCATACAAAATATAAGGGATTAAAAATGAATAAATTGGAGAACAATCTTGTGACTGCCACCTCAAGAATCATCAAAGCTTATATTCAAAGGTTGGATCTTATCAATGCTTTTCATCAGTGCTTGAATCTTATCGACGCTTCTCATCATCTGCACGACTATGAAATTTCTTTTGGGGATTGAATGCATATGTTAGATTAATTGAACTTAGGATGGAAGAACATCAAGGAGAATGGAGTAGGCCTAAATAAATTTTGAGCCTTATATCTTTTTTTAAACCACTAACCATGACCATGTTACAACCTTTAAAAGTCCTAATTGAGGCTCGGTTCACTATGAAAGCATACTCGGTAAACTTTTTGTTAAACTGACTCCTACGCTTGTTAAAATTATTTCTAACTACTTTGCTTCTTCAAATCTTCATCTCTAATCATCCATTTATTCTCAATAATCAATTCAATTTCAAGAACTTGCATGTGCATCACATTAGCATTACTTTTTCAAAATATACAATTTTTTCTACAAATCAATACTTAGCATCAAGGAGATTTCAAAAGAAAATGTCTGATCAAAGGCAGCAGTTCTAAGAAGCCTCTAACTAGGGGAAAAGCATCTAAGAGGACCCTTATAAACAAGGGAAAATACTGGTGATTGTAAAGGTATATCAGATGAAGATATTGTTGACAAAGGGTGATAATTCTGAAATTTAATCAACTCGGATCAAATTTCAAAGCATTGTTCAATCAGGGGCATACCTTTCGAAGGATAAATCCTTAATCAAGTCATATCACAACAGGGTGTGACTCAATTTCCTCGTCTTGACAAACCTCTCAAGGCCTTGATAGTCAGGGGCAACCTTCTAAGATTCAAATGCTGGGGCAGTACGTACCAAGTTCATCCTAATGCACGTAGGGTCTAAATTCTCCTTCAAGAAACTTCAAGTACAAACTTTTCAAGTTTCGAATACTTGGGGTAA
Source organism: Vicia faba (assembly GCA_948472305.1). Classification (NCBI taxonomy): domain Eukaryota; kingdom Viridiplantae; phylum Streptophyta; class Magnoliopsida; order Fabales; family Fabaceae; genus Vicia; species Vicia faba. Next base: position 1,282,153,047 of record OX451740.1, on the reverse strand, counting down.
TCTATGTCAAGTTCATGATGAGGCCTAAGTACCTTCTGAGGGTGCTTCCTCCAGATCTTGGAGATTGAGGGGCATCTCTTTCAAAATTCGAATGTTGAGGCAAACTACTGCGAGGCTTGAGCAAAAGGAGTTGATTCAAAAGGGTCCATCAAAACCAAACATTTTCAAGAGTCTTTTAATCAAGGACATAATGCAAAATAGTGGGGTCATTCACATTATAATCAAATTGTTTCCAAGCTCAAATCAAAGAGAATCCCATCCAAGAATCTACCAACAAATTAGGAACCACATAGAAATAAACTCTCCGCGTACTTTCATAATCTCCAGGTGACCTCTCTTCTACGTCAGCAATCTTTGAGTTCGAAACGAGTATCAGGAAATCAGGAAAGCACAACACTCTACCACCATGTGACAAACAACCTTGTTACATATGTGACATTTTTATGTCTTAACCATCTGCGATCCCTCACAGGGGCACAATTCATCAAATCATTCTAGTCATAATCATAAAGCGTAAGGCTGCATAAATCATGCATTATGGCTCCTCGATCCATAATCAAGCTATACTTATCATCTCATCCATTTGCCAAAGTCCGACAACATGGGTCAACATATCTCAAAAATCCCAATTACGCATTCGCATTTAAAATCCAATATCCATTTACACATATCTAAGTCATTCATCATATACATCAATAAATCATCACATTTCATGTATCAATCAATCATTACATTTCATGCATCAATCAAATTTGCACGCATAGCATAAAACCTTGTTGCATGTGAAGACAATCGTCATTATCGATCAAGTTATCAACTGCACAAATGAATCTCGACAATAGATTCCCCTGATTGATCACGGTAGTTGATTATCTGGAAGACCTCGGTAGAAGGTATTTCAATTGAATCTTGGCAGTAGATTCCTCTGGTTGATCACCGCAATTGATTATCCGGAAGACCTCGCAGAAGGCAATTCACAAATGAATCTCGGTAGTAGATTCCCCTGGTTGATCATGGTAGTGGATTATCCAGAAGACCTCGGCAGAAGGTAATTCACAATTGAATCTCGGCAGTAGATTCCCCTGGTTGATCATGGCACTTGATTATCCAGAAGACCTTGGTAGAAGGTAGCTCTCAATTGAATCTCGGCAGCAGATTCCCCTGGTTGATCACGATAGCTGATTATCCAGAAGATCTCGGCAGAAGGTAGTTCACAACAGAATCTCGGCATTAGACTCCCCTGTTTGATCACGGCAATTGTTATCCGAAAGACCCTTGAAGAAGGTAATTTCTCAACAGAATTCGATAATAGATTCCCCAGGTTAATCATAGCAGTTGATTATCCGAAAGACTTCGGAAGAAGGTAATTTCTCAACAGAATCTCGACATTAGATTCCCCTGGTTAATTACGATAGTTAATTATCTGGAAGACCTCGGTAGAAGGTATATTTCACTTGAATCTCGCCAGTAGATTCCCCTGGTTGATGACGATAGTTGATTATTCGGAAGACCTCGACAGAAGGTAAATCCACAATTTAATCTCAGCAGTAGATTCTCCTGGTTGATCACGATAATTGATTATCCAAAAGACCTCGGTAGAAAGTAATTTAAATTGAATCTCAGCAGTAGGTTCCCCTGGTTGATCACGGCGGTTGATTATCCAAAAGACCTCGATAGAACAGAATTCACAACAGAATCTCGGTAGTAGGTTCCCCAGGTTGATCACGACAGTTGATTATCTGGAAGACCTCGGGAGAAGGTATTCCAATTAAATCTCGGCAGTAGATCCCCCTGGCTGATCATGAAAGTTGATTATCCAAAATAACTTGGTAGAAGGTAGTTTTCAATCAAATATCGATAGTAGATTCTTTGGAAATCTCGGCAGTATATTTCCTGTTAAGGGCCTCACATTATGCATATACATCATGGATGGAATCTTTCAAAAATTCTATTTTTATTGAGGTTCATCATTGGCGAGCTTATCTGTGCGAACTAACTAGTTCAAATTTTAAAAGATTTCGGGTTTATTTTATTCATGTTGATAATTGTTGTACCCCAAAATTTTCCCTCTCATTTTACTCAAAACATACTCCTGGAGGTCCTCAATTGCTCAAGTTGACTAAGGATTGACCAGACAAATCCTGCTCCTAGGACAATGAGCCCCAAACTATGATTTCACTCCTCATCAAGATGTTTGAGTTCCAAGGGTCCTAAATGGTTTTCATTGCCCTAATATGTCCTCAATATCATCCATGCCAATTTTCATGCCTTGCACAAGAAGTTTGCTCAGTCAATTGCTCAAATGTTTGAAAATCAACTATACTAGGGCAAAAGTCAACTATGACCCACATACAGTCAAACTTCAAGATTTTTGGTCAAAATCAACATTTTGAAGTAATATCTGTCATTTGATCAAGGGTTGATCATGATTCCTCAAAGAATTCTCCTAATTCATCAAAACTCAAAAGTTACTAAATTAGGGTTTCTATGGGAAAAGTCAACCAAACTTTGACCAGGCATAACTTTCTCATACTTTATCAGAAATTTCTCATCCAAGGCTCATTTTGAATAGATTCCAATTCCATACAACTCATATTCATCCCTCAAGTTCATGAAATGCACTCATGAAAAGATATAAATTCAGACATTATAGGTCCTTTTCAAAAGTCAACAAAAACCCCTTTTGGGTCAAAGCTTCTTACATGAACATGGAAGATCAATGGAGGTGAAACCAAAAGTTTTGTTTAGAGGACATCCTACGCTTTCTAAAAAGTCCAAGAACACCCTCTTAGGGTCAAAATTGTGAGGGATATGCATTGTCAAAGTTGGCCATTTTTGGAAATTTGCACAAAGTCAATAATGCCCAAAATTGCATTTTTTTCCCACATGGGCCAATCTTTTCAAGATTGAATCTTAGTCCTAGCATGGTCCACGACCTATGGGACCCTCCATGCCTTATTCACTTATTTATTTAATTTATTTTTATTTTTATTCATTTAAAAATCAAATAAAATCAAATAAATCCAAATAAATCATATAATTTGTTTTAGGAATGATTTTTGCATTGAATGAAGATCTTATATGCTGTCAAAAAGCCAAGGAAATTGTGCAAGGTCAAATAGAAACAAAATCTTCATACATGGCAACTTTTCAAGATTTGATTTCTTCTTAAAACCATGCCATTAATCTTTTGATTCTTTCCAATTATGTTGCCCTAATCTGATTCTACTACATATAACAATGCATTACAACCCTAGAACACAAGTTTTATGTGCAGCCTGCCTCAAGAGAACTCATATCAAGCTTCCAAAAATTCAAGAAAAAACTCAACTCGGATTCCCTATTGCAGGCCTCCTCAAGAGGATTTGAATATTGCAATACATTCCTTGGTACTCCCAGAGGCTCTTCCAATCGTTTCCCAGTACCAAAGCGCTCAGAATCGTACCATCCACACCCACAATTTGCTTTCTTTTTCTCAAACTCGAATTCTTTGATTCATGTACCATAAACTTGTTTTGATCACATATTATTATTCATATGAATGTGTGCAAGCTTTATGTATAGTTGAATTCGTGTTTAGATGCAGGATGTGTGATACGCCATTGCTAGGGTTTTGAGGTCCCAAATTGGGAACTCTGTACATAGGCGAAATTAGGCCAAATTAAGGGCCCATTCATGCTCAGGGGATTGTTTCCAATCTATTCATGCCCTTGGTTGGGATTTATTCTACTTGAATTGCATTTTAGAGTTTTGCAAGTTTATAGATACAATCAAAAACCGTCACTATAGCCTATAGTGACGAATGGGAGTGTAGGTAAAAGTCATTTCTAAAAAAACAGTCCCAGTGAGAAAGATGATGGCGTGTCCAAGCCTGGTTGGACGGTTTGAATCACGCGCATTTTACTGGGCATACTGCTTTGTTTGCTTTATGTTTTATTTGTTTTGTTATATTAACGAAAGAGCTCTCCAGCGCTGATGATCAAGGAATGAACGCGTATGGCAAACGTCCTGGGTTCAATCTCAGGCGTGTGCTTTTGTATTTTTCTTGATATTTCCTTACAGATCCTGTGTATCTCACAACCAAGCGTCCACCATGCGCCCACAGATCCAGCCCTTGGATCATCACATGGCTCAGATCCAAGCGTGTAGCAAGACAGCGTATGGTGAACCCTCCAAAGGCGAACCATACTGGATCCAGTGTTGCATTGGCCCAGCCAATCTTGGGCCTAACACAAATTCCAATTCACACCCCCCAAATAGCTTCCAACATCAGGCCCATTTCAATTTTTTTTATTTCTTTAACCTTTTTATTGTTTTATTTATTTTTAATTGTTTTAAAAAAATATTTTTTTAATTAAATCTTAAAATCATAAAAACACAAAAACATTAGAATTATGCTTTTTTAAATAGTTAATTTAATTAATTAATTAGGTTAATTAAGATAACTTAAAATTCCTTTTTTTCATAATTAAAATTAATTAGAAATTAGGTTAATTTGCAAAGTTAATTATTTTTTCTCAAAAATCCAAAAAATATTTTTCTTTATTTACTGTTTGTAATAGTTAATTAGGTTTATTACCATTTTCATTTACTGTTTTCCCCAAGTTTTTGATCATGTAATCCCCCTCCCCAAAGCCTTGTAATAGTTAGGATTAAATTTCTCGCATTTTACTTTCCATCATTATAAACTGTTAGATGATTGATAATAGGATTGTATGGGAAAGACAAATCAATAATTTAAAACAGTAGAAAACCCTAATTGTGCAAAGATAATTGACTGAAAAACAAACACTTGCACATGCTCACTCCTAGGGTTTTCCCAACTTCGGTTTCCTTCGGTAAACGGTCATGAAGTATAGGGAGTTTTAGTGGTTGCCCTCTAGTCCCAAAAGATAAAAAATGACCCATTCGAATGTTGTCTCAGAAAGATCTTTAGGACTATAGGGTAACTATTAAGGTTTCCTAACCATTTCTTTAGTGATTGTAATCATCCCTTTCGATTGTCCCTTAAACTCCAACGATGGAGCTACCTACTCCTTAATAGTAGGATGTCGCTGTCTAAAGGAAATAAGAAAAACGAACAGTTTTTTCGAGTAGGTAGAAACTTTTAGGTACTTGCTCAAACAAATTTTCACACCATACACTTTCAAACAAAGTTTTCAATAACACTTTATCACACCCTTGAGGACTGATACAAGGGTTACCATAAAGTGGAACGCCGCACTAAGGAAATTTAAAAACTTTTCAAAGCACAAACACACAAAATCAATTTAAAATGAGCAAGTACCTAAGAGCCAGTGGAAAACCACTGATAGAAAGGGTGCTAACACATTCCCTTTCTATAATCTACCTCCGTACTCAGAAATCTCGAAAAAGGTTGTTTCTATTCTTTTTCCCTTTTCCTTTGTTGGATGAAATAAAAGACGATGGCGACTCTTGCTTACCATACATTTGCAAACAAAAAACGCAAAACCATTAGTAAAAAAAATAGTCAGTTCTGCCACCATATCACAGAACTGGAGACTCTGCTGGGACTATATAAAAAGTGGGGTTTACCTTAGGATCTAGGTCATTTTTAAATTTCCTTCTTGTTTGTTTTGATTGCTTTATCTTTAAGGGTTTTTGCTTACACCCGAATCTGGGGACACGTTTTAGGTAAACAACAATAGATCATGGAGACTGTACGGCATAAACCAATATTGATTAAGCGATGGTTGTGTTGGCGTGACACTTTGGTTAGTATCGGTATCCTTCGTGTTGAAACAAGGAGAATACGGGGCTTCCGCGTGGTGTCGGGAAGCACTAACGGAACTTAGAACCTTAGTTGAACAAACATGGCAATTAGAAAGTAGTGAGATATCCGGCCTCGGTATAAAGCTGAGGATTGGTTGATACTCGATGATACACGCATTGAGATCATGCTTTCGGGATATTTCGGCCTCAAGAAAAGATTGCCTGAGCTGAAACAATGCCCGATAAAGGATGATCAGTGATATTGAGAATCCGTAGAACCCGGTTATTTTTCTAAGACAGGTGTGAAACCAACTAAACTTCAAGAGGGTACTTTCCTTTAACCTCATTCAAGCCTTTAAACATAAGGTCTATTGTGTGCTTTGCTTGTGTGTAATTTACTCTGTTTGAACATAACATCGTGCATCATAACATAGCATTCATTCTTATTACACTAACCATTTCAAGGACCGAGGGAATTTATCTTTGTTCTGTTTTGCAGATCATGGCTTCCACTCGTAGAAACACTATATGAATCAGCTTTGCGAGAATACCTCTCCAACTCAAGGAGCTAGTATCAAGGGTTCCTGAAACCTCTTCGTTCACTAAGAGATATGGTCGACTTCTCAACCTAGTTACTTAGAGCTTTGATGAAAAGATGATGGGTGTACTTTTTTAGTTCTTTGATCCGATGCACCACTGCTTTGCCTTTCCAGACTATCAGTTGGTGCCTACCATGGAAGAGTTCTCTCAGTTGTTGGATATACCTATTCTTGACCAGATGCCTTTCACAGGTTTAGAAGAAGTGCCCAAGCCAGAGATCATTGCCTTAGCTTTGCATCTGAAACGGGCTGACGTGGTATCCAATTAGGAAACAAGAAGCGGAGTCAAGGGTTTTCTAGCCAAGTTCCTAATAGAGAAGACCCAGTATTGCCTACCTTGCTCAGAGATATCTTGCATGCTCTCCACACTCGTACCATGAAGAGAAAATGGGTTCTTATGTGCTGCATGCCGTTACTGTTGAGGTGGTGTATTTCTCACCTCTCTAAGTCAGTGCTGAAGAATGAAGAAGGTTTGGGTTGGTCGCAAAGGATAATGTCACTTTCTCACGGGAATATTCTCTGGTATTCCCTATCTATGGGAGATATTTCTATTATTGACCGTTGCGGTGAGTTCCATAATGTCCCACTACTTGGCATTAGGGGAAGAATAAATTATAATCCTTCTTTGGCTCTACGACAATTTGGTTACGCTAGAAGGGATGTTCCTCATGAGATTCTTATCCAGGGAATTATGTTTAACTATGAGGATGATGTTCAAGGGTATCGCCAGAGGTTCATACGAGCTTGGGGCATGGTAAACAGATCTGACGTCAAGACTTTGGGGCCGAAGACTTCCATTCCTATGGAACCTTATCTCTAATGGGTACGAGCTCGTGCTCATAAACTTATGATGCCATACATAGCTGTCTTACCAGTGATTGTGGAGCCCATTACTGAAGGGGATATTCCCTACACGGTTCTTCATCCTGATATGCCCACCGATCTTGAAGAATTACAGAGGTCCTGGACTCAGTTGAAGAAGGAGCGAGATACTTACAGGGACCAATTCTATGCCCAGGAGAAGAAAGTTTTAGAGCTCACAAAGCAGCTTTATGAGGAAAGAAGCCTTAATGTCTATCTCGGAACGAAGAGGAAGCATCCATGGGAAACTTGTTTTTTTTTTTAGTTTTTTAGAATTTTCAATTGAAACACCTAAAAGGAAATTGTATTTTGAATTCTACTAATAAAATCTTTGTTTAATTTTGGTTCGCAAATTTAAATTTCCCAAAGTCCTTGAAATCATTGCATACACATGCCATACATATCAATGCATAAACAGGTTTCATAACAGGTTTCTCATCTTCTTCGTTGTTTATTTCAACAATAATGACTTCTGAAAAAGTATCAAGGATCTCTAGGCACAAAATGGCCAATTTCAGCAAATGTTCGTAGCTTTGGATAAAGGGAAGGAAGATCTGCAGGCCCTTACTCTGAAAGATAAAAAGAAGACAAAGAAGACCGCTGGTGTCCTGAATCTGGGCAGAAGATTCAGGGGGCCGTTGAAGCAACCAGTTGATCTAACCTCTTAATCCAAAGAAGTGGAGAACCAAGAGTGTGAAACAAGGGAGGAAGACCCTAGTCTAGAGGTTTCTGATAATGACACTGATTACAAAGAAGAGCAGTATCCCCCGGTTGAGGACAAATACAAACAGTTAGAGGATCGTCTGAATGCAATGGAGATCCAAAGAATACCAGGGCTGGATTTTGAAGAGCTGGGTTTGGTATCTGGGGTTGTCATCCCACATAATTTCAAGGCTCCAGTATTTTCAAAGTATGAGGGGGTTTCTTGTCCCAAGCTTTATCTCCGTTCTTATGTGAGGAAGATCCAACCTCACACTGCTGATAGGAACTTGTGGGTCCATTTCTTTCAAGACAGTCTGGCCAGGACTCAACTTGATTGGTTCTATCAGCTGGAGGGAACAATATCCGCAACTAGGAAGATCTAGCTACTGCTTTTTATAAGCAGTATCAATATAATGCTGACCTTGCTCCTACCCGTACTCAACTCCAGAGTATGTCTATGGGTGCAAGCGAAGGTTTTAAGGACTACGCTCAGAAGTGGAGAGATTTGGTAGGGAGAGTCCAACCCCCTTTTTCTGATAGGGAGTTGGTGGACATGTTTCTTAGTATGCTATCTGGTCCGTTCTTCAATCACTTGATTGGTAGCTCCTCAGCTGGTTTTACTGAGCTGATATTGACTAGAGAAAGGGTAGAAGCTGGGATCCGAAGTGGCAAAATCCAGAAAGACACCTCTTCAAGTACAGTGAAGAAGCCATTCATGGGTAAGAAGGAGGTCAATTATATTTAAAATCCAAGAGGTTAAAGAAGAACCGAGCGTCGTCCAACGATAGAAGCTGTGATGATACCTAGGCCTACGGCTACTCAACAACGAAACAATCATCCAAGGGTAGAAAGACCTTAAAGGCAGTTCACCTAGATCAATATGACGTTGTCTGAGGTGTTACCCCATCTATTAAAATCTAACTTGGCAACCTTAAAGGAGGCTCCCAAGAATTCCAACACCACATCTCCTTGTTACCATCCAAACGCTCGGTGTCCTTACCATTCTGAGAGTCCAGGCCACGATATAAACGAATGTTGGGCTCTGAGGAATAAGGTACAGGATCTGATTGAAGAAAAGGAGATTGAGTTTGATGCTCCTGAGATGCCTAATGTCATAACTGCTCCCATGCCCAAGCACAACCGTGGTGTTAATGTCTTTGATACTGATATATTTGTTACTTCTGTTGATGAAGTTTTTACTCCTCTCATGACCGTCAAGAAGAATTTATTGCTAGCCGGTTTATTTCCGGGTTATGGTGAAGGTTGCCAAAAGTGTTTATCTCTTCCTTCTGGTTGTTATTTTCTAAAATTAGGTCTTCAATGCCTGATGGATAACAGAGAGATTTTGTTCGAAAAAACTCTGGTTCCAAGTGTTCTACATGAAGATGTTGCTATCATAAACATTTCTGCCAATCCTTCCAAGGTCTCCTCCAAAAGACCTGTTAGGATTACAGCTGCTCCAAGAATTTCTCCATTAATAATCACTTTTCCAGGACCTGTACCATACTCCTCGGACAAAGTTGTTCCTTGGAATTACGGTGCTGACGTTTACTACCATGGCGTCAAGCAGGATTTGTTAACCAGTAAAGACAAAAAAGCTGAAGAGGTTGATCCCGATGTCAGTAACATTATCAGGACCAACAAAATTACTCGAAATGGAAGGGTTTTCTCTCCCGAGATCCCACGGAAGACTGTTGCTAGGCCTGTTGTTATTCCATCTGTTGTTCCTGCTAGTACTTCTACTACTACTCCCATCCTTACTCCAGTTGTTACCCCTGTCGATGAGTCATCTAGGACTCAGGGCAAAGAAGCTGTAGGTGAGCCTGCCCGGATGGAGGCTCCTAAAATTCATTTTGGAATCCTCTAAATAAGAAATGAAGGGAATTTTAAAAATAATCAAGAAGAGAGACTACAATATGGTCAAACAGCTGGGGCAAACCCCTTCGAAGATATCAATGTTGGCTCTGCTATTGTGTTCTGAGGCCCATGTGAAGGATTTGATTACATTTCTCAAGACTGCGCATGTGCCGCAAGAAACCTCCGCTAACCAATTCAAGGACTTTGTGGCCAGTTTGACTGCTGATAATGGGTTGGGTTTTTCAGATGTTGATTTGACACCCAATGGGAGAAAGCATAATGATGCTCTACATGTCTCGATTGAATGCAGGGGCACTACTATGGCCCATGTGCTAGTGGACACTGGATCGTCACTAAATGTTCTTCCCAAGAAGGCTCTTGATATGCTAGATTTTGAAGGTTTTACTTAAAGCCCAGTAACATTGTGGTAAAGGCTTTCGACAGTTCAAAAAGAATGGTGCACGGGAAGGTGGACATCCCTGTCAAAATGGGTTCCCAGAACTTTGAATCCACCTTCTACGTGATGGATATCAGGCCATCTTATTCATATTTATTGGGCCGTCCTTAGATCCATGAAGTTGGGGCCGTTACTTCTACGCTACACTAAATGATGAAGTATCCAATGAAGGGGAATATTGTCACCGTGCATGGTGAAGAGGAGTACATGGTAAGCCACCTGAACTCTTTCAGGTATGTGGAAATGGACGGTGAATTCATATAGAGCCCTTGTCAAAATTTTGAAGAGGTTCCCCAAATTAAGACATCAACCGATACTATCACCAGTGTGCCGAAGATCATCAGACCTCCTTTGAAGATGGCTTATCTCAAAGACGCTAGAGTAGTAGTTGAAGAAGGTAGGTGTACCATTTGGGGACAGCTCCCTGATTTTCCTCACAAAATTGACAAATTTGGTTTGGGCTTTACTTTAGGAGATCAAAGGGTTGTTCGACGTGCTCGGGCTGGAGGACCTCCCATACACATCCGCAATCGTGGGGTCAACTCTATAGAAGACAATGATGAGGATTATGATATTGACAACTGGATCTACCCTACTACCAATGGTGGGCCTAGTAACTGGACAACCAAAGATTTTGTGCTGATTACTTTTGTTCAGCAGTAATTGTCTTACTTGTTTTTCGGTTTTGTAATAAACAATATAAACTCTATGGCCTTGTGTCTTACCCGAATCACAATGGTTTATTTATGAGGGTTATTATATGTCACTATCATATGTCATCAATAAAACATTGGACATTCTTGCATACAAATTTTGTACTCTCTGTTTTTCTTTTCTGCCTTTTACTTTATCAATACAGTTATGCTTTTACACAGACTCACATATCAAACTCCAGATCCATATCCACTATGGATCCCATTGATAACAGTTATGCTATTGCCAGTTATAACTTCGAAAATTCGATCAACAAAGCTGAGATCAAAGGTGAGGAGGATTATGAGGTACCTGGAGAACTTGCTAGACTGTTACAACAAGAAGAGAGGGCTATACAACCTCATGAAGTGCCAGTTGAGACAATAAACTTGGGCACAGAGGTAGACAAAAAAGAAGTCAAGATTAGCGTAATTCTGGAGCTTAGTGTCAAACAGCGGTTGGTACAGATGTTGCATGATTATGTCGAGATCTTTGCCTGGTCATATGAAGACATGCCTGATCTAAACACTGATATTATAGTTCATCGTCTGCCGACTAAAGAAGATTTCCCTTTGGTAAAGAAAAAGGTTTATCGTATGCGCCTTGAAATGTATGAAAAGATCAAAGTAGAGGTTATGAAATAGTTCAACACTGGGTTCTTAGCTGTCACTTCTTACCCCCAATGGGTGGCCAATGTAGTGCCTGTGCCTAAAAAAGACGGTAAGGTACGGATGTATGTGGACTACAGAGACCTGAACAAGGCAAGCCCCAAGGATGACTTCCTGCTTCCGCATATTGATGTTCTGGTTGACAATACCCCACATCACAAGATCTTTTCTTTCATGGACAGTTTCTTTGGGTACAATCAAATCAATATGGCTCCTGAATACATGGAGAAGACAACCTTTGTCACGCAGTGGGGCACTTTCTGTTACAAGGTGATGCCATTTGGGTTGGAGAATGTTGGGGAAACTTATCAGCGAGCCATGGTAGCTTTGTTCCATGATATGATTCACCATGAGATAGAGGTTTATGTTGATGACATGATAGCCAGATCTCAAACCGAGGAAGAGCACCTTGATCATCTATAAAAGTTGTTTGACAGGTTGAAGACATACAAGTTGAGGTTGAATCCGAACAAATGCACCTTCGGGGTAAGGTCTGGTAAACTTCTGGGGTTCATCGTCAGTGACAAAGGTATTCAGGTAGACCCTGTAAAGGTGAAGGCCATACAAGAGATGCCGGCTCCCCGTACTGAGAAGGAAGTTAGAGGTTTCTTGGGACGCCTAAATTATATCGCCAGGTTCATTTCACATCTGACTGCTACTTGTGAGCCAATCTTCAAGCTCCCGAAGAAAGATCAAGTAGTAAAATGGAATGACGAATGCCAGACTTCTTTCGAAAGAATCAATGAGTACCTTCAAGAACCACCAATTATGATGCCTCTGATTGAAGGAAGACCTGTGATAATGTACTTAACGGTGTTAGACAATTCAATGGGGTGTGTGCTGGGGCAGCATGAAGAGTCTGGTCGAAAAGAGCACGTAATATACTACCTTAGCAAAAAGTTTACCGACTGTGAAACACGATACTCACTGCTCGAGAAAACTTGTTGTGCTTTGGCATGGGCTGCTCGCCGACTGAGACAGTATATGGTGACCCCACACTACTTTGTTGATATCTACGATGGACCCAATCAAGTACATCTTCGAGAAGCCCACTCTCTCCAGAAGAATAGAAAGATGGAAGATGATCTTAACCGAATACGATATCCAATATACAACCCAGAAAGCAATCAAGGGAAGTATATTAGCTGATCATTTGGCTCATCAGGCCATGGATGACTACCAGTCCATGAATTTTGAGTTCCCGAACGAGAATATTATGCTAGTGACTGACTATGAAGAACCTGGACCGGATGAAGGACCTGAGGAAGGATCCCGATGGACTATGGTTTTTGATGGAGCTTCGAACGCACTCGATAATGGAATTGGTGTTGTGATCATATCCCCCGAGGGCTGCCATACTCCTTTCACTGCCCGACTATGCTTCAACTGTACCAACAACATGGAGGAGTGTGAAGCATGCATCATGGGTCTCAAAGCGGCTATCAACCTGAGGATCATGTTCTTAAACGTTTTCGGGGATTCAACCTTGGTGATAACTCAGATCAAAGGAGAATGGGATACCAAGCACCCGAATCTCATCCCATGCAAAGAGCACATGCTGACATTGCTCCCACACTTTGAGGAGGTAACCTTTGAACATTTCTCCACGATAGGAGAATCAGTTAGCAGATGCGCTAGCTACCACGCCTTCTATGTTCAAGGTCATGTGCGAAAGCGATGCTCCCCGAATCACCATTGAAAGGTTGGATGAACCAGCGTACTGATGTGAGATTGATACTGAATAAGTAGCATACAAACCATGGTTTCAGGAAGTAAAAAGGTATCTCGAGGCTTAAGAATACCCCGAGGGGGAATCTGTCAACGATAAGAAATTTCTGAAAAGGTTCGCCGCGAAATTTTTCCTCAGTAATGGAATCCTCTACAAGCGCAACCATGACTCTACCTTAATGCAGTGTGTAGACAAGAGCAAACCAAAGAGGATTATGACAGATCTACACGAAGGTACCTTCAGAACCAATTCAAGTGGACATACCATGGCTAAGAGGATCCTACGGGCAGGATATTATTGGTCCACTATGGAAACAGATTGTTATCAGCACTCCCGAACTTGTCATAAATGCCAGATCTATGATGATAAAGTACATGTACCTCTGGTTCCCTCGAAGGTCTTGACGGCTCTCTGGCCCTTTGCAATGTGGGGCATTGACATGATCGGAGAGATTAGACCTACCGCTTCCAATGGGCATTACTTCATCCTGGTGGCCATTGATTACTTCACGAAATGGGTTGAGGCTGCCTCCTTTGCTATCGTTACCAAGAATGTTGTGGCATGATTTATCAAGCATAACCCGATCTGCCAGTATGGTGTTCCAGAGAGAATCATCACAGACAATGGTACAAATATCAACAATACGATGATCACTGAACTCTGTAAAAAATTCAAGATCCAGCATCATAATTCTTCCCCTTACTGACCGAAGATGAATGGCAGTGTAGAGGCTGCAAATAAGAATATTAAGAAAATCATACAGAAGATGACAATGACATATAAAGACTAGCATGAGATGTTACCATTTTCCCTTCATGGTTACCGCACCTTAGCACGTACGTCAACAAGGGCAACACCTTATTCTCTGGTAAATGGTATGGAGGTTGTCCTGCCTATTGAGATCTAGATCCCTTCTTTAAGGATCATGAAGGATGCGGGTTTGAACAAAGAAGACGGGATCCAGACTCAACTTGATCAACTGAATATGATCTAAGAAAAGAGACTTACTGCTGTCTGTCATGGTCAAATGTATCAAAAACGAATGATCAAGGCTTTCAACAAAAAAGTCATACGTCAAGTATATTAAGTGGGTGATCTAGTAATCAAGCGCATCATACTGCCACAAGGTGATCCCAGGGGAAAATGGACTCCCACGTACGAAGGGCCATTTGTGATCAAAAGTATATTTTCCGGTGGAGCCATGATTCTGACCACCATGGACAGTGACGACCTGTCTCACCCTGTCAGTGTGGACATAGTGAAAAGATACTACGTATGATTAAAGACCCTCTAGGTTGACTGGCCTAGGCAAAAATAAGGGCCTCCCGGTGAACCAAAAGGGTTCGGGCAAAAATTATGGATGAAAATGAAAAAATTTGTACACCCGACAAGTCAAAAACCTGAAAAGGCGGCTTGGGCAAAAAAGGGCATCCCAGTGGACTGAAAACCCGAAAGGGAGGTCCAGGAAAAAGTTAGGGATGTAAAGCGTATCACTATATCCCATTGGATCACCTTGCGAACAGACCTCATTATCAACTATCAAGCTCAAACGACACCAATTAATCTAGTCAGCTTCGGACAAGTAGCAAAGTGATGAGACGCTCAAAGACATAGCGACAATAGAAGAATTGAAATTCAATGGGATTATTACACATAGATGTTTTCTTCTCTTTGTACACAATATTGTATAGCTTTCATTTTCACGACGGCGTTCTCTTACTAGAGCGTCATCTTCCTTGTACAAAAACGCCTATTATAGGCCAACTTTTAGAAATTAATACAAGTCATTTTTACAAAACCATTTGTTTTTATTTTTCTGTTTTGTTTTGCAAAAACGTCCAATGATTTATTCTTGACATGTGAATTTGAATATTATTTCTATACACAAATATTTGCATATGAAACAGAAAGAAAGTTGCTCCTGACTTAAGGAACAGGGCAAAAATAAAAAATCATGTCAAGCCCGACAGTTACTCCTTCCAGCAGGTACAAGGGCAAAGCTAGTTTTGAAACAAGGTCACCATTACATGCGACCCCGTGACGTCTACACTCCCTATAGAGTAGAGGAAACCAAAGCTTTGATATCAGCTTCCCTAAACAGGAGCTACTTTCCCAGCAAAGTTCCTTCAGAAAGCTGACGTATATATTCCCCAGCCAAATTTTATTATCATGAGCGGTTCATAAAGTTTTCTCCCGAGCAGAGTTTGTCTCTCTGAATACATAAGCTCAATCACCAACAAAGTTTATTCCTCCAACTACGGAAGTTCATCCCCCAGCGAAGTTTATTTCTTTGAATCGGAAAAATCTTCTAGCAAAGCATCTCTTCTCTAAAACAGAGTTATTCCCCCGCAGAGTTATTCTTAAGCAGAGTCTCCCCGGCAGAATATTCACAAACATAAAGGAGTAAATCCACGGCATAGTCATCTCCGTTCACCGTCCCCAGCGGAAGAAGAAGAACCACTTTTTCTACAACGGTCAGGGATTCAATTTCCAGTACACTCCAGTAGCAGTCATGGATTTATTTTCCCAGACTTGGATATGTCACAATAGCATTTCATGTTCATACATAATGACATGCGCATACATATTGCAAACAACATAATCTCATTTATTTTGAGAACATCACCACACAATGCGTTTCATGCATCACATATAATTAATCATCTACCTTTTCAGGAAAGATGGTTATAATCAACAATTCCAACAGTTCAAAATTAAATCCGTGAAGCTAGACATGTCATATCTGTAGACAACTAATGGAAAATCAGTTCCCAAAACCATACGGGTCAACTAATCTAAGTGATCAAATGAAGCAGCCCTATTATCCAGGATTTCATTTCAAAGTAGCCCTACTACCCAGGTTCCTTCTCATAGTCGTACTACCCATGCTTTCATTTTGAAGTAACACTACTATCCAGATTTCTTCTCACAACCCTACCACCCAGGCTTTCATTTCGAAGTAACCATACTATCCAGGTTCCTTCTCACAACCATACCATCCAGGATTTTATTCTGAAGTAACCCTACTATCCAGGTTCCTTCTCATAGCCCTATTATCCAGGATCTCATTTTGAAGTAACCCTACTACCCAGGTTACTTCTCATAGCCCTACTACCCAATATTTCATTTCGAAGTAACCCTACTAACCAGGTTCCTTCTCACAGCCCTACCATCCAGGCTTTTATTTCGAAGTAACCCTACTATCCAGGTTCCTTCTCATAGCCCTACTATCCAGGCTTTCATTTCAAAGTAACCCTACTATCCAGGTTCCTTCTCATAGCCCTACTATCCATGCTTTCATTTCGAAGTAACCCTACTATCCAGGTTCCTTCTCATAGCCCTACTATCAAGGCTTTCATTTAGAAGTAACCCTACTATACAGGTTCCTTCTCATAGACCTACTATCCAGGCTTTCATTTCGAAGTAACCCTACTATCCAGGTTCTTTCTCACAGCCCTACCATCCAGTCTTTCATTTCGAAGTAACCCTACTACCCAGGTTCCTTCTCACAGCCCTACCATTCAGGATTTCATTTCAAAGTAACGTTATTATCCAGGTTCCTTCTCACAGCCCTACTATCCAGGCTTTCATTTCAAAGTAACCCTACTACCCAGGTTCCTTTTCACAACCCTACTGTTGTACCCCAAAATTTTCCCTCTCATATTTCCCAAGACATTGCAAGAATAATCTCCAAGTAGCTCAAGATTGCTCAAGAGTTGGACAGTCAAGCTATCTCCTAAGGCAGTCAACCTCAAATTAGGGTTTTGTGTTGCATCAAGGTCCTTGCATCCAAATGAACTCAAGTGATCCCAAATGTCCTAATATGATATCAATATCATCCATGTCAAATTTCAAGCCTTGCAGAGGAAGTTTGATCAGTCAATTGCTCAAAGGGTCCAAAAATCGATTGTGCTAGGGCAAAAGTCAACTGTGACCCAAATACAGTCAAACATCAATATTTTTTGTCAACATTCTCATTTTTAAGGATATTTAATCATTTGATCAAGGGTTGATCATGATTCATCAAGGATTGCTCAAAATTCATCAAGATTCAAAAGTTGCTAAATTAGGGTTTTGTAGGAAAAGTCAACTCAACTTTGACCAAGCATAACTTTCTCATACTTTATGAGAAATGACCCATCCAAATCTCATTTTGAAGAGGATTCAATTTACTACAATCCATCTTCATACCCCAAGATCAATAAATTCACTCACAAAAAGTTAAAAATTTGGACATTATAGGTCATTTTTGAAAGTCAACAAAAACACCTTTTTTTCCAAAGCTTATAAATTGAGAATGGGATATAAAAATGAGATGATACCAAAATGGTTGGTTATAGGACATCTCAAGCTTTCTAAAAAGTCCAATAACACCTCCAAAAGTTCAAAATTGAAGAAGTTATGCATTGTTGAAGTTGGGCATTTTTGCAAAATTGCCAAAAGTCAACTATCCTCAAAACTTCAAATTTTGTCAAATGGGCCCATTCTTTCCCACTTGATTTGATCTTGTCACACTACACACGTGTCCTAGCTTCAGCCTCATGACCATTTATCAATTTTATTATTTAATTTGATTTTTTAATGAATTATTGCATTTTAAATCAATTTAAATCATATAAAATCCAAACATTTATTATTGGATCTCCTTTTGGCTATTTCAGGACCTAATTATCATCATGATCATGATCAAATCCGTATCAAGATTTTTCATGTACAAAAATATTGGATTTTGGACCAAATTGGAAGGTTATCAATGGTGAATCAAATCATATCTCCAAGCATTGATTTACAAAGATTCAAGACCCAAAACTTGACCTAATCCAATGCAGAATACATATACAATGCAAAGGCACACGAATTAGAGGTTGGAGGCTGCGAAATCACAAGAAGCAAACTTGAGAAAGCTTGAAAAAAGCTTGAAACTAAAATCCTTCTTAGAGGCAGTTTCAGCACCAAATCTCAACGTGAATCAATTGCTGGACCTCCATTGAGTCAGAAGCAATAAAAAACACACTCTCATACCCTCTCAAGCGCGTTGTAAGTCTCTCACAAAACCGCTCTGCACTTGAAATCGCAACTCCATATTTCTGCATCTTTTGAACAAATCTTTGGTATATTCATGATGCTCATTCAATTTGCAAGCTTTCTGCATTAACCAATTGTGTTTATATGACCTGTAGTGCCATACCCGAATCTAGGGTTCTTGGTTCTTGTTTTTGGGCGTTTTATTTTCAGGAAAAATCAGGGCAATTGATGGATATAGACGTGCTCAGGAGACCTAGACGAGCATGACTATGGTCTTGGAATTAATTTCTATGGCCTAGGATAGATTTTAGGATGCAGTTATGGATTTAGCTGCTGATGTAAATCTGTAGGTAAAATAACCAGGTTTCAACGAGGAAGACAATGACGCGTCCCCCTCCCATTCGTTGATTCAAATTTCGCGCATTATTTTTTTAATTCTGGAATATTGTTTATTTTTTCCAATATTATAATTGTTGTCCATTCCACTAACAAAAGAAGCGTGATGGTTAAGTGGCAAGGGCGTTAGTTCATAGTCCAACAGGACCTGGGTTCGAATCCCAGGTCCCCCAAATGCATATTATTATTTTTTCACAGGTGATCCAATACAAAGCCAACTGCGTGGTACATCATGTTCCCTCATGCAATCAGTGGACAGATGGCCCCCAGGCCAAATCTGATGGCCCAGATGGAGCGCGCACCTTGTTCCCTAGTCAACGTGCATGTGTGGAAACAGAATAGTCAGCCAGGCCAATGGATTTTTAGGCCACAAAATTTCTAATCAACCCCTTGATTAGGCCCAAAACCCCCCTTGAGTATTTCTAATTCTTTCTTTTTATTTTATTTATTTATATTGTTTATTTATTTTTCATAATTTCACTAACCAATTAAACTTTTTCCTCATAAAATTAAAAAAAAAAATATTTTTTATTTATTAAAATTAAATTCAACACTTTATTTTTGTAAATAAATATTAATTTAATTAATTTAGTCTAATTAGGAATTAACTTTAATATCTTTTGCAATAATTAAAATTAATATAGATAATTAGGTTTTACTAACTTTGATCAAATTTATTTTATTTCTTTAAATATCAAAAAATCCAAAAATATTATTTCCATTATTCAATCAATTAGCTTATTTAGTTTAATAATTTAGCTTAATTTAATTCCTTTTAATCCAAAAAATAACAAAAAATGCTTTCTTTCAAAAAAGGGTCAAAACCCTAAAAAACTCGCATTTGATTTAATTTCCCGCACGCGTGCCATTTTACCATATTATTGTATCTGTTTCCCGGAATATAATAGTTTAATAGGACTTTAATTTATTTTATCGCTTTATTTATTTTCCGCATTTTAATTTCAAGGGTTGTTTTTGGCGATGTAAATACCCGACGCCTTGTAATAGTTAGTTTTAATTTCCGCAATTTAATTTCCGCAACTTATAAACTGTTAGATGTTTGGTAATAGGGAATGCATGACAAGATTAATCGTTCAAAACCTAAAATCAATATAGATCACCCATGACATGTACAAAGACAAATTAACTGAAAATAACGCACTCGCACATGCGCACTCTTAGGGTACACCTCGCTTGGTTGCCTTCGTAACGTGGTCATTGAGTATAGGTCACTTTAGAGTTCGCCCTCTTGTCCAAAGATCATAGTTGCCTCGGATAATTAGGGTTACCTCTAAGGCATCCTAACATTACTTTAGTGACCACACGTCCCTTAATCGAATTGACCCTTAAAACTCCAACAACGATGCTACCTACTCACCAATAGTGGGATAGAATTGTCTAAAGGACATTAGTACAGATTGATTCCTTTTTCGAGTAGGTAAATGGTTCTTAAGTACTTGCTCTTTCAAAACAAAACAAAATATCACACTTACACTCCCTTTCAAACAAAAACTCTTTTCAAACCCACAAACACAAAGAAAAGAAATTTTGAAAACATTATTAGCAAGTACCTAAGAGCCCGTGGATAACCATGGATAGAAAGGGTGCTAACACCTTCCCTTTCTATAATCTACCCCGCGAACCCGAGAAATATCTCGAAAAAGGAAATTTTCTGTGCTTTTTTCCTTTCCTTGTTGGATAAAATAAAAGACGGTGGCGACTCTTGCTTACCGCGACATTTTGCAAAAGAAAAACGCAAAACGCAAACCAGCTTTTCAAAAACAGTCAGTTCTCTCCCACCGTATCACAGAACTGGCGACTCTGCTGGGGACTATTCTTATAAGTGGGGTGTACCTTAAGATTAGACCATTGTGTTTTTAATTGTTTGCTTTGTATGCTTTATATTTGTAGGCTTGTATCGGAGTTACTATAGATCCTAACCCGGATCTGGGGATACCCTTTAGGTAAGTAGAAATAAACTGTGAGGGAATTGTACGGTGTAGACCGATACGATTGAAGTAGTAGCTACGTTGGTGTGACACTTTAGACTTTACTGATATCCCTTGTGTTGGAACGAGGAGAATATGGGTCACCTAAGGGGTCATTAAGCACCAACTGACCTTAGAACCTTTAAATTGACCAACTTGGCCATAGAAAAGTAGCAGTATGCTACACTCATTGAGACTAAACTCTCGCGATGATTCCGGCCGCAAGAAAAGGTTGCTAAACTGGAATTATGACCGATTGAGGGTATTCAGTGATATTGAGATCCTCTAGAACCCGATTACTATTTTTAGGATAGGTTTAAACCAACTGAACTGAAAGAGGGTAGCACCTAAGCTCCTTGCCATCCTGAAATCTAAGGACTCTCTGTGTGACTTGTGTGCCTTTACCATGTTTGCTATTTATGGATACTTGTGGTGTGCTTTCTATCATGAAATCATGACATCATGACATTGCATACATCTTGCATTGGACTAACCTACTTCAAAGATAGGATGGATTCATCTTTGTTCTGTTTTGTAGGTCATGATGCCCATGCGTAGGAATACCATCCGGATCAACTTTGTCCAGGTTCCCACTGTGCTTAAAGAATTGATTGCAAAGATGCCTGATACTACCTCCTTCATCAGGACACATGGTTACATTCTCAGTTTGGTCACTTCCAAATTGGACGAGCAGATGATGAGTGTTTTGGTTCAATTCTATGATCCACTGTACCATTGCTTTACTTTCCAGGATTACCAGTTGGTTCCCACCTTAGAAGAGTTCTTTGATCTGCTCGGTATCTCTATTCTGGAGCAGACCCCATTTACTGGTTGGTAGAAGATCCTTAGGCCCGAAGAGATTGCTACAGCCCTTCATATGACTAAAGATGAGGTAATGGCTAATTGGGAGACTAGAAGTGGAGCAAAGGGCTTTCTGACTAAGTTTTTGGTTGGTAAGGCTAACTATTTCTGGGATAGTCTAGACTTCAAGGCATTCGAATATATTCTGGCCGTTCTGATATATGGCTTGGTATTATTTTCGAACTCTGACTCTTTTGTTGATGTGAATGTGGTGAAAATCTTCATCTCTTGTAATCATGTACCCACTCTCTTGGGTGATATTCTTCATCAGCTTTATGCCCGTACCGCCCGAAAGCGAGGGACCTTGATATGATGTGCTCCGTTATTGGCGAGGTGGTTTATTTCGCACCTCCCCAAATCAGTGCTGAAGAACAAAGAAAGCATGGACTGGGCTTATAGGGTTATGTCTCTCTCTCATAACGACATCATCTGGACTATCAAGGGTATGGACGAGGTGGATATTATTAATCGATGTGGTGAGTACCCCAATGTTCCACCGATAGGAACCCATGGAGGAATTTCTTATAATCCGTGCTTGGCCTTATGTCAGTTTGGGAGGGCCAGAACAGAAGGACCTCATGAGCTGCTAATGCCTAGTATCATCTTTGATTTTCAAGGGGATAGCGACGAGCAACGCCATAAATTCATAAGGGCTTGGGATAGAGTTCACATATCTGATCCACATGAGCTGGGTCCAAAGACTTCCCTTCCAATGGAGCCATATCTCAGATGGGTCAGTATCCGTGCCCAGAAGCTGTGTATGCCGTATGAAGCTGTCCGGACTATCATTGTTGAAGTTGCTATTGAATAGGGGGTTCTTCCTACCATCCTCCACCCATACATGCCCACTGACATTGGGGAACTGAAAAGGTCTTGGATGCAGCTGAGAGAAGAACGGGACGCTTACCGAGAGAAGTTCAACGAGCAAGAGCAGAAGATCCAGAGGTTGACTAGGCAGCGGAGAACGAGCGGATTCTCAATGACTATGTCCGCACCAACAAGAAGAGACCATGGGAGAACTGATTGTCCTTTGATGATTTCCTTCCCAGTTTTCATTTACTTTTCAGTATTTCCTTTATTGTAACGCCTTAAGGGCAATCAGTTGAACAATTTGAATTTCGAAGTTTATCTAATAAAGTGTGTTTTATTTCTGGTTTACAAATTTGAATCTCCCGATTGTCTTTGAAATCATGCCATACGCATTTCATCCCATGCACTTCTATCAGATACCTGTTACAGGTCTCTTATCTTCTTCGCTGTTTATTTCAGCACTCATCATGTCTGTTGAACTTTCAACTGAGCAAGCAATCAAGGCCCTACAGGCCCAGAATGCCCAATTCCAAGAGCTGTTCATGAATCTAGCTAAGGGTCAGTAAGATTTGAAGACCCTGATTCTGAAAGAGAAGAAGAAGAAGAAGAAGAAGAAGAGGAGAATCCTGTTTAACACAGGTCACAGGTTTGGCAACAGGCTACGGGATGAAGTTGATTTGACCACCTCATCTGGAGGGAAATATAGTCAAGAAGAAAGGAGGGCTCAGAGCCCTGTGGTCTCCGACAACGAGACGGACTTCGACGAAGACCAGTATCCTCCTTCTGAGGATAGATACAAACAACTGGAAGACCGGTTGAGTGCGATGGAAGTTCAGAAAGTTCCTGGTCTGGACTTTGGTGATCTGGGCCTATCATCTAGGGTGGTGATTCCCCATAAATTCAAGGCACCAGCCTTTGCTAAGTATGACGGAGTTTCTTGTCCGAAGCTGCACCTCTGGTCATATGTAAGGAAGATTCAGTCGTACACTGCTGATAAGAACCTATGGATCCACTTCTTTCAAGACAGTCTCTCAGGGACTCAGCTTGAATGGTTTTACCAGTTGAACGGAGCCAATATCCGCAGTTGGGAAGATTTGGCTATTGCTTTTTACAGGCAGTATCAATACAACTCCGACCTCGCTCCCACGTGTAGCCAACTCCAGGGTATGTCAATGGGAACGGGTGAAGGATTCAAAGATTATGCTCAGAAGTAGAGAGACCTCACCGGAAGAGTGCAACCACCCTTGGCTGATTGGGAGCTTGTAGAAATGTTTCTGGGGACCTTGTCTGGTCCATTTTTCAACCACCAGATTGGAAGCTCTTCGTCTGAGTTTACAGAGCTAATTATGACCGGTGAGAGGATTGAGGCTGGTATTAAGGCTGGTAAGATACATAAGGGTGCCTCATCAAGCACCGAGAAAAAGCCTTTTAAGAAGGAGTCCAGTGTTGTCTACAGTTCGAGAAGCTAGAATAGACCTGAACGCCGCCAAGCTGTTAATGCGGTTGTCATTTCAAAACCTGCTGGTTCTCCTCAGCACAACAATCAACAAAAGGACGAGAGACCTCGAAGGCAATTCACCCGTCTCAACATGACCTTATCTCAGATTCTGCCTCAGTTATTGAAAACCAATCTGGTAATTCCAAGGGAAGCCCCGAAGAATCCAAATACAACATCGCCAAAGTACAACCCTAATGCTATAATTGCAAGCTTCTCAAGTCATATTTAAAGCATGTGTTTTGATGAAGACAACATGGACATCAAGTTTCAAAGGATGTGCAAAAAGCTTATCAACATCAAATAAAAGTCTTGAAGATTATTGAAGAATTATTAAAGAAATCATCAAATGTCAATATGGTATAAATAATTCTTTAAATCTTGAATATAAATGTTCACAATATGCATTCATCAACATATACATATTCCATAACTTTAACATCAAGAAAAACTTTGTTTGAAATATCTTTCAAAATGTATTTTTGAAAATAAACCTTTAGGAACCGGTTCCTCCCTAACAGGGAACCGGGTTCCAGCTTTTCTCAAAAAACATGTCCCTGGTTTTTGTACCAAGAACCGAGTTGTACCAATAGGGTAACCGATTCCTGCGTGATAAATTTGAATTTCAACTTATAACGTTCACTAAGAACCGGGTTCTGTCAGTGTGGGAACCGGTTCCTAGCGAACCAATGCAGCTTTTACTTTGTTTTTTGAACATTTTTCAAATGGTATCTTTTCATGAATGCATTGCAACTTTTCATATGAATTGGCATGAATGAAGAGGTTCTTACAACTTTATAAAATGCAGATTTTATTATTTCAAATAATATTCAATACTTCAATTTTCAAATTAACAAATATACTTCTTCATTAACAATTTTCTCATTTACTCTCATTTGAACTTAAACTTTCATGTGTTCATAATTTTGTGAAACTTGCCATATACACTTTCATTATCATTTCAAGTTTCATACATACATTGTGAACATTTATATACATTGTTGAGAATTGTTTTTATCTTGAAGAAGAAGATCAATTGAAGTTGATAAAGCTCTCCATATACTTCAAACTAAATCATTGTATTACTTAAAGATTTTTCCCTTACTATCCAGGATTATTGGAAGTAAGTGTTGTGATTTGAAGAGGATTGTTCTTCATTCACATTAGTGTTTGTTTGGTCTTAAAGGTGTTAAGAACCTTTGATCACCCTATAGGTTAGATAGTAAGCATAGGCTGTACAATCATTCTAACTATAGTGAAATCTCTTTCGTGTTGGAAAGGGGACTGGAGTACTCTCGGATTGTGAGGGGAACCAGGATATATCACCGTGTTCTTTACTTTTCCGCATTTATCGCTTTCATCACCATAATCAGGAAAAGATAAAGATATAATCAAAACCTTCAAACTCTTAACCAAAAATTACTACCAAGCATTCTCATAAAACCGAAGAAATTTTATAAGACCTAATTCACCCCCCCCCCCCTCTTAGGCACTCTGAGACTTACAATTGGTATCAGAGCAAGTTATAGGTAACTTGTTCCTAAAGATCCAGAATGGCTTCCGCAAATCATCAACCAGTTTTCAGAGATGGTGGTAGTAACAACAAGCCTCCTCTATTCTGTGGTGAATATTTTGACTTCTGGAAAATACGCATGAAGGTGCATTTAGAAGCACAAGGAGAGGAAGTATGGGATGCTGTTGAAAATGGTCCATTTATCCCAATATCAGTAATCAATGGCATTGGTTCTGTAAAACCCAAAACTGCATGGGACAACGATGATAAAAAGAAAGTTCTCTATGACAAAAAGGAAATAAACCTTCTTCAAGGTGCACTTAGTATGGACGAATTTTTCCGTGTCTCGAACTGCAAGACAACAAAAGAAATATGGGATACCCTGGTTCAAACTCATGAAGGAACGGCTGAAGTAAAATGATCAAGGCTAAATACCTTGAGTCAAGAATATGAACTATTTCGAATGCAGCCCGGAGAATCCATTCTTGACTTACAAAAGAGATTTGTGAATTTGACAAATCACTTAAATGCTCTTGGTAAAACCTTGACAAATGATGAACTCAACTTGAAAATCCTTAGATCATTGACTAGGGAATGGCAACCAAAGGTAACAGCAATCTCGGAAAAGAAGAGTCTCTCCGTAATGACTTCCGCTACATTATTTGGAAAACTTCAAGAATATGAAACGGAACTCGGTAGACTTGAAAAACATGAAAATTTAGATAAGAAATCCAAAGGCATTGCCTTGAAAGTTGATTCAAAGGAAAGTCAAGATAAAGATGCATCGGAGGAAGATGAAAACTTCTTGCTTCTTGTAAAAAGGTTAGGAAAATATTTTGGTCATAAAAATAATCTTCATAATGCTAACTTTGTCAAGAGGAAGAAATTTTATAATCATAAAGATAAAGAAGCCTCCACATCAACACAAGATGTCACATGTTATGAATGTGGAAAGCAAGGTCACATAAAGCCGGATTGTCCAAAACTCTCCAAGAAAAATGGATTCAAAGGCAAAAAGGAGTTCAAGAACAAAAAGGCTTATGTTGCATGGGAAGATAATGAGTTAAGTTCTTCATCCGATTCGGAAAGCGAGGAATGTGCAAATCTAGCATTAATGGCTTCACATCACTCCGACAATGAAGAAGAGGTTAGTAATGAATTTAATCTTTTTGATGATGATGTTCAAGATGCTATTGATGAACTCTTGAAAGAATGCTAAAGTTTATACAAAAAGGTGTCAAATCAAGAAAAAGAACTTCTAAGTTGTTTAGAAAAAATTGACACCATGACTAAAGATTTTGATCTTCAAAAACATAATTTTATTAAAGAAAAAGAAAACTTTGCATGCTCCAAGTGTGAATCAAATGTCTTTCAAATTGTTCAATTGAAAAGAGTCATTGAACGATATGAAAAAGGACAAATAGGATAGGAAGGATTACTAAGCCAACAACGTTATCCTAATGATAAAAGGGGTCTTGGTTATGTGAATTCTAAGAAACCAAGTAACAATCCCACTGTTTTTGTAAAGGCTAGTAATAGTTCCAATCCCAAGAAAGTAGAAAAGAAGCAAGTTGTTCATAATCATCAAAAGAAAAAGGCTAATGTATCGAAAAAGAAAACATTTCCTAAGAAGAAATCTTATCCTTCTAGATATAGAAGTAACTTTGAACCTACTTGTTTTTATTGTGGTATTAAAGGCCATACACCTAATGCTTGCTATGTTAGAAACTTTAGTATAGCAAGTGGGCATTATGTGTGGGTGAAAAAGGGAACTAACTATGAAGGACCCAAGGCAACTTGGGTACCTAACAAAGAATAATTTGTTTGTGTAGGTATGCTTGAAATCCACATCAAATGTTTGGTATCTTGATAGTGGATGTTCAAAGCATATGACAGGAGATGTACACCAATTTTCATATCTAGTACATAAAGTCAAAGGGTATGTCACCTATGGAGACAACACCAAAGGAAAGATTCTTGGCGTTGGAATAGTTGGCACACCTCCATCCATTCAAATTGAGGATGTTCTCTATGTTGAAGGATTAAAGCACAATCTTCTTAGCATAAGTCAACTTTGCGATAGAGGGTTCAAGATCAAATTCAACAAAGATGAATGTCTCATTATGGATGAGGCAACCAATGAGGTAAAACTCAAAGGTATAAGAACTAACAATATTTTTATGATTACTTTAGATGATTTGTCTCTGAAGGTACAATGTCTTATGGTAAACAACAATGACGCTTGGTTATGGCACAAGAGGATCGCTCACATTCACATGGAGCACTTGAACAAATTGGTTAAGCATGACTTAGTTATTGGTCTACCAAAGATGAAGTTCATCAAGGACAAATTATGTAATGCATGCCAAAAGGGCAAACAGACCAAAACAACTTTCAAATCTAAGAATGTGGTGTCTACTTCAAGACCACTACAATTGTTACACATGGATCTCTTTGGTCCATCAAGAACAAAAAGCTTCGGAGGTAATGTATACGCTTTAGTCATTATTGATGATTTTTCTATATATTCTTGGACTTTGTTTCTTGTGCAGAAAAGTGATGCTTTCAAAGCCTTTAAGAAGTATGCTAAGCAAATCCAAAATGAAAAATCACTAAAGATTGTATCCATAAGAAGTGATCATGGTGGAGAATTCCAAAATGCTCAATTTGAAGAATTTTGTGAAGAACATGGTATCTCTCATAATTTTTCAGCACCTAGAACTCCACAACAAAATGGAGTAGTTGAAAGAAAGAATAGGTTTCTAGTGGAACTTGCAAGAACAATGCTTAGTGATGCAAATATTCCTAAATATTTTTGGGCGGATGCGGTTAGTACGGCATGTTATGTTGGAAATCGAGTTATCATTAGACCTATAATAAAGAAGACTCCATATGAACTCTTCAAAGGAAGAAAGCCAAATATTGCTCACTTTCACATTTTTGGATGCAAGTGCTTTGTTCTTAACAATGACAAGGATAATCTCGGTAAGTTTGACGAGAAATCCGACGAAGGTATATTTCTTGGTTATTCGCTTTCTAGTAAAGCATATAGAATTTATAATAAAAGAACTTTAACTATTGAAGAGTCTATGTATGTATCTATTTCACTCTTTTTCCCCATCCTTTTTGATGTTAACAAAGGGGGAGAAGAGTATGCATGTGTGTTGTTTTTGTTTCAAAGAAATTGCAGGCCCAAATAAATATCAAACTCTCTCCAAAATTCAAAGAATCATGGACATAGGGGGAGCATACAATTTAGGGGGAGCCTTGCATTTGCTCAACATGTTTACTACACAAAACAACATGAACATTTCAAGAAATCGTTTTCAAGACTTGGTTGTCATCATCAAAAAGGGGGAGAATGTAATTGCAAGCTTCTCAAGTCATATTTAAAGCATGTGTTTTGATGAAGACAACATGGACATCAAGTTTCAAAGGATGTGCAAAAAGCTTATCAACATCAAATAAAAGTCTTGAAGATTATTGAAGAATTATTGAAGAAATCATCAAATGTCAATATGGTATAAATAATTCTTTAAATCTTGAATATAAATGTTCACAATATGCATTCATCAACATATACATATTCCATAACTTTAACATCAAGAAAAACTTTGTTTGAAATATCTTTCAAAATGTATTTTTGAAAATAAACCTTTAGGAACTGGTTCCTCCCTAACAGGGAACCGGGTTCCAGCTTTTCTCAAAAAACATGTCCCTGGTTTTTGTACCAGGAACCGGGTTGTACCAATAGGGGAACCGGTTCCTGCGTGATAAATTTGAATTTCAACTTATAACGTTCACTAAGAACCGGGTTTTGTCAGTGTCGGAACCGGTTCCTAGCGAACCAATGCAGCTTTTACTTTGTTTTTTGAACATTTTTCAAATGGTATCTTTTCATGAATGCATTGCAACTTTTCATATGAATTGGCATGAATGAAGAGGTTCTTACAACTTTATAAAATGCAGATTTTCTTATTTCAAATAATATTCAATGCTTCAATTTTCAAATTAACAAATATACTTCTTCATTAACAATTTTCTCATTTACTCTCATTTGAACTTAAACTTTCATGTGTTCATAATTTTGTGAAACTTGCCATATACACTTTCATTATCATTTCAAGTTTCATACATACATTGTGAACATTTATATACATTGTTGAGAATTGTTTTTATCTTGAAGAAGAAGATCAATTGAAGATTGATAAAGCTCTCCATATACTTCAAACTAAATCATTGTATTACTTAAAGATTTTTCCCTTACTATCCAGGATTGTTGGAAGTAAGTGTTGTGATTTGAAGAGGATTGTTCTTCATTCACATTAGTGTTTGTTTGGTCTTAAAGGTGTTAAGAACCTTTGATCACCCTATAGGTTAGATAGTAAGCATAGGTTGTACAATCATTCTAACTATAGTGAAATCTCTTTCGTGTTGGAAAGGGGACTGGAGTACTCTCGGATTGTGAGGGGAACCGGGATATATCACCGTGTTCTTTACTTTTTCGCATTTATCGCTTTCATCACCATAATCAGGAAAAGATAAAGATATAATCAAAACCTTCAAACTCTTAACCAAAAATTACTACCAAGCATTCTCATAAAACCGAAGAAATTTTATAAGACCTAATTCACCCCCCCCCCCCCTCTTAGGCACTCTGAGACTT
The DNA here is from genome assembly GCA_948472305.1 of Vicia faba. NCBI lineage: Eukaryota > Viridiplantae > Streptophyta > Magnoliopsida > Fabales > Fabaceae > Vicia > Vicia faba. The sequence continues at coordinate 1,282,122,994 of OX451740.1, read as the reverse complement.
ACAAATGCCCGCTGTGCTTATCACTCTGATAGCCCGGGGCATAATACAAATTATTGTTGGTCTTTGAAGAATAAGGTACATGACTTAATTGATGTTAAGGAGATTGAGTTCGAGGCGCCCGAAAGACCTAATGTTGTGACTGCTCCTATGACCAAGCATGGAGTGAATGCTTTAGATGAAGACTCGTTTGTGGTTTCTGTGAATGATATTGCCACCCCTTTGATGACTGAGAAGAAGAACCTTTTGCTAGCCGGTTTATTTCTGGGTTGTGACGAAGGTTTCCGTATGTGTGATGTTCTACCTACCGGTTGCCATCTCTTGAAGTCAGGTGTCCAACGCCTGATGGATAGTAAATAAATTTTGTTTGAGAAGACTGTTGTTCCCTTAGTTCATACTGAAGAAGTTGCCATTATCACCATTTTCGACAATTCTTCCAAGGCTTCCTCGAGAAAGCCTGTTAGAATTACATATGTTCCAAGAACCGCACCATTGATCATCACTGTTCCTGGGCCTATCCCCTACACCTCTGATAAAGCTGTCCCTTGGCATTACGGGGCTGATGTTTATTTTCATAGAGTTAAAAAAGAGTTGGATGATGATACTGACGTCAACAATATTGTTATACCTGCTAAAGTCACCCGCAGCGGAAGACTTTTCTCACCTGATATCTCTCCACTAACTGCCTGAAAACCTGTTGTTATCACACCTGCCAGTGTACCTGTCACTATTCCTGTTCAAGTTCTTATTCTTACCCTTGTCACTGAGTCATCTGACACTCGGGGAAAGGGGACCACCAGTGAGCCTGCCCAGAAGGAGGCACCAAAGACGATTATTGTTGAAGCTTCTAAGCAAGAGATGGAAGAGATTCTGAAAATTATCAAAAAGAGTGACTACAATGTAGTTGAACAGCTGGGGAAAACCCCGTCCAAGATCTCTATGTTGTCACTACTGCTATGCTCAGAGGACCATGCCAAGGCTCTGATTACATTTTTGAAGACTGCACACGTACCACAAGAGACATCAGCTGATCAGTTTAAAGATTGCATGGCCAATCTAACTGCTGATAATGTTGGGTTTCTTTGACGCCGACTTGACCGCTAAAGGGAAGAATCACAATGATGCCCTGCATGTCTCCATTGAATACAGGGGCACTACTCTTGCACATGTATTGGTGGATAATGGTTCCTCATTGAACATTTTGCCTAAGAAAGCTCTAGACCGGTTGGACTGTGAAGGATTGGAGTTGAAACCAAGCAACATTGTCTTCAGGGCCTTTGATGGGTCTAAAAGAATGGTGCACGAAGAGGTTGATATCCCGATTAAGGTTGGTTATCAGGTCTTCAACTCTACGTTCTATGTGATGGACATTCGGCCATCTTATTCTTGTTTTCTGGGTCGCCCATGGATCCACAAAGTTGGGGCCGTAACCTCAACACTCCACCAGAAGCTGAAGTACCCAGTCAAAGGGAAAATTGTGACAGTGCAAGGAGAGGAAGAGTACATGGTGAGCCACCTAAACTTTTTCTGATATGTAGAGATGGATGGGGAGTTCATTGAGACCCCATTTCAGCATTTTGAAGAGGTTCCCCTGACACTGGCGTCAGCTGAGACTATTGTTGAAGATTCTCCTATGAAGATGGCTTCCTTTAAGGATGCCCGGGCTGTTGTTGAGAAAGGTGGGTGTGCAAATTGGAGCTGACTCCCTGATTTTACACAGAAGACTAATAAGTTTGGTTTGGGTTTCACTGCAGAAGCTCAAAGGTATGTTCGGAATGCACGGATCGGAAGGCCTCCCGTGTTCATCAGCAACTCGGGGATGAATGCCATTGAAGACGATGTGGAAGAGTCTGAGTTCGACAGCTGGATCTATCCTACGACCGACGGTGGACCAAGCAACTGGACAGCAAAAGACTTCATCCCTATTTCTTTTGTTACCCAGTAATGAAACTTTTTGTTTTGAATTTGTAACAGATAATGTTTTCAAATCTATGGCCCGGTGTCTTAGCCGGGGCACCGTGGCTTCATTTGTGAGGGCTTTATGTGTGTCATTTTCATATATCATTAATAAAAGCATTGGACGTTTCTTGCATTTCAAATCTTGCGCTCCTTGTTTTTCTTTTATTATATATTGCAAAACAGCTATTTTACACACACTCACATATACATGTCTACACCCACTCTGGATCTCACTGGTAACGACTCTGCTACTGCCAGTTATGACTTCGAAAATCCGATCAACTTAGTCGAAGACGAAGGTGAAGATGATTGCGAAGTGCCTGGTGAGCTTGCAAGACTGTTACTTCAGGAAGAGATGGCTATCTAGTCAGATGAAGAGCCAGTGGAATCAGTGAATCTAGGTACCGAGACAGATAAGAAAGAGGTCAAGATCGGTGCAAATCTGGAGCTTAGTGTAAAGCAACGGTTGATTCAGATGCTGCATGACTATGTTGAGATCTTTGCCTGGTCTTACGAAGATATGCCTGGTTTGGATACTGATATTGTGGTTCATCGCCTGCCTACCAAGGAAGATTATCCTCCAGTGAAATAGAAGTTCTGCCGAATGCGCCCAGAGATGTCTGAGAAAATCAAGGCTGAAGTTATGAAACAGTTTGACGCCGGTTTTCTAGCAGTTACTTCTTACCCTCAGTGGGTGGCCAATGTGGTTCCTGTGCCGAAGAAGGATGGAAAGGTTCGAATGTGTGTTGACTATAGGAATCTGAACAGGGAAAGTCCTAAGGATGACTTCCCTCTGCCTCATATCGACGTTCTGGTTGACAACACCGCTCAGCACAAGGTATTCTCCTTTATGGATGGTTTCTCCGGTTATAATCAGATTAAAATGGCTCCCGAAGACATGGAGAAGACAACCTTTGTTACTTAGTGGGGTACTTTTTGCTACAAGGTCATGCCTTTTGGACTGAAGAATGCTGGGGCAACTTATCAGCGTGCCATGGTTGCTTTGTTTCATGACATGATCCATCATGAGATTGAATTATACGTCGACGACATGATTGCAAGGTCCCAGACTGAGGAAGAACATCTTGATCACCTTCAGAAGCTATTTGACAGGTTGAAATTATACAAGCTGAGGTTAAACCCGAACAAGTGCACCTTCGGGGTGAGATCTGGTAAGTTGATGGGCTTCATCGTAAGCGATAAAGGTATTCAAGTGGATCCTGCAAAGGTGAAGGCCATACAAGAGATGCCAACTCCCAAAACAGAGAAAGAAGTCATAGGCTTTCTGGGACGTCTGAACTACATTGCCCGATTCATCTCGCACCTGACTGCTACTTGTTAGCCAATCTTCAAACTACTGAAGAAAGATCAAGTAGTACGTTGGAACAATGAATGCCAGACCGCTTTCGAAAGGATCAAAGAGTATCTCCAAGAGCCACCTATTCTGATGCCTCCAGTTGAAGGGAGGCCTTTGATCTTATACTTGACAGTACTCGACAACTCAATGGGGTGTGTGCTGGGTCAGCATGACGAGTCTGGCCGAAAAGAGCATGCTATTTATTACCTTAGCAAAATGTTTTCCGACTGCAAGACCCGATACTCGTTGCTTGAGAAAACTTGTTGCGCTTTGGCATGGGTTGCTCGCTGGCTGAGATAGTATATGCTGACTCACACTACTATGTTGATTTCAAAAATGGATCCAATCAAGTATATCTTCGAGAAGCCTGCCTGGTCCGGAAGAATAGCGAGATGGCAGATGATCTTGACTGAGTATGACATCCAGTACACGACCCAAAAGGCAATTAAGGGAAGTGTGTTGGCAGATCATTTGGCACATCAGGCAGTGGATGATTACCAGTCTATGAACTTCGAATTCTCAGACGAGAATATCATGTTGGTAACTGATTGTGAGACACCTGGACCGGATGAAGGACCTGAGGAAGGATCCCGATGGTCTATGTACTTCGATGGAGCTTCAAACGCTTTGGGTAATGGCATTGGCACCGTGACCATATCTCCTAAAGGCTCTCATACTCCGTTTACCGCCAGACTATGTTTTAACTGCACCAACAATATGGCGGAGTACGAAGCGTGCATCATGGGTCTTCGAGCAGCAATTGACCTAATGATTAAGCTTCTAAGTGTTTTCGGAGATTCCTCTCTCGTGATCAATCAGATCAAAGGCGAGTGGGATATGAAACACCGAAATCTTATTCCTTACAAGGAGTATGTATTGGCGTTGCTTCCCCATTTCGAGGAGATAACCTTTAAACACTTCCCTAGAGAAGAGAACCAGTTGGCGGACGCGCTGGCTACGATGTCTTCTATGTTCAAAGTCAATTGGGACAGCGAAGCTCCCCGAATCATCATTGAAAGATTGGACGAACCTGCACATTGTTGTTATCTTGAGACTAAAGAGGCAGCAGATAAACCTTAGTTTCATGAGGTGATGAGGTATCTTGAAGCTCAGGAGTACCCCGAGGGTGCATCTATTAATGACAAGAAGTTTTTGAGGAGGTTCGATGCGAAGTTCTTCATCAGCAATGGTATTCTCTGCAAGCGGAACCATGATTCAACCTTACTGTGATGTGTAGATAAGGACGAAGCAGAAAGGATCATGGCAGAATTATATGAAGGTACTTTCGGAACCCATTACAGTGGACACACCATGGCAAAGAAGATCCTACGGGCAGGATATTATTGGTTCACAATGGAAGCTGACTGTTATCAACATTCTCGGAGATGTCACAAGTGCCAAGTCTATGCTGATAAGGTGCACATACCTCCAGTTCCTCTGAACATCTTGATGGTACCTTGGCCTTTTGCAATGTGGGGCATTGATATGATCGGCGAGATCAGACCTACAACGTCCAACGAACATTGTTTCATCTTGGTAGCTATTGATTACTTTACGAAATGGGTTGAAGCAGCTTCCTTTTCTACTGTAACCAAGAACATCGTGGCACAGTTTATTCGGCATAATCTGATTTGTCGATATGGTGTACCAGAGAGGATCATTATAGACAATGGTACCAATCTCAACAACAAGATGATCACCGAGCTCTGCGAGCAATTCAAGATACAGCATCATAACTCTTCTCCCTACCAGCCGAAGATGAATGAGGTTGTCGAAGCAGCTAATAAGAACATTAAGAAGATTGTGCAGAAGATGACGGTGACATACAAAGATTGGCACGAGATGTTATCGTTTGCTCTTCATGGGTACCATACCTCAGCACGGACGTCAACATCGGAAACACCCTATTCATTGGTATATGGCATGGAGGCAGTCTTGCCCATTGAAGTTCAGATACCCTCTCTTCGGATTATGAAGGATGCAGGTTTGAGCAAAGATGACTGGATTCAGACCCGGCTTGATCAGTTGAACCTAATCGACGAAAAGAGACTCACTATTATTTGTCCTGGTCAGACGTATCAAAAATGGATGATCAAGGCATTTAACAAGAAAGTCAGACGACGAGAGTATCAAGTTGGGGACCTGGTTATCAAGCGTATTATCTTACCTCAAGGTGATCCCAGGGGCAAATGGACCCCTACTAACGAAGGACCATTTGTAGTTAAGAACATTTTCTCAGGAGGAGCTATGATTCTAACCACCATGGGTGGTGACGACCTTCCTCACCCCGTCAATGCAAACATAGTAAAAAGAAACTACGCATAATCAAAGACCCTCTAGGTTGACTGGCCTAGGAAAAAATAAGGGCTTCCCGGTGAACCAAAAGGTTCCGGGCAAAAATAAGGGATGAAAATGAAAAAATCTATACACCCGACAAGTCGAAAACCTGAAAAGGCGGCTTGGGCAAAAAAGGGTATCCCGGTGGACCGAAAAACCCGAAAGGGCGGTCCAGGAAAAAAATAGGGATCAAAGTGTAACACTATGTCTCATTGGATCACCCTGCATCCAGACTTCGGTATCAACTATTAAGCTCGGACGACACTAATCAATTTGATCCACCTTCAACCAACAACAAAGCGATGAGATGCTCGAGGACATAAAGACAATAGCAGAGTTGAAACCCAGTGGGATTATTCACATAACAATTTTGTTTTCTTTTCACAAATTGTGTAAATTCTATTATTCGGCGGCGTTCTCTTACTAGGACGTCAACCTCTTGTACAAAAATGCCTATTTACAGGCCAAACTTCAAAATCAATACAAATTCATTTTCGGAAAAATTTGAAACTGTTCTTCCTTTATCTGGTTTGTTTTGCAAAGAACGTCCAATGTTCATTTTTTATATATGCATTTGACATTAATTGTTGCTCATAAATATTTACATGTGAAACAAAAGACGAATTATTGGTAATATCAGAAATAGGGGCAATAAAAATTGTCCGAACTGTATAGTTGCTCTGTCCACCAGGTACAAAGGTAGATTTAGCTGAAGAATATGGATAAGATACTTTCACTCCCCGCGGAGTAAGACAATAATGGTAGCTCTCCCCAGCTGAGACTTGCAACTATGAACGAATCAACAATGCTTTCCCCAAGCAGAGTGTATCTACCATCAATACTAGAAAGACCTGATATCCCCGGCAGTCTTAATATTCCCTAACGGGGTATAAGAATGTTCCCCGGCAGAATACAGGATACCCCTAATGGAGTCAATATTTCCCCAGCACGGTCTGAAGAAAGCTTCCATAGTAGACTCTAGAAGTTTATCCCCAGCGGAGTACAAAATAACTCTCCCCAGCCAGGTTCAAAGAATCATTTCCAACAGAATTTAAAGGATTATCCCCGCAAGAGTTCAAAGGGTTACCCCCACCAAGAGTCCAACAGGGTTATCCCCAGTAATGTCGCCACTGAGAGATCATCCCCAGCGAAGTTCTTTCCTTTCACAAACTGGAATTCAATCCTCAAGAGATTCAGTATCACCAGCAATGGTAATCTATCCCCAGTAGAGTTTATCAATGGAATCCTCAGCAGAGCATCTCTTCCCCACAGAGAAATCTCCTCATCAGTTTATTCCCCAACGGAGTTATCCTCTCATACAGGAAACGAAGCATTCAACTCTATTCTCCAGCAGCTATCCGAGATTTATTTTCCCCAGCTAGAAACATTACATTTCCATACATCATGATACATACATATACGCATCATACCGCACAATCTCATTTATTTTGAGAACATAATTGCTTGATACATATCATGCATTGCATATGACTGACCTTTACCTTTCAGGAAAGATGCAGTTAAAGTTCTCAACTATATCCAAGACCTCCTCTAGTTCAGCCAGATCGTCGCGAAGATCTCCCTGATTCATATTCCAGTTGAAGTTATTCCAAGACCTTGTCTGGTCCAGTTAAATCAATTCCTAAAGATTTTTCTGATGCCGATCCAGTCAAAGTTATTCCAAGACCTTGTCTGGTCCAGTTAAATCAATTCCTAAAGATTTTTCTGATGTCGATCCAGTCAAAGTTATTCCAAGACTCTTGTCTTGTCCAGTTAAGTCGATTCCTAAAGATTTTTCTGATGCCGATTCAGTCAAAGTTAATCCAAGACCTTGTCTGGTCCAGTTAAATCGATTCCTAAAGATTTTTCTGATGCCGATCCAGTCAAAGTTAATCCAAGACCTCCTCTGGTTCAGTTAGATCACCGATAAGATCTCCCTGATTCGTATTCCAGTTGAAGTTATTCCAAGACTCTTGTCTGGTCCAGTTAAATCGATTCCTAAAGATTTTTCTGATGCCGATCCAGTCAAAGTTAATCCAAGGCCTTGTCTGGTCCAGTTAAATCGATTCCTAAATATTTTTCTGACGCTGATTCAGTCAAAGTTAATCCAAGACTCTTGTCTGGTCCAGTTAAATCGAGTCCTAAAGATTTTTCTGATGCCGATCCAGCCAAAGTTAATCCAAGACCTCCTCCGGTTCAGTTAGATCTCCGATAAGATCTCCCTGATTTGTGTTCCAGTTGAAGTTATTCCAAGACTCTTGTCTGGTCCAGTTAAACCGATTCCTAAATATTTTTCTGATGCTGATCCAGTCAAAGTTATTCCAAGACCTCCTCTGGTTCAGTTAGATCGCCGCGAAGATCTCCCTGATTCGTTTTCCATTCAAAGTTCAGACCATCTATCAACAGTCTCCAAATGGCATCTGTAAGCCCATTCTCGACATCACAATGCTGATACCACTTCATGCGAGTGCAAATTTCTGGGCACTCTAGTGTTCAATCATCTTCCACTTTCGGATCACGAAAGGCCCGAAAGCCAATTTATATCCTCAGGTTTAAGAAAATTGAACAGGGGCAAATCTTGTACCCCAAAATTTTCCCTCTCTTATTTCCCAAGACATTGCAAGAATAATCTCCAAGTGGCTCAAGATTGCTCAAGAGTTGGACAGTCAAGCTATCTCCTAAGGCAGTCAACCTCAAATTAGGGTTTTGTGTTGCATCAAGGTCCTTGCATCCAAATGACCTAAAGTTCTCCCCAATGTCCTAATATGTTCTCAAGATCATCCATGTCAAATTTCAAGCCTTGCAGAGGAAGTTTGGTCAGTCAATTGCTTAAAGGGTCCAAAAATCGACTGTGCTAGGGCAAAAGTCAACTGTGACCCAAATACAATCAAACTTCAATATTTTTTGTCAACATTCTCATTTTGAAGGATATTTCATCATTTTATCAAGGGTTGATCATGATTCATCAAGGATTGCTCAAAATTCATCAAGATTCAAAAGTTGCTAAATTAGGGTTTTGTAGGAAAAGTCAACTCAACTTTGACCAAGCATAACTTTCTCATACTTTATGAGAAATGACCCATACAAAGCTCATTTTTAATAGGATGAAATTTCCTACAATACATCTTCAAACCCAAAGATCAATAAATGAACTCACAAAAAGTTACAAATTTGGACATTATAGGTCATTTTTGAAAGTCAACAAAAACACTTGTTTTTCCAAAGCTTATAACTTGAGCATGGAATATCAAAATGAGATGAGACAAAAAGGGTTGGTTAGAGGACATCTCAATATTTCTAAAAGGTCAAATAACACCTCCAAAAGTTCAAAATTGAAGAAGTTATGCATTGTTGAAGTTGGGCATTTTTGCAAAATTGCCAAAAGTCAACTATCCCGAAAACTTCAAATTTTGTCAAATGGGCCCATTCTTTTCCACTTGATTTGATCTTGTCACACTACACACGTGTCCTATCTTCATCCTCATGACCATTTATCAATTTTATTATTTTATTTTATTTTTTAATGAATTATTGCATGTTAAATCAATTTAAATCATATAAAATCCAAACATTGATTATTGGATCTCCTTTTGGCTATTTCAGGACCTAATTATCATCATGATCATGATCAAATCCGTATCAAGCTTTTTCATGTACAAAAATATTGGATTTTTGACCAAATTGGAAGGTTATCAATGGTGAAGCAAATCATATCTCCAAGCATTGATTTACAAAGATTCAAGACCCAAAACTTGACCTAATCCAATGCAACATACATATACAATGCAAAGGAACACGAATTAGAGGTTGGAGGCTGCGAAATCACAAGAAGCAAACTTGAGAAAGCTTGAAAAAAGCTTGAAACTGAAATCCTTCTTAGAGGCAGTTTCAGCACCAAATCTCAACGTGAATCAATTGTTGGACCTCAACTGATTCAGAAGCAATCAAAAGCACACTCTCATACCCTCTCAATCACGTTGTAAGTCTCTCACAAAAATGCTCTGCACTTGAAATCGCAACCTTATATTTCTGCATCTTTTGAACAAATCTTTGGTATATTTATGATGCTCATTCAATTTGCAAGCTTTCTGCATTAACCAATTGTGTTTATATGACATGTAGTGCCATACCCGAATCTAGGGTTCTTGGTTCTTGTTTTTGGGCGTTTTATTTTCAGGCAAAATTAGGGAAATTGATGGATATAGACGTGCTCAGGAGACCTATACAAGCATGACTATGGTCTTGGAATTAATTTCTATGGCCTAGGATAGATTTTAGGATGGAAATATGGATTTAGTTGCGGATGTAAATCCGCAGGTAAAATAACCAGGTTTCAACGAGGAAGAGGATGACGCGTCCCCCTCCCATTCGTTGATTCAAATTTCGCGCATTATTTTTTTTAATTCTGGCATATTGTTTGTTTTTTGCAATATTATAATTGTTGTCCATTCCACTAACAAAAGAAGCGTGATGGTTGAGTGGCAAGGGCGTCAGTTCATAGTCCAACAGGACCTGGGTTCGAATCCCAGGTCCCCCAAATGCATATTATTATTTTTTCACAGGTGATCCAGTACAAAGCCAATTGCGTGGTACATCATGTTCCCTCATGCAATCAGTGGACAGATGGCCCCCAGGCCAAATCTGATGGCCCAGATGGAGCGCGCACCATGTTCCCTAGTCAACGTGCATGCGTGGAAACAGAATAGTCAGCCAGGCCAATGGATTTTTGGGCCACAAAATTGCTAATCAACCCCCTGATCAGGCCCAAAACCCCCCTTGAGTATTTCTAATTATTTCTTTTTATTTTATTTATTTATATTGTTTATTTATTTTTCATAATTTCACTAACCAATTAAACTTTTTCCTCATAAAATAAAATATATATATATATATATATATATATATATATATATATATATATATATATATATATATATATATATATATATATATATATATATATATATATATATATATATTTTATTTATTAAAATTAAATTCAGCACTTTATTTTTGTAAATAAATATTAATTTAATTAATTTAGTCTAATTAGGAATTAACTTTAATATCTTTTGCAATAATTAAAATTAATATAGATAATTAGGTTTTACTAACTTTGATCAAATTTATTTTATTTCTTTAAATATCAAAAAATCCAAAAATATTATTTCCATTATTTAATTAATTAGCTTATTTAATTTAATAATTTAGCTTAATTTAATTCCTTTTAATCCAGAAAATGCTTTCTTTCAAAAAGGGTCAAAACCCTAAAAAACTCGCATTTGATTTAATTTCCCGCACGCGTGCCATTTTACCATATTATTGTATCTGTTTCCCGGAATGTAATAGTTTAATAGGACTTTAATTTATTTTATCGCTTTATTTATTTTCCGCATTTTAATTTCAAGGGTTGTTTTTGGCGATGTAAATACCCGACGCCTTGTAATAGTTAGTTTTAATTTCCACAATTTAATTTCCGCAACTTATAAACTGTTAGATGTTTGGTAATATGGAATGCATGACAAGATTAATCGTTCAAAACCTAAAATCAATATAGATCACCCATGACATGTACAAAGACAAATTAACTGAAAATAACGCACTCACACATGCGCACTCTTAGGGTACACCTCGCTTGGTTGCCTTCGTAACGTGGTCATTGAGTATAGGTCACTTTAGAGGTCGCCCTCTTGTCCAAAGATCATAGTTTCCTCGAAACAGTTGCCTCAGATAAAATGATCTAAGACATTAGGGTTACCGCTAAGGCATCCTAACATTGCTTTAGTGACCATACGTCCCTTAATCGAATTGACCCTTAAAACTCCAACGACGATGCTACCTACTCATCAATAGTGGGATAGAATTGTCTAAAGGACATTAGTACAGATTGATTCCTTTTTCGAGTAGTAGATGGTTCTTAAGTACTAGCTTTTTCAAAACAAAACAAAATTTCACACGTACACTCCCTTTCAAACAAAAACTCTTTTCAAACCTACAAACACAAAGAAAAGCAATTTTGAAAACATTATGAGCAAGTACCTAAGAGCCCGTGGATAACCACGGATAGAAAGGGTGTTAACACATTCCCTTTCAATAATCTACCCCGCGAACCCGAGAAATATCTCGAAAAAGGAATTTTTCTGTGCTTTTTTCCTTTCCTTGTTGGATAAAATAAAAGACGGTGGCGACTCTTGCTTACCACGACATTTTGCAAAAACAAACGCAAAACGCAAACCAGCATTCCAAAAACAGTCAGTTCTCTCCCAACGTATCACACCTACTATCCAGGATTTCATTTCGAAGTAACCCTACTACTCAGGTTCCTCCTCATGGCCCTACTATCCAGGCTCCTTTTCATGAATTACTTGACGCAGTTTTGTAGGGACTTATCCCAAGAAAGCCCTATACAGGTTCCTTCTCTTTTATCTCCAAACAACAGTTTACAACACTTTAACAGCTGTACCCGACCAGATACGGTCAATTTCATATTCCCCAGTAAGTCGTTGTGAAGCCTGGAATACGACCAAATAGTAGTCAGCCTTATCATCACCAACCAGTCACGGTGAAGCTTGGACTCGACCGGATAACAACTCACGTTTGTCTCATCAACCAAGAGTTAATTTCCCTGTAGAGTAAGGGACAACCGAAGCTCCTAAACTTTATTTCTCAGGACATAAATTAGCATTCCCCGGCGAAGTCCTCATCAATAGTAGGTACATGAATTCTCGTAAAGGAATCTCTTATGCAACCGTCACATTCTCTGGATGGCATCTTTAAGCCCATCTCCGATGATCTTCCGTCATCTTCATCAAATGGCATCTGTAAGCCCATTCCCGATACTACTTATACAAATCAAGCATCATTTCAGACGAGTGAAAATTTCTAGGCACTCTAGTGTTCAATCATCTTCCACCTTCAGATCACGAAAGGAAGACCAGCCAATCTACATCCTCAGGTTTAAGAAGATTGAACAGGGCAGCTGTTGTACCCCAAAATTTTCCCTCTCATTTTACTTAAAACACACTCTTAGAGGTCCTTAATTGCTCAAGTTTACTAAGGATTGACCAGACAAATCCTCCTCCTGAGACAATGAGCCCCAAACTAGGGTTTCACTCCTCATCAAGATGATTGAGTTCCAATGGTCCTACATGGTTTTCATTGTTGTAATATGTCCTCAAGATCACCCATGCCAAGTTTTATGTCTTGCACAAGAAGTTTGCTCAGTCAATTGCTCAAATGCCTGAAAATCAACTATACTAGGGCAAAAGTCAATTGTGACCCACATACAGTCAATCTTCAAGATTTTTGGTCAACAAATTTTTTTTGAAGTAATATCCATCATTTGATCAAGGGTTGATCATGATTCCTCAAGGAATGCTCCTAATTGATTAAAACTTAAAAGTTACTAAATTAGGGTTTCTATAGGAAAAGTCAACCAAACTTTGACCAGGCATAACTTTCTCATGCTTTATCATAAATTTCTCATCTAAGGCTCATTTTTAAGAGAATCCAATTTCCTACAACTCATCTTCAGCCCTCAAGTTCAAGAAATGAACTCATGAAAAGATATAAATTCAAACATTATAGGTCCTTTTCAAAAGTCAACAAAAATACCTTTTGGGTCAAAACTTCTTACATGAACATGGAAGATCCAATGGAGGTGAAACCAAAAGTTTTGTTTAGAGAACATCCTAAGCTTTCTAAAAAGTCCAAGAACACCCTCTTAGGGTCAAAATTGAGAGAGATATGCATTGTCAAAGTTGGCCATTTTTGGAAATTTGCACAGTCAATAATGCCCAAAATTGCATTTTTTCCCACATGGGCCCATCTTTTCAAGATTGAATCTCAGTCCTAGCATGGTCCACGACCTATGGGACCCTCCATGCCTTATTCACTTATTTGTTTAATTTATTTTTATTTTTATTTATTTAAAAATCAAGTCAAATCAAATAAATCCAAATAAATCATATAATTTGTTTTAGGAATGATTTTTGCATTGAATGAAGATCTTATATGCTGTCAAAAAGCCAAGGAAATCATGCAAGGTCAAATGGACACAAAATCTTCATACATGGAAACTTTTCAAGATTTGATTTCTTCTTAAAACCATGCCATTAATCTTTTGATTCTTTCTAATTATGTTGCCCTAATCTGATTCTACTACATATAAAAATGTATTGCAACCCTAGAACACAAGTTTTATGCGCAACCTGCCTCAAGAGAACTCATATCAAGCTTCCAAAAATTCAAGAAAAAACTCAACTCGGATTCCCTATTGCAGCCCTCCTCAAGAGGATTTGAAGATTGCAATACATTCCTTGGTACTCCTAGAGGCTCTTCCAATCGTTTCCCAGTACCAAAGCGCTCAAAATCGTACCATCCACACCCACGATTTGCTTTCTTTTTCTCAAACTCGAATTTATTGATTCATGTACCATAAACTTGTTTTGATTACATATTATTGTTCATATGAATGTGTGCAAGCTTTATGTATAGTTGAATTCGTGTTTAGATGCAGGATGTGTGATATGCCATTGCTAGGGTTTTGAGGTCCCAAATTGGGAACTCTGTACACAGGAGAAATTGGGCCAAATTAAGGGTCCATTCATGTTCATGGGATTGTTTCCAATTGATTTATGCCCTTGGTTGGGATTTATTCTGCTTGAATTGCATTTTAGAGTTTTGCAGATTTATAGCTACAATCAAAAACCGTCACTATAGCCTATAGTGACGAATGGGACTGTAGGTAAAAGTCCTTTCAAAAACAACAGTCCTAGTGAGGAAGATGATGGTGTGTCCAAGCCTGGTTGAACGGTTTGAATCACGCGTGTTTTTACTGGGCATACTGTTTTGTTTGCTTTATGTTTTATTTGTTTTTGTTATATTAATGAATGAGCTCTCCAGCATAGATGGTTAAGGAATGAACGTGTAAGGCAAACATCTTGGGTTTGATCCCAGACGTGTTCTTTTGTATTTTTCTTTATATTTCCTTACAGATCCAGCACATCTCACAACCAAGCGCCCACCATGCGCCCACAGATCCAACCCTTGGATCATCACATGGCTCAGATCCAAGCGTCTAGCAAGACAGCGTATGGTGAACTCTCCAAAGGCGAACCACACTAGAGCTAGTGTTGCATTAAGCCAGCAAATCTTGGGCCTAACACAAATTCCAATTCACACCCCCAAATTGCTTCCAACATCAGGCCTTTTTATTTCTTTAACCTTTTTATTGTTTTATTTATTTTTAATTGTTTTAAAAAAAATCCCTTTTTAATTAAATCTTAAAATCATAAAAACACAAAAACATTAGAATTAGGTTTTTTTAAAATAGTTAATTTCATTAATTAATTAGGTTAATTAGGATAACTTAAAATTCCTTTTTTTCATAATTAAAATTAATTAGAAATTAGGTTAATTTGCAAAATTAATTATTTTTTCTCAAAAATCAAAAAAATATTTTTCTTTATTTACTAAATCAAATGTCTTTGAATTTAACCCACTTCAGTTGCCTTCGGTAAACGGTCATGAAGTATAGGGAGTTTTAGTGGTTGCCCTCTAGTCCCAAAAGATAAAAATGACCCATTCGAATGTTTCCTCGAAAAGATCCTTAGGAGTCTAGGGTAACTATTAAGGTTTCCTAACCATTGCTTTAGTGATCATAATCGTCCCTTTCGACTGTACCTTAAACTCCAATGATGGAGCTACCTACTCCTTAATAGTAGGATAGCGTTGTCTAAAGTAAATAAGAAACACGAACAGTTTTTTCGAGTAGGTAGAAACTTTTAGGTAGTTGCTCAATCAAATTTTCACACCATACACTTTCAAACAAAGTTTTCAAAAACACTTTATCACACCCTTGAGGACTGATACAAAGGTTACCATAAAGTGGAACGCCGCACTAAGGAAATTTTAAAACTTTTCAAAGAACAAACACACAAAAGTAATTTAAAAATGAGCAAGTACCTAAGAGCCCGTGGAAAACCACGGATAGAAAGGGTGCTAACACCTTCCCTTTCTATAATCTACCCCTCATACTCAGAAATCTCGAAAAAGGTTTTTTCTGTTATTTTTCCCTTTTCCTTTGTTGGATGAAATAAAAGACGGTGGCGACTCTTGATTACCGTACATTTACGAACAAAAAACCCAAAACCAGTAGTAAAAAAAACAGTCAGTTCTGCCACCGTATCACAATAGTCATGGTTGAGAGCTAAGACAACCGACATCGTCGACGAACTTTGGGTATACTTTCTTCATGTTGATAAGTCATGGTTAGGGGCTGACACAACCGACATCAATGATAAATTTGGGGTATTTTTTCTTCATGTTAATAAGTCATGGTTGGGGGCTGACATAACTGACATCATCGATGAACTTGGGGTATATTTTCTTCATGTTGATAGTCATGGTTGAGAGCTGACACAACCGACATCATCGATGAACTTGGGGTATATTTTTTTCATGTTGATAGTCATGGTTGAGGACGACACACCCGACATCATCAGTGAATTTTAGGGTTTATTTTCTTCATGTTGATAGTCATGGTTGAGGCGACACAACCGACATCATCAGTGAATTTTGAGGTTTATTTTCTTCAAGTTGATAGTCATGGTTGAGGGCTGACACAACCGACATCATCATTGAATTTTGGGGTTCATTTTCTTCATTTTGATAGTCATGGTTGATGGCTGACACAACCGACATCATCGATGAATTTGGGGTTTTATTTTTCTTCATGTTGATAGTCATGGTTGAAGGTTGACACAACCAACATCGTCGTTGAATTTTGGGTTTATTTTCTTCATGTTGATAATCATGGTTGAGGGCTGACACAACCGACATCATCGATGATTTTAGGGTTCATTTCTTCATGTTGATAGTCTTGGTTGAGGGCCGACACAACCAACATCATCAATGAATTTAGGTCCCATTTCTTCAAATCTAGCATATATCATCTGGTAGGTATACAAAAAATCCTTGTTTCATCGAGTTAGTCTCTAAAGCTGCAAAAAGTTATCTAGCTTCTATGCTATTCATCCCCTAGGTTGTGATGAATATACAAAATCTGCGTCACAAACTTACTATATTAATCTCCAAGCATTTGTAAGTCAACTTTTCAAACTTGTATCATTTACCTCCTAGGTTATGGTAAATATGCAAAATTCTACAATATATTTTAGATACTGACGAGCCATTCGCACCGTCATGTCTAAATTAAATCAACTTTGGTTCAAACGCTAGAAAGATGATATATCATCATCTATGCCTATCCTTCATACCCACGTGAACGCTGTATAGCGTATCCTTATAATTTTCCAGACAAATTTTGGGGTCTTCCAATATTTAATAAACTTCCGATCAGAACATGCGAGACCTGCATATTCTCGCACTATTCAATCGAAAGATAATTAAATAGGGGCAGCTGTCATACCCCAAATTTTCCCTACCCTTAAATTATATTTAGGGTTCTATTCAATAAATCACATTATCTATTTCTATGGGGGTGTAAAACATGGAAGTGGGGTGTGATTGATTTAAAATAGACCATCAATATCTGATGGACCATTAGGTTTTTAAAAAGGGTCTGTTTCAAGTTAAAAGAAGGAGGTGTATCGTTTTAACCAAGGAGGTGTGAATAAATCGTTTTTTATTAAGGCCCGTTAAGGTTTCATTCTTTCTTAGAGAGGGTGAAGAAGGTCATTTGTTTTTCTTATTGTTAAGGCCCAAATAACAAATATTAAAACAATGTGGCCCATTTGGTTTTTCAGTTTGAAGAGATTGTTTTGTTTTTAATTATAATAATATTTTATTATTATCAACATTATAATTATTTTTTATACTAATACTGATTATATCTATAACATTATTATCATTAACATTACCATTTTTAATTAATTATACTAGCACTTATTATTATTATAATTAATTATTACGTTTTAAACTTAGTTAAAATTGGTTTTGTTTTTTGTTAAAGAAAAAAATGTGAAAGGTCGATCCATTTTTCGCAGTCCATTTCCAATGCCCAAGACTAATTGGCCCAGTTCATGTGAGAAAAAAACGCTTGTTTCCACAAACAAGCATCCATTGTTCGCGTCAATGAGAAGGTAATGCATGCTTGAAGCAAAAACTCATATTGTTTACATCATTGAAAAATAGCGTATATGCTACAACCTAAGGACAACTACTATTCGAATCAATACATAAATTATATCAGATCTTGCCTCCAATTCTTTCTAAAACAGAACAAACAAATACAGAAACAAATACACAGTCCGTAAACCACAAGCAGAAGCAAATCTTGAATTAATACGGTGCATCAAAATCAGAAACAAAATCATACTAATTGAAGAAACTAATCAAATCTTCATTAATACAGAATCAAACAAATCAATTTATTTTCTAAAACATGAACCCTAAAAAACTATAAAAAGGTGAAAAAGAAATTATAGTATGGGGAAGGGAAATCGTGACAGAAAGAAAAGAGAAGAAAAATACAAAAAGAAAAATAAAATAAAAGAAGAAATTGAAAGAGGGAGAGTCGGGAGAAAGAAGAACAAAGGGAGTTTGTTGGAGTCACCTCCATCGTGGAACCCGCGTTCATCATCACTCCAGCCTAGGATTTCAATATCTGAAACCCTAGCTCCCCTCAAATTACTGCCGCCCGATTCGTTATCACCGTCGTGCCTCTCACCAGCAACCGAAATAGAGAAAAGGTTAAGAATCGAGATCAGAGACAACTCACCAAATTCAAGACGCAGAGGTACATAAACACTTAGCTCTTTTTGGATTGGTGGAAGATTTAGGGATTTGAGGTGGAAATTTGGGGTTAGGGTTTGCAAGATCACGATTTGGGGTTATTCGTTGGGTTGCAGTTTGTTGTTGTGGTGTTGTAGAGGAGAAGAAGGTAGTGCCGCTGGGTGTTAGTTTTGTTTTAGGGTTTCAAGAACAAAGAAGAAATGAAGACGCAGAGAGAGAGAGAGAGAGAGAGAGAGAGAGAGAGAGAGAGAGAAAGAGAGGAATAAAGTTAAAATGAATTGAAATTGAAAAAATGAAAAATATAATATCCATTGATCTTATACACGCGAGCCCTTAAGCCTTACTATGCACTCTCATCGCGTCCTTACAATCTCAATCATGTGTTCCAAACAGTGTGCGCCCATGATACCATGGTAGACCTCCCCACACCCTGGCCAAGAGAATCCCTTTGTTGTTCTGGGTCGGGCCCATTAGCATTCACACCCCCTCTTTTTTTATTCTTATAAACACGTTGAAACACATACCCCCAAGCCAAACGGGCCAAGTCCAAAATTTGGACTTGGGCCATGTCTTCTCACCCCCCCCCCCTAATTTACTGCATAGGCCAGAAATACAACTTCCTACCTTTTGGTCCTGAATTCAATATCTGGATTCAGGCTCATGCTTTTAACACCTCCATATATTACCACCTTAGCATGTTTTACACCCCCCACATTTTCAAACTATTTTCTTTTTATTTTACCATATTTATTATTTTTATATTTTCCTTTTCTTATATATTTATAAATTATAATATTATATTACCTAGTTTTTTATAAATCATATTATTTTCCAAACTCATTCAAATTTATCTATTTTATTTGCATTAAAAAATATTTTTAATCATGCATTTAAATAAAGATTTTTTCAATAATTAATATTTAAAAAATACTTAACCAACAACAAATCATTTTCATAAATTAAATTAATTCAACAACCAACTTTCCAAAGGTATTGTGAGTATATTTAAATCAATTTTGTGCTTCGTCTAAAATCTCTGCCATTCATACACCAAGGCTAAGAATGCGGGAAATTCGAATATTTTTCGTAATCCATAAAAAAAAACACACCAACCACGAACTACAAAATGAGACTCTGATTCCTCCTAAGAGGATACTTAGGCATACAATTAAAATCGTGGCGAGTCCCCCTGATTCAAACAAACCCGTTTTCCTCTAATAACATGAAAAACCCTTTTTCTTAAAAATGCACTTCTAAACCTAGTATCCTTGTGAACAAGGTAGATGAGGGGGTGCCTAACACCTTCCCTTCGTCTAAAACTGAGTCAGACCTAGAATCTCTGAACTTTTTAGGGTTATTCCTTTATACTCCCTTCCTTAGGATAAAAATTAAGGGTGGCGACTATGATTTAAAAACCAGTTGCAACATCTAGGTCATAGTCACTAGCAGCATCTTCTACCGAGTTGCTCCATTGTTGTTGATGCGGAACAGTGGTCTCCCAGCGCGAGCACGGCGAATAGCCCTCCAAGTCTCACAATGAAATCCAAACCAAATTTATCAGACTTGTAAGGAATGTCGGGAAGTTGACCCAAATAGTGTAACCAACTTCTTCTACCATAGCTCTAGGGTCTTTCAAAGAAACCATTATGGGCGGTACCCTGGTAACCTTAGGAATAGCAAAAATGTCTTCAATATCGGTAGTTGTCCGAGGAATAACTTCAAAGGTCTGGAAGGGAGTTTCAATGAACTCTTTGTCCATCTCAACATACTTGAAGGAGTTCAAGTTACTCACCATGTACTCCTTTTCACCACAAACTAAAAAATCTTTCCTTTCACGGGATATTTTAATTTTTGGTGCAACATATAAGTAAGAGCGCCCGCCCCATGAATCCTACAACGTCCAAGTAAACATGAATAGGCCGGGCGAACATCCATCACATAGAAGGTATAGTTGAAGACCTACGAACCTACTTTGATCAGAAGATCCACCTCTCTGTGTACCATCATCTTTGAACCATCAAATGCTCTGACCACAATGTCACTGGGTTTCAGCACAACCCCTTCACAGTCCAGCCTGTCCAGAGCACCCTCTGGTAAAACATTCAACGAGGAACCTGTTTCAACCAACACATGATCTAAGGTAGTCCCCATGCATTCAATATATATATATATATATATATATATATATATATATATATATATATATATATATATATATATATATATGTCCTTGTTATGGTTCCTTCCTTCAGGATTTAAGTCAGCATCAGAAAAGCCTAACTCGTTATCAATTGTCAGACTAGCAACATAATTTTCAAATTGATCAACATAGAGTTCTTGTGGTACATGAGCGGATTTCAAGAACTTCACCAACGCCTGGGCATGGGATTCAGAGCATAACAACGGGGATAACATGGATATCTTGGAGGGGGTCTGCCCCAACTATTCAACAATCTTGTAGTCACATTTTTGGATAATTTTTAGTACTTCCTCCATTTCTTTCCAGGAGGTATCTTCACCGGTAACTTATTTAGGTGCCTCCGTCTGGGCAGGCTCAATCATTTATTATTTATCTCGAGTCTCAGTAGTTGACTCGGTAGTAGTAACATGAACTTGTGTAGCAATACTCTTTAAGAGATCTCTGGAGAGAAAACCCTTCCACTTATGGTAACTTTATTGGTCCCAACAATATTGTCAATGTTGGGATCAGTAACTTTAGTATCTTCACTTTTGATAGTCAATGGTTCTTGATTGACACCGTGATAATAAACATCAGCCCTATAATTCCAAGGGATATCCTTGTCAGAGGAATGAGGATTGGTCCGGGCACGGAAATGATTAAAGGATCAACTCTAGGTTCAGCGGTAATTTTCACAGGACCCTTTGATGTGATCCTTATAGGAGTACCAAAAATTACAGATACCTCCTCCAGATCTAAGTCTTGAAACAAATTATCCATAGGGGGAGTCTTCTCCACTAGAATTATATGGTTATCCATCAGATACTGAATACCTTCTTTCAGCAGTTTGCAGCTATTGGGTTGGGTTGAACAAAAGTAACACCTTTCAATGCAACCCGGAAATAAACCGGCTTGCAAAAACTTCTTCTTGATAATCAGGAGGGGAGTAGTCAATTCACTTACAGTAGAAACATATGAAACATTATCAATAGCACTAATGCATTTGTCGTGCTTAGGTATAGGTGCAGTACTCACATTGGGGGTTTTGGGAGGATCAAATTCAATCTCTTTGGAGTCAATCATATCTTGAATTTTATTTTTCAAAGCCCAACAGATATTTGTGTCATGTTCGAGACTATTGGAATTATAGGCACATCTTACATTAGGATTGTGTCGAGGAGAGGAGGTGTTAGGATTCTGAGGAGGATCTCTTAACGTTATCAGCTATGATTTTAGTAGGTGTTGCAATTCCTGAAAAAATGGCATGTTGATCTTGGTAAATCATCTCCTGGGTGTGTCTAACCTATATTGATTGCTTTGTTGATGTTGCGTTGGTGCAGGATTAGAAATTAGCACAACTTTACAGATTGGTTGCAGCCACTTCTAGCACACCCCTTTTGGCCAAACACAACATTAGCTTCTTTCTTTCCGTTAAACGTATTATTCACAGTACTTGAAGATGCAGCCATCTGAATTTTTCCACTTCTGATTCCACCTTTAACTCATTCCCATGTTAATATCAACTCGATGAACCCGGCTGAAGAGCTTCCAATTAGATGATTGAAGAAAGGACCTGTCAAAGTTCCCATAAACATGTCAACCAACTCCCTATCAGACAAAGGAGGTTGAACTCTTCCCGCTATATGTCTCCACTTTCGGGCTTACTCTTTAAAACCTTCAATTGAGCCCATAGTCATACTCTATAATTGCACACGGGTTGGTGCAAGATCAACATTGTATTGGTATTGTTTGTAGAACCAATACAATCGTGTCCCAAATAGGCTCTCTTGAAAGAAATGTACCCATAACTTCTTGTTAGCAGTGTGAGGTTGAATCTTCCGGATATAAGACATAAGATGAAGCTTTGGACAAAAAAAATTGTCATACTTTGCAAAAGCAGGGACCTTGAATTTGTAAGGAATGACAACTCCGGATATTAAACCCAGCTCTTCAAAATCTAACCCAGACACTCTATAGATTTCCATATCATTGAGACAGTCTTCTAGATGTTTGTATTTTTCATCAACAGGAGGATATTGTTCGTCTGAATAGTCTTCTTCATTAGAATATTGGCCATAACCCAGGTTGCTTCCTTTCTCAGCCTTCAGACTTTTATCATCCTCACCCTGGTTGTCATCTTAGTTTGATGGGATATCACAGTATTGAGCTCGCTTGGGAGGACCTCTGAACCTTCTTCCCATGTTGAGGATGTCGACTGGTTTCCTAGTCTTTTTCTTCATCTCTTTGGTGACGAGGGTCTTCAGCTCTTCCTATCCCTTGGCTAAGTTTGAGAACATTTGTTGAAACTTAGCATTCTGGGCTTGAAAATGTTTGACGGTTTGTTCAAGAGCCATCTTTTTACTGAAATAAACAACAAGAAGATGAGAAAACCTATCATGGGAAATACCTGCTATGATATGATTTGTATGGTATGTAGATGTGTATCCATTATTCTCAAGGATCTCGCGGGATAAACAAAAATGAAATGTTAGAAATTGAGTTTGGCTACAGCTTTGTCTGAAGAACTTGGTGTCTCCGTCTTTGAATGTCCTTCTATAAGAATCGAGCTCACCGTGTCAAGTGGGTCCTAGCCTCTGACTCAAGGGAATGTACTTTGATCTTGCCGGCATCTGATAAGAGGAAAATATATCATCATGATAAACCTGCACCAAAGGTCCCTAAGATCCTTGAAATGGTTAGTGAAAATGTTATGATATGATGCTATGATATCGTTATGTTATGTTTAAATAAATAGCAAACACAAACAAATCATACAAGACCCTTAGGTTTAATGGATTTTATGTGGTCCATAGGTAAGTACCCTTTTCTATTGAAGTTAAGTTGGCTCAACCTGTACTAAAATAGTAATCGGGTTCTAGGAGTCTCATATCACCGATCTTTCTCGTAGGTTTTATTTTAGCACGGCAACTAACTTGCCACCAAAATATCCCGAAAGTTGAATCTCAATGAGCGTAGCATCGAGTATCAACCAACCTTGGACTGCACCAAAGCCAACTATCTCGCTACCTTCTAATGGCCCAGATGGGTCAATTAAGGTTCTAAAAGTCAGTTAGTGCGTATGACACCACGCGGAAGCCCAATGTTATCCTCGATTGACTCAACGAGCACTAGTACAAACCAAAGTGTCACACTAACACAGCCATCACTTCAACCGTATCGGTCTATGCCGTATAGTTTCCATGATCTATTGCTACTTACCTAAAGTATCCCTAGATCCGGGTGTAGTATCTTTGCATGAATTTAAACCCCCATCAACCCTTAAAAATAAAGCAACCAATTTAATACAAGTAAAGTGATCTAGGCTCTAAGGTAACCCATCTTAAGTACTTCCCAGCAGAGTCTCTTGTTCTGTATTACGGTAGGAGAATTGACTTGTTTTGCATTTTATCACAAATGTTACGGATAGCAAGAATCGCCATCGACTTTTCTTTTATCCAATATGGAAATGGTGAAAATAATAGGAAAGACCTTGAGGGATTTTGAGTTCGGGGGGTAGGTTATGAAAAGGGAAGGTGTTAGCACCATTTTCATCCGTAGTTATCTACGGGCTCTTAATCGCTTATCTCACTTTGAAAATTTGCTTTTTTGTTCACATGTTTGAAAATATTTTGAAAATTCTAATGTAAGGCGAATTTTGTAATGACTCTTGTATCGGTCCTCAGGAATTTATACTAAGTGTTTGTTTGAAAATATTTCATTTGTTTGAAAGTGCAGTGTGAAAAATGTTTTGATTTTGAAAAGTTTTTTTGTGAGCAAGCGATTAACAATATTCTACCCACTCCAGGTCATTCCTTTAATTTTCCTTCTCCATTAGATAGTGCTATCTATGCCATTAGTTTGTAGGAAGCCCTATCCATTAGATGTGAAGGGACATATGAAGGGTCATCGTTCGTTCATCGAAGGTAACTTGTAAGGATACTTTAGCAATTTCGTAAGAGACTAGATCATTTTTCATAAGGAAACTTTGAAGGGTCATCAAGGGACTGTGATCTTTTATCCGAGGGTCTTTGCTAAAGCATCCCTACTTTCGAGGGACATGACAGTTTATTCCGGAGGCAACAAAGAGAGACTACCCTAGAGGTGCAAGTGTGGAAATGTGTTCACTTCATTTATTTATCTTGGATTAGGTTTTCTAGCGTTTGGTTTTACCCTGCCATATAAACCCTAATTACTAACAGTAATATAGTAGCAGAAGATAAAGGCGAAAATGTAAACCTAAACTATTACAAAGATTTGGGGAAGTTAGATAATAGAGGTGCGACAATGAACTCCTAAAACTATTACATCCCGAAAATAATTACAAGATAATGAAAAAGAACGCGGGAAATAATGGTCTAAGCTATTACATTTGTGAAACATATACAGTTGATCTAAGAAATTAAAATAAGAAAAAGGAAAATAAAAGTAGAAAAAGAATGTGAAAAAGAATGTGAAAAAGATTTTTGGAGAAAATATTTTTGATGATAATTAATTAAATAAAACCTAAACATCTAATTAATTTTAAAATTGAAAAGAAGGTTGATTAATTAAATTAAAGGTTTAGTTAAAGAAAACCTAAAACCTAATTAATTTTATTTAATACAAAAAAGGTTAATTTGAAAAAAAGTCAATTAAAAGACCTAAAACCTAAATAATTAGGGTTTTAAAAAAGGTTTTTGTTAATTAGTTAAAAAAAAGGATTTCAGTTTTCCAAAATATAAAATAGGGGAAGAAAAAATCAAAGAAAATAGGGTTAGAACACAAAAAAAAAATGAAAAATGGCAAGGATGGGTGTTTAACCCACGCCCTTGACTCCTGCAATGCATATCTTACCACTTCGCCAACCATGTGTTTGTGTTACTAGAACACGCACTGCACAAAACATAATAAAACTGTGAAAATTTGTAAAACATAAAAAAAAACACAAAAGGCAGGGATCGAACCCACACCCTCGTATACCAATGCCTTATCCTGCGCGCACTTGCCATTGGGGTGGTTGTGCCATATGGTACATCAATGGAAACGATTAAACATAAAATAAACCAAATTGATTGGGCCGGAGAAGCGTCGGATCCCTAGCTCCGACTGTTTTCTCCGGCGAGCTCATTTTTCATTCCTGCAAAAAAAAAAGAACAGTCATTGATTTAAAGATACCCTAGCCCCCTAATTTGGGCCTTGCGAATTCAATGGTCCCATTGGTTTTGGCTGATTCTCCTTATACAAAAAGATATAAAACAAATAACCTAAAACGGTTCAAATATGGGAACCTTCCCTCTGGGCATTATGGGGGGCATGCGATGGTTCAAACCTGCCTATTGATATCTCAGGAGAACATTAGTAATGTTAGTATGCATCAAAACAACATGAAAACGAAAATATGAATTTGCAACAAATCAAGAAACCGACGAGGCATGTATTCTTGTTTCATGCTCTTTGGATCATCACAATTGATCCAATCTTACCCTATAATACTTCTGGAATTGAATGGGATGGTTGGCTTGCTTTGAAAGAGGCTGAAAATAAGGTTTGTAGTTTGCCCTAGTTTTGATAATTTTTGAAGTTTTGGTATGGTGATCTTGTGCCAAGTTTTTTCATCCCATTGACTTGTCTAAATAATGAGAATATATAGAGAGGAAATTAGGTCAAAAGAAGTGGGTTTGGACTTTTGTAAGAAAGCCTTGATTTTATCTAATTTATTTTGAATTTAAATAAATAAAATAAAAAATAAATGGAATAAAAATCAAAGGGGTGTATAAAGTTATTTATAGGTTCAATATGAGTTACAAAACATGTTTTTACCTTGAAACATAAGCCCACTATCCCAAAAATTCAAGTTTGATCAATTTGGGTTTCATGCATTTTCTCAAATTTCCCAACTTGCACCAATCATAAATCTCTCAATTTTTATTATATGAAGGTGATCTTTGACTTTTTGGAAAGCTCAAGATTCCCTCTACAATCTCTACTTTGGTCATTTTTTCATTTGAAGATTTTATATTGATGTAAGTTTCCTTTACAAAAAGTGTGTTTTTGTTGACTTTTGAAATGACCTATAATGTTTTTGCTCATATCTCTTAAATGAAGCATTTTTTGGACTTGAGCTAAGAGAGACAAAGTTGTAGATAATTGAATTTCCTTCAAAATGAGTTGTTGTTGAGAAAAATCTGATGAAGCATGTGAAAGTTATGCTTGGTCAAAGTTCAGTTGACTTCTCCTAAAGAAATCCCTAATTTAGCAACTTGTGACTTTTGATGAATTTTGAGTTTTCTTGATGAATCATGATCAAAACTTGATCAAATGAATAATGTGACTTCAAAACCTTGATGTTGATGAAAAAACTTGAGTTTGACTGTATGTTGGCCACAATTGACTTTTTGTTTAATATAGTTGATTTTCAATCATTTGAGCAATTGACTAAGCAAACTTGTGATGCAGGGCTTGAAATTTGGCATGAGCATTCTTAGAGACATATTAGAAACCATGAAACCCACTTGAGTTATTATGAGCTTAATCTTCCTTCAGAAAAGTGAAACCCTAATTGTAAGCCAATTGCTTAGGAGGAGGGTTTGTCTGGTCCAACCTTGAGTAGCCTTGACCAATTGAGAACCCTAGGAGCATGAGGAGATGTCTTGAAGAAAATGGGAGGGAAAATTTTAGGGTACAACACTATTGTATCCCTTGAAATATTTATGGATTACTATGGTTTCTCCAAACCATAGTTAATGGTGAAATCCAGGTATTTGAGACTGATGTCGGATCCGATGTTGGAACATCATCTCAAAGTTTGTGTTATTCCTTCAAAAAAGGAAGTTGTTATTTTCCAGAGTGGAGCTAAGGTCAATCCACTTACCTAATCAAGAATATTTGTTTGACAAGAATGAATGCAGAAGAAGGATGTCAGACCAAATATCCTACCTTGTGTAAAGGTAATCTTATCTAACTTTAGATAAATACTTTGTTGGGATTTGAGTATTTGTATGTCCTCTAAGCAGGTTGTGCATGAAGACTGATGGGGAATACTTTTATAGAAGACTAAGTATTTATCTAAGGAGATTATGCAAGTCTGCATTCTGAACATTGTGGTTCAAAGAATATGTGAGATTTTATCTCTCTAGCATTCATGTGTTTTGGAAAAACCTGAGTAAGTTACATCGGTTGTATGTTCTATTGGGAGTTTATTAAAGGATTTAAATTCACAATGAGTCCTTTAAATAATAGATTAAGAACCAGTTTGATTGGATTCTATATTATGGAGTTGAAGTCCCACGTGATGTCTTAACATCATGATTGTTGATGGTTGTTTTGTTTCATGCTTTGGATTGTGCATGCAAACTTGGATGCTCAAGCATTATTTTCAGAAGTGGCATTTCTGACTAGGTGGATTAGAATATGGATAAGCGAGTCCTATCTATAATAGTATGCTTGGTGAATGCATGTCTTCTTTGTTGAAGACTCCTCTAGTATCAGCAACAGCTAGTGGATGTAAGGGCTGAAGACTGCTAACAGATACTGAGATCTGAGCATAGTGTTTTGATAAGTTGTTTTCTTCTGCTGTAAGTCACTCCAGAAAAGGTTTGGATCTTAGTAAAGCTTTTAAGCAAACTAAGAGTTTTTGGAGTTTGTGAGTGACTTCAAACCTAGTATGCATGACATTTTTCCTATTCAAAAGGTCATGATACATAGTGTGGTTATGAAAGGACCATATCCAGATGTGTCCTTGAATAAGTCATAGTTCCTGGAAGTATTCTCAAGGAGTGAGAATATCTGACTCTGGTTTGACTCTAGTGTGGGAGTCGAGGTTCAGCATATGCGAGAAATGCTTAAGTCTTTCATCTAATACTCAAGCTTTCATCTTCAACTAAAGTATTTATGACAGGGGGAGTCATGTATTTATCTATAAATTGTTTCTGCAATTATACAGAGTTCGTGTACTGTTCTAACTTGTGGATATCTTATGCCTTTTAGGAGGATGTGATGTCAAACTACATGTTGTGACCCTATGATGTTTTTGGTGATCTTGAAAAGGAATGGTTGGTTTTAGCCATGTGAAGTTGGGTGATAAATCAGAAGTTCACATATTTCTCAAATGGTTAATGGTTAAATCTGGGAGAAATTATTTTTCTCTGTAGAGTTTTTATTGAGAGATGTGACAAATGTGATATTCCCAGGTCTTGCTGTATGTCTAAGTGAAAGAAGAACACTTAGAATCCAGTAGAAGACAATGTGGTTGAAGATGTGTTGATCAATGTGCAAAGCATAAGAAGACAATGTCTGGCTAGATGTCAGGACATTAATCAGGACATGTTTCTTGTATGATCAACAAAGGTGTTTTTATGGACAGGTTGGTAAAACATGGGTCAGTAAGCATGTTTGAATGTGCCTTTATTGGGACTTGTTTTAATCAAAAGAAATAGTCCACAGCTGTTAAGATGTTCAATGTTGTTTTTGGATGGTGCACATTGATTTTGGTGGAAGTTTCTCCTCAAATAACGTTTCCTTTTGACCAAGATTATTGTTACATTCAAGGATCATTATTTCCCAAGTAAAAGACCAGTTATTTATAGAGGGTTCTCCTTTCCTCTTTCACCCGGTGACTCGTTGTGTCCATATCTCATATGGCTTTTGTTTGGTTTTGGGTAAGATGTGCTTGGGTCTGGTGTCGTGAAGGCTTCCTTTGCCAAGTTTTGGATAAAAATGGGGATAATTGTGTGATCAAAGTGATCAAAGTGCTTGGCTGTTTGGAAGGTTGTTCTACAGATCAGTCACAAAGATGTTGGACATAATTTCCTATCCCATATCTACTTGGATTATGGTTTATGACTTGTGATCTGAGTTAGGAACACATTTGTGACTTGTGTTCTGAGTTACCCAGGGTGGTGGTTGGATGCTTCATGGTCCTCTTTTTCCACCAGTTGAAAGGAAGATATATTCATTTGTATCAAGAATAGGATGTTAGGTTAAGGGGGAGTGTAGGCCTATCATCTTCCTCGTCTGGATTAGTGGAATCAAATATCTTCAGGACTTTCCTTCCTTTTATCCCGAGGTTGTTGTTCTTTGATGTTGGAGTTGGTACTGCAATGGAGCTCATTCAAAATGCTAAAAATAAGATGTCAAACAAAGATGTCCCAACATCTTTACTGAAGACTGACTCCATGTTATTGTGATGTTGTGGTCAGTAGTATCTGAGGACTACGGTTGGTGGATGTTTTTGTTTATTGTTGTAATTTGGTTGTAATTTTTATTTATTTGTTTTAGCCAAAATTTTCCAAAGGGGGAGATTATAAGTTCTATAGCTTTAAGGATTGGCATTAATTTTTGTAAAACAAATAATACAACAATATGTTAGATAGGATGTATTAACTTGCTAACAGGAACAGGTTGAGCAAAAAGTCCTTTCTTATGTTAGGACATGTTGAGTTACAGAGTTTCAACATTTGGAACAACATGTCAGGTAAGATGTCCTACGAAGGAGCATATGACATCGCGCCTGAGCTGAAGTGGACAGTTAGATTCTGTTATGATTTAACTGATGCATAATATTTTTAAAGGTCAAGAAGAATCGATCAGAATATTGAAGAATATACAGTTTCTAAAATTGGAGATAATTTAGGAAGATTTTATTGAAGACCTTGTTTGTAGTAGAAGTTACTGTTGTTTGTTACAGCTGATATGTTGTAGTTTGAAAGGTTGAATCCAGTTGGGTATATGTTACAAATAGAAGTTTTGTAACCTAGGATTTGTACCAACCGAGAATTTAAAAGATGTAATCTTTAGGGCTGAGTAAGTTAGCCATTCTCTAGGGGTGTTGGTATGTGTGAACAACTCGATTTGTGAGATGGTCACTGTGTTCTCCTCGAAGCTGTGAAGAAATAGTGGGTATTTTTCTTGGAGGAAGCTTTAAAGAAACTTCAAGTTATGGTCTTATCAAGAGTTTTGGCTAGTGATTGTCATGGAAGTGTGTCTTCCTGTTTGTTCATATTTGTGTTGGTCCAATCGTTGTTTGTGGTTGAA
This sequence comes from Vicia faba, assembly GCA_948472305.1. Classification (NCBI taxonomy): domain Eukaryota; kingdom Viridiplantae; phylum Streptophyta; class Magnoliopsida; order Fabales; family Fabaceae; genus Vicia; species Vicia faba. The sequence goes on along the minus strand of OX451740.1, from coordinate 1,282,092,398 downwards.
GAGGGATTGAGGAGGGCCTCATATCTAGGTTAGTCTTAGATAGAAATCTAGAAAGGTTGGTGATTAAATGAGAAGTTGTAAATGGGGGAGTTTAGCTTCGAATTGATATATCGTAGTGGGTTTGTCACTGGCTTGGTATGCCCCCAGAGTAGGAGAGTTGCTCCGAACTGGGTTAACAATTTTGTGTGTTATTTATGCTTTTTAGTTTGTGTCTTTATTCTTAATACCTTGCATGTTTGTTTATGTCAGATCAGATCCCCTAACATGTCATAGGACATCTGAGTTCAGTCATACCAGAATTTCACTTTCCATTGTCAGCTTCATCAAACTAGTCTTCAGTAGTATGTTCAGGGATGAACCAGTATCAATGAGCACCCTGGATAGAATTGTCTTCCTGCATTGATTGAGATGTGAAAAGCTTATTTATGGGCTCTACCTTGGGAAGGTAGTTTACTATCACTGAAGCCTAGACATGCCTTTCATGTCAGATTTTCCATAACTCCATCGAATTGGTCCATTGTGATTTCCTTTATTACATGAGTAGCCTTTAGGACTTTCATCATAGACTCTCGGTGTGCTTGTGAGCTCAAGAGTAACAAAGTATTAATATCTTGGAAGGGGTCTGGGTGAGTTGATCCACCACCCTATAATCACTTTTATTGATTATCTTTAGGAACTCATCAGCCTCTTTGTCATTGACTATCTTATTTGGAGGATTTCGCCCCTGGCTAGTATCTACCATAAATTTTTCTTTATCCTTAGCTAAAGCATCATCATTATTTTGTTGGTCAGAAGCGTACACGCAACCACTACAAGTTATACCTCTTGTTCCCGCTATGTTTTACACTACATGCTCTCGGATTACCAAGAGTTTATCCTCTTGCTTATGCCCATTGATGTAGACAGTGGGGTCGTGTTTCCATGGCACAACTTTATTACTCGAGGAGATGACCCTTTGATCATAATGGTATTCTTTGGAGGTACTTGCATCACAAGAGTTGGCTTTTGACAAGGAACCACCAGAGGTTTTGTTATCCTCCCATTTCTATCAATGGCAACTACACATCCTTCTTTGTGGGAGCATCCTATTTTGACTATCCCTTCATCCATGAGCTTTTGTAAGGTTTTCTCACACGCGTCATTGTGTTATAAGAGCAGGCTATGCTCCTATAATTGTTCCTTTAAGATACTTATGGGAGTTTTCACATGTTCCACTTTTTTTACCAACTCTTGGTCAGTCATATTTTCAACAACATTTACTGAGGGACCCACATGCAGAGACATTGTGTTTGTTTTGACATTTGGAGCAGGGGCATCGAAAGTGAACTACAAAAATTAACGCTTTTATGATGAAGCTTTTACCACGTACAATAAAAAATTGCGGGTACATGTGACCAGTGTGCCTTGTTTTATTAAAGTAATAATAATAAATCTGTTACCTCGGATTTAAATAAAATCGACATAAATATATGATCAGGGTTTGAGGTTCAAATTCCCAGCTCCTGCTATTTAATGTTTTATATGGAATAAAAAAGGCGCCTTTATTTTTTCTATATTTTACGTCGGATATGTTACCTCGGTTTTCAATAAAACCCAGATAAAAATTCCCTAATTCTTTTATTTTTTTTTGCAACCAATAAGGCACCTTTATTTTTTTATATATATTTTATGTTGGCTATGTTACCTCAATTTTTTAGTTTAATCGTGATAAGTTCTCTTGATTTTTTTTATTCCCTCAGTGTCTACCTAATTCAATTATCAGGCCCTAATGAAAGAACACTACTTCTCCAGGAAACGAAAGAACACTTTTTCTCCAAGAAGTTTAGCCAACGAAAGAACATTTCTTCTCCAAGAAGCTCTACGGTATGTTATTATTGTTTTTGTTGTTCTTGTTGTTATTCTCCATTACTGTTGTTGTTGTTGAGAAGCTTTATTTTTGTGCTATTTTTTATTTTATTTTCAGAAGCTTTATGTGATTATGGATCTTAGTTGGATGAAAGCCAATAGATTAAGTAAAGAGTATGAGAGTGGATTGATTCAATTCTTGATTTTAAGGGAAAAAACCTTCCTGACAATAATAAGATTTTTGATGTCCTTGTATGAAATGTTATAATACAAAAAAATATCCAAGGGATATTATATTCAATCATTGTGGTTGTGATGGAATTATTAAAAATTACACGAAATGGGTATGGCATGGTGAAGGGACAAAAAAGAGACCTTTGTCACGTACAATTGAAGATGATGATTTTATGACTGATAATCTAGAAGACATCATTATTGATATTTGATTAGATTCTTTCAAGAAAGCTAATATGGTAGATACTTTGTGAAGAGACATGAAAGATTCGTTGTACTCGGGAAGTAAAAGTTTTATAATATTTTATGTTGAGTTAAGACTACTTAATCTTAAGGCAAGAGGTGGGTGGACGGATAAAAGTTTCACTAAATTTCTTGAATTTTTGAAAGAAATTCTTTCTGAAGGTAACACATTGTCGAACCTTACTTTTAAGGCTAAGAAGATATTGTGCCCAATGTGTTTGGACTATGTCAGCATACATGCTTGTTGTAATGATTACATCTTATATAGGAAAGAGTTTGAAAACTTGAACGAGTGCCCGAGGTGTGGGGTGTCGTGTTAAAAGCATAAGGAAAATGGTGTTGATGACGATGATGGTGCAACTATCAAGGGTGTTCCTGCCAAGGTGATGTGGTATCTACTGATAATTCCAAAGTTCAAGATGTTGTTTGCTAATATTGGAGATGCAAAGAATACTAGATGGCATGTAGATGAAAGAGTATGTGATGGAAAAATTTCCATGTAGTCAATTCATTGCAATGTAATGTAGATGAAAGAGTGCGTGATGGAAAAATTTTCCATGTAGCCGATTCATTGCAATAGAAGAAAATTGATTCTTTGTTTCTAGATTTTTCCCTTGAACCGAGGAACCTTATGCTTGGACTTTCCATCTACGGAATGAACCCTTTTGGTAATTTGAGTATTAAATAATTTCATGGCATGTTCTTATCTTAATTTACAACCTATCTCCATGGTTGTGCATGAAACGCAAGTATATGATGCTATCAATGATGATTTTGGATCCAAAACAACCATGGAATGACATAGATGTTTATTTAACACCATTAATTGAAGATTTAAGACTTTTGTGGGAGGAAGATGTTGATGTTGATGATGCGTATATAGGTGATAAATTTAAGTTGCGTGCCATATTATTTTGTATAATCAATGACTTTCCTGCATACGGTAATTTGTCTGGGTACAAAGTCAAGGGTCATAAACTGTGTCCTATATGTGAAGTTGATACATGTCACCGCCAATTAAAAAAAAAGGAAAAAGACAGTTTATCTTGGGCATCAAAAATTTATAAGACCTAGTCATTTGTATCGTAGATTAAACAAGGGTTTTAATAGAGAGAAGGAGTTTGGTATCGCTCCAAATCCCTTAATCGGGAAGGAAGTTTATAGAAGACAACAACACATTAATTTTGTCTTTGAAAAGAAACAAAAAAACTCAGTGGAAAAAAATTCTTGGAAAAATAGGTTGGTATTCTTTGATCTTCCATACTGGTCTAGTCTTGATGTAAGATGTTGTATTAATGTGATGCGCGTAGAGAAAAATGTATGTAATAATTTGACTGGAAAACTTCTCAACATTAAAGGAAATACAAAGGATGCTAAGAAATCTTGCAAAGTTATGGTTGTGATGGGTATTTAGCAAGAATTAGCCCCAAAAGAATTAGAAAATAAAACCTATTTTCCCCCAGCATGTCACACTCTGTCTAAAAAAATAAAGTTTTTGCGATTGTTTGTAGGATATCAAAGTTCGCCAATGGTACTCATTAAATGTGAAGAAACTTGTGTCAGAGAATGATCACAAATTAATTGGCTTAAAATCTCATGATTGTCATGTCTCGATGCAATAACTTCTACTAGTGGCTATCCATGGCATCTTACCAAGAAACGTAAGAATGACTATAACCATATTGTGCTTATTCTTCAATGCTATATATAGTAAAGTTATATATCCTAGAAATTTAGATGAATTGGAACACGAAGCTGCAATTATCTTGTGCCAATTAGAGATATTTTTCCTCCATCATTCTTTGACATTATGGTTCACTTAGTTGTTCATCTAGTAAGGGAGATTAGAATTTTTGGTCCAGTTTATTTATGGTGGATGTATTCGGTAGAGAGTTACATGAATATTTTCAAAGGGTATACAAAGAATCATCACCATCCAGAAGCTTTGATCATAGAAAGGTACATCACCGAAGAAGCTACTTAGTTTTGTACAAACTATTTGTGAGATACAAACTTTATAGGAGTTCCCGAGTCTCGCCATGGTGGATTTTATGATGGTAGAGGTATTCGAGGTTTAAATGTTAATACATTTAGTCAACAAGTACTTATTCAAACACATTTGTATATATTGAATAACCTTAGTAAAGTTGATCCTTACTTGACCGCTCACAAAAGTTTTGTTGACATAGCATAACAAAACTTTCATAGATTATTTTAATGAAAGTATTTCTAAATAGAATGGTGCATCGGATAATTGCAAATGGTTGTCTCGTATGAAGTTTAATGTAATTACTTTGAGTGCATACGACATTAGTAAATATTCATTCTATACAAAATCAAAGGATGATCGTAGCACCATGCAAAATAGTGGTGTTATGGTTGAGGTTGAATCTATGTACTTTTCTAGTTCCAAAGATAACAATGTCGTACTAGCATCTAGAGCATACTTTGGGGTCATTGAGGAGATTTTAGAGATTGACTATGTTTCTTTTAAAGTGCCTTTATTTAGTGCAAGAGGATTGACAATAAAGCTGGTGTACAAATTGATGGATTATGATTCACAAGGGTCTATCTTTGAAAGAAAACTTGTAAGAAAGAAACATTCAGCATGGCAAACCAAGAAAAACAAGTTTTTTATGTCACTGATCCATCTAACACTAGACAATCAATTGTTCTTCAAGGAAAACATAATCTCGATAGTACTGATGAAAATCAAGATTTTAACTATGAGACACCTTGTTTAACAACACATGTGCGTCAATGATCTGAAGAAAATGATTCAAATGCAGTGCTTGCAATTTTTCGTAATCATGAATAGGGGATATGAAAAAACTAGTAAGTAAATGGTTTATTTCTTTTGTTTCTTAATAATTTGTTTTAGTTTTGATGTAAAGTTATAAAGTGTTAACCATTTTGGGTTTGCATTTGGTGTAATTAATGAATATTTGTGTTTCAGATTGAGGAATTGGTAAAAATGTACAATGTCTCTATTTCAGGAATTTGAAAAATATGGTTATGTATTATGTAATATGGTTATTTAATACAGGTGCAAACGAAAGTACAAAAAAAATCTTAACCCCTCGGTCTTCTCAATAAACTGAGGTAAGAACATTGATATGTTAACTTGGTTATTCAAAACACCGAGTGTTAATATTGGACGCGCCGTTCAATTCTAAAAATAATAAAAATACTGATGTTGGGAATCGAACCCACGTATAATTAATTTTACCCCTCGGTGTTTTAATATCCAAGGTGATAAGGGGTGACTTTTCATGATGTCATTCATTATTTCTCTTATGTAGCCGAGTTCAAATGAATTTTGCTTCTAACTTTAGATGTGTTTTTTGTAGTAGTGGTGATAGCTTGAGAATCTATTAGATCCTGCACCTTATGTCTGAAAGCCCGACAGTTCTCTATGGTATTCCCTAGAGAGCCGACATGATATTCACATTTTGTGTTAATGTCATACTTAGGTGGGAGTTGTCTGATTGAAGGATCAAGTGCTTTTAGTTCCACTAATGAAGCACTAAGCATGTGTTGAAGTAGTTAACCATGTGGCATAGGAAATGGATCAAACTTTCTCGGAGTATTATTGTATTAATTTTGCTGACAAAGAGCATGTGGATTTTGTTGTTATTGTTGTGGTTGACTTTTCTGTTAAGGAATCACCCATGGTTGTTGATCTTGTTGTTGACGAGGCGGAGGTGTTACTGCTGCAACCTATTAGTAAGGTGCAGGTGCATAGTAATATACATCTTTATTTCCATGGGACTCTATTGTGGAATTACCTTTTCCTTCTTTCTTCTTCGGATAGTTGGATGTGGGCTTATTTGAATTTAATGATGAAGGTGTGAGAAACACAAGAATGGGGGTTTGAATTGGGTTTCACAAAAATAAATCTTTTCGTTGGTGACAGACCAAGTTAACTTAGAACATAAAAATAAATTAACACAATTATTTTTCTCCTGCTTTGATGTTAACTAAGCTACTCCAGTCTATCCCTCCAGGTGATTTCGCCTTATCGAAGGACTTAATCCACTATAACCAAACCAATTACAACCAAATCACAATATGTTTGATCAACCGTATTGGCAACCCCAATAAGTCAGCCAATCCTTATTGCAAATCCACTCAAACTGCGGCAAGAGTATTCTTGAGATCTAATTGTTTATTGGTCTCTCAAGGAATCAATTAATAATAGTTGAATACTTTCAGTGTAATATAGTTTTCTTCTTTTAAGCAGATTACACAGACGTTTCAGTATAAAGAAAAACACCTAAGTGTTTTACAGCAAGATATGAGCAACAACTCCTTGCATATTTACAAAACTATACACATAAGGTTTCTCTACAGAGTTTGCACAGCGCTTTGTTGTAGATTTATTGAGCTTGATTTAGTCTAATAGATTTGTCGTTGTAATGTTGATTCTTACATTTCTTCAGCTTCCAAGTCTTTCTTTTATAGCTTGTAAAAGAGATTCGTTGAAAGGGTAGAAAGGTAATGGGAAATCTAGTTGTTGGTTCTCAACAGTCATAATGAGAGTGGACACAGTAAAGTACAAAAGGAGTGTCCTTACACCACTCTAGAAGAGTAGAGGTCACAGACACTTTATGTACCTTTTGTACAACATCAAACGTTAACCATTTTGAACTTCTTCTTATCTTCAGAGGCTTCAGATAATTTGAATGTTGAAGCTTGTTGTAGAATATTTTCTCTTAAGTCTTAGAACCTAAGTGTTGGAGTCTTCAGAACTTGTCCCTTCAGAACCTTGTCTTCAGCGCCTTCAGCACTTGGTCGTAAGAACTTGACTTTCTTCAGATCATTGGAACCTATTCAGAAGGACCTTGTCTTCATAATCTTTAGAACTCTTATCACACAGAAGAAAAGCTTTAGAAGTCTTCCAAAGCTTAACCATTAAGTCACGATCAAAACCTCTTGTACTAACGTTCCTTAGACATATTGCATAAGACGTATTTAGAACCTTGACTTTAACTGTAACATGTAACCAAACATTTTCTTCCAGAGTGTTTATGTTCAGAACCTGATGACAACACATGCCTTGTACGAGAGTTAGAACATTATAGCAGCAACTACATACTAGAACAAAACCATTAGAGTATACAATTGTTCTTTATGATATCATGTGAAGTTATCATCAAAATCTTAAGGCTAGATGTAGAAACCCTTCTTGTTCTTACAATCCTCCCCTTTTTAATGATGACAAAACCGTGTATTTTGATAGAAAAATTTATACAGGGTAATCAGCATAACCGACAAATTCAGAGTTAAGCTCATAGCTCCCCCTGAACTTGTTAATCCCAAAATTTCATTTATGCTTGTTCAGAGTCTCCCCCCGAGCCCAAGACTCACAAAATAAACTTTGAGTATTCAGAACATAAGAATAGAGAAGGAACACTTCCCTACAACAACTCATCAGAGTCTGACTAGAACACATGGTCTTTATCTCAGAACTTGGTTACTATCAAAACTTGATGAAGAATCAAAACTTAATTTTGAGCCTGATTGAATAATGCCACACATCATTTATTAGCACTTTTATTTCATGATTCTAATATCATAACCAAACCATTATACTTCTCAAGCATCGGCAATTGATTTGATATATTCAAATATATCATTCATTCAGACACTTCACAACTTCTTAATAGAACATACGTTGCAGAATCACACGTATCAGAGCACATCTTTTGAGTGGCATATTTGTATCAGAGCATGCATCAAAATGGTTACTTGACTTCCTTTCAGAAGAGCACAACTTATAAAGCTTTAAGTCTGAATTCCATACTTTCAGAAAGTTCATAACTTCTAAACAATATGATATCAAGCAAGATTACCTTACTTTCATAAAGTTTATAACTTCTGAATTATGTTTGTACATCAGACTTGATTTCACCCATAAGGTTCTCAACCATAGCACCAGGATCTTCATGTTCAACATGACTTTAGAATACTCAGTGAACTTATTTAAAGTTCCTGGAATGAAATATCAAACAAACAGTTAGTAGCAACATCATTTTATATGTTTGAGTTAAAGATTTTGAGAATCAATATTATCAAAATCATTTTACTTTCTCCCTCTTTTTCATAAATAAAAAAGGTGATAAAGAGACAAAAATGAATCTTTGAAGATAACATATTCAAACCATAGACTTAATTGGATAAAATTCAAGTTTTAAGTTATGTCTTGAAACATAAGGTTTAAAAGAAATGTTTTGTAAGACTTTATGGAAATGAAAATATTGAGACAACACACATAATTCCAATCAAAACAAAACATTTTATTAATTGAACATGGAATAAAAAGTACGACATAACAATGTTAAAACAAGGCATACAAACACACAACAAGCTAAACTTCGAGAACTTCACATCGATCTTCCTCCAGAACATCCTTAAGTCCATTGCGACGAATTGCTCCAATAACTAGATCTTGTGAAGAGAATAGAGAGAACTCTAGAAAAATGTATAAAGGTTTGGTGCCTAGATTTGGTATTAATTATTGAGTCTATTAGGTAGTTGAAAGTGGATTGAGGTAAGTTGATTCTAATATGATGGATGATGAAGTAGATGAAAACACTATCATCATAGGTTAGGGTGTTCAGCAAAGTTTGTCAACACATACTGAAACCAAACTGAAGCAGCCAAAAGGATATTGGAAAGATTGATGTGTCCATATTCATCAGAGATATTATGAATAGAGTGGAGTCTATCATCAAAAGAGTATATGTTTTGAAAGGCTTTTACATTAAATCTAACTTGGGCATAGCCAATAGCAACTGCAATAGATGATGGGGTGATGATAATGGAGTTTCCAAAGACAGAAGAGTGGATAGAAGTTCCATATAACCTAACTTCAACATGCATCCAGAAATCCTCGACTAAGTCAAGATTGATTGGTCCAAACAACACAACAAAGTAATTGGACCATCTTTGAGCGTTTATACTCTGAGTAAGACCTAGATTATCACTAATTGATCTTGAAATATTTGGATGAAGTTCCCAGATAATTATAATAAGATCTTCATCACCGTGAAGGATTCTTGAATCCATGAGGAGAGAGAGAGAACAAGGAAAGCAAGGGATGGAAGACTAAGGTAGGGTGATCAAAGCTTTAAATAGAGGTTTCCAGTGAGGTGGTTTACCAAATATGTCAGATACTTAAATTGTACATGTTGGTCAGATGAGCAAGCATATAAATTTAGTCTAACATTAATCAATGAAGTGACTCTTCATAATCCAGAGTGTAGAGATTCTTATAAAAGATATATCTGACCAAGAATATTTTGACCTTTTCCTTGATAGAATAACTTCTAACTTGTAGAGGTATATATAAGTACTTTGTCAGAAAATGTATAACTACTGACCTGATGTATTTTGACTATGATGAGATCACCTTCATTATTGAGCTTGATTCTAATCACCCATATGGTTGCAAAGCCGTGAGTTCCCTTTTTATTAGATACTTGGTCTAAAGTGTCTTTCTTGTAAGGTTGATTTAATTCTTCTTCAATTGTCAGCTTCCATTCATTTTCTTTTATCACAGACGTTAACCCTAGACGTGTCTTCTCATAATGTGATAGTATTTGCAGGATTCTCTTTATAGGAGTTTAATCATTAGAAGCTTCTGATTGAATATCTTCTGATCTTCTTTCTCATTATACTTCAGCAGCAGCTCCATTATCTTCATATTCTAAAACGGTAATCTCTATACCTGCAAGCTTATCAACTAGCTTTGACTTTTTTAGAGTCAAGATTATCATCAAATCTAACATGAATTAATTCCTCACTAGTGAGTGTTTCAATGTTATAAACCCTGTAGCCTTTTAAGCGTTCAGAGTATCTTGCCATGATACAACTTTGAGCTTTTGAATCAACCTTGTTCAGATTTCCTTTAGAGTTCAGGATTAAACAAAATCATCAAAACAGATGAAAATAAGAAATGTTCGGTTTCTTGTTCTTCCACAATTCATAGTAGGTCTTTCCAAGAATAGGTCTTATGGAGACATTGTTCTGAATATACCATTCTGTGTTTACAGCTTTTTCCCAGAAGTGTTTTTCCATATTGAATTGACAATGTTGAAACTTTATCTCAATTTGCACTTGGCCAAGACATTAGAAGAAAATTAGTTCCACTTCTACGCTACACAAGTTCTGTTGAACAGTAGCAAGATACTCCAGAAGGCTCTGAAGTGTAAGCTCTGATGTTTGTCTAAAGAAACCAGTTAGAAGATCTTACATCCAGATGCTAAAGACTTAAGCTTCTAAAGACAATATGTTCTAAGGAAACAGTCAAAAGATCTGAAGACTCAAACTAAAGTCCAGATGCTAAAAGACTCAAGTTTCAAAAGACAGTGTGTTCCAAAGAAACAAAGTTAGAAGATCTAAAGACAAAGTTTCTACTGAAGTGCAAATGCTAAAAACTTATGTTTTAAAATACAATTTTTTCAAAGAAGACAAAATAGATGAAAATAAGAAATGTTCGGTTTCTTGTTCTTCCACAATTCATAGTAGGTCTTTCCAAGAATAGGTCTTATGGAGACATTGTTCTGAATATACCATTATGTGTTTACAGCTTTTTCCCAGAAGTGTTTTTCCATATTGAATTGACAATGTTGAAACTTTATCTCAATTTGCACTTGGCTAAGACATTAGAAGAAAATTAGTTCCACTTCTACGCTACACAAGTTTTGTTGAACAGTAGCAAGATACTCCAGAAGGCTCTGAAGTGTAAGCTCTGATGTTTGTCTAAAGAAACCAGTTAGAAGATCTGAAGACAGAAGTTTCTACTTACATCCAGATGCTAAAGACTTAAGCTTCTAAAGACAATGTGTTCTAAGGAAACAGTCAAAAGATCTGAAGACTCAAACTAAAGTCCAGATGCTAAAAGACTCAAGTTTCAAAAGACAGTGTGTTCCAAAGAAACAAAGTTAGAAGATCTAAAGACAAAGTTTCTACTGAAGTGCAAATGCTAAAAACTTAAGTTTTAAAATACAATTTTTTCAAAGAAGACAAAGTTAAAAGATCTGAAGACATCATTTTTAATGAACTCCAGTTGCTGAAGACTTTGTGTTTCTAAAGACCCAAGGTTCTAAAGATAAGGATTCTTAAAGAACCAAGTGTAAAAGATTCTAAATACGGAAGGTATGAAGATTCCAAAGACTTGAAGTTATAAAGGTCCAAGGTTATCTACAACGGGTTCACAAGACTAAGTGCTGAAGACTCTAAAGACGTAGATCTTAAGACTCTGAAGACTTGGAGCTCTTTTGATCCAAGGCTCTCTACAATGGGTTCTCACGACCAAGTGTTGAAGATTCTGAAGACCCAGTTCTGAAGACTTTGAAGACTTGAAGTTCTGAAGACCTTATGTTATTTTCTTGCTTCTAAACTCATGCTCATAGAAGCCGTTGAAGTGCAGAAGGAAAGAATATAATGGTAACATGGTACAATAGTACAGAGTATGAAAAAGCCTTATTCCACTACCTCTCCACTAGCTTGAATTATGGAAGAGAAAAGGACATAGCAGTACTATTTGTAACGAATCTTTTTCAAATATCCAACTAATCTATTTTGCCTGACTATATAAGAAAAGAATTGTATGTTTAAAAGGAGTCGCGCATTGTTGGTGGTCAATGTTAAAATGAAAGTTGTCATTATTGGAACATAACCAAAAAAGATCTATCAACCACTATAACAACAAAAACAATAACAATTATGTTGAACATGTTAAAGCTAACCAATTAAGATGAAGATTAAGAATTCTGCAAGATGTTATTCAAACTACCAATCATATACATCTTGGCAGAATTATGAAAAAGTAAGGAGTTGTTGCTCATATCTTGATTAAGGAAGAAAGAAGATGAAGATGAAGAATTATACAAGATGTTATTCAAACTATCAATCATATACATCTTGGCAGAATTATGAAGAAGCGAGGAGTTGTTGCTCATAGCTTGCTCAACGATGAAGATAAAGACAAGAAGACTAAAAGATGTTGCACTTAACTTAGATTATATTCATCTTTGTATAAATATATAAAACACAAGAGTTGCTGACCAAATTGTGTTATTGCTTAAGATCTTCATGAAAATTGTTTGTACACAAGAGTTGTTACTAAGAATTTTGTCAAACAATATGTACTTAAATTAAGAGTAATCTGCTAGATAAGAAGCACTCATGTAATCTCCAAAAAAACAATTATGTTTAGAATTGGTTGGTTCCTCAAGGGATCGAGTGAAGATCATAAGACTTGAGAAGACTTTGGTTGCGGTCACCGTAGATGAAATCCTGGTAGTGGATTCGATTGGGTCAATGTTAGTCATATCTCAAAGGGGACTAAGTGAAGGTCAGCCTTGTGAGATCACTGGTGGATATCATTGGAAGGAAATCCTGGTATGAGATTCTAAGGGATCGGATTATATTGGGTCAATGAATGTTATATCCAGACTGGATCGCTGTGTTAGAACATAGTTTTATTCTACAATCCTTGTAAGAGTTTTGATGATAACAAACACTCAAAGAACAATTATGCTCCCTAAAGAAGTATTTTGTTTTGCGGAGAAGTTCTGATGTAAGAAGCACATAAGATGAGTTAGATCGTTGTTTAAACTCTGACTCAACACATCTTACATAGAAAGAAAAATCTGCGTAACACACTTATATAAAGAAGTTCTAAATCTACAACTTCTGAGTGCACTAAAAGCTGCGAAGAAGAACTTTGTTATTCTGTTACATACAGTTCTGGAAAGAAGTAAAGGAGTCCCAACGGTAACATTCATCTTCTGATGTAATCTTTAGCAAGCATGTTCTGAAGTGTTTCATTTCATTCATGGCTATTCATAAGTAACGACTTAAAGAGGACAAGAATCTCTATGTTTGGAAAGTTTATTAACTACTATTTATCAACATTACAAAAGGACCTCTCATGCGTTGCCTATATAAACAAGACTTAAAGAAGAAACCGTTCTCAATTTTACTGCGCACTAAAAATGAAAAATATCACAACCTTCAATCCATTAATTTTCATTTTGTGTAATACATCACTTTTGTGATACTGTTTTTGTTAGAAAACATATTTTTGTACACGCTTCCAAATATAGTACTGTGTAATACCTTGTGAAAATCGGGTTATGATTTAAACTCAAGAAGACTTTGGCAGTTGTCATAATACCTTTGTAATCAAGTTTGATTAGTGGATTAAGACCTCATTGAGATAGGAGAAATCACCTTGGCGGGTGGACTAGAGTAGTTTGAGTTCAAATGAACCAGGATAACCAACGTGTATTTTGTTTTTAAGTTTTAAAAACCCCAATTCAAACCCCCTTCTTGTGTTTTTCCATTCTTCAATTGGCATCAGAGTGCCTGGTTCTGAGTGTAAACACTTAACCGTGTCAGGAAAAGATCCAAGCAAGAAAAACACTATGGTGGGACTGTGATACAGTGGTAGAATCGATTGTTATACTTGTTTTGCATTTGTATTCACAAATGTTATGGTAAGCAAGAGTCACCACTGACTTTTCTTTTATACAACAAAGGAAAGGGTGAAAAGAACAGAAAAAGACCTTTCGAGAGTTTTCTGAGTAAGGGGGTAGATTATAGAAAGGGAAGGTGTTAGCACCCTTTCCATCCGTAGTTATCTACGGGCTCTTAGATTCTAGCTCATTTGAAATAATACCTTGTGCTTTGTGTGTTTTAAAAGTATTTTTGAAAGAAAACGCCTTAGTATGGTGAACTTTGTAATGTTTCTCGGATTGGTAGAGAACGTATACAAAGTGTTTTGAAAATGTTTTTGGAAAGAGATTTGTGTATGTGAGAAATTTGTTTAGTTTTGAGAAAGCATCTAAGAACTATCTACTATACTCGAAAGGGTTATTCTTTTCCTCTTTTCCTTAGACAGTGCTATCCTACTATTAGTGAGTAGGTAGCCCTAGTCGTTGGATGTTTGAGGGACAACCGAAGGGACGTTGTTATAGTCACAAAGGCAACTGGGCAAGAAACCTTAGTAACTACCCTAGGTTTTTAAGATCGTACCAAGGAAACATCGATAAGGTCATTTTTTATCTTTTAAACCAAAGGGTAGCCACTAAAGTCTCTCACGTTTCGAGAGTTGTGACTGTTTATCTGAAGGCAACCGAAGTTGGAATACCCTAGAGGTGTATATGTGAAATTGTGTTTGTATTCAGTTATTTGTCTTGTGTTATGTTTTCTAGCGTTTGATTATTATCTCTTTCCACACAATCCTATTTAACATGCATCTAGACAGTTAATAGTTTGTAGTAATTAAAAGTGCAGAAAGATAAATACTAGACTATTACAAGGCTTTGGGGAGGGGGATTAATTTTATGTCTAAAACGTGGGGGAAATAAAGCAGTAAAAGTCCTACTTATAGTCTATTACATCCCATAAGCAAGTACAATAATATGAAAAGGTGATAATAATGTGAAAGTATCTAAGCGCGCGCGATTTGAAAATAATATCTAAAACCTAAACAAATTAAGTCTAATTACTTGATTAAAATAAAAAATAAAATAAAATAACTAATTAAAAATTAATCCTAAACAAATTAATATTTTTGGCATTTTTTATTTATGAAAAGAATTGAATTCAAATAAATCCTAGGTCTATTGATTTTAAACTAAGGAAATAAGTTAAAATAATTAACTAAATTAAATTATAGAAATTAAAATATAAAATAAAACCTAATTCTAAGTTATTTATATTTTTTCTGATTTTTTGTGATTTAATAAAAAATGTTTTTTGAAAGTAATAAATTAAAAAGGAATAAAAAATAAGTAAATGGGTCAGGTATTAAGTAGCAAACATGGGGTGTAAATTTGAGAAGCATAGGCCCAATTAAGAGGAGCCCACGTCTGCCACATGGATCCAGTGGGGGTATCTTCTGAGAGTGCATGGTGAGCTGCGCATCTAGAAGCGCTGGATCTGATCAGATGGGATCTACCTGTTATGATATGAAGGTGCATGGTGTGCGCATGGGGGCCTAGAAGCACTAGATCTGCAAGATAATTGTTAGAAAAACAAAATGCACGACCTAGGTATTGAACCCAGGTCCTTCCCTCTTTTGCACGCATCTGCCTTCCACTCAGCCATCTTACTAATCGTTTATATAAACAATAAAGCAACAATATATTTGAAGCACAATGATAAATATATTTGAATAAAAAAACGTGTGCGATGACTGAGTGGACCAATAAGAGTGTGATGTGCCTGCCACCAGAGTCAGCAGTAGTCAACGATGCCGGAGTCAAACTCCGGTCACCATCTCCGATCAATCCAAAATTTATTCCTGCAAAACAAACACTTTGAGACAAAATAAAAGGGTCTATCCTACATAATATCGTGCCCTAGTTCCGAATCTGGGCTTAAAATTGGCAAAAAGGTCTCTGTATCACACAGTTTAACCATCATTTCCAAATCGTGCCCTAAAAATGGCACCTTAGGCTTCCTGCGTTAAAACTCAAAAGAAAAGATCTTAAATCATCCCAAGCATTAGTATGAGTACATATGGATGCTTAGAAACAGTTTGCAACGTGAAAAATTAAAGATCCAAAATCAAAATTTTGTACCTGACCGGAGTAATGTAATCCACGGATTCTAGGACTTTTCGCGTGTTGAGGAGGTCTGGGCTGAATCCTGGGAATCTCAGGAACAAAAATTTGGTGTTTGTTTGGACTGGGGTAGCTTGCAAAGTGCTTTTTGAGTTTTGACAACTTTATGCAATTTTGAGATTTTTGATATGGTTTTCTGAGGCAGTGTGTGCATGTTATAAGCTTGCACTTGGGTCTGATATTTATAGAGGGATGTGAGACTGAACCAATACGGCAAGAACCAATGCATTTGATCATGTTTTGAATACAAAATCATAACTTGAAGAAAATGCCATTTTTGTATTATTTTCTTTCCATTTTGGTCTTTGCATGAACCTGGACTTATTTGTGGTATTTTGCACGAAATTTAGATCCTTAAAACAAATCTAAACATCAGCCCATATTGAATAGTTAGTCAGTAATGAAGAAAATCTATGAAAACTGTTAAGACAGTGTAAAAAGAGAGAAAAATTCCATTTTGAATTGTTATGTGTCGACACAATGCTGCTATGCATCGACACATAACTCTTCTTGCTCCTGTAAAACCAAATCAACTCAATATGAGTTGATGCATAATGGGATGTTCTGACTCATGCATCTGTTTGTATTGAGACATGCGCGTTTTGTGTCAACTCATGCACCTTTCATCCTTTTGTTTTAGGGCTTGGATAACAGTATGTATCGACACATAAGGCTTTGTGTCGACTCATACCCTGTTTGTGTCGACACATACTCATTTGTGTCGACTCATGCACCTTTCATCCTTCTATTTTGGGGCTTAGATAATAGTATATATCGACACATAAGGCTTTGTGTCGACTCATACCCTGTTTTGTCACTAAAATAAGTCGACTCATGTGGGTACGTGTCGACTCATACTGCAGTTTTTTTCCTTAAACATTTGTTTTAAATTTGAACCTCTTTCAAAATGTTGTGGTAGCCTCAGTGACCCTCCAGAATACTGCTCCACTCCTCCCTCTGTATTGGAAGCTGTAACGTAAGAGCTTGTATCTTCCAAATGATGCATTTCTTGAACTTGAGGATAAAAGATAAGTTGTAGGGAAGTGGATTCTCTTCAAAATGAGTTTTGGTTGGGGCAAATCGGATGAAGTATGTGAAAGTTATGCCTGGTCAAAGTTCAGTTGACTTTTCCTATAGAAACCCTAACATAGCAATTATTGACTCTTGATAAATTAAGAGCATTCCTTGAGGAATCATGATCGATCCTTGATTAAATGATGGATATCACTTCAAAATGTTGATGTTGGCCAAAAATCTTGAAGTTTGACTGTATATTGGTCACAATTGACTTTTGACCTAGTATAGTTGATTTTCAAACACTTGAGCAGTTGACTGAGAGTTGTCGGAGATGGGCTTAAAGATGCCATCCAAAGTAGATATTAACTTCATAAGAGGTCACTTTATGGGGATTCCTGTTCCTGTTGTTTGAGGAGGACTCTGGTGGCAAATGTTGGTTCCTGTTTGGGGAATAGAGTCTAGGAGCTTTAGTTGTCCACTACTCTACTGGGAGTTATCTCTGGACTGGAGAGATGAAAATTAACTATTATCTGGTCGGCTTCCAGGCTTCGCAGTAAAAATGAAATTGAACTGTTATCTGGTTGTACTCCAGGCTTCACACTAACTCAAATTGTTATCTGGTCGAAATCCAGGCTTCAGTGACTTGAACTTTTATCTGGTCGTGTCCAGGCTTCAATGATTTGAAGAAATTAAGTAGTTATCTGGTCGGATCCAGGCTTCAACTTGAATTTGATATATATTGTTATCTTGTCGGGTCCAGGCTTCACAGTGTTGTAGATTATACTATCATCTGGTCGGACTCCAGGTTTCATTGTAATTGACAGAATAAAATTCTATATGGTTGGACTCCAGGCTTGGTAGAGTAAACTGCTAAATGGTCGGATTCCAGGCTTTGCATCAACTTATACTATTATCTAGTCATATCCAGGCTTCACAGTGTCTTGAGTTGTAGGCTGATTGTTATCCGGTCACATTCCGGGCTTCAGCAATGATGTTGAATGCTATTTGGTCGGGTCCAGGCTTCACGGTGTCTTAAATTGTAGATAGATTGTAAATCGGTCGGATTACGGGATTCAGCAATGATGTTAACTTCTATCTAGTCGGGCCTAGGCTTCACCATGTTATAGAAGTTTGACTATTATCCAGTCAAATTTTGGGCTTCAACAATGATGTTAGTTACTATCTGGTCGGATCCAGGCTTCACAACATTGTAAACTGCTATCTGGTCGGATTCCAGGCTTCTCAATAAATTGTATTTGATGTTAACTGCTATCTGGTCAGACTCCAGGCTTCACAATAATTGATAAGTTGTTACTTCAGATAGTTGCCCTGTCATGTTTCAGGAATTAATCTGGAACTTTTCGGTACACCCGTCCTATTTTGGGAGTTAATACCATTAGTGATAAAGATAGTCGCCCCGTCTTGTTTCAGGAATTGATCTTCATCAATTATTCATAGATAGTTGCCCTATCCGGTTTCAGGAATTAATCTGGAACTGTTTTTGTTGGTTATTGAGATAGTTGCCATGTCTTGTTTCAGGAATTAATCTTTAACTTGGTCTTTTAGATAGTCACCCCGTCTTGTTTCAGGAATTGATCCATAATCAACTGTTCATAGATAGTTGCCCTGTCTGGTTTCAGGAATTAATCTGGAACTATTTTTGTTGGTTGTTGAGATAGTTGCCCTATCTTGTTTCAGGAATTAATCTCTAACCCGGTCTTGTAGATAGTCACCCTGTCTTGTTTCCAGAATTGATCCATAATTAGATGTTCGCAAATAGTTGCCCTGTCTGGTTTCAGGAATTAATCTAGAACTGTTGAAAAAATGTTTATGATGTTTGTCTGTTGGTCTTTTCCTGAAAAGGTAAAGAGTTAGTTGTATGCAATGTCATGATGTATGACACACCTTGTGTAATGATGTTCTCAAAATAAATGATATTTTGTATGCATGTTTGTAAAATGATGTATGAATGCAATATATGAACTGACCAATTGTTCCTTGTAGTGTCTTTGTATTGAGAGAAGATAAATCCTTGACTACTGCTGAGGATGAAGAATGTGATTCTTCATTATTTGTTGAAGTTGAATTTCTAGGAGGTGTATTTCTGTGGTTAGAGAAATAAACTTTACTGGGGAAAGAAAACTCTGTAAACTACTTGGGGATTTTTATGAAGCCCTGTTGGGGAACCCAAGAAGTTTATGAACCATGTTGAGGAATTCTTCAAGATGTTGGGGAGATGATTGGAGACTCTTTCTCTGCAGGGGACATCGAAACCTCTGACATCATTAGGATGTATACTGAGGATATGGCAGTGACTTCGCAGGAGGACGTCTCTGCCTCTGTACCTATTGTGGGATGTATATGCGGGGATTTGTAGATGGCTTTTTAGACGTTGTCCTATTTCTTAAAGCCATTAGTAACTGTCTTTCTGTTTTTATGCGTGTATTTCTAAACAGTGACCATATTCAAATGCATATGTTAAAAATAATCACTGGACATTTTTGCAAAACAAAACAGAAAAATAAAAACAAATAGTTGTGTTGCTTTCAAAGAGATAGCTTTTGTATTAATCTGAAGAAGTCTGCCTATAACAGGCGTTTTTATACAAGGAGTCAGACATCCTAATAAGAGAATGTCATCTTAAAAATGAAAACTATATAAGATAGTACACAAATAAAAAAAAAGATATGTGAAATGATCCCATTGGGTTCCCATTCTGCTACTTCCTTTATATGTTTGAGCGTCTCATCACTTTGCTGCTTGGCTGAAGTTGACTGAATTGATTAGTATCATTTGAAATTGAAACTTGTTACCGGAGTATGTCTATGAGGTGATCCAACGGGACATAGTTATACGCTTTTAATCCATAACTTTTTCCTGGAACGCCCTTTCGGGTTTTCAGTCCACCGGGATACCCTTTTTTGCCAAAGCCGCCTTTTCAGGTTTTTGACTTGTCGGGTGTACAAATTTTTTATATGTATCCTTAAATTTTTCCCGAACCCTTTTGTTTCGCCAGGATGCCCTTATTTTTTCCTAGGGTAGTCAACCTAGCGGGTCTCTGTTCACGCGTAGTATCTTTTAACTATGTCCGTGTTTACAGGGTGCAGAAGATCGTCACCATCCATAGTGGTTAAGATCATGGCTCCACCAGAAAATATGTTCTTGATCACAAGTGGTCTTTCATACGTGGGAGTCTATTTGCCCCTGGGATCACCTTATGGCAGGATAATGCACTTGATAACTAGGTAACCAACCTGATATACCTGAAGTCTGACCTTCTTGTTAAAAGCTTTGATCATACATTTTTGGTACATCTGCCCATGACAAACAACAACCAACCTTTTCTCGTCAATCAGGTTCAATTGGTCAATTCGATTCTGAACCCATTCATCTTCATTCAAACCTGCATCCTTCATGATTCTCAAGGAAGGGATCTGGACTTCTATGGGTAGGACAACTCCCATACCGTATACTAGAGAGAAGGGAGTTTCCCCTGTTGACATGTGTGTTGAGGTACTGTAACCAAGAAGAGAAAATGGTAACATGTTGTGCCAGTCTTTGTATGTCACTCATCTTCTGTATGATCTTCTTGATGTTCTTATTAGCAGCCTCTACAACGCCATTTATAACACCCCAATTCGACCCCGACAAATTATATAAATAAATCAGAGTTATAAAAATCATTCATGCAAACGAATCTGGATGCCACAAATTCTTCTATCAAAATTCATTGCATTCATCGTGGATATATAAAACTTTTAAAATATCGGATGAACCATCATTATAACATCTTTAATTAAATAACTCAACATCTACGCAGCGGAATTCTTAATAACACCTTTATCATCGTTACCACAACTTCAAAACAACACATATTTAATAATAATCAACTTAAAGTTCAACAATTGAAAGCGTTCATCCCCCCGAGTGTTACATATCAGAGCAATGACACCGATTCAAACTACTGAAGGTATACAACCTTCTCTCTCAATTACTTGCACGTTACCAACATAAGGGCAACATTCAAACAGAAGGGGTGAGATATCTAACAATATAATAAAGCGCATGATAATTAATATATTAAATTAGATCACATAACATCACCACTTCTCATCTCATAATCAACAATAATCACAACAATAATACACAATCACAACATCGATACACACTTCTTTATGCAATCATATAATGCGACTCATTACTATGCAAATGTATGTGGTACCATTGGAGCAGAACTCCCATCTCAAAAAATTTCCAATTAATAGAGGCATCAACAAGGCATAAGCCTTCATCTCAAAATTCTCCAATACAGGCCATCTCAACGAGCATAAGCTCCGTCTCAAAATGCAATGTATGAGACACAATCATGAATGTAATAACAACACCACAATTTACAACCATTGTTGTCCAAAGGCCTACATCTCAAAAGCATCTCAACATCTCTTCATCAACATCTCATATCATCATAATAATTCATCAACCATCATTTATTCATCATAAATTATCAACACAACATCATTAATAACTTCTCATCAACAACTCAGATAAACATTAATACTACAGTAATTCATACTGCTATTATGTAATCTTACATTATTACTATCACTAATCCTATTGTTATAATTCAAACAGCAGCTTCTAGGAATCTCATCTTCATCATTCTGCACGAAAAACCAACATAACGACCAACATGGGAACTATATCTAAATCCTAAATTGGCTACTAGGATTACACTTCCTATTCTTATTTTTAATCCTCAAGAATGAAGCCCATCGCGTTAGCTATTCAACGCTTCGAACGACATCTCAAACGGCATCCTAAAACTCAAGTTACAGCATTTTAAACTGAATCTCCCAAAAATCAGACAATATGGGTCGACACAAAACGTCTTGGATCGACACGTACTTCACTAAACTTGCAACATGAGTCGACGCATCCTCTCTTGGATCGACTAATCTTGAGTCTTACACACAGCATGTATCGACACATACATCCTACGGATCGACTCATCCTGAGTTTGGAAATCCTCATGGATCGATGCAAGCCTCTTCGTGTAGACTCATCCTGAGTCTTTCAACCTTCATGTATCGACACATCACGTTTGAGGTCAACACATCCTGTTTTGTCCTGCATAACTCTGCAATTTCCTCTGTATTTTCACTACGAGATTCATGCTTAAAGCCCTAAAAACTTAATCTAATCATGGATAATCATCACTTACAATTATCCTATAATTCTACATCGATTAAACAACATCGGGACATCATTATTCATCTAAAATTCATCAATTCTTCATCATACACGATTTCTAGAACTTCTTCATCATTACCATTGAAATGCTATCCCATTTCTATTCTGGAACTTCCAATGGTAGAATCAATCTTGCAGGCTTCTAATGTTCAACTTTCGACTTCTGACAAGTCAAACATGCATACACGAACCGAGCCACATCACTCTTCATTCTAGGCCACTAAAACAAACCTTTCAAATCTTGATACATCTTCGTAGCTCCTGGATGAATACTCAACTTACTTCTATGACTCTCCTCAAGTATCACTTTCTTCACCTCAGCATCATCAGGAATACAATACCGGTTACAAAACCTCAACACACCTTGCACATCTAGCTTAAAATCACTATTCTCCGACTGATCAATCCCAACCATCAAATCTACCAGTTTCACATCCAACTTCTGAGCTTCTCTGATACTGTCTAGAAACTCTTTATTAATCTTCAACATACTTAACATAACACTCTATGGAGTAACCTTGCAAACTAATCTCATATCTCTGAACTGTTCAATCAATTCCAACTCTTTAACCATCATTGCTGACATATGTAAAGTCTTTCGAGTCAACGCATCAGCTACCACATTCGCTTTTCCTGGATGATAATTAAAACTGAAATCATAATCCTTTAACAATTCCAACAATCTTCGCTGCCTCATATTCAACTCCTTCTGATCAAATAAATACTTTAAGCTCTTACGGTCACTAAACACTTCAAATCTAGAACCATAAAGATAGTGCCCCCAAATCTTCAACACAAAGACAACAGCAGCAAGCTCTAAATCATGAGTAGGGTAGTTCTTCTCATGAGTCCTCAACTGCCTTGACGCATAAGCAACTACCTTACCATTCTTCATAAGCACACCTCCTAAACCCATCTTAGAAGCATCACAATACACCACAAAACGCTCTCCTGGATTAGGCAACGTCAAAATTGGAGCCTACGTTAACCTCTTCTTCAATTATGTAAAACTTTCTTCGCACTGAAAATCCCATACAAACGCTATACCTTTACAAGTCAACTTAGTCAACCGAAGTGCCAACTAAGAAAAGCCTTCAATAAACCTTCTATAATAATCAGCTAATCCCAAAGAGATTCTTATCTCAGTAGCTGACTTTGGAGTTTCCCATTGCAACACAGCATCAACCTTCGATGGATCTACAGCAATGCCACTACATGAAATCACGTGACCAAGAAAACTAACCTCTTTCAACCAGAATTCACACTTGGACAACTTTGCATACAACTTCTTCTCTCTCAAAACTTGCAATACTACTCTTAAGTGTTCTGCATGCGCTTCTTCTGACTTAGAGTAAATCAAAATATCATCAATGAACACCACTACAAACCGATCCAAATAAGTATGAAAGATACGATTCATATATTCCATGAATACTCTTCGCGCATTAGTAACACCGAAAGGCATCACCGGATACTCGTAATGTCCATAACACGTTCTGAAAATCGTCTTCTATATATCTTTATCCTTCACCTTGATCTGATGGTAACCCGACCTGAAATCAATCTTGCTAAACACACGAGCATCTACCAATTGATCCATCAAGTCATCTATTCTTGGAAGCGGATACTTGTTCTTAATTGTCACTTTATTCAATTGTCTATAATCAACACAAAGCCTCATACTTCCATCTTTCTTCTTTACTAACAACACTTGAGCTCCCCACGGCGATACACTTGGTCTTACAAACTTCTTCTCAAGTAACATCTCCAATTGCTTCTTTAACTCTGACAATTCAGATGCAGACATCTTATATGGTGCCGTAGACACAGGTCTGTTACCAGGTACAAGATCAACTTTAAATTCAACTTCCCTCTCCGGCGATACATTAGGAATCTCATCAGGGAAAACTTTGGGAAATTGACACACCACCTACAATTCCTCAATTATAGCTTGAGTCTCTACAAATAGCGATTCCATCAACGTAAACATATGTGCTTCCTCTTGAATCAACTTCCTCAACTGTCTAGCAAACAACAGACCACCTCCCTCTTTTTCCGGAGTAGAAAACTTCACAGACTTGTCATAACAGTTAATATGAACACAATTATGCTTTAACCAGTTCATACCCAAAATCACATCCAAACCTCTTAGCGGTAGACAAACCAAATCAACAGCAAAGTGTCTGTCGAAGATCAACAAGGGACACTTTAAACACACAAAAGAAGTAGTCACTGACCCCTTGGCTGGAGTATCGACGACCATTTCTCCATTCATAGAAGACAACATAAGACCCAATCTTTCAACACAATCAGCAGCAATAAAGCAATGTGTAGCACCAGTATCAATAATAGTAATTAAAGGAGTACTATTAATGAAACATGTACCTCTGATAAGTCTGTCCTCCACAGCTGTCTGGTCCTCCACCAAAGCCAACACTTTACCACTTGACTGAGCCCTCTTCGGTTTTGGACACTTACTACCAATATGCCCTTCCTCTCTACAATTGAAACAAGTCATATCCTTATGTTCACACTCAGATACAACATGTCCGTTCTTACCACAACGGAAACACCTCTTCACTTCAGTAGTGCAAACATTACTCTTGTGTCGAGGTTTTCCACACTTAAAGCAAACCACACCAGCAGGAGCATCTCCCCCACTAGTCCTCTAACTCTGAGCAACTTTCTGTTTACCTTTACCAGCTGGGGCATCATAAGGCTTACCACGATTATGTTGGTGCTTACCCCTCTTCTCACTGATAATCTTGTAATGAGCATTATTATCCTCTTCATAAATCCTGCAACTATCAACCAAATCAGCAAAGACACGGATCTTCTGGTATCCAACTTCCTTCTTGATCTCCGGGCGCAACCCGCTCTCAAACTTAATACACTTCAAAAACTTAGCATCTTCCTCAGCGTAGTGCGGATAAAACTTAGCCAACTCAGGAAACTTGGCAGCATACTCAACAACAGACATATTCCCTTGCTTCAGCTCAAGGAACTCAATTTCCTTCTTACCACGGACATCTTCAGGAAAGTACTTCTTCAAAATTTCCCTACAGAACACATCCTAAGTGACATTCTCACCTGCAGCTTCCAATCTCTGACAAGTCTCTAGCCACCAGTCATCAGCTTTGACTGCTAGCATATGAGTACCATATCGAACCTTCTGCGTTGGAGTGCAGTCCATCACACGGAAGATTCTCTCAATCTCTTTCAACCACTCCAATGATTCGTCAGGATCATACTTTCCCTTGAACGTAGGCGGATTCTCTCTCTAGAAAGTCGCCAAGCTACGAGATCCAGCATTCCCGTCAGCATTCGGCTGATTTTCCATTTACATGAGCCATCGCTTCTAAATCAGTAGCAAGTGCAACATCATTCCTTCCAGCCATCTCAACTTATCACTACAACATAAACAACAGTTAGAACTCAAATTAACAATACTCGATTATTAGATAACTACGAATCAACGACAAGGTTCGACCAACCTTTTGCTCTGATACCAACTTTGTAACACCCCAAGTCTACCCCAGCAAATTATATAAATAAATCAGAGTTATAAAAATCATTCACGCAAACGAATTGGGATGCCACAAATTCTTCTATCAAAATTCATTGCATTCATCGTGGATATATAACACTTTTAAAACATCGGATGAACCATCATCATAACATCTTTAATTAAATAACTCAACATCTACGCAGCAGAATTCTTAATAACATCTTTATCATTGTTACATCAACTTCAAAACAGCACATATTTAATAGTAATCAACTTAAAGTTCAACAACTGAAAAATCAACAATCAAAAACAGCAAGCGTTCATCCCCCCGAGTGTTACATATCATAGCAATGACACTAACTCGAACTACTGAAGGTATACAACCTTCACTCTCAATTACCTGCACATTAGCAACATAAGGGCAACATTCAAACAGAAGGGGTGAGATATCTAACAATATAATAAAGCGCATGATAATTAATATATTAAATTAGATCACATAACATAACCACTTCTCATCTCATAATCAACAATAATCACAACAATAATACACAATCACAACATCGATACACACTTCTTTATGCAATCATATAATGCGACTCATTACTATGCAAATGCATGTGGTACCATTGGAGCAGAACTCCCATCTCAAAAAATTTCCAATTAATAGAGGCATCAACAAGGCATAAGCCTTCATCTCAAAATTCTTTAATACAGGCTATCTCAACGAGCATAAGCTCCGTCTCAAAATGCAATGTATGCGACACAATCATGAATGTAATAACAACACCACAATTAACAACCATCGTTGGCCAAAGGCCTACATCTCAAAAGCATCTCAACATCTCTTCATCAACATCTCATATCATCATAATAATTCATCAACCATCATTTATTCATCATAAATTATCAACACAACATCATTAATAACTTCTCATCAACAACTTAGTTGTACATTAATACTACAGTAATTCATACTACTACTCTGTAATCTTACATTATTACTATCACTAATCCTACTGTTATAATTCAAACAGCAGCCTCTAGGCATCTTATCTTCATCATTCTGCACAAAAAACCAACATAATGACCAACATGGGAACTATCTCTAAATCCTAAATTGGCTACTAGGATTACACTACCTATTCTTCATTTTAATCTTCAAGAATGAAGCTCGTCACGTTAGCTATTCAACGCTTTAAACGACATCTCAAACGACATCCTAAAACTCAAGTTACAGCATTTTAAAATGAATCTGCCAAAAATTAGACAATATGGGTCAATGCAAAACGTCTTGGATCAACGCGTACTGCACCAAACTCGCAACATGACTTGACGCATCCTCTCTTGGATCGACTCATCTTGAGTCTCACACACAACATGTATCGACACATACATCCTACGGATAGACTCATCCTGAGTTTGGAAATCCTCATTGATCGATGCAAGCCTCTTCGTGTCGACTCATCTTGAGTCTTTCAACCTTCATGTATCGACACATCACGTTTGAGGTCGACACATCCTGTTTTGTCTTGCATAATTCTGCAATTCCCTATGTATTTTCACTACGGGATTCATGCTTAAATCCCTAAAAACTTAATCTAATCATGAATAATCATCACTTACAATTATCCTATAATTCTACATCAATTAAACAACATCGGGACATTATTATTCATCTAAAATTCATCAATTCTTCATCATACAACATCATATAATTTCAATTCAAGAACAAGACAACAATCACCTCTAACCCAACATACCAATTATCATGAACCCAATTATAGAGTCAGAACCCCACCCTTACCTTGGATTGAAGGTCGCTCTACAATCTCCGGTTGAATCCTTGTTTTGCCGTCTTTCCTCTTTTTCCAGCAGCTTCACGTTCTCTTTCTCAATCGTTATTCTTCTACTGCTTCTTTCTTTTCTATTCTTTCTAACAATAATAAAATAAACTATTATTCTTTATTCCTTATTGGGCTCCAAACTAATACACCCCCTTATTACTTCTATTCCTTCAAAATAAGCCCACACCAAATAATATTATACTTCTAATATTATTTCTCCACTTAATAAATAAATCCAATTAATCATAACACAACTTCACAAAATATTCCAAAAATAATTTAATTAAATTACAGGTGTTACAACTCTCCCCCATTTAGAATATTTTCGTCCTCGAAAATTTACCTTAAACAAACAACTCAGGAAAGGAGTCTCGCATCTTGCTCTCCAACTCCCAAGTCATGCTCTCTCCGATAGCTCCTAGCCAAACCAGTTTAACCAAGGCAATCTCTTTTCCCCTCAGAGTCTTAGTTTCATGATCCACGATCCTTACAGGCATCGTCTCCACCGTAAGATTATCCCATGCTTGCACATCGTCCATATGAATCACATGAGATGGATCTGAAATATACTTCCGAAGTTGCAACACGTGAAACACATCATGCAGATTCGAAAGATTAGGCGATAAATCCACTCTATAAGCACATTCCCCACTCTCTCTTAAATCTAATACGGTCTAATGAAACGAGAAGTGAGCTTCTTAGACTTTAATGCCCATCCAACACCAGCCACAGGCTTAACTCTCAAAAACACATGATCACCAGCTTGAAATTCTAAATATTTCCTTCGCTTGTCATGATAACTCTTCTGTCTACTTTGTGAAGCTTTCATGTTTTCTCAAATCAACTTCACCTTCTCAGTAGTCTCACGAACAAGTTCAGGTCCAAGTGCTACACTTTCACCAGATTCATGCCAACATAAAGGAGTTCTACATCTTCGACCATACAACGCCTTATAAGGTGCCATCCCAATACTAGAATGGTAATTATTGTTATAAGTGAACTCTATCAACGGATGATAAGTATCCCACGAACCTCCTTGCTCAAGAACACATGCCCTCAGCAAATCTTCCAACGATTGAATCGTCCGTTCAGTCTGACCATCTGTCTGAGGATGATACGCTGAACTCAACCCCAACTTAGAACCCAACGCTTCTTGCAAACTCTTCCCCAAATCAAAAGTAAATCTTGGATCTCTATCTGACACAATGCACAAAGGAACACCATGCAGCTCCACAATCACACTAATATAAATCTCATCCAACTTCGACACTGGAAAACTGATGTTAATAGAAATAAAATGAGCTGACTTCGTAAGCTTATCAACAATCACCCAAATTGAATCATGTCCTCTTAAAGTGTTAGGTAACCCTGTCACAAAGTCCATTGAAATTCTATCCCATTTCGATTCTAGAACTTCCAACGGTTGCATCAATCCTGCAGGCTTCTAATGTTCAACTTTCGAATTTTGACAAGTCAAACATGCATACACGAACTGAGCCACATCACTCTTCGTTCTAGGCCACCAAAACAAAACTTTCAAATCTTGATACATCTTCGTAGCTCCTGGATGAATACTCAACTTACTTATATGACTCTCCTCAAGTATCACTTTCTTCATCTCAGCATCATCAGGAATACAAATCCGATTACGAAACCTCAACACACCTTGCACATCTAGCTTAAAATCACTATTCTCCGACTGATCAATCCCAACCATCAAATCTACCAGTTTCACATCCAACTTATGAGCTTCTCTGATACTATCTAGAAATTCATTATTAATCTTCAACATACCTAACATAACACTCTACGAAGTAACCTCGCAAACTAAGCTCGTATCTCTGAACTGTTCAATCAATTCCAACTCTTTAACCATCATTACTGACATATGTAAAGTCTTTGGACTCAATGCATCAACTACCATATTCGCTTTTCCTGAATGATAATTCAAACTGAAATCATAATCCTTTACCAATTCAAACCATCTTCACTGCCTCATATTCAACTCGTTCTGATCAAATAAATACTTTAAGCTCTTATGGTCACTAAACACTTCAAATCTAGAACCATAAAGATAGTGCCTCCAAATCATCAATACAAAGACAACATCAGTAAGCTCTAAATCATGAGTAGGATAGTTCTTCTCATGAGTCCTCAACTTCCTTGACGCATAAGCAACTACCTTACCATTCTTCATAAGCACACCTCCTAAACCCATCTTAGAAGCATCACAATACACCACAAAACGCTCTCCTGGATTAGGCAACATCAAAATTGGAGCCGACGTTAACCTCTTCTTCAATTCCGTAAAACTTTCTTCGCACTGAAAATCCTATACAAACATTATACCTTTACAAGTCAACTTAGTCAACGGAAGTTCCAACTTAAAAAAACCTTCGATAAACCTTCTATAATAACCAGCTAGTCCCAAAGAGCTTCTAATCTCAGTAGCTGACTTTGGAGTTTCCCATTGCAACACATCATCAACCTTCGATGGATCTACAACAATGCCACTACCTGAAATCAAATGACAAAGAAAACTAACCTCTTTCAACCAGAATTCACACTTGGACAACTTTGCATACAACTTCTTCTCTCTCAAAACTTGCAATACTACTCTTAAGTGTTCTACATGCGCTTCTTCTGACTTAGAGTAAATCAAAATATCATCAATGAACACCACTACAAACCGATCCAAATAAGTATGAAAGATACGATTCATATATTCCATGAATACTCCCGACGCATTAGTAACACCGAAAGGCATCACCGGATACTCGTAATGTCCATAACACGTTCTGAAAGTCATCTTCTAGATATCTTTATCCTTCACCTTGATTTGATGGTAACCCGACCTGAAATCAATCTTGCTAAACACACGAGCATCTACCAATTGATCCATCAAGTCATCTATTCTTGGAAGCGGATACTTGTTCTTAATTGTCACTTTATTCAACTGTCTATAATCAACACAAAGCCTCATACTTCCATCTTTCTTCTTTACTAACAACACTTGAGCTCCCCACGGCGATACACTTGGTCTTACAAACTTCTTCTCAAGTAACTCCTACAATTGCTTCTTCAACTCTGATAATTCAGATGCAGACATCCTATATGGTGCCATAGACACAGGTCTGGTACCAGGTACAAGATCAATTGTAAATTTAACTTCCCTCTCCGGCGGTACATCAGGAATCTCATCAGGGAAAACTTTAGGAAATTCACACACCACCTACAGTTCCTTAATTATAGCTTGAGTCTCTACAGATAGCGATGCCATCAACGAGAACATATGTGCTTCCTCTTGAATCAACTTCCTCAACTGTCTAGTAGACAACAGACCACCTCCCCCTTCTTCAGGAGTAGAAAACTTCACAGACTTGTCATAACAATTAATATGAACACAGTTATGCTCTAACAAGTTCATACCCAAAATCACATCCAAACCTCTTAGCGGTAGACAAACCAAATCAACAGCAAAGTCTCTGTCGAAGATCAACAAGGGACACTTTAAACACACAAAAGAAGTAGTCACCGACCCCTTGGCTGGAGTATCGACGACCATTTCTCCATTCATAGAAGACAACATAAGACCCAATCTTTCAACACAATCAGTAGCAATAAAGTAATGCTTAGCACAAGTATCAATAATAGTAATTAAAGGAGTAGTATTAATAAAACATATACCTTTGATAAGTTTGTCCTCCACAGCTGTTTGGTCCTCCACCAAAGCGAACACTTTACCACTTGACTGATCCCTATTCGGTTTCAGACACTGACTACCAATATGCCCTTCCTCTCTACAATTGAAACAAATCACATCCTTATGTTCACACTCAGATACAACATGTCAGTTCTTACCACAACGGAAACACCTCTTCACTTCAGTAGTGCACACATTACTCTTGTGTCTAGGTTTTCCACACTTAAAGCTAACCACACCAGCAGGAGCATCTCCCCCACTAGTCCTCTAACTCTGAGCAACTTTCTGTTTACCTTTACCAGCTGGGCCATCATAAGGCTTACCACAATTCTGTTGGTGCTTACCCCTCTTCTCACTGATAATCTTGTAATGAGCATTATTATCCTCTTCATAAATCCTGCAACTATCAACCAAATCAGCAAAGACACGGATCTTCTGGTATCCAACTGCCTTCTTGATCTCCGGGTGCAACCCATTATCAAACTTAATACACTTCAAAAACTCAGCATCTGCCTCACCGTAGTGCGTATAAAACTTAGCCAACTTAGAAAACTTGGTAGCGTACTCAAAAATAGACATATTCCCTTGCTTCAGCTCAAGGAACTCAATTTCCTTATTACCACGGACATCTTCAGGAAAGTACTTCTTCAAAAATTCCATACGGAACACAGCCCAAGTGACATTCTCACCTGCAGCTTCCAATCTCTGACAAGTCTCTAGCCACCAGTCATCAGCTTCGACTGCTAGCATATGAGTACCATATCGAACCATCTGCGCTGGAGTGCAGTCCATCACACGGAAAATTCTCTCAATCTCTTTCAACCACTCCAATGCTCCTTCAGGATCATACTTTCCCTTGAACGTAGGCGGATTCTCTCTCTAGAAAGTCGCCAAGCTACGAGATCCAGCATTCATGTCAACATTCGGCTGATTTTCCATCGCATGAGCCATCGCTTCTAAATCAGCAGCAAGTGCAGCATCATTCCTTCCAGGCATCTCAACTTATCACTACAACATAAACAACGGTTAGAACTCAAATTAATAATACTCGATTGTTAGACAACTACGACTCGACGACAAGGTCAGACCAACCTTTTGCTATGATACCAACTTTGTAACACCCCAATTCTACCCCGACAAATTATATAAATAAATCAGAGTTATAAAAATCATCCACGCAAACAAATTGGGATGCCACAAATTCTTCTATCAAAATTCATTGCATTCATCGTGGATATATAACACTTTTAAAACATCGGATGAACCATCGTCATAACATCTTTAATTAAATAACTCAACATTTACGCAGCGGAATTCTTAATAACATCTTTATCATCATTACAGCAACTTCAAAACAACACATATTTAATAATAATCAACTTAAAGTTCAACAACTGAAAAATCAACAATCAAAAATAGCAAGCGTTCATCCCCCCGAGTGTTACATATCAGAGCAATGACACCGACTCGAACTACTGAAGGTATACAACCTTCACTCTCAATTACCTGCACGTTACCAACATAAGGGCAACATTCAAACAGAAGGGGTGAGATATCTAAAAATATAATAAAGCGCATGATAATTAATATATTAAATTAGATCACATAACATCACCACTTATCATCTCATAATCAACAATAATCACAACAATAATACACAATCACAACATCGATACACACTTCTTTATGCAATTATATAATGCGACTCATTACTATGAAAATGCATGTGGTACCATTGGAGCATAACTCCCATCTCAAAAATTTGCCAATTAATAGAGGCATCAACAAGGCAAAAACCTTCATCTCAAAATTCGCCAATACAGGCCATCTCAACGAGCATAAGCTCCATCTCAAAATGAAATGTATGCGACACAATCATGAATGTAATAACAATACCACAATTAACAACCATTGTTGGCCAAAGGCCTACATCTCAAAAGCATCTCAACATCTCTTCATCAACATCTCATATCATCATAATAATTCATCAACCATCATTTATTCATCATAAATTATCAACACAACATCTCTAATAACTTCTCATCAACAAATCAGTTGTACATTAATACTACAGTAATTCATATTGCTATTCTGTAATCTTACATTATTACTATCACTAATCCTACTGTTATAATTCAAACAGCATCCTCTAGGCATCTCATCTTCATCATTCTGCACGAAAAACCAACATAACGACCAACATGGGAACTATCTCTAAATCCTAAATTGGCTACTAGGATTACACTTCCTATTCTTCATTTTAATCCTCAAGAATGAAGCTCATCACGTTAGCTATTCAACGCTTCGAACGACATTCAAACGGTATCCTAAAACTCCAGTTATAGCATTTTAAACTGAATCTGCCAAAAATCATTTAATATGGGTCGATGCAAAATGTTTTGGATCAACGCGTACTGCACTAAACTCGCAACATTAGTCGACGCATCCTCTCTTGGATCGACTCATCTTGAGTCTTTCACACAGCATGTATCGACACATACATCCTACGGATCGACTCATCCTGAGTTTGGAAATCCTCATGGATCGATGCAAGCATCTTCGTGTCGACTCATCTTGAGTCTTTCAACCTTCATGTATCGATACATCACGTTTGAGGTCAAGACATCCTGTTTTGTCCTGCATAATTCTGCAATTCCCTCTGTATTTTCACTACGGGATTCATGCTTAAAGCCCTAAAAACTTAATCTAATCATGGATAATCATCACTTATAATTATCCTATAATTCTACATCGATTAAACAACACCGGGACATCATTATTCATCTAAAATTCATCAATTCTTCATCATACAACATCATATAATTTCACTTCAAGAACAAGACAACAATCACCTTTAACCCCACATACCAATTATCATGAACCTAATTATAGAGTCGGAACCCCACCCTTACCTTGGATTGAAGGTCGCTCTACAATCTCCGATTGAATCCTCGTTCTACCATCTTTCCTCTTTTTCCATCAGCTTCACATTCTCCTTCTCAATCCTTATTCTTCTACTGCTTCTTTCTTTTCTATTGTTTCTAACAATAATAAAATAACCTATTATTCTTTAATCCTTATTCGGCTCCAAACTAATACACCCCCTTATTACTTCTATTCCTTCAAAATAAGCCCACACCAAATAATATTATACTCCTAATATTATTTCTCCACTTAATAAATAAATCCAATTAATCATAACACGTATTCACAAAATATTCCAAAAATAAGTTAATTAAATAATTAATTAAATTGTGGGCGTTACACCATTCATCTTCGGGCGATAAGGAGAAGAGTTATGATGTTGAATCTTGAATTGCATACAGAGCTCGGTGATCATTGTTCCTGATGAACCGTGCCACAACGTTCTTGGTAACAGAAGCAAATGAGGTTGTCTCGAGCCACTTTGTGAAGTAATCAATGGCAACTAGGATGAAGCGGTGCCCATTAGAAGCGGTAGGTCTAATCTCTCCGATCATATCAATGCCCCACATTACGAAAGGCCAGGGAGCAGTCAAGACGTTCAAGGGAACCAGAGGGACATGTACTTTGTCAGCATAGATTTGGCACTTGTGACAAGTTCGGGAATGCTGATAACAGTCAGCTTCCATAGTGGACCAGTAGTACCCTACCCTCAGAATCTTCTTAGCCATTGTGTGCCCACTAGAATTGGTGACAAAGGTACCTTCGTGTATGTTATCCATGACCTTCTCTACTTCACTCTTACCCATACACCTCAATAAGGTAGAATCATGGTTGCGCTTGTAGAGGATTATGTTACTGAGGAAAAACTTGGCAGCGAACCTTCTTAGGAACTTTTTATCATTAATGGAAGCTCCCTCAGGATACTCTTGGGCTTCGAGGTATCTTTTTACTTCGTGGAACCAAGGTTTGTCCGCTACTTCTTCAGTATCAACCTCATAACAGTATGTTGGTTCGTCCAATCTCTAAATAGTATATGAGTATCTTCATTATTCCATCTGACTTTAAACATGGATGACATAGTAGCTAGCACGTATGCTAACTGATTTTCCTCTCGTGGAAAATGCTCAAAGGTAACTTCTTCAAAGTGTGGAATCAGTGTCAACACATGCTATCGATAAGGGATAAGATTAGGATGCTTTGTGTCCCATTCTCCTTTGATTTTACTGATTACCAAGGTCGAGTCTCCAAATACACATAGGAATTTGATTCTCAAGTCAGTAGCAGCTTTGAGACCCATAATGCATGCTTCATATTCAGCCATATTGTTGGTACAGTTGAAACATAGCCTGCTGTGAAGGGTGTATAGCCTTCGGGAGATATGATCACAACACTGATGTCGTTGCCAAGTGTGTTGGAAGCTTCATCAAAATCCATAGTCCATTGGGATCCCTTTTCAGGTCCTTCATCTGGTCCAGGTTCTTCACAATCAGTCACTAACATGACATTCTCGTCTGGAAACTCAAAATTCGTGGATTGGTAGTCGTCCACAGCCTGATGAGCCAAATGATTAGCTAGTACACTTCCTTTGATTGCTTTATGGGTTGTGTATTGAATATCTTATTCGGTCAGGACCATTTGCCATCTTGCTATTCTTCCGGAGAGAGCGGTCTTCTCAAATGTGTACTCGATAGGGTCCATTTTAAATATCAATAAGGTAGTGTGAGTAAACATATATTGTCTTAGTCGGCGAGAAGCCCATGCCAAAGTGCAGCAAGTTTTCTCGAGCAGTGAGTATCTTGTTTCACAATCGGTAAAAATTTTGCTAAGGTAGTATATTGCATGCTCTTTTCGACCAGACTCATCATGCTTCCCCAGGACACACCTCATTGAATTTTCTAATATCGTTAAGTACATGATCAAATGTCTTCCTTCAAATGGCGGCATCAAAATTGGAGGTTCTTGAAGATACTCCTTGATTATGTCAAAGGAAGTCTGGCATTCGTCATTCCACTTCACTACTTGATCTTTCTTCAGTAATTTGAAGATTGGCTCACAAGTAGCGTTTAGGTGGGAAATGAATCTGGCGATGTAGTTTAGACGTCCCAAGAATCCCCTAACCTCTTTCTCAGTGCGGGGAGTTGGCATTTCTTGTATAGCATTAAACTTTGCAGGGTATACCTCTATACCTTTGCTACTGACAACAAAACTAGGAGCTTACCAAATCTTACTCCAAAGGTGCACTTGTTCGGGTTCGGTCTCAACTTGTATTTCTTTAGTCTCTCAAAAAGATTTTGCAAGTGATCAAGGTTCTCTTCTTCAATCTAAGACCTGGCTATCATGTCGTCGACATAGACCTCTATGTCATGATGAATCATATCATGAAACAAAGCTACCATAGCACACTGATAGGTTGCCCTGGCATTCTTCAATCCAAATGGAATAACTTTGTAGCAGAAGGTGACCCACTGTGTGATAAAGGTCATTTTCTCCATGTCTTCAGGTGCCATTTTGATCTAATTATAACCAGAGAAAATGTCCATGAAGGAGAATATCTTATGTTGCACAGTGTTGTCAACCAGAACATCAATATGGGGAAGAGGAAAGTTGTCCTTGGGGCTCGCCCTATTCAAGTCTCTATAATCCATACACATACGTACTTTACCTTCCGTTTTAGGTATCGGTACCACGTTCGCAACCCATTGTGGATAAGAAGTAACAGCTAAGAACCTGGCGTTAAAATGTTTCATAACTTCAACCTTGATCTTTTCTGACATCTCAGGACGCACACGACGAACCTTTTGCTTCACTGGAGGGCTGTATTCTTTAGTTGGAAGATGATGAACCACAATATCAGTGTCCAGCCCCGACATGTCTTTGTATGAACAGGCAAAGATCTCAATGTATTCATGCAACATCTGAACTAACTGTTCTTTGACATTGTTTTCCAAGTTGGCACCTATCTTGACTTCCTTTTTATTCTCTTCAGTACCCAAGTTTACCGGTTTGACTGGCTCTTCACGAGGTTGTATTGCTCTTTCCTCCTGATGTAATAGTCTAGCAAGTTCTCTTGGTACCCTGATCATGCTTAGGCATGGGTGCATTTTTCACATTAGGGGTTTCAGGAGGGTCAAATTCAATCTACTTTGCATGATAAGATCTTGCACTTTATTCTTCAGAGCCCAACAGTCATTTGTATCATGCCCTGGACTATTGGAGTGGTAGGCATACCGAGCATTTGGGTTATAACAGGGAGACGTAGTGTTTGGATTTTGAGGAGGCTCTCTGAGTGACCAAGCTAGCCTTCAATAGATGATGCAATACCTGAGATAAGGGCATGTTGAGTCTGGTGAATTGTCTTATGGGCGCATCGTTCCTGCGCTGATTATTTTGTTATTGAGTTGATGTAGGGTTGGAAATCATTACAGCTCCTACCGTCAGGCGACGTTCAATTTTACCCTAGTTTCTCTGGTCATAAGCAACATTGACTTCCTTCTTCCCAATGAAAGGATTCTTCACTGTGCTTGAAGATGCATCCCTTTGAATCTTACCACTCTTAATACCAGCTTCTACTCTTTCACTTGTCAATATCAGCTGGGTGAACCCAGCTGAAGAGCTTCCAATCAAGTGGTTGAAAAATTGACCAGAAAAGGTACCCAAAGAACATATCTACTAGCTCTCTATCAGACAGGGGAGGTTGGACTCTTCCTTCAAGATCTCTCCATTTCTGGGCATAATCTTTGAAGCCCTCACTGGAACCCATAGACATGCTTTGAAGTTATGTATGGGTTGGAGCGAGGTAAGCATTGTATTGGTACTTCCTGTAGAAAGCAGCACCCATATCCTCCAAGTTGCGGATATTGGTTTCCTCCAACTGATAGAACCATTCCAATTGAGTCTCTGATAAACTTTCCTGGAAGAAATGCACCCACAAATTCCAATCAGCGGTGTGAGGTTCGATCTTCCTGACATAAGATCTCATATGCGGTTTAGGACGTGAAACCTCGTCAATTTAGAAAATGTGGGAACCTTGAACTTCTGTAGAATGACCACTCCAGAAACCAGCCCTAACTCTTCAAAATCCAGACCAGGTACTCTTTAAATTTCCATTGTGTTGAGACGGTCCTCCAGCTACTTGTATTTGTCAATCAGCAGGAGGATATTGCTCTTCAGCATAATCAGTCTCTTCATCATCAGATCCTGGACTGTGGTCTTCTTATTTTGTCTTCTCTTTTGGATTGTCCCCCTCATTTGAAGGAGTTTCAAATTCTAGAGCTCACTTTGTTTGTCCTCTGAATCTCTTTCCCATATTAAGGACACCCACTGGTTTATTTGTATTTTTATTCTTGTCTTTGAGAATAAGAGCCTTCAGGTCTTCTTGCCCCTTAGCCAGAGCCGGAAATATCTGCTGGAATTGAGCATTTTGGGCTTGACGGTCCTTAATATTCTGTTCGAGAGCCATTTCTTTTTTCTGAAATAAAAAACAAAAAGATAAGAAGCTTGTCCTTGAAATTCTTGTTTATGTAATGATATGACATGTTTATGCGGCGTTTTCAAGGATCTTGCGGGGTAAACACAAGAAAATGCTAGAATTCGACTGCAGCTTTGATTGAAGAAGTTTCATATCGTTGAATGTCCTTCTATGAGAATTAAGCTCACCATATCAAGTGGGTCATAGCCTCTGACTCAAGTTGTTGTGTTTTGGTCTTTTGACGCCATTGGCTAGAGGAAAATAAATCCCCTTGCCCCTTACTAGACGTTTGGTTCATCATAACCTGCATCACATGCCCTAGAGATCCTTGAAATGGTTAGTGAAATGAGCATGGATGTTATGATGCATGATGTTATGTTTGAACAATTAATCACACACAAGCAAAACACACAAGACCTTAGGTTTAGGCTTGCATGGGGTTTATAGGTAAGTATCGTCCTGAAGTTTAGTTGGTTCAACCTGTCTTAGAGAAGTAACTAGGTTCTAAGGAGTCTCAATATCACTGATCTTTCTTTATCAGGCATTGTTTCAGCTCAGGCAATCTATTCTCGCGGCCGAAATATCCCGAAAGTATGATCTCAATTAGTGTAGCATCGAGTATCAACCAATCCTCACCTTTATACCGAGGCTGGCTATCTCACTACTTTCTAATGGCCAAGTTTGTTTAACTAAGGTTCTAAGGTCAGTTAGTTCTTTATCACACCACACAACAGCCCCGTATTCTCCTCGATTTAACACAAGGGATACCGATACCAACAAATGTGTCACACTAATGCAGCCATTGTGTGATACGGTGGGAGAACTGACTTGAAGTTTTGCGTTTTGTGTTTGCAAATGTTGCGGTTAGCAAGAGTCACCACCGACTTTTCTTTTATTCAAAAAGGAAAGGTGAAAAAGCACAGGAAAAACCTTTAGAGATGTTTTTTGAGTTCGGGGGGTAGATTATGAAAGGGGAAGGTATTAGCACCCTTTTCATCCATGGTTTTCCATGGGCTCTTAGTTACTTGCTAGATCACTTGCTTTTGTTTGAATGTGTGCTTGTGGTGGTGATTTTTGAAAGTATTTTGAAAATGGAACTTCGTAATGGTTCTCGTTTCTATAAGAACGCCTACAAAGTGTTTGTTTTGAAAATAGTTCAAAAGTGTGTTTGTGAGATGTGTTTTTTGAAAATATTTTGAAAATGGCACTTCGTAATGGTTCTCGTTTCTATAAGAACGCCTACAAAGTGTTTTTTTTGAAAATAGTTCAAAGATGAGAGTGTGGGTGTATAAAAATGTTTTTTATTGTGAGCAAGCGAGTAACTAGGAGTGAATCTACCTACTCGAAAGGTCTTAAATGTGCTTTTCCTCTTCCTTCAGATGTGGCTATCTTACCATTGATTTGGTAAGAAGCCCCATAGTTGGATGTGAAAGGACGGGCGTTGGGATGTTTGTATAGTCATAGAAGGCAAAATATGGGTCATTTTAGCAATGTCGTTTTAGGGACTAGATCGTTTACCGAAGGTGTTGTACCCCAAAATTTGCCCTCCCTCAGGAATTCATCCTGAACTCTCAGATTTTCTCTTAAACAAAGCCAAGCCCTTTATTATCATTCCTTTCCAAGTAAATAATTTACAAGAACAAAATATTCATTTGCAAGCTTAAAAGGTAAAACTTTTGCCTAGGAAAAGTTAAATTCTAAATGCTTATAATTTTCTCTAAAAAAGGGGGTTTAAGAAGAAAATGGCACTTCAGAACTTCTGAACCAACCTCCAGGAAGGAACAGTCAGAAGTTGCGAACTTGGCTCAGCATATAACATTCAATCAGAACATGGCTCTTTCAGAAGTTACACCAACTCAGTCAGAGATTGTAAACATGGTTCAGCACTTGATCTTTGAACAGAACATGGCTCTTTCAGTAGTTACGCAAAGTTCAGCCAGAGTTTATTAGAGAAGTGTAAAGAAGGCAACAAAGCCTGAAACTCCTTCAGAACGTACTGGGATCAGAAGGTAATGGGATCAACAGATTGGGTAAAATACTGAAGCAGGATCACTAAGTCCAGAGTCTTTAAAAGCAGATCAAAGGAATATACTGGAAAACTCTCAAAACTTGCTGAGACAGCAAGAGGCCAAGGTTAGAGCTTGGTTTACGTTGTTTTTGGTAAAGCAGAACTGCTGGCTTAGGTTGTAGGTAATGATGCAAAATCTCCTATTGCAATATTCTTGATGTTGATAAATCTCATCACCATTTAATGCTCATTAATGCTCACAACCACTCCTGAGCATTCATCCCAAGGGTCTCTCCACGTGTGGCTTGTTGAACACCTTGGTGTAGGTTTAGGCAGGGGTCTATGCGCCACTTTTTTCCTATAGGTGTCACTTCTCTTCAATCCTTGCTTACTGTTCCTGCCTAGGCTGAAAAGCTGTCCATCATCACAACTTTTCATGAACTTCCTTCAAAAACAAGTTAATCTCTACTGCATAGTATTGGCGCCACTTAACATCCAAAATTCCTCAAAGCCTTGCCTATAAATAGGACACCATTGTCCATCATCAAAAAAAGAGAAAAAAACATCCAGAAAAAATTGCTATAGGAGAAACAGAAAACTCTAGTAAGAGAAGAAAAAACCTTGTGAATCTCTTTCCAAAAATCCCTAGTATTTTCACAAACTTTGAGCTTCCTGCCTCCAAACTTCATTAATACCTAGTTTTCTTTGTGACCAAAGAACACCCATACAGTTTCTGACCATACATACACATACTTTTTCCATCCACCCATCCTAAAAAAGAACCTGTCCAGAACACCATCAGAGATAAAGCTAGCTCCCACTCACAGTTTTTTTTTAACAGCCAGGTAAGCACCTGCTGACTTTCATTACGCTGCTAAGCATCATCAGCTTTGCATGCTTAATAAACACAATGTAAATATCATGTTGCTGCTGTATGCATTCTG
The DNA here is from genome assembly GCA_948472305.1 of Vicia faba. NCBI lineage: Eukaryota > Viridiplantae > Streptophyta > Magnoliopsida > Fabales > Fabaceae > Vicia > Vicia faba. The sequence continues at coordinate 1,282,050,763 of OX451740.1, read as the reverse complement.
AGGATTTTCATGCCTCTGAATGCTTAAGTAGGTAGTGAATCAGTGTAGAACCTACTTGTGGCCTTGTTGGTTCTGTCCTCTAATAACACTTTGACACCTGCTGAGACTGTCCTAGGCATGTTTTATGTTTTGTGGAAAAATGATAAAACTACAGATGTTCTGGCTAGCACAGGGAGAAGCCAAGTTCTGACTTTGACGTTAGCACATCTGAAGCCTGTTTTGCTGTCAATAATATCAGAACTTCTGAAAATTATTGTATTTCCAGCAGGGTCAGAACTTCTGACTTCCTCACTAACCAACTTTTGTCTTGCAGCGCATGGGGGTCAGAACTTCTGACTTTCCCACTAACAAGTTTCTGTTTTGCAGGTGCCAGAGTCGGAAGTTCTGACTCATACAGTTTCACTAACAGGTTGATAATCCTGCAGCAGACCTGGGTCAGAACTTCTGACTTCCTCTCAGCAGCGTGCTAGCCCTCTCTCTCTTTCTCTTTTTCTTCCCCTTGTTATTTTCTTTTCTTATCTATTTTTCTCGTTGAACCACCCCCATGTACAAATGTGTATCCCCATCCCCTAATGTTGTAATAGCGTAGGATTTTATATTTCCGCATTTTATTGCTTTCAAATGTAAATGCTAGTAATTAGGATGTGTATGGCAAGATAAAATCAATGAAATAGAAAATCCTAGTTCAAGATAAAATCTTGCATGTAATAAAACACACTTGCACACTTGCACCCCTAGGGTTATAATCCACTTGTTGCCTTCAAAAATGGGCCATGTTATGCATGTTGGGCACTTTGTCAAAACAAACCAAAACAAAAAGATCATAGTCCCTCAATGACGCTATCTTGGTTGCCTAAACAAAAATGATCAAGTCCTTCAAGAAAATTGCCAAAAATACTTAGCACAATTGCTATCATGGTCTATACGATGACCCGCGCCTGTCTTGTTAAACATCCTAACACAAGGTTGTTCACCAAATGCAATGGTGAAACAACACTGTCAAAAGGGTTAAAAACATAAGAAAGATCTTTGAGTAAAATAGGGTAGATAGCTCTTAGTTACTTGATCAAAAGCTTGTAAACACCCTTGCTATTTTCAAACACACCTCACAACATAATTTCAAAACAAACTTTCAAAACATTGAAATCTTTTGAAAAGACAAAAACACCTTTGTATACATTCAAACAAGAATCATTACAAAGGTTGCCACAATGATGGCCTCTTTTCAAAACATCTTTCAAAACCACACACAAAGCACCATTTTAAACAATTGAAAAGCAAAGCAAGTGATCTAAACAAGTAACTAAGAGCCCATGGATAACCATGGATGGAAAGGGTGCTTGCACCTTCCCTTTTCATAATCTACTCCCTGAACCCAAGAAAACATCTCAAAGGTCTTTCCTGTGCTTTTTGACCTTTCCTTAGGTTAAAATAAAAAGTCAGTGGTGACTCTTGCTAAACCGAAACATTTGCGAACCCAAACGCAAAAACTCAAGTCAGTTCTCCCACCGTATCACAGAAGGCAACATCTAGGGTCATCGAGGAACTACGATCTTTTATCGAGGGTATTTTTCTAAAACGCCCATGTTCGAGGGACATGACTATTTTCTGAAAGGGGCAACGAGACGGGATTACCCTAAGGGTGCATGTGTGAATAGTGTGTTTGATTTACATGCGTTTTGTCTTTGATTAAGGTTGTCTATTTTGTTGTTTTTATCTTACCATACATCCTAGTTACTAACATTTGTATAAAGCAATAAAAATGCAGGAAATAAATATCGTACACTATTACAACCATATTGAAAGGCAGGACAATGTAAAGGCAAAAAAAAAGGAATATGAGCTCTTCGACCCAGGCAGTAGCATCCTTCGACTTGCATTCTGTTGGCCTCCTTCGATTGGGGCCAGCACCGGTGAGGTCATGGCCTTCGATTAGGGGCTGGCACCAGTGAGGTTCTGTCCTTCGATTGGCCTGGAAGTCAGTGTATGGCAAAGCCTTCTGGTTCTGCCTTGTTGTCTTCTTCGACTGGAGGTTGAAAGCAGTGAGGTAATACCTTTGGACTGAGCCTTGAATCAGTGAAGGCATGCTTTTTTTCTGGGCCTGCAGGTCAGTGTATTCGAAGCAAGTGTGTGTGCTAAACATATCTATATCAAAGCATGTGTATGTATCGAAGTAAGTATATCGAAGCGTGCATATTTTGTATTCCAACATTTTTAGGGGACTGTACATATTAGTTCTTAAAGGAAAACACAAAAGATTAACATTGAAGGCCATGATTATTACATGTTGGTTTAGTAGATGAATCAATAAAGATGTTTGAAATGAAAGAGTTAAAGTCAGAAAGACTTACCTCAAAGCTGGTATGTGGGATTCGAACTTGAACTGCTACCTGGACGTTTCTGGAATTCGAAGAGTAGTCACAAGGGGTTTGCTTTTGGTTCGAAGAGTTGTCACAGAAGGTTGTCTTTGAGTTTGAACAAACTTCTATGTGTGGGGTGTTCTTCATAATCAAAAGAGGTGAATGTGATTCTGGGCTTTTTTGTGATTTCTCAAGTGTTGATGAACTTGAGAGTTTTTGTTGTGGTTGAGAAAATTTGGGGGATTCGTTCCTCTGGTCCAAACATCCTCCTATAGATTTGCAAAAATTCCTCTATTTATAGAGAAAAAGAATGGACATGTTTTTTTTAGCCAGCCTTGCAAAATAATAAAATAATAGGTAACGTGAAAGGTACAAGTGGGGGGCCTGCTGGCAGTTGGGGTGCAGAAGATGTGACTTATGCTTTTTGGCGTTGCTTGTGCTCAGACCAAATTCAGGTTGAGAGCTGCTTTTGTGATAAAAGTACCTTTTGTGAAAAGAAAGAGTATGTAGCCTTTAACCAAGAATAGTAGTATCTAAAAGACAAAGTTTAAAACCCTTGTACAAGCCTCTGACTATGTAAAGATTTGGAAGCAACATAGCCTGGAAAATGAGATTTGGTCTTGAGTCGAATGCAAGAATGAGATCGAAGAGCACTTGTTCGAAGGAAGCCTTTGCCTCAGTTGAAGCTTGTGGTCAAAACAAGCTTACTCGAAGGAAGCTAATGCCCAGTCGAAGCTTGGATCAAAGCAAACATATTGCCCAATCGAAAGCTCGTGTTCGAAGGAAGCATGTTGCCCAATCGAAGCATGTGGATCAAAACAAACATAAATCGAGTCATTTCCTTTTAGCATGACGGAAGTTCCTGGCTTCTGAGTCGAAGGGTGTTCCTTCAAGGGAAGCAAGAACTTAGTCAAATCTTGTATGAAGATAACTCTTGGCTCAAACGAAACTTGTGAGAGGCAAAGTCTACAAGAGGCCCTTGGTGCAAGTGGATTCGAAGGAGGTTTCAAATCCAAACGAAGGATGTACCCAAGTTGCATTTGAAGGAGGATTAGAGTCAGTCGAAGAGTGCTAAATCGAAGGAGACCTGTTTTCCTCCAAATTTGTCAAAATGTTATTTTATCTGTTTTCTCCATTTTTGACAGTTTCCTTTTAATCTTGGTACTGGAAAATCCAAATCTACTTTGTGAAAGTTTGAACCTTGAGAATCCTTATGAGAAAATCCTTTAGAATTGAGAGGGCAAATTTTGGGGTACAACACATTGTTTCAACCATATCGGTCTATGTTGTACAGTCTCCATGATCTATTATTGCTTACCTAAAAGTGCCCCAGATCCGGGTATAGGATCTTTACAAGTAAACCCAAACAAACCATTAAATTAAAGAAAGCAAAGAATACAAGGGAACCAAATAAAATATTATCTAGCTCTAAGGTAACCCCACTTTTTATTTCCCCAGCAGAGTCGTCAGTTTTGTGATACGGTGGCAGAACCGACTGTTATACTGGTTTTACGTTTGTATTTGCAAATGTTGCGGTAAGTTACCACTGACTTTTATTTTATCCAACAAAGGAAAGGGTAAAAAGAACAGAAAAAGACCTTTTGAGAGTTTTCTGAGTAAAGGAGTAGATTATGGAAAGGGAAGGTGTTAGCATCCTTTCCATCTGTAGTTACCTATGGGCTCTTTGATGCTAGCTCATTTGAAAAAATACCTTGTGCTTTGTGTGTTTGAAAAGTATTTTTGAAATAAAGAGCCTTAGTATTCTGAAAATTATTGTATTTCCAGCAGGGTCAGAACTTCTGACTTCCCCAATAACCAACTTTTGTCTTGCAGCACATGGGGATCAGAACTTCTAACTTTCCCACTAACAGGTTTCTGTTTTGCAGGTGCCAGAGTCAGAAGTTCTGACTCATACAGTTTCACTAACAGGTTGATAATCCTGCAGCAGGCCTAGGTCAGAACTTCTGACTTCCTCTCAGCAGCGCGCTATCCCTCTCTCTCTTTCTATTTTTCTTCCCCTTGTTATTTTCTTTTCTTATCTATTTTTCTCGTTGAACCACCCCCATGTACAAATGTGTATCCCCATCCCCTAATGTTGTAATAGCGTAGGATTTTATATTTCCGCATTTTATTGCTTTCAAATGTAAATGCTAGTAATTAGGATGTGTATGGCAAGATAAAATCAATGAAATAGAAAATCCTAGTTCAAGATAAAATCTTGCATGCAATAAAACACACTTGCACACTTGCACCCCTAGGGTTACAATCCACTTGTTGCCTTAAAAAATGGGCCATGGTATGCATGTTGGGTACTTTTGCAAAACAAAAAAAACAAAAAGATCATAGTCCCTCGATGACGCTATCTTGGTTGCCTAAACAAAAATGATCAAGTCCTTCAAGAAAATTGCCAAAAATACTTAGCACAATTGCTATCATGGTCTATACGATGACCCGCGCCTGTCCCGTTAAACATCCTAACACAAGGTTGTTCACCAAATGCAATGGTGAAACAACACTGTCAAAAGGGTTAAAAACATAAGAAAGATCTTTGAGTAAAATAGGGTAGATAGCTCTTAGTTACTTGATCAAAAGCTTTCAAACATCCTTGCTATTTTCAAACACACCTCACAACACAATTTCAAAACAAACTTTCAAAACATTGAAATCTTTTCAAAAGACAAAAACACCTTTGTATACATTCAAACAAGAATCATTACAAAGGTTTCCACAACGATGGCCTCTTTTCAAAACATCTTTCAAAACAACACACAAAGCACCATTTCAAACAATTGAAAAGCAAAGCAAGTGATTTAAACAAGTAACTAAGAGCCCATGGATAACCATGGATGGAAAGGGTGCTTGCACCTTCCCTTTTCATAATATACTACCCGAACCCAAGAAAACATCTCAAAGGTCTTTCCTGTGCTTTTTGACCTTTCCTTAGGATAAAATAAAAAGTCGGTGGCGACTCTTGCTAAACCAAAACATTTGCGAACACAAACGCAAAACCTCAAGTCAATTCTCCCACCGTATCACAGAACTGGCGACTCTGCTGGGGAGAGTAAATCCTTAAAGTGGAGTAACCTTAGGGTTTAGATCACCTTTGCATGCTTACTTGTTTGCTTTGGATTGCTTTACATTTGGTTCTCTTGTTTGGGTTTGAATCCTCCACCCGGATTATAGGGAAACATTCATAGGTAAATAGCAATACGTTGTGGAAACTGTGCGGGGTATATCGACATGGTTGAAGCAATAGCTATATTAGTGCGACATATTTGTGAGTATCTATAGCCTTTGAGTCAATCAAAGAGAATACGGGGCCGCTTAGTGATGTCATGAAGCACTAATGAACTCTTAGAACCTTACTTGACCATCTTGGATTTTTTTTAGGGGTAGTGAGATGAGCGGCTTTGGTGCAGTCCGAAGTTGGTAGATACTCAATACTACACTCATTGAGGGTTGTTTTCTTGGAATATTTTGGTCGCCAATTAAGTGGCTAAACCAAAACAATGAACACAGAAAATAATCCAGTGATATTGAGCTCCTTAGAACTCGTTTACTATTTATAGGACAGGTTGAGCCAACTAACTTCAAGAGGGTACTTACCTATGAAACCTCATGCAAGCCTGAAACTAGGATCTTGTGCGACTTGTTTGTACATATGTTTGTGCATACATCATGAACATCATAAAGCATCATAGGCATCCACTAACCACTTCAAGGGTTTGGATCTTCATCTTTGTTCTTGTTTTGTAGGTCATGGAATCTCTTCGTAGGAAAACAATCCAGGTCAACCTTGTAAGAATCCCTCCTCAACTCAAGGAGCTTACTTCCAAGATTCTAGAGAATTATCTCTTCAGTGAAAGACATGGTAGACTTCTCAACTTAGTCAACTCCAACATTGAAGAAGACATGGTGAAACTTCTCTTCCAGTTCTTTGACCCCCTACACCACTGTTTTACATTCCCTGATTACCAACTAGTACCTACTTTAGAGGAATTTTCTTAACTCCTGAGGATTCCTATTCTTCATCAACTACCCTACAATGGTACGGAAAAAGAACCAAAGCCTGGAGATGTTGCTCAAGCCTTAAACTTGCAACCATCTGATATCAAAGGACATTGGGAAACCAGAAGTGGTGTCAAGGGTTTTCTGGAAAAGTTTCTGTTTGAGAAGGCACAAGACTGCTGGAATTCTCTAGATCTACAAGCTTTTGAGGAGATTGTAGCACTACTCATCTATGGGTTGGTCTTGTTCCCAAACCTTGATCAGCTTATAGATGTGAATGCTGTTAAGATTTTCATATCTCGGAATCCTGTACCTACATTGCTTGGGGACATCCTTCACTCATTTTACACACGAACAACGAGGAAAAGAGGTGTTCTCATGTGATGTACTCCTCTTCTAGCAAGGTGGTTTATTTATCACCTTCCCCAAACAGTTTTGAAGAATGAGCAGGGTTTAAGTTGGTCACAATGATTGATGACCCTCACACATTCTGATGTTCATTGGTGTTCTCGGTCCAGAGAAAATGTCATCATCATTGATCGTTGTGGGGAATTCCCTAATGTCCCACTACTTGTCGTTAGGGGAGGCATTACCTACAACCCCTTATTGGCTCTGAGACAATTTGGGTATGCCTGAAGGGATGGCCCTCATGACATGCTGATTCCTGACCTAGTTTTTTACTTCGACAACGATTCTCAAGGACTTCGACAAAGGTTTATCAGAGCTTGGAGGATGCCCAACAAAGTGGATAGTAAGACACTGGGGCATAAGAACTCCATCCCCCTTGAGCCTTATCTCAAATGGGTACGAACCCACGCCCAGAGTCTTATGATGCCATACCCTCACATTATCCCCGTGATCAAAGAGCCTGTTATTGAAGGAGAGGTTCCATACACCCTCCTACATCCTGACATGCCTACATCATTGGAAGAATTACAAAAGAGTTGGATCCAACTCAAGGAAGAACGAAATACTTTTGAAGCCAGCTTCTGCTCCAGTGAGAAGAAGGTTTTGGAGCTTACCCGCCGACTCCATGAGGAGGAAACTCTCAACACTTACATCGCACCAAAGAGGATGCGCAATGTCTTTTCACATTAAGAATTTTGTAATATTTTGCCCATGGGGCATTTATGTACTAACAAATTTCTTCTTAATATGACGTGTGTTCTTTTTGTTTGCAAAAAATTTGAATTTCTGAATCCTTGAATGCATTACATGAATAACATATCATTCATCATATGCATAAACAGGTCTTCACACCAGGTTTCCTTATCTTTCTGCTGTTTATTTCAGCAAGATGGATTTGGAGCAGACGGTTAAGGATCTGCAAGCACATAATTCACAATTCCAGCAACTCCTCATGACCTTAGCAAAGGGTCAAGAGGACTTAAAAGCATTGTTAGAGAAAGAGAAGGAACCAGAGAAGAAGAAAAAGAAAAGAGTTGGGGTAGCCACTATGGGAAGGAGATTTGAGCATCAGGCTAGGAGAGTTCTGGAATTTCCCTCAACGTCCGACGAAGGGGTTGGTAAAGGTAAAGGAACTGTGATGCCTTCTGAATCTGAAGTGGAAGAGGAAGAAGAGGAAGAGGATGAAGATTACTCAGAGCAGCAATATCCCCCAGCAGATGATAAGTATAAAAATCTTTAGGATCGGTTGGCAGCCATGGAGTTGCAAAGGGTACCTGGTTTAGATTTCGAAGAACTAGGGTTGGTTGTTGGGATCGTCATTCCTCCCAAATTCAAAGTACCTACTTTTGCTAAGTATGACGGTCTGTCATGTCCAAAGATGCATCTGAGATCCTACGTCAGAAAGATCCAGCCTCACTCATCTGATAAGGATCTTTGGGTCCATTTTTTCCAAGATAGTTTGTCAGGCACGCAATTGGACTGGTTTTATCAACTTGAAAGGTCTGAGGTTCACAACTGGGAAGACTTAGCTGCTGCTTTCTACCGACAATACCAATACAATGTAGATTTAGAGCCTACTCATACTCAACTACAGAGTATGGGTATGGCCTGTAATGAGGGATTTAAGAAGTATGCCCAGAAGTGGCATGATTTGGATGGAAGGGTGCAACCACCTTTGTTGGATAGAGAGCTGGTTGACATGTTTTTAGGGACTCTGTCTGGTCCGTTCTTCAATCACTTGATCGGGAGTTCATCTACAGGATTCACCGAATTAATTCTGACCGGTGAAAGGGTCGAGGCTGGTATTAAAAATGGTAAAATTCAGAAGGATGCCTTCGCTTCCACTGCTATTAAGAAGGCCTTCCCAGCTAAGAAGGAAGTTTATGCTATTCATACCCAGAGAAACCAAGGGAGAACAGAGCACCGACCAACGGTGGGGGCTGTGATGATCCAAAACTCTTCAATCGATCAACCTCGCAGCAATTAACCAAGAGCTAATCAGCAAAGGGTAGAAAGGCCACAACGACAATTCACCCGAATCAACATGACACCGGCTCAAGTCTTCCCTCATCTGTTAAAGCTGAATCTCACCAACTTGAAGGAAGCGCCGAAAAACCCTAATACTTCCTCTCCTTATTATCACTCCAATGCGAAGTGTGCGTACCACTCTGACAGTGTAGGGCATGATACCAACAACTGTTGGGCTCTTAAGAACTAGATACAAGACCTGATAGACGCCAAGGAGGTAGAATTCGATGCGCCCCAAAAGCCGAATATGATTTCTGCCCCAATGCCGAAGCACGGTCATAATGTTCATGCCGTTATGGAAGACCTTCATGTTACCACTATTGATGACCATTTGACTCTGTTACCAGTGATTAAAGTGAATTTGATGAAAGCCAGGATATTCCCGGGCTGTGGAAAAGACTGTTACTTTTGTTCAAACTCGCAAGTTGACTGCCCACTGTTGAAATCAGGCATCCAACGCCTGATGGATACCCAAGAGATCCTCTTTCAAAAGACTCATGTTGATACTATCACCCATGTTACTCCTGCTACCTTTGATACTCCGACCAATGACATTTCTATAATAACCATCTTCGACGATCTTTCCAAGACCTGCAAAAGGCCTGTTAAGATCACACCTGATCCTAAGTTTGTGCCGTTGAAAATCACCATGCTGGGGCCTGTCCCATATAAATCTAACAAGACGATACCATGGAACTACGGAGGAGAAATCTTCTATCATGGTATCAAGTAGATTGAATCAGTCCAAGAGAATTCTGATGATGAAACCCTTGATATAGGGAATATTGCGGGAACGAGCAAGATAACTCGCAGCGGAAGGATATTCTCTCCGGAGATTGCTCCTCCACGAGCAGTCTTTGGACCCTCGAGAGTTTCTGTGCCTTTTGATCCATATGTGCAAAGCCCGGTAATTGAAGAACTTGATGCTCCCGAAGTTGTACCCTCTGATGTTACTACCAAAGGTAAGGGGATACTAGAAGCGCCTGTCAGGACGAAGGCTCAGACTATGGTAATCCCCGAGACCACCCAGAAAGAGATGGAAGAAATCTTAAAAATAATCAAGAGGAGCGACTACGATGTTGTGGAGCAGCTAGGGCAGACCCCTTCCAAAATCTCCATGTTAGCTCTCCTACTATGCTCTGAGGCTCATGCTAAGGCCTTAATCAAATTTCTAAAGACGGCACATGTGCCTCAAGAAAATTCCGCTAACCAGTTTCAAGAGTGCGTGGCTAGCCTTACTGTTGATAACGCCCTTGGTTTTTCTGATGCTGATTTAACCCATAAGGGAAGGAAGCACAACGACGCGCTGCATGTATCAGTAGAATGAAGGGGAACCACACTTGCCCATGTTCTGGTTGACACCGGTTCATCTTTAAATGTGCTGCCGAAAAAAGTGTTGGACAGGTTGGACTGCGAGGGTTTGACCCTGAAGCCTAGTAACATCGTTGTTAGAGCCTTCGACGGTTCTATGAGGATGGTTCATGGAGAAGTGGACATTCCTATCAAAGTAGGCACATAAATTTTCAACTCTACATTTTATGTGATGGACATCCGTCCTTCATATTCATGCTTGTTGGGAAGGTCGTGGATCCACAATGTTGGGGCAGTCACTTCATCTCTGCACCAAATGCTAAAGTATCCAGTTCAGGGCAAGATTATAACGGTGCACGGTGAGGAAGAGTACATGATAAGTCACCTCAACTCCTTCTGCTATGTGGAGTTGGATGGCGAGTTCATAGAAACACCTTTCCAACATTTTGAAGAGTTTCCTCTTGAGGTCGCAGTTTCAAAAACAATGACTGATATGCCTATCATTTCCAAGCCTGTGTCTCAGATGGCATGCCTCAAGGATACGGAGGCTGTAATTAAAGAGGGAAGGAGTACTGTGTGGGGGAAACTGCCTGAGTATTCTCACAAGACGGACAAGTTCAGACTAGGTTTTACTGCTACTGGCCAAAAAGCTGTGTGTCGCTCCAGGGCTGGAGGACCACCCGTAAGAATCACTCACCATGGAATTAATGCCTTAGAAGATGTTAATGAAGAAGACAACTTTGAAGATTGGATCTTTCCGATCGTCGAAGGAGGATTAAGCAATTGGGAAGCGAAAGACTTCATTCCCATCACTTTCATCAACCAGTAACTTATCTTTGAACAATTTCCTATTTTGGTCTATAATAATCAAATAATTCGTACACTATTTTTGCCTTATGCCTTACCCGAGGCATATAGGTCCATTTGTAAGGGCTTGATTTCTTCATTATCATATGCCATTTTTAAGTGAATCATTGGATGTTTTCATCTATAAACTGTTGTGTTCATTTTCTTTCATTTTACATTTTGTTTTGTTTAAGGATGGCTATCCCTTACACACACCCACACTCACAAAATGCAGGTACCCATCCACTCCGGATTCCTTGGGTGACTATTCTGCTTTAGTCTTCGGTAACTCTGAAGATTTGGTCAATCATGCCGAGTACGAAGGTGATGAAGACTGTGAAGTGCCTGGAGAGTTAGCCAGACTTTTGAAACAAGAGGAAAGGGCTATTCTTCCCCATGAAGAGTTGCTAGAAACCATCAATCTGGGAACAAAGGAAGACAAGAAAGAGGTTAAAGTGGGTGCCAACCTGGAACCAAGTATCAAAGAGCACTTAGTGCAGTTGTTGAATGAATATGTTGAAATCTTCGCCTGGTCCTATGAAGACATGCCGGGACTAGATACGGATATCGTGGTTCACCGTCTCCCAACAAGAGAAGACTGTCCACCGATCAAACAAAAGGTCCGCCGAATGAGGCCCGACATGTCTGAAAAGATCAAAGTTGAGGGAAGTCATTTCCTTTTAGCATGAGGGAAGTTCCTGGCTTCTGAGTCGAAGGGTGTTCCTTCAAGGGAAGCAAGAACTTAGTCAAATCTTGTATGAAGATAACTCTTGGCTCAAATGAAACTTGTGAGAGGCAAAGTCTACAAGAGGCCCTTGGTGCAAGTGGATTCGAAGGAGGTTTCAAATCCAAACGAAGGATGTACCCAAGTTGCATTCGAAGGAGGATTAGAGTCAGTCGAAGAGTGCTAAATGGAAGGAGACCTGTTTTCCTCCAAATTTGTCAAAACGTTATTTTTATCTGTTTTCTCCATTTTTGACAGTTTCCTTTTAATCTTGGTACTGGAAAATCCTAATGTACTTTGTGCAAGCTTGAACCTTGAGAATCCTTGTGAGAAAAGCCTTGAGAATTGAGAGGGCAAATTTTAGGGTACAACACATTGTTTCAACCATATCGGTCTATGTTGTACAGTCTCCATGATCTATTACTGCTTACCTAAAAGTGCCCCAGATCCGGGTATAGGATCTTTACAAGTAAACCCAAACAAACCATTAAATTAAAGAAAGCAAAGAATACAAGGGAACCAAATTAAATATGATCTAGCTCTAAGGTAACCCCACTTTTTATTTCCCCAGCAGAGTCGTCAGTTCTGTGATACGGTGGCAGAACCGACTGTTATAATGGTTTTACGTTTGTATTTGCAAATGTTGCGGTAAGTTACCACCGACTTTTATTTTATCCAACAAAGGAAAGGGTAAAAAGAACAGAAAAGGACCTTTTGAGAGTTTTCTGAGTAAAGGGGTAGATTATGGAAAGGGAAGGTGTTAGCACCCTTTCCATCCGTAGTTACCTATGGGCTCTTTGATGCTAGCTCATTTGAAAAAATACCTTGTGCTTTGTGTGTTTGAAAAGTATTTTTGAAAGAAAGAGCCTTAGTATGGAGGACTTTGTAATGTTTATCATATTGGTATAGAACGTATACAAAGTGTTTTAAAAATGTTTTTGGAAAGAGCTTTGTGTATGTGAGAAAGTTTATTTTGTTTTGAGCAAGCATCTAAGAACTATCTACTATACTCGAAAGGGTTATTCTTTTCCTCTTTTCCTTTAGACAGTCCTATACTACTATTAGTGAGTAGGTAGCCCTAGTTGTTGGATGTTTAAGGGACAATTGAAGGGACGTTGTTACAGTCACAAAGGCAATTGGGCAAGAAACCTTAGTAACTACCCTAGTGTTTTAAGATCATACCGAGGCAATATCGAGAGGGTCATTTTTGATCTTTTAAACCAGATGGTAGCCACTAAAGTCTCTCACGTTTCGAGAGTTGTGACTATTTATCCGAAGCAAACCGAAGTGGGAATACCCTAGAGGTGTATATGTGCAATTGTGTTTATATTTAGTTATTTGTCTTGTGTTAGGTTTACTAGTGTTTGATTATTATCTCTTGCCAGACAATCCTATTTATCATGCATCTAGACAGTTAATAGTTTGCAGTAATTAAAAGTGCAGAAAGATAAATCCTAAACTATTACAAGGCTTTGGGGAGGGGGATTAATTACGTCTCCAAACCTTGGGGGAAATGAAGCAGTAAAAGTCATAGTTATAGTCTATTACATTCCATAAGCAAGTAAAATAATATGAAAAGGTAATAATAATGCGAAAGTATCTAAGCGCGCGCGAATTAAAAATAATGTCTAAATCCTACGTGAAAGGAAATCTTTTTGTTATATTGAATTAAATTAAGTCTAATTACTTGATTAAAATAAAAAATAAAATAAAATTACTAATTAAAAATTAATCCTAAAGAAATTAATATTTTTGACATTTTTTATTTATGAAAAGAACTGAATTCAAATAAATCTCAGGTCTATTGATTTTAAATTAACGACATAAGTTAAAATAATTAATTAAATTAAATATAGAATTTGAAATATAAAACAAAACCTAATTCTAAGTTATTTATATTTTTTCTGATTTTTTATGATTTAATAAAAAAAATGTTTTTTGAAAGTAATAAACTAAAAAAGGAATAAAAAATAAGTAAATGGGTCAGGTATTAAGTAGAAAACAGGGGGTGTAAATTTGAGAAACGTAGACCCAATTGAGAGGAGCCCACGTCTGCCACTTGGATTCAGTGGGGGTATCTTCTGAGAGTGCATGGTGAGCTGCACATCTGGAAGCGCTGGATCTGATCAGATGGGATCTACCAGTTATGATCTGAAGGTGCATGGTGTGCGCATGGGGGCCTGGGAGCAGAAGATCTGCAAGATAATTGTTAGAAAAACAAAATACATGACCTGGGTATTGAACCCAGGTCCTTCCCCCTTTTTCACGCCTCTGCCTTCCACTCAGCCATCTTACCAATCGTTTATATAAACAACAAAACAACAATATATTTGAAGCACGGTCAGAAATATATTTGAATAAAAAAATGAACGCGATGACTGAGTGGACCAATAGGAGTGTGAAGTGCCTTCCACTGGAGTCAGCAGTAGTCAACGGTGCCAGAGTCAAACTCCGATCACCATCTCCAATCAGTCCAAAATTTATTCATGTAAAACAAACACTTTGAGACAAAACAAAAGGGTATATCCTACATAAAATTGTGCCCTGGTTCCGAATCTGGGCTTAAAATTGGCAAAAGGTTCTTGTATCACACAATTTAACCACCATTTCCAAATCGTGCCCTAACAATGACACCTTACACTTCCTGCATTGAAACTCAAAAGAAAAGATCTTAAACCATCCCAAGAATTAGTATAAGTACATATGGATGCTTAGAAACAGTTTACAACATGGAAAATTAAAGATCCAAGATCAAAATTTTGTACTTGACCTGAGTAACGTGATCCACGAATTCTAGGGCTTTTCGCGTGTTGAGGAGGTCTGGTCAGAATCCTGGGAATCTCAGGAACACGAATCTGGTGTTTGTTTGGAAGGAGCCAGCTTGCAAAGTGCTTTTTCAGTTTTGACAACTTTATGCAATTTTGAGAATTTTGATATGGTTTTCTGAGGCAGTGTGTGCCTGTTATAAGCTTTCACTTGTCTAATATTTATAGAGGGATGCGAGACTGAACCAATACGAAAAGAATCAATGCATTTGATCATGTTTTGAATACAAAATTATAACTTGAAGAAAATTCCATTTTTGTATTATTTTCTTGCCATTTTGGTCTTTGCATGAACCTGGACTTATTTGTGGTATTTTGCACGAAATTTGGATCCTTAAAACAAATCCAAACATCAGCCCATATTGAATAGTTGGACAGTAATGAAGAAAATCTATGAAAATTGTCAAGACAGTGTAAAAAGAGAGAAAAATTCCATTTTGAACTGTTATGTGTCGACACAATGCTACTATGCATCGACACATAACTCTTGCTCCTGTAAAACCAAATCAACTCAATATGAGTCGATGCATAATGGGATGTGTCGACTCATGCACTTGTTTATGTCAATACATACGCGTATTTTATCGACTCATGCACCTTTCATCCTTCTATTTTGGGGCCTGGATAACAGTATGTATCGACACATAAGGCTTTGTGTAGACTCATACCCTTTTTGTGTCAACATATACGCGTTTATGTCAACTCATGCACCTTTCATCCTTCTGTTTTGGGGCCTAGATAACAGTATGTATTGACACATAAGGCTTTGTGTCGACTCATACCCTGTTTTGTCACTAAAATGAGTCGACTCATGTGGGTATGTGTCGACTCATGTTGCAGTTTTTTGCTTTAAACATTTGTTTTAAATTTGAACCTCTTTCAAGATGTTGTAGTAACCTTAATGAACCTCCAGAAAGGTGCTCCAGTCCTTCCTCTGTATTGGAAGCTGTAACGTATGAGCTTTTATCTTCCAAATGATGCATTTCTTCAACTTGAGGATCAAAGAGAAGTTTTAGGGAACTTGATTCTCTTCAAAATGAGTTTTGGTTCGGGAAAAATGGATGAAGTATGTGAAAGTTTTTCCTGGTCAAAGTTCAGTTGACTTTTGCTATAGAAACCCTAATTTAGTAATTCTTAACGCTTGATAAATTAAGAGCATTCCTTGAGGGATCATGATAAATCCTTGATCAAATGATGGATATCACTTCAAAATGTTAACATTGACCAAAAATCTTTAAGTTTGACTATATACTGGTCACATTTGACTTTTGACCCGATATAGTTAATTTTCAAACACTTGAGTAGTTCACTGAGAAAACTTGTAGTGTAAGGCATGAAATTTGGCATGGACAATCTTGAATACATATTAGGGACCATGGAAATCATTTGGAGCCTTTTCAACCAAAACATATTGGTGAAAAGTGAAACCCTAGTTGGAGGTGCATTGCTTAGGAAGAGAATTTGTCTGATCAATTCTTGGTCAACCTTGAGCAATTGAGGACCTCAATGAACATGTCTTGAGTAAAAATGGGAGGGGAAATTTTGGGGTACAATAGGGACCAAGTCATAACTTCAGAAATGATTATCATGATGAGAAAGAGATAATCAACGGAAAACCTCCAATCTTTGATGGTGAAAACTTCGATTACTGGAAAGACAGAATCAAAATTTTCTTTCTAGCTTATGACGCTGATCTCTGGAATATGGCGACTGATGGGTACATACATCCAGTTGACGAAAGCGGTCAGAAGATTGACAGAAAAAGAATGACATATCATCAAAAGATAGAATTCATAAATCATCACAAGGCCAGAACAATTATCTTAGGTGTTATCTCGTACACAGAGTATGAGAAGATCACAAACAGAGAATCAACAAAACACATGTTTGACTCTTGAGAATGACACATGAAGGCAACACACAAGTCAAATAAACCAAACATCTTGCTCTCATTCAAAATTATGAAGCTTTCAAAATGGAAGAAGATGAAACCATTGAAACAATGTTCTCAGGATTCCAAATTCTGATTGCTGGACTAAAAGTTATGTATAAAGGCTACTCAACTGCAAATCATGTAAATAAAATCATCAGAAGTTTACCCAAGAAATGGAGACCCATGGTCACAGCTCTAAAATTGGCCAAAGATCTGAACAAAATCTCTCTTGAAGAACTTGTCAGCTCCATGAGAAGTCATGAGATAGAACTAGAAGAAGATGAGACCCATAAGCAAGGTAATTCTCTAGCTCTTAAATCTTATAAAAAATATGAACCTAAAGTTTTGCAGGAAGAAGATGAAAGAGCCAACATAGCCCTAATGGCCAACGTATCAAATGACTTTGGATCATTTGAATCAGAATCAGACTTAGAGGCAGAAGAGGTATTCTCTAAATTTTCTAGATCTCAATTAGAAGAAAGTCTGTCAGAAATTCTTGAGAGATATCAGTAACTTCGAGTCAAAAACAAGAACTTGAAAAAGGATCTAGTTTCTGGCTCTGAAGAAACTAAGAAACTGAGAACATAAAACTTTGAGCTTAAAGAAATAATTTCTAAACTTGAAAATAAATTACAAAAGGCTCAGAAAGAAACTGTCTCAGAAGTTTCTAGTAAGTCTGATAAGATCATAAAAGAATATGATCATAGCTTTCAAAAATTTCTTGCTAAAAACATAGATAAGAGCAAGATGGCTTCAATGATCTATGGAGTTAGCATAAATGTAAGAAAAGGGATAGGATATAAGGGTAAAGTATCTCAACCTAAGAAAGGTAAGGATATGGTAATAAAACACACACCCCTTTCTTATCACTTCACCTATGGGAATACACAGGACATAAAGTATACTAGTAGATTTTTCTGCCAAACCAAAATTCAAACAGAATTTTGGTAACTCTAACAAACAAGGACCCAAAAAGATATGGGTACCTAAGGACAAAATTGTCTATGTTACAGATGTCTTTAATAGAAAAATTGAAACACCAATCTTGGTACCTGGACTCTGGATGCTCTCGACACATGAAGGGAAGAAAGCATATGTTCCAAAGCCTGGAGCTTAAATCTGGAGGCTGCGTAGGTTTCGGAGGTAATCAGAAAGGAAACATTATTAGCTCCGGAACTATTGGTAATGGTACACTTCCTTCTATAACTAATGATATAATCTTCAATCAAAAGTCCAGTAAAGCTCTTAATCAGAAAGATAGATCTATCATCTTTAATGGAAAGAGAAAGAACAACATTTACATAATAAAACTTTCTGAACTAAAAAGTCAGAATGTAAAATGCCTATTGTCTGTTAACAATGAGAAATGGGTCTGGCATAGAATATTGGGGCATGTTAGTATGAGAAGAATATATAATATTAACAAACTCAATATGGTAAGAGGACTTCCTAAATGGAAGTTCATTTCAGATGCTTTGTGTGAAGCATGTCAAAAAGGCAAATTTGCAAAACCCTCTTTCAAAGCAAAAAAATTGTTTCTACCTTTAGACCATTAGAACTTCTGCATATAGATCTATTTGGACCATTGAAAAATGCATCCATTAGTGGTAATAAGTATGGATTAGTGATCATAGATTACTATAGCAGATGGACATGGGTAAAGTTCTGAAGACACAAGGACGAGTCACACTCTGTGTTCTTTACTTTTTGTAACCAAGTCCAAAACGAACAAGGTCTTAGAATTGTTAAAGTCAGAAGTGATCATGGTGGAGAATTTGAAAACAAAAAATTTGAATTATTTTTTAATGAGAATGTCATCTCTCATGATTTCTCTTGTCCTAGAACTCCTTAACAAAACAAAGTTGTAGAACGAAAGAATAGAAATTTACAAGAAATGGCCAGAACCATGATCAACGAGACTAACATTACTAAGAACTTATGAGCAGAAGAAATTAACATAGAGTGTTATATTCATAATAGAATCTCCATAAGACCTATTCTAGATAAGACTCCATATGAACTATGGAAGAATAGAAAGACTAACATTTCTCATTTCCATCCATTCAGATGTACTTGTTTTATTGTAAACACTAAAGAACATCTGAAGAAATTTGACTCTAAAGCACAAAATTGTCTCATGTTAGGATACTTTGGATGCTCAAAAGGTTATAGAGTATTAACACAGAAACACAGATTGTGGAAGAGTCTATCAATGTCAAATTTGATGATAAGCTTGGCTCCCAAAAGTCAAAGCAGGGTAAAATTTTTGTAGATATAGAAGTTCAATTTATAGGTACTGAAGACACTGCATCAAATGTTCTTCACAAAGAATCACAATCAAATCCAGAAGAGGATGTCACACACATTACAACAACATCTGAAGAGCCCATCTCGAAAAGACAATCCAGAAGCAGTTTAGCTCATCCAGAAAACAAGATTTTTGGAAAGAAAGAAGACCCAATCAGAACAAGATCTACATTCAGAAATTCTGAAGAATCATTCATGGGATTAGTGTCTTTGATTGAACCAACTTCCATTGACAAAGCCCTTCTGGACAATGATTGGATACTTTCTATACAGGAAGAACTAAATCAGTTCACCAAAAACGATGTGTGGGATCTAGTTCCTAAACCAAAAGGCTTTAACATCATTGGAACTAAATGGGTCTTCGGGAACAAGCTAAATGAACAAGGAGAAGTCGTCAGAAATAATGCATGGTTGGTGGCACAAGGCTATAGTCAGCAAGAATGGATAGACTATACAGAAACCTTTACTCCAGCCGCCAGGTTAGAATCTATCAGACTTTTAATTTCTTTTGCAGTAAACAATGGCATCACTCTTTATCAGATGGATGTTAAAAGTGTGTTTTTAAATGGTTACATTGATAAAGAAGTTTATGTGCACCAACCCCCTGGTTTTGAAAATTCAAAACATCTAGAATATGTTTATAAACTTAAGAAATCACTATATGGTCTGAAACAAGCTCCCAGAGCTTGGTATGAAAGACTAAGTAATTTTCTGTTAGAAAATAATTTTACCAGAGGGAAGATGGACAATAATTTATTCTGTAAACTATTTAAAAATGACATTCTGGTTTGTCAAATTTACGTAGATGATATAATTTTTAGATCTACTAAAGCCTCTTTGGGAAGAGAATTTGCCAAGTCTATGTAGGCAGAGTTTGAAATGAGCTTGATGGGCGAACTCAAGTTCTTTCTGGGTATCCAAATAAATCAAACTCCAGAAGGAACCTACATTCATCAAAGCAGGTATGTCAAAGAAATTCTAAAGAAATTTGACTTGTCAGAATGTAAGTCAACCAAAACTCCTATGCATTCTCAAAAAGGAATAGGTAAGTAAAAAGGTAGAACAGAAGCTCTACAGAGGTATGATTGGTTCTCTCTTATACTTAACAGCTTCAAGACCCGATATCTGTATAGTGTCTGTCTGCGTTCTAGATTTCAATCAGATCCTAGAGAATCTCACTTAGCAGTTGTTAAGCGAATTTTCAAGTATCTGAAAGGTACTACTAATCTTGGTCTTTGCTATAGAAAATACAAAGAATACAAATTAGTAGGTGTAACACGATGGGAGAACTGACTTGGTTGTTTTTCATTTGATCGCAATTGTTGCGGATAGCAAGAGTCGCCACCGACTTTTCTTTTATCCAAAAGGAAAGGCTGAAAATAACAAGAAAGTCCTTTAGAGATGTTTTCTGAGTTCGGGGGGTAGATTATGAAAAGGGAAGGTATTAGCACCCTTTTCATCTGTATTTATCTACAGGCTCTTAGTTACTTGCTAGATCACTTGCTTTTGTTTTAATGTGCTTGTGGTATGGGTTTTGAAAGTATTTTGAAAATGTATTTGTAATTGTTCTCATTTCTATAAGAACGTGTACAAAGTGTTGTTTCGAAAATAGTTCAAAGAGGTGTTTGTGGAATGTGTTTTTGAAAGTGATTTTAAAAATGTGTCTTCTTTGTAATGGCTCTCGTTTCTATAAGAACGCGTACAAAGTGTTTTTGTTTTGAAAATGTTTCAAGATGAGAGCGTTGATGTATAAAATGTTTTTCTGTGAGCAAGCGAGAAACTAGGAGCGAATCTACCTATTCAAAAGGTCTTAGATGTTCTTTTCCTCCTCCTTTAGATGTTGCTATCTTACCATTGATTTGGTAAGAAGCCCCATCGTTGGATCTGAAGGGACAGGCGCGGGTCAATCGTACAGTCATAGAAGGCAACTTGTGAAACGCTTTAGCAATTTTCGTAAGGGACTAGATCGTTTTACCGAAGGCAACATCGATGGACATCGAGGGACTACGATCTTTTTTACCGAAAGGTCTTTGCTAAAGCTCCCCATGTTCGAGGGACATGACTGTGTTTCCGAGGCAATAAGTGAGGTTACCCTAGAGTTGCGCGTGTGAAAGTGTGTTTGATTCAAGTTAATTGTTTTGAAATTAGGTTATCTAGAGACTGGTTTTAGATCTTACCATGCACGCCTAATTACTATACAATATAAGGAAAACAGTAAATTGCGGAAATTAAAAATTCTAAGCTAATACTGAGTTTTCGGGAATGGGGGTACAAATTTACAAATGGGGATGGATCAATGCGATTAAAAGTCCAAATAGGCAAACAATACAACCAAATTGAATCGATAAATTAATCGAAATTACAACAAATTTATGAAATAAAATTCTTGGTATTTGTTTGAAAAGTTTGGAAAGAGAATTAAAATATATATTCTATTAAATAAAATAATTAGCTTAAAGAAATTAAATCAAATGTATATATATATATATATATATATATATATATATATATATATATATATATATATATATATTTGTCTTTTAGGGTTTTTTGTTATTAAGAAATTATATAAACAAATTTAAGACTAAATACAAAAATTATTTAGTAAAATTATTTACAAAATTTTCCTAAATTAAATTTTAGAACTAAGCTAATTGAGAAAATTATCTAACAAAATTTCATGAGTTATTAAATTAGTAAAAACAAATAAAACCAAACTAAATATTAAAATAAAACAAAATGGAAGGGTGGTGTTAAACTGAAATTGGGGTGATGTTATTTTTGAAAGTATGGGCTTTAGAGGTTAAAGCCCAAGGAGTTTTTTGTTTAACAAAAGAAAGAAAATAAAACAAACAAGAAAATAAAAAGAAAAAGGGTCCCAACAGGGGTTGAACCCGGGTTCTCTTCTCCAAACACCAACGCCTTGACCACCACACGAATTGTTCATTTGTTTATTTATTTACCTTTGCCAATATATAATTTAAAGCTTAAAAAATGGGTTGGGCAAAATAAACAAGGCCCAAACCCGGTTCTGGGAAGGAAGTGGAAAGGGTTTGAAACCCTAGAAACAGAAGGGGCGCCGCTTCTGTTATTCATCTCTCAAACATACTCGACATCTCTTCCCTAAAAATTCAATCACGCTCTCTCACTCCCTATTTTCCATTTGCTACACGATATCTCTCTGTTCTAGTAGCATTTCACCCTCTCTCTCTTTGTTATCTCTCTTATCTCCAAAGATTTAACCTAGAGATGCTACCCTCATCCACGGAGAACCCTAAAGTCCAAAATTTCAATACTGATACAACGATTACAAATGGGATTCGGAATGGTAAAGGGAAGGTAAGAACAAATTAGCAATAAGTTACCTCTTTTTCAGCCGCAATTTTCCTAAGGTATGTTTCAGATCTCCTGCTTCGTCTTTTCTTCTGATTCTCTTGTGTATGATTTTTATGCATTTTGTTGTATGTCTATTGATAAATGTTTGTTGGAGTTGTTGCAAAAAATTTCTTGTGATGTTGTACACAATGTTGGACGCTTGAAGTTGATGATGGTGCGGTTGATGTAGAGGAAATGATGTATGAAAATTTTGTAGAAAGAGATGAAGGTTTGTGTGATGTAGTCTATAATGAAAATGTTAATGATGGTGCGGTTGTGACTGAGGGTAAGTGAGGAAGGAAGATGATGGTGAGGTGAAATCAGTTGGAAAGGGTTGTGGATTTGAGTTGCAGTTGATTCAATATGCCTATGTTTGATATAGGTTATGGTGATGGATACTAGTTGCTATTGATTCTGTTCTATCTTTGTTTGGTTTTCTAACTTTTTGTGTATGCTGGCTTGGTTATCTTTCTTTGTTGGTTTTCTGATTTTTGCTCTCTTACCATTCTCTCCTTAGTGAAACAGTGGTTGTCTTTTTAATGAGATAACGGTGAAAAGTAGGGGGAAAAGTTGGTGAAGTTTTGAACATTTGTGGTATGCTGACTTTGAACATGTTGAGATGCAGGCTTTAGGTTGCCTGATTTGTGCAACATTTGGACTGAGTTTTGGGAAGATTTGGACAGAGCTGACTTTTGACAAGCTTTGGGCTATTTTCTTCTGGCTGGCTATGTTACGTGACATCTTTCCACACCTATCACTTTTCCTCTTTTATCTTTCAATGAAATATAAAGCCAAATTGCTTTTTTATATAATTTTCTGAAGGGTTTGCATAGATTAGAAATCAAGCAAATGACATGTGATGATGCGATAACTTTCAAAGTCTTCCAAACAAAATTTTCCTTTGATCTTTGAAGATAAACTTGTAAATGACATCACTCATGAAAATATGCAGAAACAATCGTCTCAAGATCTTGGAATTTGAGGAATACACAATTCTTAGAAGTCAGACGACAGTTACTTAAGATTAGGTCAAATCCGTGAAGCGAGCTTTAAAGTATTTGAATTTTGGTGATCTTCTGTGCGTAATCAGCTCTTGATTTGTGAATAGAAATTGGAGATGACATCAAGGAGAGTTGTACGCAAAAATAAACGCTCAAAAATATCGATTAATGAAGAAGTTACAATCGCTTGAACTTGGTCTCGCAAAAGGTCGACTTTTGGGTCAATGGAGTCATTTTCAGTTATCTGAACCCTTGACTGAGCAAACTTGTAATGTGAGATTTGAAACATGGCACGAAAAGCCTTGAGGAGACATGAAGATCTATGAAGACCATTTGAAACCTTAGAGACTCAATTTTCTTTGGGAAATAACAAACCCTAATTGTTGACTTACTGCCTAGGATGAGAATCTGTCTGATCAACTTTAGAGCCAAATTGAGTATTCGAGAAACCCTAGGATATTATCTTGCATGAAAAATGGGAGGGTAAATTTTGGGGTACAACAGCTGCCCCTGTTCAATCTTCTTAAACTTGAAAAGTGAGATCGGCATGTTTGTCGTTCGTAGCTTGAAAGTGAGAGATGATTGAACACTAGAGTGCCCAAAAATTTGCACTCGATGATCTGTTGGTTGATTGTGTAGGGAATGGGCTTAAACATGCCATTTGGAGAAATGATGGGGAGTTGTCAGAGATGAGCTTATAGATGCCATTCAAAGGTGATTGTTGACATAAATTGGACTAAGTCTGAACTTGACTTCTACTGGAAAAGAATCAGAGTAAACCTTTGGTCGATTTAAACTAAAACTAGCAGAAGTTTTAAATGTTGTTTGACTGGAAAGAAACAAAATAAATCTTGGAGCGATTTATCTGAACCATAGAAAATGTTTATTTGGAAAGTATCAGGAGAAACCATTGAGATTTAAACTGAAACAGCAGGTGTCTGGAGAAGAACCAGAATAAATCTTGGAGCGATCTATCTGGACCAGAGAAAATGTCTGCGGGAAAGAATCAGAATAAACCATTGAGAGATTTAAACTGAACCAGCAGGGGTCTGGATTAACTTTCACTGGAATGGAAATTAGAAGAATCTTAGGATCGATTCAACTGAACAAGACAAAAGTCTTGGAATATCTTCAACTGGAATAGAAATTAGAGAGATCTTAGTGCCGATCTGACTGAACCAGAGAAGGTTTTGGATTAACTTTGACTGGAATGGAAATCAGAAGAAACTCAAGATCGATTCAATTGAACCAGACAAAAGTCTTGAAATATCTTTAACTGGAATAGAAATCAGAGAGATCTTAGTGTCGATCTGACTGAACTAGAGAAGGTCTTAGATTAACTTTGACTGGAACGAAAATCAGAAGAATTTTAGGATTGATTCAATTGAACTAGAAAAAAGTCTTGGATCATCTTTGACTGGAATAGAATTCAGAGAGATCTTAGTGTCGATCTGACTGAACCAAATAAGGTCTTTAATTAACATTGACTGGAATGGAAATCAGAAGAATCTTAAGATTGATTCAACTAAACCAGACAAAAGAGAAAATGTCCACCAGAAATAATCAGGATAAACCGTTGAGAGATTTAAATTGAACCAGCAGAGTTCTTGGATGAGCATCAGAATAATATTCATAAAAGAATTGTATCTAACTCGTATCTGAGATATGTACTGAATGAGCGTCAGAATGACATCTGTATCTGGATCGTTTCTGGACTGTATTAGAAAGGTATGCTGAAAGAAGTATCAGAAAGATATATGTATCTGGATCGTATCTGGACTGTATTTGAATGAGTGACAGAATAACATCTGAATCTGGATCGTATCTGGACTTTATTTAGAAGAGAATCTGGAGTAAGTATCAGAATGTCAGCCATATCTGGATCGCATTTGAGTTGTTTCTAGAAGAGAATCTGGAGTAAGTATCAGAATGTCAGCCATATCTGGAGCGCATCTGAACTGTTTCTAGAAGAGTGTATGAGAAGGAGCCCGTGTAAGATTGCTTCAGCTGGTCATGTAGATAATTGTCCTGGCTTGTTACGGGTATTAATTTGTGACCTTTTGAAGATTGTTGATGATATCCATTTGTTGATTAACCTTTTTCCTAAAAAGGGTAAAACATTAGCTGTATGCAATGTCATGATGTATGAAATGCATGGTGCAATGATGTTCTCAAAATAAATGAGATTGTGTCGTATGCAGTTGTTATGTATGTGATATGATGCATGAAGGGTGAAATGTTATTTAAATGTATCTTTGTCTGGGAAAATAAATCCTTGACAAATGTTGGGGAGTCATTAAATCTCGGACTGTTGTTGAAGAGTAGGTGAGTCTTTAAACTTTGCTTAGAATATTTCCACCCAGGATTCCTGTTTTGTTGTTTGAGGAGAGCTCCACTGAGGAATGTTGAAAACTCTATGGAGAGTGTTGATTCTTGCTTGGGGAAAAAGAGTTCAGGAGTCTCAGTTGTTCGTTTCTCTACTAGGGAGTCGAAGTTAAACTGATATCTGGTCAGGTCCAGGCTTCACAGTAACTTGCTGGGGATTGTAGAGTAGTCTACTGGGGAAGAGGAGTTGTGGTCCTTTGATTTGGAGTAGTCGGAGAGACAAACTCAAGCTGGGGAATCCTGCTGTTTGTTGGGGAAATAAACCCTGTTGCCAATCTGTTGGAGAGGTGTCTTCTTCACTGGGGAAAATCCTCGAGGATTCTTGAGGTTGGCTCAACTGGTGAGAAGTTTTCAGAGATTGAAACTCTGGCTGGGAGTCATCCTATGAGAAGGATTTTGGGGAGATTTGTCACTTCTCCTAGTAGGAAGTGTTTGTGGCAATTCCAGGAATTAATTGATTGTACGTAACCTTTTATTGGGATTTGCATTCACTGTCCCAAGTGGTGGAGACCTGCCCCTGGTATATTCAGCATTTCTTGAGAAATTTCTTGGGATCTTGACTGGTCTGCCCCAGGTGTGCTGGATAGTGACATGCTATGCCCCTTGTTGATAGGATATTTGTCATTGAAAGTGTCATCCCACTTGAAGTGATTTTGTTCACTGAGAGAACTTTCGTTCACTGGATATTCGTTGTGTGAATTTCTCCGCTGTCAAACAAATAGCCATATGCAAACAGTGATATTCAAATAATGCAAAGTTTATGCATGTCTTGAAATTTTGAAAATGTGTTAAAGAAGTTTTTTAAGAAAATTCAAACTCGAGATTTAGAGTAAAGCCTTACAGGAGTCAGGATACCTTTTGTAACAGTATGCTTTCGAACTAACCCATGCTTCAATTAGGACTTTTGAAGGGTTGTAGCGTGGCTTGGTTCATGGTTTAAGAAACAAGGGATGAAGGCTCAAAGTGTATTCATACCCACCCGCTCTTCGTGATGTTCTTCAGTCCTAAACTCATTTAATTGTGCGTTTGAACTCCAATTGAGTCTAAAATTATGTTTTGGTGATGGTTCAAACAAGTTAAGTTTGTCGGAAGGCAATCATTTTTGCAACATCTTTCATTTTGTTGAGGATTTGTAGTGACCTCTTTATTTTGATTTATTATCCCTAATTTTTGCCTGACTATTCTTGTTTTGAGATTACGGTCAGCGGGATGCCCTAGTTTTTCTTAAGTCTCCTTTGTAGGTTTTGACTTAGTGGGCTTTTCTCTTGAGAGATAATGACTGCCTATTTGGTAGGTGTTGTACCCCAATTTTTGCCCCTAAGATCCCTTCACCATACCATGTTAATTCCATCACAACAAGATCATATTAGGAATCTTGGTTCCCCTCCCTATATTTAACTTTGCTCTTTGAGGAATCACCAAGCACCTTGACTTGTTTTTCTTTTGTGATCATGCATGTTTTGTTTTGACTTTCCTTTTAATTAATAAAATGCAATGTTGTTTTGCCTTACTAATAATGTAGGTAAAGGCAATAAGATTCAGCAAGTTGCTTCATGGGTTCATGAGTTTATTTCCATGCCCTAGTCATTAAAGCTTTAGAAGTTCAAACCTCACCATTGTATTTGTTTTGGAGGAAATGGCATGGCAAGTTTATTTTGGTTCACCACATTTCAAGATTATCAAATTTGGTTCATAAATACAAGGGGTCGATTGGAGAAGTTGGCTTGCTTGGACAAGGCTTTGTTCCCATTGGTCACAAGTGCATATTTCTCTCAATTCTCAAGATATGGAAGTGGTTGATGGATATGAGTTATCATTGTCATCCTCAACAACTTCTATTTACAAATCAAGAATGTTGGTACTAGAAGGTTGTTCAAAATTGTCAAGGTTCCTCAAGGCATTTTCTTGATCTAGGAGCTAGGGTTTTGAACTTCAAAGAAGCATATCTTGCTCATATTTTGGTATTTTTAAGTGATTCCAAAAACATACTCCTCTTCAAAGGGTTATCAATAAGTCACTTCAAAAGTTTCAAGGAGTTTTCATGTGGAAGAAGCTTGATGATGAAGAAAGATTACAAGTCCTCCAGATGAACCCCCAAATGATCGTAACTTGGTCAATTTTTATAACCTTGAGCCTATTCTTTTTCCACAATGATCTTGATTATGTGAAATTTATGCCTTCTTGTATGTACAAAGTGAGAAAATGGATGGAAGATGCCCTAAGGATGAAAAACATTATAGGTCATTTCATGATTTTTTACCAACTTCAATAATTCATAACTCTCTCAATTTTTGTTGATTTTGAATGATTCAAGTTTAAAAATGTCATTCAAGAGTCCTATTTCATGCCATATTTTTTGGTCAAGAGCAAATTCCAAGTGGAAGGCCATGTTTGGATGCAAAACATTATAGGTCACTTTTGAAGAAAATTTTGAAATATTTCTAAGTATGGAAAGTCAACCCCTTTTCTACAACTTTGACTCAACACAACTTTCAGCTCAAGAATCCATTTAATTCCATTTTTTTTCCATTGCAAAGCTTGTAACCTCATCTTTCTGAAGCATCAAGAATCATGCCCTAAGACCCCTTGAGCTGAGAATGCCATTGGTCAGAAGTTGGCACTTTGAAACTGAATTTTTCACCAAGTCAGAAGTTTAAAATCCTTGATTTGGCTTCTAAACACTTTGTTTCTGCGTGCTTATGCCTCTAAACATGTTTAATGAAGTTCCAGAAGTGATTATCATAGAAAAGCGTGTGTTTTGGATGAGTTTTGATCAAATTGGAAGTCACACTTTTCTTGTTTGCAACTTCACACGATTTCCCTCCAAACTTCATCATATCACATGCTTGGACATTCCATTTGATTCCCTATAAATAGAGGGTCATTCCCCATTCATTTCCTCAAGCTTGTATAGCCAGAATCACCCTGCCAAACTTGTTCCATTACTTAGAATTCAGCAACTTCGAAATCTATTCCCAAACCTTTTTCAATCCAATTTCTCTATCAATTCACCTTCCTTGATCTTCCCTGAAGCTAAACATATAATTACATTCAAGAATCGTGCCCTATATTGCTCCATAGAAGTCCAATTTCATAGCTCTGCAACTTAACTTCAATAGGTAGATTCCTTCATCAATTCCTCAAAACTTTGATATCATTCTGATGCTCCCATTGCCCTAGTTCTAGTCCCAACACGTTCTTTCAACTGGAAACATGTTTTGACCATGAAATTTCAAATCCCTTTTCAAAACTTTCCTTCCAAATTGCTTGAGCTACAATTTATATAAATTTGTCGCGAAGGTGTGGTTGTCTTCATCTTGAAGAGACGAAGCGAATGGCATAGGTCCGAGCTTCTGATTTTATAGTTTGAGAGACTTGTAATTCACGTTGGATGGAGGTTGAAGATGACCAACGTGTCATCTTCCAACCAATGATGGCGCGCCACTTGTTATTTTTGAATTCTGATTTAATAATTGATTCAGTGTTTTATTCACTAATGACCATGATATGCAGAGCGTGCCAGATCCCTTGGATTTGATTACTAACGCGTTTTGACTCTCATTCAATGGTCCACAAATTTTTTACTTTAATTTTATTTTTCTGATTTTTATATTTAATTGTTTTAAACTTCAAAAAATCATAGAAAATTCATTTTAAGTCTAAAAAATCTGAAATAATTATGAAAAATATTTTTGATCATTCTCTTTTTGATTTTTATTTTTTCACAATTCAATTTTGTGTTTTGTTATTTTTTATAAATTTTCACTTTATTTGATTTGTTTTAAATGTTTAAAAATACTTTTATGCATTTTTAAATTCTGAAAAATTATGGAATGATCCAATGATATTGTGACAAATATTGGTGACCTTATTTTATTTTTGTTTCTGACTTTGCTATTTTTTTTATCATTTTTGGTTTATTTTACCCATTTCTTTTAATTTTAAAAATAGTATCTGACTTTAAAGAATTACCAAAAAAAATTATAAAATCATTTGAGCCCTTTTCAGATTTTTTTTATGGTCTTACTTTTTATTTCTTGATTAATTGGAACATAGTTGATTTTTTTTTCTTCTTTTTATTTCTATTTTTAAACATTTTTAAACCTTTTTTAATGTATATATTAAATGCAATATTATTTTGTGATTTAATTTCTGGATGATCTTGGGTTAAATTTTTTATCATGAGATTTATTAACATCATTGGATCCATGGTGTTAAGTTTAACTCCACAAAAATGGATGAGTGATTTTAATAATAGTTTGATTAAATTTAATTCAAAGGTGGTTTATATTTTCTCTCCCACCCAACTCCATCTCATCCCCTTCTTATTGCACTAAGTGGTATTGGAGCATGATCTCTATATCATGTCTCAAAACAAATGGTGCATAGATTACTATTGACCGACCTCAAAATAGGTGCGACTTCTATATAAGTCCATTTACGATTGCTTAACATAGATCTAAATTTTCCCCCAATTCGAATAAATGATCATTCGTGGCCTAAACGTATGTTTGCAAGCCCAAGTATCTTAATTTGATCTCTTTGATCCAATAACCTTGAGATCCATTGTGTGGAGGCTTTGGTTCTACCAATCCTCTAATGGATCTACAACACCTTTGGTTAACGCGGATCACTTAAACATCGTTGATCATTAAATGGCACTCATGAGGATTCCAAATGGATGATATACTTGACAAAAAGCAAATGCAACTTGTTGTGTGGAGGCTTTGGTTCTACCAATCCTCTAACAAGTTCCAAATGCAAGTTTCAAGATGATCATTCAACTAACCACTAATCATTAATAATTGACTTTATCTTGTATTTTATTATATGCCCTTTTATTTTTATGCACTATTTACTTTTAGCATTTACATTACATGTCATTTTCATCTTTGCTCATTTGAGTATTTACTTTATTGTCATTTTTATTTTTCCACTTTAGTATTTATTTTCTTTTCTTAAGATACTTAATAATCAACATAAACCATAAAAACTTTAATGAAGTTTGGACTATTTGGTTACTATCCTTGGCATTATGGAGTATTGGACTTTTTAGACTTAGGATTAGAAACCTTGGCCTATGTTGGAAACCTTGTGACCTTAATTGATATTTTGTCTGGAGTTCTTGAGGTTTACCTCAAGACATTGGGTTGTTTGTTTGCTTTGTGTGCAGGTTATTATGATTACATACTTTGTTTGTAATCTGGAATTCACCTGCATACAGGCGTTACTCTGCCCAATTTTTGTGAAGACTTAATACACTTGAAGTTTGGTTCTTACAAGATGTCTAGTATCTTTGCTTGCTTTGATTCAATCTAAAGAATGGGAATTCTATCTTGGCTCATAATTTCAAGTATTGGCTCCTTGTTGGTTAGATGGTTCTTATCCTAGCTTTTACCTTATGCTTTAGGATAATCCCTTCTTCTCCTCCCATCTTCTTTAATTTCAAAAATCTACTTCCTCCTTTTGAAAACTCTTCTTGTTTTTTTAACTTGAACCACTTTCATAATAAAATCTTCTTGTTTTAGGTCCATGCATTTTCAAAACATTTTCATAAATAAACCCTAATCAATCTAATAATACCTTGACCTTTTTGTGAGAAGACTAAAAGTCAATCAATCTCATTTTAAACCATTTTTACCACTCTGGATTTTATCTTAAAACTTTTCTCAAAAGATTAGACTCTTGTCAATCCTTGTAATGATGCAAACAACTATACTTCTACAATGTGTAGTGAAGAGAGATATTTTCCACTTGGGTGTTGAGTGAGGCATTGTTGATTTTTTAAATCCAAGCCATATCCTCCACTTTGAGATGATGCAAATTCTCCTTTCTCATGATTGTGAGTAGTAAGTATGTTTTCCATACGGACAATGACAGTGATGTCTTATCTCATAAAATTAACCAACACACTTGTGTTTTAAATTTTTAAAAAAAGAGGAACTACGTGTACCCTGATCCCCTATTGCACGAAAAGTGGTACGTAGGCACTAAAGGTTCGCAATCGCGGCGGGTGCAAAGATTATAAAAATATTTCTTTTCTCACCTCTATCATCCATTTTCCATACAACACTGTTATAGCCAAAATATATAGATTTTTACAAAGAGGTTCCTGCGGAGTACCATAGATGTTTAGGGTGCTAATACCTTCCCTTTGCATAACCAACCCCCTTACCTTGAATCTTTCCCCCCTCTTTAGGTTTATTCTCTCTTTTCCCATTCCCTTGGAAACAATAAAGCGATGTGGCGATTTTTATTTTGATCTGTATAAGTCAAGTCAATCCAATGGCTTAGTCTTAAACATTTCTACCACTACAGAAAAATGGCGACTTCACTGGGGAAATATTGACCTCTTGATGGTCCATCCCTAAGTGGGTTGAGCCTATCTTTATTTATATCTATATATGTGCTATTATTGTTTACGTGTTATATATTGTATATATGTTTATCTGGATTTTCCTGGTTTTCAGGGTGCTTGGTGATTACTTATAAGTCCTATACCCAGACTTGGGCAAAATTTAAGATAGGACGGGCGGTATAGTCATGTTAACTTTGAGGGAGT
Organism: Vicia faba; assembly: GCA_948472305.1. Classification (NCBI taxonomy): domain Eukaryota; kingdom Viridiplantae; phylum Streptophyta; class Magnoliopsida; order Fabales; family Fabaceae; genus Vicia; species Vicia faba. The sequence goes on along the minus strand of OX451740.1, from coordinate 1,282,018,690 downwards.
AATCTTAAAAAAGGAGGCATGAGATCCCCTACTCAGTTGAGGCCCCTTTGACTGTAGCATCGTTTACCGAGTAATAAGGAAGACGTACTGCTTTCAACCTAGGAGCCTACTGAAGTTGAGGACCTTAGAATACCTAACCCATCTTGGCATTTTAGGTGTAGTGTGGAGGCTATGACGGACTAATCTGGAAATAGTTGTCACGCGATACTACACTTGGACGAGTTTTTCTTGAGAATATTACTAATTACCGAGTTAATCGAGAAGTTGGTAATATCCGAAGGAAGGATGTATACTCTGGGAACTTCTAGAACCTTGTTCGACAGGTGATAACTTTTAGACCAATACCTTATGGGTAGTAACTTCGACCTCATGCTCGTGATGTTGAACCTATGAACCCTATATGTGTGATCTTATGTGTGATTGCTGCATCATGCATTCATGCACTCATAAGCATCTTTTGAAGAGATCCTATTTCAAGGGATTTAAAATTTAACCATTTGTGAATATCTCAGGTACCTTTTAACCATGGATTCTAGAAAGAGAAAGACCAGGAAATACAGTTTCAAGGATCCCAAGATAGATAAGTTGATCAGTCTAATTCCCGAGATTGAGTGTTCTGCAGATTTTCGGAAGAAGTATGGATCCATCATTCCTCTCATGAAGCTGAAGATGAAGGAGGGTATTCTCTCGACCTTGGTCCAGTTCTATGATCCGATGTATCATTGCTTTACTTTTCCCGGTTATCATTTGATTCCTACACTGGAGGAGTATTCTTATCTATTGGATTTATCCGTTACCAATCGTGTTCCTTTTACTGGTTTGGAGGGCAAGCCAAAATCAGATGAGATTGTTGCTTTGATTCATCCGGGGAAGTTTGAGGTGGAAGCCCATATGACTACTAAAGGAGGGATTAGAGGATTACCAGCCCAGTTCTTATTGGAGAAAGCTCGTTACTTTTCCATGATGAAGACTATAGTCGCTTTTGAAGCCATCTTTGCTCTACTTGTTCACGGGTAATTCTTATTTCCTAATGTGGACAAGTTTGTTGACGTTCATGCTATCAGGATCTTCATGATTGAAAACCCAGTTCCTACCTTGTTGGGTGATTCTTATTACTCTATTCATCTGTGGGATTCTTATCACGGGGGTATGATTATCTGTTGCACGCCCCTGTTGTACCGGTGGTTTATCTCTCATATGCCTCAGTCTGATGCTTTTTGGGATGTCAAGAAGGAACCCTGTTGGGCTCCCAAGATTATGGAACTTACTCACTCGGATATTGATTGGTATCATCGAGCTTACCAGGATATAGAGATTATTGACAATTGTGGTAGTTTCCCCAATGTACCTCTTCTTGGTACAAGGGGAGGAATTAACTATAACCTTGTTCTTTCTGAAGGAAGGAGAAGACCATAGGGAATCTAGGGAGCAGATCGTGAAGGCCTGGCGTCACATTCATAAGAATAGTAGGAAAGACTTGGGACCTAGGGGTGTTGTTTCTTTGGAGTCGTATCTTCAGTGGGTCTGGACGAGAGCTATTCAGTTGAAGATGCCGTATACCCGGGAGACACCTATGCCTACTTTGTTTGTGAAGACCACTCCTCCCTTATTGGATGATCTAGAAGAGCTGCAACTTGCTTTGGTCAGGATGCAACAAGAAAAGGATGCTTGGAAGAATAAGTGTCAAACTTTAGAGATTTCCTATAAAGCAGATTTGGAGGAAAAAGACGACTTGATTGAGATTCTTGAGTCGGGCTGTAGAGACCATGGAGAGGAAAGGGGGTTTATTTTCTCCTAAGCCTCAATCAGATACTAGTTGCTCGCTTCTTGATTCAGGTGATTGGAAGGAGGTTGCCACCAGGTATGTGAAAGAAAATCAGAGGTTGAAGGCTCAGATTTTCAGGCTCACCGGGAAGCGCCAGCGTATGGAGTGATCTTCGGTAGATTTACTTCTCAGGGTCTTAGACTTTATTTTCATCTTGTACTCAGGATCATTGAAACTTGTAATCCATTTTGGAGTTGTTATAATGGAATTTTCAGTATTTTCAAATGCGTTATTACTTTGATATTTGCAATATGGCCATAAATCTTAAATCCCTTTAAATATTAAATAAAATAAAATCATGTGCATTGCATATCATGCATCATATTGCACATATTTCTTGCATTTGTTATGCATATGCAAGTGTTTTACCAAGCTTCTTTACTTCGTTAAGCAAGCTGACTCACCACTACAACACTCGGGCTAATTTCAGAAAGAAGATGGACAACTTAGAACAAGAGAATCGCGAGTTGCGCGAGGAATTTTCTGCTTTGAAGGCCGGCATGGCCAATCTGACTGCTCTGATGGAATCTCTGGTGGTTGCTCAAAATCAGCCACCGAGTGTTCAACCTCAACCAACAAGGGCAACTACTGAAGCTCCGACTGTTCCCGTATCTTCTACTCCAGCTGTGGTTCAGAATCGTATGCCTCAAGGTTATCCAAGGGGAATGCCAGAGAATTTTGCGCCCAAAGGTTTCAATCTTGGTCCTCAGGATGCTCCAGTTGTTCAGACTATTGTCACTCCTGCACCTCCTGTAGTGCATGCTGCTCCTGCTGCACCTTCTTCGGTAAATATGGTTCCATTTGTTAATGATTATGTGTGTCGTCCTTTCCCGCCACCGAGTGAAGACTTGGATGCAAAGAGAGATGAAAACCCTCGGGGGGAAAGAGCTATTTGGGAAGAATGTGAATGAGTTATGCTTGGTCCCGAATGTTAAGATACCTACTAAGTTTAAGGTCACGGAGTTTGAGAAGTACAAGGGCAACACTTGCCCTCGTGCTCATCTGGTGATGTACGTAAGGAGAATGTCTACCCATACTGATGATCAGCGTCTGCTGATTCACTTTTTTCAGGATAGTTTGACCCGTGTTGCGCTGAAGTCGTATATGAGTTTGGACAGTGTTAACATCCATACTTTCAATGACTTGGGAGAAGCATTTATCAGATAATACAAGTACAATATGGACATGGTGCCTGACCATGATCAGCTCAGGGCCATGGTTCAAAAAGACAGGGAATCATTCAAAGAATATGCACAGAGATGGCGTGAGATAGCCGCCCAAGTGATTCCTCCCATGGAAGAGAAGGAGGTGACTAAGATTTTCTTGAAGACCCTGGGTGATTTCTACTATGAGAGGATGGTAGCAAGTGCGCCAAGTGACTTTACTGAAATGGTAGGAATGGGTATCCGCTTAGAAGAGGCTATAAGAGAGGGTCATTTATTGAGAAGTGAAAGCTCTGGAGGTGTGAAGAATCCATCTTATGGGTTTACCAAGAAGAAGGAAGGGGATGCAAATGTTTTTATGCAAGAGAGAAGGGTTAATACTCCTAGAAGGAATTATCAGCGTCATCAGCAAGTCCCCTCAGTTACTCCAGTTATGGGAACAGCTCCAACTACCGTTGCTTATCAGAGACCATCCCAGCAAGGAAATCAAGGGAATAATCAGAGAAGGGAGAGTTATGACCTTACTCCTATGAGCTATACAGAGTTAATATCGGAATTGATTCAGAAGAAGTTGGTTCAGACCCGACCATCTCCCGTTGTACCATCACCATTGCCTTTGTACTACAAAGCAGACCAAACATGTGCTTTTCATCAGGGAGCACCAGGGCATAATGTTGAGAATTATTATCCTTTGAAGACTGAGGTGTAGAAATTGGTAAAGTCTGATATTCTATTTTTCAAGGATGTGGGACCTAATGTGAAAGACAATCTTCTACCCAAGCATGGGGGAGTAAATGATGTGAATATGGTGGCCGATTGTCCAGGCGACTTCCGGATTTTTGATATTAATCTGGTTAGAGGAGATTTGGTGAAAATGCATGCAGACCTTTGTGAATTTAGCTAATATGCGCATGACCATTTTGGTTGTGCTATTTGCAGTACTGACATACAGGGTTGCGATAAGATAAAGGTTGATTTGTAGGAGATGATGGATGAGGGTCTCATCCACATAATCAGGCCTAGGGAAGAGTATGAAGAGGAAGTGAATATGGTTTCTGGATGTCCTAGAGAATTCAGAATTTTTTATGTAGAGTATATGAACAAGGACCTTGTGTAACTGCATGCTACTTTCTGCCACTTGGCTAGTCAGGTAGAACACCAGTATGGATCTTGCCGAGTTTGTTGGCGGGACTCCCGGGGATGTTCAAACGTGAAGAAAGGTGTTCAGTTGTTGTTGGACAATGGAACTATCAAGGTTATAGGTCAAAGGGATGATTACCATGAAGTTGGTATGATTGAGGTTTGTTTGGCTAAAGAAGAGTCAGATGAAGAGTATGCCTCCGCTGATGAGTATTTCTCCTCAAATAAGGATTTGTTTTCCATAAATGACTCAATAATGATTGATTGTGTTGAAGAAGGGGTAAACGTCATTGTACCATGTTTTGGTGCACCCGCCCATTTTGAAGTCGTGTATTATAGCAAGCCAGTTGTTACCCCATTGGTGATTAGTTTTTCGGGTCCTATCCCCTATAAGTCAGATAAGGTTGTGCCTTACAAGTATGCTATAATCTTAGAGGATGGAGTGGAAGTTCCCATCCGGCCAATGCTTGATGTTGGAAATATTGTTGAGAATAGAAGGGTAACCCGTAGTGGTCGTGTGTTTGCACCAGTTGTTCGAGGAGATGTTAGTGCTGGAAAGAAAATTGCTGAAAATGTTCAACCCAAGAAGGCTACTGGTGAGACTAGTAGGGCTACGTTAGAGAAAGAAGTGGATGATATTTTGAAGATAATCAAGATGAGTGACTACAGAATTGTAGATCAGCTACTACAGACTCCTTCAAAAATATCTATCTTGGCCTTATTGATGAACTCCTCTGCTCACAGAGAATCCTTGATGAAGGTATTGGATCAAGCTTTTGTGGAGAGTGATATGCCTATAGACCAGTTCAGCAGCTTAGTAGGGAATATTACGTCATGTAATAATTTGAGTTTCTGCAATGATGAATTTCTAGATGAAGGAAGGAATCACAACCTGGCCCTCCACATCTCTATGAACTGCAAGAACGATTCATTATCCAATGTGCTGATTGATAATGGATCCGCTTTGAACGTTATACCGAGGATCACTCTTATGAAGCTGAAATATCAAGGAACACCCATGCGCCCGAGTGGCATTATTGTGAAAGCATTTGATGGATCAAGGAAATCTGTTATTGGTGAGGTGGACTTGCCTATTCATATATGACCACATTTGTTTCAGATTACTTTCCAGGTCATGGATATTGTACCCGCTTATAGCTGTTTTCTAGGAAGGTTGTGGATACATGAGGCAGGGGCTGTCACTTCAACTTTACACCATAAGATGAAGTTCGTACGTGAAGGGAAAGTGGTAATCAAAAATGCTAAACAGGCATTATTGATATCTCATTTGTCTTCTTTCAGCATTGTGGAGGCAGATGAAGCTGCTGTTGGAACCCTGTTCCAAGCTTTATCCATTGACAACATAAGAGGAAATGAGAATTCCATGGTCTCGCTTAAGTATGCGCAGCAAGTTGTGCGAAAGGGTCATAGCAAGGTATGGGGACAGATTGTGGATCCACCTGTGAACAAGAACAGAGTCGGATTGGGGTTCTCTTTGAAGAATGACAAAGGTAAGAGCATGAAGCTGAATCCTGTTGCAGGCAAGTATCAAGACATCTTTCGTCGCGAGGGTTATCTTCATCCAACTATTTCTGGGATTAATGCCATTGTATAAGATGAAGCAGAGCAGGAAATGCCGAATTATGTGACGCACGGAGTTAGGGTTCAGAATTGGATCACCATTGATGTTCCCTCTTGCATACATGTTTCAAAGTAATTTGTTTTGTTAATATTTTTGAAAAGCTTTCACTCTGCCCAAGGTGGAAGTATTAATGTTATAGGGCTTATCTGTTTGCTGGGACTTTTAAAATCAATAATAAAAGTTGTCTTTGTTTCCCAAATTGTGTCTTTATTTTCTGCTTTTTATTAGAAAATGGTAATCAGAAAAAACCTTTCAAAATAAATAATAACTGAAATTTAATATGCACGATCACTTATTATATGTGTCAGTTTCTAAATGCAATCATAAATCATATGTGCAAATTAATTAAAAAACCCGTTGAATACAATGACCCTGCACCCTCTCCCAACTTTGTATGTCCTGTGTATGGGGCCGAAGAAGAAGACTATGATGATATTCCAGAAGAGGTCTCATCGTTTCTTGAGCACGAGAAAAATACCATTCAACCATATAAAGAGCCATTGGAAGTGATCAATTTGTGTTCAGAAGAAGATCCGAAGGAAGTCAAGATTAGAGCATCGTTGCATCCTGATGTGAAGAGCATGTTGATTGAGCTGTTGAAAGAATATGTGGATATTTTTGCTTGGTCTTACTAAGACATGCCTGTTCTGGATACAGATATTGTAGAGCATCATTTTCCATTGTAGCTAGAGTGTCCACCAATCAAACAGAAGTTAAGAAGAACTCACCCAAATATGGAAGTGAAGATCAAAGAGGAGGTTCTAAAGCAGATTAATGCCAGTTTTCTTGTGACGTAAGTGTATCCTCAATGGATTGCCAATATTGTTCCAGTAACAAAAAAATACGGAAAAGTCTGCATGTGCGTAGATTACAGAGATCTAAATAAATCTAGTCCAAAAGATGATTTTCCATTGCCACACATTGATATGTTAGTGGATAGCACGACAAAATTTAAAGTATTCTCGTTCATGGACGGATTTTCCGGGTATAATCAAATAAGAATGGCTCCAGAGGACATGTAAAAAAAAGTTTATCACACCCTAGGGAACATTCTGTTACAGAGTGATGCCCTTCGGGTTGAAGAACGCTGGTGCAACATACCAGAGGGCTATGACAACCCTATTCCATGATCTAATGCACAAGGAAATTGAGGTATATATTGATTATATGATTTTCAAATCCTAGACTGAAGAAGGGCATGTAGAAGATGTGTTGAAATTGTTTCAGCGTTTGAGGAAGTATCGTCTCCGCTTGAATCCAAATAAGTGTACCTTCGGTGTCCGATCAGGGAAATTATTTAGTTTCATTATTAGCCACAAATGAATTTAAGTTAACCCCGATAAAGTCAAAGAAATTCAAGAGATGCCAACGTCAAGAACTGAAAAGCAAGTCATAGGGTTCCTCGGGCGTTTGAATTATATTTCCATATTCATTTCCCACATGACTGTAACATGTGAATCGGTATTTAAGTTGTTAAAGAAATATCAAGGTTGTGTGTGGACGGATGACTGCCAATGGGCATTTGAAAGTATTAAAGAATATCTACTTAAACCTCTTATCTTGATCCCTCCTGTCAAAGGAAGACCTTTGATTATGTATTTGATAGTGTTAGATAAATCCATGGGTTGTATTCTGGGACAACAGGATGAAACAGAGAAGAAAGAGTATGCCATTTATTATCTTAGTAAAAAGTTCACTGATTGTGATTCACGGTATTCCATGCTGGAAAAGACATGTTATGCTTTGGCCTGAGCGGCAAAACGTCTGCGGCAGTATATGTTGAATCACACCACTTGGTTGATCTCTAAAATGGATCCAATCAAGTACATTTTTGAAAAGCCTGCTCTCACTGGGAGAATTTCCCGCTGATAGATGTTGTTATCTAAATATGACATTGAATATCGCACTCAAAAAGCTATTAAAAGCAGCATATTGGTAGATTATCTTGCTCACCAACCAGTGGAAGATTATCAGTCTGTGGAGTATGATTTCCCTGATGAAGATGTGATGTTCCTGAAAGTAAAAGATTGTGATGAACCATTGCCTGAGGAAGGTCTTGATCCTGAATCTCGTTGGAGTTTGATATTTGACAGGGTTGTGTGAAGAGTTCAGGATTGTCCATCACAATTCATCTCCGTACAGGCCAAAGATGAATGGGGCTGTTGAAGCTTCTAATAAGAATATCAAGAAAATTATCCAGAAAATGGTTGTTACTTATAAGGATTGACATGAAATTCTCCCTTTTTCTTTGCATGGATATCGAACATCTGTTCGCACTTCAACAGGATCAACCCCATTTTCCCTGGTGTATGGAATGGAAGTTGTACTCCCAGTCGAGGTTGAGATTGCCTCTTTACGTGTGATAATGGAAACCATGTTGACAGAGGCTGAGTGGCTCCAGAACAGGTTTGACCAATTGAATTTGATCGAAGATAAGAGAATGGCAGCTTTGTGTCATGGATAGCTATATCAGAAAAGAATGAAGAAAGCTTTTGATAAAAAGGTCAAACCTCGTAAATTCAGAGAAGGTGACCTCGTGCTCAAGAAGATCATGTCTTTCAACATTGATTCTAGGGACAAGTGGACTCCCAATTTTGAAGGCCCGTATGTTGTCAAGAAAGCCTTCTTTGGCGGTGCATTAATTCATGAAACTATGGACGATGAGGAGTTCCCACGTCCCATGAATGCTGATGTAGTTAAGAAATACTTTGCCTAAATAAATAAAACAACAACTCGCTAATTTGAAAAACCGAAAGGGCGGCTTAGGAAAAAAAGAGCGTCTCGGTAGGCCGAAAACCCGAAAGGGCGGTCTAGGCAAAAATTAGAGACATAAACAGAATAAATTTCCCGCTAAGTTGAAAACCCGCAAGGGTAACTTAGGCAAAAGTTAGGGAATTTCTTGGCAAGTAACTGCATCATGCAAGACCTGATCATGGAAGCAACAATCTTCTCGAATCCTCATCATACTCCAACGAAAGCTACTGCTCAGGATTTCAAAAATTGTTAGAGGGGATAACGGTCATTGTATCTCAATGTATCATTTCCATTATATATTACCATTTTCCAAACTTTGTAATCATCTATGGAGTCTCGCCATTCGCAGATTACCATTCTATTAATAAAGTTTTAGTTGTTACCCAATTCTTTGTGTTTCTTATTTTATTTAGCTTACAAAGACTCCATTTATTATTGATAATAACTTTCAAAGCAAAAAGATTAAATAACAAAATCGATTTTTCAAAAAGAATTTACAATTTGCTTTTACTTTAGAATTTGTGATGCGAAAAAAAAAACAACAATAACAACAAAAATGGTGATCCCAGGATTGGACAAACTCAATTTGTTTTAAGAGGTTTTTGTTCCCCTCGGGAAGGTTTACTCAGGATGATTCTCCGTATTGGGTTTGTGACTCCGGTATCCTCGGTCAAGTTTGGATTCATTTCTCCTCTTTCCTGAGTTTTCATGAGGTGAAGATTCAATTCGCGATTTCTCCAGTGAAGTTTTCGTTCAGTCTAATGGAAGTTCTTTTTCCAGAGAAGTTGGTATCATAATCACTCTTGAAGAATGCAGGTCTCTGATTTCTCTAGTGAAGAACGTATTATGGTTTTCCCCTTGAGGATGTGGTGTTAACCTTCCCGATGAAGCGGGCCTGAATTCCCCAGTGAATGTTTTGATGATTTGGTGTCCATATGCTTTACTTGAGATTGGTTTTGCAATCCCCGGTAGAAGCTTACTTTTGAAAACATTTGTTTCCCTGGTGAAGCCTGGAGAAGGATGTTCTATCCCTGTATTTGTACTGTTTTATCACTTTGATTTATTTACCTCCGAATTTCATTTCTCCCCAGTAAAGTTAAAGCAGGCAGTAGATTTTGTTTCCTCAGTTGGCATTTACTTTTTCTGGGATTATTCACTTTGGATGTGATTTAGCCGAGTGTTGTTTGTTCCCGAGTTGGTTTTGCCTGGTTACTCCCTGTGTTATACGTCTTTTTTGTCAGCATATACATGATAACACTTATACATTCATACATGCATCATGTATAGTTAATTTTATCAAATCATTGCTCATTTGCATTCATTAATTTTGTTTGTTGACATATTACCCTGTTTTATAGAGTTGTGTTTTCCTCTCCCCAATAGAGTGTCAACCTTAAGCAAAAAGTGTATATTCTTTCAACATCCCAACCGAGTTATCCCTCGTTGGAAGATTTTTGCTTTAGCTTTCCTGTACAGCTCTTTGTCTGAATGATTTAGATTTAACTCTTGAGTTTATTTCTCAAAGGATTTATTTTGGTTGACTATTTTACTCCATTTTATTTCTGGTTTGAATCTTTATTTCCCAGCAATATTATTATTTTGGATTTCTACGAGCTTCGAGCATTGGTTTGAGAACGTGCATTTATTTTGGCATGAGAAAACTTTTATCTCCTCAGTAGGAATATGTTGGCATTTCCCCAGGAAGTCATATCTCTTTCCCCAGGAGGTCATATCTCTTTCCCCAGGAAGTCATATTACTTTCCCCAGAAAGTCACTGTTACCATCCTTCCCATGACAACAAGTAGTCGGTCTCTTTATTTGAGCAACTTGTACTTCCCCGTAAAAGTCAACGTTACTTTTTTTTCTATCTTCTCTACAAGTGGATAGTTTGCAGTTCGTTGTCAAATTACTCCAGTGGATGGAAAATCTTTCAATATGACAGAGTTAATTCATTGAGAAATATTTGTAAGTGGTAGTCTCTTTATTTGAGACAACTTATATATTACCCTTGCCAGGTGGAGTGCCTCGGTTTTTAAAGAAGAAGTTGAGACCCATTCTCGGTGAAATACCAGAATTTTTGGAAAACTTTTTATATTTTTGCTACCCTCAGTGAATGTTGGTAGTTCATCGTCAGTGAATGGCGGTGCTATGATATATTTTCTCTCTACCTTCAGTGAAAGTTGGTAGGTCATCAGCAGTGAATGTCGGTGATTGTTATCTTTTTGCTACCCTCAATGAATGCTGGTAGTTCATCGTCAGTGAACGGAAGTGCTATGATATATTTTCTCTCTACCTTCAGTGAAAGTTGGTAGGTCATCAGCAGTGAACATCGGTGATTGTTATATTTTTTCTACCCTTAGTGAATGTTGGTAGTTCATCATCAGTGAACGACAATGCTATGATATATTTTCTCTCTACGTTCAGTGAAAGTTGGTAGGTCATCGGCAGTGAACGTCGGTGATTGTTATCTTTTTGCTACCCTCAGTGTGCATTAGTAGTTCATCGTCAGTGAACGGAGGTGCTATGATATATTTTCTCTCTACCTTCAGTGAAAGTTGGTAGGTCATCAGTAGTGAACGTCGGTGATTGTTATCTTTTTCCTACCCTCAGTGAATGTTGGTAGTTCATCGTTAGTGAACGGCGATGCTATGATATATTTTCTCTCTACCTTCAGTGAAAGTTGGTAGGTCATCAGCAGTGAACGTCGGTGATTGTTATCTTTTTTCTACTCTCAGTGAATATTGGTAGTTCATCGTCAGTGAACGGAGATGCTATGATATATTCTCTTTCTACCTTCAATGAAAGTTAGTAGGTCATCGGCAGTGAACATCGGTGATTGTTATATTTTTGCTACCCTCAGTGAACGTGGGTATTTCATCATTAGTGAAGGGTGATGCTATGATATTTGTCTTCCTTCTACCTTCAGTGAAAGTTGGTAGGTCATCAGCAGTGAACGTCGACGATTCTTTCTCTCTGCTTTGAGTAAACGTTGGTAGCTTCGCCTTCAGTGGAAATTGGTGTATCCTTTGACCATTTTACCATCCTTTGTGATTCAGGTCTTTTTGATCCACCGATGATTTATTTTCCTAGTTGGGTTACTCTCTTGTTTCTTTATTTTTGTTACATCCCCCAGTGGTGTTTTTCGTCCCTTTAGAGTTTTCCATGTGCATTCATGCTCATAAGCATTGCATGGCATCTTAGGGCCAAAATTAGGGTTTGTTTTATATTAAAGTATCTTCGATCGCGTCGACACGAAGATTTTTAACCTTCGTATCTCCTTATAGGAGAAACTTAAATAAGGGTTGTTGTTTTACCCCTATTTTCGCCCCTAAGATCCTTTCATCATACCATGTTGATTCCATCACAACAAGATCACATTAGGATTCTTGGTTCCCCTCCCTAGATTTAACTTTGATCTTTGAGGAATCACCAACCACATTGACTTGTTTTTCTTTTGTGGTCATGCATGTTTTGTTTTGACTTTCCTTTTAATTAATAAAATGCAATTTTGTTTTGCCTTACTAATAATGTAGGTAAAGGAAATAAGATTCAGCAAGTTGCTACATGGGTTCATGAGTTTATTTCCATGCCCTAGTCATTAAAGCTTGAGAAGTTAAAACCTCACCTTTGGATTTTTTTTGGAGGAAATGGCATGAAAAGTTTATTTTGGTTCACCACATTACAAGATTATCAAATTTGGTTCAAAAATACAAGGGGTTGATTGGAGAAGTTGGCTTGCTTGGACAAGGTTATGTTCCCATTGGTCACAAGTGCATATTTCTCTCAATTCTCAATATATGTAAGTGGTTTTGATGGATATGAGTTCTCATTATCATCCTCAACAACTTCTATTTACAAAGCAATAATGTTGGTACAAGAAGGTTGTTCAAAATTGTCAAGGTTCCTCAAGGCATTTTCTTGATCTAGGAGCTAGGGTTTTGAACTTCAAAGAAGTATATCTTGCTAATATTTTGGTATTTTTTAGTGATTCCAAAAACATCCTCCTCTTAAAAGGGTTATCAACAAGTCACTTTAAAAGTTTCAAGGAGTTTTCATATGGAAGAAGCTTAATGATGAAGAAAGATTACAAGTCCTCCAGATGAACCCCCAAATGATCGTAACTTGGTCAATTTTTATCACCTTGAGCCTATTCTTTTTCCACAATGATCTTGATGATGTGAAATTTATGCCTTCTTGTATTTACAAAGTGATAAAATGGATGGAAGATGCCCTAAGGATGAAAAACATTATAGGTCATTTCATGATTTTTTACCAACTTCAATAATTCATAACTCTCTCAATTTTTGGAGATTTTAAATGATTCAAGTTTAAAAATGTCATTCAAGAGGCCTATTTCATGCCATCTTTTTTGGTCAAGATAAAATTCTAAGTGGAAGGCCATGTTTGGATGTAAAACATTATAGGTCACTTTTGAAGAAAATTTTGAAATATTTCTAAGTATGGAAAGTCAACCCCTTTTCTCCAACTTTGATTCAACACAACTTTCAGCTCAAGAATCCATTTGATTCCATTCTTTTTCCATTGCAAAGCTTGTAACCTCATCTTTCTGAAGCATCAAGAATCATGCCCTAAGACCCCCTTGAGCTGAGAATGCCATTGGTCAGAAGTTGGCACTTTGAAACTGCATTTTTCACCAAGTCAGAAGTTTAAAATCCTTGATTTGGCTTCTAAACACTTTGTTTCTACGTGTTTATGCCTCTAAACATGTTTAATGAAGTTCCAGAAGTGATTAGCATAGAAAAATGTGCGTTTTGGATGAGTTTTGATCAAATTGGAAGTCACACTTTTCTTTTTTGCAACTTCACATGATTTCCCTCCAAACTTCATCATTTCACACGCTTGGACATTCCATTTGATTCCCTATAAGTAGAGGGTCATTCCCCATTCATTTCCTCAAGCTTGGATAGCCAGAATCACCCTGCCAAACTTGTTCCATAACTTAGAATTCAAGAACTTCGAAATCTATTCCCAAACCTTTTTCAATCCAATTTCTCTATCAATTCACCTTCCTTGATCTTCCCTGAAGCTAACCATATAATTACATTCAAGAATCGTGCCCTATATTGCTCCATAGAAGTCCAGTTTCAGAGCTCTGCAACTTAACTTCAATAGGTAGATTCCTTCATCAATTCCTCAAAACTTTGATATCATTATGATGCTCCCATTGCCTGGTTCTAGTCGCAACACGTTCTTTCAACTGGAAACACATTTTGACCATGAAATTTCAAATCCCTTTTCAAAACTTTCCTTCCAAATTACTTAAGCTACAGTTCATATAAATTTTTCGCGAAGGTGTGGTTGTCTTCGTCTTGAAGAGACGAAGCGAATGGCATAGGTCTGAGCTTCTGATTTTACAGTTTCAGAGACATGCAATTCACGTTGGCTGGAGGTTGAAGATGACCAACGTGTCATCTTCCAACCAATGATGGTGTGCCACTTGTTATTTTTGAATTCTAATTTAATAATTGATTCAGTGCTTTATTCACTAATGACCATGATATGCACAGCACGCCAGATCCCTTGGATTTGATTACTAACGCGTTTTGACTCTCATCCAATGGTCCACATATTTTTTACTTTTATTTTCTTTTTTTTATTTTTATATTTGATTGTTTTAAACTTCAAAAAATCATAGAAAATTCATTTTAAGTCCAAAAAATCTGAAAAAAATTATGAAAAATATTTTTGATTATTCTCTTTCTGATTTTTAATTTTCCCAATTTAATTTTGTGTTTTGGTATTTTTTATAAATTCTCACTTTATTTGATTTGTTTTAAATGTTTAAAAATACTTTTATGGATTTTTAAATTCTGAAAAAATTATGGAATGATCCAATGATATTGTGACAAATATTGGTGACCTTATTTTGTTTTTGTTTCTGGCTTTGCTATTTTTTTTATCATTTTTAGTTTATTTTACCCTTTTTTTTAATTTTAAAAATAGTTTCTGACTTTAAACAATTACCAAAAAACTTTATAACATCATTTGAGTCATCTTCTGATTTTTCTATGGTCTTACTTTTTATTTCTTTATTAATTGGAACATAGTTGATATTTTTTTCTTTTTATTTCTATTTTTAAACATTTTTAACCCTTTTTTAATGTATATATTCAATGCAATATTATTTTGTGATTATTTTCTGGTTCATCTTGGGTTAAATTTCTTATCATGAGCTTTATTAACATCATTGGATCCATGGTGTTGAGCTTAACTCCACAAAAATGAATGAATGATTTTATAATAGTTTGATTAAATTTAATTCAAAAGTGGTTTATATTTTCTCTCCCACCCCACTTCATCTCATCCCCTTCTTATTGCACTAAGTGTTATTGGAGCATGATCTCTATATCATGTCTCAAAACAAATGGTGCATAGATTGCTATTGACCGGCCTCAAAATAGGTGTGACTTCTATATAAGTCCACTTACGATTGCTTAACATAGCGCTAAATTTTGCCCCGATTCGAATAAATGATTATTCATGGCCCAAACTTATGTTTGCAAGCCCAAGTATGTTAATTTAATCTCTTTGATCCAATAAACTTGAGATCCATTGTATGGAGGCTTTGGTTCTACCAATCCTCTAATGGATCTACAACACCTTTGGTCAACGTGAATCACTTAAACATCGTTGATCATTAAATGGTACTCGTGAGGATTCCAAATGGATGATATACTTGACAAAAAGCAAATGCAACTTGTTGTGTGGAGGCTTTGGTTCTATCAATCCTCTAACAAGTTTCAAATGCAAGTTTTAAGATGATCATTCAACTAACCACTAATCATTAATAATTGACTTTATCTTGTATTTTTATTAGATGCCCTTTTATTTTTATGCACTATTTACTTTTAGCATTTGCATTACATGCCATTTTCATCTTTGCTCATTTGAGTATTTACTTTCTTGTCATTTTTATTTTGCTCACTTGAGTCTTTATTTTCTTTTCCTAAGATACTTAATAATCAACATAAACCATAAAAACTTTAATGAAGCTTGGACTATTTGGTTACTATCCTTGGCATTATGGAGTATTGGACTTTTTGGACTTAGGATTAAAAAACTTGGCCTATGTTGGAAACCTTGTGACCTTAATTGATATTTTGTCTGGAGTTCTTGAGGTTTACCTCAATACATTGGGTTGTTTGTTTGCTTTGTGTGCAGGTTATTGTGATTACATACTGTTTGTAATCTGGAATTCACCTGCATACAGGCGTTACTTTGCCCAATTTTTGTGAAGACATAATACACTTGAAGTTTGGTTCTTACAAGAGGTCTAGTATCTTTGCTTGCTTTGATTCAATCTAAAGAATGGGAATTCTATCTTGGCTCATAATTTCAAGTATTAGCTCCTTGTTGGTTAGATGGTTCTTATCCTAGCTTTTACCTTATGCTTTAGGATAGTCCCTTCTTCTCCTCCCATCTTCTTTAATTTCAAAAATCTTCTTCCTCCTTTTGAAAACTCTTCTTGTTTTTTTAACTTGAACCACTTTCATAATAAAATTGGACTTAGGTCCATGCATTTTCAAAACATTTTCATAAATAAACCCTAATTAATCTAATAATACCTTGACCTTTTTGTGAGAAGACTAAAAGTCAATCAATCTCATTTCAAACCATTTTTGCCACTCTGGCTTTTATCTTAAAACTTTTTTCAAAAGATTAGACTCTTGTCAATCCTTGTAATGATGCAAACAACTATACTTCTACAATGTGTAGTGAAGAGAGATATTTTCCACTTGGGTGTTGAGTGAGGCATTGTTGATTTTTTAAATCCAAGCCATATCCTCCACTTTGAGATGATGCAAATTCTCTTTTCTCATGATTGTGGGTAGTAAGTATGTTTTCCATACGGACAATGATGGCGATGTCTTATCTCATAAAATTAACCAACACACTTGTGTTTTAATTTTTTTTAAAAAGAGGAACTACGTGTACCCTGATCCCCTATTGCACGAAAGGTGGTACGTAAGCACTAAAGGTTCGCAACCGCGGCGGGTGCAAAGATTATAAAAATATTTCTTTTCTCACCTCTACCATCCATTTTCCATAACACATTTTTATAGCCAAAATATATAGATTTTTACAAAGAGGTTCCTGTGGAGTACCGTAGATGTTTAGGGTGCCAATAACTTCCCTTTGCATAACCAACCCCCTTACCTTGAATCTTTCCCCCCTCTTTTGGGTTATTCGCTCTTTTCCCATTCCCTTGGAAATAATAAAGCGCGGTGGCGATTTTTATTTTGATATGTATAAGTCAAGTCAATCCAATGGCTCAGTCTTAAACATTTATACCGCTATAGTAGGGAACCATCACTGTCTTTTGATTCTAGAGGAATGTTTTTGATGTCATTCATTGTATTACGAGATGAGAGTTTGCTGCTAAACGCGCATTTGAATTAACTAAGAGACTACCCTTCCCCGGGTTTTTATTAAAGGTTTCAATTTGTGTAAGAAAGAAAACTTCTACTTCTTTGGCTCAAAGGGGTTAACTAGGGATTATCTTTCTTATAACTCCAGTGTTTAGGATTTGAAAGAACATATGTACATCGTCAGCAAGGTCTTTCCAAAAGCATACAGTATGAGATTATGGTATTGTTTTCGTCATCATCCCTCTAAAGGCTTGTATCTTTTAGCAAGAGTTAAATGTCATAAGGAGAGTAAAAAGCATAGTTTAAATATAGTGAAAACGAATGGGTTAAATCAAGACAAACATATGCAATGCATTAATGAAACAAAGTTAGACATTAATAGATAAGTGTATGAACAACAAATTGGATTACAACTTGAAAATTCAAATGAACAAAAGCTTTCAATGATTCGTCATAGGAGCAGTGATCACGTTTGGAGTCTCTGGAGGGTCAAACTCGATCTCCTTGGCATCAATCATGTCTTGGATCTTGTTCTTCAGAGTCCAACAACTATTCGTGTCGTGTCCTGGACTATCAGAGTGGTATGCACACCTTTCATTGGGATGATAGGTAGGAGCAAAAGTGTTGGGGTTCCGGATAGGAGCCTTTAACGTAATCAACTATGCCTTCAACATGTATTGTAGCACTTGAGCTAGTGACATGTTGATCTTAGTAAACTGTCTTTTAGGTGCGACCTTTTTATGTTGATGCCCCTGTCTTTATTGAGCAGGTGTAGGATTAAAGATCAGGATTTCTCCCACGTGTTTATCGTGGTTGCCCTGGTTACGACATTTTAGACCGTATGCAGCATCAGACTCTTTCTTCAGGATGAAAGGTTTTTTCCATGTACTTGAGGATGAACCCCATTGGAATTTACCGCTTTTGATGCCAACTTTGACTCTTTCTCCATTCAGTATTAGCTCGGTGAACCCGGCTGATGAGCTTCTGATTAGGTGCTTGAAGAAAGGTCTTATTAAAGTTCCCATGAAGATGTCAATCAGCTCCCTATCAGTTAAAGAGGGCTGCACCCTACCAGCCAGATCTCTCCATCTTTGGACATGTCCTTTGAAGCTCTCGTTGGAACCCATGGTCATGTTCTGCAATTGCACACGAGTTGGTGTAAGATCAGCATTGTACTAGTACTGCTTGTAGAAAGCAACAGCTAAATCCTCCCAGGTGTGGATGAGAGAAATATCCAATTGATAGAACCATTTAAGTTGAGTCCCTACCAGGCTCTCTTGGAAGAAATGGATCCAAAGCTTCAGATCAGTTGTGTATGGTTGAATCTTGCGGACATAAGACTTTAAGTGCATCTTTGGGAAGGAGACTCCATCGTACAGGGCAAAGGTATGGATTTTGAACTTTGGCGGGATGACCACTCCAGAAACCAAACCAATGTCTCCTAAATCCAAACCAAGTATCTGCTAAATTTCCATAGCAATGAGGCGATCCTCTAATTGTTTGTACTTGTTATCAGCGAGAGGATATTGTTCCTCAGAGTAGTCAGCTTCAACTTCATCAATCTCCATATTATTATCTTCTTCATGACTATCCCCCATGTTGGACGGAGTTGGAAGATCTAGAGCTCCATTGAATGGTCCTTTAAGTCTTCTTCCCAAGTTCAGGACACCTACTAACTTCTTGGACTTTTTCTTCTTGTCTTTTAGAAGAAGAGTCTTCAGGTCCTCTTGCCCCTTAGCCAAAGCCAGGAACATTTGTTGGAATTGAGCATTTTGAGCTTGGAGATCTTTCACCATTTGCTCCATATCCATCTTACTGAAATAAACAGTAGGAAGAAAAGGAGGCATGTATGGGAGAAACCTGTCATGATATGATGCATGATATGTGGATGGATGTTTTCAAGGATCTCGCGGGGTAAACACAAGAAAATATTAGAAGTTAAACTTTTACCAACAGCTTTGATTGGAGATCTTTGTATCGATGGATATCCTTCCACGAGAATTAAGCTCACCATGTCGAGTGGGTCATAGACTTTGACTCAAGTTGTTGTACTTGATCTTTGACGGTGTTTGGTTAGAGGAAAATAAATCCTCTTGTCCCTTAATAGATGTCTGGTTCAACATGACCCTGTATCAAAGACCCTAGAGATCCTTGAAATGGTTATTGAAAATGCTATGGTATGATGTTATGATGTTATGTACAAGTATGCGAAGTAAGCAAGTACAAATAATCATATTCACACAAAGCAGACAAGTCCTTAGGTTTACGCTTGCATGGAGTTCGTAGGTAAGTACCCTCTTGAGTTTTAGTTGGCTCAACCTATCCTAGTTAATAGTAACCGAGTTCTAAGGGATCTCAATATCACTGATTTGTCTTCTCGGGCATTGTTTCAGCGCAAGCCTCATTCACGGAGGCCGAAATATCCTGAAAATCAAACCTCAATGTGTGTAGTGTCGAGTATCTACCAACATCGGACTGCACCAAATCTGGTCATCTCACTATGTCCTAATGGCCAAGTTGTCAAGTAAAGGTTCTAAAAGTA
The DNA here is from genome assembly GCA_948472305.1 of Vicia faba. Taxonomy (NCBI): domain Eukaryota; kingdom Viridiplantae; phylum Streptophyta; class Magnoliopsida; order Fabales; family Fabaceae; genus Vicia; species Vicia faba. The sequence goes on along the minus strand of OX451740.1, from coordinate 1,281,999,234 downwards.
AGTTAGTGTTTCATGACATCACTCAACGGCCCCGTATTCTCCTTGACTACTCAAGGGCTACCGGTACCCACAAATATGTTACACTAACGTAGCTATTTCTTAGACCATGTCGGTATACCCCATACAGTTTCCACAACGTATTGCTACTTACCTATAAGGTATCCCAAATCCGATTAGAGGATTTAAGCCCAAACAAGAGATCAAAATGTAAAGCATACAAGTCAAACAATTAAAGCAAGTAAAGGTGGTCTAGCCCTAAGGTAACCCCACTTTTAAGTTTATGCCCAGAAGAGTCGCCAGTTATGTAACACGGTGGGAGAACTGACTTGGTTGTTTTGCGTTTGATCACAATTGTTGCAGATAGTAAGAGTCGCCACCGACTTTTCTTTTATCCAAAAGGAAAGGCTGAAAAGAACAGGAAAGACCTTTAGAGATGTTTTCTGAGTTCGGGGGGTACATTATGAAAAAGGAAGGTATTATCACCCTTTTCATCCGTAGTTATCTATGGGCTCTTAGTTGCTTGCTAGATCACTTGCTTTTGTTTAAATGTGCTTGTGGTGTGGGTTTTGAAATTATTTTAAAAATGTCTTTGTAATGGTTCTCATTTCTATAAGAACGTGTACAAAGTAATGTTTCGAAAATAGTTCAAAGAGGTGTTTGTGGAATGTATTTTTGAAAGTGATTTTGAAAATGTGTCTTCTTTGTAATGGCTATTGTTTCTATAAGAACGCGTACAAAGTGCTTGTCTTTTGAAAATGTTTCAAGATGAAAGTGTTGGTGTATAAAATGTTTTTGTTGTGAGAAAGCGAGCAACTAGGAGCGAATCTACCTACTCAAAAGGTCTTAGATGTTCTTTTTCTCCTCCTTTAGATGTTGTTGTCTTACCATTGATTTGGTAAGAAGCCCCGTCGTTGGATGTGAAGGGACAGGCGCGGGTCAATCGTACAGTCATAGAAGGCAACTTCTATAACGCTTTAGCAATTTTCTTAAGGGACTAGATCATTTTGCCAAAGGCAACATCGAGGGACATCGATGGACCACGATCTTTTTTATCGAAAGGTCTTTGCTAAAGCGCCCCATGTTCAAGGGACATGACTGTGTTTCTGAGGCAATAAGTGAGGTTACCCTAGAGGTGCGCGTGTGAAAGTGTGTTTGATTCAAGTTAATTATTTTGAAATTGGGTTATCTAGCTATTGATTTTAGATCTTACCATGCACGCCTAATTACTATACAGTATAAGGAAAACAGTAAATTGCAGAAATTTAAAATTCTACGCTATTATAGAGTTTTCGGGAATGGGGGTACAAATTTACAAATGGGGATGGATCAATGCGTTAGGAGTCCAAATAGGCAAACAATACAAACAAATCGAATCGAGCAATTAATCAAAATTACAACAAATTTATGAAGTAAAATTAATTAACAAAGTAAAGATAAGAAAATAAAAATTCTTGGTATTTGTTTGAAAAGTTTAGAAAGAGAATTAAAAAATCTATTCTATTAAAGAAAATAATTAGCTTAAAGAAATTAAATCTAATATATATTTTGTCTTTTAGGGTTTTTTGTTATTAAGAAATTAAATAAACAAATTTAGGACTAAATTCAAAAATTAATTAGTAAAATTATTTACAAAATTTTCCTAAATTAAATTTTAGTACTAAGCTAATTGAGAAAATTATCTAACAAAATTTCATGAGTTATTACATTAGTAAAAACAAATAAAACCAAACTAAATATTAAAATAAAACAAAATGGAAGGGTGGTGTTAAACTGAAATGGGGGTGATGTTGTTTTTGAAAGTATGGGCTTTAGAGGTTAAAGCCCAAGGAGTTTTTTGTTTAACAAAAGAAAGAAAATGAAACAAACAAGAAAATAAAAAGAAAAGGGATCCCAACAGGGGTTGAACCCGGGTTCCCTCCTCCAAACACAAACGCCTTGACCACCACACCAATTGTTCATTCGTTTATTTATTTACCTTTGCCAATATATAATTTAAAGCTTAAAAAATGGGTTGGGCCAAATAAACCAGGCCCAAACCCGGTTCTGGGTAGGAAATGGAAAGGGTTTGAAACCCTAGAAACAGAAGTGGTGCCACTTCTGTTATTCATCTCTCAAACATACACGACATCTCTTCCCTAAAAATTCAATCACGCTCTCTCACTCCCTATTTTCCATTTGCTACACAATATCTCTCTGTTCTAACATCATTTCATCCTCTCTCTCTCTGTTATCTCTCTTATCTCCAAAGATTTAACCTAATGATGCTACCCTCATCCCCAGAGAACCCTAAAGCCCAAAATTTCAATACTGATACAGCGATTACAACTGGGATTTAGAACGGTAAAGGAAGGTAAGAACAAATTAGAAATAAGTTACCTCTTTTTCAGCTGCAATTTTCCTAAGGTATGTTTCAGATCTCCTACTCCGTCTCTTATTCTGATTCTCTTGTGTATGATTATTATGTGTTTTGTTGTATGTCTGTTGATAAATGTTTGTTGGAGTTGTTGCAAAAAATTTCTTGTGATGTTGTACACAATGTTGGACGTTTGAAGTTGATGATGGTGCGGTTGATGTAGAGGCAATGATGTGTGAAAATTTTGTAGAAAGAGTTGAAGGTTTGTGTGATGTAGTCTGTAATGATAAGGTTGATGATGGTGCGGTTGTGACTGAGGGTGAGTGAGGAAGGAAGATGATGGTGAGGTGAGATCAGTTGGAAAGGGTTGTGGATTTGAGTTACAGTATATTCAATATGCCTATGTTTGATACAGGTTATGGTGATGGATACTCGTTGCTATTGATTCTATTCTATCTTTTTTTGGTTTTCTGGCTTTTTGTGTATGCTGGCTTGGTTATCTTTCTTTGTTGGTTTTCTAATTTTTGCTCTCTTACCATTCTCTCCTTAGTGAAACATGGTTGTCTTTTTAATGAGATAAGGGTGAAAAGTGGGGGGAAAAGTCGGTGAAGTTTTGAACATTTGTGGTATGCTGACTTTGAACATGTTGAGATGTAGGCTTTAGGTTGCCTATTTTGTGCAACATTTGGACTGAGTTTTGGGCAGATTTGGACAGAGCTGACTTTTGACATATTTTGGGATATTTTCTTCTGGCTGGCTATGTTAGGTGACATCTTTCCACACCTATCCCTTTTCCTCTTTTATCTTTCAATGAAATATAAAGCCAATTTTCTTTTTTATACAATTTTCTAAAGGGTTTGCATATGTTAGGAAAATGATGATGCAGTTGAGATTGTTGAGCAAGTTAGCTTGTCGGTTTGCCTTGTTTTGTTTTGTTTTACTTGTTGCTACTGTTATCTTTATGCTGCATTTGTTCTGCTTTGTTGGTTTGTGTGCTTGGCAGCATTTGGGCAACTTGCTTTCTTTGTTTACAGCAGCTACTGTTTTGCTGCAATATTTTGTTACGGGTTTGCTGCATTGGGGCAATTTGCATTGATGTTCTATTTTGTTGCTGCTGTTTTAGAAGCCTGCCTTTGGGTTGCCGTTTTGGCTTTATTTTTGTTTCATTTTTTTGGCTTGTTGCAATATTTTGTTGCTGACATCCTTTGGATTTATGCTATGTTTGTAAATTTTCTTTTCCTTTTTTGTGAACGAAGGCCCAAACCTTGTGATTTGTAAAATAGGAGAAGAGGGATTATGATTAAAAACAAACAAACTTTAAATTTGATTCCTAAATACAAACCCTAATAATGAGCATTCAAACTTGTTCATAACCATATGTTCTGGAATTTTCACATGCTTGCTAACTTTTCTTTTCTTGTTTCATGAAAACATGGAGTGGATGGGAAGCGAGGCAAGGTAAAGAGAAAACCATGGCTAGCAAGGAGTGGATGAGTTGCTTGAAGATGAAGCAAAGAAGACTTGAAGAAACAAAACAATATTTCTTTCTTTGTAAACAAAACAAAATTTGTAACTTGTATTAACTTGTAATCTTTGTAACATAAGTTGATGAATCTTGAAGTTTGCAAATTTCTTGTAGCAAATGTAACAACTTTGAATAATTTGCGAGATAGAAACTCGAAATTTCCTTGTTTAAACTCACTTATCTCAAAAGTTTTGAAGGAAATTGACACATTAGTGAACCAAGGTGATTTCTCACATGTATTGAGTGAAGTTTGTTTGATAATATCGGACATGTTTTGAACATTGTACCCTCTTGATTCCATGAAACTTGCACTTAAAATGAACCCTGCATGCCATGCTCGATTCAAATGGAACTTCATTGCCAAACCTGAATTCAATCTCTTGATGACAAAACGTATGCTTTAAGAGTATTCATCAATCTTGTAAAATTAACAACTTCAACATGAGAATCATAGTCCTGAGAAAACAATTGTGGTATGAATTGAAATTTGGAGTTAAGAACATTCGAAATCAAGCAAATGACCTGTGATGATGTGATAACTTTCAAAGTCTTCCAAACACAATTTTCCTTTAATCTTTGAAGATAAACTTGTAAATGACATCACTCATGACAATATGCAGAAACAATCGTCTCAAGATCTTGGAGTTTGAGAAAATCACAATTCTTAGAAGTCAGACGATAATTACTTAAGATTAGGTCAAATTCGTGAAGCGACCTTTAAAGTATTCGAATTCTGGCGATCTTCCATGCGTAATCAGCTCTTGATTTGTGAAGAGAAATTGGATATGACGTCAAGGAGAGTCGTACGCAAAAAGAACCGCTTAAAAATATCAATTAATGAAGAAGTTACAATCGCTTGAACTTGGTCTCGCAAAAGGTCGACTTTTGGGTCAATGGATTCATTTTCAGTCATCTGAACCCTTGACTGAGCAAACTTGCAATGCCAGGTTTGAAACTTGGCACGAACATCCTTGAGGAGACATGAAGATCTATGAAGACCATTTGAAACCTTGGAGACTCAATTTTCTTTGGGAAATAACAAACCCTAATTGTTGACTTGCTGCCTAGGAAGAGAATCTGTCTGATCAACTTTTGAGCCAAATTGAGTATTCGAGAAACCCTGGGATAGTCTCTTGCATGAAAAATAGGAGGGAAATTTTGGGGTACATTAGTAGGGTACTGTGATGCTGACTTCGTTGGAGACAGAATAGAAAGAAAAAGCACTTTTGGAAGCTGCCAATTTCTGGGAGACAATGTAATATCATGGTCCATCAAAAGGCAATGCACCATTGCATTGTCAACTGCTGAAGTTGAATATATAGCAGCAGCTGGATACAGCACACAGATGCTCTGCAAGAAAAGTCAACTTGAAGATTTCAACATATATGAGAGTAACATTCATATTCTCTGTGACAATACTTCTGCCATTTCTCTTTCAAAAAATCCAATTTTACATTCTACAGCTAAGCGTATAGAAATTAAACATCATTTTTATTATGGACTATATTCAGAAAGGAATTCTTTCGGTAAAATGTATAGACACAGACAATCAATGGGCTGATGTTTTCACTAAACCCCTTTCTGAAGATTGATTTGACTTCATTTTGAAACATATCAGCATGAAATTATGCCCTTCATGATAATTCTGTTTCTGTATACTTTAACCCTCTGAATTTTATGATTTAATTTTTTTTGAATATCTGATCAATAGTTCTTCAGAAGTAAGAAGGAAAGTTGTATCTGGATTTATCTAAGGATATCTGAACATTCTCCAAACGGTTCATTTCAAAGATAGAAGCATGTAGTTCATAACATCAACATTTGTCAACTCTATACGCAAGGTCTTCCTCTAAGGCTGAACACGTGTTTAAATTTTGAAGAGACTGAAACGTTGAGTTGATGCATTGAGGCTCGTGTCAAATTGGTAATTGTTTCATATCTTTATGTTATCCCTCTTTTCAAGAATCATTAATGCATGTAATCAGTTTATTTAAATCATTTCTTGTTAATTAGGTCTTCTTTTTCTTATATATACTTCATCCACCTTCACTCTTAAAATTGCTCAATCTTTCAAAACCCTAAAAGAGTCTGTGTGAACAAATGGCTTCCTCTTAACAACTCTCTCAAGGTTCTCAAAGCATTCCTGGCTCTTCTTCCTCAATAGTAGAAAGATACGAAGAACCCTCAAGAACTCTCCTCGCACCCATTGATTCGCTGGAAGTTCTGTGTGAGCTCACTGTAGATTTCGTCAGCATGAAGGGAAACATATAGGATTTAACCTCCGATGTTGAGTTCCAAGGATGGACTAAGTACTTTGATCGCCTCCTAGGTCTAGTTTTTCCAAGACTTGTTAAAGAATTCAGGATTCACGCTACAACTTCAAATCATCAGGTTACATCTTTCATTATGGGAAAGAAAATCATCATCACTGAAGATCTCATTAGGCAACTAATAGGTCACGGAGGTGGCGGTATTCAATGCAGTGATACAGCTGAGAAAGGTTTTGACCTAACCAAGATCTCAAAGGAAATCCTTACTTATGGTCAACCGTGCAACAAAGTCAAAGACCTAAAGGATTACCTCAGAATTTGGTATAAAATTATTTTGGGTTGCATCAATCACAAGAAGCCTACAAGTTCTCCATATTGCATCAACATATATCAGTAGTACCTTCTGTACTTCATCGCCACCAAAGCAAAGATTATTCTTCCACATCTTCTGTTCAATCATCTGAAGACCAGCATCAAATAAACAAGAGAAGAAGAAAGAACAAAGAGAGATTGGATCCCTCTGGAAAGACTCATCTCAGATATTCTAACAGAAAATAGATTGATAGAACATCTGACTGCGGCTCAACAAGCTAGTGCTCTGGAAGATTGTGCTGGTAAACCTCTCAACTCTAAAAATTCGAAGAAGATAAAGATTATTGAGACTATTAAGAAGGATTCAACAATCACCACCAAGGAAGTCATTACCACCAGAAGAGTGCCTCTGAAGGATTTTCCTCTATTCACTTAAGCAGATTCTTTTCCAGATATTGTTCTCCTATATCTAGAAGCATGTAAGATGGACAATACTAATCCATATGTGAACATCCGTGATTTAAGGCAACAACCTCCGGAAGTTGATCCAAAAAAATCAAGGAAAATAAAAGCAGTTGCAGAAGGAACTTCTCAGAAGAATCCCAAAGCTGCCAAAAAGAAAGGTAACTCCTCTTTTGTTTCTGTTATTGAATCAATACTGCTATCAACATCTGAAACCTTTCATCTCCAAAGCCCACAGAAGATCCTTCTCCTCAAACCTTTTATGATTTTGACATATACTTTGACACCTCATTTCCTCTAGATAACCTTCTGAATAATCCACCTACTACCCATCTTGACTAAAATCAGCCTAAACTTGTTCAAGATCTCTCTAATATTGATCAATTTAATCTGCTGTTTGAAGCTCCCCACATCAAAAATCTAATCTTGACTCTGATACCACAACATCTATCCCTGGAATCACTTTCCCTCTCATGGTCTCTCAACCACCTATAATTCCCTCAACATTTTCACAGAACCTCTCCTTTCCAGATCTTCCATCTCCTTATCAGTCCACTCCACCAAACTCACCAAATTCGCCAATTATCCTTTCTGACTCTCCCTCTCCAAATAACTCCCCAGAAGATCCTCTTAAAACTATTATAGACTTAGAAGCTTTGGAAAGTCTCGTCACAAGCTCTCAGAAAATTGTCGTTCCAAAACCAAAACCAAAAATCTCCAAAGCAGATGTTGGTAAATCCTTGCTTATTTTTAAAACAGAAATACAGGAATGGGTTAACTCTCTTAAGCTAGCTTGCATAGAGAATCTCAATCCAGCTGCTTCTAATTCTCATTGGAACCAGTTCAGAAAATGGTTCAACTCTGAATCTCTAAAATTAAAGGAGCTTAGTTATGAAATCGCTCAACAAAACTTTTGTGATCGCCTGAATATCTTCAAGGATCAAGTTCTACGACACTGGGAAAAGAAGCCACTCCTTCTGCTGGACAATACCCCTTGGGAAGATAATCAGCCATCAGAATGTAATGAACCATCCTCTGATGCTCTTCCTCTGGTCATGTTTCAAGACAAAGACAAGGAAGTTGAAGAATCTCCTGAGTCAAAATCGGCTGCAGTCTGCTCTGAAAAATTGGTCCCTTCTGCTGAAATACCCTTTTCCTCTCTTGTGCTGCAAACTCTGGAGGAGTTGAAGAAAGAAAATGTTGTGTTTAAGGAAAGGCTGGACAAGCAGGATGATACTTGCAAGTAAATTAAGGGTATGCTTGGAAAACAATAGGAATCAAACAATCATATTAAGAGTCTATTGGAAGCCCTGTTCACATGACTTCCACCCCATCAAACTTAGTTTTGAAATGTTTTTTCCTTCATTTTGTTGCTTATTTCCTTGATCTTTTTTAATACAAAATGCCTTTTATTGTCTAAAGTGTTTTCATTGCTCTTTTATTCTTGACAAAAAAGGGGGAGAACGTAAGATATTTTGAATATAATAGTATCGAGACTCAGTCTTAAACATCTTGAATATCATAACTTTTATTGTTTTTCATCTGAAAGAAAAACAGGAACAACCTCTGTTGAGGACAGTTGTGGACGCATCAAAAATCTTCTTCTCAAAAACTCTGATTAGAACAATCTTCAGGGAAGTATTTCTTATCTATCTGAGTATCCAACTCAAGGGGAGACTTTAATGCTTTATGTTCTTTATGTATTTTATCAAAATATCCAAGTTTTTTTCATCATCAAAAAGGGGGAGATTGTTAGAACATAGTTTGATTCTACAATCCTTGTAAGAGTTTTGATGATAACAAACACTCAAAGAAAAATTATGCTCCCTAAATAAGTATTTTGTTTTGCAGGGAAGTTCTGATGTAAGAAGCACATGAGATGAGTTAGATCGTTGTTTAAACTCTGATTCAACACATCTTATGTAGAAAGAAAAATCTGCATAACACGCTTATATAAATAAGTTCTAAAGCTACAACATTCATCTTTTGATGTAATCTTTAGCAAGAATGTTCTAAAGAATTACATTCCATTCATGGCTATTCATAAGTAACGGCTGAAAGAGGACAAGAATCTCTATGTTTGGAAAGTTCATTATCTATTGCTTATCAACATTCCAAAAGGACCTCTCATGTGTTACCTATATAAACAATACTTGAAGAAGAAATCGTTCGCGATTTTGCTGCGCACTAAAAACAAAAAATATCAGCACCTTCAACCCATTGATTTTCATTTTGTATAATACATCACTTTTGTGATACTGTTTATGTTAGAAAACATATTTTCTACACACTTTCAAATATAGTATTGTGTAATACCTTGAGAAAACCAGGTTGTGGTTTAAACTCAATAAGACTTTGGTAGTTGTCATTGTACATTTGTAATCAAGTTTTATTAGTGGATTAAGACTTCATTGAGAGAGGCAAAATCACCTTGGCGGGTGGACTGGAGTAGTTTGAGTTCAAACGAACCAGGATAACCAATGTGTCTTTTTTTTTTAAGTTTTAAAAACCCCAATTCAAACCCCCTTTCTTGTGATTTTCCATTCTTCACACTGAACGTGTCATTGGATGTTAGTCACTGGTGGTTTCCTGTGCGATTGTAATCAGATTAGTTATAGTGGATTAAGTCCTTGAGTTCAAGGCGAAATCACCTTGGAAGGGTGGACTGGACTAGCTTGGAGGTTTCTCAAGTGAACCAAGATATATCGCATGTTCTTTACTTTTGATTATGCTTTAGAGTTTATGTTTTCTTAACTTAATTAGAAGCATTACTTAGAAGTAACACTCATAAGCATTATTCAACGAATAATGCTTAGAAGCGAAAGTTATTCAAGAAAGGAAAACCCAATTCAAACCCCCTATTTCCTTGTGTTTTCTTCACTCCTTCAATTGGTATCAGAGCCCAGTTCTATTATTGATGGATATCAAACACCTAACAGTGTCAGATAAAGATTCAGATGCCTTGTGAAGAAATACTCTAATGTGATAGTTATTCAAGTTTCAACTAATGTCTAAAATCAGAAAATTGAAGAATAACTAACAAGAAAAGATTCATCAGATAAGAAGTTATATATTTTGAATGCTTTTGATTAAGTTCCTTGAGAGTATGAGATGTTTTCAAGAAATGGATTAGTCCACCCTTGACTTTCTCATAAGATCTCATTAGGAATCTTTTCAAAAGATGAAAGACTGACGTCTTATGATACATAAGATTTGCATGATAAAGTTGTCCATTCAAGAAGACAAAAGATCTTATGCAAAAGATCTAAAGATTGGTTCTGTCAAAGGAGGCTTTGAAGAAGACCAAACATTACTGAGGAAAGAATTCTCATTGACTCATCAGAAGTATGACCAAAGTATAACTCTAAATAAGTTAGCTCAGCATTGCAAGAACAAGATTGCCAATCAAAATCGTCAAAGTTTGATGATATTTGTATTAGAACCAATTTTGAAATTTATTCAAGGAATCAAAATTAAGAAGACGATAGGCAATGATAGTTAATTCTATCTAGCACATAGCTTCTCAGAAGTTCATGAAATATTGACCTTATGAAAATAAGCTTCTATTCAAAGTAAGTTTGATAAATAGATGGATGTTCTGATAATAAAAGATTAGAATATCTATGCTCTGAGGATTCTCTCAAGAAGTCAGACGGGTGATTCAAAATAGAAGAATGAAGAGATCATCTAAAGAGACGACTAATCCTAGCTCTCAAATTATAGATTAGAGTTCAGAAGAAGGTTATTCTTCTCAAATCAGAAAACTGAGAATACTCAAAGAAATAAGAGGAATCAATATGAAGATAACTCAGAACCTCTGAAAGACCGCTCTGAAGAAAGCATAAGAAGAAAGAATATTGATCAGAAGTTGAATCTAAGAGAAACCTAAAGTTAAAGACAGATGGAAGATCTTCAAGAACATGACAAATCCGATCAGAAGATTCATTTGGGACAAGATAAAGTAAAAATCAAAATGCAGAGCACTCAGATAAAAGAATCAATGAAGTGTTCAGGATCTCAAATATTAGTACACCCTCAACCAAGGAAGAACATAATCACATCCTCTTATCCTGAAGATCTTATCCTTGGAAGTAAAGATGCTCTAGTCAGAACAAGATCAACTCTCAAACCTTTTGATGAAGTGTTGGTCTCAAAACCTTCATCATTTGAAGAAGCCCTTCTAGATAAAGATTGGATTCTGGCTATGGAAGAAGAACTGAACCAATTCTCAAAGAATGATGTATAGGGTATTGTTCAGAAACCTAAAGGTGTCCATATCAATGGAACCAGAAACAAATTCAATGAGAAGGGTGAAGTTATCAAAAACAAAGCACAACTGGTTGCACAAGGTTATAGTCAACAAGAAGGAATAGACTATACACAAACCTTTTCACCAGTCGCCTGGTTAGGAGCTATTTGGTTGTTAGTTTCTTTTTTTGTAAATCATAACATCATCCTTTATCAGATGGATGTTAAGAGTGCATTTCTGAATGGTTATATTTCAGAAGAAGTGTATGTCAAACAACCTCCTGGATTTGAAAACTCTGAGAAATTAGACTTTGTTTTTAAACTAAAGAAATCTATTTATGGCTTGAAACAAGCTCCCAGAGCTTGGTATGACAGATTGAGAAATTTTCTTTTAGAAAATAAGTTTACTAGAGGAAAGGTTGACAGTACACTCATCTGCAAAACATTCAAAAATGATATTCTAATTGTTCAAATTTATGTTGATGATATTATTTTTTGTTCTTCTAATCCATCCCTCTGCGAGGAATTCTCTAAGTTAATGTAGGCTGAATTTGAAATAAGCATGATGGGGGAATTTAAGTTCTTTCTAGAAATTTAGATTGATAAAAAACCAGAGGCTACTTACATTCATCAAAGTAAGTACACCAAAGAACTTCTGAAGAAATTCAACATGATAAACTGCACTGTACCAAAGACTCCAATGCATCTAACATGTATTCTGGGGAAATAAGAGGTAAGTGGAAAGGTATGTTAGAAGCTCTATCGTGGTATGATATGCTCTTTTCCGTATCTGACTGTATCTAGACCTGATATTTTATTCATTGTCCATCTTTGTGCTAGATTCCAATATGATCCTAGGGAATCTCATTTAACTGCTGCTAAGAGGATTCTAAAGTATCTAAAAGGAACCCCTAACCTTGGCTTGTTGTATGAGAAAACATCAGAGTATTCTATTTCTTGTTTCTATGATGCAGGCTATGCCGGAGATCGGATAGAGAGGAAGAGTACTTCTGGAAACTGTCAGTTTCTAGGCAAGAATCTGATCTCATGGTCAAGCAAGAGGCAATCAACAATTTCTCTTTCAACAGCAGAAGCAGAGTACATTTCAATAGCACTATGCAGTACTCAGATGCTATGGGTGAAGAATCAGTTGGAAGATTACCAGATATATAAGAGTAACATTCCTATCTTTTGTGATAATATTATCGCTATTTGCTTGAGTAAGAATCATATCCTACACTCTACGGCTAAACAAATATAAATCAAACATAATTTTATTAGAGATTATGTTCAGAAAATGATCCTATGTTTAAAATTTATAGATACATACCATATGTGGGCTGATATTTTTACAAAACCCTTAGCTGAAGATATATTTCCATTTATTCTAAAGAATCTGAAAATGGGTCTATGTATAGAGTAAGATGTCATTATAATCAAAACTTGTTTTAGTCATAGTATGAAGGGATAAAATTCTGGCTTAAATAAAAGACTTCTAATTTGTTTTATCTCTCGGTCCCCAGAAGATGTTTCACTCAGAAATGTTCCTGATCAGATGGAAATCTTCATGGTTTTTCAAATGCTAAAAATATGAAATGCATTACCTAAATAGACTTAGTCTCTATCACACTCTACCTAGGTCATGTACGAGCAGTTATTTTTCTTGAAATTGATTAATCATGATTACATTTATTTAACTACTCCTTTTCACTATGTCTTGGGAACAGTCGTTTCATACCTTTGTCTGATATTCTCTGTCATATTCCAATTAAATGTTTTCATGTTCTTTCACCTTAATGTTTGATATATTTCTTATTTCATTTCCTTCTTTTAGCAGTTTGTGACGTTATTTGAGTGTTTCAATCGTCTTACTTTGTGAACTGCTTGACTAACTATTTATATCTCTTCTCATCTATAGTCATTCATTAAGTCTTTATCCTTGTATTGTCTTCAACCGTCTCTTCTCTTAAAACTTGTCTGCATACCATGGTTGTTAGAACCTTTCAAGGAGATGAAAATATTTTCGAGGTAATCAAAGAGAAAAGACCTAATTATGTGTCTGATGATGGTTTCATCAACGGACTTATTGAAAATCAAGGATGGTTTGGGTATGCAATAATGTTGAGAGGTCTTATTTATCATAACCTCTTAAAGAACTTATGGCTTCATGTTTTTGTCAGTCCTGATGAAAATAACATTCATTCCTACATCTTTGATGTTCTGATTACCGTCACTCACTCCTCCATTAATGAAGCCATACAGAGTCCACCTTTACCCAACTCTTGCATGAATATTTACATGTTTCCAAATAATACTAAAAATTCATTTAGATATGATCCCTTTCATTCAGATCATTTGAAACTACTTGCAAAAATCTGGTTTCAGCTCCTGTTAAAAAATATTCATCCCAGAGGAGAAGATCTTGATAAAGTTTTTCCTATGGATATGTGTCTTCTTTATTGCCTTCGCAAGAGTATTCCAATTCATCTTTCGACAATAATATTCATTCATCTGAATCTATCAATCCTAGCATCCAGGAACTCTCAAAGATCATTCAGTCTGTATGGACATGTATTGTCTGAATTGTTTGAGTTAGCATGTATAATTGAAATTGTTCAAAGATATCTGTTCATCAGAGGAAATGCTCTATTTGATGAGAGTTGTGATATGTTTGAACTTTAGATAGCTTTCCCTATATATGTTTCTCGTTCTATTGTAATCTTCTTTGAATATCAATGAAACTTCTTATCTTTTCTTGTTATTTCTTCTGGTTTTTATGTTTTTCACACATAATTACTTTTTTGATTATGACAAAAAGGGGAGTAATTAAATGGATGTAATTTTTATTTCAATAATCAAGTTTTGGAAAATGTTCTCTGAAAAGATTTTCTTACATTCTAACCCAGTTAAAATTCTATTTCTGTTATAATTGTTTTTTTTCTTTTTCAGGAAATGAGAACTCTGATTAAAGACAAAGATCTGAAAGCATTGTGCAAGGCTTATGTCTAAACTATTGGCTTTAGACTCTAAAGATGCTTTTCAATTCATAATCAGACTCCAATAAGTGAAATCTAAAATCAGACTCCAAGAGTTGAGAATCTGGAAGTTGTCTTAGTGACATTAAAGTTTCAAAGTTTTAAATTTGATTTCATTCTCATAGGCATCTAAACTCAAGATTCAATAAGAAGAAGTTCTATGAAATCAAGATCTCAATTGTTCTATTGGAATCAAGATCCCAATTTTTCCATTGGCATCCAAAGTCAAGACTCTCAAGATCTCGATATTTGATCTATTGGAATCATGGGAGTTTTACTCAAATGGTTCAGAGCCAGGATATTTGATATTCATTAAGTCATTGACTCAGGGGGAGTATCATAGAAAGGATAATTATTCCTTACCTTTCTATTTTCACTTTTTCTGATTATATGAACAAAATTGTGTCATCAAAATACATAGTTTTGTCATCACCAAAAAGGGGGAGATTGTTAGAAATAGATTTGGTTCTGCAATATTATCTCTGAGTTTTGATGATAACAAATGAGTATGTTTGTATGAACAATCTTGTTATACTAATGTTTGTTATTGTTGAGTGCTTAACAAACAGGTTCTGCTTCTGATGGATGGCATGGCCAAGACATTAGAAGAAAATTAGTTTTGCTTCTGCGCTACACAAGTTTTGTTGAATAGTAGAAAGATACTCCAGAAGGCTCTAAAGTGTAAGATCTAATGTTTGCCTAAAGAAACCTGTTAGAAGATCTGAAGACAGGAGTTTCTACTTACGTCCAGATGCTAAAGACTCAAGCTTCTAAACACAACATGTTCTAAGGAGACAGTCAAAAGATCTAAAGACTAAAGTATCCACTAAAGTCTAGATGCTAAAAGACTCAAGTTTCTAAAGACAGTGTGTTCCAAAGAAACAAAGTTAGAAGAAAAAGTTTCTACTGAAGTTCAGATGCTAAAAACATAGTTTCTAAAAGAAAACTTGTTCAAAGAAGACAAAGTTAAAAGATCTGAAGACATTGTTTTTACTGAGGCCAGATGCTGAAGACATTGTGTTTCTATAGACCCAAGGTTTTGAAGATAAGGATTGTTAAAGAACCAAGTGCTAAAGATTCTAAAGATGGAAGGTCTGGAGATTCTAAAGACTTGAAGTTCTAAAGGTCCAAGGTTATCTACAACGGATTCTCAAGACAAAGTGTTGAAGACTTTAAAGACGCGACTCTTAAGACTCTGAAGACTTGAAGCTCTTCTGATCCAAGGCTCTCCACAACGGGTTATCACGACCAAGTGCTGAAGACTCTGAAGATGCATTTCTGAAGACTCAGAAGACTTGAAGTTCTGAAGACCTTATGTCATCTTCCTGCTTCTAAACTCATGCTCGTAGAATCCCCTGAAGTGCAGAAGGAAAGAATATAACGATAACATGGTACAATAGTACACAGTACGAAAAAGCATTATTCCACTACCTCTCCACTAGCTTGAATTGTGGAAGATGTTATAACCGGTTTAAAAATAAGAGTTGTCACCATTAATATTTATCCTAGGGAATGAAATATAACATATAACCCTAATTTGATCAGATATTCTAATTTGCTGAATCGTTATAGACGAAGGGAAGGTGTTAGGCACCCCTCATCTACCTTGTTCACAAGGATACTAGGGCTTAGGTTTACGATTTAGGAATAGGGTTTGAATTTTAATTAGGGGAACTCACCACGATTTTAAGTCGCATGCCTACATATCCTCTTATGAAGAATCAGAGTCCCAATTTGATGTTCGTACTTTTTTGGTTAGTTTTTTTTATAGATTATGGAAATATCTCGAATTCTCCTTGAACCAAGTCTAGGTGTGTGAATAGCAGAATTTATAGACGAAGTTCACAGTCGTCAAAAGAAATTTCCATAATCCTTTTTGAAAATATATAAGTTTGAATTATGTTAGTAAGAAAAAGTTAGTTTTTGATTGGTTAGATGTTTGCGAATATATTATGCAATATGAGAAAATATATTTTAATGCATGATAAAAATATTTAATGTAATTAAAGAAAGGTTAGTGTTTTTTAGAAATATTAATGAACAATTACTTAAAAATATGTTAGATATTTTAAATAAGACTGCAATAATTATTTATTAATGATTTTAAATGCAAAAAAATAGTTAATTCAAATGTTAAAAAAATGGTAATTAAATAAATTAAACAAAATAAGAAAAAACAATGTTAAGAAAAATTAATAAATAAAATTAATTAATTCAAGTGGGGGTGTAAATATTAGAATCATGGTGTATTGGAAAGATATTTAGGCCCAGAAGAAAATCTAAGTCCAAATAACAGGGGGTGTGTCCTTTAGTTAGGAAGTGAATATGGGAGGTGACGACCTAAAGTGGCAGTGATCCTCACCTTAAACCCAAATCACAACAAAGATCAATATTTAGAAACCCTAAGCTAAGTTTTGAGATTGCCTTCGATGATGTCGCTTTTCTTCTTTCTATTTGCAGGTACGAGAGATGGAGACGATGATAATGGTAGAGGTGCAGTGGATGAAAATTGAAGGGCTTGAAGGCGACAGATGACACAAATCTAGGGTTTCGGAATTTGAAACCCAGATCTCAGCTTCTTTTTCTTCTTCTTCTTCTGTTCTTTTGTTCTCTTTGTCACAATTTTTTCTCCCTCCCTTTGATTTTCTATTGAATAGCCTGCATATTATTGGTGTTGTTGAAAATAGTGGTGTATAAACTTTATTTTGCAAGCTCTACTTCCTTACCAATTATGTTATGTTGCTGGGTTAAAATAAAAACCCAATCGAAAGTATATGAAGACGAGCAAGCATTTATTATTTAAAAAAATAACAATAAATTATTATGTATATTTTTAAATAAGAAAAATAATTTAAAAATGAATATTTATAAAAACCAAAGAAAGTTAGTATAAACGAACCAAAAGAATTTTAAAACCTAATTTTGAAAATAATTTTGACTGTAGCACCGAGGCGGCCAAATTGGGGTATGACAGAAGAGAAAAGGACGTAGCAGTACTATTTTTCACGACTCTTTTTCAAATAGACAATAACTCTATTTTTCTTGACTATATAATAAAATAATCGTATGTTTAAAAGGAGTCGCGTGTTGTTGGTGTTCAATGTTAAAATGAAAGCTGTTATTATTGGAATATAACCAAAAAAAGCTATCAACCACTATAACAACAACAAGAATAACAGTTATGCTGAACATGTTGAAGCTAACCAAATAAGATGAAGATGAAATATTCTACAAGATGTTAATCAAACTACTAATCATATACATCTTGGCAAAATTTTGAAAAAGCAAGGAGTTGTTGCTCATATCTTGCTTAATGAAGAAAGAAGATGAAGATGAAGAGTTTTACAAGATGTTATTCAAACTACCAATCATATACATCTTGGAAGAATTATGAAGAAGCAAGGACTTGTTGCTCATAGCTTGCTCAATGATGAAGATAAAGACAACAAGACAAAAAGATGTTGCACTTAACTTAGATTATATTCATCTTTGTAGAAATATGTAAAAGACAAGAGTTATTGACCAGATTGTGATATTACTTAAGATATTCAAGAAAATTGTTTGTACACAAGAGTTGTTACTAAGAACTGTGCCAAACAATATGTACTTAAATTAGGAGTAATCTGCTTGATAAGAAGCACTTATGTAATCTCCAGAAAAACAGTTCTGTTTAGAATTGGTTGGTTCCTTAAGTGATCGAGTGAAGATCAGAAGACTTAAGAAGACTTTGGCTTCAGTCATCGTAGATGAAATCCTGGTAGTAGATTCTATTGGGTCAATTTTAGTCATATCTCAAAGGGGACTAAGTGAATGTCAGCCTTGTGAGATCCCTGATGGATATCATTGGAAGGAAATCATCGTATGATATTCTAAGGGATCAGATTATATTGGGTCAATGAACGTTATATCCATATTGGATCACTGAACGTGTCATTAGATGTTAGTCACTGACGGTTGCCCGTGCAATTGTAATCATATTGGTTATAGTGGATTAAGTCCTTGAGTTCAAGGCGAAATCACATTGGAAGGGTGGACTGGACTAGCTTAGGGGTTTCTCAAGTGAACCAGGATATATCGTGTGTTCGTTACACTTGATTATGCTTTAGAGTTTATGTTTTCTTAACTTAATTAGAAGCATTACTTAGAAGTAACACTCAGAAGCATTGTTCAACGAATAATGCTTAGAAGTGAAATTTATTCAAGAAAGGAAAATCCAACTCAAACCCCCTCTTTCTTGCGTTTTATTCACTTCTTCAATTGGTATCAGAGCCCAATTTTATTATTGATGGATATCAAACACCTAGCAGTGTCAGATAAATATTCAGATGCCTTGTGAAGAAATACTATAATGTGATAGTTATTCAATTTTTAACTACTGTCTAAAATCAAAAAAATTGAAGAACAGGCTAACAAGAACAGATTCATCAGATAAGTAGTTATATATGTTGAATGCTTTTGATTAAGTTCCTTGAGAGTATGAGATGGGACGTTTCAAACTACCAAATCCCATAGATCAACATCATGACCTAGAAAGAAACTTTCTAGTCTATCTTTTTAGTTTCAAACTTTTCTCCATCAAAGATGGGAACTTTAATATTGTAACTTTTATCTTTTGAATCTGATGCAGCAACAACCTGTGTGGGTTCTACCATTGTGTTTCTTCTAATAAAACCCGTCTAGATCTTTATCTGACACAAAGTGTTTGATAACTATCAATGCAATAACCAAGCTCTAATACCAATTGAAGGTGTGAGAAACACAAGAAAGGGGGTTTGAATTGGGTTTCACCTAAATAAATCTTTTCGTTGGTGACAAAGCAAGTTAACTTAGAACATAAAAATAAATGAACATAATTATTTTTATCCTGGTTTTTTGTTAGCTAAGCTACTCCAGTCCACCCATCAAGGTGATTTGGCCTTATCTAAGGACTTAATCCATTATAACCAAACTAATTAAAACCAACCCACAATAAGTCTGATTAACCTTATTGGCACCCCTAATAAGTCAGTTGATCCTTATTCAAATCCACTCAAACCGCAACAAGAGTCTTCTTGAGATATGACTGTTACTTGGTCTCTCAAGGAATAAATCAATAAAAATTGAATACTTTCAGTGTATTATAGTTTGCTTCTTTTAAGAAGATTACACAGATGTTTCAGTACAAAGAAAAACCCCTAAGTGTTTTACAGTAGGATACGAGCAACAACTACTTGCCTATTTTCAAAACTATACACAGAAGATTTCTCTACAAAGATTGCACGGCGCTTTGGTGTAGTTTTTTTGAGTTTGATTTAATCTGATAGATTTGTCGTTGTAATGTTGATTCTTACATTTCTTCAGATTCCAAGTCTTTCTTTTATAGCTTGTAAAAGAGATTCATTGAAAGGGTAGAAAAGTAATCAAAAATCTACATGTTGGTTCTCAACAGTCATAATGAGAGTGGTCACAGTAAAGTACGAAAGGACTGTCCTTTCACCACTCTAGAAGAGTAGAGGTCACAGATGTAACACCCCAACTTTTAGAAGTTATTTATTTAATGAATTATTAGGAGTGTTTACAAATAATTGATGTTTTATAGGATTATATGTGTGATGTGTTGGCATATGATTGCTTATGATGTGGAACATGTGATATTAATGAAGGGATTAGATGCATTGGAATAATTAGATGGTTATTTGGTAACTATTTGGGTTATTATCTAGAATAGAATAATAGGAATAATTATTTAAATAGATTTATTTTAGTTAGAGTGGTATGTTGGTAATTAGTAGGAAGAGTGAGGATGTGATGGTAAATAGAGGGTGACAAAGTGAGGGCAATTGAGAAAGAAGTTAGGGGTCCTTATGATAACAGAGAAATATAGAGAGTGATATGGTTCATTATGTGCGATTGAAATATTGGGAGAAGAGCAAGAGAAGAGGCAAGAAGAACATAATCAATCACTTGAAATAGGCACGAAGAACAAAATCAATCACTTGAAATAATAAGGTAAGGGGTTTTTATCTGATTATTATGTTTGATCTAGGTGGTAGATAGTTGTAGGATTGTTCCCTTAGTATTTACAATGGTGATTTAATGTTGTTGGGTCAAGATTTGATGGAATTGTGATGATGGAAAACCCGTAATGATTGTATAATTGAGGTATTTTATCAAATTGTTGTTAGATGATGGTTACCCATGATTGGATAGTCTTTTAGGGCCTATGAAATACTAAAATCGCAAGAAAAAATAGTCTGAAACAATGCAGAATCGCAAAACTGGAAAACCCTGTTCGTAGAGGATCGTCGGGCGATGGGTTCCGTGTCGTCGGATGTTGTTTCGCCAGGCGAAGGTGGGGCAAGCCAAGCAAGGAAAATTGGGTGTTGGTTTTTGTGATGTGTCATCGGGCGATGGATGGGTTTCGTTGGGCGATGGGAGGCAGATCTGGAATGTTGGATTGAAATCTAGAAACGAGAATAACTTTAGTTCTATAGCTCATAAGGAATTGTCGTTCGAAGTTATATGTAGCTAATGTAGTATACTATAATTAGGTAAAATAAAATTAAGACTTATGAGTATTTTTATGAGAACTAAGTTAGAGTAAGAATAGACTCCCCACGTTGAATTGCAATGACGATTTGTTTAACTAAGGTGATATGTTGTTAATATGATTATGTGATGATGTTCTGATTATGTCTTAATTTCCTGAGTATACACGATGATTATAGGAGTATAAATGATTATGTTTATGTATGATGTTGATTAATACATGAATTATGATGCGTATGACTGGTTGTAGTTATTTATATTTTTTGTTACGCATCATGCATTCAAGGGACAGCTTTGGTCCATTTGATGATTTAGGACATTGGTCTAGTGATTTTGTCTCAATTCCATTGTGTTGATTTGGGATTTTTGTACCCCAAAAATTTTCCTCCCATTTTTACTCAAGACCTACTCCTAGAGGTCCTCAATTTCTCAAGGTTGACCAAGAATTGAACAGACAAATTCTCCTCCTAAGCAATGAACCTTTAATTAGGGTTTCACTTTTAATCAAGATGTGTGATCTCCAAAGGTATAAAATGTTATCAATTATCCTAATATGCCTTCAAGAATTTCCATTCCAAGTTTCATTCCTTACACTATAAGTTTGCTCACCCAATTGCTCAAATGCTTGAAAATCAACTGTACTAGGTCAAAAGTCAATTGTGGCCTATATACAGTCAAACTTCAAAGTTTTTGGTCAACATCAACATTTTGAAGTGACATCCATCATTTGATCAAGGTTTGATCATGATTCCTCAAGAAATGTTCCTAATTCATCAAAAGTCAAGAATTGCAAAATTAGGGTTTCTATAGGAAAAGTCAATTGAACTTTGACTAGGCAGAAGTTTCACATACATCATCCATTTCCCCAACAAAATCTCATTTTAAAGAGAATCCAATTCCCTACAACTTATGTTTTGTCCTTAAGTTCAAGAGATGCACCATTTGAAAGATACAAGCTCATACATTACAGGTCATTTTCAGAAAGTCAACGAAAGACGCTTTTTATCAAGACCATTTACATCAAGATAAATCTTCAAATGCAAAATTGATCAAAAGAGGGATTTAAGTAGACATCTTGGGCTTTCCATAAAGTCAAAGATCATCATCATGTGATAAAAATTGAGCAAGTTATGGCTTGCCCAAGTTGGGAAAATTTTGGAAATTTCAAGAATTGTGCATAGAGCAAACTTAAACTTTTAGTTCAATGGCTTAATTTCTTGGACTTCAAACACCTTCCTAAATTATATAGGACCTCTAATCACATTTTTACATTGCCTTACCATTTTTATCAATTTTATTCATATTTATTTTGATTTATTTCAAATAAATACAAAGTAAAATTTATAAAATAAATAGAGATGGGCTTTGGCATTTAGGCTGATTATTTTTCTTTCCTAGAAGCCCATAATTTCATGCAAAGATATCCAGGTTCATCCAAGTCCCAACATGGCATGAAATCTCCATTTTTGGCATTTTTTCAAATTATGATCATGGTTTAAAAACAATAGTTATGGGCTTAATTGTTTCCATGTTATCATGTTCCATCCATCTCCTCTATATATACTACCCTCTTACAAGCATTACACACAAAAAAAGTTGCCTCAAAGAGAAATACAAAAATTGCAAAAATCTCCAAAGTTGTCAAACTCCAAAACCACTTTTTCAAGCCTCCTCGTTGCAAGAAGCCTTTTGATTCACTCTCAGCAAGAACACAGAGTAAGCTTGGATCAATCTCCATGATCCAAAATGTGCAAAAACTGCATATCATAAACTTTTTTCTTTTTTTTCAAAGATCTGTTTCTTTTAATTTGTTTAGTTTTAGGTGTGATTGATGTTTCTAACGTGATTCTGAGTATTGCCTGGACAGGACTGAACCGGTAGGATAGCCTCATGCACGCAATATCGCCCTAAGCCATTTTATCTCCGTTTTGGTATACTTTGATTCGAAACGGATGATCCAGCCATCTTTAGCCAAAAATAAGGGTGGATTTGGAATCAGGGGGCTCAATTTAAGGGGGACATGGATTTTCAGAGCTTTAAAAATCATGTTTATGCATTTTTGCAAATTACAGGTCGCTGGAGAAGACGACCGGAGCTAGGGCTCCGGCGCTTCTCCGGCCATAGTACTTATTCTTGTTTTATTTGTTTCAGATTGATATCAGAAAAACAACATGATCTAGTGGTAGCGCGCATTATAAAGGCATATCCCTTGCAGATCCTGGGTTCGATCCAGGAGCAAGAGAATTTTATTTTTCTAACACATACTTTGCAGATCTTGTGTACTAAATCCAAGCGCGCGTATCATATGTTCCATCATCATTACCATTGGATCTCATCAGCGTCAGACCAAACGATCCAGATCCAGATGTCCATGATGGATCCTCAAGAGCCAGTAACATTGGATTATGCGCAGAGTCTGGGCTGGTCTATCATGGGCCTAGCAAATTTCAAAAATGCAACCCCCATTTATTTTTTATATTCGGCCCAATTTTATGTTTTCTTTCTATTTTTCTTTTTAGCTGATTATTTGTTTTATATTTTACTTTTAAAACCCTTTTTTATCAAATCTTAAAATCAAAAAAAGATGATAATAATTAAACTTAGAATTTTTTCTAAACTTAATTTTTAATTTTGTAAATTAATTAATTAATTATTTTGACTTTTATTTTATCAATTTAAAATCAATTAGAAATAGGTTTATTTAATTCAAATATTTTATTAACAAAAATACAAAAAAGAGTATATTAGAATTAGTTTTCTTTTGTTTATTTAATTAGTTAGGATTGTATTTAGATTTTTCTCATTAAATTTAATTTAAGCATTTTCTTAAAATAAACAAAAACCAAAAAGATTTTCTTATTTTACTTAGCAATTATTTTTAGGGTTTTAGACGTTATTTTAAATTCACGCGTGTTATTATTTTTGCAATTTTTTTATACTAATGTATATGCTGACAGTATGTAATAGATAATTACTAGGGTTCTTTACCGCTTTCTTTATTTTCTTTCCCCAAATTGTTGGACATGTAAATATCCCCCTCCCGGAAGCATTATAATAGCGTAGGATTTACGATTCCCGCACTTTAAATTTCTGCAAAATATTAATTGTTAGTAACTAGGCTTGTATGGAAAGACTGAAAACAAAATGCTAGAAAACCTAATAACAAAGATAAATAAACTGAATTGAATCACTTGCACATATACACCTCTAGGGTACGCCCACTTTGGTTGCCTTTCGGAAAATAAAACAGTCATGTCCCTCGAAAATGGGGACGCTTTAGCAAAGACCCATAAATCAAAATATTATAGTCCTTCGATGACCCTACAGTGTTGCCTTTCGGTAAATGATCTAGTCCCTTAAACGAAATTGCTAAAGCGTCTCTATATGTTTCCTTTATGATTGTACGTCCCTTTGAATGTCCCTTAAACATCCAACAATAAGGCTACCTTCTCACTAATAGTAGGATAGCACTATCTAAAGTATAGGTGGAAAATAACGAACCTTTTCGATTTTAAGTAGATAGTTCTTAAATGCTTACTCAAAACAAATTTTCACACTTACACAAGAACCTTTCAAAACACTTTTAAAAAACGATTTATCAACACTCTTGAGGACTGATACAAGAGTTATCATAAAGAAAATCACCTCACTAAGGCATTTTAAAATACTTTTCAAAAGCACAAAGCATATGGGATTTAAAAAAATGAGTAAGCATCTAACAGCCCGTAGATAACTACGGATGGAAAGGGTGCTAACACCTTCCCTTTGCATAATCTACCCCCCCCCCCCCCCCTTACTCATAAAATTCTCGAAAAGGTCTTTTTTTGTTCATTTCACCCTTTCCTTTGTTGGATAAAAGAAAAGTTGATGGCGACTCTTGCTTACCGCAACATTTGTGAACACAAACGCAAAACTAGTATAAACAGTCGGTTCTACCACCGTATCACAGAACTGGCGACTCTGCTGGGGGGTATGAATAAAAAGTGAGGTTACCTTAAGAGTTAGTTCATCTTAAAACTATTTTAATTGCTTGCTTTGTATGCTTTGTCCTTGGAGGGTTGTTTGGGTTGTTACTATAGATCCTACACCCGAATCTGGGGGCATCTTTTTAGGTAAACAACAATAGATCGTGGAGATTGTACGGCATAGATCGATATGGTTGAAGCAATAGCTGTGTTAGTGTGACACTTTGGTTGGTACCGGTATCCCTTGTGTTGAATCAAGGAGAAACTGGGGCCTCCGTGTGGTGTCGTGAAGCACTAACGTACTTTAGAACCTTAGTTGAACAAACTTGGCCATTAGAAAGTAGTGAGATAGCTGGCCTCGGTCTAAAGCTAGGGATTGGTTGATACTCGATGCTACACTCATTAAGATCGGACTTTCGAGATGTTTCGGCCGCGAGAAAAGATTGCTAAGCTGAAACAATGCCCGATAAAGAAAGGTCAGTGATATTGAGACTCCTTAGAACCTGGTTACTATTAATAGGACAGGTTGAGCCAACTGAAACTTCAAGAGGGTACTTACCTATGGAATCCATGCAAGCCTAAACCTAAGGCTACTTGTGTGACTTGTTTGCTTTCATTTCCTAACAACTTGAACTTATTGCAGGGCTTTATTTGTATTCCTTGCAGGACTTGTTTGTAGTCATTATTCAATAACTCGGATTTCCTACAAGACATACTTGTTTTCATCGCCCTACATTTTTTTATTGATGCATAGCATACATATCATAACATCATACCATAGTATTTCCTTAACTATTTCAAGGTTCTCAAGGGCTTGTGATGCAGGTTATGATAAAGCAGGCATCTAGCAAGGGGCAAGGGGATTTATTTTCCTTTAACCAATACCGTTAAAAGGTCCAAACACGATAACTTGAGTCAGGGGCTATGACCCACTCGATATGGTGAGCTTGATTCTTGTAGGAGGACGTTCAATGATATGAAATTCTCCCGTCAAAGCGGCAGTCAAAATTCAACTTCTGACATTTTCTTGTGTTTACCTCGTGAGATCCTTGAAAATATTGCACCCACACATCGTGCATGTCATTTCCTAATAGATCTTCTAGTACAGGTTTCTCCTGTTCTCGCTATTTATTTCAGCAAGGAAAATGGCTTTCAAACAGAACAACAGAGACCTCCAAACTCAAGAGGCTCAGTTCATAGAAATGTTCCTCAACCTATCCAAGGGGTAGGAAGAATTGAAAACACTCCTCAACGGGAACTTGACTAAGAAACATCATGACAACAATAAGGATGACCAATTAGAACAACTGTAAGCTGAAATGGAAAGAATGAGAGTCCAGATGAGTATTCAGATGGCCGTTATCCAAAGTTTAGCTCGGGAACAAGAAGAATTGAGGATTCTCATCAGCAAGCTTCTTCAGGACAGATTCGACAGTCTGGGGAAAACTGCAAGAGCTTGGGGCCTAATCAATGATCAATCTCTCTTGGCAGATAGGGAATTGGGTGACATGTTCATACGGGGGCATGTTGAAAATAAACTCAGGAGCGATGACATTCAAGGGACTACATCTTCAAGTATTCGGAAGAGACCATACAATAGGAAGAAAGAGTTCAATTCCGTGTACGACCAGAAGGGCCGCAATAAGAGTAATCTCAACCAATCTGTAGGGTAATGCGTACTTCTATTCCCATGCCGATGCAGAAACAACGGCAAGGAAATCAGCATAAGTAGGACACACCCAAAAGGAAATTCACCAAATTCAACATGTCCTTGGCCTAGGTATTGCAACACATGTGGAAGATGGAGTTGATTACGTTAAGGGATCCTCCTCGAAATCCCAATGTCTCCGCTCCTAGCTATCATCCTAATGCAATGTGCGCATACCATTCCAATAGTTCTGGACATGATACGAATGACTGTTGGGCATTGAAAAATAAGATTCAGGACTTGATCAACAAATGAGTGCTGGAGTTCACACAAGATGACAAGACTGAATTTTTCTGCCATCCCTTAAAGGCACATCATCTGAAGTGACAAGTTCAGACAAAGAGGCTTTTATTCATTAGAATTTTCAAGTTGTAATTTTCTTTTGATTGTTCGAACATTTATTTATGTAAAACTTTGTTATTTCATCAATGCATTGCATATGTCTGTCTTGAATTATTTCATTCGTTGTCACTATACTTAAATTGTGCTTTTACTTCTTGTTTTTGATATTCAACTCTTGGTTAAAATCTATAAGCTTTTAGAGGGAGGGTGACGAAAACGATACCACAGTCTCTATAATATGTTTTTTAACATACCTCGCTGATGATGTATAGGGGTTGTTTCAAATCCTAAACAGTGGAGTTATAAGAAAGATAATCCCTAGTCAATCCATTTGAGCCTAAAAAGTATGAGTTTTTCTTTTCATACAAATTAAAAACCTTAATCATAACCCGGGGCAGGGTAGCTTTCTCAGTTAATTCAGAGGTGCATTCAGTCGCAAGCTCATCCTTCATACACGACAAATAGTGTAGAAGATGCCTTCCAAAATATGGTGATGGTTCCACATAATTGTCAAGACAGACAGTCATTATCTCTTGAGAGAAAAGCCCGCTAAGTCAAAACCTATGAAGGAGACTTAAAAAAACTTGGGGCATCCCGCTGAGCATAATCATAAGAAAACGTTCAGGCAAAAGTAGGGATAATAAAATAAAAAAGAGGTTGCTACAAATCCTCGACAAAAAGAAAAGGTTACCAAAATGTTTGCCTTCTCGAACA
The DNA here is from genome assembly GCA_948472305.1 of Vicia faba. Lineage (NCBI taxonomy): Eukaryota > Viridiplantae > Streptophyta > Magnoliopsida > Fabales > Fabaceae > Vicia > Vicia faba. Next base: position 1,281,971,772 of record OX451740.1, on the reverse strand, counting down.
AACGTTCAATTTCTGAACCATCATCGAGTATCAGAGCAAAGATTCCAGACTCAATTGGGATCTAAACCCATAATTAGCTGAGCATAGGATTGCAAAACATCACGAAGAATGGGTTGGGTACAAATAAAATTTGAGCCTTTATCTTTTGTTTCTTAAATCGTGAACCAGGCCACGTTATAACCCTTAAAAGTCCTAGATGAAGCATGGGTTAGTTCGAAAACATATTGTTACAAAAGGTATCCTGACTCCTATAGGGTTTGCTATAAATCCTGAGTTAATATCACACTCTTACAAAATTTGTTTGTTTTACTAAAATGATTTTTCAAACTTCAAGATACACATAAGCTTTTCATTCTTAAATACCATTGTTTGCATATGACTATTTGTTCAACAACAGAGATATTCGCGTGACGGATATTCGATGAACATAAATCCTCTCAGTGGACAGAATCACCTCATGTGGAAAGACATTCCAGTGACATGCCTTTCATAATTAAGGGGCATAGCATGGTGTCCAGCTGGTCTGGGGCAGTCAAGTCAAGGTTCAAGGAATCTCTCAAAAATTCCAAATAGTCAGGAGAAGATCTCCATCTGAATCACTTGGGATAGTGGACATGAATTCCAGCAACGAATCATGTACCATCAAACAAACACCTTCTGGCAGTGTGGCAACACTTACTACTATGGACAATGACGATTCTCCATACCCGGTGAACATGGGCATAGTCAGAAAATACTACGCATGAACAAAGACCTACTAGGTTGAATGGCCTAGGCAAAAACAAGGGCATCTCGGTGAACCAAAAGAGTTCGGGAAAAAATTAGGGATATACATATGAAAAATCCATACACCCGGCAAGTCGAAAACCTGAAAAGGCGGCTTGGGCAAAAAGGGTATCCCGATGGACTGAAAATCTGAAAGGACAGTCCGAGCAAAAGTTAGGGATTAAAGCGTACGACTACGTCTCGTCATCCCGTCACTTATCTATCAATAGAAGATTTATTACCCTGATCTACATTCACCAAGGACTCCAAGTGTTGGGATAACAGTCAAACCATCCGTAAAATCCCTGAAGATACCTTCTTCAGCAGGTACAAAGGTAGGGGCATCCTACTACAAGGTTACTACCATATTCTTAGTATGCAGCCTAACGATTTCAGGTATTCTTATATCTCCGGAAGAGCAAGAATCTCCAATTATTTCTCCAACATCTAAAATTTCCCAATAAAGTCGCAAGCTTCTCAGGATTTCAACAAAGTCCCCAAGCAAGGCACGGAGTTTCCCTTCCCCAACAAAGTTTATTTCTCTAATAATGGAAATTCGTCTCCCAGTGTTTCAACTTCAACAAATCTGAAGACCTACATTCTTCACCCCCAGCTGTAATCAGGGATTTATTTTCCCTAGTTCAACAACACTACAATAGAATGATTGACACGTTCATACATTTTATTCATACATCATTTTACAAACATCATAGCATATGCACCACAAATGCATATATAACAATCTCATTTATTTTGAGAGCATCATGAAATTCATACATCATGACATCGCATGAAACTGACTTTACCTTTTCAGGTTAAATTCGCAGACAGACGAATATTATCAACTTATATATAGCAGATCAAAGATTAATGCCTGAAACTGGATGGGGAAACTATCTACACGACCAAGTGGTAAGAACTTCTGGAGTAAGACGGGTTTACCAACAAATGCAGCATGCCACAAATTGATGCCCGAAACTAGACAGGGAAACAATCTACACGGCCAAGTGGTATGAACTCCCGAAGCAAGACAGGTTTACCAACAAATGCAGCAGGCCACGAATTAATGACCGAAACCAGATGGGGAACTATATATGTGACCAACGTTTCCAAGTTCCAGATTAATACCTGTAACAAGCCAAGAAAACTATCTGTGAATGACTGATTGTAGATTAATACTTGTAACAAGCCAGGAAAACTATCTACATGAGCAGATTGAAGATTAATACTTGTAACAAGCCAGGAAAACTCTCTTTCTAAGGTCAAAGATTAATACCTATAACTTGCCAGGTCAACTATCTCAATGACCGACAAAAATAAGTCCCAGATTAATACCTGTAACAAGCCAGGAAAACTATTTGTGAACGACTGATTGTAGATTAATACCTGTAACTAGCCAGGAAAACTATCTTCATGAGCAGATTGAAGATTAATACCTGTAACAAGCCAGGAAAACTATCTTTCTTTCTCAGGTCAGAGATTAATACCTGAAACCAGCCAGGACAACTATCTCAACGACCGAAAAAAGCAAAGTTCCAGATTAATGTTAGAACATAGTTTGATTCTACAACCCTCATAAGAGTTTTAATGATAACAAACACAAAGAACAATTATGCACTCTAAAATTATTTTGTAGAGAAGTTCTGATGGAAGTAGATCAGAAGTTAAGCTACAAGGTTGTTCCTACAGTGAACGTAGACTATTCTCAGAAAGTTCTGATGAATGAAGATCAGAAGTTTCTCTAAGAGAAACATGTTTTAACTCTGATTACATAACTCTGTGAAAGTAAGTTTAGCACTGCAAACAGGATCTTATGATTTTGACCTTCAAAAGTTCTGAATCAAGCAGCAAATGGTTACCTCAATGTTATGAAGCGTTACAATTCATAAAAGCTATATCAAATGCAACGGCTACAAACAGACAAGGATCTTTTATTTGAGGAAAGCGTGTTAATTGTCATTTATCAAGTTTCTAAATACTCAACTATGCTGCGCCTATTTAAACAAGGGATGAGGATAAATCGTTTACAATTTACACAATAATAAACAACACACTTCATCACTACTATCCTTTCTACTCCTCATTCATACTATTCTTTCAATTGTGTAATACATCACAAGTCTGTGATACTGTTTTTGTAAGGAAAACATATTGTACATTGCTTTATTCATATTTTGTTTAGTGCAATTCCTTGAGAAAAATTGGGTTGTGGTTATACTCAAGAAGACTTTGGCAGTAGTCAAAATAGATTTGTAATCAAGATTGATTAGTGAATTAAGACCTCGTTGGAGAGAGGAGAAGTCACCTTGGCGGATGGATTGGAGTAGTTTGAGTTCAAATGAACCAGGATAAAAATCATTGTGTTATTTCCATTGATTTTTATGATTCCAATTCAACCCCCCTTCTTGTGTTTCTCTATTCTTCAATTGGCATCAGAGCGCCTGGTTCTGAGTTCGAGCACTTAACCATGTCAGTAAAAGATCCAAGCTAAGAAAAACACTATGGTGGGACCAAGTCAGAATATCAGCAATGACTACCATTATGAGAAAGACAGAATCAGTGGTAGACCTCTAATATTTGATGGAGAGAACTTCGATTACTGGAAAGAAAGAATTGAAAGCTTCTTTCTGGCTCATGATGCTGATCTTTGGGATATGGTGATTGATGGGTACATGCATCTAGTTGATGAAAGTGGTCAGAAGATTGAAGGAAAAGAACCACTGAACAATACATCAGAAGTTCCCAACAAAGAATCACAAACAACATCAGAAGGAAATATCACAAACACTACAACAACATCTGAAGAACCTCTCTAAAAAAGACTATCCAGAAGCAGCCTAGCTCATCCTGAATAAAAAATTTTGGGAAAGAAGGAAGATCCAATCAGAACAAGATCCACATGTAGAAATTATGAAGAATCTCTCATGGGATTAGTATCTATGATTGAGCCAACTTCCATTGATGAAGCTCTTCTGGATAATGACTGGATACTGGATATGCAGGAGGAATTAAATCAATTCACCAGAAATGATGTATGGGATCTGGTTTCCAAACCAAAAGGGTTCAACGTCATTGGAACAAAATGGGTATTCAGAAACAAGTTGAATGAACAAGGAGAAGTCATCAGAAACAAAGCACGGCTGGTTGCACAAGGTTATAGTCAGCAAGAGGGGATAGACTATATAGAAACCTTTGCTCCAATCGCCAGGTTAGAATCTATTAGACTATTAATTTCTTTCGCTGTGAATAATGGCATCACTCTCTATCAGATGGATGTCAAAAGTGTATTCTTAAATGGATACATTGATGAAGAAGTTAATGTGCACCAACCCCCTGGTTTTGAAAATTTCAAACATCCAGAATATGTTTTCAAACTAAAGAAGTCACTATATGGTCTGAAACAAGCTCCCATAGCTTGGTATGAAAGATTAAGTAGCTTTCTGTTAGAAAAGGAATTCATCAGAGGGAAAGTGGAAACAACCTTATTCTGTAAGTCATTTAAGAATGACATTTTATTTTGTCAAATTTATGTAGATTATATTATTTTTGGATCTACTAAAGCCTCTCTGTGAAGAAAATTTGCTAAGTCTATGCAGGCAGAGTTTGAAATGAGCTTGATGGGAGAACTCAAATTCTTTCTGGGCATTCAGATTAATCAAACTCCAGAAGGAACCTACATACACCAGAGCAAATACGTCAAAGAACTTTTGAAGAAATTTGACTTATCAGAGTGTAAGCCATCTAAGGCTCCAATGCATCCCACATGCATTCTGGAAAAGGAAGAGGTAAGTAAAAAGATAGAACAGAAGATCTACAGATGTATGATTGGTTCTCTCTTATATCTTACAACTTCAAGACCTGAAATTCTATACAGTGTATATTTATGTGCCAGATTCCAATCATATCCTAGAGAATCTCACTTAACAGTTGTTAAGCGAATTTTCAAGTATCTGAAAGGTACTACTAATCTTGGTTTGTTTTATAGAAAACTGGTGAATATAATTTAGTAGGGTACTGTTATGCTAACTTCGCTGGAGACAGAGTAGAAAGAAAAGCACTTCTGGAAGCTTCCAGTTTCTAGGAGAAAATTTGATCTCATGGACCAGCAAGAGGCAATCCATAATTGCTTTGTCAACAGCTGAAGCTGAATACATAGCAGCTGCTGGATACAGCACGCGGATGCTCTAGATGAAGACTCAGCTTGAAGACTTCAATATATTTGAGAGTAACATTCCTATATTTTGTTATAACACTTCTGCAATTTGTTTATCTAGGAATCCTATTTTGCATTCTAGGGCTAAGCATATAGAAATAAAACATCATTTTATTAGGGACTATATTCAGAAAGGAATCATTTCCTTAAAATTTATTAACACAGACCATCAATGGGCTGATGTCTTTACTAAACCACTTTCTAAAGATAGGTTTAATTTCATTCTAAAACATATCAGCGTGAAATTATGTCTAGAATAAGAGTGTTATTTATATATTCATTAAACCTCAGAATTTTATGTTTTTTGTGAACATCTGATCAATAATTCTTCAGAAGTTAGAAGGGCAGTTGCATCAGAATCTATCTAAGAAGATATGAACAGTTCATTTCAAAGATAGAAGCATTTAGTTCACATTATCAACATCTGTCATCCTCTCACAAGCGTCCTTCTAAGGCTGAACACACGTTCAAATTCTGAAGGGTCTAAAGCTTTGATTGGATGTATTGAGACGCATGTCATTGGTAACTGTTTTATATCTCCACATCATCCCCTATTTTCAGGATTCGTAAATGTTGTGTAATCATTAATATTTTTCTCTTTCTTGTTGTTTAAGTTTTCAAATTGATTATAAATACACATTCTCTCTCACACTCACTTCTTCTCGCGTCTATTTCCTCTCTAGTTTTCGTTTGCAAAAACCCTTTTTCAGAAATCTCAAACAGTCAGTGTGAATAATGGCTTCATCTTCAAGCACTAAGAATCTTCAATGTGCTCCTGGTTCATCTTCATCAACTGCAGAACAATATGAAGAACTGTCAAGAACCTTACTTACCCAAATTGATTCTCTTGAGGTTCTCTGCGAGCTTATCATTGATTTTGAAAGCATGAAGGAGAATGGGTTTGATCTTAATGCAGATGTAGCCATTCAAGGTTGGAACAGGTATTTTGATCGTCTTCTTGGTCCAGTGTTCCCAATTTTGGTCAAGGAATTCTAGATTCATGCAACCTCCTCTAATCACCAAGTAACGTCTTATGTAATGGGGAAGAAGACTGCAATCACTAAAGATTTGATTGCAAAGCTTATTTGTTATAACGATGGAGGAATCCGTTGCAGCGACATGGCTGAGAAATGTTCTGACCTAACAGCCATCTCAAGAGTAATCTTCACTTATGGGCAGCCATCCAACAAGATTGAAGATCTGAAGGACTACTTCATAATCTGGGAAAATATCATTTTGGATTGTATCAACCATAGGAAGCCAACAAGCTCTCCCGACTACATAAATATTGACCAACAGTTTCTGCTATACTTCATTGCGAAGAAGATGAAAATAAACCTTCCTCACTTGCTTTTCAATCATCTGAGAACAAGCGTGAAGGAAACAAGAGAAGATGAAAGAACCAAGAGGGATTGGATACCTCTGGGCAGGCTAATTTCAGATATTCTGACTAAGAATAAGTTAATAGAGCATCTGACTGAAGCTCAACAGATAAGCACGTTGGAGGCATGTGCTGGAAAACCTCTCAATGCCAAGAACCTGAAAAAGATGAAGATCATTGACAACATTAAGAAGGATCCAACCATTGCTACAAAATAAGTCATCACATCAAGGAGAATCCCTCTGAAATATTTTCCTCTATTTTCTGAAATTGATGCCTCACCAGAAATAGTTGTCAGATATTTGGAAGCATGCAACAAGGATGGAATTTCTACAGGGTTAAACATTCGTGATTTGCATCAATAAGCTCCAGATGTTGTCCTCAAGAAGTCTAGAAAAACAAAAGTTGTAGGAGAAGGATCTTCTCAGAAGACACCAAAAGCTGCTAAGAAGAAAGGCAACTCTTCTTTTATTTCTGTTGTAGAATCGGTGACTTTTCCAACATCTGAAACACCCTCCTCTCCAAAACAATAGAAGATCCCTCACCTCAAACATTTGAAAATTTTGATATAGAGTTTGACCCCTCAGTAACTCTAGAAAACATACTAAATGAGCCTCACTCTCCCAATCCACATCTTGAACAAAATCAGCCAGAACTTGCTAGAGTTCTTTCTGATATTGATCAATTTGATCCAGATTTCCAAACACCTCACATAGAAAATCCAAACTTCCAAACCAATCACCCTGAAAATCCAAACGCTAACGCTTCCCAACCAAAAAATCCATACACAGACTCTGATACCACCACACCAATTCCTGGAATAACAGAACCTCTCATGGTTCGACAACGTCTCTCCATCCAAGACATTCCAGAAATTCCATCACCTTACCATTCCACTCCACCAAACACACCTCCATCACCAATCATCATTTCTGATTCTCCTACTCCCTCTCCTATTAATCCTCTAGAAGATCACCTAAGAAAAGTAATAGACTTAGAAGTCCTGGATCACCTTGCCTCAACCTCTCACAAAATTTCCATTCTCAAGCCAAAACCAACTATCACCAAGGCAGATGTTGGTAGAAACTTACTGATTTTTGAAACAAAGATAATTGAATGGGTTAACTCTTTGAATCAAGCAAGCTTAGAAAATCCAAATCCTGCTGCTTTTGATTCTCATTGGAACCAGTTCAGAAGATGGTTCAACTTAGAATCCCAGAAACTCAAGGAATTAAGTTATAAAATGGCCCAACAGAACTTTTGTGATCAGCTAAAGGTTTTCAAGGATCAAGTTCTGAGTCACTGGGAAAGGAAATATATTCTTCTGCTGGACAATGCACCCTAGAAAGAGCACCAACCTTCAGAAGTTGATGAACCATGCTCTGATAATCTTCCCCTGGCTACTATTCAAGACAAAGGCACAACAATTGAAGAAGCCACTGAATCAGCAAATGCTACAGAGTGTTCTGAGAAACTTGCATCTTCTGTTGATACACCAGCTTCATCTTTGGTTATGCAAACTCTGGAAGAGTTAAAGAAAGAGAATACAGTGATCAAAGAAATATTGGATAAGAAAGAAGACACGAGCAAAGAAATCAAGGAAATGTTGGGAAAACAAGAGGAATCGAGCACTCATATTAAGAGCTTGCTGGAAGCGTTGTTCACACGACTTCCCCCTCCTCAATCTTAGTTTTTTTTATAACTTGTTTTCTACATTCATTTATCTTGTTTTATTTGGCTCTGAAAGTGTTATTGCAATCAAGTTTAATATAACTCATCTTTTTTACTCTGAATATTAGTGTTTATATTGCTTTTTGATTACTGACAAAGAGGGGGAGAACGTAAGATATTTCCAATAACAGTATATCGATACAAAGTCTCAAACATTTTGAATATCATAACTTCTCGGTTTTTTTTCTGAAAGAAAAACAGGAACAAAACTCTGATGAAGACTGAAGGAGATGCATCAAAAGCTTTGATCAGAATGAACTTCAGGGAAGTAATTCATCTCTATCTGAGTACTAAACTCATGAGGAGACTCTCTAATGCTTTATGTTCTGACTATTTTAATTGAAATATCCTAGTTTTTGTCATCCTCAAAAAGGGGGAGATTGTTAGAACATAGTTTGATTCTACAACCCTCGAAAGAGTTTTGATGATAACAAACACAAAGAACAATTATGCACTCTAAAATTATATTTTGTTTTGTAGAGAAGTTCTAATGGAAGTAGATCAGAAGTTAATCTACAAGGATGCTTCTATTGTGAATGTAGACTATTCTCAGAAAGATCTGATGAATGAAGATCAGAAGTTGATCTGAGAGAAAGATGTTTTAACTCTGATTACATAACTCTGTGAAAGTAAGTTTAACGCTGCAAACATAATCTTATGATTCTGTCCTTCCAAAGTTCTGAATCAAGCAGCAAATGGTTACCTCAATGTTCTGAAGCGTTACAATTCATCAAAGCTATATCAAATGCAACGGCTACAAACAGACAAGGATCTTTTATTTGAGGAAAGAAAATTAACTATCATTTATCAAGTTTCCAAATAATCAACTATGATGCACCTATTTAAACAAGGGATGAGAATAAATTGTTTACGATTTACACAATAATAAACAACACACTTCAACGCTGCTATCCTTTCTACTCCTCATTCATACTATTCTTTCAACTATGTAATACATCACAAGTCTGTGATACTATTCTTGTAAGGAAAACATATTGTACACTGCTTTATTCATATTTTGTTTAGGTGTAATTCCTTGAGAAAAAACGGGTTGTGGTTATACTCAAGAAGACTTTGGCAGTAGTCAAAGTAGATTTGTAATCAAGATTGATTAGTGAATTAAGACCTCGTTGGAGAGAGGCGAAATCACCTTGGCGGGTGGACTGGAGTAGTTTGAGTTCAAATGAACCAGGATAAAAATCACCATGTTATTTCCATTGATTTTTAAGATTCCAATTACACCCCCCCCCCTTCTTGTGTTTTTCAATTCTTCAATTAATACCTGTAACTAGCCAGGAAAACTATCTACATCAGCAAATTGAAGATTAATACCTGTAACAAGCTAGGAAAACTATATTTCTTTCTAAGGTCAGATATTAATACATGTAACCAGCCAGACAACTATCTCAACGACCGAAAAAAACAAGTCCCAGATTAATACTTGTAACAAGCCTGGAAAACTATCTGTGAATGACTGATTATAGATTAATAACTGTAACTTTCCAGGAAAACTATCTACATGAGCAGATTGAAGATTAATACTTGTAACATGGAAAGAAAACTATCTTTCTTTCTCGGGTCAGAGATTAATATCTGAAACCAGACAGGACAACTATCTCAAACGACCAACAATTTTAAAGTTCCAGATTAATACCTGAAACCAGACATGACAACTATTTGTGAACAGCTGATTTGTAGATTAACACCTGAAACCAGACAGGAAAACTATCTACATGACCAGACGAAGCAATCTCACACGGGTTCCTTCTCATATATCGTCCAGATGTAGTCTAACACGGACTCATCCTGATGCAATCTTACACGGGTTTCTTCTCATGATCTTCAGATGTAGTCTAACGCGGACTCATCCTGAAGCAATCTTATATGAGTTTCTTCTCATAATCTTCTGATGCACTCTAACACGGACTCATCCTGAAGCAGCCCCACACAGGTTCCTTCTCATATATCTCCGGATGCAGACTAACACGGACTCATCCTGAAATAGCCCTACACAGGCTCTTTCTAATACATTTTCAGGTAACAGTTAATTCCATTATCCCAAACAAGTTACTGTGAAGCCTGGATTTAAACAACAAAACAACAAACTTTTGTCTCTCCAGTTCATAGATAAATCCTCAGTAGAGCCTTGGACAACTGAAGTTCCTAGACTCTATTCCCCACAGAGTTTTCCTCAAGCGGGAGAACAGCAAAAACTCACATTCCCCAGCGGAGTCCTTCTTAGACAGCAGAAACATAATTCCCCATAAAGGGACCATTTATGAAATCAACATCTACTTTGGGTGGCATCTTTAAGCCCATCTCTGAAGACTCTCAGTCATCTTCTCCAAATGTCATCTTTAAGCCCATTCCCGACATCATCAACCATCAATGTTACTTCATGTGAGTGCAAATTTCTGGGCACTCTAGTGTACAATCATCTTCCACCTTCAGATCACGAAAGGCAGACAAGCCAATCTAAATCCTCTGTTTTAAGAAGATTGAACAGGGGAAGCTATTGTACCCCAAAATATTCCCTCCCATTTTTACTCAAGACATGCTCCTAGAGGTCCTCAATTGCTCAAGGTTGACCAAGAATTGACTAGACAAATTCTCCTCCTAAGCAATGAACCTCTAATTAGGGTTTCAATTTTCATCAAGATGTGTGAGATCTAAAGGTCTCAAATGTTATCCATTTTCCTAATATGCCTTCAAGATTTTCCATGCCAAGTTTCATGACTTACACTACAAGTTTGCTCAGTCAATTGCTTAAATGCTTGAAAGTCAACTATATTAGGTCAAAAGTCAATTGTGGCCTATATACAGTCAAACTTCAAATTTTTTGGTCAACATAAACATATTGAAGTGACATTCATCATTTTATCAAGGGTTGATCATGATTCCTCAAGAAATTCTCTTAATTCATTAAAAGTCAAGAATTGCAAAATTAGGGTTTCTATAGGAAAAGTCAACTGAACTTTGACCAGGCTTAACTTTCACATACATCATCCATTTTTCCCCAACCAAATCTTATTTTGAAGATAATACAATTCCCTACAAATTCTCTTTTGTCCTCAAGTTCAAGAGATGCACCATTTGAAAGATACAAGCTCATACATTACAGGTCATTTTCAAAAAGTCAACAAAAGACACTTTTTGTCAAGACCATTTACATCAAGATAAAGTCTTCAAATGAGAAATTGATCAAAAGAGGGATTAAATTAAACATCTTAGGATTTCCAAAAAGTCCAAGATCATCATCATGGGATAAAAATTGAGCAAGTTATGGCTTTCCCAATTTTGGAAAATTTTGGAAATTTCAAGAATTGTGCATTGAGAAAACATAATCTTTTAGGTTAATGGCTTAATTTCTTGGACTTTAAACACATTCCTAAACTTATAGAGGATCTCTAATCTCATTTTTACATTGCCTTACCATTTTTATCAATTTTATTCATATTTATTTTGATTCATTTCAAATAAATACAAAGTAAATTGTATAAAATAAATAGAGATGGGCTTTGGCATTTGGGCTGATGATTTGTCTTGCCTAGAAGCCCATAATTTCGTGAAAAGATGTCTAGGTTCATCCAAGTCCTAACATGGCATGAAATCTCCATTTTTGGCATTTTTTCAAATTATGATTATGGTTTAAAAACAATAGTTATGGGCTTGATTGTTTCCATGTTATCATGTTCCCTCCATATCCTCTATATATACTACCCTCTTGCAAGCATTACACATGCAAAAAGCTGCCTCAAAGAGCCATACAAAAATTGCAAAAATCTCCAAAGTTGTCAAACTCCAAAACCACTTTTTTCAAGCCTCGTCGTTGCAAGAAGCCTTTTGATTCACTCTCAGTAAGAACACAGAGTAAGCTTGGATCAATCTCCATGATCCAAAACGCACAAAAACTGCATATCATAAAAAAAATTGCGTTTTTTTAAAGATCTGTTTATTTTAATTTGTTTATTTTTAGGTGTGATTGATGTCTCTAACTTGATTCTGAGTATTGCCTGAATAGGTCTGAACCGGTAGGATAGCCTCATGCACGCAATATCGCCCTAAGCCATTTTATCTCTGTTTTTGTATACTTTGATTCGAAATGCATGATCCAGCCATCTTTAGCCAAAAGTAAGGGTGAATTTGGAATCAGGGGGCTCAATTTAGGGGGCACATGACTTGTCAGAGCTTTAAAAATCATGTTTGTGCATTTTTGTAAATTACAGGTCACCGGAGAAGACGACCGGAGCTAGGGCTCTGGCGCTTCTCTGGCCATAGTACTTATTCTTCTTTTTGTTTTATTTGTTTCAGATTGATATCAGAAAAACAACATGGTCCAGTGGTAGCACGCGTTATAAAGGCATATCCCTTGCAGGTCCTGGGTTTGATCCAGGCGCAAGGGAATTGTATTTTTCTAACACATACTTTGCATATCATGTGTACTAAATCCAAGCGCGTGTATCATACGTTCCATCATCATTGCCATTGGATCTTATCAGTGCTAGATCAAACGATTCAGATACAGATGTCCATGATGGATCCTCAAGATCCAGTAACATTGGATTATGCACAGAGTCTGGGCTGGTCTATCATTGGCCTAGCAAATTTCAAAAATGCACCCCCCCATTTATTTTTGATATCCAACCCAATTTTATGATTTTTTTTCTATTTTCTGTTTAGCTTTTTATTTGTTTTATATTTTACTTTTAAAACACTTTTTTATCAAATCATAAAATCAAAAAATGATAATAATAATTAGACTTAGAATTTTTTTCTAAACTTAATTTTTTAATTTTGTAAATTAATTAATTAATTATTTTGACTTTTATTTTATCAATTTAAAATCAATTAGAAATAGGTTTATTTAATTAAAATATTTTTCTTAACAAAAATACAAAAAAGATTATATTAGAATTAGTTTTATTTTATTTATTTAATTAGTTAGGATTATATTTAGTTTTTTCTCATTGAATTTAATTTAAGCCTTTTCTTAAAATAAACAAAAACCAAAAAGATTTTCTCATTTTACTTAGCAATTTTTTTTAGGGTTTTAGACGTTATTTTAAATTCACGCGCGTTATTATTTTCGCACTTGTATCTGCTGACAATATGTAATAGATAATTACTAGGGCTCTTTACCGCTTTCTTTATTTTCTTTCCCCAAATTGTTGGACATGTAAATATACCCCTTCCCTAAGCATTGTAATAGCGTAGGATTTATGATTCCCGCACTTTAAATTTCTACAAAATATTAACTATTAATAACTAGGCTTGTATGGAAATACTGAAAACAAAATGCTAGCAAACCTAATAACAAAGATAAATAAACTGAATTGAATCACTTGCACATATACACAACTAGGGTATGCCCACTTTGGTTGCCTTTCGGAAAATAAAATAGTCATGTCCCTCGAAAATGGGGATGCTTTAGCAAAGACCCGCAAATCAAAAGATCATAGTCCCTCGATGACCCTACAGTGTTGCCTTTCGGTAAAAGATCTAGTCCCTTAAACGAAATTGCTAAAGCGTCTCTATATGTTTCCTTTATAACTGTACGTCCCTTCGAATATCCCTCAAACATACAACGATAAGGCTACCTACTCACTAATAGTAGGATAGCACTGTCTAAAGGATATGAGGAATAGAACGAACCTTTTCGAGTATAAGTAGATAGTTCTTAAATGCTTACTCAAAACAAATTTTCACACTTACACAAAAACCTTTCAAAACACTTTCAAAAAAATGCTTTATCAACACTCTTGAGGACTAATACAAGAGTTATCACAAATCAAATCGCCGCACTAAGGCATTTTCAAATACTTTTCAAAAACATAAAGCACGAGGTATTTAAAAAAATGAGCTAAGCATCTAAGAACGTATAGGTAACTACGGATGGAAAGGGTGGTAACACCTTCCCTTTCCATAATCTACCCCTCTTACTTAGAAAATTCTCGAAAAGGTCTTTTTTTGTTCTTTTCACCCTTTCCTTTGTTGGATAAAAGAAAAGTCGGTGGCGATTCTTGCTTACTGCAACATTTGCGAATACGAATGCAAAACCAGTATAAATAGTCGATTCTGCCACCGTATCACAGGGATGTCTATGATTTGCTCTGGTTCCAAGTGGGGATCGATCCTAAGATTGGGTTCTTTGGAGGGTGATGGCCCAGTGTCCATCGAGAAGAATTGGTACCACATGCATGAGTCTATGTCCTTGCACTATATCTTATGTGGAATTGCATGGTTCTTGAATTGATGATATTGTATTACATTGTCGAATCTGTATGATTGTTGATGTACTTGGAATATAATAATGCTGAGGTCATGTTGTGATACTTAGGCTTATTCTGCTATGTTTATTACTTACATCTTATAGAATGGTTGTGATAAACTCACCGTTTCTGGTTGAACGTTGCCTCTACGTGAGTAACATGCAGGTAATCCAGAGTAGTCCCTAAAGACTTAGAATAATAGCTTTGGAGTGTGATTTATTTCCGTTGAGTCTAGAAGGTCTTGCTCTGATATGTAACATCCGGGAGGGGAACACTTTGTTTTGGAAACTATTTTGTTCCTTGTCTTGTTATGACATTTAAATTATTTCCATGGAGTTCATATTGTGTGGAATTGTGAACCATGAATCATGGGGCACTATGAAGTGTTTTTAATGAAACTTGTCTGAACTATGATTCCGCTGCAAGTATATGAAACATTGATAATGCATATGTCATTAGTAATTTTGAAAACCCGTGTTACAGAGTTAGACTAGAAAATATGATTATTTCACGAATAAAATGTTACGCCCTTTTTTTTATTACTCTGATATTATTTTAAATAATTATGAATATTTTGTTGGGTTTAGAAGGGTATTACATTAGTGGTATCATAGCAGGTCGGTTCATTCGGCCAGGATTTATATGATGTCTATTCCTTGTTAATTGATTAGTATCCAAATACCGTCGGTGTGTTGATGTTTCTAATGTTGGTTGTTTATGGGAAGAGTTGTGGTTGGAGGAAGAAATGATAACACGATTGCTAATGCTTTGGAAGCCATGGCTCAGGAAATGTAGAACCAGCATAGACAGACGAACCAAAATGGAGAGAATGATGATGAGGTTCGTGCTTAGGAACAACCCACCGATCTACAAGGGTGGGCACGATGCTGGTGGTGCATAGGCATGGCTAAAGAGTTTTAAAAAGATTTTTTGAGTGGTGATCTATACGGCAGACCAAAAGGTGCAGTTCAGTACACACATGTTAGAGGGAGAAGCTGAAGACTGGTAGTATAATGCGCGCCAGAGGATGGAGATTCTGGGCACGGAGATTACTTGGGTTGTGTTCAGAGCTAGTTTTCTAGATAAGTACTTTTCGGAGGATGTGCATGGTAAGAAGGAAATTGAATTCCTTGAGATGAGGCAAGGAAAATTCGAAAATGGCTGAGTATGCGGCTAGATTTGAGGAGCTAGTGAAATTGTGTTTGCACTATAACATTCCAATAGCTGAGGTGTTGAAGTGCATTAAGTTTTAGAATGGACTGCGTCTAGAGATCAAGCAAGGTATTGGGTATCTGCATATTCATCACTTTACTGAGTTGGTGAATAAGTGTAGGATCTTTGATCAAGATAGTAGAGATAAAGCTTCTTATTATAAGAATTATAATGAGAAGAAAGGGAAGAATCAAGATCATGGTAAGCCGTATGCTGCTCCAACTGATAAAGGGAAGCATAGAGCTTATGAGGAGAAGAAGCCAGGTGAGGGAGGAGCTTCCATTTCTATGAAGTGCTACCGGTGTGGTGAAGCAGGGAACCGTGCTAATGCTTGTACCAATAAAGTTATAAGATGTTACAAGTGTGGCAAAGTTGGTCATCGCAATACTGAGTGCAAGAATGAAGGTCCTACTTGTTTAAATTATGGTGAGAAAGGTCACATTAGTACCCAGTGTCAGAAACCCAAGAAATATGTAACTGCTCCGACCGGTGGCAGAGTGTTTGCTTTAAATGGTGTTGAGGTTGACAAGAAAGACAATCTAATCAGAGGTACTTGTTTTATTGACAATGCTGAGTTAATTGTTGTTATAGATACTGGTGATACTCATTCGTTTATTTCGCTTGATGTTGGGATTAAAATTGTCTGATATAAATGGAGGTATGGTAGTGGGGCTTCTGCCTAAAGGTTCCATTACTACTACTCGTGTTTGTTTGGAATGTCCTTTATCTATCTATGGAAAGAATTTTATGATGGATTTGGTGTGTCTACCCTTACACCAAATTGATGTTATTCTGGGAATGAACTGGTTGGAATTCAATTATGTTCATATTAACTGTTATAATAAGATGGTAAGATTCCCCAAGTTTTGTGATAGTGGAGAGCTGATGTTTTTGTCTGCTAAACAAGTAGATGAGCTTTTGGTGGATGAAGCTTTGATGTTTGCATTGTTCGCATCGTTAGAAGTTGATCGTGAAACTGCAAGTGTGGAGTTACCTGTTGTTTGTGAATTTCCAGAAGTATTCTCGAACGAAGTTAGTGAAATGCCTCCAGAGCGAGAAGTTGAATTTGTTGTGGAATTAATACCAGGTACAAGTATAATGTTGATGGCTCCTTCAAGGATGTCAGCTTCAGATTTGAATGAATTGAAGAAACAATTAGAATAATTGTTAGAGAAGAAGTTTGTTCGTTCGAGCGTCTCTCCATGGGGTGCTCCGGTGTTGTTGGTTAAAAAGAAAGATGGTAGTATGAGGACTTGCATGGAATACAGATAGTTGAATAAAGTAACTATTAAGAATAAGTATCCACTTCTGAGGATCAATGATTTGATGGATCAATTGGTAGGCGCGAGTGTCTTCAGCAAGATCAATTTGAGGTCGGGTTATCATCAGATTCGAGTCAAGCCAGATGATATTCTGAAGACAGCTTTTAGAACAAGGTATGGCCACTATGAATATATTGTGTTGTCGTTTGGTGTGTCAAATGCACTAGGTGTTTTCATGGAATACATGAACCGTATATTTCAGAAGTACTTGAACAAGTTTGTAGTGGTTTTCATCGACGACATTTTGATTTATTCAAAGTCAGAAGAAGAACATGCTGAGCATTTGCGATATGTGTTGCAAATATTGAAAGAGAAGGAATTATATGTGAAATTGTCAAAGTGTGAATTTTAGTTGAAGGAAGTGAGTTTCCTTGGCCATGTGATTTCTAGTGGTGGAATTGTATTGGATCATTCTAAAGTTGATGCAGTGTTACAGTGGGAAACTCCGAAGTCTGCAACTGAGATTCGAAGTTTTCTTGGATTAGCGGGTTACTACCGAAGATTCATAGAGGGATTTTCTAAGTTGGCATTACCATTTACTCAGTTGACTCGAAAGGGGAAAGCTTATGTGTGGGATGTTGCATGTAAAGAAAGTTTTGTGGAGCTGAAAAAGAGATTGACGACTGCTACGGTATTGATTTTGTCGAATCCGAATGAATCCTTTGTAGTTTCTTATGATGCTTCTAAGATGGGTCTTGGTGATGTGCTAATGCAAAACTGACAAGTTGTTGCTTATGCTTCCAGACAATTAAAAGTTCATGAGAGGAATTATCCTACACACGACTTAGAATTGGAAGTTGTGGTGTTTGTGTTGAAAATTTGGAGACATTATCTTTTTGGCTCTAAATTTGAAATGTTCAGTGATCATAAGATTTTAAAATACTTATTTGATCAGAAGGAATTGAACATGAGGCAGAGAAGAAGGCTCGAGTTTCTAAAGGATTACGATTTTTATTTGAGTTATCATCCTTGTAAAGAAAATGTAATAGTTGATGCTTTGAGTAGGAAAACTTTTCATATGTCAATGCTTATGGTTCAATAGTTACAGATAATTGAACAATTTAGATACATGAGCTTGGTATGCAAAGAGACATCCATCAGTGTGAATATGGGAATGTTGAAACTGATGAGTGGGACTCTTGAAGAGATCCGAGAAGGTCAGAAGTCTGATTTGAGTTTGGTGGATAGACTAATGTTGATTAACTAAGGCAAAGGAGGTGAATTCTGAGTGGACGAAAGTGGTGTGATGAGACCTTGTAATAGGGTATGTGTTCCTGATATTCTAGAACTTAAGAAGACCGTTCTTGAAGAAGGGCATCGAAGCGATTTGAGTATTCATCCAGGTTCTATGAAAATATACCAGGATTTGAAGAAAATGTTTTGGTGGATAGGTATGAAGGAAGAAATTGCTAAGTTTGCATATGCTTACTTGACTTTTCAGAAGGAAAAGATTGAACATCAGAAGCCTATAGGTATTATGCAACCTTTGAGTATTCCAGAGTGGAAATGGGATAGTGTTTCTATGGATTTCGTGTCAGGGTTACCAAACTGCTAAAGGTGATGATTTAACTTAGGTAATAGTGGATAGGTTGACTAAGTCGGCTCATTTCTTATCGATGAAGATCAATCATCCTATAGAAAAGATGGCTATGATGTACATTGAAGAGATTGTAAAGTTGCATGGGATACCTTCGAGTATCGTGTCGGATAGAGACCTGAGGTTTACATCGAAATTATGGAGAGGTTTGCAGAATGCTTTCAGTACCAAGTTGAAGTTGAGTTCCGCGTATCATCCGTAGACTGACGGTCAAACAGAGAGGACTATCCAGTCTTTGAAGGATTTGTTGAGGGCTTGTGTTCTAGAACAAGGAGGATTTTGGGATAGTCAATTTTCATTGATTGAATTTACATACAATAATAGTTTCCATTCAAATATTGGGATGGCACCGTATGAAGCATTGTATGGTAGGAGGTGTAGAACTCCATTGTGTTGGTATGAGTCGGGCGAGAGTGTTATACTTATACCTGAGATTATGTGAGAGACAACTGAGAATATTAAGATAATCCAAGAAAGGATTAAAGCTTCTCAGAGTCGGCAGAAAAGCTATCATGATAAGAGAAGGAAGGCATTGGAATTTCAGAAAGATGATCATGTGTTCTTAAGAGTTACTCCAATAACTGGTGTTGGTAGAGCCTTGAAATCGAGGAAGCTTACGTTGTGTTTCATTGGTCCATATCAGATATCTAAGAAGATAGGTGAGGTAGCCTTCCAGATTACTTACCGCCGTCACTTGCAAATCTTCATGATGTGTTTTCATGTATCTCAACTGAGGAGGTACATTCCAAATCATTCACATGTGATTCAGATGGATGATGTACATGTGAGAGATAACCTGATTGTTGAAGCATTACCATTGAGAATAGAAGGCCGTGAAGTGAATAAATTGTGAGGTAAGGATATTAACTTAGTGAAGGTGTTATGGGGTGGACCAGCCGATGAAAGTTTTACTTGGGAGCATGAGGATCATATGAGGGAGTTGTATCCGACCATGTTTTCCTCAAGTAATTTTCGGGGCGAAAAAAGTGGGGGAGAGTTGTAACACCCCAACTTTTAGAAGTTATTTATTTAATAAATTATTAGGAGTGTTTACAAATAATTGATGTTTTATAGGATTTATATGTGGGATGTGTTGGTATATGATTGCTTATGATGTCGAACATATGATATGAATAAAGGGATTAGATGCATTGGAACAATTAGATGGTTATTTGGTAACTATTTGGGTTATTATCGATAATAGAATAATAGGAATAATTATTTAAATAGAGTTATTTTAGTTAGAGTGGTATGTTGGTAATTAGTAGGAAGAGTGAGGACGTGATGGTAAATAGAGGGTGAGTAAGTGAGGGTAATTGAGGAAGAAGTCAGGGGTCCTTGTGATAATAGAGAAATATAGAGAGTTATATGATTCATTATGTGCGATCGGAATATTAGGAGAAGAACAAGAGAAGAGGCTAGAGCACAGAGGATTGGAGAATCACTGTAAGAGGCACGAAGAACAGAATCAATCACTCGAAACAATAAGGTAAGGGGTTTTTATGTGATTATTATGTTTGATCTAGGTGGTAGATAGTTGTAGGAATTTGCCCTTAGTATTGACAATGGTGATTTGATGTTGTTGCGTCAAGATTTGATGGAATTGTGATGATGGATGACTTGTAATGATTGTATAATTGAGGTATTTTATCAAATTGTTGTTAGATGATGGTTCCCCATGATTGGATAGTATTTTAGGGCCTATAGCATACTGAAATCGCGGGAAAAAGTGGTCTAAAATAGTGCATAATCGCAAAACAGGAAAACCTTGTTCGCAGAGTGTTGTACCCAAAAACTTGCCCTCTCATTTATCAAATACTTTCTCACAAGATCTCCTTTGGTTCAAGATTGCACAAGGTTTGATCAGCTCAAGACACCTCCTTAAGCACTGATGACTGAAATTAGGGTTTGAGATTGCACAAGTATAATTGAACTTTCAATGCCTAATATGACTTTCATGGATCATTATGTACCCCCAATATTACTCATGTCAAGTTTCAAGCCTTGAAACACATTTTTGCTCAGTCAATTGAGCAATTGACCTAAAATTCAACTGTATTGAGGAAAAAGTCAACTGTGGTCAATTTACAGTCAAACTTCATAATTTTTTATCCACATCAACATTATAAACTTATATGTATCATTCGATCCAGTTTGAACCATAATTCTTCAAGAAATTTGATCAAATCATCAAAAGGGCAAAATGGTCAAAATTAGGGTTTTGACTGAGAAAGGGCAATTTCTGATTTTTGACCTAGCAAATGGTTAATTGGTTTGAGGCATGATCTTAAAAGTTCATTTGAACCATTTTGACCTAATGTCATGACTCAAAATATTTCTCAAGATCAATTGGATGGATAGTTGATTTTCAGTCAACTGATCAAAAGTCAACTGTATACTGAAAAGTCAAACTTCGACTTTTTGGTTAAAATAAAGTGCCAAAGATCATTATTCATCAAAAAAATGTCAAAATATGAAACTTCTTCATCAAGAAATCAAAACTTCAATATTTCATTTTGAAAAGTCAAAGTTTTCAAACTTAGAAACTTTTCTGTGTTGAAAACTTCATGTTTTTTCACAACTTTGAGCCAATTTTCACCATGATGCAAGATGATTCAAAAGAAACTTTCAACATGAAAGTTGTAGATATTAATGATATCTACAACATTTATTTACACAACTTCTCCTATAAATTCTTGGATTTCAAGTTATTAATTCATGAAGTCATGGTCTTGAAATTAAACACTTAGTGAAATTTTGCCCTAGTTTAAGCAGGATTTTGACCTAACTTCATGGCACTTTTTCATATAGTTCCAATGGGAATTTTCAAAAGTGATTCAAATAGGGGTTGTAAAGCACATTACAATCTTTCCAAAATGTCCAAGAACTCCTTGAGATCATTTATGAGCAAGGAGAATAGAAGATCAGAAATTGGGGTTTCAAACTAAAATTATAGGTCATTTTGTGATGAACAAAGATTCAAATCTCAAACCTATGCTGCATAATCTCTAATTTAAAGGCCTCAAATTTGTTAGGAACTCTATAATTAAATGCTCGCACACCTGTTAGATGCTTCAACTCAAGCATTCAATGCAATGCCATGCTTTATATCCATTTTGGGAAGAAAGTTCACAATGCCATTTTGAAAAAGTAGCTTTATACACAAAACTTGTTCTTGAGCCTTGCAATGGTTTTCTTCTGATCATACACGTCCTATAACTCAAGAGAAGTTTGTCTTAAGCCTCACAATCACTCAGCCCGTGCTTGTACTTCATCTTGGAACCATACTTTCACTTTTCTTCAAAATCAAGTAACATAGCAATCAGTATAGAACTTGTACTTATGACCCTCTCAAGCACTCAAACCTCCTCATTACTTATGTACAAGTCCTTGGCAACAAAACACACGCATGCTTAATCCCCAAAACTCCCAAGAACTCAGAATTGCATCTCATTATTCCATTGTTGCATATTCTGACCAAAAATCCCAAAATCAAAAACTACTTGTGCGTTTCTTGGCCTTTTGCTTCCAAAAGTTTCAAACATCATACACAAGCCATCCCTGACCCTGTTACACGACTGTAACACCATCTTCCTCCATTTCCAAGTTCAAAAACAAAGCATCATAGTTGGACTTCTCCATACCATTCCAACCACTCTCCAACCAAGCTAATCATTGCATTAGCTTCCTGGGACCTCAAGGAAGCTAACCTGATCCTTGCAGCACCTTGAAATAAACTCCAACTCAAAACACGAATTCCATTTTCAAGGTGAGTTTTCTGACATTTGAACTCTTCATATAGGAATCATTTGCTTTCCATTTGTGAAGATAAAATGTAGATATCATAGCCCTGAAACTAACCATGTCTTTAGATTTCATTTATATTGTTTGAGTAGTTAGAATTTTGAATCTGAACGTCCTAGAAAAATTAGGTCAGAATTTGGTACCATTAGGAATTCTCATTCATCTTTGATCTATAGTTTTAGTTATTTACATTTCTGGAATCGTGGTGAAATTTTACACAACTTTCATTTTTACATTTTTGCAAATGGTTGAGAAACGAATAAGTTGCAGGGATTCTGGCTGGAGGTTGAAGATGAAGTACATTTAGGGCAAGACTTATATTATATATTTGTTGTTTTACATAAGTTAATGGATGTATCACCACCCCAGTGGTTAAAGCGCGCGCCTGTCACCCATAGGTCCTGGGTTCAAGCCCCAGCGTGACCAGTTGCACTTTTTCACATTTTCCTTCATTTTTTGCTGAAACAGGCGCTTGGGCCTTCCTCCATTGGGCTTGAGATTTTTGCTACAAATGCACACTCCTGATTATTTTTTAACCTCCCCTGACTTTCTTTATATTTTTTATTTTTATTTTCTTTTCTTT
Organism: Vicia faba; assembly: GCA_948472305.1. Taxonomy (NCBI): domain Eukaryota; kingdom Viridiplantae; phylum Streptophyta; class Magnoliopsida; order Fabales; family Fabaceae; genus Vicia; species Vicia faba. Next base: position 1,281,948,895 of record OX451740.1, on the reverse strand, counting down.
TTTATTTTCATCTTTTATTATTAATATTATTATTAATATGATTATTATTATTATTATTATTATTATTATTATTATTATTATTATTTTCATTACTAAAAAACCCAAAATATTTTTATTTTTATTTTATTTTTATTTAGTTTATTTTTCATAAAAAACTAAAAGCACAAAAACATTTTCTTTAATAAATTAACTCCTTTTTAAATACTTAGTTAATTTAATTTTAATTATTATTATATTATATTATTTGTTTTTCTTGTAAATAAAAATCAATTTAGAATTTAGGACTTTTATTTAATTATTTTTATTTACTAACTTAATTAAATTCACCAAAATCCTAAAGAACTTGTTTTCCTTAAATTGATTATTTTACTAACTTAATTTTAATTTGCTTATTTTTAGTTAATTATTGTATTTTAATTAATTAGGTCAAAAACCCTTTTTCATGAAAAATCAAATAAACAAAAATCATATTTCTTTTTACATTTGCATCCTTGTATTTTATTTTTTCATTTTATACATTTATTCAAAATTCAATATGGTTGTAATAATTATTTAGATTTAGTTTCTTGCAATATTCCCCCATTTGTAATTTGTACACCCCCTCACCTAAATGATGTAATAGCGTAGTAATTTTAAATTCCGCAATTTATCGATTTATATACAAATGCTAGTAATTAGGGTTTTGTATGGAAAGACTAAAACCAATGAATAGCAAACCCTAACAAAGACAAATCAAGCATGTAAATCAATACACTTACACACATACACCCCTAGGGTAAATCCACTTTGTTGCCTTAAAAAATGGCCATATTATGCATGTGAGGTATCTTAGCAAAAACAAACAAATACAAGATCATAGTCCCTCGATGACGCTATCTATGTTGCCTTTCAAAATGATCTTAGTCCCTAAAAGAAAAATGCTAAGATACCTTGAAACATTGCTAATCATGGTTATACGATGACCCACGCTCGTCCCTTTTACATCCAAAGATAGGGTTACTTACCAAATCAATGGTAAGATAACAATGTCAAAGGAAAAAGTAAATGAACATGAAAGACTTTTGAGTAGGTAGAATGTTCCTAGTTACTTGCTCCATTTCAAAACAAAAACATCCTTGTTATTTTCAAAACAAACACCAACACTTTTAAAAACACCTTTCAAACTTGAAAACATTTTCAAAATATCAAACACTTTGTATACATTCTTACGAACGAGAATCATTACAAAGTTTTCCTAAACAAAGGCCTCTTTACAAAATACTTTCAAAAACCACACAAAGCACATTTTCAAACAAAAGCAAGTGATCTAGCAAGTAACTAAGAGCCCATGGAAAACCATGGATAAAAAGGGTGCTAATACCTTCCCTTTTTATAATCTACCCCCCCCCCCCCCCAACTCAAGAAAACATCTCAAAGGTCTTTCCTGTGCTTGTTCACCTTCTCTTTTGGATAAAATAAAAATCGGTGGCGACTCTTGCTAACCGCAATATTTACGGTCAAACGCAAAACAACCAAGTCAGTTCTCCCACCGTATCACAGAACGGACGACTCTGCTGGGGAATATTTAAAAGTGGGGTTACCTTTGGGTTAGATCATATTTACTTGCTTTCATTGTTTGACTTGTATGCTTTACATTATGGTTCTTTGTTTGGGTTTTAATCCTCTACCTGGATTTGGGATACCTTATAGGTAAATAGAAATACACTGTGGAAACTGTGTGGGGTATATCGACATGGTCTAAGAAATAGCTATGTTAGTGTGACATATTTGTGGGTACCGATAGCCCTTGAGTAGTCAAGGAGAAAACGGGGCCGCTGAGTGATGTCATGAAGCAGTAATGAACTTCTAGAACCTTTACTTGACCAACTTGGCCATTAGGACGTAGTGAGATGACCGACTTTGGTGCAGTCCGAAGTTGGTAGATACTCGATACTACACTCATTGAGGTTTTGTTTTTTGGGATATTTCGGTCACCATTAAAGAGGCTTGCGTTGAAACAATGACCAAGGAAACAAACCAGTGATATTGAGCTCTTTAGAACTCGGTTACTATTGCTAGGACAGGTTTGAGTCAACTAAACTTCAAGAGGGTACTTACCTATGAGACTCCATGCAAGCCTAAACCTAAGGACTTGTTTGTTTTGTTTGTATATATTTACTTGTACATAACATCATAAACATCATAACATCATACTCATATTCACTAACCATTTCAAGGATCTTGGGATTTATCTTTGCTCTATTTTGTAGGACATGGATTCTATTCGCAGGAAAACCATTCAAGTCAATCTTGTAAGGATCCCTCCTCAACTTAAAGAGCTAGCATCAAGGATTCTTGAAAACTCTCCATTTACCGAGAGACATGGTCTCCTACTAAACTTGGGTACCTCTAATGCTGATGAGGACATGATGAAGGTGCTCTTCCAGTTCTTTGATCCTTTACATCACTACTTCACATTTCTCGATTATCAACTTGTGCCAACTTTGGAAGAATTCTCCCAACTCTTAGGGATTCCCATTCTCAATCAACTACCTTTCAACGGTACAGAAAGATATCCAAAGCCAGAAGAGATTGCTCAAGCTCTACACTTGCAACCATCTGATATCACAACTAATTGGGAAATAAGGAGCGGTGTCAAAGGTTTCTTAGCAAAGTTCTTGTTTGAAAAAGCCCAAAACTGTTGGAACTCTTTGGATTTGCAAGCTTTTGAGGAAATTGAGGCTCTCCTCATCTATGGGATGGTTTTTTTTCCAAACCCTGACCAACTCATAGATGTGAACACCGTCAAAATCTTCATGTCTCGTAACCCGGTGCCTACTTTGCTAGGAGATATCCTACATTCTTTTCACACTCGCACTATGAAGAAAAGAGGTATCTTTATGTGTTGTACTCCTCTTTTGGCAAGATGTTTTATTTCGCATCTTCCCCAATCTGCATTGAAGAATGAGCAAGGTTTAAGGTGGTCATATAGGTTGATGATGCTCAAACATTCAAACATTTGTTGGTGTTCCCGATCTATAGAGAATGTTACTATCATTGACCGTTGTGGAGAATTCCCTAATGTCCCTTTACTTGGAATTAGAGGAGGTATCACCTACAACCCATGCTTAGCCTTAAGACAGTTTGGTTATGCCCGAAGGTATGGCCCACATGAGATGCTCATTTAAGGTCTGGTATTCGACTACGAGAACAACGATCAAGGTCAATGCCAGAGGTTTATCCGAGCTTGGAGGATTTTGAACAAGGTAGATAGCAATACATTGGGGCATAAGAATTCCATCCCTCTTGAGCCTTACCTAAAATGGGTACGAGCTCGTGCTCAGAGTCTTATAATGCCTTACCACTCCATTCCCGGTTATCATAGAGCCTGTTGTGGAATGAGATGTTCCATACACTATCCTGCATCCTGACATGCCCACCTCTCTTGAATACTTACAAAGGGATTGGATACAGCTTAAGGGGGAGCGAAACAATTTCGAGTCTCAATTTTATGCCAGCGAGAAGAAGGTTTTGGAACTCACCAAGCAAATTCATGAGGAGTGGAGCCTGAACGCCTACATCGCACCAAAGAGGATGCGTACAAACTTTTTATCTTAAAGTTTTTGTATCTCTTTGTAAGCCTAAAAAAAGCATGATGTACTCAAGCTTTAATTTATTAATATAACGTGTGTTCCTTTTTGGTATAGAGCAAATTTAAATCTCCAATTTCCTTGAAATCATTGCATATGCATCTACCATCCATCATAACATAAGTAGGTTTCTTACAAAAAGTCTCCTCATCTTTCTACTGTTTATTTCAGTAAGATGGATCTCGAGCAGACAGTAAAAGACCTCCAGGCGCAGAATGCTCAATTTGAACAGATGTTCTTGACTCTAGCCAAAGGACAAGAGGATTTGAAAACTTTGCTGATTGAAGAAATGAAGAAGAAAGCAACTGGTGTTCTGAATCTAGGAAGAAGGTTTCCAGGGGAAGCCAGAAAGATCTTAGACTTTGCAACATCATCTGGTGAAAAAGACAATCAAGAAGGGAAAGGCAAGGAAATAACTGCCCAGCCAGAATCTGAAGAGGAAGAAGAAGAAAACTACTCTGAAGAACAGTATCCCCCAGCCGACGACAAGTACAAACATTTGGAAGAACGTCTAAGTGCAATGGAAATTCAAAAAGTTCCCGGGCTGGACTTTGAAGAGCTGGGTTTGGTGTCTAGGATTGTTATTCCACCAAAGTTCAAAGCACCAGTATTTTCTGAGTACGGCGGGGTTTCGTGTCCAAAGATGCATCTCCGATCTTATGTGAGGAAAATACAGCCTCACACTGCTGACAGAGATTTGTGGGTACACTTCTTTCAAGAGTGTCTATCTGGGACTCAACTTTATTTGTTCTATCAACTAGAAAGAACCAATATTCATAATTGGGAAGACCTTGTTGCTGCTTTCTATAAACAGTATCAATACAACACAGACCTTGCTCCCACCCGTACTCCACTCTAGAGTATGGCTATGGTTTCAAGTGAACGTTTCAAAGACTACGCTCAGAAATGGAGGGACTTAGAAGGAAGAGTCTAGCCTCCCCTGTCCGAAAGAGAGTTAGTAGAAATTTTTCTGGGTACCCTGTCCGGTCCTTTCTTTAATTATCTAATTGGAAGCTCTTCAGTGGGCTTCACTGAATTAATCTTGACCGGAGAAAGAGTGGAAGCTGGGATTAAGAGTGGGAATATTCAAAAAGATGCATCCTCCGCTGTTGTAAGAAAACCATTTATTGGGAAGAAAGAAGTTCGTGTTGTGTATCCTCAAAGAAATCAAGATAGAACTGAACACCGACCAATGGTAGGGGCTGTCATGATCCCCAAGCCTGCACCTAATCAACAAAGGAGCAATCATCCTAGAACAGAAAGACCAGTAAGACAATTTACCCGGATTAATATGACACTATCTCAAGTTATGCCACATTTGTTGAGATCTAATCTGGTAACTTTGAAGGAAGCTCCGAAGAATCCTAACACAACCTCTCCTCATTACCATCCTAATGCTCGTTGTGCTTACCATTCAGAATGTTCAGGCCATGATACTAACAACTGTTGGGCTTTGAAAAACAAGGTGCAAGACCTTCTTGAAGCAAAAGAAATTAAATTCTATGCTCCTAAGATATCAAATGTTATCACCGCTCCTATGCCCAAGCATGGCCATGATGTTAATGCTATTGAAGATGATATGTTTGTTACTGCTGTTGATGAACTTTTTACTCCTCTCCTAACTGTCAAGAGAAACCTATTGAGGGCCGGTTTATTTCCGGGCTGTGATGAAAGCTGCCACCTCTGTTTATCCCTACCAACTGGTTGTCATTTACTGAAAGCAAGTGTTCAGAGCCTGATGGATGACAAAGAGATTTTATTTGAAAAGACTCTTGTTCTAACCATTTCTTACAATGACGTTTCAATAGTAACCATTTCCGCCAATCCTTTCAGGGTCTCCACCAAAAGACCCGTTAGGATTACATCGGTTCCTAAAGTAGCTCCACTGATAATTACTATGCCTGGACCAATCCCGTACTCATCAGATAAAACTGTCCCATGGAATTATGGGGGCGACGTCTACTATCACGGTGTCAAGCAAGATTGGTTGGATGATGAAGAATCAATTTTTGAGAAGGTTGACCCTGACATCAGCAACATTGCTGGAACCAACAAGATAACCCGAAGTGGCAGAGTATTCTCTCCCAAGATTGCTCCTTCGAAAACTGTTACCGGTCCTGTGATCATCCTTGTTTCTGTTCTTATTGACACACTACTACTACAATCCCTATGGTTACCCCTACTGACACCCCTACCACCGAGTCGACCGAGACTAGGGGCAAAGGAATTCTGGTTAAGCCTGTCCAGATGAAGGCGCAATCCATATCTATCCTTGTAGACTCCCAAAAGGAGATGGAAGAAATTCTGAAAATTATAAAGAGAAGCGACTACAACGTAGTCGAGCAGCTAGGGCAGACTTCGTCAAAGATTTCCATGTTGACTTTATTGTAGTGCTCTGAGGCTCATGCGAAGGCCTTGGTAAAATTCCTTAAAATTGCCAATGTGCCACAAGAAACCTCTGCTGATTAGTTCCAAGACTGCGTGTCTAGTTTAACCGATGACAATGGTTTGGGCTTTTCCGATGCTGACTTGACACCTAGAGGGAGGAAACATAACGAGGCATTGCATGTCTCTGTCGAATGCACGGGCACAACTTTGGCCCATGTCTTGGTAGATACTGATTCGTATTTGAATGTTCTACCTAAGAAAGCTCTTGATAGACTCGATTGTGAAGGTTTGACCTTAAAACCCAGCAACATAATGGTAAGGGCCTTCGACGGTTCAAAGAGGACGGTGCATGGGGAGGTGGACATCCCCATAAAAGTTGGAACTCAAACCTTTGATTCAAATTTTTACGTGATGGACATTCTCCCTTCCTATTCCTGCTTATTACGCCGACCATGGATTCACAACGCTGGTGTAGTCACCTCTACATTACATCAAATGCTGAAATACCCGACCAAGGGAAAAATTATTATTGTCCATGGAGAAGAGGAATATATGGTCAGTCACTTGAACTCCTTCAGATACGTGGAATTGGATGGTGAATTCATTGAAACTCCATTTCAGCACTTCGAGGAAGTCCCACAAACCATGGCAGTAACGAAGACTGTTTCCCAAGTCCCGAAGAATACAATACCTCTGCTAAAGATGTCTTCATTGAAAGATGCCAAGGCAGTGATCAAAGAAGGTGGAGGTACTATTTAGGGCCAACTCCCGGATATCCCATACAAATCTGACAAATTTGGTTTGGGTTTCACTTCAGGAGCCTAGAAAGTTGTACGCCGTGCTCGTGTCAGGGGACCACCCTTGAAGATCAGCAACCACAGAGTCAACAGAGTGGGGGATGATGATGAGGATAGCTACGACCAGGAGGAATGGATTTTCCCAACTATCAATGGAGGACTCAGCAACTGGGAAGCTAAAGATTTTGTCCCAATTACTTTTATCCAAAAGTAATTGTCTTTAAATTTTTGTCGGACTTGTAATAATTAAACAATTCATACTTTTAAAACCTTGTGTATTACCCGAGGCACAACGGTCCATTTCTAAGGGTTGTTACCTCATTTTCATATGTCATCAATGAATCATGGGCGTTTTTGCATACAAACTTTATGCTCTTTGTCTTTCTTTTTTTTTACATTTTTATTTCTTTCAAAGATAGCTATACTCTTACACACACTCACATTCAAATTGCAGATCTACATCCATTTGGGATCCCATGGGTAACAATTCTGCTATGGCCTTTTGTGACTCTGAAAATCTAATATACCAAGCCGAAGACGAAGGTGGGGAAGATTGTGAAGTTCTAGGGGAACTAGCCAGGCTACTGCAATATGAAGAGAGGACCATACAACCCCATGAAGAACCAGTGGGCACAATTAACCTAGGTACCGAAGAGGACAAGAAAGAAGTCAAAGTGGGTACCAATCTGGAACCCAGTGTCAAGAAGCGTCTAATTCAGTTTCTACATGATTATGTTGAGGTCTTTGCCTGGTCGTACGAAGACATGCCAGGACTTGATGCTGATATCATGGTACATCGTCTACCAACAAAAGAAGACTGTCCTCCGGTAAAACAGAAAGTTTTTCGCATGCGACCAGACATGTCAGAGAAGATTAAGGCTGAAGTCGTGAAACAATTCAATGTCAGATTCTTGGCCGTCACCTCCTATCCACAATGGGTCGCCAATGTTGTTCCTGTGCCTAAAAGGGATGGCAAGCTATGAATGTGCGTGGACTATAGAGATTTGAATAGGGCAAGCCCTAAGGACGATTTCTCACTTCCCCACATTGATATTGTGGTTGACAATACAGCACAACATAAGGTGTTTTCCTTCATGGATGATTTCTCAGGCTACAATCAAATCAAAATGGCACCTCGGGACATGGAAAAAACAACCTTTGTCACACAGTGAGGCACATTCTGTTACAAGGTTATGCCATTCGGGTTGAAGAAAGTTGGGGAAACCTATCAATGTGCCATGTTAGCTCTATTTCACGACATGATACATCACGAAATAGAGGTCTATATGGAAAACATGATAGCCAGATCTCAAACTGAAGAGGAACATCTTGACCATTTACATAAACTGTTTGAGAGGTTAAAGAAATACAAGCTAAGGTTGAACCCGAATACATACACATTTGGGGTGAGGTCCGGTAAACTCCTAGGCTTCATCGTCAGCAGTAAAGGTATCGAAGAAGACCCTGCCAAGGTGAAAGCAATACAAGAAATGCTTGCTCCTCGTACTGAGAAGGAAGTCATAGGATTCTTAGGATGGATAAACTACATTGCCCGATTCATTTCTCACTTGACCGCTACTTGTGAACCAATCTTCAAATTACTGAAGAAAGATCAAGTAGTCAAATGGAATGATGAGTGCCAAACTTCCTTCGACAAGATCAAAGAGTACCTACAAGAGCATTTTGTTTTGATGCCGCCAGTCGAGGGAAGACCCTTGATCATGTACCTAACTGTTTTGGAAAATTCAATGGGGTGCGTGCTGGGGCAGCATGACAAGTCTGGCCGAAAAGAGCATGCTATATATTAACTGAGCAAAAAGTTTACCGACTGTGAAACAAGATATTCACTGCTCGAGAAAACTTGTTGCGCTCTGGCATGGGCTGCTCGCCGGCTAAGATAGTATATGCTGACCCATACTACCTTATTGATATCCAAGATGGATCCAATAAAATACATATTCGAGAAGCCTGCCCTCTCTGGGAGAATAACGAGATGGCAGATGATCCTGACGGAATATGACATTTAGTACACTACCCAGAAAGCAATAAAGGGCAGTGTGCTAGCCGATCACCTTGCTCATTAAGCTGTGGATGACTATCAGTCCATGAAGTTCGAATTCCCAGACGAAGACATCATGATGGTAAACAACTGTGAGAAACTCAGACCATATGACGGACCTGAACAATGATCCCGATGGACCCTGGTTTTTGAAGGAGTGTCCAACGCACTCGGCAATGGCATAGGTGATGTACTCATATCCCCTGAAGGATGTCACACTCCCTTCACTGCAAGACTCTGTTTCCACTGTACAAATAACATGGCAGAATACGAAGTGTGCATTTTTGGTCTCAAAGCTGCCATAGATTTGGGGATCAAGTCCTTAAGTGTATTCAGAGATTCAGCCTTATTCATCAGCCAGATCAAAGGATAATGGGACACGAAGCACCTTAACCTTATCCCCTAAAAAGAACATGTGTTGACATTAATCCCACACTTTGAGAGGATTACTTTCGAGCATTTCCCGCGAGAAGAAAATTAACTAGCGGATGCGCTAGCCACAATGTCATCCATGTTTAAACTCAAATGGGATAACGAGGCTCCCCAGATCACCATTGAGTGAATGGATGAACCAGCTCACTATCACAAGATCAATACTAAAAAAGTGGTAGACCAGCCTTGGTTCCATGAAGTCAATAGGTATCTCGAGGCTCAAGAGTATCCAGAAGGAGCTTCAGTCAATGATAAGAAGTTCTTGAGAAGATTCTCTGCTAAGTTCTTCATCAGTAATGGAATTCTCTACAAGCACAACCATGACTCTGTTTTGCTTCGTTGTGTAGACAAGGTTGAGGCAGAAAAGATCATGGCTGATCTACATGAAGGCACTTTTGGCACCCATTCCAGTGGCCATACGATGTCTAAGAAAATCCTACGGGCAAGGTATTACTGGTCTACCATGGAAGCAGATTGCTATCAACATTCACGAACCTGTCATAAGTGCCAGATCTATGCTAACAAAGTGCATGTGCCTCTAGTTCCTCTAAATGTCCTGAATGGTCCCTGGACATTCGCGATGTGGGGCATGGATATGATTGGAGAAATCAAACCTACAGATTCTAATGGACACTGATTCATCTTGGTGGCCATTGACTATTTCACGAAGTGGGTTGAGGCAGCTTCTTTCGCTTCCGTAACCAAGAATGTTATGGCCCGTTTCATCAAACAGAATCTCATCTATCGATACGGCATCCCAGAGAGAGTCATCACAGACAATGGTACGAATATCAATAATACTATGATCACTGCACTGTGCGTGCAATTCAAGATCCAACACCAAAATTCTTCTCCTTACCGGCCAAAGATGAATGGTGTTGTCGAAGCCGCAAATAAGAACATCAAAAAGATCATACAAAAAATGACAGTAACCTACAAGGACTGGTATGAGATGCTACCATTCGTTCCCCACGGTTACCATACCACGGCACATACATCAACCGGGGCAACACCTTACTCTCTGGTATACGGCATGGAGGTTGTCTTTCCTATTGAGGTCCAGATCCCTTCTCTGAGAATCATGAAGGACACAGGGTTGAACGAAGAGGATTGGATCCAGACTCGACTTGACCAGTTGAATCTAATTGATGAGAAGAGGCTTACGGCTGGCTGTCATGACCAGATGTACCAAAAATATATGATCAAGGCTTTTAACAAAAAGGTCAGACGTCATGTATACCAGGTTGGTGACTTGGTAATCAAGCATATCATATTACCACAAGGTGATCCCATGGGAAAATGGACTCCTACATATGAAGGACCGTTTGTAATCAAAAGCATATTCTCTGGTGGAGCAGTGATCTTGACCACTATGGATGGCGACGACCTTCCACACCCTGTGAATGCAGACATAGTCAAAAGATACTACGCATAAGAGATCCGCTAGGTTGACACACCTAGGCAAAAAAAGTGCATCTCGGCGAACCAAAAAGGTTCGGGCAAAAATTAGGGATAAAACACAAAAAAAATATACACCCGGAAAGTTGAAAACTCGAAAGGGCGACATGGGCAAAAAAGGGTATCCCGGTGGACTGAAAACCCGAAGGGCGGTCCAGGCAAAAGTTATGGAATTAAAGCGTATGACTATGTCCCATTGATCACCTTACAGAAAACCTTTAGCTTCGACTGACCAACTCAACGGTTCTAATCAATCCAATCAACTTCGGACAAGGCAGCAAGTGGACAAGACGCTCAGAGACACGAAGGCTATAGAAGAATGGGAACCCCATGGGATTATTGCACATAGCTATCTTTTCTTTGTATCAAATTTCCATTTTTTACGACGACATTCTCTTACTAGAATGATCGTCTCATTGTACAAAAATACTTATTCAAAGTTAATAAAAAAATATTCCTTTGAAAGTGCAAAACTATCTGTTTTTCCTTATTTCTGTGTTTTGTTTACAAAAAAGTCCAATGATTTAATTTTTGAACATATGCATTTGAACGTAACTACTGTCTACAAATGAGAAAAAAAGAGGAACAAAAAAATAGAAAGACAATCACTAATGGCTTTAAGAAATAGGATAATGTCTTTAGACTATTCCATAGAATCCCCCATAGTGTGCAGCTTAATGATATCAAGCTCTCTCACATCCCCGGCAGAACAAAACTTCCAGTTATCACTCCCCAGTAGAAGTCGCCCAATTTCTCAGGATTCCCCAACAGGATTTCACAAGCAATACACGGTGTTTCCCTTACAATAGATTTTATTTCTATAACAAATAGAAGCTCATCAGTACTTCAAAACATGAAGACTTACACTCCACATCCCCAACAGTCGTCAGGGATTTATTTTCCCTAAAGTATTACAGCAACATGGCTTACATGCCCATACATAGCATCCATACGTCATAACATTGACAACATGAATACATAAAACATAATCTCATTCATTTTTTTGAGAACATCATTGTACAATGCATTTCATACATCATGACATTGCATACAACTAATCTTTCATCTCTTCAGGAAAGATCAGCCAGCAGATGGCTATCATCAACAATTTGCAAAAAGTCAGAGATTAATGCCTGAAACAAGCCAGGGAAATCATCTACACGACCAGTTGAAGCAATCCTGCACGGGTTTCTTCTCATTCAGCTTTCAGATAGAGTTCAGATATGCTCCAGATACGGACGCCATTCTGATACTCATTCAGATCTATCTTTCAGATATAGTTCAGATACGCTCTAGATACGGACGACATTCTGTTACTCATTCAGATTCAGCTTTCAGATACGCTCCAGATATGGACGCCATTCTGATACTCATTTAAATTTAGATTTCAGATACAGTTCAGATACGCTCCAGATACGGACGTCATTCTGTTACTCATTCATATTCAACTTTCAGATACAGTTCAGATACGCTCCAAATACGGACTCCATTCTGATACTCATTCAAATTCAAATTTCTGATACGAGTCAAATACAATCCATTTATGGATATTATTCTAGTACTCAACCCAACACATCCACCATTTCAGTATAAATCAACCAGAGATTTATTCTGACACTTCTTTTATCCCTGCCAACAACCATTTTTGGATGGCATCTGTAAGCCCATCTCTAACAACATTCCATCATCTCTATATATGGCATCTTTAAGCCTATTCCCTACACCATCAACCACCACATCATCGAGTGCAAATTTCTGGGCACTCTAGTGTCCAATCATCTTTCACCTTCCAAGTCACGAATGGCGGATCCACCAATCTAACTCTTCAGGTTTAAGAAGATTGAACAGGGGCAGCTGTTTTACCCTAAAATTTTCCCTCTCATTTATCAAATACTTTCGCACAAGATCTCATTTGGTTCAAGTTTGCACAAGGTTTGATCAGCTCAAGACACCTCCTTAAGCACTAATGACTAAAATTAGGGTTTGAGATTGCACAAGGATAATTGAACTTTCAATGCCTTATATGACTTTCATGGATCATTATGGACCTTCAAGATTATTCATGCCAAGTTTCAAGCCTTGAATCACATTTTTGCTCAGTCAATTGAGCAGTTGACCTAAAAATCAACTATATTGGGGAAAAAGTCAATTATGGTCAATTTACAGTCAAACTTCATAATGTTTTATCCACATAAACATTATAAACTCATATGTATCATTTGTTCAATTTTGAACCATAAATCCTCAAGAAATTTGATCAAATCATCAAAAGGGCAAAATGGTCAAAATTAGGGTTTTGATTGAGAAAAGGCAATTTCTGATTTTTGACCTAGAAAATGGTTAATTGGTTTGAGGAATGATCTTAAAAGTTCAATTGCACCATTTTTACCTAATGGCATGACTCAAAATATTGCTCAAGATCAATTGGATGGATAATTGATTTTCAGTCAATTGATCAAAAGTCAATTTTATACTTAAAAGTCAAACTTTGACTTTTTGGTCAACATCAAGTGCCAAAGATCACAATTCATCAAAACATGTAAAAATATGAAACTTGTTCATCAAGAAATCAAAAAGTCAAGATTTCATTTTGAAAAGTCAAAGTTTTCAAACTTAGAAATTTTTCTAAGTGTTGAAAACTTCATGTTTTTTCAAAAGTTTGAGCCAATTTTTCACCATGATGCAAGATGATTCAAAAGAAACTTTCAAAATGAAAGTTGTAGATCTCCATGATATCTACAACATTTATTTACACAGCTTCTCCTATAAATGCTTGGATTTCAAGTTATTAATCCATGAAGTCATGGTCTTGAAATTAAACACTTAGTGAAATTTTGCCCTAGTTTACGCAGGATTTTGACCTAACTTCATGGCACTTTTTCATATAGTTCCAATGGGAATTTTCAAAGGTTATTCAAAGAGGGATTGTAGATAACATTACAAGCTTTCCAAAATGTACAAGAACTCCTTGAGATCATTTGTGAGCAAGGAGAATCGAAGGTCATAAGTTGGGGTTTCAAACTAAAAGTATAGGTCATTTTGTGATGAACAAAGATTCAAATCTCAAACCTATGCTGCATAATCTCTACTTTATAAGCCTCAAACTTGTTAGTCACTCCATAATTAAATACTTTCACAGTTGTTAGAGGCTTCAACTCAAGCATTCAATGCAATGGCATGCTTTATATCCATTTTGGGAAGAAAATGCACAATGTCATTTTGAAAAAGTAGCTTTATACACAAAACTTATTCTTAAGCCTTGCAATGGTTTTCTTCTGATCATACACGTCCTATAACTCAAGAGAAGTTTATCTCAAGCCTCACAATCACTCAGCCCATGCTTTCACTTCATCTTGGAACCATACTTTCACTTTTCTTCAAAATCAAGTAACATAGCAATCAGTCTAGAACTTATACTTCTGACCCTCTCAAGCACTCAAACCTCCTCATTACTTATGTACAAGTCCTTGGCAACAAAACACACGCATGCTTAAGCCCCAAAACTCCCAAGAACTCATAATTGCATCTCATACTTCCATTGTTGCATATTCTAACCAAAAATCCCAAAATCAAAAACTACTCATGCGTTTATTGGCCTTTTGCTTCCAAAAGTTTTCAAACATCATACACAAGCCATCCATAACCATGCTACACGACTGTAACACCATCTTCCTCCATTTCCAAGTTCAAAAATAGAGCATCACAATGGAAATTCTCCAGACCATTTCAACCACTCTCCAACCAAGCTAATCATCGCATTAGCTTTCTGGGACCTCAAGGAAGCTAACCTGATCCTTGCAGCACCTTGAAACAAGCTCCAACTCAAAACACGAATTCCATTTTCAAGGTGATTTTTATGACTTTTGAACTCTTCATATAGGCATCATTTTCTTTCCATTTGTGAAGATAAAATGTAGATATCATAGCCCTGAAACTAACCATGTCTTTAAATTTCATTTATATTGCTTGAGTAATTAGAATTTTGAATCTGAACATCCTGGAAAAATTAGGTCAGAATTTGGTACCATTAGAAATTGTCATTCATCTTTGATCTAGAGTTTTAGTTATTTACATTTCTGGAATCTTGATGAAATTTTACACAACTTTCATGTTTACATTTTTGCAAATGGTTGAGAAACGAATAAGTTGCAGGGATTCTGGCTGGAGGTTGAAGATGAAGTACATTTAGGGCAAGACTTATATTATATATTTGTTGTTTTACATAAGTTAGTGGATGTATCAACACCTTAGTGGTTCAAGCGCGCGCCTGTCACCCTTAGGTCCTGGGTTCAAGCCCCAGCGTGACCTTTTGCACTTTTTTTCACATTTTCCTTCATTTTTTGTTGAAACAGGCGCTTGGGCCTTTCTCCATTGGGCTTGAGATTTTTGCTACAAATGCACACTCCTGATTATTTTTTAACCTCCCCTGACTTTCTTTATATTTTATTTTTATTTTATTTTCTTTTTTATTTTCATCTTTTATTATTAATATTATTATTAATATGATTATTATTATTATTATTATTATTATTATTATTATTATTATTATTATTATTATTTTCATTACTAAAAAACCCAAAAATATTTATATATTTTTATTTTACTTTTATTTAGTTTATTTTTCATAAAAAACTAAAAGCACAAAAACATTTTCTTTAATAAATTAACTCCTTTTTAAATACTTAGATGATTTAATTTTAATTATTATTATATTATATTATATATTTTTCTTGTAAATAAAAATCAATTTAGAATTTAGGACTTTTATTTAATTATTTTATTTACTAACTTAAAAAAATTCACCAAAACCCTAAAGAACTTGTTTTCCTTAAATTGATTATTTTACTAACTTAATTTTAATTTTCTTATTTTTAGTTAATTATTTTATTTTAATTAATTAGGTCAAAAACCCCTTTTCATGAAAAACCAAATAAACAAAAATCATATTTCTTTTTACATTTACGTTCTTGTATTTTATTTGTTCATTTTGTATATTTATTCAAAATTCAATATGGTTGTAATAATTATTTAGATTTAGTTTCTTGCAATATTCCCCCATTTGTAATTTGTACACCCCCTCCCCTAAATGATGTAATAGCGTAGTAATTTTGAATTCCGCAATTTATCTCTTTATATACAAATGCTAGTAATTAGGGTTTTGTATGGAAAGACTAAAACCAATGAATAGCAAACCCTAACAAAGACAAATCAAGCATGTAAATCAATACACTTACACACATACACCCCTAGGGTAAATCCACTTTGTTGCCTTACAAAACTGGTCATATTATGCATGTGAGGTATCTTAGCAAAAACAAACAAATACAAAATCATAGTCCCTCGATGACGCTATCTATGTTGCCTTTCAAAATGATCTTAGTCCCTAAAAGAAAAATGCTAAGATACCTTGCAACATTGCTAATGATGGTTATATGATGATCCACGCCCGTCCCTTTTACATCCAAAGATAGGGTTACTTACCAAATCAATGGTAAGATAACAATGTCAAATGAAAAAGGAAATGGACATGAAATACTTTTGAGTAGGTAGAATGTTCCTAGTCACTTGCTCCATTTCAAAACAAAAACATCATTGCTATTTTCAAAACAAACACCAACACTTTCAAAAGATCAAACACTTTGTATACATTCTTACTGTTGTACTCCAATTTTTCCCCTAAGATCCCTTCATCATACCATATTGTTTCAATCACCACAAAATCACATTAGGGATTTTGGTTCTTATCCCTATCTTTAGCTTTGCTCTTTGAGGAGTTACCAAGCACCTTGACTCATTTGCTTTTGTGATCATAGATATTGTACTTTTATTTTTATCTCTAATTAACAAAATGAAATATTGGTTTGTCTTACTTGTTGATAATGTAGGTAAAGGAAATGAGGTTTAGCAAGTTGCTTCATGGGTTCATAAGTTTATTTTCATGCCCTAGTCAAAATCTTAAGAGATTCAAACCTCACCATTGAAGTTGTTTTGAAGTTGGTATGAAATTGGTTTTGGTGGCCATAGGTCCTCATCATCATCCTCAACAATTTCTATTCATAAAGGAAGAATATTGGCACAAAAAGTTTGATCAAGCTTGGCAAAGTTCCACCAAGCATTCTCTTGATCTAGAGGCTAGGGTTTTGGACTTCAAAGGGGCATATCTTGCTCATCTTGTGGTATTTTTGAGTGATTCCAAAAAAAATCTTCTCTTCAATGAGTTACCAATAAATCACTTCAAAAGTTCCAAGGAGTTTTCATGTGGAAGGAACTTGGTGAAGAAGAAAGATTACAAGTCATCCAGTTGAATCCCTAATTCTCCATATGTGACTTCAAATGGTCATAACTTGGTCAATTTTTATCACCTTTAGCCTATTCTTTTTCCATGATGATCTTGAGGATGTGTACTTCATGCCTTCTTTTATGTGCAAAGTAATAAAATGGATGGAAGTTGCCTTAAGAATGCAAAAGAATATAGGTCATTTCATGATTTTTGGCCAACTTCAGCAAGTCATAACTTGCTCAATTTTTGGATATTTTGAGTGGTTCAAATTTAAAAATGTCATTCAAGAGATCTACTTCATTCCATCTTTTTTGGTCAAGAGAAAATTCTAAGTGGAAGGCCATGTTTGGATGCAAGAGATTATAGGTCATTTTTAAAGAAGAATTTGAAATATTTCTAAGTATGGAAAGTCAACTCTTTTTCTTCAACTTTGACTCCATGTAATTTTCAGCTCAAGCCTCCAATTGATTACATTCTTTTTCCATTGCAAAGCTTGTTACCTTATCTTTCTAAAGCATCAAGAATCATGCCTTAAGACCCCTTGAGCTGAGAATGCCATTGTTTCAAAAGTGGTAACTTGGAATTGAAGTTTCCCTGCAAGTCAAATTTTGTATTTCATGTTACAACCTCTAAACCTCAAATTAGCATGCGTTTTGGGTCTAAACATGATTAGCTAACTTTCCCAAGTGGATTAGTGCATCAAAACGCAAGAATTGGATGAGTTTTGGTGAAGTTTGGATCACACTTCAATCGTGCATCAGGTTTATACGAATTCCCTCTAAAACGCATCATTCACTCTTCCTTTTGATCCCATTTTCTTCTCCTATAAATACATGTACTGTCCCATTCATTTTCTAAAGCTTAGATAGCCAGAATCACCCTGCCAAACTTGCCTCACAACTCAGAATTCAGCTACTTCGAATCCTATTCTCAAGCCTTTTTCAATCCATTTTCTTCATCAATTCACCTTCCTTGATCTTCCCTGAAGCTAACCATATAATCACATTCAAGAATCGTGCCCTATATTGCTCCATTAAAGTCCAGTTTCAGAGCTCTGCAACTCAATTTCAATAGGTAGATTCCTTCATTAATTCTTCAAAACTTTGGTACCATTGTGTTGATCTCATTGCCCCAATTCTAGTCGCAACACTTACTTTTATCTGGAAGTAGGTTTTGACCATGAATTTTCAAATCCATTTTCAAAACTTTCTTTCCAAATTGCTTGAGTTACAGTTTATATAAAAATGGTGCGAGGGTATGGTTGTCTTCGTCTTGAAGAGACGAAGCGAATGACATAGGTCTGAGCTTCTGATTTTACAGTTTGAGAGACCTACAATTTGTGAGGGCTGGAGGTTGAAGATGACAAATGTGTCACCTTCTAACCAATGAAAGTGTGTCATTTGTTAATTTCAAATATCTGATTTATTAATGATTCTGTATATTATTCACTAA
Source organism: Vicia faba (assembly GCA_948472305.1). Classification (NCBI taxonomy): domain Eukaryota; kingdom Viridiplantae; phylum Streptophyta; class Magnoliopsida; order Fabales; family Fabaceae; genus Vicia; species Vicia faba. The sequence goes on along the minus strand of OX451740.1, from coordinate 1,281,930,400 downwards.
AGACCATGATATGCACAGCCCGCCAGATCCTTTGGATTTGATTACTAATGCGTTTTGACTCTCATCCAATGGTCCACATCTTTTTATTTTATTTTCTTTTTCTATTTTTATATTTTAATTGTTTTAAATTTCAAAAAATCATAGAAAATTCATTTTTAGTCCAAAAAATCCAAAAAAAATAATGAAAAATATTTTTGATTATTCTCTTTCTGATTTTTATTTTTTCACAATTTAATTTTGTGTTTTGGTATTTTTTATGAATTTTACACTTATTTGATTTATTTAAAATGTTTAAAAATACTTTTGCACATTTTTAAATTCTAAAAAAATTATGGAATGATCCAATGATATTGTAACAAATATTGGTGACCTTATTTTCTTTTTGTTTCTGAATTTACTATTTTTTAATATTTTTGTTTGTTTTACCCATTTATTTTAATTTTTAAAAATAGTTTCTAACTTTTAAAAAATTCCCAAAAAAATTGTATAATTACTTGACCTATTTTCTGATTTTTCTATGGTCTTATCTTTCATTTCTTGATTAATTTGAATATAATTGACATTTTCCTTACTTTTTTTCCATTTTTAAACCTTTTTTTAAATCCCTTTAATATATATATTAAATATATTATTATTTTGTGAATATTTTCTGGCTGTCTTGGATTGATTTTTTGATCATGGCTTTATTAACATCATTGGATCCATGGTGTTGAGTTTAACTCCACAAAAGATGGATGAATGATTTTAATAATAGTTTGATTAAATATTAATTCAAATGTGGTTTTTTCTTTTTACCCTAATCCCTTTTCATCTCATTTCCTTCTCATTGCACTAAGTGTTATTGGAGCATGATCTCTATATCATGTCTCAAAACAAATGGTGCATATATTGCTATTGACCCGCCTCAAAATAGGTGTGACTTCTATATAAGTCCACTTACGATTGCTTAACATAGCGCTAAATTTTGTCCCGATTCGAATAAATGATCATTCGTGGCCCAAACTTATGATTGCAAGCCCAAGTATGTTAATTTGATCTCTTTGATCCAATAACCTTGAGATTGATTGTGTGGAGGCTTTGGTTCTACCAATCCTCTAATGGATCTACAACACCTTTGGTCAATACGGATCACTTAAACATCGTTGATCATTAAATGGCACTTGTGAGAATTTCAAATGGATAATATACTTGACAAAAAGCAAATGCAACTTGTTGTGTGGAGGCTTTGGTTCTACCAATCCTCTAATGAGTTCCAAATGCAAGTTTCAAGATGGTCATCTAACTAACCAATAATTATTGACTTGTTTATTTTATGCTTTATTCTTTTTATGCTTTATGCACTATTTATTTTTTAGCATTTTTCATTTCATGCCTTTTTTATCTTTGCTCATTTGGGCATTTATTATTCTTGTCATTTTTACTTTGCTCACTTGAGCTTTTCTTTTCTTTTCTTAAGATACTTAATAATCAACATAAACCCTAAAAAACTCTTAATAGTACTTGGACTATTTGGTTACTATCCTTGGCATTATGGAGCAGTGGACTTTTTTGAACTTAGGATTAGAAACCTTAGCCTATCTTGGAGACCTTGTGATCTTTATCTAATTATTTTGTCTGGAGTTCTTGAGGTTTGCCTCAAGACATTGGGTTGTGTGTTTGTTTTGTATGCAGGTTTTTGTGATTACATCCTTTGTTTGTAATCTGGAATTCACCCACATACAGTCGTTACTCTGCCCAATTTTTGTGAAGACTTAATACACTTGAAGAGGTCTAGCATCTTTGCTTGCTTGGTTTCAATCAAAAGAATGGGAATTCTATCTTGGCTCATAACCTCTTCTTCTCCTCCCATCTTCTTTAATTTCAAAAATCTTCTCCCTCCTTTTGAAAACTCTTCTTGTTTTGAAACTTAAACACTTTCATAATAAATTTGGACTTATGTCCATGCATTTTCAAACATTTTCATCAATAAACTTCAATCAATTTAATAATACTTTGCCACTTTTTGTGAGAAGACTAAAAGTCAATCAATCTCATTTCAAACCATTTTGCCACTTTGGCTTTTACCCTTAAACTTTTTCTTAAAAGATTAGACTCTTGTCAATCCTTGTAGTGATGAAAACAATTATACTTCTACAATATGTAGTGAAGAGAGATATTTTCCACTTGGGTGTTGAGTGAGGCATTGTTGATTTTAAAATCCAAGCCATATCCTCCTCTTTGAGATGATGCAAATTCTCCTTTCTCATGATTGTGGGTAGTAAGTATGTTTTCCACACGGACAATGACGATGATGTCTTATCTCTTAAAATTAACCAACACACTTATGTTTCAAAAAAATTTAAAAGAGGAACTTCGTGTACCTTGATCCCCTATTGCACGAAAGGTGGTACGTAGGCACTAAAGGTGCGCAACCGCGGCGGGTGCAAAAATCATAAGAAAATATATTTCTTTTCTCACCTGCACCATCCATTTTATATATAACACATTTTTTTATATAGCCAAAATATACAGATTTTACAAAGAGGTTCCTACGGAGTACCGTAGATGTTTAGGGTGCTAATACCTTCCCTTTGCATAACCAATCCTCTTACCTTGAATCTTTCCCCCCTTTTTTGGGTTATTAGCTCTTTTCCCATTCCTTTGGAAACAATAAAGCGCGCTGGCGATTTTTATTTTGATTTGTATAAAGTCTAGTCAATCCAATGGCATAGTCTTGAACATTTCTACTGCTACAGAAAAATGGCGACTTCACTGGGGACATATTGACCTCTTGCTGGTCCATCCCTAAGTGGGTTGAGCCTATCTTTGTTTATTATCTGTATATGTGCTATTGTTGTTTATGTGTTATATTTTGTATATATGTTTGTCTGGATTTTCCTGGTTTTCAGGGTGCTTGGTGATTACTCATAAGTCCTATACCCGGACTTGGGCAAACTTTAAGATAGGACGGGCGGTATAGTCATGTTAACTTTGAGGGAGTAATCCCAAAAAAGGAGGCATGAGATCCCCCACTCAGTGGAGTCCCATTTGATTGTAGTGTCGTTTACCGAGTAATCGGGAAGACGTACTGCTTTCGACCTGGGAGCCTGATGAAACTGAGGACTGTAGAATACCAAACCCATCTTGGCCTTTTAGGTGTAGTGCGGAAGCTATGACGGAGTAATCCGGAAATAGTTGTCACGCAATACTACGCTCGGACGAGTCTTTCTTGAGAATATTACTAATTACCGAGTTAATCGAGAAGTTGGTAATATCCGAAGGAAGGATGTAGACTCTGGGAACCTTTAGAACCTTGTTCGGCAGGTGATAACTCTTAGACCAACACCTTATGGGTAGTACCTTCGACCTCATGCTCGTGACGTTAAACCTACAAACCCTATATGTGTGATCTTGTGTGTGATTGTTGCATCATGCATCCATGCACTCATAAGCATCTTTTGAAGAAAACAATATTTCAAGGGATTTACAGGTTGACTATTTGTGAATATCTCAGGTACTTCTAACCATGGATTCTGGAAAGAGAAAGACTGGGAAATACAGTTTCAAAGATCCCAAGATAGACGAGCTGATTAGTCTAATTCCAGAGATTGAGTGTCCTGCAGACTTTCGGAAGAAGTATGGATCCATTATTCTTCTCATGAAGCTGGAGATGAAGGAGGCTATTCTCTCGACCTTGGTCCAGTTCTATGATCCGGTGTATCACTGCTTTACTTTTCCCGATTATCAGTTGATGCCTACACTGGAAGAGTATTCCCATCTATTTGATTTACCCGTTACCGGTCGTGTTCCTTTTACTGGTTTAGAGGGTAAGCCAAAACCACATGAGATTGCTGCTTTGATTCATCTGGGGAAGTCTGAGGTGGAAGCCCATATGACTACCAAAGGAGGGATTAGAGGATTACCGGCTCAGTTCTTTTTGGAGAAAGCTCGTTACTTTGTCAGGATGAAGAGTACGGTTACTTTTGAGGCCATCTTTTCTTTACTTGCTTATGGATTATTCTTATTCCCTAATGTGGACAAGTTTGTCGACATTAACGCTATCAAGATTTTCATGATTGGAAACCCAGTTCCTACACTATTGGGTGATGCTTATTACTCTGGTCATCTTCTGAGTTCTTATCATGGGGGAATGATTATTTGTTGCACGCCTTTGTTGTACCGATGGTTCATCTCTCATATGCCTCAGTCTGATGCCTTTTGGGATTTTAAGAAGGAACCCCGTTGGGCTCCTAAGATCATGGCACATACTCACTCGGATATTGATTGGTATCATCGAGCTTATCATGATATAGAGATTTTTGACAGTTGTGGTAGTTTCCCCAATGTGCCTCTTCTTGGTACAAAGGGAGGAATTAACAATAACCATGTTCTTGCACGGAGACAGCTTGGATATCTGATGAGAGATAAACCGAACAATATTCATTTGAGTAGTTTCTTTCTGAAGGAAGGAGAATACCACAGGGAAGCTAGGGAGCAGATTGTGAAAGCTTGGCATCACATTCATAAGAAGAGTAGGAAGGATTTGGGACCTAGGGGTGCTATTTCTTTGGAGCCATATCTTCAGTGGATCCGATCGAGAGCCATTCAGTTGAAAATGTCGTATACTCGGGAGACACCCATGCCTGGTCTGTTTGTGAAGACCACTCCTAATTTGTTAGATGATCTAGAAGAGCTGCAGCTTGCTTTGGTCAGGATGCAACAGGAAAGGGATGCTTGGAAGAACAAGTTCCAGACTTTAGAGAGTTCCTACAAGGCAGACTTGAAGGAGAAAGATGATTTGATCGAGATCCTTGAGAGTCGAGCGGTAGAGTCTATGGAGAGGCAAGGGGATTTATTTTCTCCTAAGCCTCAAACAGGTGCTGATTACTCACTTCCTGCTTCAGGTGATTGGTAGGAGGTTACCATCAGACAGGTGGAAGAAAACCAGAGGTTGAGGGCTCAGATTGCCAGGCTCACAGGGAAGTGCCAGCGTACAGATTGATCTCTATCAGTTTCTTTCTCTCAGGATTTTTAGATTGTATTTTCATCTTGTACTTGGGATCATTGAAACTTGTAATCCATTTTGGAGTTATTATAATAAAAAATTTCAGTATTTCAAAAGCTTTATTTTAATGTTTGCAATATGTCTATAAATCTTAAATCCCTTGAAATATTAAATGATGGAATAAAAATAATCATATGCATTTCATATCATGCATCATATTGCACATATTTCTTGCATTTATTATGCATATCCAGGTGCCTTACCAAGCTTCTTTACTTTGTTCAGCAAGTTGACTCATCACTACAACACTCGGGCTAACTTCAAAAAGAAGATGGACAATTTGGAACAGGAGAATCGCGAGCTACGCGAAGAAGTTTCTACTTTGAAGGCTAGCTTGGCCAATTTGACTACTCTGATGGAAGCTCTGGTGGCTGCTCAGACTCAGCCACCGAGTGTTCAACCTCAACCAACAAGGGCAAATGCTTAAGTTCCTATTGTTCCTGTATCCGCTACTCCGACTGTTGTTCAGAACCATATGCCTCAGGGTTATCCGTGGGGAATGCCGGAGAATTTTGCACCTGAAGTTTTCAATTTGGGCCCTCAAGATGCTCCAGTGGTTCCAAATGTTGTTACTCCATCACCTCCTGTGGTACATGCTACTCCTGTTGTACCTCCTTTGGTGAATTTGGTTCCGTTTGAAGATGTTTGTCGTCCTTTCCCTCCGCCGAGTGAAGATTTGGGTCTTTATGACAAAATGGATGATTTCCAAGAGAAGTTTGAAAGAATGCAAAGAGAGATGAAGGCTCTTAGGGGAAAAGAGTTATTTGGGCAGAACATGAATGAGTTGTGTTTGGTCCCGAATTTTAAAGTGCCTACTAAGTTCAAGGTCCCTGAGTTTGAGAAGTACAAGGGCAACACTTTCCCTCGTGCTCACTTGGTGATGTAGGTAAGGAGAATGTGGACCCACACTGATGATTAGCGTCTGCTGATTCACTTTTTTCAGGATAGTCTGATTGGCACAGCGTTGAAATGGTACATGAGTTTAGACAGTGCCAACATCCATACTTTTAATGATTTGGGAGAAGCATTCATAAAACAATACAAGTACAATGTGGACATGGCACCCGATCGTGACCAGCTTAGGGCCATGGTTCAGAAAGACAGAGAATCGTTCAAAGAGTATGCACAGAGATGGCGCGAAGTGGCTGCACAAGTGATTCCTCCCATGGAGGAGAATGAAATGAATAAAAATTTTCTGAAGACGCTGGGCGCTTTCTACTACGAAAGAATGGTAGCAAGTGCCCCAAGTGATTTTACAGAGATGGTAAGGATGGGTGTCCGCCTAGAAGAGGCAGTAAGAGAAGGCCGTTTGACAAAGGGTGAAGGATCCGGAGGTATGAAGAAGCCAACTTATGGGTTTACAAAGAAGAAAGAGGGGGATACCAATGATGTCATACAAGAGAGGAGAGTGAATGTGCCTAGAAGGAATTTCTAGCGTCACCAGCAAGTTGCTTCAGTGACTCCTGTTATGAATGTCGTTCCAACTACTGTTGCTTATCAAAGACAATCCCAGCAGGGGAACCAAGGGAATAGTCAGAGAAGGGAGAACTATGACCCTATTCCCATGAGTTATGCAGAGCTACTACCAGCATTGATTCAGAAGAAGTTTGTCCAGACACGACCACCTCCAGCAGTACCATCACCTTTGCCTTGGTATTACAAAGCAGACCAAACGTGCGTCTTTCATCAGGGAGCACCAGGGCATAGTGTTGAAAATTGTTATCCTTTCAGGACTGAAGTGCAAAGGTTGGTGAAGTCTGGAATTTTATCTTTTAAAGACATGGGACCTAATGTGAAAGACAATCCTCTACCCAAGCACGGGGGAGCGAATGCTGTGAATATGGTGGCCGGTTATCCAGGTGACTTCCGGATTTTTGACATTAATCTGGTTAGAGGGGATTTGGTAAAGATGCATGCAGACCTATGTGAATTCAATTATTATACGCATGACCATGCCAGTTGTGCTGTTTGCAGTATAAACATCCAGGGTTGCGAGAAGATAAAGGTTGACTTACAGGAGATGATGGACGAAGGTTTAATCCATATAATCAGGCCTGGGAAAGAATATGAGGAGGAAGTGAATATGGTTTCTGGATGTCCGGGTGAATTCATAATTTTTGAAGTAGAACATTTGAATGAAGATCTCGTACAGTTGCATGCCACTTTCTGCCGTACTACGGATAGGTGGAACACCAATACGGGTCTTGCTTAGTTTGTTGTCAAAACCCCCGAGGATGTTCTATTGTGAGGGAGGGTGTTCAATTATTGTTAGGCAATGGGACTATTAAGATCACATGACAGAGAGATGATTATCACGAGATTGATATGGTTGAAGTTTGTTTGATGGAAGAAGATTCAGAGGAAGAGTATGCCTCTGAGGATGAGTATTTCTCTTCAGATGAAGATTTGTTTGCCGGAAATGACCTTTTGAGGGCTGATTGTGTTGAGGAAGGTGTAAACGTTATTGTACCTTTTTTTGGTGCACCTGCTCATCTTAAGGTGGAGTACCATAGCAAACCAGTTGTTACCCCATTGTAATTAGCCTGCCAGACCTGTTCCCTATAAATCAGATAAGGCTGGGCCTTACAAATACAACACTACAATCTTAGAAGATGGTATGGAGGTTCCCATCCAGACAATGCCAGATGTTGGGAATATAGATGATGATAGCAGGGTGACCCGTAGCGGTCGTGTGTTTGTGCCGGTTATTCGAAAAGATGTTGTTGCTGGAAAGAAAATTGATGAGAATGATGAGCCTGAGAAGGCTGTAGGAGAGACTAGTGGAGCCACATTAGAGAAAGAAGTGGATGATATCTTGAAGGTAATTAAGATGAGCGACTAAAAAATTGTAGATCATCTATTGCAGACTCCTTCAAAGATATCCATCCTAGAATTACTGATGAATTCCTCCGCTCATAAGGAATCATTGATGAAAGTACTAGATCAACCTTTTGTAGAGAATGACATGCCATTAGATCAATTCATCAACGTAATTGGAAACATTACATCATGTAACAACTTGAGTTTCTGCGATGATGAGTTACCAGATGAAGTGAGGAATCACAACCTGGCCCTCCACATATCCATGAACTGCAAGAATGACTCGCTATCTAATGTGCTTATTGATAACGGTTCCGCGTTGAATGTTATACCAAGAAGTACCCTCATGAAGTTAAAGTATCATGGAACACCTATGCGCCTGAGTGGCATCATTGTGAAGGCTTTTGATGGGTCGAGGAAATCTATCATCAGTGAAGTGGACTTACCCATCCATATAGGGCCACATTTGTTCTTGATAACTTTCCAGGTAATGGACATTATTCCCGCGTATAGTTTTTTGTTTGGACGGCCATGGATACACGAAGCAGGGGCTGTCACTTCAATTCTGCATCAGAAGCTAAAATTTGTGCGTGAAGGGAAGGTAGTGATCGTAAATGGGGAGCAGGCGTTGTTGATATCCCATCTATCCTCTTCCAGTATTGTAGAAGTGGATGAGGCTGCTATTGGAACCCAGTTCCAAGCCCTATCCATTAACAACATAAGGTAAAATGATAATTTTGTGGTCTTACTGAAGGATGAGCAGTAGGTTGTGCGCAATGGTCATAATGCAGTTTGGGGGCGACTTGTGGATCCACCCGTGAACAAAAACATAGCTGGTTTAGGTTTCTCTTCGAAGAATGGCAAAGGCGAAAGTTTGAAGTCAAAGTCTTCTGTGAACAGTTATCATAATGTTTTCCGCAGCAGAGGCTACCTCCGTCCGATTGGTTCTGGAATTAATGTTGTTGAAGAGGATGAAGTAGAGCAGGAAGCACCTAATTATGTGACGCATAGAGTCCAAGTTCAGAACTGGGTCACCATTGATGTTCCTTCTTGCATACATGTTTCGAAGTAATTTGTTTTGTTAATCTGTTTCTTTCTTTTGAAAAGCTTTCACTCTGCCATAGGTGGAAGTATTAATGTTGTAGGGATTATCTGTTTTCTATAATTGATAAGATCATTAATAAAAGTTGTCTTTGCTTCCAAAATTATGTCTTTTATTTTCTTCCTTTTTCTTGGGAAATGGTAAAAAAAACTTTTCAAAATAAATAATAACTGAAAATTAATCTGCATGATCACTTGTTATATATGTCAGTTTCTAAAAGCAATCATAAATCACATGTGCAGATTAATTAAAAAACTCGTTGAATACAATGACCCTACACCCTCTTACAACTTTGATTGTCCTTTGTTTGGGGCTGAAGAAGAAGATTATGATGAGATTCCAGAAGAGGTCTCACGGTTTCTTGAGCACGAGGAGAATACCATTCAGCCATATAAGGAGCCTTTGGAAGTGGTTAATTTGGGTTCAGAAGAAGATCCGAAGGAGGTTAAGATTGGAGCATCGTTGCATCCTGATGTAAAGAGCGGGTATATTGAGCTGTTGGAAGAGTATGTGGATATTTTAGTTTGGTCTTATCAAGATATGCCTGGTCTAGATACAGACATTGTCGAGCATCGTTTACCGTTGAAGCCAGAGTGTCCGCCAGTTAAACAAAAGTTGAGAAGAACCCATCCAGATATGGCAGTAAAGATCAAGGAGGAGGTCCTAAAGAAGATTAATGCTGGTTTTCTTGTGACGTAAGTGTATCCTCAATGGATTGCCAATATTGTCCCTGTACCGAAAAAAGACGGAAAAGTCTGCATGTGCGTAGATTACAGAGATCTAAATAAAGCTAGTCCAAAAGATGATTTTCCATTGCCTCACATTGACACGTTAGTGGATAGCACAGCAAAATTCAAGGTATTCTCGTTCATGGACGGATTTTCTGGGTATAATCAAATAAGAATGGCTCCAGATGACATGGAAAAAACAACGTTTATCACACCCTGGGGAACATTCTGTTACAGAGTGATGCCTTTCGGGTTGAAGAATGTTGGTGCAACATACCAGAGGGCTATGACAACCCTATTCCATGATCTGATGCACAAGCAAATCGAAGTATATGTTAATGATATGATTTCCAAATCCCAAACCGAAGAAGGGCATATAGAAGATTTGTTGAAGTTGTTTCGGCGTTTGAGGAAGTATCGTCTCCGCCTGAATCCAAATAAATGCACCTTCGGAGTTAGATTGGGGAAATTGTTGGGTTTTATTGTTAGCCAGAAAGGAATTGAAGTTGACCCTGACAAATTCAAAGCAATTCAAGAAATGCCAGCACCAAGAACTGAAAAGCAAGTCAGGGGTTTCCTCGGGCGTTTGAATTATATCTCCAGATTTATTTCCCACATGACTGCAACGTGTGAACCAATCTTTAAGTTGTTAAAGAAAGATCAAGGTTGTGTATGGACAGATGATTTCCAAAGGGAATTTGAAAATATTAAAGAGTATCTGCTTGAACCTCCTATCTTGCTCCCTCCTGTAGAAGGAAGACCGTTGATTATGTATCTGACAGTGTTAGATAAATCTATGGGTTGTATTCTGGGGCAATAGGACGAAACGGGAAAGAAAGAGTTCGCCATTTATTATATCATCAAAAAGTTCACTGATTGTAAGTCGCGGTATTCTATGCTAGAAAAAACATGTTGTGCTTTGGGAAAAGCGTTTGCGGCAGTATATGTTGAATCATACTACTTGGTTGATCTCCAAAATGGATCCAATCAAGTATATTTTTGAAAAGCCTACTCTTACTAGGAGAATTACCCGCTGGCAGATGTTGTTATCTGAATATGATATCGAGTACCGCACTCAAAAAGCTATCAAAAGTAGTGTGTTGGCAGATTATCTTGCTCACCAGCCAGTAGAAGATCATTAGTCTGCAGAATATGAATTCCCCGATGAAGATGTGATGTTCTTGAAAGTGAAAGATTATGATGAACCATTTCCTGAGGAAGGCCCCGACCCTGAATCTCATTGGAGTATGGTATTTGATTGAGCTGTGAATGCTTATTGTAAAGGAATTGGTGATGTGATTGTTACTCCTCATGGGTCGCATATTCCTTTTACCGTGAGGTTAACATTTGATTGCACTAATAATATGGAGGAATATGAGGCTCGCATCATGGGTCTTGAGGAAGCTATTAATATCAGAATCAAGATTCTAGATGTGTATGGTGATTCAGCTTTGGTAATAAATCAAATTAAAGGAGAATGGGATACTCGTCACCCTGGCTTGATCCCTTACAAATATTATGCTAGAAGATTACTACCCTTCTTTAATAAAGTTGAATTCCATCACATTCCTAGAGATGAAAATCAAATGGAAGATACTCTGGAAACTCTGGCTTCCATGTACCAATTAAATGCTTGGAATGATATACCCCGAATCACAGTTCGACGGCTGGATAGGCCCGCTCATGTGTTTGCAACAGAGGAGGTAGCAGATGAAAAACCTTGGTATTATGATATCAAACATTTTCTTCAGACTCAGGAATACCCGCTTGGTGCGTCAAAGAAAGATAGAAAGACACTGAGAAGATTGGCAGGTGTTGTACCCCAAAATTTGCCCTCCCATTTCCCCAACATTTTCTCATCACAAGACCTTTGAAGATCAAGATACAGTTAGGGTTTCTTCTGCTCAAGGCTTCTCCTTGCAATGTGGACTCAAATTAGGGTTTGTGTTTGCCCAAGGATGTTTTGACCTAAAATGCCTAAAATGACTTTCATGCTTCATGTTGGACTCCCAAGTTTACCCATGCCAAGTTTCAAGTCTTGATTCCAAGTTTTACCCAGTCAATTGGACAGTTGACCTAGAAATCAACTGTATTGGGGAAAAAGTCAACTGTGGCCAATTGACAGTCAAATCTCATGAAATTTGATCCACATCAACATTATGAACTCACATGGACCATTTGATCAAGTTTGGATCACAATTCCACAAGAAATTTGATCAGATCATCAAAAGGGCAAAATGGTCATTTTTAGGGTTTTGACTGCACAAAGGCAATTTTTGACTATTTGACCTAGCCAATGGCAAACCAAGCTCACATATGGCCTCAAGGACTCAATGGAATTATCTTGACATGTTCATCAAGCTCAAAAGATCCCAAGTACACAAGATTGACAGTTGAATTTCCCAGTCAATTGATCAATTTTGACTGTACATTGAAAAGTCAAACTTTGACTTTTTGGTCAAAATCAAGAGTCAAGATTCATTTTTCATCAAAACATGCCAAATCATGAAACTTGTTCACCAAGAAATCACAAAATGCAAATTAGGGTTAGAAAATGGAATTTTTCATAACTTAGAATTTTTCTAAGTTATGAAGAACCCTAATTTTTTCCCAACTTTGCCCCATCTTTTCACCATGATCCATTTGGATTCAAACAAAAGTCAAAACATGAAAGTTGTAGCTTGTTGCATAATCTACAACTTTGATTCACAAAGTTTTCTCATTTGAAGCTTGTATCTCAAGTTATAATTTTTTGAATAAGGGCACTAAACCATCTTTTAACTTAGTGAAATTTGACCTATTTTGACAAGGTTTTCTACCCTACTTCAAGGCCACTTTTCATACCCTTCCACTTGGAATTTTGATTTTCATTTCAAAGATGGATTGTAGTACACATTCCAAGCTTTCCAAAATGTCCAAGAACTCATCAAACAACCTCATAACTTGAGAGATTCGAATTTCAGAAGTTGGCAAAAATTCACTTTTGTTCTTCATCAAGACATGTTCATAAACTTGGCAAATTTGAACTCAGCATAGTTTGTGCTACTTTGCAGGTCCTTAAACCAAATTAAACTCCTTAATTTAATGCAAAACCATTGAACCAAGTTGTTATTCTAAGCCTTTGGTCATTACACAAGGAATTAAGCCTAAACTAGAAAAAGCATTATTTCCATTCTTGAAAAGAAGAACTTTATGTCAAGTTTGCAATCCAAGTGGTACAATCAAGATCTTCTTGGCACAAGTTTGTGAGCAAATTGCACTGATCAAGGCAAGGGATAGCAGCATAGTGGGAGGGCCTGTACTGACCTAGAGAGCCAAGTTGCACTTTGTAGCTTAAGTGTGAAGAAAGGTCCATAACTTATGCAATATCTCATCTCAGCTTAGGAACAGAAGAGAGAAGTGATCAAACACATTCCATAGACCACATTCAAGCTTTGGCACGAGTCCTGAACATCTAAAGCACCCTCCATCTCAAAATCACCTCAAAACTGCACAAACAGGGGAGCCCCTGCAGTTTGAGTGCAAACTCCCAATCCCTTCAAGCATTTTGATTCAAACCTTTTCCTCTACCTTCCCTACAATATATACAAGCTAACCATGTCCTAAAATCAGACCTGTAACACCTCCAAGCCACTTCACCATTTTTAATTTTCTGTTTTGCAGTTGGAGTTCATTAGCTCGATTCAGGGAGTTTCAAGACAAAGTAGGAATTGGAAAAGCTTCCTTACACTTCAAGGAAGCTGTACAAGTCATCATTTCACTCTGAAACATCCTCCATTGCCAAGCTCGATTCCAACTGAACAGGTACATTCATGGAGTTCTATCTCCCTTGTTAGGCATTGTTAGCTTTAGATTTTTGAAGAAAACATGTCACAATCATAGCCCTGAACATGCTCATATGTTTAGATTTCATTTATATTTCGTGTGCTTAGAGAATTTCATGTCTGAACATTGATGAAAAGTTAGGTCAGAAAAGAGGGGGAGAGAAATTCTCCCTCGTCTTAGAGAGATAGGTCATGTTCTTTATATGGTTGAAACCGTCTCTTAATGCTCTACGCTTTTCATGTTATGAGTTTTGCTTGAAAGTCCAGGAATCCAGAGATAAAAAATGCGTGTTTTAGCTTGAAGAAGGCTGTACAGAGGTTGAAGAAGAAGTGGTCTGGGCTGGGCCTGGATTTATTTTCTTTTCACACCCCATTTTCATGTTTACACCCCCCTGAGCCCATTTGTTCATTTCTTAACATTTTTGACTTTTTCTTTTTTGGTTGACTTTGTTTATTTTTTCTCATGACATTAGAAAATTAAAAATATTTTTTTCATCATTTTTTGCATTTATTGCATATTTATTTGTTTATTTTCTTTGTTTGTATATAATATATATATATGTACTATTATTAGAATAAATAGAAAATAATGTAAATACAATTTTTATTTTTATTTACTTTCTGAAAATATTTCACACAAAAAATACTCTTTTATTTATTTCATTAAAATATTAAATAAATACTTATTTTTTGTATAATACATATTTAGGGTTTAATATATATATATATATATATATATATATATATATATATATATATATATATATATATATATATATATATATATATATATATATATATATATATATATATATATATATATATATATATATGTGATTATTAATATATTTAAGACAAAAATATAAAAAAATACTTGATTTTTCGCTTTTATTAATATTTGATATAAAAATACCTTTTTCCATAATTTACTTCATTTTATTTTATTTTTATAAATAATAAATAAATAGTTGTATTAAATTAAATAATACCTTTTTCTTTAAAAATTAGGGTTTTTTACCCTAAGTTCAAAATACCCCAAAAAATAATACATTTTTTATTTTCTTTTCTCTTTTACCTAAATAATATTTTTTTCATACATATACAAAACATTTTGTGCATCTTGCATTTTTATTTAATCTTTGTATATTATTTAAATTGCAAATACTCAATTGATGTAATAATTTAGATTTAAATTCTTGTCAATATCCCCATTTGAACATTTGTATCCCCCTTCCCATATTTGGTTTTGTAATAGCTTAGTAACTTTAATTTCGCACTTTATTGCTTTCTAATGATAACATGTTAGAATTAGGGTTTGTATGCGAAAACGATAAAAATAGTTTGACCTAATACAAGATAATCAAGCATGAAAATGGACACACAAATCACACTTGCACCCCCTAGGGTATTCCACTTGTTGCCTTCAAATAAATGGGCCATGTTGTATGTTGAACATCTTTGGGCAAAGCAAACAATTTGAATGATCATAGTCCCTCGACAAAACTTTTCAAAACAAACAAAAACAAATGATCAAGTCCCTTAGAGAAATTGCTCAAAGACATTTAACGCCGTTGCAATTATGGTCTAAAACGATGACCCGCGCCTGTCCCTTTCACATCCTAACATAAGGTTGCCTACCAAATACAATGGTGGAGCAAACTTGTTAAAAGGGTTAAAGTATAGCAATGATCTTTTGAGAAATTTAGGAGTAGATAACCTCTTAGTTACTTGAATCAACTTGCAAAACAAAACACTTGCCTAATTTCAAAATCACACATCACAACACTTTCAAAACAAAACTTTCAAAAACAAAATGAAAACTTTTTCAAAAGACATACATCTTTGTATACATCCCCACATGGATCATTACAAAGGTTGCCACCACATTGGCCTCTTTTCAAAAACATTTTCAAAACCCACACACTCAAGCACCATTTAAAACAATTGAAAACAAAAGGCAAGTGATCTAAGCAAGTAACTAAGAGCCCATGGATAACCATGGATAGAAAGGGTGCTAATACCTTCCCTTTCTATAATCTACTCCCCGAACCCAAGAAAACATCTCAAAAGGTTTTTGCTGTGCTTTTTAACCTTTCCTTAGGATAAAATAAAAAGTCGGTGGCGACTCTTGCTAAACCGCAACATTTGCGAATACAAACGCAAAACCTCAAGTCAGTTCTCCCACCGTATCACAGAACTGGCGACTCTGCTGGGGATATTTTTTAAAGTGGAGTAACCTTAGGGTTTAGATCACCTTTGTTTTCAATTGCTTGCTTTGTTTGCTTTTACATTTGTGGGCTTTGTATCGGAGTTTTTATAGATCCTAACCCGGATCTGGGGATACCTTCTTAGAAAGTAGCAACAAGGCTGTGAGGGAACTGTGCGGGGTATACCGACATGGTTGAAACAGTCTGCTACGTTGATGTGGCACTTTGGTGTGTACCGGTAACCCTTGAGTTCAGTCAAGGAGAGTACGGGGCCGCCGCGTGGTGTCGTGAAGCATCAACTGACCTTAGGAACCTTAATTGAACCATCTTGGCCTTTTTAGGGTAGTGAGATAACTGACTTTGGTGCAGTCCGAGGTTGGTTGATACTCGATACTACACTCAATTGAGGGTTTCTTTCCTGGAATATTTCGGTCGCCAGTTCAGTGGCTAAATCGAAACGATGAACAATGAAAGCAACCCAGTGATATTGGGACCTTTAGAACCCGGTTACTTTTGATAGGACAGGTTGAGCCCACCAAACTTCAAGAGGGTAATACCCAGACCCCATGCAGGCCTAAACTCTAAGGGCTTGTGTGACTTGTGTGCCTTACCATGTTTGCCTCTGTGAATATTTATGGTGTATTTAATCATCACATCATTACATCATACAAACATCATGAGCATTGACTAACCATTTCAAGGGTTTCGAATCTTCATCTTTGTTCTTGTTTTATAGGGACATGGAAACTGCTCGTAGAAAGACAATTCAGATTGGCCTTGTAAAGATCCCTCCTCAGCTTAAGGAACTTCTGTCCAGGATTCCCGAGGGTTCTTCATTCAGTGAGAGACACGGAAGACTCATCAACTTGGTTAACACCAACATTGAGGAGGACTTGATAAAGGTCCTGTTCCAATTCTTTGACCCTCTGCATCACTACTTCACCTTCCCGGATTATCAGTTGGTGCCTACATTGGAAGAGTTCTCCCGACTTCTGAAGGTCCCTATCCTTGATCAACTACCCTACAACGGTACGGAAGAGGAGCCCAAGCTTGAAGAGATTGCAAAAGCCTTGCACCTACAGACATCTGACCTCAAAGGACATTGGGAAGTTAGAAGTGGTATCAAAGGGTTCTTAGCTAGGTTTCTGTTTGAAAAGGCCCAAGAATGTTGGAACTCTCTTGACCTACGAGCTTTTGAAGAAGTTATGGCCCTCCTTGTCTATGGTTTGGTGTTGTTCCCTAATCCAGATCAACTTATTGATGTCAGTACTGTCCAGATCTTTATGACCAGGAATCCTATACCTACACTGTTGGGGGACATCCTTCACTCATGTTACACTCGAACCATGAGAAGAAGGGGTATCCTTTTGTGTTGCACTCCTCTCCTGGGAAGGTGGTTTATTTCACACCTTCCACAATCAGTTTTGAAGAACGAGCGGGGTTTGAGATGGTCACAACGGTTAATGACTCTCACGCATGCAGATATACATTGGTGTCCTAGGTCCAGGGAAGACGTCACTATCATTGATCGTTGCGGGGAGTACCCTAATGTTCCTTTATTTGGAATCAAAGGAGGTATTACCTACAACCCATGCCTGGCTTGGAGACAGTTTGGTTATGCTCGGAGGGATGGCCCTCATGACATGTTAATTCCTGACATAGTTTTCGACTTCGACAATGATACTCAAGGACTTCGTCAGAAATTTATCAGAGCTTGGAGGATGCCAAGTAGGATAGACAGCAAGACATTGGGGCACCGGAACTCCATCCCGTTGGAACCTTACCTCAAGTGGGTACGAGCCCGCTCCCAGAAGTTAGTGATGCCTTACCCTCACATGCTACCTGTGATCAAAGAACCAGTCTTGGAAGGAGAAGCATCCTACACCATTCAACATCCCGACATGCCCACCTCCTGGGAAGAGATGCAGAAGAGCTGGGTCCAGCTTAAGGAAGAACGGAATTCTCTTGAGACCAGTCTACATGCTAGTGAAAAGAAGGTCCTGGAACTCACCCGCCTGCTGCACGAGGAAAGGAATCTCAACACCTACATCGCGCCAAAGAGGATGCGCAATGTTTTTTTACCTTAAGGAGTTATTTTGTAATATTTGGCCCATGAGGCATTTATGTATTAACAAATTTCTCCTTATTATTAATATAATGTGCGTTCCTTTTTGTCTACAACAAATTTTGAATATTCTAAATCCTTGAATGCATTGCATACATACGCATTCCATTGCACCATATGCATAGCAGGTACCCTATTTCGCAGGTTGCTAAATTTTCTTCGCTGTTTGTGTGAACAGTCATCATGAATTCAGAATCATCCAGTGAGCAAGCAATCAAGGCCCTTCAGGCCCAAAGTGCACAGTTTCAAGAAATGGTCCTAAGCCTAGCCCAAGGTCAGCAAGAGTTGAAGACTCTACTCCTGAAGAAGAAAAAGAAAAAGAGGACTGCATTGTTCAACACCGGACGCCGATTTGGGAACACACTCCACAATGAAGCTGATCCAACCACTTCTTCTGCTGAGAAAAACAGTCCCCAAGGGGGAGGAGCTCCTAGTCCCGCAGTCTCCGACAACGAGACGGACTATAATGACGAACAATACCCACCTGCTGCTGACAGATACAAACAATTGGAGGACCGCTTGAGCGCCATGGAAATTCAGAATGTGCCAGGACTGGATTTCGGAGATTTGGGGTTATCTTCTGGGGTAGTCATTCCACACATGTTTAAGGCGCCTGCCTTCGCCAAGTATGATGGGGTCTCCTGCCCAAAGCTGCATCTAAGGTCGTACGTAAGGAAAATCCAACCTTACACGGCGGATAAGAACCTCTGGATTCACTTCTTCCAGGATAGCCTCTCGGGGTCACAGCTTGAATGGTTCTACCAATTGGATGGAGCCAGCATCCGGCATTGGGAAGATTTGGCAACTGCATTCTACAGACAATACCAATACAATTCTGATCTCGCTCCCACGCGTACCCAACTTCAGGGTATGTCTCTAGGAACGGGTGAAGGGTTCAAAGAGTACGCTCAAAAATGGAGAGATTTGGCTGGCAGGGTGCAGCCTCCATTGACTGATCGGGAACTGGTTGATATGTTCCTTGGGACTTTGTCTGGTCCGTTTTTCAATCATTTGGTTGGTAACTCCTCCGCTGGGTTCACAGATTTGATATTAACGGGAGAAAGAATTGAAGCTGGCATCAGGTCAGGCAAGATACAGAAGGCTGCCTCTACAAGTGCTGAGAAGAGGCCGTTTAAGAAAGAAGCAAGCGCCGTCTATGGTCCTAGAAGACAAGTCAAGCCCGAAAGTCGCCAAGCCGTCAATGCTTTGGTCATCTCCAAACCTGTTGCTGCTCCTCAGCAGTACAATCAACAAAGAAGTGAAAGGCCCAAGAGGCAGTATACCCGACTGAGTATGACATTATCTCAAATTTTACCCCAACTGTTATCCACCAACCTGGTGACCCTCAAAGAAGCTCCTAAGGTCGTCAACACTGCGTCTCCTAAATACAACCCAAATGCCCGGTGTGCTTATCATTCTGATAGTCCCGGGCACACTACTGATGATTGCTGGGCCTTGAGAAACAAAGTGCAAGATCTGATCGACGCAAAAGAAATTCAGTTTGAAGCGCCAGAAAGACCAAATGTTGTAACGGCTCCTATGCCCCAGCATAGGGTAAATGCCATTGAGGAAGAAGTATATGCTGTTTCGATAGATGAAGTTGTTACCCCTTTGAAGACTGTTAAGAAGAACCTACTGCGGGCCGGTTTATTTCCGGGTTGCGGTGAAGGTTGCCGATTCTGTGCTATTTCCCTATCTGATTGTCCCCTGCTGAGGTTAGGCATCCAAGGCCTAATGGATAGCAAGGAGATTCTATTTAAAAAGACTGCTGTTCAATTGGCTCCGATGAAAGAAGTTTCCGTGATTACCATCTTCAAAAATCCAATCAAGGCTCCCCCGAAGAAGCCTATTCAAATCATGACAGTTGCGCCAGTGATCATTACTGTTCCAGGGCCCCTCTCCTACGTGTCTGATAAAGCTGTCCCCTGGCATTATGGGGCAGACGTGTATGTAAATGGAATCAAACAGGAATTCGACGCTAGTGCCAGTATCTGCGATATCACTGGTCCAGCCAAGGTCACCCGCAGTGGCAGGCTCTTCTCGCCTGACATTGCACCGCCCGCTATTCGAAAACCCCTCCTCATAAAACCTACAAGTTTACCTAGTCCTGTTGCTGATCAAATTATGTCCCCTGCTGCCGAGTCATCAAATGCTCGGGGCAAAGGGATTGAAGAAGAGCCTGCCCGGATGGAGGCGCCAATACCCATAAATGCTGAGGCCTCCCGACAAGAAATGGAGGAGATTCTGAAAATAATAAAGAAAAGTGATTTTAATGTTGTCGAGCAGTTGGGGCATACGCCCTCCAAGATCTCCCTACTCTCCTTATTGCTATGCTCCGAGGCCCATGCTAAGGCCTTGATCTCATTTCTCAAGACGGCCCATGTGCCGCAGGAGACGTCTGCAGTCCAGTTCACTGACTGCATAGCGAATCTGACGGCGGACAACGGCTTGGGTTTTTCAGATGCTGACCTGACCGCAAAAGGGAGAGACCACAACGATGCCCTGCATGTCTCTATTGAATGCAGGGGCACTACTCTGGCACATGTATTGGTGGACACTGGTTCTTCCTTGAATGTTCTTCCGAAAAAGGCTTTAGATCGTCTGGATTACGAAGGCCTGGAGTTGAAACCCAGCAATATCATCGTCAGGGCCTTTGACGGTTCCAAAAGGATGGTTCATGGAGAGGTTAACATCCCTATTCGTGTGGGCTCCCAAGTGTTTGACTCTACCTTTTATGTGATGGATATACGTCCATCGTACTCTTGTCTGTTGGGTCGACCTTGGATCCATAAAGCTGGGGCAGTGACCTCCACCTTGCACCAGAAGCTGAAGTATCCCGTCAGGGGGAAGATCGTCACTGTGCAAGGAGAAGAGGAGTATATGGTGAGCCATTTGAATTCCTTCAGGTACATCGAGATGGACGGAGAGTTCATTGAAACCCTCTTCCAGCATTTCGAGGAGGTGCATCCAATTTCAGCAGCTGCAGAGACAATGGCCGAAGAGAATGATTCCTTGAAGATGGCTTCCCTAAGGGATGCCCGGGCTGTGGTTCAGAAAGGCAATTGTGCACACTGGGGTCAGCTTCCTGACTTCACTCAGAAGAACGACAAGTTTAGGCTAGGCTTTACTACAGAGGCTCAGAAGGCGGTGCGCAAAGAGAAGATCGGAAAGGCTCCGGTGTTTATTTCCAGCTCAAGGGTGAATGCTATCGAGGAGGATGTGGAGGAAGCTGAGTTTGACAGTTGGATCTACCCGACTACCAGCAACGAACCAAGCAACTGGACGGCAAAGGATTTTACCCCTATCACATTTGTCACGCAGTAATTGATTTCTTTTGATTTCCAAATTTGTAACAAACAATATGTTAAAACTTTGTTGGCTCGGTGTCCTGCCCGGGGCATCGTAGCTCCATTTGTGAGGGCTTTTTGTATGACATTTTCATATATCATCAATCAAAACATTGGACGTTTGTTGCATTTCAAATCTTGTGCTCTTTTTTCTTTATGTGTTATACATATTGCAAAACAGCTATATTTACACACACTCACTTATACAGATTTCAATCCACTCTGGATCTCACTGGTAACAGCTCTGCTACCGCCAGTTATGACTTCGAAAATCCGATCAACTTGGCCGAAGACGAAGGTGAAGATGATTGCGAAGTGCCTGGTGAACTCGCAAGACTGCTACTCCAGGAAGAGAGGGCTATTCAACCACATGAAGAGCCTGTGGAGACAATTAACTTGGGTACTGATACAGATAGGAAAGAGGTCAAGATTGGTGCCAATCTAGAGCTCAGCGTGAAGCAACGATTGATCCAAATGTTACAAGACTACATGGAGATTTTTGCTTGGTCCTATGAAGATATGCCTGGTTTGGATGCCGACATTGTAGTTCACCATCTGCCAACCAAGGAAGACTGCCCTCCAATAAAGCAAAAAGTTCGACGGATGCGTCCAGAGATGTCTGAAAAGATCAAGGCCGAGGTTATGAAGCAGTTTGATGTCGGGTTCCTTGCAGTGACTTCTTACCCTCAGTGGGTTGCCAATGTTGTGCCAGTGCCGAAGAAGGACGGTAAAGTCAGAATGTGTGTCGACTACAGGGATCTGAACAGGGCCAGCCCCAAGGATGACTTCCCCCTACCTCACATTGATGTCCTGGTTGACAATACAGCTCAACACAAGGTGTTCTCCTTCATGGATGGTTTTTCAGGGTATAATCAGATTAAGATGGCTCCGGAGGATATGGAGAAGACTACATTTGTGACTCAGTGGGGCACCTTCTGTTATAAGGTCATGCCATTCGGATTGAAAAATGCTGGGGCAACCTATCAACGTGCCATGGTTGCTTTATTTCATGATATGATCCATCATGAAATTGAGGTATACGTTGATGACATGATTGCAAGGTCTCAAACTGAGGAGGAGCACCTTGACCATCTGAGGAAGTTGTTTGACCGACTCAAGTTATACAAGCTGAGGTTGAATCCCAACAAATGCACCTTTGGGGTAAGATCCGGAAAGTTGCTAGGTTTCATTGTAAGTGATAAAGGTATTCAGGTGGACCCTGCCAAGGTAAAAGCCATACAAGAGATGCCGACTCCAAAAACAGAGAAAGAAGTCAGAGGTTTCCTAGGACGACTGAATTACATTGCCCGATTCATCTCACATCTAACTGCTACTTGTGAGCCAATCTTCAAATTACTAAAGAAAGATCAAGTGGTACGCTGGAATGATGAATGTCAGGCCGCCTTTGAAAGGATAAAGGAATATCTCCAAGAGCCACCCATTCTTATGCCTCCGGTGGAAGGAAGACCTCTGATACTATACTTGACAGTGCTTGATAATTCAATGGGGTGTGTGCTGGGGCAGCATGACGAGTCTGGCCGAAAAGAGCATGCTATTTATTACTTGAGCAAAAAGTTTACCGACTGTGAGTCTCGTTACTCACTGCTTGAGAAAACTTGCTGCGCTCTTGTATGGGCTGCTCGCCGGCTGAGACAGTATATGCTGACTCACACTACTCTATTGATTTCAAAAATGGATCCCATCAAGTACATATTTGAAAAGCCCGCTCTGTCTGGAAGAATAGCAAGATGGAAAATGATCTTAACAGAATATGACATCCAGTATACAACTCAGAAAGCAATTAAGGGAAGTGTACTGGCTGATCATTTGGCACACCAACCTGTAGACGATTACCAATCATTGAACTTTGATTTTCCGGACGAAGACATCATGGTGGTAACTGACTGTGAAGTACCTGGACCGGATGAAGGACCTGAGGAAGGATCCCGATGGTCTATGCATTTTGACGGAGCCTCCAATGCTTTGGGTAACAGCGTCGGCGCTGTAATCATATCTCCCAAAGGAACGCATACTCCACTCACCGCCCGATTATGTTTTAACTGCACCAACAACATGGCAGAATATGAGGCATGCATCATGGGTTTACAAGCTGCAATCGATTTGAGGATCAAATTTCTAAGTGTCTTCGGAGATTCCGCTCTCGTGATCAATCAGATCAAAGGCGAGTGGGATACGAAACACCCGAATCTTATTCCTTACAAGGAGTATGTGTCGACCCTGCTCCCTCACTTTGAAGAGATAACTTTTGAGCACTTCCCTAGAGAGGAGAATCAGCTGGCAGACGCACTAGCCACGATGTCTTCAATGTTCAAAGTTAAATGGGACAATGAGGCTCCCCGAATCATAATCTGGAAGTTGGATGAACCGGCATACTGCTGCGAGCTCGAGGCTGAGAAGGTGACTGAGAAACCCTGGTATCACGAGGTAAAGAGGTACTTGGAAGCTCGGGAATACCCTGAAGGTGCATCCGTCAATGATAAGAAGTTCATGAGGAGGTTTGCTGCAAAATTCTTCCTCAGCAACGGCATTCTCTACAAACGGAATCATGATTCAACCCTGCTACGTTGTGTGGATAAGGCTGAAGCGGAGAAAATCATGATGGAACTGCATGAAGGTACATTCGGAACACATTCCAGTGGACACACCATGGCTAAGAAAATCCTTCAGGCAGGATATTTCTGGTCCACAATGGAGGCCAATTGTTACCGACACTCCCGAACTTGTCATAAGTGCCAGATCTATGCTGACAAGGTGCATATCCCTCCAGTTCCTTTGAATGTCCTAACGGCACCTTGGCCTTTCGCAATGTGGGGCATCGATATGATTGGTGAGATCCGACCAACGGCATCCAATGGGCATCGCTTCATCTTGGTGGCGATCGATTACTTCACGAAATGGGTTGAGGCAGCTTCCTATGCCACAGTAACCAAGAGCGTCGTGGCACGTTTCATCCGGCATAATCTGATCTGTCGGTACGGCGTCCCAGAAAGAATCATTACGGATAATGGTACCAATCTCAATAACAAAATGATCACTGAACTCTGTGAATAATTCAAGATACAGCATCACAATTCTTCTCCCTACCGGCCGAAGATGAATGGGGCTGTAGAGGCAGCCAATAAGAATATCAAGAAAATTGTGCAGAAGATGACAGTGACCTATAAAGATTGGCACGAGATGTTACCGTTCGCTCTTCATGGGTACCGCACCTCAGCAAGGACGTCAACCGGGGCAACTCCTTTCTCCTTGGTCTATGGCATGGAGGCAGTCTTGCCAATCGAAATCCAGATACCCTCTCTCCGGATAATGAAGGATGCAGACTTGAATGAAGATGACTGGATCCAGACTCGACTTGATCAATTAAATCTGATTGACGAAAAGAGGCTCACTGCTATCTGTCATGGCCAAACGTATCAGAAACGGATGATCAGGGCATTTAACAAGAAAGTCAGACCGCAAGAGTATCAAGTTGGGGACCTGGTAATCAAACGCATCACCCTTCCTCAAAGTGATCCCAGGGGCAAATGGACCCCTACTTACGAAGGGCCATTTATGGTTAAGCGTGTGTTCTCAGGAGGAGCCATGATCCTAACCACCATGGATGGTGACGACCTTCCTCACCCCGCCAATGCAGACATAGTGAAAAAATACTACGCATAATTAAAAGACCCGCTAGGTTGACATACCTAGGCAAAAATAAGGGCTTCCCGGCAAACCAAAAGGGTTCGGGCAAAAATAAGGGATGAAATGAATATAAAAAAATAAAAATAAAAAAAAATCTGTACACCCGGCAAGTCGAAAACCTGAAAGGGCGGCTTGGGCAAAAATGGGTATCCCGGTGGACTGAAAACCCGAAAGGGCGGTCCAGGCAAAAGTTAGGGATAAAAGCGTAACACTATGTCTCATTGGATCACTTCGCATCCGGAATTCGGCATCAACTATCTGGCTCCAGATTTCGGCATTGACCAATCAGCTTCATCTTCAATTAAGCAGCAAGGCGATGAGATGTTCGAAGACATAAAGGCGATAGCAAAGTTGGAACCCAGTGGGATTGTTCACATAGCTGTTTTGTTTCCTTTTTCAAATTATAAACTCTATGTTATTTGGGCGGCGTCCTCTTACTAGGATGCCAGCCTCTTGTACAAAAACGCCTATTCACAGGCAAAGTTTAAATCAATACAAATTCACTTGTCCATACAAATTACCATTGTTTTCCCTTTTTTCTGTTTTGTCTTGCGAAGAACGTCCAATGTTCATTTTTGATATATGCATTTGACATTAAATTGCTGATTCGTAAATATTCGCATATGAAACAAGAGATTAATTACAGGTGACATCAAAGACAGGGGCAATATGGAGTTGTCTAATGTGGCCTGGTTGTTTTGTCCGCCAAGGTACCAAGGTGGGTTCAACTGAAAAAATGTGGCCAAATCATCTCAACTCCCCGCAGAGTAAAACAAGGTTCAGTAGTACTTTCCCCAAACGGAGTTGATTCCCCGTCGATCCTGAAAAGGCACAACATTCACCGGTAGGTCTTAAAGTTCTTCCCCAGTAGATTCTGCAAGCTTATCCCCTGCGAAGAACGGACGTCTCACCCGAGTTTTATTTAGAGTTATTTCCTCACAAGGACTTATAACTGGGTTATCCTCAGCTAAAAGCCACGGAAGATCGCTCTCGGCAAAGTTCCTTCAATCACCAGCGAAATCTATCTTTGGTATTCCCAAGCAGAGTTTATCTTCGGAGTTCCCCAGCGGAGTTTATCATCATTATCCTCAGCGGAATCCGTCGTTAAAGTCCTCAGCAGGCCTCTCATCAAAACTTCGGCCAGATATCTCTTCCACAGAGCATTTCTCCAGTCGTTCGTCAAGGATTTATTGTCCTAAGATGAAATTACACTCATAAACATTTCACATTTTCATACATCTTGCTTACATACATGATGAAACACATACAAATGTTGAACATCATGACGTCATGCATATCATACATCATAACATTGCATACAACTTACGTCTTTGCCTTTTCAGGAAAAAGACAATCTCAAAAACGACTACCTTCAACTGTCACAATTCCAGATTCGATACCTGTATCTAGCCAGGGCACATCTGAGAGTGATCAGTTTCCAGACTCGATTCCTGTATCTAGCCAGGGCACGTCTGAAGAGTTCGAAGATTCGATTCCTGTATCCAGCCAGGGCACATCTATCAATTACAACAGCTCCAGATTCGATTCCTGTATCCAGCCAGGGCATATCTGTTGACCACGTTTCCAGACTCGACTCCTGTATCTAGCCAGGGCACGTCTGAAGAGTTCGAAGATTCGATTCCTGTATCCAGCCAGGGCACATCTATTAAACGACTATTTCCAGATTTGACTCCTGTATCCAGCCAGGGCATATCTGTGAGCAACCAATTGTAGATTCAATACCTGTATCCAGCCAGGGCATATCTGCATCAAGAGACTGAGGATCAAACACCTGTAACAAGCCGGGAAAACATTCGTCTTTCTCAAATACACAAGTTCTCGCAAAGGAGTCTCTTATGCGACCGACACTTCCAAATGGCATCTATAAGCCCATTCCCAACAAGGTTCTGTCACTTCCAAATGGCATCTATAAGCCCATTCCCAACAAGGTTCTGTCACTTCCAAATGGCATCTATAAGCCCATTCCCAACAAGGTTCTTTCACTTCCAAATGGCATCTATAAGCCCATTCCCGACACCACATTGTTGAGACTCCAGCATGCGAGTGCAAATTTCCGGGCACTCTAGTGTCCAATCTCCTTTTACCCTCGAGTCACGAACGGCAAACTTGCCAATCTAACTCTTCAGGTTCAAGAAGATTGAACAGGGGCAACTGTTGTACCCCAAAATTTTCCCTCCCATTTCCCCAACATTTTCTCATCACAAGACCTTTGAAGATCAAGATACAGTTAGGGTTTCTTCTGCTCAAGGCTTCTCCTTGCACTGTGGACTCAAATTAGGGTTTGTGTTTGCCCAAGGATGTTTTGACCTAAAATGCCTAAAATGACTTTCATGCTTCATGTTGGACTCCCAAGTTTACCCATGCCAAGTTTCAAGTCTTGATTCCAAGTTTTACCCAGTCAATTGGACAGTTGACCTAGAAATCAGCTGTATTGGGGAAAAAGTCAACTGTGGCCAATTGACAGTCAAATCTCATGAAATTTGATCCACATCAACATTATGAACTCACATGGACCATTTGATCAAGTTTGGATCACAATTCCACAAGAAATTTGATCAGATCATCAAAAGGGCAAAATGGTCATTTTTAGGGTTTTGACTGCACAAAGGCAATTTTTGACTATTTGACCTAGCCAATGGCAAACCAAGCTTACATATGGCCTCAAGGACTCAATGGAATTATCTTGACATGTTCATCAAGCTCAAAAGATCCCAAGTACACAAGATTGACAGTTGAATTTCCCAGTCAATTGATCAATTTTGACTGTACACTGAAAAGTCAAACTTTGACTTTTTGGTCAAAATCAAGAGTCAAGATTCATTTTTCATCAAAACATGCCAAATCATGAAACTTGTTCACCAAGAAATCACAAAATGCAAATTAGGGTTAGAAAATGGAATTTTTCATAACTTAGAATTTTTCTAAGTTATGAAGAACCCTAATTTTTTCCCAACTTTGCCCCATCTTTTCACCATGATCCATTTGGATTCAAACAAAAGTCAAAACATGAAAGTTGTAGCTTGTTGCATAATCTACAACTTTGATTCACAAAGTTTTCTCATTTGAAGCTTGTATCTCAAGTTATAATTTTTTGAATAAGGGCACTAAACCATCTTTTAACTTAGTGAAATTTGACCTATTTTGACAAGGTTTTCTACCCTACTTCAAGGCCACTTTTCATACCCTTCCACTTGGAATTTTGATTTGCATTTCAAATATGGATTGTAGTACACATTCCAAGCTTTCCAAAATGTCCAAGAACTCATCAAACAACCTCATAACTTGAGAGATTCGAATTTCACAAGTTGGCAAAAATTCACTTTTGTTCTTCATCAAGACATGTTCATAAACTTGGCAAATTTGAACTCAGCATAGTTTGTGCTACTTTGCAGGTCCTTAAACCAAATTACACTCCTTAATTTAATGCAAAACCATTGAACCAAGTTGTTATTCTAAGCCTTTGGTCATTACACAAGGAATTAAGCCTAAACTAGAAAAAGCATTATTTCCATTCTTGAAAAGAAGAACTTTATGTCAAGTTTGCAATCCAAGTGGTACAATCAAGATCTTCTTGGCACAAGTTTGTGAGCAAATTGCACTGATCAAGGCAAGGGATAGCAGCATAGTGGGAGGGCCTATACTGACCTAGAGAGCCAAGTTGCACTTTGTAGCTTAAGTGTGAAGAAAGGTCCATAACTTATGCAATATCTCATCTCAGCTTAGGAACAGAAGAGAGAAGTGATCAAACACATTCCATAGACCACATTCAAGCTTTGGCACGAGTCCTGAACATCTAAAGCACCCTCCATCTCAAAATCACCTCAAAACTGCACAAACAGGGGAGCCCCTGCAGTTTGAGTACAAACTCCCAATCCCTTCAAGCATTTTGATTCAAACCTTTTCCTCTACCTTCCCTACAATATATACAAGCTAACCATGTCCTAAAATCAGACCTGTAACACCTCCAAGCCACTTCACCATTTTTAATTTTCTGTTTTGCAGTTGGAGTTCATTAGCTCGATTCAGGGAGTTTCAAGACAAAGTAGGAATTGGAAAAGCTTCCTTACACTTCAAGGAAGCTGTACAAGTCATCATTTCACTCTGAAACATCCTCCATTGCCAAGCTCGATTCCAACTGAACAGGTACATTCATGGAGTTCTATCTCCCTTGTTAGGCATTGTTAGCTTTAGATTTTTGAAGAAAACATGTCACAATCATAGCCCTGAACATGCTCATATGTTTAGATTTCATTTATATTTCGTGTGCTTAGAGAATTTCATGTCTGAACATTGATGAAAAGTTAGGTCAGAAAAGAGGGGGAGAGAAATTCTCCCTCGTCTTAGAGAGATAGGTCATGTTCTTTATATGGTTGAAACCGTCTCTTAATGCTCTACGCTTTTCATGTTATGAGTTTTGCTTGAAAGTCCAGGAATCCAGAGATAAAAAACGCGTGTTTTAGCTTGAAGAAGGCTGTACAGAGGTTGAAGAAGAAGTGGTCTGGGCTGGGCCTGGATTTATTTTCTTTTCACACCCCATTTTCATGTTTACACCCCCCTGAGCCCATTTGTTCATTTCTTAACATTTTTGACTTTTTCTTTTTTGGTTGACTTTGTTTATTTTTTCTCATGACATTAGAAAATTAAAAATATTTTTTTCATCATTTTTTGCATTTATTGCATATTTATTTGTTTATTTTCTTTGTTTGTATATAATATATATATGTACTATTATTAGAATAAATAGAAAATAATGTAAATACAATTTTTATTTTTATTTACTTTCTGAAAATATTTCACACAAAAAATACTCTTTTATTTATTTCATTAAAATATTAAATAAATACTTATTTTTTGTATAATACATATTTAGGGTTTAATATATATATATATATATATATATATATATATATATATATATATATATATATATATATATATATATATATATATATATATATATATATATATATATATATATATATATATATATATATATATATATATATATATATATATATATATATATATATATATATATATATATATATATATATATATATGTGATTATTAATATATTTAAGACAAAAATATAAAAAAATACTTGATTTTTCGCTTTTATTAATATTTGATATAAAAATACCTTTTTCCATAATTTACTTCATTTTATTTTATTTTTATAAATAATAAATAAATAGTTGTATTAAATTAAATAATACCTTTTTCTTTAAAAATTAGGGTTTTTTACCCTAAGTTCAAAATACCCCAAAAAATAATACATTTTTTATTTTCTTTTCTCTTTTACCTAAATAATATTTTTTTCATACATATACAAAACATTTTGTGCATCTTGCATTTTTATTTAATCTTTGTATATTATTTAAATTGCAAATACTCAATTGATGTAATAATTTAGATTTAAATTCTTGTCAATATCCCCATTTGAACATTTGTATCCCCCTTCCCATATTTGGTTTTGTAATAGCTTAGTAACTTTAATTTCGCACTTTATTGCTTTCTAATGATAACATGTTAGAATTAGGGTTTGTATGCGAAAACGATAAAAATAGTTTGACCTAATACAAGATAATCAAGCATGAAAATGGACACACAAATCACACTTGCACCCCCTAGGGTATTCCACTTGTTGCCTTCAAATAAATGGGCCATGTTGTATGTTGAACATCTTTGGGCAAAGCAAACAATTTGAATGATCATAGTCCCTCGACAAAACTTTTCAAAACAAACAAAAACAAATGATCAAGTCCCTTAGAGAAATTGCTCAAAGACATTTAACGCCGTTGCAATTATGGTCTAAAACGATGACCCGCGCCTGTCCCTTTCACATCCTAACATAAGGTTGCCTACCAAATACAATGGTGGAGCAAACTTGTTAAAAGGGTTAAAGTATAGCAATGATCTTTTGAGAAATTTAGGAGTAGATAACCTCTTAGTTACTTGAATCAACTTGCAAACAAAACACTTGCCTAATTTCAAAATCACACATCACAACACTTTCAAAACAAAGCTTTCAAAAACAAAATGAAAACTTTTTCAAAAGACATACATCTTTGTATACATCCCCACATGGATCATTACAAAGGTTGCCACCACATTGGCCTCTTTTCAAAAACATTTTCAAAACCCACACACTCAAGCACCATTTAAAACAATTGAAAACAAAAGGCAAGTGATCTAAGCAAGTAACTAAGAGCCCATGGATAACCATGGATAGAAAGGGTGCTAATACCTTCCCTTTCTATAATCTACTCCCCGAACCCAAGAAAACATCTCAAAAGGTTTTTGCTGTTCTTTTTAACCTTTCCTTAGGATAAAATAAAAAGTCGGTGGCGACTCTTGCTAAACCGCAACATTTGCGAATACAAACGCAAAACCTCAAGTCAGTTCTCCCACCGTATCACAGAACTGGCGACTCTGCTGGGGATATTTTTTAAAGTGGAGTAACCTTAGGGTTTAGATCACCTTTGTTTTCAATTGCTTGCTTTGTTTGCTTTTACATTTGTGGGCTTTGTATCGGAGTTTTTATAGATCCTAACCCGGATCTGGGGATACCTTCTTAGAAAGTAGCAACAAGGCTGTGAGGGAACTGTGCGGGGTATACCGACATGGTTGAAACAGTCTGCTACGTTGATGTGGCACTTTGGTGTGTACCGGTAACCCTTGAGTTCAGTCAAGGAGAGTACGGGGCCGCCGCGTGGTGTCGTGAAGCATCAACTGACCTTAGGAACCTTAATTGAACCATCTTGGCCTTTTTAGGGTAGTGAGATAACTGACTTTGGTGCAGTCCGAGGTTGGTTGATACTCGATACTACACTCAATTGAGGGTTGCTTTCCTGGAATATTTCGGTCGCCAGTTCAGTGGCTAAATAGAAACGATGAACAATGAAAGCAACCCAGTGATATTGGGACCTTTAGAACCCGGTTACTTTTGATAGGACAGGTTGAGCCCACCAAACTTCAAGAGGGTAATACCCAGACCCCATGCAGGCCTAAACTCTAAGGGCTTGTGTGACTTGTGTGCCTTACCATGTTTGCCTCTGTGAATATTTATGGTGTATTTAATCATCACATCATTACATCATACAAACATCATGAGCATTGACTAACCATTTCAAGGGTTTCGAATCTTCATCTTTGTTCTTGTTTTATAGGGACATGGAAACTGCTCGTAGAAAGACAATTCAGATTGGCCTTGTAAAGATCCCTCCTCAGCTTAAGGAACTTCTGTCCAGGATTCCCGAGGGTTCTTCATTCAGTGAGAGACACGGAAGACTCATCAACTTGGTTAACACCAACATTGAGGAGGACTTGATAAAGGTCCTGTTCCAATTCTTTGACCCTCTGCATCACTACTTCACCTTCCCGGATTATCAGTTGGTGCCTACATTGGAAGAGTTCTCCCGACTTCTGAAGGTCCCTATCCTTGATCAACTACCCTACAACGGTACGGAAGAGGAGCCCAAGCTTGAAGAGATTGCAAAAGCCTTGCACCTACAGACATCTGACCTCAAAGGACATTGGGAAGTTAGAAGTGGTATCAAAGGGTTCTTAGCTAGGTTTCTGTTTGAAAAGGCCCAAGAATGTTGGAACTCTCTTGACCTACGAGCTTTTGAAGAAGTTATGGCCCTCCTTGTCTATGGTTTGGTGTTGTTCCCTAATCCAGATCAACTTATTGATGTCAGTACTGTCCAGATCTTTATGACCAGGAATCCTATACCTACACTGTTGGGGGACATCCTTCACTCATGTTACACTCGAACCATGAGAAGAAGGGGTATCCTTTTGTGTTGCACTCCTCTCCTGGGAAGGTGGTTTATTTCACACCTTCCACAATCAGTTTTGAAGAACGAGCGGGGTTTGAGATGGTCACAACGGTTAATGACTCTCACGCATGCAGATATACATTGGTGTCCTAGGTCCAGGGAAGACGTCACTATCATTGATCGTTGCGGGGAGTACCCTAATGTTCCTTTATTTGGAATCAAAGGAGGTATTACCTACAACCCATGCCTGGCTTGGAGACAGTTTGGTTATGCTCGGAGGGATGGCCCTCATGACATGTTAATTCCTGACATAGTTTTCGACTTCGACAATGATACTCAAGGACTTCGTCAGAAATTTATCAGAGCTTGGAGGATGCCAAGTAGGATAGACAGCAAGACATTGGGGCACCGGAACTCCATCCCGTTGGAACCTTACCTCAAGTGGGTACGAGCCCGCTCCCAGAAGTTAGTGATGCCTTACCCTCACATGCTACCTGTGATCAAAGAACCAGTCTTGGAAGGAGAAGCATCCTACACCATTCAACATCCCGACATGCCCACCTCCTGGGAAGAGATGCAGAAGAGCTGGGTCCAGCTTAAGGAAGAACGGAATTCTCTTGAGACCAGTCTACATGCTAGTGAAAAGAAGGTCCTGGAACTCACCCGCCTGCTGCACGAGGAAAGGAATCTCAACACCTACATCGCGCCAAAGAGGATGCGCAATGTTTTTTTACCTTAAGGAGTTATTTTGTAATATTTGGCCCATGAGGCATTTATGTATTAACAAATTTCTCCTTATTATTAATATAATGTGCGTTCCTTTTTGTCTACAACAAATTTTGAATATTCTAAATCCTTGAATGCATTGGATACATACGCATTCCATTGCACCATATGCATAGCAGGTACCCTATTTCGCAGGTTGCTAAATTTTCTTCGCTGTTTGTGTGAACAGTCATCATGAATCCAGAATCATCCAGTGAGCAAGCAATCAAGGCCCTTCAGGCCCAAAGTGCACAGTTTCAAGAAATGGTCCTAAGCCTAGCCCAAGGTCAGCAAGAGTTGAAGACTCTACTCCTGAAGAAGAAAAAGAAAAAGAGGACTGCATTGTTCAACATCGGACGCCGATTTGGGAACACACTCCACAATGAAGCTGATCCAACCACTTCTTCTGCTGAGAAAAACAGTCCCCAAGGGGGAGGAGCTCCTAGTCCCGCAGTCTCCGACAACGAGACGGACTATAATGACGAACAATACCCACCTGCTGCTGACAGATACAAACAATTGGAGGACCGCTTGAGCGCCATGGAAATTCAGAATGTGCCAGGACTGGATTTCGGAGATTTGGGGTTATCTTCTGGGGTAGTCATTCCACACAAGTTTAAGGCGCCTGCCTTCGCCAAGTATGATGGGGTCTCCTGCCCAAAGCTGCATCTAAGGTCGTACGTAAGGAAAATCCAACCTTACACGGCGGATAAGAACCTCTGGATTCACTTCTTCCAGGATAGCCTCTCGGGGTCACAGCTTGAATGGTTCTACCAATTGGATGGAGCCAGCATCCGGCATTGGGAAGATTTGGCAACTGCATTCTACAGACAATACCAATACAATTCCGATCTCGCTCCCACGCGTACCCAACTTCAGGGTATGTCTCTAGGAACGGGTGAAGGGTTCAAAGAGTACGCTCAAAATGGAGAGATTTGGCTGGCAGGGTGCAGCCTCCATTGACTGATCGGGAACTGGTTGATATGTTCCTTGGGACTTTGTCTGGTCCGTTTTTCAATCATTTGGTTGGTAACTCCTCTGCTGGGTTCACAGATTTGATATTAACGGGAGAAAGAATTGAAGCTGGCATCAGGTCAGGCAAGATACAGAAGGCTGCCTCTACAAGTGTTGAGAAGAGGCCGTTTAAGAAAGAAGCAAGCGCCGTCTATGGTCCTAGAAGACAAGTCAAGCCCGAAAGTCGCCAAGCCGTCAATGCTTTGGTCATCTCCAAACCTGTTGCTGCTCCTCAGCAGTACAATCAACAAAGAAGTGAAAGGCCCAAGAGGCAGTATACCCGACTGAGTATGACATTATCTCAAATTTTACCCCAACTGTTATCCACCAACCTGGTGACCCTCAAAGAAGCTCCTAAGGTCGTCAACACTGCGTCTCCTAAATACAACCCAAATGCCCGGTGTGCTTATCATTCTGATAGTCCCGGGCACACTACTGATGATTGCTGGGCCTTGAGAAACAAAGTGCAAGATCTGATCGACGCAAAAGAAATTCAGTTTGAAGCGCCAGAAAGACCAAATGTTGTAACGGCTCCTATGCCCCAGCATAGGGTAAATGCCATTGAGGAAGAAGTATATGCTGTTTCGATAGATGAAGTTGTTACCCCTTTGAAGACTGTTAAGAAGAACCTACTGCGGGCCGGTTTATTTCCGGGTTGCGGTGAAGGTTGCCGATTCTGTGCTATTTCCCTATCTGATTGTCCCCTGCTGAGGTTAGGCATCCAAGGCCTAATGGATAGCAAGGAGATTCTATTCAAAAAGACTGCTGTTCAATTGGCTCCGATGAAAGAAGTTTCCGTGATTACCATCTTCAAAAATCCAATCAAGGCTCCCCCGAAGAAGCCTATTCAAATCATGACAGTTGCGCCAGTGATCATTACTGTTCCAGGGCCCCTCTCCTACGTGTCTGATAAAGCTGTCCCCTGGCATTATGGGGCAGACGTGTATGTAAATGGAATCAAACAGGAATTCGACGCTAGTGCCAGTATCTGCGATATCACTGGTCCAGCCAAGGTCACCCGCAGTGGCAGGCTCTTCTCGCCTGACATTGCACCGCCCGCTATTCGAAAACCCCTCCTCATAAAACCTACAAGTTTACCTAGTCCTGTTGCTGATCAAATTGTGTCCCCTGCTGCCGAGTCATCAAATGCTCGGGGCAAAGGGATTGAAGAAGAGCCTGCCCGGATGGAGGCGCCAATACCCATAAATGCTGAGGCCTCCCGACAAGAAATGGAGGAGATTCTGAAAATAATAAAGAAAAGTGATTTTAATGTTGTCGAGCAGTTGGGGCATACGCCCTCCAAGATCTCCCTACTCTCCTTATTGCTATGCTCCGAGGCCCATGCTAAGGCCTTGATCTCATTTCTCAAGACGGCCCATGTGCCGCAGGAGACGTCTGCAGTCCAGTTCACTGACTGCATAGCGAATCTGACGGCGGACAACGGCTTGGGTTTTTCAGATGCTGACCTGACCGCAAAAGGGAGAGACCACAACGATGCCCTGCATGTCTCTATTGAATGCAGGGGCACTACTCTGGCACATGTATTGGTGGACACTGGTTCTTCCTTGAATGTTCTTCCGAAAAAGGCTTTAGATCGTCTGGATTACGAAGGCCTGGAGTTGAAACCCAGCAATATCATCGTCAGGGCCTTTGACGGTTCCAAAAGGATGGTTCATGGAGAGGTTAACATCCCTATTCGTGTGGGCTCCCAAGTGTTTGACTCTACCTTTTATGTGATGGATATACGTCCATCGTACTCTTGTCTGTTGGGTCGACCTTGGATCCATAAAGCTGGGGCAGTGACCTCCACCTTGCACCAGAAGCTGAAGTATCCCGTCAGGGGGAAGATCGTCACTGTGCAAGGAGAAGAGGAGTATATGGTGAGCCATTTGAATTCCTTCAGGTACATCGAGATGGACGGAGAGTTCATTGAAACCCCCTTCCAGCATTTCGAGGAGGTGCATCCAATTTCAGCAGCTGCAGAGACAATGGCCGAAGAGAATGATTCCTTGAAGATGGCTTCCCTAAGGGATGCCCGGGCTGTGGTTCAGAAAGGCAATTGTGCACACTAGGGTCAGCTTCCTGACTTCACTCAGAAGAACGACAAGTTTAGGCTAGGCTTTACTACAGAGGCTCAGAAGGCGGTGCGCAAAGAGAAGATCGGAAAGGCTCCGGTGTTTATTTCCAGCTCAAGGGTGAATGCTATCGAGGAGGATGTGGAGGAAGCTGAGTTTGACAGTTGGATCTACCCGACTACCAGCAACGGACCAAGCAACTGGACGGCAAAGGATTTTACCCCTATCACATTTGTCACGCAGTAATTGATTTCTTTTGATTTCCAAATTTGTAACAAACAATATGTTAAAACTTTGTTGGCTCGGTGTCCTGCCCGGGGCATCGTAGCTCCATTTGTGAGGGCTTTTTGTATGACATTTTCATATATCATCAATCAAAACATTGGACGTTTGTTGCATTTCAAATCTTGTGCTCTTTTTTCTTTCTGTGTTATACATATTGCAAAACAACTATATTTACACACACTCACTTATACAGGTTTCAATCCACTCTGGATCTCACTGGTAACAGCTCTGCTACCGCCAGTTATGACTTCGAAAATCCGATCAACTTGGCCGAAGACGAAGGTGAAGATGATTGCGAAGTGCCTGGTGAACTCGCAAGACTGCTACTCCAGGAAGAGAGGGCTATTCAACCACATGAAGAGCCTGTGGAGACAATTAACTTGGGTACTGATACAGATAGGAAAGAGGTCAAGATTGGTGCCAATCTAGAGCTCAGCGTGAAGCAACGATTGATCCAAATGTTACAAGACTACATGGAGATTTTTGCTTGGTCCTATGAAGATATGCCTGGTTTGGATGCCGACATTGTAGTTCACCATCTGCCAACCAAGGAAGACTGCCCTCCAGTAAAGCAAAAAGTTCGACGGATGCGTCCAGAGATGTCTGAAAAGATCAAGGCCGAGGTTATGAAGCAGTTTGATGCCGTGTTCCTTGCAGTGACTTCTTACCCTCAGTGGGTTGCCAATGTTGTGCCAGTGCCGAAGAAGGACGGTAAAGTCAGAATGTGTGTCGACTACAGGGATCTGAACAGGGCCAGCCCCAAGGATGACTTCCCCCTACCTCACATTGATGTCCTGGTTGACAATACAGCTCAACACAAGGTGTTCTCCTTCATGGATGGTTTTTCAGGGTATAATCAGATTAAGATGGCTCCGGAGGATATGGAGAAGACTACATTTGTGACTCAGTGGGGCACCTTCTGTTATAAGGTCATGCCATTCGGATTGAAAAATGCTGGGGCAACCTATCAACGTGCCATGGTTGCTTTATTTCATGATATGATCCATCATGAAATTGAGGTATACGTTGATGACATGATTGCAAGGTCTCAAACTGAGGAGGAGCACCTTGACCATCTGAGGAAGTTGTTTGACCGACTCAAGTTATACAAGCTGAGGTTGAATCCCAACAAATGCACCTTTGGGGTAAGATCCGGAAAGTTGCTAGGTTTCATTGTAAGTGATAAAGGTATTCAGGTGGACCCTGCCAAGGTAAAAGCCATACAAGAGATGCCGACTCCAAAAATAGAGAAAGAAGTCAGAGGTTTCCTAGGACGACTGAATTACATTGCCCGATTCATCTCACATCTAACTGCTACTTGTGAGCCAATCTTCAAATTACTAAAGAAAGATCAAGTGGTACGCTGGAATGATGAATGTCAGGCCGCCTTTGAAAGGATAAAGGAATATCTCCAAGAGCCACCCATTCTTATGCCTCCGGTGGAAGGAAGACCTCTGATACTATACTTGACAGTGCTTGATAATTCAATGGGGTGTGTGCTGGGGCAGCATGACGAGTCTGGCCGAAAAGAGCATGCTATTTATTACTTGAGAAAAAAGTTTACCGACTGTGAGTCTCGTTACTCACTGCTTGAGAAAACTTGCTGCGCTCTTGTATGGGCTGCTCGCCGGCTGAGACAGTATATGCTGACTCACACTACTCTATTGATTTCAAAAATGGATCCCATCAAGTACATATTTGAAAAGCCCGCTCTGTCTGGAAGAATAGCAAGATGGCAAATGATCTTAACAGAATATGACATCCAGTATACAACTCAGAAAGCAATTAAGGGAAGTGTACTGGCTGATCATTTGGCACACCAACCTGTAGACGATTACCAATCATTGAACTTTGATTTTCCGGACGAAGACATCATGGTGGTAACTGACTGTGAAGTACCTGGACCGGATGAAGGACCTAAGGAAGGATCCCGATGGTCTATGCATTTTGACGGAGCCTCCAATGCTTTGGGTAACGGCGTCGGCGCTGTAATCATATCTCCCAAAGGAACGCATACTCCACTCACCGCCCGATTATGTTTTAACTGCACCAACAACATGGCAGAATATGAGGCATGCATCATGGGTTTACAAGCTGCAATCGATTTGAGGATCAAATTTCTAAGTGTCTTCGGAGATTCCGCTCTCGTGATCAATCAGATCAAAGGCGAGTGGGATACGAAACACCCGAATCTTATTCCTTACAAGGAGTATGTGTCGACCCTGCTCCCTCACTTTGAAGAGATAACTTTTGAGCACTTCCCTAGAGAGGAGAATCAGCTGGCAGACGCACTAGCCACGATGTCTTCAATGTTCAAAGTTAAATGGGACAATGAGGCTCCCCGAATCATAATCTGGAAGTTGGATGAACCGGCATACTGCTGCGAGCTCGAGGCTGAGAAGGTGACTGAGAAACCCTGGTATCACGAGGTAAAGAGGTACTTGGAAGCTCGGGAATACCCTGAAGGTGCATCCGTCAATGATAAGAAGTTCATGAGGAGGTTTGCTGCAAAATTCTTCCTCAGCAACGGCATTCTCTACAAACGGAATCATGATTCAACCCTGCTACGTTGTGTGGATAAGGCTGAAGCGGAGAAAATCATGATGGAACTGCATGAAGGTACATTCGGAACACATTCCAGTGGACACGCCATGGCTAAGAAAATCCTTCGGGCAGGATATTTCTGGTCCACAATGGAGGCCGATTGTTACCGACACTCCCGAACTTGTCATAAGTGCCAGATCTATGCTGACAAGGTGCATATCCCTCAAGTTCCTTTGAATGTCCTAACGGCACCTTGGCCTTTCGCAATGTGGGGCATCGATATGATTGGTGAGATCCGACCAACGGCATCCAATGGGCATCGCTTCATCTTGGTGGCGATCGATTACTTCACGAAATGGGTTGAGGCAGCTTCCTATGCCACAGTAACCAAGAGCGTCGTGGCACGTTTCATCCGGCATAATTTGATCTGTCGGTACGGCGTCCCAGAAAGAATCATTACGGATAATGGTACCAATCTCAATAACAAAATGATCACTGAACTCTGTGAACAATTCAAGATACAGCATCACAATTCTTCTCCCTACCAGCCGAAGATGAATGGGGCTGTAGAGGCAGCCAATAAGAATATCAAGAAAATTGTGCAGAAGATGACAGTGACCTATAAAGATTGGCACGAGATGTTACCGTTCGCTCTTCATGGGTACCGCACCTCAGCAAGGACGTCAACCGGGGCAACTCCTTTCTCCTTGGTCTATGGCATGGAGGCAGTATTGCCAATCGAAATCCAGATACCCTCTCTCCGGATAATGAAGGATGCAGACTTGAATGAAGATGACTGGATCCAGACTCGACTTGATCAATTAAATCTGATTGACGAAAAGAGGCTCACTGCTATCTGTCATGGCCAAACGTATCAGAAACGGATGATCAGGGCATTTAACAAGAAAGTCAGACCGCAAGAGTATCAAGTTGGGGACCTGGTAATCAAACGCATCATCCTTCCTCAAAGTGATCTCAGGGGCAAATGGACCCCTACTTACGAAGGGCCATTTGTGGTTAAGCGTGTGTTCTCAGGAGGAGCCATGATCCTAACCACCATGGATGGTGACGACCTTCCTTACCCCGCCAATGCAGACATAGTGAAAAAATACTACGCATAATTAAAAGACCCGCTAGGTTGACATACCTAGGCAAAAATAAGGGCTTCCCGGCAAACCAAAAGGGTTCGGGCAAAAATAAGGGATGAAATGAATATAAAAAAAAAAATAAAAAAAAAATCTGTACACCCGGCAAGTCGAAAACCTGAAAGGGCGGCTTGGGCAAAAATGGGTATCCCGGTGGACTGAAAACCCGAAAGGGCGGTCCAGGCAAAAGTTAGGGATAAAAGCGTAACACTATGTCTCATTGGATCACTTCGCATCCGGAATTCGGCATCAACTATCTGGCTCCAGATTTCGGCATTGACCAATCAGCTTCATCTTCAATTAAGCAGCAAGGCGATGAGATGTTCGAAGACATAAAGGCGATAGCAAAGTTGGAACCCAGTGGGATTGTTCACATAGCTGTTTTGTTTCCTTTTTCAAATTATAAACTCTATGTTATTTGGGCGGCGTCCTCTTACTAGGATGCCAGCCTCTTGTACAAAAACGCCTATTCACAGGCAAAGTTTAAATCAATACAAATTCACTTGTCCATACAAATTACCATTGTTTTCCCTTTTTTCTGTTTTGTCTTGCGAAGAACGTCCAATGTTCATTTTTGATATATGCATTTGACATTAAATTGCTGATTCGTAAATATTCGCATATGAAACAAGAGATTAATTACAGGTGACATCAAAGACAGGGGCAATATGGAGTTGTCTAATGTGGCCTGGTTGTTTTGTCCGCCAAGGTACCAAGGTGGGTTCAACTGAAAAAATGTGGCCAAATCATCTCAACTCCCCGCAGAGTAAAACAAGGTTCAGTAGTACTTTCCCCAAACGGAGTTGATTCCCCGTCGATCCTGAAAAGGCACAACATTCCCCGGCAGGTCTTAAAGTTCTTCCCCAGTAGATTCTGCAAGCTTATCCCCTGCGAAGAACGGACGTCTCACCCGAGTTTTATTTAGAGTTATTTCCTCACAAGGACTTATAACTGGGTTATCCTCAGCTAAAAGCCACGGAAGATCGCTCTCGGCAAAGTTCCTTCAATCACCAGCGAAATCTATCTTTGGTATTCCCAAGCAGAGTTTATCTTCGGAGTTCCCCAGCGGAGTTTATCATCATTATCCTCAGCGGAATCCGTCGTTAAAGTCCTCAGCAGGCCTCTCATCAAAACTTCGGCCAGATATCTCTTCCACAGAGCATTTCTCCAGTCGTTCGTCAAGGATTTATTGTCCTAAGATGAAATTACACTCATAAACATTTCACATTTTCATACATCTTGCTTACATACATGATGAAACACATACAAATGTTGAACATCATGACGTCATGCATATCATACATCATAACATTGCATACAACTTACGTCTTTGCCTTTTCAGGAAAAAGACAATCTCAAAAACGACTACCTTCAACTGTCACAATTCCAGATTCGATACCTGTATCTAACCAGGGCACATCTGAGAGTGATCAGTTTCCAGACTCGATTCCTGTATCTAGCCAGGGCACGTCTGAAGAGTTCGAAGATTCGATTCCTGTATCCAGCCAGGGCACATCTATCAATTACAACAGCTCCAGATTCGATTCCTGTATCCAGCCAGGGCATATCTGTTGACCACGTTTCCAGACTCGACTCCTGTATCTAGCCAGGGCACGTCTGAAGAGTTCGAAGATTCGATTCCTGTATCCAGCCAGGGCACATCTATTAAACGACTATTTCCAGATTCGACTCCTGTATCCAGCCAGGGCATATCTGTGAGCAACCAATTGTAGATTCAATACCTGTATCCAGCCAGGGCATATCTGCATCAAGAGACTGAGGATCAAACACCTGTAACAAGCCGGGAAAACATCCGTCTTTCTCAAATACACAAGTTCTCGCAAAGGAGTCTCTTATGCGACCGACACTTCCAAATGGCATCTATAAGCCCATTCCCAACAAGGTTCTGTCACTTCCAAATGGCATCTATAAGCCCATTCCCAATAAGGTTCTGTCACTTCCAAATGGCATCTATAAGCCCATTCCCAACAAGGTTCTGTCACTTACAAATGGCATCTATAAGCCCATTCCCAACAAGGTTCTGTCACTTCCAAATGGCATCTATAAGCCCATTCCCGACACCACATTATTGAGACTCCAGCATGCGAGTGCAAATTTCCGGGCACTCTAGTGTCCAATCTCCTTTTACCCTCGAGTCACGAACGGCAAACTTGCCAATCTAACTCTTCAGGTTCAAGAAGATTGAACAGGGGCAACTGTTGTACCCCAAAATTTGCCCTCCCATTTCCCCAACATTTTCTCATCACAAGACCTTTGAAGATCAAGATACAGTTAGGGTTTCTTCTGCTCAAGGCTTCTCCTTGCACTGTGGACTCAAATTAGGGTTTGTGTTTGCCCAAGGATGTTTTGACCTAAAATGCCTAAAATGACTTTCATGCTTCATGTTGGACTCCCAAGTTTACCCATGCCAAGTTTCAAGTCTTGATTCCAAGTTTTACCCAGTCAATTGGACAGTTGACCTAGAAATCAGCTGTATTGGGGAAAAAGTCAACTGTGGCCAATTGACAGTCAAATCTCATGAAATTTGATCCACATCAACATTATGAACTCACATGGACCATTTGATCAAGTTTGGATCACAATTCCACAAGAAATTTGATCAGATCATCAAAAGGGCAAAATGGTCATTTTTAGGGTTTTGACTGCACAAAGGCAATTTTTGACTATTTGACCTAGCCAATGGCAAACCAAGCTCACATATGGCCTCAAGGACTCAATGGAATTATCTTGACATGTTCATCAAGCTCAAAAGATCCCAAGTACACAAGATTGACAGTTGAATTTCCCAGTCAATTGATCAATTTTGACTGTACACTGAAAAGTCAAACTTTGACTTTTTGGTCAAAATCAAGAGTCAAGATTCATTTTTCATCAAAACATGCCAAATCATGAAACTTGTTCACCAAGAAATCACAAAATGCAAATTAGGGTTAGAAAATGGAATTTTTCATAACTTAGAATTTTTCTAAGTTATGAAGAACCCTAATTTTTTCCCAACTTTGCCCCATCTTTTCACCATGATCCATTTGGATTCAAACAAAAGTCAAAACATGAAAGTTGTAGCTTGTTGCATAATCTACAACTTTGATTCACAAAGTTTTCTCATTTGAAGCTTGTATCTCAAGTTATAATTTTTTGAATAAGGGCACTAAACCATCTTTTAACTTAGTGAAATTTGACCTATTTTGACAAGGTTTTCTACCCTACTTCAAGGCCACTTTTCATACCCTTCCACTTGGAATTTTGATTTGCATTTCAAAGATGGATTGTAGTACACATTCCAAGCTTTCCAAAATGTCCAAGAACTCATCAAACAACCTCATAACTTGAGAGATTCGAATTTCACAAGTTGGCAAAAATTCACTTTTGTTCTTCATCAAGACATGTTCATAAACTTGGCAAATTTGAACTCAGCATAGTTTGTGCTACTTTGCAGGTCCTTAAACCAAATTACACTCCTTAATTTAATGCAAAACCATTGAACCAAGTTGTTATTCTAAGCCTTTGGTCATTACACAAGGAATTAAGCCTAAACTAGAAAAAGCATTATTTCCATTCTTGAAAAGAAGAACTTTATGTCAAGTTTGCAATCCAAGTGGTACAATCAAGATCTTCTTGGCACAAGTTTGTGAGCAAATTGCACTGATCAAGGCAAGGGATAGCAGCATAGTGGGAGGGCCTGTACTGACCTAGAGAGCCAAGTTGCACTTTGTAGCTTAAGTGTGAAGAAAGGTCCATAACTTATGCAATATCTCATCTCAGCTTAGGAACAGAAGAGAGAAGTGATCAAACACATTCCATAGACCACATTCAAGCTTTGGCACGAGTCCTGAACATCTAAAGCACCCTCCATCTCAAAATCACCTCAAAACTGCACAAACAGGGGAGCCCCTGCAGTTTGAGTGCAAACTCCCAATCCCTTCAAGCATTTTGATTCAAACCTTTTCCTCTACCTTCCCTACAATATATACAAGCTAACCATGTCCTAAAATCAGACCTGTAACACCTCCAAGCCACTTCACCATTTTTAATTTTCTGTTTTGCAGTTGGAGTTCATTAGCTCGATTCAGGGAGTTTCAAGACAAAGTAGGAATTGGAAAAGCTTCCTTACACTTCAAGGAAGCTGTACAAGTCATCATTTCACTCTGAAACATCCTCCATTGCCAAGCT
Organism: Vicia faba; assembly: GCA_948472305.1. NCBI lineage: Eukaryota > Viridiplantae > Streptophyta > Magnoliopsida > Fabales > Fabaceae > Vicia > Vicia faba. The sequence goes on along the minus strand of OX451740.1, from coordinate 1,281,885,677 downwards.
CGATTCCAACTGAACAGGTACATTCATGGAGTTCTATCTCCCTTGTTAGGCATTGTTAGCTTTAGATTTTTGAAGAAAACATGTCACAATCATAGCCCTGAACATGCTCATATGTTTAGATTTCATTTATATTTCGTGTGCTTAGAGAATTTCATGTCTGAACATTGATGAAAAGTTAGGTCAGAAAAGAGGGGGAGAGAAATTCTCCCTCGTCTTAGAGAGATAGGTCATGTTCTTTATATGGTTGAAACCGTCTCTTAATGCTCTACGCTTTTCATGTTATGAGTTTTGCTTGAAAGTCCAGGAATCCAGAGATAAAAAACGCGTGTTTTAGCTTGAAGAAGGCTGTACAGAGGTTGAAGAAGAAGTGGTCTGGGCTGGGCCTGGATTTATTTTCTTTTCACACCCCATTTTCATGTTTACACCCCCCTGAGCCCATTTGTTCATTTCTTAACATTTTTGACTTTTTCTTTTTTGGTTGACTTTGTTTATTTTTTCTCATGACATTAGAAAATTAAAAATATTTTTTTCATCATTTTTTGTATTTATTGCATATTTATTTGTTTATTTTCTTTGTTTGTATATAATATATATATGTACTATTATTAGAATAAATAGAAAATAATGTAAATACAATTTTTATTTTTATTTACTTTCTGAAAATATTTCACACAAAAAATACTCTTTTATTTATTTCATTAAAATATTAAATAAATACTTATTTTTTGTATAATACATATTTAGGGTTTAATATATATATATATATATATATATATATATATATATATATATATATATATATATATATATATATATATATATATATATATATATATATATATATATATATATATATATATATATATATATATATATATATATATATATATATATATATGTGATTATTAATATATTTAAGACAAAAATATAAAAAAATACTTGATTTTTCGCTTTTATTAATATTTGATATAAAAATACCTTTTTCCATAATTTACTTCATTTTATTTTATTTTTATAAATAATAAATAAATAGTTGTATTAAATTAAATAATACCTTTTTCTTTAAAAATTAGGGTTTTTTACCCTAAGTTCAAAATACCCCAAAAAATAATACATTTTTTATTTTCTTTTCTCTTTTACCTAAATAATATTTTTTTCATACATATACAAAACATTTTGTGCATATTGCATTTTTATTTAATCTTTGTATATTATTTAAATTGCAAATACTCAATTGATGTAATAATTTAGATTTAAATTCTTGTCAATATCCCCATTTGAACATTTGTATCCCCCTTCCCATATTTGGTTTTGTAATAGCTTAGTAACTTTAATTTCGCACTTTATTGCTTTCTAATGATAACATGTTAGAATTAGGGTTTGTATGCGAAAACGATAAAAATAGTTTGACCTAATACAAGATAATCAAGCATGAAAATGGACACACAAATCACACTTGCACCCCCTAGGGTATTCCACTTGTTGCCTTCAAATAAATGGGCCATGTTGTATGTTGAACATCTTTGGGCAAAGCAAACAATTTGAATGATCATAGTCCCTCGACAAAACTTTTCAAAACAAACAAAAACAAATGATCAAGTCCCTTAGAGAAATTGCTCAAAGACATTTAACGCCGTTGCAATTATGGTCTAAAACGATGACCCGCGCCTGTCCCTTTCACATCCTAACATAAGGTTGCCTACCAAATACAATGGTGGAGCAAACTTGTTAAAAGGGTTAAAGTATAGCAATGATCTTTTGAGAAATTTAGGAGTAGATAACCTCTTAGTTACTTGAATCAACTTGCAAAACAAAACACTTGCCTAATTTCAAAATCACACATCACAACACTTTCAAAACAAAACTTTCAAAAACAAAATGAAAACTTTTTCAAAAGACATACATCTTTGTATACATCCCCACATGGATCATTACAAAGGTTGCCACCACATTGGCCTCTTTTCAAAAACATTTTCAAAACCCACACACTCAAGCACCATTTAAAACAATTGAAAACAAAAGGCAAGTGATCTAAGCAAGTAACTAAGAGCCCATGGATAACCATGGATAGAAAGGGTGCTAATACCTTCCCTTTCTATAATCTACTCCCCGAACCCAAGAAAACATCTCAAAAGGTTTTTGCTGTGCTTTTTAACCTTTCCTTAGGATAAAATAAAAAGTCGGTGGCGACTCTTGCTAAACCGCAACATTTGCGAATACAAACGCAAAACCTCAAGTCAGTTCTCCCACCGTATCACAGCAGGCAGTTTCTTCCTCAGTGAAAATGTGTTATACAAGAGAAATTTTGACATGGTCTTGCTCAGATGCGTGGATATACACAAAGCAGACATGTTGATGCATGAGATTCATGAAGGTTTATTTGGCACTCGTGCTAATGGACATTCAATGGCTAAAAATATGCTAAGGGTGGGTTATTATTGGTTGACAATGGAATTCAATTGTTACAAATTTGCAAAGAAGTGCCATAAATGCCAGATTTATGCAAATAAGATCCATGTGCCTCCGACACTTATCAATGTGATTTCCTACCCATGGCCTTTCTCTATGTGGGGTATTGACATGACCAGGATGATAGAACCCAAGGCTTCTAATGGACATCGTTTCATCTTGGTAGTAATTAACTACTTTACCAAATGGGTAGAGGCTGCTTCATATGCCAATGTTACCAAACAGGTGGTTGTGCGTTTCATCAAAAACAATCTTATATGCCGATACGGTGTGCCAAGTAGAATCATCACTGACAATGGCTCAAATTTGAACAACAAGATGATGACTGAACTGTGCAAAGAATTCAAGATTGTCCATCATAATTCATCTCCATACAGGCCAAAGATGAATGGGGCTGTTGAAGCTGCTAATAAGAATATCAAGAGAATTATCCAGAAAATGGTTGTCACTTATAAGGACTGGCCTGAAATGCTCCCTTTTTCTCTGCATGGATATCGAACATCTGTTCGCACTTCAACAGGAGCAACCCCGTTTTCCCTAGTGTATGGAATGGAAGTTGTACTCCCTGTCGAGGTAGATATTCCCTCGTTACGTGTGATAATGGAAGCCAAATTTTCAGAGGCTGAATGGGTTCAGAACAGGTTTGACCAATTGAATTTGATTGAGGAAAAGAGAATGACAACTTTGTGTCATGGGCAGTTATATCAGAAAAGAATGAAGAAAGCATTTGATAAAAAGGTCAAACCTCGTGAATTCAGAGAAGGCGACCTCGTGCTCAGGAAAATCATGTCTTTTAACGCTGATTCTAGGGGCAAGTGGACTCCCAATTTTGAAGGCACGTATGTTGTCAAGAAAGCCTTCTCTGGTGGTGCACTAATTCTTGAAACTATAAATGGCGAGGAGTTCCCACGTCCCATGAATGCTGACGCAGTCAAGAAATACTTCGCCTAAAGAAATAAAAGAACAGCTCACTAAGTTGAAAACCCGAAAGGGCGGCTTACGCAAAAAGGAGTGTCTCGGTAGGCCGAAAACCTGAAAGGGAGGTCTAGGCTAAAATTAGAGACATAAACATAATAAATTTCCCACTAAGTTGAAAACCTACAAGGGCAACTTAGGCAAAAGTTAGGGATTTTCTCAGATCCTCACCATACTTCAACGGGAGTTGCTGCTCAGGATTTCAAAAGTTGTTAGGGGGATAGTGGTCATTGTATCTCAATGTATCTTTTCCATTATGTATTATCATTTCCCAAACTTCGTAATCATTTATGGAGTCTTGCCATTCGCAGACTACCATTCCATTAATGAAATTCGAGCTTTTGCCCAATTCTTTGTGTTCCTATTTTTATTTAGCTTGCAAAGACTTCATTTATTACTGATAATAACTTTTAAAGCAAAGAGATTAAAAAGCAAAATTGACTTTTAAAAAAAAGAGATCTTTACAATTCAATTTACTTTGGGATTTGTGTTGAAACAATGACAACAAAAATGGTGATCCCAAGAATGAACAAATTTAGTTTGGTTAAAGAAGATTTACTCCCTTCATGAAGGTTTTCTCAGGTCATTTTGCTGGTGTGCGCAATCTTTGTGTTTCTCAGATAGTTAAAGACGATATCAGCGGGTATAAGGTACAATATTGGGTTGGTGATCCCATTTCCCCCAGTCAAGTCTTGATTCGCTTTCGATTTTGGGTTTGCATGGTCAGAAGCCTCCATCCCAGTTTCCCCAGCAAATTCTTCCCTAATATGATGAAAGGTTTTATTCCCTTGGTGTGCTGAGATGTCGCTCTTTTTACAGTATCGACACTAGTGTTGACTTCTTGATTTCCCAAGAAGGTTATCCCAGGGCATCTCTTGTTGGAATGAGGGTTTGTGATGAAAAGTTTCAGTCCGCAGTTTTTCTCCAGGGAGGTAGGCTTGAATCCCCTAGTGAGGCTTGGTTGTTTCAACGTCAGTCGGCTTTATTTGAGGTTGGTCTTGCAATCTTCGACAGGCATGTTGCTTTTGGAAAACTGTTTCTCTGATGAAACCAAAAGTAGGGTGTTCTACCCCGATGTCTGTTTGATTTAAGATACAATCGTATTATGTTTCTCCTCAGTGAAGTTAATGCAATAGGTTTGGTTTCTGCAGTCGCTTTCACCTTTCATGGATTGATCTTTATGATTGAAGCTTATCCCATTGTTGTTAGTAACTGAGGCGGTTTTGTTTGACTGCACTGATTATGTATCCTTTTTATTAGCATATGCACAATAGCACTCATACATTCATACATGCATCATGCATTGCTAAAATCATCATTCATTGACATTGGGTTTCTGACCTTTCCTACAGCGCTCTTTTCTTAGTTGAATTTGGTCTTCCCTCTTGAGTTTATTTCTCAAAGGATGAATCTTCTTTGGCCGTCTTGCTTCGGTATATTTATGAATTGGATTTGTGGTTGCATGACGATATCATTTATTATGGATTTCTGAAAACTTTGAGTTTTTACTTGTGCATTTATTTTGCACAAGAAGACTTTATCTCCTCAGCGGGAATATCATGGCATTGCTCCGGGAAGTCATATTTCTATCCCTGGAAAGTCATTTCTATTTGCATTTCCCCTTTGGCAATAAGTGGAAGTCTCTTTATTTGAGACAGGTTACAGATTACCCTTTCTAGGCAGATCTCATTAGTTAAAGAAGAAGTTGAGACCCGTTCTTGGCAGAACACCAGAATTCAGGGAAAACTTTATATTTTCTCTTTCTACCTTCAGTGAATGTTGGTAGTACATCGGCAGTGAACGTTGGTGTTTCTTATCTTTTTGCTATCTTCAGTGAACGTTGATAGTTCATCGTCAGTGAACGGCGGTGATATGATATATTTTCTCTTTCTACCTTCAGTGAACGTTGGTAGTACATTGGTAGTGAACGTCGGTGTTTCTTCTCTTTTCGCTATCTTCAGTGAACGTTGATAGTTCATATTCAGTGAACGGCGGTGATATGATATATTTTCTCTTTCTACCTTCAATGAATGTTGGTAGTACATCGGCAGTGAACGTCGGTGTTTCTTATCTTTTTGCTATCTTCAGTGAATGTTGATAGTTTATCGTCAATGAACGGTGGTGATATGATATATTTTCTCTTTCTACCTTCAGTGAACGTTAGTAGTACATTGGCAGTGAACGTTGGTGTTTCTTATCTTTTTGCTATCTTTAGTGAACGTTGATAGTTCATCCTCAGTGAACGGTGGTGATATGATATTTTCTCTTTCTACCTTCAGTGAATGTTGGTAGTACATCGGCAATGAACATCGGTGTTTCTTATCTTTTTGCTATCTTCAGTGAATGTTCATAGTTCATCATCAGTGAACGGCGGTGGTATGATATATTCAGTGAACAACGATAGTACATCGGAAGTGAACGTTGATGCTTGTTATCTTCCTCTCTGATTTTATTCTCGTGGTTTACCAGTGATTTATTTTCCTGGTGGGTTTGCTCTTTTGCTTCTGCATTTTGTGTTGCCTCCCCAATGCTACTTTGCGTCTCTTCTGTTCCATTCATATCCATTCATATGCATAAACATTTGCATGGCATCTTAGGGCCAAAAATAGGGTTTGTTTTATATTTAAGTGTCTTCGATCACGTCGACACGAAGATTTTTAACCTTCATATCTCCGGATAGAATAAACTTAAATAAGGGCAGCTGTTGTACCCCAAGTTTTGCCCCTAATATCCCTTCATCATACCATATTGTTTCAATCACCACAAAATCACATTAGGGATTTTGGTTCTTCTCCCTATCTTTAGCTTTTCTCTTTGAGGAGTTACCAAGCACCTTGACTTGTTTGCTTTTGTGATCATAGATATTGTACTTTGATTTTTCTCTCTAATTAACAAAATGCAATATTGGTTTGTCTTACTTGTTGATAATGTAGGTAAAGGCAATGAGGTTTAGCAAGTTGCTTCATGGGTTCATGAGTTTATTTCCATGCCCTAGTCAAAAGCTTGAGAGATTCAAACCTCACTGTTGAAGTTGTTTTGAAGTTGGTATGAAATTGGTTTTGGTGGCCATAGGTCCTCATCATCATCCTCAACAATTTCTATTCACAAAGGAATAATATTGGCACAAAAATTTTGTTCAAGCTTGGCAAAGTTCCACCAAGCATTCTCTTGATCTAGAGGCTAGGGTTTTGGACTTCAAAGGGGCATATCTTGCTCATCTTGTGGTATTTTTAAGTGATTCCAAAAATAATTATTCTCTTCAATGAGTTACCAACAAATCACTTCAAAAGTTCCAAGTAGTTTTCATGTGGAAGGAACTTGGTGAAGAAGAAAGATTACAAGTCATCCAGTTGAATCCCTAATTCTCCATATGTGACTTCAAATGGTCATAACTTGGTCAATTTTTATCACCTTGAGCCTATTCTTTTTCCATGATGATCTTAAGGATGTGTACTTAATGCCTTCTTTTATGTGCAAATTAATAAAATGGATGGAAGTTTCCTTAAGAATGCAAAAGATTATAGGTCATTTCATGATTTTTTGGCAAACTTTAACAAGTCATAACTTGCTCAATTTTTGGAGATTTTGAGTGGTTCAAATTGCAAAATGTCATTCAAGAGATCTACTTAATTCCATCTTTTTTAGTCAAGAGAAAATTCAAAGTGGAAGGCCATGTTTGTATGCAAGAGATTATAGGTCATTTTTAAAGAAGAATTTGAAATATTTCTAACTATGGAAAGTCAACTCTTTTTCTTCAACTTTGACTTCTTGTAATTTTCAGCTCAAGCCTCCAATTGATTCCATTCTTTTTCCATTGCAAATCTTGTTACCTCATCTTTCTAAAGCATCAAGAATCATGCCTTAAGACCCCTTGAGCTGAGAATGCCATTGTTTCAAAAGATGTTACTTGGAATTGAAGTTTCCCTGCAAGTCAGAATTTGAATTTCATGTTACAACCTCTAAACCTCAAAGTAGCACGCGTTTTGGGTCTAAACATGATTAGCCAACTTTCCCAAGTGGATTAGTGCATCAAAATGCAAGAATTGGATGAGTTTTGGTGAAGTTTGGATCACACTTCACTCGTGCATCAGGTTTGCACGAATTCCCTCCAAAACGCATCATTCACTCTTCCTTTTGATCCCATTTACTTCTCCTATAAATACATGTACTATCCCATTCATTTTCTCAAGCTTATATAGCCAGAATCACCCTGCCAAACATGCCTCACAACTCAGAATTTAGCTACTTCGAATCCTATTCTCAAGCCTTTTTCAATCCAATTTCTTCATCAATTCACCTTCCTTGATCTTCCCTGAAGCTAACCATATAATCACATTCAAGAATCGTGCCCTATATTGCTCCATAGAAGTCCAGTTTCAGAGCTCTGCAACTCAACTTCAATAGGTAGATTCCTTCATCAATTCTTCAAAACTTTGGTACCATTGTGTTGCTCTCATTGCCCTGATTCTAGTCACAACACTTACTTTTATCTGGAAGTACGTTTTGACCATGAATTTTAAAAATCCCTTTTCAAAACTTTCTTTCCAAATTGTTTGAGTTACAGTTTATATAAAAATGGCGCGAGGGTATGGTTGTCTTCGTCTTGAAGAGACGAAGCGAATGACATAGGTATGAGCTTCTGATTTTACAGTTTGAGAGACCTGCAATTCTTGAGGGATGGAGGTTAAAGATGACCAACGTGTCACCTTCTAACCAATGAAAGCGTGCCATTTGTTAATTTCAAAAATCTGATTTATTAATGATTCTGTACATTATTCACAAAAGACCATGATATGCACAGTGCACCAGATCCTTTGGATTTGATTACTAACACGTTTTGACTCTCATCCAATGGTCCACATCTTTTTCTTTTATATTCTTTTTCTGATTTTTATATTTTAATTGTTTTAAATTTCAAAAAATCATAGAAAATTCATTTTTAGTCCAAAAAATCCCAAAAAATTATGAAAAATATTTTTGATTACTCTCTTTCTGATTTTTATTTTTTTCACAATTTAATTTTGTGTTTTGGTATTTTTTATGAATTTTACACTTATTTGATTTATTTAAAATGTTTAAAAATACTTTTGCACATTTTTAAATTCTGAAAAAATTATGGAATGATCCAATGATATTGTGACAAATATTGGTGACCTTATTTTATTTTTGTTTCTGACTTTAATATTTTTTTACTATTTTTGTTTGTTTTACCCATTTATTTTAATTTTTAAAAATAGTTTCTGACTTTTAAAAATTCCCAAAAAATTTGTATAATTACTTGACCTATTTTATGATTTTTGTATGGTCTTATCTTTCATTTCTTGATTAATTTGAATATAATTGACATTTTCCTTAATTGTTTTCCATTTTTAAACCTTTTTTTAAATCCCTTTAATGTATATATTAAATATATTATTATCTTGAGAATATTTTCTGGCTGTCTTGGGTTGATTTTTTGATCATGGCTTTATTAACATCATTGGATCCATGGTGTTGAGTTTAACTCCACAAAAGATAGATGAATGATTTTAATAATAGTTTGATCAAATACTAATTCAAATGTGGTTTTTTCTTTTTACCCTAATCCCTTTTAATCTCATCTCCTTCTCATTACACTAAGTGTTATTGGAGCATGATCTATATATCATGTCTAAAAACAAATGGTGCATAGATTGCTATTGACCGGCCTCAAAATAGGTGCGACTTCTATATAAGTCCACTTATGATTGTTTAACATAGCGCTAAATTTTGTCCCGATTCAAATAAATGATCATTTGTGGCCCAAACTTATGATTGCAAGCCCAAGTATGTTAATTTGATATCTTTAATCCAATAACCTTGAGATTCGTTGTGTGGAGGCTTTGGTTCTACCAATCCTCTAATGGATCTACAACACCTTTGGTCAACGCGGATCACTTAAACATCGTTGATCATTAAATGGTACTTGTGAGAATTTCAAATGGATGATATACTTGACAAAAAGCAAATGCAACTTGTTGTGTGGAGGCTTTGGTTCTACCAATCCTCTAATGAGTTCCAAATGCAAGTTTCAAGATGATCATCCAACTCACCACTAATTATTGACTTGTTTATTTTATGCTTTATTCTTTTTATGCTTTATGCACTATTTATTTTTTAGCATTTTTCATTTCATGCCTTTTTTATCTTTGCTCATTTGGGCATTTATTATTCTTGTCATTTTTACTTTTCTCACTTGAGATTTTCTTTTCTTTTCTTAAGATACTTAATAATCAACATAAACCCTAAAAAACTCTTAATGGTACTTGGACTATTTGGTTACTATCCTTGGCATTATGGAGCAGTGGACTTTTTTGGACTTAGGATTAGAAATCTTGGTCTATCTTGGAGACCTTATGATCTTTATCTAATTATTTTGTCTGGAGTTCTTGAGATTTTCCTTAAGACATTGGGTTGTTTGTTTGTTTTGTGTGCAGGTTTTTGTGATTACATCCTTTGTTTGTAATATGGAATTCACCCACATACAGCCGTTACTCTGCCCAATTTTTGTGAAGACTTAATACACTTGAAGAGGTCTAGTATCTTTGCTTGCTTGGTTTCAATCCAAAGAATGGGAATTCTATCTTGGCTCATAATGTCAAGTTTTGGCTTCTTGTTAGTTAGATGGTTCTTATCCTTAGCTTTTACCTTATGCTTTAGGATAGCCTCTTCTTCTCCTCCCATCTTCTTTAATTTCAAAAATCTTATCCCTGCTTTTGAAAACTCTTCTTGTTTTGAAACTTAAACACTTTCATAATAAATTTGGACTTATGTCCATTCATTTTCAAACATTTTCATCAATAAAATTCAATCAATTTAATAGTACTTTGACACTTTTTGTGAGAAGACTAAAATTCAATCAATCTCATTTAAAACCATTTTTCCACTTTGGCTTTTACCCTTAAACTTTTTCTTAAAAGATTAGACTCTTGTCAATCCTTGTAGTGATGCAAACAATTATACTTCTACAATATGTAGTGAAGAGAGATATTTTCCACTTGGGCGTTGAGTGAGGCATTGTTGATTTTAAAATCCAAGCCATATCATCCACTTTGAGATGATGCAAATTCTCCTTTCTCGTGATTGTGGGTAGTAAGTATGTTTTCCACACGGACAATGACGGTGATGTCTTATCTCTTAAAATTAACCAACACACTTATGTTTCAAAAAAATTTAAAAGAGGAACTATGTGTACCCTGATCCCTTATTGCACGAAAGGTGGTACGTAGGCACTAAAGGTTCGCAACCACGGCGGGTGCAAAAATAAAAAAAAAATACTTCTTTTCTCACCTCCACCATCCATTTTATATATAACACATTTTTTTATATAGCCAAAATATACAAATTTTACAAAGAGGTTCCTGCGGAGTACCGTAGATGTTTAGGGTGCTAATACCTTTCCTTTGCATAACAAACCCCCTTACCTTGAATCTTTCCCCCCTTTTTTGGGTTATTCGCTATTTTCCCATTCCTTTGGAAACAATAAAGCGCGATGGCGATTTTTGTTTTGATTTGTATAAAGTCTAGCCAATCCAATGGCTTAGTCTTGAACATTTCTACCGCTACACTTACGAACGGGAATCATTACAAAGTTTTCCTAAACAAAGGCCTCTTTACAAAATACTTTCAAAAACCATACAAAGCTTATTTTCAAACAAAAGTAAGTGATCTAGCAAGTAACTAAGAGCCCATGGAAAACCATGGATAAAAAGGGTGCTAATACCTTCCCTTTTTATAATCTACCCCCCGAACTCAAGAAAACATATCAAAGGTCTTTCCTGTGCTTTTTCATCTTTACTTTTGGATAAAAGAAAAGTCGGTGGCGACTCTTGCTAACCGCACATTTGTGATCAAACGCAAAACAATCAAGTCAGTTCTCCCAGTGTATCACACAGAGGATCACCGGGCAAAGGGTTCCATGTCACCAGGCGACAGTGTTTTTCCAGGCGATGGTGGGGCGAGCCAAGGAAGAAAAATGGGGTGTTGGTTTCTATGATGTGTCGTCGGGCGATGGATGGGTTTCGCCGGGTAATAGGAGGCATGTCTGGAATGTTGGATTGAAATCTAGAAACGAGCATAACTTTAGTTCTAGAGCTCAGAATGAAGTGTCATTCGAAGCTTTGTGTAGATAATGTAGTATACTATAATTAGGTGAAATAAAATGAAGACTTATGAGTATTTTTATGAGAACTAAGTTAGAGTAAGAATAGACTCCCTGTGTTGAATTACAATAACGATTTGTTTAACTATTGTGATATGTTGTTATTATGATTATGTGATGATGTTCTGACAATGTCTTAATTTCATGAGTATACATGATGGTTATATGAGTATACATGATTATGTTTATGTATGATGTTGATTAATACATGAATGATGATGCGAATGAATGGTTGTGGTCATTTATATTTGTTATTGTGCATCATGCATTCATGGGATAACTTTGGTCCGTTTGATGATTTAGGACGTTGGTCTAGTGATTCGGTCTCAATCCTATTGTGTGGATTTGGAATGTTTGTGGTTTTCTCCGGTTCCAAGTGGGGAACGATCATATGATTGGGGTCTTTGGAGGGTAATGGCCCGGTTTCCATCAAGAATAATTGGTACCACATGCATGAGTCTATGTCCTTGCACTATATCTTATGTGGCATTGCATAGTTCTTGAATTGATGATATTGTATTGTGTTGTTGAATATGTATGATTGTTGATGTACTTAGAATATAATAATGTTGAGGTCGTGTTGTGATACTTTAAGCTTATTCGGTTATGTCTATTACTTACATCTTACATAATGATTGTGATAAACTCACCCTTTCTGCTTGAATGTTGCCTCTACGTGGGTAACGTGCAGGTAATTTATAGTAGTCCCTAAAGACTTGGAAGAATAGCTTTGGAGTGTGACTTATTTCCGTTGAGTCTAGAAGGTCTTGCTCTGATATGTAACATCAGGGAGAGGAACACTTTGTTTTGGAAACTATTTCATTCTTGTTTTGTTATGACATTTAAATTATTTTCATGGAATTTATATTGTGTGGAATTGTGAACCATGAATCATGGGGCACTATGAAATATTTTTAATGAAACTTATCTGAACTATGATTCTGCTGCAAGTATATGAAACATTGATAATGAATATGTCATAAATAATTTTGAAAACCTGTGTTAAGGAGAGAGACTAGCACGTATGATTATTTCACTAATAAAATGTGACGCCCTTTTGTTGTATTACTCTGATATTATTTTAAATAATTATGAATATTTCGTTGGGTTTACAAGGGTGTTACAACAGACACTTTATGTAGCTTTTCTACACCATCACACGTTAACCATTTTGAACTTCTTCTTATCTTCAAAGGCTTCAGATAATTTGAACGTTGAAGCTTGTTGTAGAAGATTTTCTCTTAAGTCTTAGAACCTATGTCTTGGAGTCTTCAGAACTTGTCCCTTCAGAACCTTGTCTTCGGAGTCTTCAGCACTTGGTCATAAGAACTTGACTTTCTTCAGATCATCAGAACCTGTTCAACAAAACCATTCCTTCATAATCTTCAGTACTTGTTACACACAGAAGCAAATATTTAGAAGGCCTCCAAAGCTTAACCATAAAGTCACGATCAGAACCTCTTATACTAATGTTCCTTAGACACGTTACATAAAACATATTCATAATCTTGACTTCAACTATAACATGAAACGAAATGTTTTCTTCCATAGTTTTTATGTTCAAAACCTGATGATGTCACACGCCTTGTAGAAGAGTTAGAACATTATAGCAGAAGCTACACACTAGAACGAAACCATTAGAGTATATAATTGTTCTTTATGATATCATGTAAAGTTATCATCAAAATATTAAGACAAGATGTAGAAACACTTCTTGTTGTTACAAATGGTGCATTGGTTGCCCCTTGTATCTTTCCATTTTTCAACCCATTTTTGATTCATTCTCTGATTGTTACCATATCAGAAAATCCTGACGAGACATTTTCTACCATATTCTCATAGTATTGAACTTGTAAGGTACCCATGAACATGTCCACTAACTCTCTTTCTAGGAGTGGTGGTTGTACACGAGCTTCCATTTCCCTCCATCGTTGAGCGTATTCTTTGAAAGACTCGTCCTTTTTCCGAGACAGATTATGTAGTTTCATGCGATTGGGAGCTATATCCAGATTACATTTTTATTTCTTTAGGAAGGTATGATCAAGGTTTGCCCATGTCTGAATCTGATCTTGTTCCAACTGCATATACCATTCCAAGAATTCCCCACTCAGACTATCTTGGAAATAGTGGATCATCAGCTTCTCGTGATAGGCATAGGCAGCCATTTTCCTGTAGAACATACGTATATAGTTTCTAGGACAGGTGAGACCCTTGTACTTTTCAAGGTCAGAAACTTTGAATTTTGGAGGGATGACCATGTATGGGACCAAACACATATTAATGGCACCCACATCAAAGGCATCAAAACCTTCCACAACCTTCAATCTTTACTCAAATGTTTTGTACTTGTCATCTGCCCTTGGGTCTTCAGTAATGACTCTAGGGCATTCCCTTTGTTGTGATACTTAGGTAAGATACCCAGGATCTTCATCCCCATATTGTGAACCTAAGTGCGCATAGTTGTTATCATCAGAAGGATTCGTGCCTCGTATCTGGAGAGGGTGAGATACCTCATTCTTTGTAGGAGGTGGAATAAACACTCGTGAAGTGACACACACACTCCTGATTGGGCAAGCATGGATTTGGGGGGATCATATGCCCTAGAATGAACCTTATTATAGGATTGTTATCCACGGGAGTGCCAACAGTATCGACATGGAAAGCTTCTTGGGAGAGGCTTTCTTGTCCTCTTCTTGTTTTTCCAAGAGGTTGTTCAAGCATTCATTACTTGTTCCATAGACCCCTGGAGTCCTACTACACTACCCTTAATCAATTCAATATCCTCTTTGAGGATTTATTGGTTCTATTCGATCTTCTATATTGTCTTCTTTTTATGAGCTCTGGTTTGAGGTCAGGAAGTTAGCTTGCTTTCTTCCAAGATTCTGAAAGACGAGATGAGAAAATGAATATTTGCATGTGATGGAAATGGATATGGGTGCATGTATGATATATGAATACGCATGAATATGCTAAAAAATTTATTTGTTTATATCTTATTTATAGGGAATTTCTTCTTTTTCTTTTCTTTTTTCCTTTATTTTCTTAAGTTTTTTTATTGGTGAGCATCGTAAAGCATGAACACAACAGTGGGCACAATATAGTCGAAAGATAAAGTTGCTTTATTGAAAATTTAAAGAAATCAAAACAAAAATCCTTAAGGGGAAGTACAACTTCAAACAAGAAACATAAAATGAGTCTTTAATGAAAGCAAGAAAGCATAAAAAATAGGAAAAATTCCTCTTTTAACGATGCTTGTGAATCTTGGCCCTATATTCATACACCATTTTCCTACAAAGCTTGAGAAAGTCCTCGACATATTTTTGGAGGCCAGTCATTGTAGCTTCTGCACTCTTCAAGCTTATAGTGAAGTCTTCAATTAGGTCATTTGCAAGAAGACGAGCTTCAAGTAATCCTCTATATACTTTAGGTACTCCTTATAGAGTGTTGGAATTATGAAAATTTTGTCTTCACCTGCGCGAGAGATGACTAGATATTGTTCCTCATAAGTTGACAAAGTGGATGAGCGAAAGAGATGTGCTTTCTTCTCTTGAATTTTTATAAGACTGTCTTTGTAAGCGGAAATTTTTACTGGAGCTCCTCTAGTGCTAAACATATCTCCTCGTATTCAGATGAGCATTTTGAGAGGAGTTCTTCAACTTCCATCCTTGGAAGATGTTCCCTTCACTACTACAAAACGCGCAAACAACAACGCCCAATTCATGATGGTTCTTCCAACATCGTGGTTACATCTCTAAACCCACGATGCTAATATTTTATTTTATTTATAAAAAATGTTAACATATAATAATGGTTGCAGCCATAATCATAATTATAGAATCCAGGCTTTCTTGGATTCAAAAATCAGTACCCTCAAATAAATTATTAATTTAACGTTAAGGCACGTCTTTTCTATTTTATTTATATTTATATATAAAATAAAGGGTTACGACCACATTGTAAATTTCAACCGTTGTGAGTATATTTATATATAAGCAAATTAACTCTCACTCGTTCACAGTAGCGTCGTATCTATCACAGCAAAACCTAGAACCCATATTTTCTCTTCTTCTTCATCATTAGCATTCATATTCTACAATATAATTTTCAATCTTGTTCTTCTTACATAAAGATATTCTTCTTTTTGCTTATTCTCTCGTTTTCGTGTATGTTGTTGTTACGTTTCACTTGATTTTCGTATGAAATTCTTCTTATTAGATAGATTATTGCTATTTTATTGTTGTATGTTGTTCTATGTTGTTTTTGGATGTTGTGTTATTGACAAATAAGTTTGTGGTTTCACATGTTGATAATTTTCATGGTGTTTGTAGGACTCAAGAAAATTGAATGAAAAAAACAACAACAACAACAACAACAAACTTCATCTAGTTTTAAAAGATATGAAAAGAAATATAAGAAGTATGAAGCTATTTTGTTAAATTCATCTAACTTATATTTCTTCTTCATGGCTTCACAAAATAGATGAACCTCATATGGTGATGATGGTGGTGGTAGCAAGCGTACAATATGAGTTGATAAATGTTCTCACTTAAAGCTTCAAGAAATGATCAGTTGTTCAGTTCTCCCAATCCATGTAAATTAATTTGATTTTTTGTTGATAAATGTTGTTAGATAGTTTGTTATATCATATGAGATTGCTTGTTTCAATAACCCCTCATTGAACTTGCACTCATTTAAAAATATTTTTAAGATAATAATTTAAAAAATTAAGTTATTCTTGAAAATCAACTTAGATGATCCAATATTTTTTCGAATTGCATACATCTTGTAAATCATAATTCCCTCATTAGTATATAGAATTTCATTCAATGTCACAAATTCTTCAAAATAATATTGATAAATGGGTGTCATTCTTGGTGTTTCACACAAAACTTGATGTTTGAAAAATAAAGTAGAAAAGAAGAGGATATCAAATTTTATGTGAACGACTCAGACTGGAATCCATTTATCAACATTACTTTGAAGAATTCGGATTGAATTAAATACTATAGGCTAAAAGAGAAATCATGATTTACAGGATGCTTGCAATTCGAAAAAATATTGGATATTTTAAATTGTTTTTCAATAATAACTTAATTTTTTTTATTATTGTCTCAAAAATCTATTTGAGTGGTTGTATATGGTTAATAAGGGGTAGGAAAAACAAGCAATCCCATATTTTATAATAAACTCTTACATATACCACAACGATTGGAACGTTTAACCGTGGTGAAATGCTATTTTTTATGCGCTTTAATTTTGATTGTAGCTGGGTATCAAACCTGTGCCACTATAATTATTACAATGGTT
The DNA here is from genome assembly GCA_948472305.1 of Vicia faba. NCBI lineage: Eukaryota > Viridiplantae > Streptophyta > Magnoliopsida > Fabales > Fabaceae > Vicia > Vicia faba. The sequence continues at coordinate 1,281,868,747 of OX451740.1, read as the reverse complement.
GTTTAGGTCAACCGTTGTGATATACATTTTACCATAACGGTCATTGAGTCGTGATTGTAAGTGTCGCATATACAACTACACTCTACATAACAACACCTGGACCTGCGTGATTATATATGTTTTCTAACTGTTGTTAAATGGGTTTTCATAGTAGTGCTTATTTCTTGGTCCTTGCTCTCTCGGAGGGTTGTGATAAGGCTTTGAACCTGTAATTCTCGACCATGAGCTTCTTCTTTTAATCCTCGTACTTGTGCCTCCAAGCCTTCCTGCCCTTTTAGTGCTTGGTCATACCAACTCTTTACCCTACTGATTTCTTTGACTGCATTATCCAAATGTCTATTATGAGAATCAAGTTTGAAGGTAGCACTTAGTAAGTTGTCTGTTGAGCGCTTCCTTTTACTCCTTTCCTTTTCTGATATTTCGTGATTCTTTTGGAGGTGTTGATCCTTTAAGTTAAGGTCATATTGTAGCTGATTCTTCTCAAAATTGGCTTGATAGATATTATTTTATAGATCTTATTTGTCTCTCTGGGGTCTAAGGCCCATTTTTAGTTCGAGATTTCGTCTTCCAAAAAAAGTATAATACTAATAACGATCTTTAAATATTTTTATAAATAAAATTTGATTAAAAAGAGAATAATTTAGTGCACACCATTTTATCCTCGAGTAAACAAACGCGAAGCGTACGTCTTGTTCTCGTTCAATTACTTGCCTTCCACATAAAACAACTAAAACCAACCAAATTCATTTTTCAACAAGTATTTTTCTGCCATAGCACGACCAAGATCATTTTACATTCAAAATCAATCAACCAACAATTTTTTTGCTACAAAAAATTATGTAGCTTTGAGTTCCTCATCGCACTTGAGAATACGTAAGAGAAAGATTCGACGTCTCATCAAGAACCCTAATAAAAACATTTTTTTAGTTCTTTTCTTTTCATGTAAATGGTTTTAATAATTAGAAGAAACCAAACATTTCAAGCTAACATTTTTTCAAAATTAATTAAGTAGTTCTCGTTGGGTACAACGAATGTCATGTGGTGCTAATACATTCTTCGCGCATAATCGACTCATGAATCTAAGTTTGGTTGTGATGACATTATTTATGTTCATCAAGGGTTTTATCGACGTTTCCCTTTTAAAAATAAAAATTTGGTGGCGACTTCATTGTCATTTGAGCGTTCATTCGCTCAAGTATTTTTCACATTGTAACAAAAGTATAAGAGTAACTCTTAAGATACTAAGGAAACTCATTCACACTTAAAAATGATCTAACGTCTCTCTTATTTGATAAAATACCTAAAATTTATTTATACGTATTCGTAATTGATTACTAACTCATTTAATCAATTAAAAAGACTTTTTAAAATGGTCAATCGATTAACAAATTTGTAATGCCTTCGATCAATTAGATAAGTTTTTAACCAATTAATGACTGTGTAATTCAAATACTTTATTAAGATTGTATAATCGATTAAAAACTATGGTTAATTGATTAAAACAATAAAAATACATATGGGTGAATTCCTTTTTTATCCAATTCTCTTCCTATAAATAGAGTGTTTATCCTCATTTCATTTCAAACTAAAATTTAAATGAAACTCTATTTCACTTTATTCTCTTTTCTTCTCTGTTTTCTATTTGTTGTGTCAAGTGTATTCCAACATACAAAAACTTGGTAGCCTCACATGAAACAACATATAAATATATATAAAGAATCAATTCAAGAAATTTCAAATTCATCAACCAAGGATTATGTATGGTTCCAAATTAGAACCTCATGGGCAGCATATTACCTATAGGTAGGGATGCATATACGTATTTTTCACATAATCAATTCATACCTAATTTATAATCATTTTTTATAATCGGTTATCATAACCGACTTGTATAAATGGTTATATTTTTACATAATCGGCAATAAAATTGGTTTATCCAAAATCAGATTTTGTAACTGGTTATAGATTTCATAACCGATTTTAAAACTTGATTTTTTCGTATTTTTGAAAAAATTTAATTTTTTTGTATTTTTAAAATAAATAAAAAAACTGGATTTTTTTGTATTTTCGAAAAAAAACTCAATTTTTTCATATTTTCGAAAAAACTCAATTTTTTCATATTTTCGAAAAAACTCATTTTTTTCGTATTTTCTGAGAAAAGAATACTCGGATTTTTCGTATTTTCGGAAAAAAAAAAATCAATTTTTCGTATTTTCGAGAAAAATTGATTTTTTCGTATTTTCGAAAAACTCAATTTTCATATTTCCGACAAAACTCAATTTGTTGTATTTTCGAGAAGAAAAAAAACTCAATTTTTCGCATTTTCGAAAAAAATCGAGTTTTCGTATTTCCGACAAAACTCGATTTTTCGTATTTCTGACCAAACTTGATTTTTCGTATTTCCAACAAAAATCGATTGTTTTCGTATTTCCGACAAAACTCGATTTTTCGTATTTCCGACCAAACTCAATTTTATGTATTTTTAAAAAAAAACTCGATTATGCGAATTTTAAAAAAAAAACTCAATTTTTTTTCGTATTTTCGAAAAACTCCTATTTTCTTATTTTCGAAAAAACTAGATTTTTTTTTCGTATTTTTGGAAAAAAAAACTTGATTTTTTTTTGTATTTTCGAAAAAATGCAATTTTTTCGTATTTTCAAAAAAAACTCGATTGTTTCGTATTTTCGAAAAAATTTGATTTTCGTATTTTCGAAAAAAAAAACACGATTTTTCATATTTCCTACAAAACTCGATTTTTCATATTTCCGACCAAACTTGATTTTTCCTATTTTCGAAAAAAAACTCGTTTTGTCGTATTTTTGACAAAACTCGATTTTTCGTATTTTCGACTAAACTCGATTTTTCGTATTTCCCACCAAACTCGATTTTCATATTTCTAAAAAAAACTCAATTTTTTATATTTTCGACAAAAATGATTTTTTTTTGTATTTTTGAAAAAACTCAATTTTTTTATATTTTTGAAAAAAATCGATTTTCAGAAAATATGTTAATTTAGTTTTTATTTTGTATATGGATGTCCAAAATATAGATGTGGCTAAAATCATATTAATAAATTGTCCAAAATATAAATTTGATTAAAATCATATTAATAATTAACCGATTTTTCATAACCAAATTTAAATATAGATATAAATAATTTATATAACTGATTAATTTGAACACTCCTACCTATAAAGTAGTTTAATGCTACACAAATTCTCAATTATTGGGTTACCTATCAAAGGTTTGGTTTTTAAAACAATAATAAAAGGTTTTGTTATCACAAAATAGCCGTTTCCTCATCAATTTTCCATTTTGTATGCAACACAATTTGATAGAGCCGTGCATAGCTGCAAATTGAAAGATGCATGGTCCCCTAAGTACTCATTATCAAATACTTTGTTTGGTTCATTCCAATTGATGCCTACCTTAGATGTAACATAGACAATGCAAGAAAGAGAAAGTAAAAAGGTTAATCCAACTAAAGTTTTTTTTAAAGTTTAGTGGAATATACCAATACCACCTTCCTTTCGAATTGACAAATTTGTAGAAAATTGTTTCTTGGGCAGTTTGATGAGTCTTAAAACAAAGACTCAAAGCATAGTTGCATGTGGTGGTGCTTTGAGCGTGATGTTATTAAATTCCAATATAGGACCACATGCATGCATCTTTTTTTCTCATTCTCTTACTTTTTCAACTTTGTGAAGTTACACATAACCAGAACCCGTGATTAATGCTAACTTTTCTTCGTAGAAACGTACAAGCTCTATCTCTTTCATGTTATTGTTTTTTAACAAACACTCCAAATGTGTCGAGTTGGAGGACAGAGATCTTATATAGCATGTTAATTTGGTATTCCTTTTGAAATATTTCCAACTCACGTGTCGACAAAACTTACAAAAATATCAAACACGCTTGTAACAATTTTATATATATATATATGCTATCTATTTTGGCTATTTTAGTCTTGTGAAAACAATAAAATCACATATAAAATAAGAGTTAATGTATTATGGGTCTATAAAAAACAAGTTACAAAATAAATAATTACTAGTTTTGAGAAAAAATATGAAATTTATAATAATAAAAATATAGACAACAAATATAAAATTTATTGAAATACTAAAATTTAAAATTAAATTGAATCCACATTAAACATTTTTATAAATATAATGTGGGTCGCGTTGTCTGGAAATTTTACTGACATTTTTATGTGTCCTATTGTTTGACAACTTTATGACATTTTTATATGTGTCCTATTGTTTGACAATTTTATGAAGTACAAATATCACTAGGATCATGTGTGTCACAATGTCTGACAATTTTATGGCATACGACATAGTCAGAAAACTGATAAAAATATATATATGTAAAGCTGTTTTTTTTTATTTCCACACTCTTTGAATAGGTGTTTGACATCCAGATGAGTATGACACTCATAAGAAACATGTCTGACAATTCAGTCACATGTTATTTTTTTAATTCTTCTTCAACATTCTTTCTACATTTATTGGACAAATCACAAACACATCTAAAAGAGTTAAAGATTGTTGGTGCACAAAGGAGAGATGAAAGACAAAAAGAATATATTAAATGACAGGTACAAAATAAAGAGTAACGAATATATAGACCTACTTACTACTAGGCTATTTATACACAATATTAGGGTATAATAAATTACTAAAATACCCTCTAACAGACTTAGTCAACAAGACATTTCTAAAATATAAATTATTTCCAACACCATCCCTTAATTTATATTTACATAAAACTGATAACACCACTTCCATCCCTCAAATGAAGAAATTGATCAGTTTTGATATCTTTTGTTAGAACGTCTGCCAACTGCTTTTGGGTGCTACAGTGCATAACTTCTAATATTCCACTCTGAGCCTGATTCCTCAAAAAGGGATACTTGGTCTCAATATGCTTGTTTTTCCCATGCAACACTGAGTTCTTGGCAAGATTGATTGCAGACTTATTATCAATCATCAACTTCAGAGGCTTGTTTACCTCGATCTTCAGATCTTATAGCAAGTTCAAAAGTCACACAGCTTGACATGCAGTTAGAGCATCTGCAATATATCCAGCTTCACAGGTGAACAGCGCAACAACAACTTGCTTCTTAGAACACCAAGAAATAGGACCTCCTAGAAATTTGAATAAGTACCCAGAAGTACTTCTTCTATTAACTCTGTCTCCATAATATTCAGAGTCTGAATAACTCAAAAGTTCTAATTCGATCTTTCTTCCAGAAGGAAATAACACTCCATACTTCAGAGTTTCCTTCACATACCTCAGAATCCAGACAACAGTTTGGTAATGAGAATACTTTTGTCTACTCATAAATCTCCTAACTATTCCAACTGCATAGCAAATATCAGGTATGGTATTACACAAATACCTCAGAGAATCAACCAACTGTATGAAGGTTGTAGCATCCACATCCTCTTCATCAAAATCAGAGTTCAACTTCTAATTTGTATCAGCATGTGTGATAGCAGTTTTGCAATTCTCTAGCTTAAATCTCTTCAGAAGCTCAAGTTCATACTTCATCTGATGCAAAATGACTTCTTTCTCAGAGTACATAAACTTCATCCCTAGAAAGTAACTCATTTTCCCAAGATATGTCATCTCAAACTCATTCATTAGAACCTTCTTAAACTTAGCTATCACTTGTTCAGAACTTCCTGTTAGAAATATGTCATTAACATACAAACATACCAAAATCATATTGCCTTGTAAAGTATGCTGAACATAAACACCATACTCCATCTCACACTTCTAAAACCCTTGTTCCTTGAAAAATGAATCAATCTTCAGATTCCAGGCTTTGGGTGATTGCTTTAATCCATACAAGGCTTTGTGTAATCTGAACACCATCCCTTCCTGATTCTTTTTCTTAAATCCAGGAGGTTGTGACACGTATACCTCTTCTTGTAATTGACCATTCATAAATGTAGATTTCACATCTAAATGCATCAGAGGCCAATTCTTGTTAGCAGTTATTGCAATCACTAGTCTGATTGTTTCATGTCTTTCTACAAGTGCAAACACTTTAGAGTAATCCAGCCCAAGCTTCTGTAGAAAACCTCTTGCTACTAATCTTATTTTATGTTTTCCAATTGATCCATCTGGCTTTAGCATCTGCTTGAAAACCCATCTGATGTTGATGGCTTTCTTGCCTTTTGGAAGTTTTGTCAGCTTCCAAGTCTTGCTTTTCTCTATAGCATCAAGTTCTTCTTTCATGGGTTGTAACCAGACTTGTTGCTTAAGAGCCTCTTTCGTACTCACGGGTTCAGAGTCTACTAACATTGTACACTAAATAACTTCTCCTTCAGAGTCTACTTCGGTGTCTTGAAGCATGTTAAACTCTGCAAATCTTCTTGGGATGCTTCTGACTCTTTGCTTCCTCTGAACTTGAACTTCAGAACCTCGATCACCAGAACTTTCCCCTTCAAAAGCTCTCGCTTTAGAAATTTGACTTTCTCCAGAACCGTGACTATGTTTAGAGTTTGGAAAATTCCCAGAGTCTGAATCACCATCGGAGTCAGAGTCAGAATGATCTTCACCTTTTGAATATACTTCTGAGTCAAAGTCAACACCAGACTCGTCTTCAGAGTCAAAATATTTACCAGCTTGAGAAACATGTGTTTCTGACTTTTCTTCTTTAGGAGTTCTCTCATCAGAGTCAGAACGAGATTTTTCCCAATTCCAGACTTCTGATTCTTTTTCAATGATGTCTCTGTTGAACTCAACTTTGTTAGTTTCTAGATAGTAAAGTTTGTACGAACCTATATTGGTGTACCCCACCAGTAACATTACTTTACTTCTATCATCCAACTTCTGTCTTCTGGCTTCTGGAACATGTTTGTAACATATAGAACCAAACACCTTCAGATGACTAACACTTTTTTTTCACCAGTCCACTTCTGAATATGAAATATTTCCTTCAGCTTCTTCGCTGGACATCTGTTGAGAACTAACATGCAGTGGCAACAACTTCTCCCCACAAAGTATGAGGAAGATTCTTCTCTTCCAGCATGCTTCACACCATATCAAGCAAAATACGGTTTCTTCTTTCAGTAAAACCATTGTGTTGAGTAGTATAGGCGTCATACCCCAAATTTGTCCTACCTTTTTCACTTTTATCTGGCTTAGGATCTGCATTTCATTTTCATCATTTTCGCTTGGTTATTTGCATATTATTCTTTCATTCAATAAAGCAGTCGCTCAAAACATCAGTGGTTGTGCCATCCGGGGTTTAATTTTTGTTTGAGGTTCCTTCAGTAGATAAAGACAAATCCATTTGGTTCTTGAACAGTGGGCTATGCAGAATTAGGGTTTTGAAGGGTGGTTATCATGGATTTATTTTCTCATCAAGATACAAGGCTATTCTCCTTTTCTCAAGCATCGAGGTGCGGGGTTTCCTCCACAAGAACCAAGGTTAGGGTTTATTTTCCTACACAAGCTCAAAGATCATTGGTTGGGAATTCTTCAAAAGTATTCCAACATTGAATCTTGTGAACAAAGGTTTTAAGGATTTTGTTAAGACATAAGGCAGTAATATTTCTCTCGAGGATCCATTGATTATCATTGCAAGAATTCTTGTTGTTTGAGTTACAAGGCGTGCATCATGGTACGAATGAAATTTCATCAAGATTCAAATTTGGGATAAGAGTTTCTCCAAGAGATTGACATGGTTCATAAGGTTAACTTAGGATACAAGCATCAAGTTGAAGTTTATCAAAAGTTTAACATGAATTATGGATAAAGAGAAATCAAAAAAGTCACTTGATCAAAAATTCTTTAATGTTGGCAAGGATTCTCATCTTTTGGGCAATGTTAGTATCAGGATGTCAAGGATTAATCCATTCATGATTATTTTATTGAAATTCAAATGATTCAAAACTGAGGCATGATTCGAAGCTATCACAAATCCATCCAAGGTTTTCCATCATTCATTTTGGCTCGAAGAATTATTCATCCATAAGGTTCAAGGCATACAAATTAAAGTTCATTATGGGAGGAGAATGTATTTGGAATACTAGGGAGTTTTTGTCATTTGAATTCAAAGCTTAGTCCACAAGTTTCTTATACTTAGATTAAAGTTACGAAATCTCAAACAAGCATTACAAAAAACACATTCAAAGTTCAAAGTTTCCAAATTCATTTAATTTCCACTCAATTACAAAGAGATTACATCAAAATAAGATATCATTTCCATTCAATTGGTCGAGATGCATTCTTTAGATACAACACTACAAATTTGATTCCTAAATTTCAATCTTTAAGTTTCAAAACCTTTGCATAATCTTCAAATCTTCAAACAAAATCAAGTCTAATGAGCTGCTGCCAAAACCTTCTAAACTTTGCACAAAAATAGTCCAAAAACAATGTCAAAAACATGCCCTGCTGTCCACTTTGTTGCTACTGCATAAACCTGTCCCAAACCCTTCAAAACCATCTACACCAACCTGTTGCAGCCTTGCATAAGACATCCATAACATGCCAAACCAAACCTGCACAAAACCATCCATAAGATAAACAATTACACTCCAGAGCCTGCACTGCTGCCCTGCTATGCTACTGCTGCCCCAAAGCAGTCTAAAAACCTGTCAAAACCATCCAAAAAATACATCAAAAAAGTCAAAACCAATATGCAGAAAAAAGTGTCAAAATAGCATGACCAAAGTGTTCAAACCTCATCCTATTTTCCCCCCAAAACCTCACTTCATTCACCTATAAAAAATAGCTTAGGACCAAGAGACATAAAGAGACCGAAAACATGAAAAGAAAGAGAGAAATCAGTAAAAAAAGAATGACCTCACTCTCCACTCTCAACATTCTACTCCTCTCTTGTAAAACTTCCAGTAACAATCACACTTGCAACCTTTAAAACCTTCACTCCACTTCAACTATCCCTTCAACCTCAACTTTTCATCCTTGTACACCACCTGCATTTAAACTTTCACCTTCAACCCATAAATTTGCGCATACAATATAGTTTCCATCAGCACAACTTAAGCCAAACTCAACACAACCTTTCTTATACTTCTGCAGAACTTAAAATAGAAAAACAGTACACAATTAAACAACCTCATATATCACACCACTATAACCTCATCATCATCGATTCAACATATTTAATCTCCATCAACATCACAACAATAAATTCAACCTGCAAACCAATGCAGAAGTAGAAGAAACATATAGAATCAGAGCCTTACCTGAAGATAACCAGAGAAACCCTCCTCTCCGTCAGTAATACTATTCAAATCATGCCATCATGCTTATTACTGTCAGGATTGTTTAAAACTTCTTATTTGTGGTTTTGCTTTATATCTTTAAATTTTTGTTTATTGTTGATTGATGAACCGAGAGATTTTGAGTGAGTATCTTGAACAAAAAAATTTGAAGAAAACAGAGGTACGAGAGAGAGAGAGAGATTTGATTGCGAGAGAAGAAGAGAGAATGGTAGAGAAGAGCGTGAGGATAGGGTCATTGAGAGAGATTTGTTTGTTATGTGATTAATTGGGAAATTAAAACAAAGAAATTGATTAATGTTTTTCCCTTCCCAACGTAAGTACTAGCGGCGCCTCTTCATCTTCCAATTAGGGTTTCAAACTTTCCCCATTATCCCTAAAACAGATTTGGGTTTGGGCATAATTTTTTAGCCCAACCCATTTCATAAGTTTTATTTTTTATATTAATTGAATCATGAAAATAACGAATGAAAAGCATGGCGTAGTAGTTGAAGCGCTAGTCTGTAGGCGTAAGGTACTGGGTTCGAGACCCCTTGGGGGCATTTTACCATATTTCTGCATTTTTGTCTCCATTTAAGCCCATTGACTATTTTTGTTACTTCATTAATCTGAATGATTATATTTACGAATGATCAACTTGGTGTAGTGGTTGGAACGTTAGTTTGCATGCTTGAGGTCCTTAGTTTGAGACCCCTTGGGGATATTTTACCATTATTCTGTTTTTTATCCTTTTTAACCTAAACTTTATTTTATTTTTAATTAAACTGTAAATATAACAGAGAAATAATTTCGTTTAGTGGTAAGGCTGATCAGTTGCAACCTAGGGGAACTGAGTTCGATCCCTGGCCCTTATCCTTTTTAGCTTTAAGTTTATTTATTCTTATTTCACCCAAAAATTCGCAAGAAAAATACCAAAAATATTATATTAAAATTTTAATTTTCTTTTGGTTATTTCTTTACTAAAAAATAAAAATATATTAGAATAGAGTATTATTAGAATTTTGATTTCCCCCTTTTTTTAGAATTTCTCCATTTCGCAATTCATCATGATTTAGAATTAGGTTTTAATATCTATTTTCACAAAAATATTATAGTACCATTTTCTTTTATTTACTTGATAAAAATCATAAAAAAATGTCAAGAACTTAATTTCTTTGTTTTTGTTTGATTACTTGGATAATCTTGATTACACGCCCCCTTAAGTGATTCTCCTAATCGATTAAATTCATGTTGACTGTTTCATGTTGAATTAGACTTTAAGATCAACCTATGCATGATAACTAATTAGGTTAGAAATTTCCCTTTCAAATACTCAACATTAGGTCCATCTTTGTATGACAATAATTAGGTTTTTTAGTCTCCCCCTTAGACTCTTTCTTCTTTTGTAAATTAAAACAATACTTTCTCTCCTTAATCCAAAAATCCAAAAACACTTAATCATTATTCAAACTCATTTCACACTTAACAAAACATTCAACAAATCAAAGATCTCCTCAAAAGGGCATGTTATCTCTGTTCTACTGCGATACAGGTCGTGCCTATTGCTAGAATATTGACAACAAATATAAAATTTATTAAAATATTAAAATTTATAATTAAATTGAGTTCATTTTAAACATTTTTATAAATAAATATGTGTCGCACTATCCAGAAATTTGTGACACTTTTTTATGTGTCGTACAATCTGACAATTTTACGACACTTTTATGAGTGTTGCACTATCTGACAATTTTATGAAGCACAAATATCACTATGATTATGTGGGTCATATTTTCTGACAATTTTATGACACTGATACGTCATATGTCAGAAAACTGATACAAATATATGTAAAACTCTTTTTTATTTTTATTTTCACACTCTTTGAATCAGATTTTGACATCCATATAACACTCATAGGAAACATGTCTGACAATTTAGCCACATGTTTTTTTGAAAGATTCTTATCAACATACTTTATACATTTATTGGATAATTAGGAGTTGAGAACATTAAATCTAATTAGAATACTTTATAGTTTTTTAATACAATGAATAAAAAAGTTCACGTATTATCATAAATATAGTCATATGAGTGAGTTATATCTTTTACATTAACAGTAAATTGTATCTCTCCATTTTGTATTAGGCTCTACTACATATAATACATACAATGACAACCATTTTATCACGGTTCTATGAAAGACTATGGTGACATCTTGTTGTAGGTTGTGTGAGCATAAGAGAAAGTGATTCATCCGTCCATACTGATATTCATAATGAGATATTGATTCCTTCTGAACATTCAATTAACCAATTGGTATGTAACGTTATGGACAGGAAAGAACTAATTCCTCTTAAATTAGATGATGATCAAGAGATAGATGTTTTATATGTTTATCCTAAAGATATAAAGGATTTTATGTTTGGAAATGAGTAATTGAACATAGGGATACTAGAGTTGTAGTGCACGTAAGTATATAATTAAATATCTTATTATGGTGCATTTTCATCGTATTTTTATAGAACTAATTCCTCACTTTATTTTTGAATTTTGTTTAATCATTTAGGTACCTTCATCGTGTTTGTGTAGAATTATATATATATATATATATATATATATATATATATATATATATATATATATATATATATATATATATATATATATATATATATATATATATATATATATATATATATATATATATATATATATATATATATATATATATTCTTGGATTCATTTAGGATTCGATTTACAAATAATTCTTCAAGAGTGATTGAAACATTCATATGATCACGGTTAAGTGAGGGGATTAAAGACCGTTACTTAGCACCATTTATCGATTTGTAAGTAATTTTAAAATTGTGGTTTCTCTATTATAGTTAGTTTTCATGTTTTACCAAATACTACTTATGCATGTATTCCTTCAGCAGTCATTGGAAATTGATAAACATCTATCTTTCGACAAATATAATAGTTACGCTGTATTTCTTAGGCAAACAACTTGAACCAGAGATGAAACATATTCTTTCTACGTAAGTTTATATTTATGATACTTTTAGTAATATTTTCTTTTACTTTTTAATTAACTTAGCATGTAATATATTTAAATCTTTTTCAATATAGAGTTGTGGAGCGACACAATATGTTGAACGGAGATATAAATAAAAGCACGCATTTTGCACGCCTTCCGTAAGTGGATTATTTGTGACATTAATTTATATATAGCTACATACACATGTGGGGTTATATACTAATGATATGTATACATTTGGAAATGATGGAACAGAAAGGAGGATATATATATATATATATATATATATATATATATATATATATATATATATATATATATATATATATATATATATATATATATATATATATATATATATATATATATATATATATATATATATATATATATATATATATATACAATAACATATTAATGTTTAAGTTTGATATTTATTTCAAATCAAGTGATCTTCAATTACCTTCACTTTTTATATAGATGTTTAATGAGACTATATCATTCTCACAAAAAGACTTTAAAGATATTCGTATACGTTGGACGTTTACTTCAATGGCCTTTATAGGCCAGGTGGATCACATTTGAGTTTGTAATACAAGTTTGCTATATTTTTGAGTTTGATGTAAATAATATTTAGGTTGGTTACATTTTGGTATAACCATATTTTGTAATTATATGTTTGTTATATTTTTGGGTTTGATGAAAATATATTTTAGTCATATTTTTGTTACAAATAAATGTGTATTTGTTGGTCCTGTTATGGTAAAAAATAGCGAATAAAATACATGTACTAAAAAAAGGGAAATATATGGAATAATATAAAAAAAAAAAAACTTTCACCATAATTGATTAAGTTAACCGTGGTGATAAGAAAAGCGCCAATAATTTTATACCATACTATGACTGAGAATTGAACCCATGACCTTTTCACTACGGTCGTTTAAGATATCTGTTGTGATGGATAGTGCACGACCTAGTTTATTATTACGGTCACACACCCATGGTGGAAAGCATCATACTTTCTACCACCCCTACCTTACCACGGTTGGTTAATCGTGATGATATCTATTTTTCAATTGTGGTTAAATGGCCTTTAAATAGTAGTGAAGTGCTAGTTCTCAGATTGCATGTATTCTTAAACTACCTTTGGGGAAGGTAAACTGTAGTGGGTGATTCAGAGGCTGGCTAAGAGTTTGAATAGTTAGGTGTCTTTCAAAGTTGTGATATTCTTCTAGCAGTTATTACAAAATAGGTTATCGAAAAAATAAAATCTTCTAAGGCGTCATATTTTGACTTCTCATAGTGGGGTGAGTGAGATGTGTGTTTGGAGAAGGTGGAACCCACATATCACTTGTTTGTTTTTTGTGATGTTGCATCAGCTATTTGATATAAGGTTTTTAGGTGGACGGGTAGGCTTATGCCTCTTTCGCGATCAATTTTTGAGTTGTTTTAGATGTTACAGAGTTTATGTTAGTGCAAGAAGGTTGTTTTAAGTTTGATTTTAATACGTCAACAACAGTCTATATCTTCCTTATCATCAACAACAACAACACATATAACAACAACAAAAACAAAATCAATAGAATCCTTAAACATTAAATCTCACAACAAAAACAACAACAACAAAATCCATGGAATCTTTAAATATTACATATCAACAACAACAACAAATAAACAAAATCAATAGAATACTTAAACATTAAATCTCAACAACAGAAGTAACACACTAACAATAACAACACCAAAATCTTTAAACATTAAATCTCAACAACATCAACAACAACGACAACTAAACAAAATCAATATAATCGTTAAACACTAAATTTCTACAACAACAACAACAACAATATTAAACATTTTACTTGATACTGTCAGAAATAAGTCTCAGACTTCTCTAATCAAAGAGTGACACCACAATGAGCTAAAAACCAAACTATCTTTTTATCTCTAATAGATAAAACTACAACTAACATTAAACAATTTTAACAAAGAGTTACTAGATAAAATATTACATTAAGAAACTAACCTTGAAACATTTTCCTGCTCTTTCTTTCATTATCATTGTTTTCAATATGTTAAGTTTAAATTTTAGCACTTTGCATCCAAGATGAATAGTTCTAGCATTCGCGTTTTGATTGGATAGTGAGAGTTTCACGCAGCTCACTAATATTTCATGTGGATTGATGAGTTGGCAATGTTTTGACCATTATTACTTCAAAATGGACGGTAAAGATTCGTTACTTAATTTTTTCATCAAATTGATCATAAATTAAAAATAATAAAAAAATAAAAAATTCTACTTTACCCCTCAGTTTTTGCTAAAAACCGAGGTAATATGTTATTAAAAAAATTACAAGGTAATATTGGTCATGAGTTCGATCCCCAATAACTAAATTTTTTTATTTTCAAAACCGCGCTACTTTTTACCTCGGTTTTAATAAAAATCGAGGGGTAATGTCCTGTTAAATTTTTTTTAAAATTATAAAGTGATAAAGTTTAGTTGTTGAGATTTGAAGACGCGTTCTCTAAATGCATCTCCTCTCGATTTCCAACAAAATCGGAGATATATATATATATATATATATATATATATATATATATATATATATATATATATATATATATATATATATATATATATTAAATGTGACGCGTATATGGTTTACACTTTGGATTTTTATTGGGTGAGGTGAAATGTTCCGTCATGAAATGTATTATTTGTTATAGTGGTACCAAATTTTGATTTTTCTCTAGTTGATTAAGAGCAACTCTCACTCATGTTCTTAGGTATAAGGTAGTGTTGGGTGACCAATTATCCTCTTTGGTTGTATAGGTAGTCTCGCTTATCTTCTCTGAGCTTGTTCTCTCATAAGGTCTCTTGCTTGGAGCACATTGTTTAACTGAGTTTTGATTGAATTGGTACCTTTATTTTGTTATTTGGTGATGGATTTTGGGCTCCTTTTTTACTTATTATTTTCCAGATTGTTGTTTTGGAGTATCTTTAATACTTTTTGTAAGACAGATTCTTTTTTCACCCTTATGATGTGGCTCACACCTCAGAAAACCAAAAATTGCACTCAATTTTTTCCCGAGATTCATTGGACACACTTTATATCACCCCACCCTTCATAAATCAAGCACCCACCTCATTTTTTCCAAAAAAA
This sequence comes from Vicia faba, assembly GCA_948472305.1. Lineage (NCBI taxonomy): Eukaryota > Viridiplantae > Streptophyta > Magnoliopsida > Fabales > Fabaceae > Vicia > Vicia faba. The sequence goes on along the minus strand of OX451740.1, from coordinate 1,281,853,298 downwards.
TTAATTCAGAGATGCGTCTCCGAAAATTTTCTTGAGTGCATTTTTAGCTATTTTAATGCAGTCACCCCATTTATTTGGATTCGAAAATATTCTCGAGTCTATTTTTAACTATTGTTACGCAGTCATCCTATTTTTTCCAAAACTTAATTCGGAGATGCATCTCCGAAAATATTCTTGAGTGCATTTTTAGCTATTTATATGTCTGATGTGTTTTCGAATATGCATCTTTGAATGTATCCCATAAAATTTCCGCTTACCCATGGTGCGTCCGGAGATGAATCTCTGAAAACTGAAGACATATTTTACTTTTCACCAAGGATTTGAGATGAGGATGGAAAAAGAAATTGCCTTTTGTAATATGTATGAAAAAAATTAAGAGTTTAAAGGTAGTGAACAGACAATGTAAATCAATATTACATATACAACCAATCAAAGGAATTATACTTGCCATGTCATATTATTATTTTAAAATTAAAAATGTGTTTTAACTGAATACATATCTCTCATTTGTTGAAAGTTGTTGTGATTAGCTATTTTAATCTCCTAATTAGTTTAGTTAACTACATGTAGCTGATTGGACATTAGTTTGTTAATTAGTTATTGGTTGTTCGAGTAAAATAACTAGCTTTTGATTGGTTGGTTAGAAATAAGGCTTTTACTCTATCCCCACCTTTTCTCTAGTTTTAATTGTAATGTATATAAACTCAAGCTCTTGTTTGAGTTCAATAATGAAGCATTACTATCTTTTCCACATTTTACTCCATTCCTTCTTCTTCTTCTTCTTTCATGATTAATATGCTTCATCATAATATGGTATCAATCACCATTTAGGCCCTACTTGTGTTGTTATACGTCTGAATCTTTCCCGTTCTTCAATGGATCCTCCGCGAGTTCCACCACTTGATGCTATTTTGGATCAAACCTCACCTTACTTCGTTCATCCTAGCGATGGTGTCGGCTATGTCATTGTTCATCCCAAGCTCACTGGTTTGAACTGCCATTCCCGAGCTCGATCCATGAAGAGAAATCTTTGTGGTAAGATGAAGCTTGAATTCATAAATGGATCTCTTCAAGTTTTGGACGATTCATTTGATCCTTCTGTTCGTGCTTGGAATCATGGAAACATGATGGTTCATTCTTGGATTATGAACTCAATTTTAGATTTAATTGCTCAATTGATTGTTTTCATGGAAAATGTTGTTGATGTGTGGAACGATCTGAAAGAAAGATTCTCCCAAGGTGATCTCATTCGTATTTATGAACTGCAACAAGAAATCTATCATCTCAAGCAAGAAACAAAATCGGTAACTAGATTTTTCTCTGATATCAAGATTCTTTGGGAAGAATTGGATTTGTAGTTGCCTTTACCCGTGTGTACATGCCACATAAAGTGTTATTGTGCAACTATACGTAGTGCAAGATCCAACCATTAATTACTGCATATTATTTATTTCCTAACTGGTCTGAATGATCAATTTGATGTAGTCAAATCTCAAGTTATGTTAATGGATCATTTGCCTCTAATAAATAAGATATTTTCTATTGTTATCCAACATGAACGACAACTTCAACTGCACATACCTAATGAATCTCAGGTATACAAAATAGTCTTTATGGTTTAAAGTAAGCCAATCGAAAATGGTATGAAAAATTAATGGCCTTGGTGATCCAACAAGGTTATACTCGATCTATTTATGATTATTCAATGTTTACTTTGAAAACTAACAAGCACTTTACAACCATCCTAGATTATGTTGATGACATAATACTAGCTGGCAATTCTATGCATGAGTTCAATCGCGTCAAAGTTTCCTTGGATGAGAATTTCAGAATCAAAGGCTTGGGAATGTTGAAATACTTTCTTGGTTTGGAAGTAGCTCATTCAAAAGAAGGGATCTCCATATTACAAAGAAAATATCGTCTCGATCTTTTGTAGGAATCTAGTCTTCTTGGATCCAAGCTAGCTATAACACCACTTGATCCATCAATCAAACTCCATGTTGACAAAGGAAAATTATTTGAAGACATTGGAGCTTATAGAAGACCGATTAGTTGTTTATTGTATCTCAACACTACACGACTAGACATAACATATGCCACCCAATAACTCATCCAGTTTCTATAGAATCCCACAATGGCACACTATCATGCTCATTGCAGGGTAATTCGTTACTTGAAAATTAGCCCTGACAGAGGTCTTTTGTTTCGCAGAAAATCTAAATTCCAACTCCTCAAATTTTCTGATGCTAATTGGGCAAGGTGCCTCGATTATAGGAAGTCTATTTCAGACTATTGCTTCTTTCTTAGATCTTCCCTCATATCATGGCATGCAAAGAAACAACAAACAATTTCCAGTTCATCATCGGAGGCTTAGTATCAGGCATTATCCTTCGCCACATGTGAGTTGCTTTGGCTGACTTTTTTATGAAAGAATTGAACATCACACGTTCTAAGCTCCCAATCATTTACTATGATAGTCAGAGTGCAATGCATTTTGGATCTAATCATGTGTTCCACGAACGTACGAAACATCTAGAGATCGATTTCCATTTGGTTTGAGAGAAACTTCAACAAGGTTTACTTCGTCTTCTTCCCATATCCACTCATGAGTAGCTTGCAAATTTCTTGAATAAGGCTCTACCAATATCAACTTTCAACAAATTTGTTTCCAAACTTGACATAATCAACCTTCACCATGCTTAACATGAGAGAGGTTGTTGAGAAATTAGTTTAGTTAATTACATAGAACTGCTTAACCATTAGTTTGTTACTTAAGTTATTGGTTGTTAGAGTAAACTAACTGGTTTTTGATTGGTTGGTTAGAGATAAGGCTTTTACTCTCTTCTCTCCTTTTCTTTGGTTTTGATTGTAATGTATATAAACTCAAGCTCTTCTTTGAGTTCAATAATGAAGCATTACTATCTTTTCCACGTTTCACTTCATTCCTTCTTTTTCTTTCATGATTAATATGCTTCATCACAATAAAAATGTAAAAATATTTTACATTATCATTGTATATTCCTTTTCCTGAGAAAGTAATATTTATATATTATACAAAATAATTACCATTGGGGAAACTTGCTTCAATCTTCAATTAAAAAAAACTCTATGTCCTATTGGATCCCCACTTACATATGTCAAAATGGATATATATTCGGAAACATGTGGGGGTTAATTAAGCAGTAAAAAAATAATAATATATTAAGTAGGTAGATGCTATTGGAAGAAAAAAAAAAACAAGAAAGAGAGAGAGACAGCGATCTAACAATACATCATATGAGACAAAAGAGATGGCACTGTAAACAGCAACACTCGCTGTTTAAAATCACAGATGGTCCAAACCTAGCTAGAGTAATAACAATATTATAAAAAAAAAAAAAAAGGTATAGAAATAAAAATTTAAAACTATATATCATATGTCCTATATATAAGATTTGTAATCCTCTTAAGTTTGTAAGGAAGAGAAGAAGGGTGGAATCATGCACCGATGACAGTTGAAGCTGCCAGCATGATCTGAGCTTTCTTTCTTTTAATTATATTACCTCTCTGAACATAAATATAACCAAAAATATGTATGTGTTTGGTTCATATTTCAACTAAATGAGTGTATGTTTGTTTTTATATTTAAGTTTAGAGAGAGTGTATGTGGTAAGAACTAAGAGCAGATCATGTCGGAGCTTCACCTGTTGAATGGAAGCATTTCAAGTTGAGTTTCATTCGGGATGCCAGAAAAAACCAGAAAAGGTTTGATTTCATTTTCCTTTTGATGCTTTAACTTTGTTTTCAATCTTTCTTATATTAATTTAAGATGAGTGAGTCAATTTTTTTTCAAGTTTAGGTATTGGAAAAGAAAATTGCTATATCAGGAAGTTATGAGGAATTGGAAGGAGAGAATATTTGAAATAATGATAGTTTCTATTAAGAGGTTTTACAAATTTGTTTACTTGCTTCTATTTGATTGTTATTTACTTTCACTAATTTGATTTATAAATGATAAGCTCTGCTTATTTATATGCTATAAGAGAAATTTTTAGGTAAATCCATAAAGTATTCTAAACACTTCAAACACACTATTACTTATATCAACTTTGTTATTTTTACACCATTTCTTACACCAACACCGTATTTACTATTCACAAGTACGATGAATAGTGAACAGTAACGTGAACACTGTCATACTCATGAACAGTGCTCCGTGAACATTGTATGTACAATACTCGTGAATAATATATAAATAATAATTTTTAGGAGTAAAACAATTTTGGTTAATATATTGTAAAAAGTTGGTTAAAGAAGTAATAAAGTTAATTAATAAACGTTCATATATTAAAAATAATAGTAAAATAATATTGGTTAATGAAATGTAACAATGGTTAATGAAGTGATGAAATTGATTAATTAACACTCATAATTTAAAAGTAATTTTTAATACTAAAAGAAAGTTGGTTAATGCAATATAAAATATTAATCAATGGAGTTATGAAGTTGGTTAATCACATAATTTTATATTAATACCTGTTAATTCTAAAAGTAAAAAAAATTAATTTTAATATTTTTAAAATTATTATTATTTTATTATTATTATTATTATTATTATTATTATTATTATTATTATTATTATTATTATTATTATTATTATTATTATTATTATTATTATATTTCACTGTTCACCGTATTAATGAACAACGAAATAAGATGTAGTGTATAATTTTGTGTACGGAATATCATTTTCTACTTATATTTATGTCTCCACTAATATACTTCTATATCTCCTCCAAAACTTTTTCTAATGTATAATTTAGTGTAGGAATATCATTTTCTACTTATATTTATGTCTCCACTAATATATTTCTATATCTCCTCCAAAACTTTTTCTGAATTTGGTCACTAAATCAAAATGGGCCTAACACTTTATTTGTCCAATAGGTCAAAAGAAAATTATAATCTAACACCCCCTTTTTAACTTGATTTGCCCATGTCTTCATTACTTTGAACTTCTTGTCTTTGTATCATTTCATCTTGTTTCTTAATAGTTGCTCGATGTGCCCTTCTTCCTCGACGACTCCATCCAAAAAGGCACATTCCACGTTTATCTGATGAGTTCTTAACTTATGCTGAAGTGCTTGAGAAATTATGAGTTTTATGATATTCATACAGACGACACAAACAAAATGACTTATCATAGTCAATCTTAGCGTTTTTACTATAGTTGTTTTTTGCCTAGTCTTGTCTAGTATCTTTTGATTTGTTTCCTTGACATTCTGACTTGGACATTTTCTTCACGCTTGTAGGCTTATGCTCTTTTGGAAGCGAAATAAGTTCCCACGATTCCTTCTTCTTCATGAATTTCCTTTCTTTGTCCATTTCTTTTCTTGATCTTTCATCTTGCGCAGAGTTTCTTCAATGTTTATTGATTCATAATTTGCAGAAAGAGATAATAATGTTAAATTATTTGTACCTTCACTTTTTTCATTGAGTTCTTTCATAACATGTATGGGCTAGAGTGGCTTCTTGACTCTTGAGCTTGACTCCTTTGAAAAACTCGCCCTAAATTATTTTCTGAGTAAGCATCATTCACAAAGCTGATATGGATGATTGATTGGCGGCAAACCTCTCACCATATTTTGTTTTAACATCAAACTTAAGCGTCCAAAATTTAAGTACTCAAATTAAAGATGCTAAAGCCATGATGCATCATTGTAGTCTTCTTTGAGACATTTTGCCACGTCGTTTTGGATATTCAACAATAACATCATATTCCTCAACATTTATACCTTTACACTACTACTGAATACATATCTTACCACACTAGGGAGAAATATTCTACTACGAATGGTGGTCTATAATAAAGTAGTGTGTGGTTGTATGTGTGTCCTTTTATCACAACAAGCTACTAGTCGTGTTAAAAGCACATTAGCGAATGCGATATCACTAGGGTTGTATAAAACAACCTGTAGCGATAAAAAATGTAGCGGGGTAAATCGGAGATCGAATTATTGATTAATTCGTCTCACAAAAGCAAGAGTCGCCACCGCGCTTTATTGTTTCCAAAGGAAAAGGGAAAAGAGCGAAATAAAACCCTAAATATGCAATGTAAACAATACTTTTGGAAAGTAATGAAAATACAAGGCGTTTTTGAAAAGAGATCTTATGGTTCGGGGGTTGGTTATACAATGGGAAGGTACTAGCACCCACTGTATCTATAATACTCTATAGGAACCTTTTGAAATATCTGTTTTGTTTAAAATTGATTTGTTTGATCGAAAATAAATTGTTTTGGCCGAAAAGGGATACGGACGGGTTTTTGAAGATACGACAACCTAACGTTGAAGTTTTGACTTAAAAGGTGTGAGTTTTGGAGAAATCGGATATTTGGAAAAATTATCCTAAGTTTCAATGAAATGAGGGTACTCGCTCGATCGTTTTTGAGGACATGAAGTCAACAAAAAATTAGACTATTCCCTTTGGGTTGGTGCAAACAGAATAAACAAGTACAATGAAATAATTGACAGAAAATGATACACAACAATTAAATGTGAACATGCATTTTTTATATGATTTTTGTTTAATAGGCGAAAAGAAAAAGTTTAATTGGTTTTCACTTTTTTACGCATTTTTAATGATAAAAAGGTAATGAGAATTAATAGAAATGTTTTTTAAGGTTTTATATGTTTTTATTTTTATGTCTTTTTATATTGGTATTTAATCAAAACGAGGGGAATAAATTAAAGAAAAATAGCGTGTCTTTTAGTTTTCTCATTTTTTACTTTCACATATTTTAGAGATATTAAATATTTTTCAAATAAACTTACAAGTCAAATATCTAATTAAAATAAGGAAGACTAAAATTAAATAAACCTAAACTTAAATTAAATAAGATTTGGGTAAAGTGTTAAAATTATCTATTTAAAATTATGTTTATTTCTAGAAAAAACTAATTAATCCAAATTAATTAAGTTAGCTAAAAAAGAAATGGAATTAACTAAAGAGCAAATAAAGATGGGGTGTGAATTAGCAAATAGAAATGGGCTTTAGTAAAACAAAGAATGAGCTGGGTTTAGGGGAAATGGAGCGGGTCGTTGGAAGACCCGGATCCAAGAAGAAGAACAACAGATGTTGTACGAAAAACCTAGGGAGTGTTGTGCACTGGCCGCCGCCGTTGGACCTCCTTTTCTTCCTTCTCGTTCCGATCTCCTCCTCCTACCTTCTTCGCGTGTCTCCAAATCTCCGCCTATTGCCAAAAATTCACTTCTCCACAACGGGGACGAGACTCTCCCGGTCAAAGCGGCGTTTGATATCGGCGATGAAATGAGTCAAGAAACCTAGAGGTAAGCCCTTTGTTTTGATTTCAGATTAATTGCACGGGTGCTATTATGCTTCACAAGGTTTTGCAGATGGAAGAGGGCGAAATGGGTTTTGGAAATTGAGTGATGGAGATGAAGGACGGAAGGATGATAGGGGTGGATGGCGCGGTTGCTACGATAGCGAGGAAATGGGAAGTTAGCAGAATTGGGATGATGATGAATCAAAGGGTGGGTTGAGCGACGGTGAGCTGAACGTGGCGGTGAGAGAAGCAACATGAAAAACAAAGCGACGATTTGAGTTGTATTTGAGAATGCGGCGGTGACGATTTCAAGCCAAACGAAATCAGATACGAAATCGCGTTCTCTCTGAAGAAGCTCAGTAATTGGTGAGTCGATCCTTATGACTCTCTTTGCTTCCAATCTTTTCTTTCTTATTCCGATTCCAAACCCTCCTCTATGTTGTTGTATTGTTCCGGTTAGTGATTTCGATTATGCATTGACAGTTACCGAGTGTGATGTATGATAAGCTTATGTTTAGAAACAAGGTTTGAAAATGGTGGTAAGGGCGAGATTACAATGACAGAGATGGTGGTGATTTCGTTGACCTCTTGTGAGTTTTACGAATTCTGTGCATTGTGGTGATTTTCCAGACTTGATACATTGTGACTGTTGAAACAGGTTGATGAAAATGGCGATTAAGCGAGGGATGATGAAGATTGTGGTTGTTGGAAATTGAAGAGCGGTTCGACAGTTTGACGCGATGGATGATGAAAGGTGGTCAAGGGCGTTTATCGCAGAATTGAAACGAGGTCGAAGAGGGATGGCCGGGTACGACGGAGGTTGGAGGTACTTTGCTTCCTTTCTTCCTCAAATTTCAGATTTTTTGAATGATACGTTTTGTGGGTGAAATAATGGTTTTTGTTTTGAATTTAAATCTGTAGTGATGTTGAAGGTTAAAGGGTGTGATTACGGAAGGAGATAATGATGGCGATGAATCGTAAAGTCCGAATGGGCAATTAAACAAAGGTTGTGAATTTCTATATTATTTCAAGTTGGCTTAAAAATTAACAGTATGTTATGATTGTGCCGGTTTGGCAACATTATGAATCTTGAAATTTATCAATCGAGCTATTGTCGGTGTTAAATAGGGATTAATGTATTGCTGCAGGCTCATTGACGATTTGCAACGATATTAAATGGCCATTTTACATGTTTTCAGGAAATTAAGAGAGGATCATTAAGTGAGACAAAGGCAACGCAACGGTATAAAGGTTTATGCGAAAAACTGAAAAAAAACTCACATGGTCGGAGCTAGTCCGACGGTACGATTCCGGCGAAGTCAGGTAAGCTCCGAAGACTCCTCGCTCCTTGCTTTCTGCCACTAATTCTTCTCTTCTTCTCCGTCTAAAAAAAACTGATTGGAAATATTGAATAAATGGTTTTTTGGATGGATTTGGATTATACTGTTTTTTATGGTTTTGGTACAGTATGCAGGTTATGGTTTTGCAATATGCTTGTTGTGGTTTTGCAAATGGACCATGGTATTTTGCTTGGTAGTCTTGTGTAGTATGCAGGTTATGGTTTTATGCAATATGCAGATTTAGCAATATGCAGGAAAATGGTTTTTATGCAATATGCAGGAAAATGGTTTTATGCAATATGCAGATTTAGCAATATGCAGGAAAATGGTTTTTATGCAATATGCAGGAAAATGGTTTTATGCAATATGCAGATTTAGCAATATGCAGGAAAATGGTTTTTATGCAATATGCAGGAAATATGCAGGTTACGAAATATGCAGGTTGTGAAATATGCTTGAAAAATCGTTTGATGCAGTATGCTTGAAAAAATGGTTTTGACTTGGAGCAAAAAAAATGATTTTTGCTTGGTAGGCTTGTGTCCCCCCCGTCCCTGCAGGTTATCCTCCTTTTTAAGGGATTTCAAATAGCCGTTGCCTCCTTGATGGCTCAGGTTTGAGTATATTTTATATATTTTCTGATGCTGCACATATGCTGCTACATATGGTTGACTTTATTCCCATTTCATGCTTAAATCCAAATCTGCAAAACTGAACCTCTTCTCTCTTCTCTCTCAAGTACATAAATGATACATAATGTGATATGTTGTACTGCTGTCTGAAAAAGCAAACAGGCTGGAATATGATGAATGAGGAAATATAGGTTGCTTGCATACATTGTTTTAAGACTGCACATTGTTTGAAATTGCATATCTCTTTGTCTTGCATTAGCCTATGTTATTCTGCAGGTTAACGTTAGCTTATGTTGTGCATATGTTTGTTTGAAATTATGTATGCTGTTGATTTATGCTTATGCAGTTTTGACCAAAATTGAATTTATGCATATGTGAAATATGCAGTGGGCCTTTTGATAAAAATGCAAATGATTTTGAAAATGTGCTATTTTTTAATTGTGCATTCATTTAAAAATTCCTCTCTTTTTTTGTGAACCGGGAGAAATCCCGTGATTTGCAAAAAAGAGTAACTGATTCCGGCCATTGCTTTTAATGATGAACATTGAATTTATTTTCTGCATTTTAATTATTTATTCGAATTCTAATTTCTTTCTTTTAATCGTTTTTTTTTGCAGGTAAAATTTAAATGAGCAGACAAAGAGTATTGGATAGAAGATTAGAATTAGAATTTAGGAAAATAGTTTTATTTTACTTTAAGCATTTATGTAATGGTTATTATAAATACTTTGTACAATAGTATTTAAACAACAATTGTAATAAATAGAATAAAGTGAATAAAAATTCTATTATTTCCCAATTAATTCCTTTTCTTTCCAATTATTTATTTATTGTTTATAATTCCTTAAATCATATAATGATTGAAAATCAAATCCAATCATTTAAATTCAGAATGACAAACAAATAAATAAACATCATTGACTAATCAACAAATTCAACTATTTAATTCATTATTCGTAAAATTCCAAATTATAATAATTAAAAATAGAATTTTAATTATTTAATCTAAAATGATAAAGAATTAAATAATCATTGTTGACCAATTAATAAACTCATTCTCAAATGCTTATTTCATTATTCATAAGTCTTTAAATTATATAACAATTGAAAAATAGATTCCAATTATTTAAATTTAAGATAATAAATAATTAATAAACGTCATTTAAATCTTGATCAGTTAATAAATTTAGCGTTCAACAAATAAACAGCTCCCGACTCGAAAAAGTTATGAATTTTTAAACTGCTTTGAAAATTTGATAATGCGAGTAATGCAGATGGGAGACGGTATCTTAGGTCAAAATTTGGGGTACAACACAACCATAGTAAAAGGTTAAGGTTGGGGAATTGATACCCAACGCCTAGATTTTTGCAGATTTCAATACATTTCACCACTGTTATAGAGTTTAACCATTGTTAAAGACTTAAGGAACAATACTTCACGGCGGTCCTCGATTCTAACAGTGGTGATATGTTTACTTGAGTTTATTATAGCTTATGTGAAATGTTAACTTCACCAACTACTCACTAAATATATAACCTTTCAATCTGATTTTGAAATCAATAAGATGACAAATTAAGTTACATTAGAAGAACAAGTTACACTAATCAATGATGTACAAGCTTTATACAACTCATTATCCATATTTTTCTCTTGAATGGTTAAAACTTGTTTCAATGCTTTAGTTATTCAACTATCCCTTCCTTCACCTCTAGTTTATTTTGCAAAATGTTATTTACTTTGCAGACAAGATTATAGGTGAAGAAAGGGGTAGTTGAAGTACTAGAAGCATTGAACCAAGTTCTAATTGTTAAAGAGAAAAATGTGGATAATATGTTGCAGAAAGCTCGTAAAATATTGATAAATATAAGTTGTTTTTTAATATAACTTAATGTCTTATATTATAATTTTCTATGACATGTTGAAAAAATACTCAAACCACATATTAGATGATAAACTCATTTTCTATGACATGTTGACTTAACATAATGAAATCTTGAAACTATCAGGTATATCATTAAACACACATTAACAACAACATACAACATATATCAACAAAAACAAAATCATCAACAACATACAACTTTTATCAACCACAACATGCCTTAACAACAAAATACAACATATATCAACGAAAACAAAATCATCAACATAAAAGTTGGAAACGTCTCACATACCTGAAATATGAAGAGGAAGTGAAAGAAATAAGTTTTGTGTAACACATTTCCTTGATCCATAGGAATTGAAGAAGATATGTTGCAGTTTTGTGATCGAAATTGGCATGCAACCACTCATAGAGTAAGGATAAGACATGAGAAAGTGTTAGAGTTTTGTTTTGAGAGAGGTGGTTATTTTGTCCTGAAAGAGCAAACTTTCGCTTAAATATATGTTATATTTTTCACCACGGTTGATAAAAAAGACCACGATTAAATGTAGGTACATTTCATAAAGGTTACTATTTTAGACTGTGGTGAAAGGTATTTTAATTTTAATATAAACATTAAGGTTATAAGTGACACACCCATTTTGTAACCAAAAAAAAAGGAAAATTGTTGGTGTTTGGATTTGAACCATGTAAGCCTTAACATATCACTACGGTTATTAATAAGGATAGTAGTGGAATGTATTTTAATAAATGAAATAAAATGCAGACGCCCAAATACGAGCTATTATTTTTGTTGGTTTAATAGCTGGCGTAATAGCATGTTACCTTAGGTGTAATTTGTAGTAGTGTTGTGATGAAATGTGAATATTAAAATTATGTTCTTGGGAGAATAAATGTTGGACATGATATTCGAATAACTAGTCCAACTTGTTACACTAGTAAAACAGCAGAATAACAACAACAATAACACAATGCAGAAAGTAGTAAAATAACAAAATAGATTGGTAACCTAGTTCGGTAAAACTACACCTATGTCAGGAGGGAACTCTACCCAAGAAAGGAAATTCACTACTTCAAATTAGTATAATTAGTCTTCTATGAACACCAACATCGTGATGTTCAATTCCTTTTCCTAATCCTAGTGACATTCTATTTAGGACCCCCCCTAAATATGAGAATCCCTCTCACTTTCTCTCAATCCCTAACCCTCTAGTGATCAACTTCAATAACAACTTAATTGATCGTTGAATTTATAACTCAACTAAGACAAACCAACAACTATACCAAGTTACTAAAACATATAGTGTTGTACAAAAAATAGATTCAACATTAATCCTTATGATGACATTAGCGTGGAATACAAGAAGAAAAAAAGACTCACAAACCCTAGGAACTAAGATCTTAATCTTGTGCATAAAACTCATGACTAAACATGAGAATTGAGTCCCCATATATAGCAATGTCTTATGGGATTTTTCTCTTTAGATATTTGTCAAGAATAATACCTGAATTTGTTGAATTTGATTTGCTCCATAAAACTCTCCAACAGAAATATGATTTTTTATATTTCAAATTCAAATTTAAATATCCATTTAAATTTGATTGGATCCTCACAATTGCCAAATAAATTAGACAAACATTGCTAAAGATTGTGTAAGAACAAGATTTGGTTATGCATATAATCTCTGAGTTTTGATGATAACAATACACATATTTTATGTATAACAATTTTGGTATCTAATAGTTATTTAAGTGTGCAGATAAAATATTCAAATAGATTTAGGATTGTTGTCTGAAGAATCGTCAGAAATGTGTTTAGCTCGCATCATAAACACTATCGTTTAAAGTTCTGAAGAAACATCAACAATTTAATGAATGTTGAATGTTTTCCAGAAATGGAACCACGTGTACTTCTTCAGATAAGTTGTTGCTTCAGAAGTCTAGTGTGTCCAGAAAAGAACCTACAGTGAAGATCAGATATCAAGTTTTTACTTTGGAGATCAGATATCATACTTTTGTTTCAATAAACAGAAAATAAGATAAAGTGCTTATCAAATAAAGCTTTTGCTTCAATGCTCAGATATCAAGAAACAATTTGTCAAATAAGTTGCTGCTACATATCTCTTCATATCAGAATCATTCCATCAGAAGATTGAAAAACAAAGACATGATCTCTTCTGCACTCTTTTACTACTTCAGATACGAAGTATCTCAAATAGAATAATAGATCATAAACTTATACAAGAAGTGAATAATACAACTGCATAACACCTTTTTCGATATTTATGGTGAACGCATTATACGAAAGAATTTTTTGTGTGCTCCTTGTTTCCCACATTCATACACTACCGTTGTAGCAGACAGCTTAGTGAAAGTGACGTTTTCCAACGATCTTGTTTTCTCATCCTATATAAATGGATTTCTATTTCTTTGGAAACTAATGAATTAAACAAATTGAACGACAAACAAATAAACTACTCAAAGAAAAGCATCAAACATATAAGAAAATCAAAGAGAGAAAATATTCAAAAGAAAAACATAAAGAGTTGTTGCTCATATTTTTGTTAACTTATACTCTATATAACACAAGAGTTGTTGCTTATTATTGTGTTATTTCTATCATTTTTGTATACATAAGAGTTATTGCTCATATTTGTGTGTAAACATTAGTTCTTCATTATGGTGTTAAATATGCTTTTTAGAAGCATTCTTGAAAACATTGTATGATTGTAAATCTTTCTAGATTTATTTCCTCAGTTGACTAAGTTGTAGTCATAATTACTTGAGAGGGATAAAGTGTCTTACTAAACACTTAGACATTGTTATAAATCTTTCTAGGTTTGTTTCCTCAAGTGACTAAGTTGTAGTAAGAATTACTTGAGAGGGCTTAGGGGTTTTTCAAAACACTTATACGTTGTTGTAATCTTTCTATATTACAGGATTAAGTCCTTTTCTAAGGAAACATCACATTGGCGGGTGGACAAGAGTAGCCTTTTCTCAGGCGAACTTGTATAAAGCAAACGTGTTACTTTTCTATCTTTATTAGTTATCATTGTTTGTTTATGAGAAGCATTTTCTGAGGAAATAGTTTTTGAAAAATCAAATTCAACCCCCCCCCCCCCCCCCCCCCCCCCTTTTCTTGTGTTTTTTTTAACCTTCAATTGGTATCAGAGCTCGGACTCTGTTATTGATTTTCTGATCAAACACTTAACCATATAGAGAGATCCAGTGTGAAAAAAACTTTTATGGTTGTGTTGAAGCGGTAAAGCGGACAACAAAAAGTAAGTATTTATTTTAGGGTGATATAGGTTATATCGTATTGTCTCCACATAAATTAGTGCTACTGAATTGTCGTTCGACAAATCTCTTATTTATGAGTTTGGGTTAAAATGGGTTTAAAGTAAATGCGGGAATTAAAGTTATTAACAGGAAAAGAATTTATTCAATGGAGAATAGACTCGTCAAGAATGCATATAATCCACTCCTCAAAAACTTAAACATATCGACCAGTCATACTCAACCTACAATACTCATCAATGTCATCACATATCAAACATAGCACCCCCTGCATCACCTTGATGGTGATCTCTCAACCACCTCAATAACACAAAAGTCAACCGTGCTAATCGCGTCAACGATCTCTCAGCACTACACAACCAACACAGAGGCATTAATCACAGACACCCAAGTGAATAATAGCGCTAAATATATCTCTAAAATCTAAACACTACTAGATAATCATCCTAGATAAGAATTCGAGCAGTATATGTTTATAGCAAACCAAACCCCAAGCACACAACAAAAATCCAGGATAACAGTCGACAAAGATTTGTAAAGCATTTTTATAAAATGCCATGGGTGACAATTATACATGAGTTCACAGTAAATACACATACAAACCCAATAAATATAGAATACACAAAGAAGAAGAGAAACAAACCATAAATCTCCCAGTTTGTCAGCATCGATCGATGAGCAATCTACCCCGGATCATCCGTATGCAAGCTGCATAATTTTTTTCTAAGTTAATCTACCAAAAAATGAGAGTGATGGAGTTTGGTAACAAATACACCCCAAAAACCACAACCTAACAAATGAATGGAAAAAAGTTATAAAATAAAATTCAACAGACCGCGCTAAGCGCGACTTCCTAAATTAACACATCAAAATGCCTAAAACCACGTTAAGTGGGCTTCGCGCACTTAGCGGGCTCAAAAACTCCGCTTCTGCCAAATCTGTCAAAACACTCATAGCGTGCTACACAATCTGCTTAGCGCGCTGCCTGGATAGAACATCTCAAAAATGGACTTTTATTCCTAAAAAGCGCATCTGGAGTCGTGCCTTCGACACCTTATTGCTCAATGCTCCAAATGTGCAACAAATACCTACAAAGTAGTAAAATGTATCAAACAATACACAAATATGTACAAACTAAACATATTTACACAAAAGTCAAGTTTATTCAACCAAAATTAACAACAAAATATCGATAAGTGCAACAAAAATTATATACAAAATTAGCTACAATTTGCACTTATCAAACTCTCCCCAACTTGAACTTGTTTATCCTCAAACAAAGTCAAACAACTCAAATAAAAAAAGTAATCATTTAAAGAATCATGAATCAACAAGTTTTAAAAATGGAAAATAAATGTATGGTTCAAACAAAAATGCACACGCAAGGTAAATACTTACCACAATCCTACAAAGATAACATGTAAACGAAACGAATCATAAGTACACAAATCATACTAAATATTCTAAAACAAAACAAGCTTAATCATGAATCACACCTAGCAAAAATTCATCGGTAGATGATGAACACACAAAAGTGAGGTACTTTGACACTCATCCATAATCTGGAAAACAATAGACTAAATTATGCATTCATCAAAAAACTCATATTGAAAATACAAAGGCAAGAATCACAAGGGCTTTTCGAGGTCGTAATGTATCTTGGTTAACAAATAAGGGATAAGTCCTAAAGATAATTGAAACCAAAATTTGCCTATACCTAAGGGAGTGATTGGCTCACGAAAGTTCAAACACAAAATTTCAATAAAACTTCTTCTTTCATCCCAAGTGTTACACCAAACACACCTTACTTACTAACACAATATTATTCCATACTCTTTTTGTTTTTCTTTTTCCAAACTTTTTCAATTTTTTCTTTCTTTTTCTTTTCTTTTTCTGTTTATTTCTTTTTTTTTCTTTCTTTTTTACAACCGCATAGCAATAACAACATAACTGAGCAAACATTTCTCTCCCCAACTTAAATTCAACCAACTTCAATGTGAATACTCTCTACTTTCTAATGCAAGGTAAAAATTCAAACCAAAAACAATGGTTTAGGGTTCAAGAAAACAAAGAATCAACATCCATTCAAAAAGGAAAACCAAACACTTATAGACAAACATTAAGTTCAAAAACAACATGGACATTGACAAAAAGGCTCAAAAGGGGTTAACAAAAGTTCACACACTCACAAGGTGAATTGACTATTTGGCTAGGTAGTTGTGCTCAAAATGAAACGAAATGCCTTGATCACTTTCATGCTTTCATACAATCAACACAAACAAAAGATTAAAGATAAAGAAATCCAGTTAAAACAAGAATTATGGCCTCCAACATATATGAAAAATGGAAAGCTTCCTCACATTTATGGGTAAAACAAGGAACTAAAGTGATTCAATCAAAAGCAAGTAATGCAAAAACAATGAATGGTATAGTAATTATACAAATGATAAGTTTCCTAAACATGTTATGTTATATAAAGCGATAAACGAGTACCTGGCGTGTACCAAATTCAGAAACTATTGTTACTATACATCTGTAAGTTAAAACACTCAAACTCGGAAAATCACCAAATGCGACTTCAAGCTAACGGGCCAAAATTGAGTCCAAACAACAACAAAAGAATTAAACAAAAATTATAATACGAATATTATTTAATACTACAAAGCCTTGGTGAAAATTGAAAAAAGGAGGGCCAAGAGAGATAAAAATAATTCATTGGCTCAACTCAAGAGAGGGCGCTAAGCGTCAAAACCCGCGCTAAGCGCGTTACACCAGTAGCAGAAAAATAGGACAACAATCTTACAGTTCTAAAGCAACCTCCACAATCACCTATATATCTCATTTACACAACTAAATAGAGTTTACAAACATTCACATTTCCTCAATCTAATAAAAGCAAGCTTTTGGAAAAACCGGATGAAAGTGAATAAATAAGTTGAAAAGTGAAGATTTGAGAATTTAAAACAGGTCCAATTTCAACTTATTTAAACAATAGTCAACACACTACCTAAACTAACACAAAGAAAAACAATAAAACATGCTTGTTTTATGTCATAACCTCGACACCTGTTATTTACAAACCAACATGTTGCTTCGAATGAGCCAAATGCTTTCACTCTCTCCTTTGCTCTCATCTCTTTGAGCTCTAATCAGAAGTATACACCTAACAATGTTAGACGATGTGATCGATCTAGAAGGGGGGTTGAATAGATCGTTCAAAATAATTTGCGCTTTTTAAAATTGTTTTCAGAAAAATATGCAAAGGCTTCCTGGAATATCCAATCGTCTAAACGATCCTCTATTGAAAAGATCGGATATGCGTAACCGCATGGGATGTAATGACAAAATAAGAATCAATGTGTTTTACTCGATTGATCAATCACTTATACATCCTCAATGATTATTAATGACTACCAATGAGTTGAATGAGATAAGGATAAGCATAATGAATAATTTATGGATTGGTCAATTTGTCAAACACCTTGTGAGCAAAGCACCTTAGGTTTAGTTTTACTAAATTGTAGTGGTAAGTTTTCTTAGGTATCAATCAAAAGGATTGTTACTAATGTTTTGAAATGAACTCAACACGCTACAATTTCAATAAATGCAGATTTGACAAATTAATTTTCACACAGTATAGTAATCAAGTATAGAGATAAATAAAAGCAGAAGAACACACGATTTGTTAAGGCAGTTCCCCTTGTCGTCCTTGCGTAGGGTACTTTTTCCCCCCAATTCTAGAATCTAAAATTGAGATATTTGATATTAACTTGCAAATGATACAAGAGAAGATATAGTTCATAATACAAACAAACCAATGTTGTTGATGTAACAATCTTCTTCCCTTTCCTTAGTTTGAGAAAAACCAAGTGTCAAATTCTTCGAAAAAACCTCCAATTACCGCTACTTGATTAAGCAAACCCACCGTTTCTTAATCCTTTCACTCGGATGGTTTCGATCACAAGCAATTTGACCCCAAATCAATCTTCACAATTCTCCGGTTACCGCTACTTGATTAAGCAAACCCACGTTTCTTAATCCTTTCACTCAGCTGAATTCAATGAAGAAAATACTTGTGCAAAAACCCCCCACACCAATATGAATCTTGGAGGAGAAAATCCCAATGATTTTATTCAAGAACAACCCACAATTTCTAAACCCAAATCTGAATTGAATTCTTGATTTGAACGTTATCACCACAACAATTTTCTTGAATCAACAACCATGATTATGTGTAGATGTTGATTTTTGAGAAGAGAGGATGAAGATGATGAGCACTATGTGTATCTTTCACTAGTTCTTGTTTACTTCAAATAATGATGCATAATGAATATATATATATATATATATATATATATATATATATATATATATATATATATATATATATATATATATATATATATATATATATATATATATATATATATATATATATATATATATATATATATATATATATGTTACATAATAGCCAAGACCCACAAACATAGCAGAAAACCAAATGAGGCTAGCGAGCGGTCGACTCAACCAGAAGCACGGGTCGGTGTGACACAACCCGCACCAGGAGAGAAAACTGTTTTAAAGTGAAATGTGTCGACCGCTTCAGGACTTGCATCGATGCAAACTTTGAATATTCTGATTCCCAGGTTGATTCGACCGAAAGTGTCGACGCGATACATCTAGCAGTCAGAGAGAATTCCATTTTGAAGTGCAATGCACCGACCGCTTCAGGGCTTGTGTCGACACAAACTTTGAATGTTTTGATTTCTAGTTTGAGTCGACCGGAAGGGTCGGCCTGACACATCCAAGTCTTGATTGAAAATGATGAGTCGATCACACATATCTTTGAGTCGACGCACATATTGAATTTTCTAAAAAATACGTGTTTCTGGAGATCTTCATTCCAATCATTCCATTGCAAGATTTTTCATAGGACCAACCCAAATAGAGAGATATTAATAGTCTTTTTGACATCATTAAGATACTTATATAGGGACTTTGCCCTCACATACTCCCCCTTTTTGATGTTGTCAAAATAATGCTCAAGTATGCTCCCCCTGAGTTTGTGTGTTCCATTTGCGAGCTATTTATAGTCTTCTATGTTCACTTCTTTCCCTTTGACAACATCAAAAAGAGAAAAAGCACAAGGTCAAGAGTAACAAAATATATCAAATGCAACATCATTTTCCATTTGCAACTAAAAACACCAACAATCATTCACATAGAATGAAATTAGTGCAGATCATAAAATGCAATAATTAGATAAATGTATGTAGAATATTACAAACCAGTCAATAAGGATAAGTGCATGAGGTTATAAAAGAAACATAAGAACTTAAACAAAATTACATATATATAAACATGAATCAATTCTCTAGGTTTTCAGTATCAATGTTTTCTAGAGCATCAGGTGGAAGGTTTGGAAAATGCTGAAGGAAGGTGGAATGAAGGGAGGCAAGGTTCTTAGCTTGTGATTGAAGCATGCCTTCCAACATGGAGTACCACTGATCTTAAATATATGAATAGTTTGAGAACATTTTGTTTTGGACTTTGACAAGGTTGTAGATGTTCGAAATCCTCTCATTTTGAAGGAATGCATCTTTCTTTTGTTGGATCTGCATTTTCTCCAAAAGAGCTATCATATTAGCATTGTTTTCTTGAGGAACCGAGACATCCTCGTCCATATTTGCTTCATTTTCTTCTTCCTTGGACTATTCTTCTTCTTTATTATCATCCTCTTCACCATCACTATTTTGGAACGAAACATATGTACTTCTCACAACATAACGATATTTTTGTTCCTTGTGATCCCATTGGAAGCCCATCAAGGTAAGTGATTTCTTTGTGAATTCAAGATCAGAAGTCATACCAACATAAGGAATTCCTGCAACTTTAATCTTTTCTCGATTAAAAACTCTTTGAATGAAAGAGGGATAGCATAGTGTGGTTCCTCTTCCAGAGTTATGCAGATCAAACATTTGGCTAGCAAAACAGTGTGGCCAATGAACCTTTATTTTATGTCTTAAAACATAAAGCAGTTGAACTTCAGGTTTATCCACACAAGAAAGACCTCCCTTCTTGGGTCGAATGATGTGGTAAATGATCCAAAAGAGAATTCAGTCAAATGGGGCTAGGGAACCAGTTGTTACAGATCTTGGAAATAAATCATTGTTTACAATTATGTCACTGTAAGGTTTCTTAAGCATGGAGTTTAAGGCCGACTTAAATTCATAGTTAGGAGCAAGAACAGTATCAGAGATTTTAATAGCATCAGAATCAACTGGCCACATACCAAATAGGTCTTTCCATACATGCGAGCTAACCATATAATATTTGTTGTTCATTCTATATTTAAATTCAAAACCCTCAAACTTTCCTTTCATGCCAGCATAGAACATTTTGACTAAATCCTCATTATACGGTGTATCACATTCAAGAAATAAGTAGAAGTTTTGAAATCTTAACAATTTAATAATTTCAGGAAGATGCATATGACCCAAGGTTTTCAGATATAAATTCGATTGTCTAACTATGTTTCTATTACTAAAAGTCTCTGTAAAAGTACTAGAAATGTCATCAGAGAGAAGTGAAAGAGCAGTTACCAGATTATCCGACGGAACATTGGAGGAGCTTCCTCTGAAGGTTCTCTTCTTAGCTACCCTTGAATCCATTAGGGATATTTCTTGATAAAAATGGGTATGTGAGGGAGATTTTGAGAGATATGGGTTTTGAGAGTGTTGTACCCAAAAATTTGCCCTCTCATTTTATCAAGATTCTCCTCACATAACTTCTTGGACTCAAGACCAGATTAGGGTTTGCTCAGCTCAAGACATCTCCTTGCACTGATGACTTGAAATTAGGGGTTGAGTTTGCACAAGGATTTTTGGACTTTCAATGCATCATGTGACTTTCATACTTCATGTTGGACTCCTAAGATTGCTCATACCAAGTTTTAAGCCTTGAATCAAATTTTTGCCCAATCAATTGGACAGTTGACCTGAAAATCAGCTGTATTAGGGAAAAAGTCAACTGTGGCCAATTTGCAGTCAAACCTTATGATTTTTTATCCACATCAACATTATAGACTCATATGAACCATTTGATCAAGTTTTGACCACAACTCCTCAAGAAATTTGATCAGATCATCAAAAGGGCAAAATGGTCAAAATTAGGGTTTTGACTGTAGAAGGGCAATCTCTGATTTTTCACCTAGCCAATGGAAAATTGGGTTCAAGAATGGTTCAAGGACTCAATGGAATCATCTTGACCTAATCAGAAGGTTCAAAAGATTTCAAATGCAGTGGATTGACAGATGAATTTTCCAATCAACTAATCAAAAATCAATTGTACACTGAAAAGTCAAACTTTGACTTTTTAGTCAAAATCAAATACCAAGGGTCATTTTTCATCAACATGTGTCAAAACATGAAACTTGTTCACCAAGAAACCTAATTTTTGAAATTAGGGTTTAAGTTTGAAAATTTTCATAACTTAGAAATTTTCTAAGTTATGAAAATTTCTTTTTTTTCCCCAACTTTTTCACCATGATGCATTGATTCAAAGAAAACTTCCAACATGAAAGTTGTAGTCCTCCACAAAATCTACAACTTTGATTCACAAAGTTTTCCCAAAAGATGCTTGGATCTCAAGCTATGATTTTGTGAATAGGGGTCCATAAAACTTTTAACTTAGTGAAAATTTGCCCTAGTTTAGGCAGATTTTTGACCTAACTTCATGGCAACTTTTCACATAGTTCCAAGTGGAATATCAAAATGAATTTCAAATATGGATTGTAGATCATGTTACATGATTCCCAAAATGTCCAAGAACTCTCCAAGATCATTTGTGGTTAGGGAGAATCGAAGAAAGGAAAATGGAAAATTATCACTTTTGTCCAACGCATTTTGCACCATGTTACAACTTACAAATCAGTTTGAATCATGCTTGTACTTTCATTACAGATTCTAATCCTTTTTACACTCCAAAATTGAATGCAAATACATTGGACAATGTCATTGTTTTGATCTTTGAAGCTTTGTAGAAGGGTTTAATCCAAAAATGGCATAAATGTTACAATGCTACTTTGGTAAAGTTCACTTTTAGCAACTTTGTTTATCTTGAGCCATGGACCTAACCTTTTGCTGCAAACAAAGTCCACAAATACCAGGAAATTTGTACCAACTCTCCTCAGGCCTTGAGCTAGCCAGTACAGCCTTTTCCTTTGTCACTTCAACTTTTGCTTCAAAAGCAAGTAAGCTTGCAAAAAGTCCACAACTCTTGTATCTGATAAAACCAAGTCTTGTGATCATTTCAAACAACTCCAGCATATTGTAGCAAGCCAGAAACATGATTTTCCAAGCTCTCAAACACCCTAAAACACAAAATCACAAGTTCTTGCCCAAACAGGGCATCATCTGCAGAACCATTTCCAAAACCAAATTGGATCGTGCGTTTTACTTGGAACCACTTCAAACACATTCCCTACATCACACCTGAACTATCCAAGTCCCTGTCCAACAACTGTGTCCTCATTTTCACACTTCACCATTTTCATTTTGAATCTTTGCAGGTCGAGTTCTACAAGGAGATTCAGGCAAGTTCAAAGCAAGCTGAGCATTGGGAAAGCTTGAGGGAACTTTAAGCAAGCTCACAAGAACTTCAGGCCTCACTCAAAGTTGCTACATTTCCATAACCAAACTTAACTGAACAAGGTAATTTTCAAAGTTCTATCTCCTTATTTAGGCATCATTAGGCTTAGGTTTGTGAAGCAAAAATGTAGTCTTTAATGTGCTTGAGCTGTACATATGCATAGTTCTTATTTATATTAACTGAACTAGGAGAATTTGGATGATGAACATGCTGAAAATTTTAGGTCAGAAATTAGGGGTGACAAAATTCTCTCTGATCTTTGAGAGTTAGGTCAAGTTCTTTATATCATTGGAATCGTGTGATGATGAGCTATATTTTTCATGTTATAAGTTTTTGATTTTATGCAAGCATGAGCAAAAACAGGATTTGTACATAGTGCGCACGTTTTGGAGAAGACAAAGGTCAGGGATGAAGTGAAGTGGGCCTGGCGCTTTGGGCTTGGTTCTATTCACACCCCCTGTTTACTTTCTGCACCCCCTTGGCCCATTTTCTTTATTTTGCATATTTTTTTCATTTCTTTTATATTTTCTGACTTTATTTATATTTTTTAAACAAATAAAAATCTCAAAAATATTTTCACTATTTTTTGCATTTTATTTTATTATTTTCATTATTTTTTGGGCATAAAAATAGTTTATTAATAATAATATAACTTATTTTTCTAAATAAAACTTGTAAATAATATAAAAATATTATATATTTTTATTTTTATTATTTTTACAATTAAAATAATATTTTCATACAATATTTTATTTTTTTTATCATTTTGTACATATTATTTTTATTTTTCTTGAATACAAATGAATAATATAAACAATATTTCTTAAAACAAAAATTAGGGTTTTCACCCTTTCAAAAATAATCATTTTTATTTTCTTATTTTTAGGACATAAATAAACTAATTTTCTCATGCATGAAATCAATACAAAAACATTTCTTTCATATTTATGTTTTATTGTACATTTAAATAATTGTTTATTTATTTATTGTATAAGTTCAATTGGGTTGTAATAGTAAATTAGGGTTTTATTTTGTGCAAATATCCCCTATTCAAGACTTGTATCCCCCTTCCCATAATATTGTTGTAATAGTCTAGATTTACATTACGCAATTTATCGTATTATATGCATGATAGTAAATTAGGGTTTTGTATGCAAAGACCAAAAATCAAAACAAATAGCATGACCTAATCCAAGACAAAAATGCATGAAAAATAACAAAACATTGAACACAAGCACCCCTAGGGTTTCATCCACTTTGTTGCCTTAAAATGGCCATGGTATGCATGCTAGGTATCTTGGCAAAATCAAAACAAAACAAAAAAGATCATAGTCCCTCGATGACGCTATCAAAATGTTGCCCAAAAACAAATGATCTTGGTCCCTAAAAACTTGCTAAGATACTTGGCACCATTGCTATCATGATCATACGATGACCCACGCCCGTCCCGTTTAACATCCAAAGATAGGATTGTTTACCAAATACAATGGTAAAACAACAATGTCAAAGGGTTAAAAATGTGTAGGAAAGACTTTTGATTAGGTAGATAAGCTTCTAGTTACTTGATAAATTTGCAAACCATCCTCGCTATTTTTAAACACACACACAATTTCAAAACAATTTCCAAACAACTTTCAAATACATTGAAACATTTTTCAAAAGACAAACATCTTTGTATACATTCTTCAAACAAGAATCATTACAAAGATTGCCAAAATGATGGCCTCTTTTCAAAATACTTTCAAAACCACACAAAGCACAATTTCAAACAATTGGAAAAGCAAAGCAAGTGATCTAAACAAGTAACTAAGAGCCCATGGATAATCATGGATGAAAAGGGTGCTAGCACCTTCCCTTTTCATAATCTACCCCCCGAAATCAAGAAAACATCTCAAAGGTCTTTCCCATGCTTTTTGGCCTTTCCTTTGGATAAAATAAAAAGTCGGTGGTGACTCTTGCTAAACCAAAACATTTGCAAACACAAACGCAAAACCTCAAGTTAGTTCTCCCACCGTATCGCCAGAACTGGCGACTCTGCTGGGGAAGTAGAGGAAAAGTGGGGTTACCTTAGGGTTTAGATCACCTTTACATGCTTATCTTGCTTTATTTGTTTGCTTTACACTTTGGTTCTATTGTTTGGGTTTGAATCCTCCACCCGGATTTGGGAAACATTCATAGGTAAATAGAAATACGTTGTGGAAACTGTGCGGGGTATACCGATACGGTCTAAGTAATAGCTATGTTAGTGTGACATATTTGTGGGTACCGGTAACCTTTGAGTCAATCAAAGAGAATACAGGGCCGCTGAGTGATGTCATGAAGCACTAACGAACTTTTAGAACCTTTACTTGACCATCTTGGCCTTTTAGGATGTAGTGAGATGACCGGCTTTGGTGCAGTCCGAAGTTGGTAGATACTCGATACTACACTCATTGAGGGTTGTTTTCTTGGAATATTTCGGTCTCCAGTAAAGTGGCTAAACTAAAACAATGAACGCAGAAAACAATCTAGTGATATTGAGCTCCTTAGAACCCGGTTACTATTTATAGGACAGGTTGAGCCGACTAAACTTCAAGAGGGTACTTACCTATGAAACCCCATGCAAGCCTAAAACTAGAAACTTGTGTGATTTTCTTGTACATATATACTTCTGCATAACATCATGAACATCATGAAGCATAATTTGCATCCACTAACCATTTCAAGGATTCTGGATTTTCATCTTTGTTCCTGTTTTGTAGGTTATGGATTCCCTTCGCAGGAAAACTGTTCAGGTCAATCTTGTGAGAATTCCTCCACAACTCAAGGAGCTTGCTTCCAAGATTCCAGAGTATTCTCCATTCACTGAGAGACATGGTAGACTTCTCAACTTGGTCAACTCCAACACAGAGGAAGACATGGTGAAAGTTCTCTTCCAGTTCTTTGACCCCCTACACCACTGCTTCACATTTCCTGATTACTAGTTGGTGCCTACTTTGGAGGAATTTTCTCAACTCTTGAGGATTCCTATTCTCCATCAACTACCTTTAAACGGTATGGAAAGAGATCCAAAGCCTGAAGATGTTGCTCAAGCCCTGCACTTGCAACCATCAGATGTCACAGGTCATTGGGAAACCAAAAGTGGTGTCAAGGGTTTCTTGGCAAAGTTCCTGTTTGAGAAAACTCAAGAATGATGGAATTCTCTAGACCTGCAAGCTTTTGAGGAGATTATAGCTCTTCTCATCTATGGGTTGGTCTTGTTCCCAAACCCTGACCAGCGTATAGATGTCAATATTGTCAAAATCTTCATGGCTTGCAACCCGGTGCCTACATTGCTTGGAGATATCTTACACTCTTTTCACACTCTAACAATGAGGAAAAGAGGTGTTCTCATGTGTTGCACTCCTCTACTAGAAAGATGGTTTATTTCTCATCTTCCCCAATCAGTCTTGAAGAATGAGCAAGGCTTGAGGTGGTCACAACGGCTGATGACTCTTACACATTCAGATGTTCATTGGTGTTCTCGATCCAGAGAAAATGTTATCATCATCGACCGTTGTGGGGAATTCCCTAATGTCCCTCTACTTGGCATTAGGGGAGGCATCACCTACAATCCCTGCTTGGCTCTGAGACAGTTTGGGTATGCCCGAAGGGATGGCCCACATGACATGCTGATTCCAGACTTGGTTTTTGACTTCGACAACGATGATCAAGGACTCCGACAAAGGTTCATTCGAGCTTGGAGAATGCCAAACAAGGTAGACAGTAAGACTCTAGGACACAAGAATTCCATCCCCCTTGAGCCTTACCTCAAGTGGGTACGAACTCGCGCCCAAAGTCTTATGATGCCTTACCCCTACATTCTCCCTGTGATTATAGAGCCTGTTATGGAAGGAGAGGTTACATACACCCTCCTACATCCTGACATGCCAACATCACTCGAAGATTTACAAAGGAGTTGGATACAGCTCAAGGGAGAGCGCGATACTTTTGAAGCCCAATTCTACGCAAGCGAGAAGAAGGTTTTGGAACTCACTCGTCAACTTCACGAAGAGCAGACTCTCAACACCTACATTGCACCAAAAAGGATGCGCAACGTCTTTTTACCTTATAATTTTGTATTATTTTTCCCATGGGGCATTGATGTACTAACAAATTCTATCGTATTAATATGACGTGTGTTTCTTTTTTGTTTAAAACAAATTTGAATTTTTGAATCCTTGAATGCATTACATGAATACATATCATTCATCATATGCATAAACAAGTCTTCACACTAAGTTTCCTCATCTCTCTGCTGTTTATTTCAGCAAGATGGATATTGAACAAATGGTCAAAGACTTGCAAGCTCAAAATTCACAATTCCAACAGCTACTTCTGACCTTGACCAAGGGGCAGGAGGAGCTCAAAGCTCTGCTAGAAAAGGAAAAAGAGAAAAAGAAGAAGAAGAGAGTTGGTGTGGCTACCTTGGGCAGAAGATTTGAAGGTCAAGCCAGAAGGGTCCTAGATTTCCCATCAACATCTGAAGAGGGTGAAGGAAAGGGTAAAGGAGCTGCAGTTCCATCTGATTCTAAAGTTGAAGAAGAGGAAGATGAAGACTACTCAGAACAACAGTATCCTCCTGCAGACGACAAATACAAAAATCTGGAAGAACGTCTGGCAGTTATGGAGATTCAGAGAGTGTCTGGGCTGGACTTTGAAGAGTTAGGGTTGGTATCTGGAATTGTAATCCCTCATAAGTTCAAGGTTCCTCTTTTTTCTAAGCACGATGGGGTGTCTTGTCCCAAGATGCACCTACGATCCTATGTCAGGAAAATTCAACCACATTCTTCTGACAAAGACCTGTGGGTACACTTCTTCCAGGATAGTTTGTCGGGGACGCAGTTAGATTGGTTCTACCAGCTAGAGAGGTCTGACGTGCATAATTGGGAGGATTTGGCTGCTGCCTTCTACAAGCAGTATCAATACAATACAGACTTAACACCAACCCGTACTCAATTACAGAGTATGGGCATGGTCTCAAATGAAGGTTTTAAGGAGTATGCCCAGAAATGGAGAGACTTGGCGGGACGAGTACAACCACCTCTATCTGAGAGGGAGCTAGTAGATATGTTCTTGGGGACTCTGTCAGGTCCTTTCTTTAATCACCTGATAGGAAGCTCTTCTGCGGGGTTCACTGAGTTGATTCTAACTGGTGAGAGAGTTGAAGCCGGAATTAAAAGCGGGAAAATTCAAAAAGATACATCTGCTTCCGCTGCCATCAAAAAGATTTTTCCAGCAAAGAAGGAAGTATCAGTTGTCTACTCTCAAAGAGGTCGAGGAAGAGTTGAGCGCCGGCCAGCGGTGGGGGTCGTAATGATTCAAAAGTCTGCAGTTGATCAGCCCAGAAACAATCAACCCAGAACCAACCAAGCAAGGATAGAAAGGCCTGTACAGTAATTCACCCAGATAAACATGAATCCTGCTCAGGTTCTACCCCATCTCTTGAAGTTAAACCTTGCCAGTCTGAAAGAGGCCCCGAAGAATCCGAATACTACTTCTCCGTACTACCATTCGAACGCCAAGTGTGCTTATCATTCAGACAGCCTGGGGCACGACACCAACAATTGTTGGGCCCTCAAGAATAAGATTCAGAATTTGATAGACGCTAAAGAATTTGAATTCGACGCCCTTGAAAAGACGAATGTAATCTCTGCTCCAAAGCCAAAGCATGGCCACAATGTCCATGATGTTGAAGAAGATCTTTTTGTTGCTACTGTTGATGATTTGATGACTCAGTTACCGATAATCAAGCTGAATTTATTTAAGGTTGGGATTTTCCTAGGTTGTGAAGAAGATTGTTGCCTTTGTTCATCCTTACCAACCGACTGTCCATTGTTGAAGTTAGGCATCCAACGCCTAATGGATAACCAAGAAATCCTTTTTGAAAAGACTCCTGTTACACCGACTACTGTCAATGATGTTTCAATAATAACCATATCCGCCAATCTTTCCAAGGTATCCAAAAGACCTGTTAAGATTACATCCGCTCCGAAGATTGTACCTTTGAAGATAACCATGCCCGGGCCCGTCCCGTACAAGTCCAACAAATCAATACCGTGGAACTATGGTGGAGAAATCTACTACCACGGTGTTAAACAAATTGAATCAACTGAAGAGAGTTCTGATGAAGAGACTTCCGACATTGGAAATATTGCTGGAACGAGCAAAATCACCCGCAGTGGAAGAATTTTCTCTCCGAAGATTGCCCCTCCAAAGGCAATCTTTGGACCCTCAGTTGCTCCTAAGGTTACCCCTGTACCGATCAACATATCTGCAAGAGCCCTAATTATTGAAGAATTTGTAACTCATGTGGTTGTCCCCTCTGCTGCTGCTGATGATAGAGGGAAAGGGATCCAAGAAGCGCCGGCCAAGACGAGGGCTCAGCCATTGGTCATCCCTGAAACCTCTAAAAAAGAAATGGAAGAGATTTTGAAAATAATCAAGAAAAGCGATTATGATGTTGTTGAACAACTGGGGTAAACCCCCTCAAAGATCTCTATGTTGGCCCTACTGCTTTGTTCATAGGCTCATGCTAAAGCTTTGATAAGATTCTTGAAGACGGCCCACGTGCCACAGGAAACCTCCGCGGATCAGTTCTAGGAATGTGTAGCTAGCTTAACAGTTGACAATGGTCTAGGATTCTCCGATGCTGATTTAACTTCAAAAGGGAGAAAACATAATGATGCTTTGCATGTCTCGGTGGAATGCAGAGGGACAACCCTAGCACACGTTCTGGTAGACACTGGGTCATCTTTAAATGTCTTGCCGAAGAAAGCCTTGGATAGACTGGATTGTGAAGGCTTAACCCTGAAACCCAGAAATATCATTGTCAGAGCCTTTGATGGTTCTAAAAGGATGGTCCACGGGGAGGTGGACATCCTGATTAAAGTGGGAACTGAAACCTTCAACTCCATATTCTATGTGATGAACATCCGTCCTTCCTACTCTTGCTTGTTGGGAAGACCCTAGATTCACAATGCTGGAGCCGTCACTTCTACTCTGCATCAAATGCTCAAGTACCTTGTCCAGGGGAAAATTATAATTGTTCATGGCGAAGATGAATACATGATAAGCCATCTAAATTTGTTCCGCTATATAGAATTGGATGGTGAATTCATAGAGACCCCTTTCCAACACTTTGAAGAGGTTTCTCCTGAAGTAGCAGCGACCAAGACAGTGTCCCATGTACCTGCATTTACAAGACCTATGCCTCGGATGTCGTCTCTCAAAGATGCAAAGGCTGTGATTGAAGAAGGAGGAAGCACTATCTGGGCGCAGCTCCCAGACTTTCCTTTCAAATCAGACAAGTTCGGCCTAGGGTTTACTTCAGCTAGTCAGAAGGCTGTGCACCGCTCCCGCGCCGGAGGGCACCAGTAAAGATCACCCCCCATGGAGTCAATGCTTTGGAGGATGGTGAAGAGGAGAGCAGCCTGGAAGACTGGATTTCCCTACTGTTGGCAGAGGACTGTGCAACTGGGAAGCAAAGGACTTTGTTCCGATTACTTTCATACCGCAGTAATTTATCTTTCAAACATTTCTGTTGGTTTGTAATAATTCTCAAACAATTCGTACACTTTTAACCTTGTGCCTTACCCGAGGCAAATAGGTCCATTTGTAAGGGCTTTGATTTTTCATTTTCATATGCCATTTTAATGAATCATGGACGTTTTCACATATAAACTTTTGTGTTCATTGTCTTTCTTTTTACATTTTATTTGTTTAAAGGTGGCTATCCCTTACACACACCCACACTCACAAATGCAGGTACCCTTCCATTCCAGATTCCATGGGTAACAATTCTGCTATGGCCTTCAGTGACTCTGAAGATCTGGTCTACCATGCCGAATACGAAGGTGATGAAGATTGTGAGGTGTCGGGAGAATTGGCTAGACTTCTACAATAGGAAGAAAGGTCTATTCTACCTCATTAGGAGCTGTTAGAGACAATCAACTTGGGTACTAAGGAAGACAGAAAAGAAGTCAGAGTGGGTGCCAACCTAGAGCCAAGTGTCAAAGAGCGCTTAATTCAGTTGTTACATGAATATGTTGAGATCTTCGCCTGGTCTTACAAAGACATGTCGGGACTTGATACAGATATTATGGTTCACCATCTGCCCATAAGAGAAGACTGTCCACCAGTTAAACAAAAGGTCCGCCGCATGAGGCCCGACATGTCAAAATATCAAAGTCGAAGTTATGAAGCAGTTCAATGCTGGATTTCTTGCTGTTACTTCCTATCCATAATGGGTTGCTAACATTGTGCCCGTGCCTAAGAAGGACGGCAAAGTGAGAATGTGCATGGATTACAAAGACTTAAACAAGGCTAGCCCTAAAGATGATTTTCCACTACCGCACATTGACATCTTGGTTGACAATACAGCTCAGCACAAGGTATTTTCTTTCATGGACGGATTTTCAGGTTACAACCAGATCAAAATGGCACCTGAAGACATGGAGAAAACTACTTTTGTTACACAGTGGGGTACGTTCTTCTACAAAGTGATGCCATTCGGACTGAAGAATGCCGGGGCAACCTATCAACGCGCCATGGTAGCTTTGTTTCATGATATGATACATCATGAGATAGAGGTCTACGTAGATGACATGATAGCCCGATCACAAACGGAAGAAGAACACCTCGACCATTTGTAAAAGTTGTTTGTCAGGTTGAAAGAGTATAAGCTAAGACTGAACCCGAACAAGTCCACTTTTGGGGTCCGATCCGGTAAACTCTTGGGTTTCATTGTCAGCAACAAAGGCATCGAGGTTGATCCTGCCAAAGTCAAAGCTATACAAGAAATGCCTGCTCCTCGCACTGAGAAGGAGGTCAGAGGTTTCTTGGGACGCCTAAACTACATTGCAAGGTTCATTTCTCACCTAACATCTACCTGTGAACCAATCTTCAAGTTGTTGAAGAAAGATCAGGTGGTTAAATGGAATGATGACTATCAAGTGGATTTTGATAAAATCAAGGAGTATTTGCTAGAACCTCCTATCTTGATGCCACCCGTCGAAGGAAGACCAATAATAATGTATCTGACCGTCCTAGAGAATTCAATGGGGTGCGTACTGGGCCAACATGACGAGTCTGGCCGAAAAGAGCATGCCATTTATTACCTTAGCAAAAAGTTTACCGACTGTGAGACTCGATACTCACTGCTCGAGAAAACTTGCTGCACTTTGGTATGGGCTGCTCGCCGGCTAAGGCAGTATATGTTGACTCATGCCACTTTGCTGATATCTAAGATGGATCTGATCAAATACATCTTTGAGAAGCCTGCTTTGTCTGGAAGGATAGCTAGATGGCAGATGATCTTGACAGAGTATGATATACAGTACACGACCTAAAAATCTATAAAGGGGAGTGTGCTAGCTGACCATCTGGCTCATCAGGCTGTCGAAGATTACCAATCCATGAAGTTCGACTTCCCCGACGAAGACATTATGACTTTGGACAACATTGAAGGTTTCAGACCATATGATGGACCTGAACAAGGATCCCGATGGACCCTGTACTTTGATGGTTCCTCCAATGCACTTGGCAACGGCATCGGTGCGGTACTCATCTCTCCAGAAGGTTGCCATACTCCTTTCACAACCAGACTTTGTTTCAACTGCACCAACAACATGGCCGAGTATGAAGCTTGTATCTTTGGTATTAAGGCTGCAATAGACCTGGGAATCAAATCTTTGATTGTATTTGGGGACTCAGCTTTGGTCATCAGTCAGATCAAAGTATAGTGGGACACTAAGCATCCCAATCTCATCCTTTACAAAGAACATGTCTTGACATTGTTACCTCATTTTGAGAAGATTACCTTCGAGCACTTCCCGCGAGAAGAAAATCAGCTAGCAGATGCTCTAGCTACAATGTCATCCATGTTTAAACTTAACTGGGATAATGAGGCTCCCCAAATCACCATTGAACGGATGGACGAACCTGCACATTATCACGAGATTAATACTGAAGAAGTAGTGGACCGACCTTGGTTTCACGAAGTCAAAAGGTATCTCGAGGCTCAAGAATATCCTGAAGGAGCTTCAATCAACGACAAAAAGTTCTTGAGGAGATTCTCTGCCAAGTTCTTCCTGAGCAATGGTATCCTGTACAAGAGCAATCATGATTGAATTCTGCTCCGTTGTGTGGACAAGATTGAAGCTGAACAAATTATGGCTGAACTGCACAATGGTACCTTTGGCACTCACTCTAGCGGACATACGATGGCTAAGATGATTCTACGGGAAGGCTATTACTGGTCTACCATGGAAGCTGACTGCTATCAATATTCCAGGACTTATCACAAATGTCAAATCTATGCAGACAAGGTATATATACCTCCAGTTCCTCTCAATGTCTTAACAGCTCCTTGGCCATTCGCTATGTGGGGAATCGACATGATTGGGGAGATCATGCCTACAACATTCAATGGACACCGCTTTATTCTAGTGGCCATTGATTACTTTACCAAGTGGGTCGAAGCAGCTTCCTTCGCATCCGTCACTAAGAATGTTGTTTTCCGCTTCATCAAGAAGAACCTCATTTGCCGGTACGACATCCCCGAAAGGATCATCATCGACAACGGTACAAACCTTAACAATACTATAATCACCGCCTTGTGCGAGCAGTTCCAGATTCAACATCACAATTCATCTCCCTATCAGCCAAAGATGAACGGTGTTGTCGAAGCTGCGACCAAAAATATCAAGAAGATCATACAAAAGATGACAGTCACCTACAAGGACTGGCATGAGATGCTACCATTTTCTCTCCACGGGTACCGTACCACGGCACATACATCAACTGGGGCAACACCCTATTCTTTGGTATACGACATGGAAGTTGTTTTGCCTATCGAGGTTCAGATTCCCTCCTTGAGAATCATGAAAGATGCTGGTTTGAGTGAAGACGATTGGATTCAGATCAGGCTTGATCAATTAAACTTAATTGACGAGAAGAGACTTACTGCTGTTTGTCATGGTCAGACGTATCAAAAGCGGATGATCAAGGCATTCAACAAGAAAGTCAGGCGCCAGGTATATCAAGTCGGGGATCTTGTAATCAAGCGTATCATCTTGCCGCAAAGTGATCCCAGGGGCAAATGGACTCCTACTTACGAAGGACCATTTGTAATAAAGAACATCTTTTCTGGTGGAGCAATGATATTAACCACCATGGACGGTGACGACCTGCCGCACCCTGCAAATGCAGACATAGTCAAAAGATACTATGCATAATGACCCGCTAGGTTGACACACCCAGGAAAAAAAGGGCATCCCGGTGAATCGAAAACCCGAAAAGGCGGTTCAGGAAAAAATTAGGGATAAATAAAAAAAATTTGTACACCCGGCAAGTTGAAAACCCGAAAGGGCGACTTGGGCAAAAAAGGGTTTCCCGGTGGATCGAAAACCCGAAAGGGAGGTCCAGGCAAAAGTTAGGGAATTAAAGCGTATGACTATGTCTCGTCGGATCACTTTAAGGACAATCTCTTCACAGACAAGCTTCGGGCTTCTGATCAACTCAATCATCTTCGGACGAAGCAACGAATGGACAAGATACTCAGAGTTACGAAGGCTATAGCAGAATGGGAACCCCATGAAATTTTTACACATAGCCATCTTTCTTTGTATAAAATTTTTCTCATTTTTATGACAACGTTCTCTTACTAGGATGTCTGTCTCCTTTGTACAAAATACTTACACATAGTTAATACAAAGATACTTCAAAGTGCAGAAAACTATTTGCCTTTTCTTCTTTTTTACACTTGTGTTTTATTTGAAAACGTCCAATGATTTATTAATGAGCATATGCATTTGAATATAATCACTGTTTACAAATAAACAAAATGGGAAAGAATAATTACTGGCAGGTTGAAAGTATAGGAAAACGTCTTTAGACTATTCCAAGAGAAATCCCCTACAGTACATCATCTAGATCCCTAGCGGAGCTAAAACCTTGAAATATATATCCCCAACGGAGTTATATTTTCAAACCCTTAAATTCCCATCAGAGTTAAAACTTCAAACTCCCAATCCCCACCGGAGCAAAAACTTTGAATTACAGATCCCCAGCGGAGCAAAAAATTTAAATTACAGATCCCTAGCAAAGATGAAACCTTCTTCCCCAGTCGAGTCAAATTTCTAACTACCAATCCCCAACGGGAACCATTAAGTTTTCCCCAGATTCCCCAAGTTGTCTTAAAGTCTAAGAATCAACCAGATAACAGTTAACTTTTATCCCCAAACTAGGATAATTCCCAAGTAGATTGGCATACAACCCAAACTCCTGATCTCCCTAGTAGGATAGCTACTCCCCCAGAGTTTTCACTACTCTCCAGCAGTAAGCCTTCTTCCCCGTAGAGTTTTTTACTCCCCAACAGAATGAAGATTCTCATTCTTGACTCCCCAGCATGAATTTGTCAGAATTTTTAATCCCCTGCAGATCAAAGATTCTCATTCTTGACTCCCCAGCATGAAGTCCCCAAGGATTCAAATTCCCCAAGAGATTGAAGATTCTCATTCTTAGTTCCCTGCAGAAATCATCAGAATTTTCCCTATTCCTCAGCCGAGTAAGGATTCCCATTATTTAACCCCCAGTAGAAGTCTTCAAAGTTCTCTGGATTTCCCAAGAAGATTTCTCAAGCAGTTTGACATTACTCTCACAACAGATTTTGTCAATACTCCAACAACAGTCACCAAGGATTTCTCATCCTCAACAATTAAAGATTTTGAATCTCCAACAGCGGTCAAGGATTTATTTTCCCCTGCAGTAGTCAAGGATTTTATCACCCCTAGCCGTCAAGGATTTATTTTCCTCAGCATTACAGCGAATCAGCTTACATGCACATACATTACATTGATATATCATAAACATTGATAAAACACATTTTATTGCATCATACATGTCATGCAACATAACTTTGTGTTTCAGCTAACATTTTACCCTTTTCAGGATAAGATTAACAACTACCATTAACAATATTTAAAGATTTCAGATACAGTACGAATACACTCCAGACACGGAAGTCATTCTGTTACTCATTCAGAATTCAAAGTCAAGATACAATACGAATACGCTCCAGACACGGATGCCATTCTGTCACTCATTCAGACTTCAACAATCAGATACAGATTATATACGCTCCAGATACGGAAGCTATTCTATTTCTCATTCAGATTCAACTATCAGTTTCAAAGTTCAGATACACTCCAGACACAAGTAATTGTCACTTATTCAGATCCCAGTTACAGTTCAGATACACTCTAGACACGGAAGTCATTCTGCTACTCATACAGATCTCAACTTCAAGATACAGTCCAGATACGCTCCAGACACGGTTGCCATTCTGTCACTTACTCTGACTTTTTCCCCAGCCCAGAGATGCTCTAGACACGGATTCCATTCTGTCGCTTATTCAGATCTTAAATTCAGATACAGTCCAGATACGCTCCAGACACAGTTGCCATTCTGTCACTTATTCTGACTTTTTCCCCATCCCAGAGATGCTCCAGACACAGATACCATTTTGTCGCTTATTCAGATTAAGATACAATATAGATACACTCCAGACGCGGAAGTCATTCTGTTATTCATTCAAGAATCAAGTTCAGATACAGTTTGGATATGCTCCAAACACGGATGCCATTCCTTTGCTCATTCAGATTCAGTCTCCAGATACAGTACAGATACGTTCCAAACGCGGATACCATTCTAATACTCATTCTTCTGACTTACAACATACAATTCAACAAACATTTTTGGATGGCATCTTTAAGCCCATCTCCGGCAAGATTCTGTCACCTCTCCAAATGGCATCTTTAAGCCCATTCCCTCAACTATACTTTGGTGAGTGGAAATTTACGGGCACTCTAGTGTCCAATCATCTTTTACCTTCGAGTCACGAACGGAAAAACTCGCCAATCTAACTCTTCAGGTTCAAGAAGATTTAACAGGGGCAGCTGTTGTACCCCAAAATTTTCCCTCTCATTTTATCAAGATTCTCCTCACAAAACTTCTTGGACTCGAGACCAGATTAGGGTTTGCTCAGCTCAAGACATCTCCTTGCACTGATGACCTGAAATTAGGTTTGAGTTTTCACAAGGATTTTTGTACTTTCAATGCATCATGTGACTTTCATACTTCATGTTGGACTCCTAATATTTCTCATACCAAGTTTCAAGCCTTGAATCAAATTTTTGCCCAGTCAATTGGACAGTTGACCTGAAAATCAACTGTATTGGGGAAAAAGTCAATTGTGGCCAATTTGAAGTCAAACCTCATGATTTTTTATCCACATCAACATTATAGACTCATATGAACCATTTAATCAAGTTTGGACCACAACTCCTCAAGAAATTTGATCAGATCATCAAAAGGGAAAAATTGTCAAAATTAGGGTTTTGACTGTAGAAGGGCAATCTCTGATTTTTCACCTAGCCAATGGAAAATTGGGTTCAAGCATGGTTTCAAGGACTCAATGGCATCATCTTGACCTAATCACAAGGTTCAAAAGATCTCAAATGCAATGGATTGATAGATGAATTTTCCAGTCAACTGATCAAAAATCAACTATACACTGAAAAGTCAAACTTTGACTTTTTGGTCAAAATCAAGTACCAAGGGTCATTTTTCATCAAGATGTGTCAAAACATGAAAATTGTTCACCAAGAAACCTAATTTTGGAAATTAGGGTTTAAGTTTGAAAAATTTCATAACTTAGAAATTTTCTAAGTTATGAAAATTTCTTATTTTTTTCTCCAACTTTTCCCAACTTTTTCACCATGATGCATTTGGATTCAAAGAAAACTTCCAACATGAAACTTGTAGTCCTCCACAAAATCTACAACTTTTATTCACCAAGTTTTCCCAAAAGATGCTTGGATCTCAAGCTATGATTTTGTGAATAGGGGTCCATAAAATTTTCAACTTAGTGAAATTTTGCCCTAGTTTAGGCAGATTTTTGACCTAACTTCATGGCAACTTTTCGCATAGTTCCAAGTGGAATCTCAAAATGAATTTCAAAGATGGATTGTGAAGAATGTTAAAATATTTCCAAAATGTCCAAGAACTCTCCAAGATCATTTGTGGTTAGGGAGAATCGAAGAAAGGAAAATGGAAAATTATCACTTTTGTCCAAGGCATTTTGCACCATGTTACAACTTGTAAATCAGTTTGAATCATGCTTGTAATTGCATTACAGGTTCTAATCCTTTTTACACTCCAAAGTTGAATGCAAATACATTGGACAATGGCATTGTTTTGATCTTTGAAACTTTGTAGAAGGGTTTAATCCAAAAATGGCATAAAGGTTACAATGCTACTTTGGTAAAGTTCACTTTTAGCAACTTTGTTTATCTTGAGCCATGGACCTAACCTTTTGCTGCAAACAAAGTCCACAAATACCAGGCAATTTGTACCAACTCTCCTCAGGCCTTGAGCTAGCCAGTACAACCTTTTCCTTTGTCAATTCAACTTTTGCTTCAAAAGCAAGTAAGCTTGCAAAAAGTACACAACTCTTGTATCTGATAAAACCAAGTCTTGTGATCATTTCAAACAACTCCAGCATATTGTAGCAAGCCAGAAACACGATTTGCCAAGCTCTCAAACACCCTAAAACACAAAATCACAAGTTCTTTCCCAAACAGGGCATCATCTGCAGAACCATTTCCAAAACCAAATTGCCTCGTGCGTTTTGCTTGGCACCACTTCAAAAACATTCCCTACATCACACCTGAACTATCCAAGTCCCTGTCCAACAACTGTAACCTCATTTTCGCACTTCACCATTTTCATTTTGAAGATTTGCAGGTCGAGTTCTACAAGGAGATTCGGGCAAGTTCAAAGCAAGCTTAGCATTGGGAAAGCTTGAGGGAACTTCAAGCAAGCTCACAAGAACTTCAGGCCTCGCTCAAAGTTGCTACATTGCCATAACCAAACTCAACTGAACAAGGTAATTTTCAAAGTTCTATCTCCTTATTTAGGCATCATTAGGCTTAGGTTTGTGAAGCAAAAATGTAGTCTTTAATTTGCTTGAGTTGTACATATGCATAGTTCTTATTTATATTAACTGAGCTAGGAGAATTTGGATGATGAACATGCTGAAAATTTAAGGTCAGAAATTAGGGGTGACAACATTCTCTCTGATCTTTGAGAGTTAGGTCAAGTTCTTTATATCATTGGAATCGTGTGATGATGAGCTATATTTTTCATGTTATAAGTTTTTGATTTTATGCAAGCATGAGCAAGAACAGGATTTGTACAAAGCGCGCGCGTTTTGGAGAAGACAGAGGTCAGGGATGAGGTGAAGTGGGCCTGGCGCTTTGGGCTTGGTTCTATTCACACCCCCTGTTTACTTTCTGCACCCCCTTGGCCAATTTTCTTTATTTTGCATTTTTTTTTCTTTTATATTTTCTGACTTTATTTATTTTTTCTAAACAAATAAAAATCTCAAAAATATTTTCACTATTTTTTGCATTTTATTTTATTATTTTCATTATTTTTTTGGGCATAAAAATAGTTTATTATTAATAATATAACTTATTTTTCTAAATAAAACTTGTAAATAATATAAAAATATTATATATTTTTATTTTTATTATTTGTAAACTTAAAATAATATTTTCATACAATATTTTATTTTTTTATCATTTTGTACATATTATTTTTATTTTTCTTGAATACAAATGAATATATAAACAATATTTCTTAAAACAAAAATTAGGGTTTTCACCCTTTCAAAAATAATCATTTTTATTTTCTTATTTTTAGGACATAAATAAACTTATTTTCTCATGCATGAAATCAATACAAAAACATTTCTTTCATATTTATGTTTTATTGTACATTTAAATAATTGTTCATTTATTTGTTGTATAAGTTCAATTGGGTTGTAATAGTAAATTAGGGTTTTATTTTGTGCAAATATCCCCTTTTCAAGACTTGTATCCCCCTTCCCATAATATTGTTGTAATAGTCTAGATTTACATTACGCAATTTATCGTATTATATGCATGATAGTAAATTAGGGTTTTGTATGCAAAGACCGAAAATCAAAACAAATAGCATGACCTAATCCAAGACAAAAATGCATGAAAAATAACAACACATTGCACACAAGCACCCATAGGGTTTAATCCACTTTGTTGCCTTAAAATGGCCATGGTATGCATGCTAGGTATCTTGGCAAAATCAAAAACAAAACAAAAAAGATCATAGTCCCTCGATAACACTATCAAAATGTTGCCCAAAAACAAATGATCTTGGTCCCTAAAAACTTGCTAAGATACTTGTCACCATTGCTATCATGATCATACAATGACCCACGCCCGTCCCGTTTAACATACAAAGATAGGGTTGTTTACCAAATACAATGGTAAAACAACAATGTCAAAGGGTTAAAAATATGTAGGAAAGACTTTTGAGTAGGTAGATAAGCTTCTAGTTACTTGATCAATTTTCAAACCATTCTTGCTATTTTCAAACACACACACAATTTCAAAACAATTTCCAAACAACTTTCAAAAATATTAAAACATTTTTCAAAAGACAAACATCTTTGTATACATTCTTCAAACAAGAATCATTACAAAGATTGCCAAAACGATGGCCTCTTTTCAAAATACTTTCAAAACCACACAAATCACCATTTCAAACAATTGGAAAAGCAAAGCAAGTGATCTAAACAAGTAACTAAGAGCCCATGGATAACCATGGATGAAAAGGGTGCTAGCACCTTCCCTTTTCATAATCTACCCCCCGAACTCAAGAAAACATCTCAAAGGTCTTTCTTGTGCTTTTTGACCTTTCCTTTGGATAAAATAAAAAGTCGGTGGTGACTTTTGCTAAACCGAAACATTTGCAAACACAAATGCAAAACCTCAAGTCAGTTCTCCCACCGTATCACAGAGAATTTTTAGGGTTTTGAGTGAAGAGAGTGAATATAGAAAACCAAAGAACAAAATGATAAATAAATACAAATCAGACATTTTTCGTGATGCGTCGACCGCTCATAGAGAGTTGTGTCGATGCAAGAATTGTTTTAATTGATGCTGAATGAAATATAAAGTATGCATCGACGCATGTAAGCTATGAGTCGACTCAAAAGTAAAGAATTTTGATTTTATGCAGCTTTTTCAATTGATATCATGCAATTTATATAATTCTTAGAATCTCTATGTACTTTAATAATAAAGATAAATAAGAACAAGTTTACCATTTACACATGATTAAGAGTAGAGAATAGATGAGAACGATATTACCTTCATGAGAGTTGATAAGAGCTTTAACCAAGGCTATCCATAGGTGCATCAAGCATTAAGAGAATATGTTCAATAAAATAAAATGTATGCAACTTACTTAAGTTACAACCTATCCGAGATATCGAGAACACTAAGTTCCCTATGGATGTAATGGAATGGATTCATAGCGAGTGGTTTAGTAAAAATGTCAGCAAGTTGATTTTTGCTATCAACATGCTTGAAAATAACATCACCCTTTTCCACATGATCCCTTAGAAAATGATGTCTTATCTCAATATTTTTTGTGCGAGAGTTCAAAATCAGATTTTTGATTAGGTTAATGGCACTTGTATTGTCACAGAAAATAGGAATGTGATCAAGTTGGACATTGAAGTCGAGTAATTGTTGTTTGAGCCACAAGATTTGGGCACAATAATATTTCTTGTACAAATACTTTTTCTATGTGAAGAGATGTTGTTGTGGATGATAATAAGAACCTATAGTAACAATAACCATTTCCAAATGTTGATAATTGAGGGAGTTGTGCACTTGTGATCAAAGAATCAAGAACTTTTCCAATTAGGTCAAGCTTATTTAATCAAATCTTGCATATTTTGACTTCCTTTGGCAATTGAAGCATTATGAATCATAGTAGTCCTTGTCATGACATTTCTTTAAAGCACTATCAATGACGAAGTTTAAATTTAAATGAAGCTTTGTTGAAGAAGGCATGGAAATAAACTCATGAACCTATGAATCAACCTGATGAAGTGTGTTGTGCCATCACCTTTAGTATCATCATTTTGAGCAAACATTCATTGTATTTGTTAGTTAAAAGTTAATAAATACAAGAAAAATATGACCATAATATGCAAATCAGAGTGCTTGGTGATCCCTCATGAGAAAACCTAAAGATACGGAGAAGAACCAAACCCTAGTGTGATCTAGATATGATTGAGTTGATATGAGATGATAGAGGAATCTCAGGGGAAAAAGTTGGGGTATAACAGTAAGACCTGACAATCTCCATTTTCGGCCTGTTTGGTTAGCCCAACAATGGGGACATTGGCGCTACATTGGGGGATATAATACCCTCTCACTTAAGAGGATCAGGTATTTATTCATTCACATATACTCTCTCACTTACTTGCACTTACTCTGAACCTTACTTTGGCATCAGAGTGTATTACAAGTACTCCCCTCCCCCTCCCACTTTACATTCAACCACTGCTCGACTTGAAGCTTGTAGACCTTGACAATCCCTTCTGATCAGGTACGATTAGTGGCGCCGTCTGTGGGAACCCAACTTCCCTGTCTTCCACTCAAGACCAGAGCAACTCTTTATCAACCTTTCAATTGTCATGGCTGACCAACCTATCAATGATAACCAAAATGTCCACTTTGTCAATGCCAACAACAACAACGTTCGCAACGACAACGCAGGAAACAACAGCGACCTGGTCGGTTCTGAGCAAGACCACAGAGACGGACGGACCGCCTCTTCATCCACCTGCTTGTAACCATGCAACAATGACTACCATTCTCTACAAAATTATGAACCCAATACATATAAGGAGATCCTCGTTCCTGCAGGTGCTGACACCATGACCAGAGCCTTGTTCGGGTAAATCAACCAGACAAATTACATGATCTTCTCATAGGGTAAGAGATTGATGATGCTCGAGAAGACTCTCTGGGCCCCCAGAAATAACTGGAGACCTGATTCTCGAAATCCTCCTCCATGAAAAAATCAGGCCCTCCCCCGATCTCCCCCTCGGAGACACAAACGGGACAGCTCTCGAAGCCCCTCTCCTCGCTGAATTGGGCGAGGCCCTGCATTGGAGAGGAGCTAGCCTAAAGTTGTTAGGAAGCGCGGTCACACACCCCCGTGCAAGGAGTGACGATCCCCTGAACATAAAAGAAATAGGGGGAATAAAGAAAAGCAGTCTCGGCCAAGGGACCCTCCCCGTGGCCAAGGCCGACACAACGACCGCCGCCACAACCGACCCCTCTCCTCGCGAGGTTTATCCTCCCTTATCTTCTCTCCAGTTTGTCGAGAAGGCCCCGCGTTGTGGTTTTTATACCCCAATTTTTCCCCTAAGATCCCTCATCATACTTTGTACATTTCGCACATAGCATTGGTCTCATGGTTACAGGATCGAAGAGCTTTGACATTAGGGTTTCTCTCTATGAATTGAGTTTGTTATCTTACTCAAAATTGATTCAACGGGTGCTCTCATTTTTATTGGTATGAGATTAGGGTTTTGGATCTCAAGCAATATAGACGTCTTCACTAGCAGGGTTCCTCAAGATACAATTTTTTCTTCATCAGAGCTTTCTTCGAAGAATATATGTTTTGGGATCCAACCTGTGTACTTGAGACTTTATCATATATTATCTAAGAATGTCATTGGGCTAGGTTTTGTCCTCAAGGCTACAAAGATGACAATGGCGTGAGTTGGGATGTACCCCTTGGACAAAGTTATAATATAATCTTCAAACTCTTGATTACTCACCATCGAAGGCTTCTTCTTCTCAATATTTTTGGTTTTCTCCGTCACATGAGATGGCTATGGTTTCTTATAATACCGGTTATTCTAGAGACCATGAATCCGAGCATGGAGGTTCTAAAAGAACCCTCTTGTTTTTTCATCATCATCCTTTTATCATGGTTTATTTCCATGAATCATATACCATTCAAGAGGGGTTTCTTTGTAAGGTTGGGATCATCAGACATGACTATCATCAAAGGATATCATCCATGGATAACTAAGGTTTCATTTGATATAATTTTGTCAAGAAGTAAGGTATTCATTACTTGAATCGCAATAAATGAGGACATAGATCTATGCAAGAGAAGAAGATAGTTTCATGTGGATTCACCTTACAAGTTAGGGGGTGCAGATAATTGATGCAAAGCTATTCATCTAAACACGTGATTTACTTGTGACACAAGCCTTCTTTGGGACTTCATTCCAACTTACTTGATATTAAAACCTAAAGTATCGTGTGAAGAATTAGGGTTTACATACCAATCTTGATGAGGATACGCGGATCATTCAAATACATGAAGACACTTTAAGACATGATGAATCAATGTGGTATCACTTGGTACATTCAAATGGCAAATAGTAAAAAAGGAGGCTTTTCATACCATGATCTATTCAAAGTTCAAAAGAAAAGAAGTTCGGGATTTAAAGTTACTTTTGAAAAAAAAGACTATTTGAATTTGTGGAAATTATCATTAAATTCAAAGGATTCCAAACCATGCGTCAAACTTCATTACATCATTATTCCATCAATGCCATGTCAAGATCAAAGAGAACGAATTCAATATGAAAGAAAGAGGACACTTTGATTACTAAGGTTTATCATTGAATCTTCGAAATGTTACATGGCCATCTATATCATGAACCATTACAAAGAGGAATTTCAAGTGCATGTACTGAATTCCACTTCATTATCGTCACAAATTCAATTTACATCAAGAGTTACAAAAGAAATACATAAAACTTCATCCTAATGTCTAAACTTCATGCTTGAACCAAT
Organism: Vicia faba; assembly: GCA_948472305.1. NCBI lineage: Eukaryota > Viridiplantae > Streptophyta > Magnoliopsida > Fabales > Fabaceae > Vicia > Vicia faba. Next base: position 1,281,808,370 of record OX451740.1, on the reverse strand, counting down.
CTCTAATTCCTTTTAGGCCATGACCGAACCTTGTTATCTTCAAGCCATAATCCCCTGCTCATTCAATGCACCTCATTAGTCTAAAACAAAATTGAACACTTCAGCCCTGCACTTCTTTGAATATTCTGCATCAAATAGCCAAATAAAATCCAAATTAGACCCTGCATAATCAGAAATCAGCTGTCAATACTAACCGAACTCTTAATTGTTTTCTAACCGATTGACTGACTGTAATAGAAAATAACTAAAAAAACTAACAAATATTATTCCAAAACCTTAACTAACTACCTCACTTTAGCTTAACTAATTATTAAGACTATTAGGCCGTAACAGTTTTTTAAACTAACTTTCATAACAGTTCAAACAAAAAAGTTAACAGAACTTAGCCAACTAACAAAAATCTAAGTTTCAAAAACAGAAACTTCACAAAAAAACTCTCTGGTTGCAGTTTCCTTTTCAATTTCATTTTCATTTCCAGTTTCAGTTGAGAGAGAGAAAGCAAATGACGATGAAGAAACTGCTACTACTGCTCAAACCCTCTGGTTTATCAGCGCAACCTTCCCACACTCACCACGAGTCTTACACTTTTTAAATAACATGCAGAAGGTGCACGGTGAATCCATAAACTTTTGTCAAGAAATTTTGCAGAAAAAGTCAGTTGAATGGAAAGCAGTGCTTGGAAACAATTTGACAGAGCCCATCAATGATGTGGACCTAATTGTTGCAATTGGTGGTCATGGAACTCTTCTGCTGGCTAGCCATTTAATGGACGACAAAATTGCTGTTCTTGTAGTGAACTCATATCCTACTCGGATTGATGAGGTGAAAAAATTCAGTGGTGAGTTTGATGCTGCTAGAAGCACGGGTCATCTTTGTGCTGCAACTGTTGAAAACTTTGAACAAGTTCTAGATGGTATACTCGAAAATCGAATAGCTCCTTCCAAGTTAACAAGGATCAAGATATCTGTAAATGCACTAGACTTGCCAACTTATGCTCTCAATGATATCTTAGTTGCAAATCTGTGTCCTGCTTCAATCTCTAGATTCTCCTTCAGAATTGCAAAGGAAAATCAACCATTTTCGCCATTAGTTAACGTTAGATCAAGCGGTCTAAGGGTTTCAACAGTTGCCGGTTCAACGACTGCAATGCATTTAGCAGGTGGATTTCCGATGCCCATTTTATCCCGGTTTCTCCAGTACATGGCAAGGGAATCTATCTCGCCTGGGGAAGAGTCTGACTCTATGCATGGATTGATTAAACACAACGAAACAATGAACACTACATGGGCTTGTAGAAAAGGTGTGACATATATTGATGGATCCCATATCAACTATGCCATTAAAGATGGGGACATTATTCAGATTTCTCCCAAGGCACCTAGTCTGAAAGTTTTCTTGCCTGATCACTTGTTACGATTAGCAAAGATGTAAAGTGAAGTGAATTTTACAGTATATCTTCATCATAAGCTGACTTGACTTTTAAGATGTAGGTGAGAGAGATAGAGAAAATGATGAAAAATAAAGGAGAAGTTAAAAGAAAAATAAAGAGAATAGGGAGAAACAGGTTCAGAGATTGCAGCCCATAACAAATAACAAAATTCCTAACAGAATGACTAACTAAAAAACTAACTCCTATCAGTTTGAATCTCATCCATCAATCTGTAACCTAAATTTAGAAGTCAAGGGTTGAGATCTCATTACCTCTAACAAACTGGCAGCAAGTATAACAGAATTGAGGGGGAGGGATTGATTCCGGATAGCAATAACAGAAATATAAAACCAAAAACTCATGAGATTGAGGGGATTCTGGAATTATGCAGAAGAATCTTTAACCTTCTCTCTTAACTCTCATCTTCCTTCTTCTTCTGAAACCTTCATCCATAACTACCACACCTCATCCTCTTCCTCGCTTCTCCATCACCATAATCAAATCTTTCAACGAACCACCGCATCTTCATCATCACATATTCGTCATCAACAACAATCCGCATCTTCAAGCATCCTTATTCTTCTGCAGCACCTTACTGCCGCAAATAACCACACATCATACAAACAAAAAGGAGAACACGAGAGTTAGAGAAGAAGTAGAATGAAAGCAACGACAAACCTGAGTTTTCATCTCTGGATTTCTAATAGTGAAATCGAAGCTCCGTCGGAGCGTCTCCGATAGGTAAATCATCATTTCTCTGTTGTTCTTGTTGGATTTGATTAAGAAGCTGATTTATAAACATGCGACTCCATTCTACACGTCGTCACGGTTTATGAGACCATCATCTTGCTCTAGCTCCTGGTTTTCGTTAAGGTATGAATGTAGTGATTTGTAAGCTATGAGATCGACAAGGAGAAGGAAGGACTTGCGGCGAGTTTGTGGGAGCGGCCAAAATCATAAACAAACGGAGACGCAGACGGTGAAGTTGAGAATCAACGGGGGATTGAGGCGGATATTGGTGGAAGAGAATTACCGATCGACCGCGTGATGATAAGAGATAGGACGGAGGCGTTGGCCACAGCGGATGGCTTGAATGGCGGAGAGTAAGAGGGTTGTGTTGGTGCCATTTGGTTTTGAAGAGAAAAGTTTATCGAATAAGTTGAAAGGTCACGGGGTTTTGAACCCTAATCACAAATGAAACGCATCATTCCATGTTAATTCATTTTCTTTTATTTTGTTATTCCAATTTTAATAAATAAACAATAATGCTGAAACATAAAGGTATTTGGTGATGGGAGTTGTTATTCCTTTTACCCAATATGCACATTTTTGTGACATGTTGGAGCCTGATTGCATAAAAACACTCCCTATGGACTCTATATTTGGGCCCAGCACTAGATTTCTGGATATAAACCCCTGGAATCTAGCTTAGCATCCCTTGATACTCCTATTTCTTTTATTAGATTTAATATTTCGCTCATAATTTTTCTACATTATTTTTTATGACAAAAATTGCAAAACCAATAAAAATTTGTTAGATTTTTTTATTTTATTTTTGGAAATTAATCCCTAATATTTTCGATTACTTGAAAATTGTGATTCACCTTTGTTTGTTCAGCTGAGTTTTATAGAGGTTCATTATTTGATATGCGGATGTGTTTTGGATTCCGATTGTGATTTATTTTCACATCGACGAAGTTTCGACACCTGTTCCAAATATTCGATCTCTGACTGTTTTTTTGTTGATGCCAACTCACGTGAAGTATCTTGGATTTCTTTACTTTGGTTGTGCTTTTTGCGGACGTCATTGTTCGTTTGGTATTATACTGCTTCCAAGTTATATTTCCGTATTTATCTCTTTTCTAGATATCATGAGAAGTAGGAAATAAAGAGCGTGCGCTCGAAGTCGTTGTTTAAAGACCTATAACAGGCATTCCACGCTTCATTTCTTATACGTGTTGTGCTTGTGTTTGTTTCCTTTCTTGTTGATCGATGAGTCACTCAATTTAGAAATTGAGATCACAACTTCGCTCTTAGTGCATGCTCCCTATAGGACTTTATTGCTTTCCTTTATTTCTTGTTGATCGATGAGTCACTCAATTTAGAAATTGAGATCACGACTTTACTCTCATTGTATGTTCCTTATAGGATAGTTTGCTAGACTTTCTTTGGCGTGCTAACTTAGATAGGATCCCTCATTGTATGATAACATTAGGTTAGAGATAGGTTAGTCTCCCTTGGATGTTTTCTTCCCATTTTTTGCATAATTGCACTTAAAACTAAAACTTATTTTTCTTGGAAAATGTATAAAAAATGCTAAGCATGCAAAAATTCTTTTCATGGTAAAAAATACCAACCAATCCATTTCTTTTCGCCATTCGGCTTTTCTCTTCTAAGAGCATGTTATCTCCTTTCCACTACAGGTCGTAAGTCTCCAAAGGTCGAGCAGCGGTGGAATGATCGAATGCAACATTGTTCATTTAAAAAAATACAAACAAACAAAATATATGAGCCGAACTACGGCGCTCTGATTCCTTAAAGGGGATACGTAGGCATCTACTCACGGGGCTTAGCCGACCGAAAATTTGTAAATATTTCCTTCTTTTCCCCGTGTTTTCTTTGCATGCATTCTCTCTTAGTTTATAACCCTTAAGCATTATATTGAACAAGCCCTTTGATTAGAATGACGAGAGTGGGTCCCGTAGAGTACTATGGACGTGTAGGGTGCTGTGATCGGTGGGAACGAGAACTGACTGTTTTAGAATTCTGGTTCGCGTTTGCGTTTGTTTTCGCAAAGTGTCGCGGTAAGCAAGAGTCGCCATCGTCTTTTATTTTATCCAACAAGGAAAGGACAAAAGCACAGAAAAATTCCTTTTCGAGATTGTTTCTCGGGTTCGGGAGGTAGATTATAGAAAGGGAAGGTGTTAGCACCCTTTCTATCTGTGGTTATCCACGGGCTCTTAGGTACTTGCTCACTATGTTTTCAAAAGATTGCTTTTCTTTGTGATTGTGGATTTTGAAAAGAGTTTTATTTTTTTGAAGAAAGTGTAAGTGCGAAAAGTTTTATTTTGTTTTTTAAAGGAGCAAGTACTTAAGAACCTCTACCTACTCGAAAAGGAATTAAATTGTGCAAACGTCCTTTAGACAATGCTATCCCACTATTGAGGAGTAGGTAGCACCGTCGTTGGAGTTTTCGGGTCAATTCGATTTAAGGGACGTGTGGTCACTAAAGCAACGTTAGGAAGCCTTAGTGGTAATCCTAATGTCTTAGATCATTTTTATCGAGGCAACCATTTCGAGGCAACTTTGATCTTTTGACAGAAGGACGACCTCTAAAACATCCTATACTTAATGACCACATTTGAGGCAACCAAGTGAGGTGTACCCTAAGAGTGGCATGTGCAAGTGTATTGTTTTTTTCCAGTTATATTATCTTTGTATTTTTTAGGTGTTCTACCATTTGTTTTTAGATCTTGTCATACAATCCTAGTTAGCATACATCTAAGCAGTTAATATATATACAGGAATTTAAAGTGCGGAAATTGTAAATCCTACGCTATTACAAGGCTTCGGGGAGGGGGATTATTTACATGTCCAAAATTGGGGGAATAATAAGCAGTTACAATAAAATAAACGCGCGTGAATCTTAAAAATCCTAAGCATATGATCTTTTTGTTGTTTTATTTTATTTTTGGGAAAATGCTAAATGTTCAATTAAGTCAAATTTAATTAATTAAAAAAATGATTAAAATTAACTCTAAAACATACCTAATATTTTTTGCATTTTTGTGTTTATGAAAAGGATTGAATTCAAATAAATCCTAAGTCTACTGATTTTAAAATTGAAGAAAATAAGTTAAAATAATTAACTAAATTAAATCCTAATTCTAAGTTATTTATTTTTATGATTTTTATGTTGATTAAAAAAAACAAACTAAAAGAAATAAACAAAAAACAAAGTAAACAAAGTACAAATGGGCCAGGCAGCAAATCAAGAAAAAAATATAATTCTGGAGGTCTGGGTCGAAAGAGGTGCAGGCTGTCTTTCTACCCAGGGAAGAGTCTTGATCGAAGGTGCATGAGGGGCTGCACTCTGAGGGTATTCGATCTGGACATGTCATCCTTCGATCTGGAAGTCCTGGGTCCAGTTCGAAGCTAAGCTGTTGAGCTTCGAAACTCTGAACAGGATCCTGAGAATATATTTCCTGCAAAAACGAAACACATGTTAAAGGTCCAGGGGGGATTTTACCCCCCTGGTTTGAATCTCCCCCTTATTCGCACCTACTGAATCTGGGTCTGAGTTTGTTTTATCCTGGGATTCGAAGGAGAAACTCAGATTGTGCCCAAGTAATGGCATAATCTCAACTCTGCGCTGTAGCTTATATGTAGCACATTAAATCATTCACGAACAGCAGTAATAATATGAATATGCAATCAAAATGAATTTAAAAATGAGTTTGAGATTAGATTTTTCTTTTACCAAACAGAGGTGCTTCGATCTGTAGTTCTGAGGGTGGAGGCGTTCGCTGGGTGGAAGTTTTGGCTTGTGCAAGGATTGGGTATGGCTTCCTGGAAGTGCTGATGACTTTTGGCAGCGTATCTCCAAGTTCTCTATTTTTCTGTATATTTTCCTCTGTCCTTTTGCAACATTTGTGATTTCTTTATATAGAGGGGGTGGAGGGGACAGGAAGATAAAGGTTTAAATGACCTTGATTATGTGTTTGACAGCCATGAATGAGAATTTGTAACGTTAATTATGTGTTTGAAAGCCATGAATGAGAGTTTGTAACGTTGGCTGAACACATGGGATCTTGTCCCTTTTTGAATTTTGAATGACATGTAACTGGCCTTCGAATGCTCCCTTTCGAATGGGCTGATGGCCTCCTTCGAATGCTCCCTTTCGAATGGGCTGATGGCCTCCTTCGAATGCTCTCCAAAGCTTCTTCGAATGGACCCTTTGAATGCTTCTTCAAATGGACCTTTGTGGAATTCCAATCGAAGGACACTGTTATAATGCCAATCGAAGTACCTGTCCATAATGCCAATCGAAAGGCTTGTCCAGAATGCCAATCGAAAGAGCTTGTCCAGAATGCCAATTGAAAGGCTCCTATAGAACACCAATCGAAGGGTCTTTCGGAATGCAAATCGAAGCTCTTGTCCAGAATTCCAATCGAAAGAGCTTGACAGAATGCCAATCGAAAGGCTCCTTCAGAACACCAATCGAAGGGTCTTTAAAGCACCACTAAAAAATTTTCCTTTTCCTTAGGCAAGAGTTTGTGATCAACCATGCAGGGGGAAGACTTTGGGAAACATGAGAGGGCAAATTTTGGGGTACAACAGGTGCTAATACCTTCCTCTCACGTAATCGACTCTCTTACCCAACCTATCGATTGCAAGACCTTGATTTCCCCCTTTAGGTTTTTCTTCGATGATTTTTCCTTTCCCTTTCATATGGGATAAATAAATACTCGGTGACGACTTCATTGATTTTACCGCTATAGTGGTGCCGCGGGATGTTAGTTGCTCTGTGGTTCTTTGAATCACGGGCTATGTTGGCTGCCTCTTTTTCCTCGTCATCCATGTATTTCCGGGCTTTTTTGAGGAGAGCGTCAAAAGACCTGGGGTGTTCAATGCCGACGGCCTTTCTAAATTCAGTGCTTGGGAGGAGTCCCCTCTCGAGCATGTATCTTTTCATGTGGTCGGTGCATGGGACCTGAATGACCTCGTGGTTGAACCGATCAATGTACTTCCTGAGAGGAGCTAGCCCAAAGTTGTTAGGAAGCGCGGTCACACACCCCCGCGCGAGGAGTGACGATCCCCTGAACATAAAAGAAATAGGGGGAATAAAGAAAAGCAGTCTCGGCCAAGGGACCCTCCCTGTGGCCAAGGCCGACACAGCGATCGCCTCCACAATCGGCCCCTCTCTCGCTCTCCAGAAAGAAGAGACAAAGATGACCCCTGCGGTCCTATATCCCAAGCCATCATAAAGGCTCCCATTCCTAAAGGAATGGAGAAGCCTCCCCTACTAAAGGAGTACGACGACATTGCTGATCCTGTCGACCATATCGACGGGTTTGAAGTGATGTTCCACTACCACAACTTTGAGGGCCCAATTAAATGCAGGTTGTTCCCCACGACACTGAGGAAAACAACCATGGATTGGTATAAGAACCTCTTCCCTGGTTCGATCACCTCATAGAGGAGTGAGATACGGTGGGAGAACTGACTTTTCATTTTTGCGTTTGTATACGCAAATGTTGCGGTTTAGCAAGAGTGGTTGTCGACTTTTCTTTTATCCAATAAGGAAAAGTGAAAAAGCACAAGAAAGACCTTTAGAGATGTTTTCTTGAGTTCGGGGGGTAGATTATGAAAAGGGAAGTTATTAGCACCCTTTTCATCCATGGTTTTCCATGGGCTCTTAGTTACTTGCTGGATCAGTTGCTTTTGTTTTGAAATGTGCTTTGTGATGTGGGTTTTGAAAGTATTTTGAAAAAAAACGTGACTTCGTAATGATTCTCGTCTCTATAAGAATGCGTACAAAGTGTTGTTTTGAAAATAGTTCAAAAAGATGTTTGTGAAATGTGTTTTTGAAAGTGATTTTGAAAAGGGTTTTCTTTGTAATGACTCTCGTTTCTATAAGTACGCATACAAAGTGTTGTCTTTCGAAAATGTTTTGAAAATGAAAGTGTGGGTGTATAAAAATGTTTTTGTTGTGAGAAAGCGAGTAACTAGGAGCGAATCTACCTACTCAAAAGGTCTTAGATGTTCTTTTCCTCCTCCTTTAGATGTTGATATCTTACCATTTGATTTGGTCAAAAGCCCCATCGTTGGACGTTTAAGCGATGAGTGTGGGACGTTTGTATAGACATAGAAGGTAACCTATAGGAAGTTTTAGAAATGTCATTTTAGGGACTAGATCGTTTACCGAAGGTAAGATTGAGGGTCATCAAGGGACTACGATCTTTTATCGAGGGTCATTTGCTAAAACGCTCATATTTAGTGTGCAAAGTGTGTTTGATTGCATGCATTTAGTCTTGCTTTTTAGGTTGTCTATTTATTGTTTTCATGTCTTGCCATACACACCTTAATTACTTCCATTATGGACCAGTAGTATCCTGCCCGAAGGATTTTCTTTGCCATGGTATGTCCACTAGAATGAGTTCCGAAAGTACATTCAGGCAGCTCTGCCATGATTCTTTCTGCTTCAATTTTATCTACCTAACGCAGTAAGGTTGAATCATGGTTACGTTTGTAAAGAATGCCATTGCTGATGAAGAACTTTGCTACGAACCTTCTTAGAAACTTCTTGTCATTAACAGATGCACCCTCGGGGTTTTCTTGAGCTTCAAGGTACCTCTTCACTTCATGATACCAAGGTTTTTCTGTTACCTCTTCGGTCTCAAGATCACAGTAATGTGCAGGTTCATCCAATTTCCAAATAATGATCCGGGGAGCCTCATTGTCCCACTTGACTTTAAACATAGAAGACATCGTAGCTAACGCATCCGCCAACTGATTCTCCTCTCTTGGGAAGTGTTCAAAGGTTATCTCCTCGAAATGGGGAAGCAACGTCAATACATACTCCTTGTAAGGAATAAGATTTGGGTGTTTCGTATCCCACTCAACTTTGATCTGACTGATCACGAGAGCGGAATCTCCGAAGACACTCAGAAACTTAATCCTTAGGTCAATTGCAGCTCACAGACCCATAATGCATGCTTCATACTCTGCCATGTTGTTGGTGCAGTTGAAACATAGTCGGGAGGTAAACGGAGTATGAGAACCTTTAGGAGATATGATCACAGCGCCAATGCCATTTCCCAAAGCGTTCGAAGCTCCATCAAAATGCATAGACCATCGGGATCCTTCCTCAGGTCCTTCATCCGGTCCAGGTGTTTCACAATCAGTTATCAACATGATATTCTCGTCCGGGAATTCAAAGTTCATAGACTGGTAATCATCCACTGCCTGATGTGCCAAATGGTCTGCCAATACACTTCCCTTGATTGCTTTTTGAGTCATGTACTAGATGTCATATTCAGTCAAGATCATCTGCCATCTTGCTATTCTTCCGGACAAGGCAGGCTTTTCGAAGATATACTTGATTGGATCCATCTTTGAAATCAACAGAGTAGTGTGAGTCAACATATACTGTCTCAGCCGGCGAGCAGCCCATGCCAAAGCGCAGCAAGTTTTCTCGAGCAATGAGTATCGGGTCTCACAGTCGATAAACTTTTTGCTAAGGTAATAAATGGCATGCTCTTTTCGGCCAGAGTCGTCATGCTGCCCCAGCACACACCCCATTGAGTTGTCAAGTACTGTCAAGTATAAAATCAAAGGTCTCCCGTCAACTGGTGGCATAAGAATAGGTGGCTCCTGGAGATACTCTTTGATTCTTTCGAAAGCGGCTTGGAACTCATCGTTCCAACGTACTACTTGATCTTTCTTCAGTAGCTTGAAGATTGGCTCACAAGTAGCAGTTAGGTGCACGATGAATCAGGCAATATAGTTCAGACGTCCTAGAAAGCCTCTGACCTCTTTCTCTGTCTTGGGAGCTGGCATCTCTTGTATAGCTTTCACCTTGGCAGGGTCCACTTGAATACCTTTGTCGCTTACGACGAAACCCAACAGTTTACCAGACCGTACCCCGAAGGTGCATTTGTTTGGGTTCAATCTCAGCTTATATAACTTCAACCTGTCAAACAGTTTCTGTAGATGGTCAAGGTGTTCCTCCTCAGTTTGGGACCTCGTAATCATATCATCGACGTATACCTCAATCTCATGATGGATCATGTCATGAAATAAAGCAACCATGGCACGTTGATATGTTGCCCCAGCATTCTTCAACCCGAAAGGCATTACCTTGTAACAGAAAGTGCCCCACTGTGTAATGAAGGTTGTCTTTTCCATGTCTTCGGGAGCCATCTTAATTTGATTATAACCGGAGAAACCATCCATAAAGGAGAATACCTTGTGATGAGCAGTATTGTCAACCAGAACGTCGATGTGAGGTAGAGGGAAGTCATCCTTAGGGCTTGCCCTGTTCAAATCCCTGTAGTCAACACACATTCGGACCTTACCATCCTTCTTCGGTACCGGAACCACATTGGAAACCCACTGAGGGTAAGAAGGTACTGCTAGAAAACCGGCATCAAACTGTTTCATAACTTCGGCCTTGATTTTCTCAGACATCTCTGGACGCATACGGCGAACCTTCTGTTTTACCGGAGGACAGACTTCCTTCGTAGGCAGGCGATGAACCACAATGTCGGTATCCAACCCAGGCATATCTTCGTAAGACCAGGCAAAGATTTCCATGTAGTCATGCAGCATTTGAACCAACCGCTGTTTCACACTAAGCTCCAGATTTTCACTGATCTTGACTTCCTTTTTGTCTGTCTCAGTACCCAGATTCACTGTTTCTACTAGCTCTTCATGTGGCTGAATGGCCCTCTCTTCCTGGAGTAGCAGTCTTGCAAGCTCACCAGGCACTTCGCAATCATCTTCACCTTCGTCTTCGGCTAAGTTGATCGGATTTTCAAAGTCATAACTGGCAGTAGCAGAGTCGTCACCAGTGAGATCCAGAGTGGATTGGGACCTGTATATGTGAGTGTGTGTAAAATAGCTGTTTTGCAATATGTAATAAAGAAAGACAAGGAGCACAAAATTTGAAATGCAAAAACGTCCAATGCTTTTATTAATGATATATGAAAATGGCATACAAAAGCCCTCACAAATGAAGCCACGGTGCCCCGGGTAAGACACCGGGCCATAAAGTTTCAAAACATTGTCTGTTACAAATTCAAAACAAAAAGCTCATTACTGAGTAATAAAAGTAATAGGGATGAAATCCTTTGTTGTCCAGTTGTTTGGGCCACCGTTGGTCGTAGGATAGATCCAGCTGTCGAATTCAGACTCCTCCATGTCATCTTCGATGGCATTTACTCCCGAGTTGCTGATGAACACATGAGGTCTTCCAATCTTTGCACTTCGAACAGCCCTTTGAGCTTCTGCAGTGAAACCTAAACCGGACTTGTTAGTCTTCTGAGTGAAATCAGGAAGTCGGACCCAGTTTTCATACTCACCCTTCTCAATAACAGCCCGGGCATACTTTAAGGAAGCCATCTTCATGGGAGAATCTTCCATCACAGTCTCAGCTGACGCCAGTGTCTGAGGAACCTCTTCAAAGTGTTGAAATGGGTTCTCAATGAACTCCCCATCCATCTCTATGTACCAGAACGAGTTGAGGTGGTTGACCATGTACTCCTCCTCCCCTTGAACTGTCACAATCTTGCCTTTAACCGGGTACTTCAACTTCTGGTGAAGCGTTGAGGTTACGGCTCCTGCTTTATGGATCCATGGACGACCCAACAAACAAGAATAGGATGGCCGAATGTCCATCACGTAGAATGTAGAATTGAAGACCCGAGAACCAACTTTGATTGGAATATCAACCTCACCATGCACCATCCTCTTAGACCCATCAAAGGCCCGGACAACAATGTTACTCGGCTTTAGCTCCAAACCTTCGCAATCCAGCCTGTCTAGAGCTTTCTTGGGCAAGACGTTCAACGAGGAACCAGTGTCAACCAATACATGTGCAAGAGTAGTGCCCCTGCATTCAATGGAGACATGCAGGGAATCATTATGGTTTTTCCCTTTAGCAGTTAGATCAGCATCAGAGAAACCCAAACCATTATCAGCAGTTAAATTGGCCACACAATCGGTAAATTGATCAGCTGACGTCTCTTGTGGCACGTGGGCCGTCTTTAGGAAGGTAATCAGAGCCTTGGCATGGGCCTCTGAACACAACAGCAGTGATAACATAGAAATCCTGGATAGGGTTTGCCCCAGTTGCTCAACTACATTAAAATCACTCTTCTTAATAATCTTCAGAATCTCTTCCATCTCCTGTTTGCAAGCTTCAACGTTGATTGTCTTTGGCGCCTCCATCTGGGCAGGCATATCAGTGGTGATCCCTTTGCCCCGAGCGTCAGAAGACTCGGAGACAGGGGGAAGGATAGGAATTTGATCAGGAACAGCAGTAGGTACACTTGCAGGCTTAATGACAACAGGCTTCGGATAGTTGGTGGAGCAATATCAGGTGAGAAAAGTCTACCACTGCGGGTGACTTTAGCAGGCCCAGTAATGTTGCTGACGCCGGTATCAGTACCAAACTCTTGCTTAACTCCAAGAACATAAACATATGCCCCGTAGTGCCAAGGGACAGCTTTGTCAGATGTATAGGGGATGGGCCCCGGAACAGTGATGATTATAGGTGTGGTCTTCGGAACAGATGTAATTCTAACAGGTGTCCTCGAGGGAGCCTTGGAAGAATTGTCGAAAATGGTAATGATGGAAACTTCTTCAGAACGAACAGGTGGAACAACAGTCTTTTCAAAAAGAATCTCTTTACTATCCATCAGGTTCTGGATACCTGACTTCAGAGATGGGCAACCAGTAGGTAAAGTAGAACACATAGGGCAACCTTCACCACAGCCCGGAAATAAACCGGTTAGCAGCAGGTTCTTCTTGATAGTCATTAGAGGGGTAACAACATTATCCACAGAAACTACAAACAAGTCTTCCTCTATAACATTCACTCCATTCCTGGGCATGGGAGCAGTTACAACATTAGGCCTCTCGTGCGCCTCGAACTCAATCTCCTTTGCATCAATTAAGTCCTGCACCTTGTTCTTCAAAACCCAACAATCGTCTGTATTATGCCCCGTGCTATCAAAGTGAAAAGCGTAGCGGACATTAGGGTTATACCTTGGTGACATTGTATTTGGATTCTTTGGAGCTTCTTTTAGGGTCACTAGATTGGTCTTCATCAATTGTGGCAGAATCTGAGACAAGGTCATGTTGAGACGAGTGAATTTCCTTTGAGGTCTCTCGTCCCTTCGTTGGTTGTGATGCTGAGGAGCATCGACAGGTTTTGAGATAACAACCGCATTGACAGCTTGGCGGTGTTCAGGTCTACTCTTTCTTCTTGAACTGTAGACTGCACTAGACTCTTTCTTAAACGGTCTCTTCTCGGTGCTCGATGAGGCACCCTTATGTATTTTTTCATCCTTAATACCAGCTTCAATCCTCTCACCAGTCAAGATAAGGTCTGTAAACCCGGATGAAGAGCTTCCAATCAAATGGTTAAAGAATGGACCGGACAGGGTCCCCAAAAACATATCAACAAGTTCACGATCAGCTAGAGGTGGTTGCACCCTTCCGGCAAGGTCTCTCCATTTTTTAGCATACTCTTTAAATCCTTCACCCGTCCCTATTGACATACCCTGGAGTTGGGTACGCGTAGGAGCGAGGTCGGAATTATACTGATAATGCCTAAAGAATGCAGCAGTCAAATCCTCCCAGCTGCGGATACCGGCTCCGTCCAACTGATAGAACCACTCAAGTTGAGTCCCTGAGAGACTGTCTTGAAAGAAATGGATCCATAAGTTCTTATCAGTGGTGTAAGGTTGGATCTTCCTCACATATGACCGGAGGTGCAGCTTCGGACAGGAAGCTCCATCATACTTGGCAAAGGCAGGTGCTTTGAACATATGGGGAATCACCACCCCAGATGATAAACCCAAATCTCCAAAGTCCAGACCGGGCACCTTCTGTACTTCCATAGCGTTCAAACGGTCTTCCAGCTGTTTGTACTTATCGTCAGCAGGAGGATACTGTTCTTCATCATAGTATGTCTCGTTGTCGGAGACTTCAGGGCTAGGAGCCCTCCTTTCTTGTGGACTGTCTTTCTCTCCAGACGGGGTGGCCAGATCAATTTCATTCTGCAGCCCGTTTCCAAACCTGCGTCCGGTGTTGAACAAGACGGTCCTCTTCTTCTTCTTCTTCCTCTCTTTCAGGATCAGGGTCTTCAGGTCCTGCTGACCCTTAGCTAGGCTCATGACCAACTCTTGAAATTGGGCATTTTGGACCTGGAGGGCCTTGATAGCTTGCTCAGTAGAAGGTTCAGCAAACATGATGATTGCTGAAATAAACAGCAAAGAAGATAAGAGACCTGTAAAAGGGTACCTGTTATGCATATGATGAATGGTATGCTATTTATGTAATGCATTCAAGGGTTAAGAAATTCAAATTTGTTGCAGATAAAAAGAACACACGTCATACTAAGAAGAAATTTGTTAGTACATAAGTGCCCCATGGGCGAAATATTACAAAATTCTTAATGTAAAAAGACATTGCGCATCCTTTTTGGAGTGATGTAAGTGTTGAGGGTCTCCTCCTCGTGAAGTCGGCGGGTAAGCTCCAAAACCTTATTTTCACTGGCATAGAAGTTGGCATCAAAAGTATTCCACTCTTCCTTGAGTTGGATCCAACTCTTTTGCATTTCTTCCCATGATGTTGGCATGTCAGGATGTAGGATGGCATATGGAACCTCTCCTTCCATAACAGGCTCTTTGATCAAGGGGAGAATGTGAGGATATGGCATCATAAGATTTTGGGAGCAGGTTCGTACCCACTTGAGGTAAGGCTCAAGGGGGATAGAATTCTTGTTCCCCAGTGTCTTACTATCCACCTTATTAGGCATCCTCCAAGCTCTGATGAACCTTTGTCGAAGTCCTTGCGTATCGTTGTCGAAGTCAAAAACTAGGCCAGGAATCAGCATGTCATGAGGGCCATCCCTCCGAGCATATCCAAATTGTCTCAAAGCTAGACAAGGGTTGTAGGTAATGCCTCCCCTAATTCTAAGTAATGGAACATTAGGAAATTCTCCACAACGATCAATGATGGTGACATTTTCTCTGGACCGAGAACACCAATGTACATCAGAATGTGTGAGGGTCATCAATCGTTGTGACCACCTTAAACCCTGCTCATTCTTCAAAACTGATTGTGGAAGGTGAGAAATAAACCACCTTGCTAGGAAAGGAGTACAGCACATGAGAACATCTCTTTTCCTCATTGTTCGTGTGTAAAATGAGTGGAGGATGTCCCCAAGAAATATAGGTATGGGATTCCTGGATATGAAAATCTTGACAGCATTTACATCTATAAGTTGATCAGGATTTGGGAACAAAACAACCCATAGATAAGGAGTGCCACAATCTCTTCAAAGGCTTGTAGATCAAGAGAATTCCAGCATTCTCGTGCCTTCTCAAACAGAAACTTTGCCAAGAATCCTTTGATACCACTTTTGGTTTCCCAATGCCCCTTGATGTCGGATGGTTGTAAGCGTAATGCTTGAGCAACATCTTCAAGTTTTGGCTCCTTTTCCGTACCATTGTAGGGTAGTTGACTAAGAATAGGAATTCTCAGGAGTTGAGAAAATTCCTCCAAAGTAGGCACCAATTGATAATCAGGGAATGTGAAACAGTGGTGTAGGGGGTCAAAGAACTGGAAGAGAACTTTCATCATGTCTTCTTCAATGTTGGTGTTGACCAAGCTGAGGAGTCTACCATGTCTTTCACTGAAGAGAGAATTCTCGGAAATCCTGGACGTAAGCTCTTTGAGTTGAAGAGGGACCCTTACAAGGTTGACTTGAATTGTTTTCCTGCGGAGAGACTCCATGTCCTGCAAAACAAGAACAAAGATGAAGATCTAAACCCTTGAAATGGTTAGCAGATGCATATGATGCTTTATGATGTATGCAAAACACATGTAAAAGCAAGTCACACAAAAACCCTAGTTTCAGGCTTGCAGGAGGTTTCATAGGTAAGTACCCTCTTGAGTTTAGTTGGCTCAAAACCTGTCCTATAAATAGTAACCGGGTTCTAAGGAGCTCAATATCATTGGATTGTTTTCTATGTTCATCGTTTCGGTTTAGCCACTTAATTGGCGACCAAAATATTCCAAGAAAACAATCCTCAATGAGTGTAGTATCGAGTATCTACCAACTTCGGACTGCACCAAAGTCGGTCATCTCACTACCCCTAAAAAAGGCCAAGATGGTCAAGTAAGGTTCTAGGTCATTAGTGCTTAGTGACATCACTCAGCAGCCTTGTATTCTCTTTGATTGACTCAAAGGCTACCGGTACTCACAAATATGTCGCACTAATATAGTTATTGCTTCAACCGTGTCGGTATACCCCGCACAGTTTCCACAACGTATTGATATCTATGAATGTTTCCCAAATCCGGGTGGAGGATTTATAGAACTCTGATACAAGCCCAAAACATTAAAAGCAGACAAAGCAATACAAATGAAAACACAAGTGATCTAGTCCTAAGGTACACCTCACTTATTAACTCCCCAGCAGAGTCGCCAGTTCTGTGATCGGTGGGAATGAGAACTGACTGTTTTAGAATGCTGGTTCACGTTTGCGTTTGTTTTTGTAAAGTGTCGCGGTAAGCAAGAGTCGCCACCGTCTTTTATTTTATCCAACAAGGAAAGGACAAAAGCACGGAAAAATTCCTTTTCGAGATTGTTTCTCGGGTTCGGGAGGTAGATTATAGAAAGGGAAGGTGTTAGCACCCTTTATATCCGTGGTTATCCACGAGCTCTTAGGTACTTGCTCACTATGTTTTCAAAAGATTGCTTTTCTTTGTGATTGTGGGTTTTGAAAAGAGTTTTGTTTTTTTGAAGAAAGTGTAAGTGCGAAAAGTTTTGTTTTGTTTTTTAAAGGAGCAAGTACTTAAGAACCTCTACCTACTCGAAAAGGAATTAAATTGTGCAAACGTCCTTTAGACAGTGCTATCCCACTATTGAGGAGTAGGTAACACCGTCGTTGGAGTTTTCAGGTCAATTCGATTTAAGGGACGTGTGGTCACTAAAGCAACGTTAGGACGCCTTAGTGGTAATCCTAATGTCTTAGATCATTTTTATCGAGGCAACCATTTCGAGGCAACTTTGATATTTGGACAGAAGGACGACCTCTAAAATATCCTATACTTAATGACCATATTTGAGGCAACCAAGTGAGGTGTACCCTAAGAGTGGCATGTGCAAGTGTATTGTTTTTTTCAGTTATATTATCTTTGTATTTTTTAGGTGTTCTACCATTTGTTTTTAGATCTTGTCATACAATCCTAGTTAGCATACATCTAAGAAGTTAATATATATACAGGAATTTAAAGTGCGGAAATTGTAAATCCTACGCTATTACAAGGCTTCGGGGAGGGGGATTATTTACATGTCCAAAATTGAGGGAATAATAAGCAGTTACAATAAAATAAACGCGCGTGAATCTTAAAAATCCTAAGCATATGATCTTTTTATTGTTTTATTTTATTTTTGGGAAAATGCTAAATGTTCAATTAAGTCAAATTTAATTAATTAAAAAAATGATTAAAATTAACTCTAAAACATACCTAATATTTTTTGCATTTTTGTGTTTATGAAAAGGATTGAATTCAAATAAATCCTAAGTCTACTAATTTTAAAATTGAAGAAAATAAGTTAAAATAATTAACTAAATTAAATCCTAATTCTAAGTTATTTATTTTTATGATTTTTATGTTGATTAAAAAAAACAAACTAAAAGAAATAAACAAAAACAAAGTAAACAAAGTACAAATGGGCCAGGCAGCAAAACAAGAAAAAAAATATAATTCTGGAGGTCTGGGTCGAAAGAGGTGCAGGCTGTCTTTCGACCCAGGGAAGAGTCTTGATCGAAGGTGCATGAGGGGCTGCACTCTGAGGGTATTCGATCTGGACATGTCATCCTTCGATCTGGAAGTCCTGGGTCCAGTTCGAAGCTAAGCTGCTGAGCTTCAAAACTCTGAACAGGATCCTGAGAATATATTTCCTACAAAAACGAAACACATGTTAAAGGTCTAGGGGGGATTTTACCCCCTGGTTCGAATCTCCCCCTTATTCGCACCTACTGAATCTGGGTCTGAGTTTGTTTTATCCTGGGATTCGAAGGAGAAACTCAGATTATGCCCAAGTAATGGCACAATCTCAACTCTGCACTGTAGCTTATATGTAGCATATTAAATCATTCACGAATAGCAGTAATAATATGAATATGCAATCAAAATGAATTTAAAAATGAGTTTGAGATTAGATTTTTCTTTTACCAAACAGAGGTGCTTAGATCTTTAGTTCTGAGGGTGGAGGTGTTCACTGGGTGGCAGCTTTGGCTTGTGCAAGGATTGGGTATGGCTTCCTGGAAGTGCTGATGACTTCTGGCAACGTATCTCCAAGTTCTCTATTTTTCTGTATATTTTCCTCTGTCCTTTTGCAACATTTGTGATTTCTTTATATACAGGGGGTGGATAGGACAGGAAGACAAAGGTTTAAATGACCTTGATTATGTGTTTGACAGCCATGAATGAGAATTTGTAATGTTAATTATGTGTTTGAAAGCCATGAATGAGAGTTTGTAACATTGGCTGAACACATGGGATCTTGTCCCTTTTTGAGTTTTGAATGACATGTAACTGGCCTTCGAATGCTCCATTTCGAATGGGCTAATGGCTTCCTTCGAATGCTCCCTTTTGAATGGGCCGATGGCCTCCTTCGAATTCTCTCCAAAGCTTTTTCGAATGGACCCTTTGGATGCTTCTTCGAATGGACCTTTATGGAATTCCAATCGAAGGACATTGTTATAATGCCAATCGAAGTACCTGTCTGTAATGCCAATCGAAAGGCTTGTCCAAAATGCCAATCGAAAGAGCTTGTCCAGAATGCCAATCGAAAGGCTCCTTCAGAACACTAATCGAAGGGTCTTTCAGAATGCAAATCGAAGCGCTTGTCTAAAATGCCAACCGAAAGAGCTTGACAGAATGCCAATCGAAAGACTCCTTCAGAACACCAATCGAAGGGTCTTTAAAGCACCACTCAAAAATTTTCCTTTTCCTTAGGCAAGAGTTTGTGATCAACCATGCAGGGGGAAGACTTTGGGAAACATGAGAGGGCAAATTTTGGGGTACAACAGGTGATAATACCTTCCTCTGGCATAATCGACTCTCTTACCCAACCTCTCGATTGCAAGACCTTGATTTCCCCCTTTAGGTTTTTCTTCGATGATTTTTCCTTTCCCTTTCATATGGGATAAATAAATACTCGGTGACGACTTCATTGATTTTACCGCTACAGTGGTGTCGTGGGATGCTAGTTGCTCTGTGGTTCCTTGAATCACGGGCTATGTTGGCTGCCTCTTTTTCCTCGTAATCCATGTATTCCCGAGCTTTTTTGAGGAGAGCGTCAAAAGACCTGGGGTGTTCAATGCCGACGGCCTTTCTAAATTCAGTGCCTGGGAGGAGTCCCCTCTCGAGCATGTATCTTTTCATGTGGTCGATGCATGGGACCTGAATGACCTCGTGGTTGAACCGATCAATGTACTTCCTGAGAGGAGCTAGCCCAAAGTTGTTAGGAAGCATGGTCACACACCCCCGCGCGAGGAGTGACGATCCCCTGAACATAAAAGAAATAGGGGGAATAAAGAAAAGCAGTCTCGGCCAAGGGACCCTCCCCGTGTCCAAGGCCGACACAACGACCGCCTCCACAATCGGCCCTTCTCTCGCTCTCCAGAAAGAAGAGACAAAGATGACCCCTGCGGTCCTATATCCCAAGCCATCATAAAGGCTCCCATTCCTAAAGTAATGGAGAAGCCTCCCCTACTAAAGGAGTACGACGACATTGCTGATCATGTCGACCATATCGATGGGTTTGAAGTGATGCTCCACTACCACAACTTTGAGGGCCCAATTAAATGCAGGTTGTTCCCCACGACACTGAGGAAAACAACCATGGATTGGTATAAGAACCTCTTCCCTGGGTCAATCACCTCATAGAGGAGTGTGATACGGTGGGAGAACTGACTTTTCATTTTTGTGTTTGTATACGCAAATGTTGCGGTTTAGCAAGAGTCGTTGCCGACTTTTCTTTTATCCAATAAGGAAAGGTGAAAAAGCACAGGAAAGACCTTTAGAGATGTTTTCTTGAGTTTGGGGGGTAGATTATGAAAAGGGAAGTTATTAGCACCATTTTCATCCATGGTTTTCCATGGGCTCTTAGTTACTTGCTGGATCACTTGCTTTTGTTTTGAAATGTGCTTTGTGATGTGGGTTTTGAAAGTATTTTGAAAAAAACGTGACTTCGTAATGATTCTCGTCTCTATAAGAATGCGTACAAAGTGTTGTTTTGAAAATAGTTCAAAAAGATGTTTGTGAAATGTGTTTTTGAAAGTGATTTTGAAAAGGGTTTTCTTTGTAATGGCTCTCATTTCTATAAGTACGCATACAAAGTGTTGTCTTTCGAAAATGTTTTCAAAATGAAAGTGTGGGTGTATAAAAATGTTTTTGTTGTGAGAAAGAGAGCAACTAGGAGCGAATCTACCTACTCAAAAGGTATTAGATGTTCTTTTCCTCCTCATTTAGATGTTTCTATCTTACCATTTGATTTGGTAAGAAGCCCCATCGTTGGACGTTTAAGCGACGAGTGTGGGAGTTTGTATAGTCATAGAAGGTAACCTATAGGAAGTTTTAGAAATGTCATTTTAGGGACTAGATTGTTTACCGAAGGCAAGATTGAGGGTCATCAAGGGACTACGATCTTTTATCGAGGGTCTTTTGCTAAAACGCCCATGTTCGAGGGACATGACTAATTTCCGATAGGCACCAAGTGAGATTACCCTAAGGGTGCTAGTGTGCAAAGTTTGTTTGATTGCATACATTTAGTCTTACTTTTTAGGTTGTCTATTTGTGGTTTTCATGTCTTGCCATACACATGTTAGAACAATGTTTGAATCTACTACCCTATATTTAATTTTTGATGATAACAAAGTGAAAAGATATAGTATTTATAAGTTTCATGTTTGAACTATCTGCTGCCTAAAATTATTATGTTCTGACTTGCAGATACGCTGATTGAAATAAGCAAGATCACATCTATTCAGCATCAGAATTTGATTTCAGACACCAGCATCAGAAGTTGCTACATCAGAACGTCAAAATCAGATGATCAACTCACGTACATGCTGAAGCCTGATGAACAAGACTGCGCTTAATACTCTGATACAGAAACACAATAGTTCATCAGCAGCGAAGCAGAATCAGAATGAGCCAAGCCAGAACTTGCATTAAGTAAGCAACGGTACTGTGCATTGAAAGCAAATTAATTCCAACGGCTTTCATTCCAGACAAGATCTGCTCAATAAGGAAAGTTTGTTATTAGCATTGAATCAAGAATATTGCATCCAACGTTCATCATCCCAATGCTATATAAACAAGGCTTTGAAGATTGAAATGGTTAATGCTCTCCAAATCTCTACACGCACAAAAGCTGAACCATAATCTTCGTTCTCTGAGTTTTGCTAAACCACACACTCTGATATTTCATTACTGTTTAGCAATCTAGTTTCTAAGCTTCAATTTGTGTATACATCACAGTTGTGATAAAGTTTTGTAGAAAACATCCACACACATAGTTTTATCTCTTTGTAAGAAAGTGTTACCTTGACAAACCGGGTTGTGGTTTGAATCAAGAAGGCTTTAGCAGTTGTTAAAGCAGTCTGTAATATTCAGTTGAATATAGTGGATTAAGACCTCGTTGGAGAGAGGCGAAATCACCTTGACGGGTGGACTGGAGTAGTTTGAGATCAAACGAACCAGGATAAAAATATCGTGTTCATTGCTTTAGATTTCAGTTTTACAATTCAACCCCCCCTTCTTGTGTTTTTCACCACTTCAATTGGCATCAGAGCGCCTGGTTCTGAGCTAAAACACTTAACCGTGTCAGTACAAGATCCAGCGTCAGAAAAACACAATGGCAGGAAACAATTCTCACATCAGCAATGACAACAATGAGGACAAAGACAGATTCAGTGGCAAACCTCCAGTCTTTGATGGAGAAAACTTTGATTACTGGAAAGACAGAATTGAAAGCTTCTTTCTGGCACATGAT
Organism: Vicia faba; assembly: GCA_948472305.1. Lineage (NCBI taxonomy): Eukaryota > Viridiplantae > Streptophyta > Magnoliopsida > Fabales > Fabaceae > Vicia > Vicia faba. The sequence goes on along the minus strand of OX451740.1, from coordinate 1,281,786,132 downwards.
GCTGATCTGTGGGATATGGTGACAGATGGATACACGCACCCTGTAAATGCAAGTGGTCAGAAGATTGATAGAAAAACAATGTCTGATCAACAAAAGCGTGACTTCAAGAATCACCACAAGGCCAGAACCATCCTCCTTAGTGCCATCTCCTATACTGAGTATGAAAAGATCTCCAACAGAGACACAGCAAAGAATATTTTTGATTCTCTCAGAATGACGCATGAGGGCAACGTTCAAGTCAAAGAAACAAAAGCTCTGGCGCTCATTCAGAAGTATGAGGCGTTCAAAATGGAAGAATCTGAATCCATTGAAACTATGTTCTCTAGATTCCAGATTCTGGTAGCTGGTCTCAAAGTTCTGGACAAAGGGTACTCTACTGCTGACCATGTCAAGAAAATAATCAGAAGTTTACCCAAGCAGTGGAGGCCTATGGTTACTGCTCTGAAGCTAGCTAAAGATCTCAACAAAATCACTCTGGAGGAACTTATCAGCTCCCTCAGAAGTCATGAGATAGAGCTAGAAGTTGATGAGCCTCAGAAGCAAGGTAAGCCTTTAGCATTAAAATCTAACAGAAAATTTGAGTCTAAAGTTTTGCAGGCAGTTGAAGAAACATCTGATGGATCCTCATCAGAAGAAGACGAACTTTCCCTTCTCTCCAGAAGAGTAAATCAACTGTGGAAGCAAAGACAAAGGAAGTTCAGGAATCCCAGAAGATCTGATCAGAACGAGTCTTCTTCCAGATACAGAAGGACAGATTCTTCCTCTGGATACAGAAGATCTGAAGGCTCCTCCAGTAGCAAAAAGCCAAACACCAAAGACATCATCTGCTATGAGTGCAATGAGCAAGGACACTACAAGAGTGACTGCCCAAAGCTTCAGAGGGAAAAGCCCAAAAAGAAGTTTGGAAGAGAGAAGAAGAAAAGTCTCATGGCCACATGGGATGACTCTGACTCGTCTGAAGCTGACTCAGAATCAGATGATGAAAGGGCAAACATAGCTCTCATGGCTAACATTTCAGAAGATAGTGAAGCTTCTGAATCAGACTCAGAATCAGACACTGAAGAGGTATTTCCTAACTTCGCTGTTAACTTTACAAAGGCTGAACTTGCTGAAAGCCTTAATGAGATTCTGGAACGCTATCAGCAGATTAGAGCTAAATTCAGAGACCTGAAAAGGAATCTTGAATCTGACTCTAATAAGTCTGAGAGTCTCAAATTGGAAAATTCTGAGCTGAGAAATAAGATTTCAAAATTAGAAAACACTTTACAAAACTCTCAGAAGGAACCAATTTCTGAAACTCCCAGCAACGCTGATGAGATCATCAAGGAGTATGATCACAGTTTCCAGAAGTTCCTAGCTAAAAGCATAGATAGAAGCAGAATGGCTTCAATGATCTATGGAGTTAGCAGAAACGGAAAGAAAGGAATAGGATACCAAGGTAAGGTTCCTACACCAAAGAATGTCATGGACTTAACCATTAAACACACTCCTCTAAATTCACACTTTGTGTATGGTCACACACATGATATCAAATATACTAGCAGTAAGCACTCTGTGAAACCAAAATTCAACCAGAGTTTTGGTAAAACTAACAAATCAGGACCCAAGAAAATCTGGGTACCTAAGGATAAAATAATACATGTTGCAGATATCTTTAGCAGCAAGTCAGAAACACCAGTCATGGTACCTGGACTCTGGCTGCTCACGACACATGACGGGAAGAAGGCATATGTTCCAAAGCCTGGAACTTAAGCCTGGAGGCCACGTTGGCTTTGGAGGCAATCATAGGGGAAAGATAATTGGCTCTGGAACTATAGGTAATGGAAATCTTCCCTCTATTAATAATGTTCTGCTAGTAGATGGATTGATGCATCTGTTATCCATAAGTCAATTAAGTGATAACGGTTATGATATAATCTTTAATCAAAAATCATGTAAAGCTGTTAGTCAGAAAGATGGGACTATCCTGTTTAATGGTAAGAGGAAAAACAACATTTACAAAATCAAACTTTCTGAACTAAAGAGTCAGAATGTAAAATGTCTTCTGTCTGTTAACAACGAGCAGTGGATCTGGCACAGAAGATTGGGGCATGTTAGTATGAGAAGAATATCTCAGATTAACAAACTCAATTTGGTCAGAGGACTTCCTAATTTGAAGTTCAATTCAGATGCTCTGTGTGAAGCATGTCAGAAAGGCAAATTTGCAAAACCTTCTTTTAAATCCAAAAATGTTGTTTCTACCTCTAAGCCATTAGAACTTCTGCACATTGACTTATTTGGACCAGTTAAAACTGCTTCAGTCAGTGGTAAGAAGTATGGGTTAGTAATCGTAGATGACTATAGCAGATGGACATGGGTAAAGTTCTTAAGACACAAGGACGAGTCACATTCTGTGTTTGTTACCTTCTGTAACCAAGTTCAGAATGAAAAGGATCTTAGAATCGTTAAAGTCAGAAGTGATCATGGTGGAGAATTTGAAAATAAAGATTTTGAGTCATTCTTTAATGACAGAGGCATTCTGCATGATTTCTCTTGTCCTAGAACTCCCCAACAAAATGGAGTTGTAGAACGAAAGAACAGAACATTGCAAGAAATGGCCAGAACCATGATCAATGAGACAAACGTTGCTAAGACTTTCTGGGCAGAGGCAATAAACACAACGTGCTACATTCAGAATAGAATCTCAATAAGACCTATTCTGGAAAAGACTCCATATGAATTGTGGAAGAACAGAAAGCCCAACATTTCATATTTTCATCCATTTGGATGTACTTGCTTTATATTAAATACAAAGAATTATTTGAACAAGTTTGACTCTAAGGCACAGAAGTGTATTATGTTAGGATACTCTGAACGCTCAAGAGGGTACAGAGTATACAATACAGAAACACAGATTGTGGAAGAATCAATCAGTATTCGCTTTGATGATAAGCTTGACTCTGAAAAGTCAAAGCAGAATGAAGTTTTTGCAGGTATAGAAATTGAATTTGCAGGTTCTGAAGACAAGTCATCAGAAGCTCTCAACACAGACATTCCCTCAACATCTGAAAGGAGCACTGCTAGAAATCCTACAATAGCTGCTGATCAACCTCAGAAGAGATTACCCAGAAGCAGCCTGGATCACCCAGAAGAGACTATCCTAGGAAGAAAGGAAGATCTAATCAGAACAAGAGCAAGCTTCAGAAACTCCGAAGAAACTCTTATGGGACTGGTGTCTCTGATTGAACCTTCTTCTATTGATGAAGCACTTCTGGATAATGACTGGATTCTGGCAATGCAAGAAGAGCTGAATCAATTCACCAGAAACGACGTATGGGATCTCGTTCCCAGACCAAAAGGATTCAACGTCATTGGAACAAGATGGGTGTTCAGAAACAAGCTAAATGAACAAGGTGAAGTCATCAGAAACAAGGCACGACTGGTTGCACAAGGTTATAGTCAGCAAGAGGGGATAGACTATACAGAAACCTTTGCCCCAGTCGCCAGGTTAGAATCTATCAGACTTTTAATTTCATTTGCTGTTAATAGAGGCATCACTCTGTATCAGATGGATGTCAAAAGTGCATTCTTAAATGGTTATATAGAAGAAGAAGTTTATGTTCACCAACCCCCAGGTTTTGAAAATACAAAACATCCAGAACATGTTTTCAAACTAAAGAAGTCATTGTATGGTCTGAAACAAGCTCCCAGAGCTTGGTATGAAAGGCTAAGTAACTTTCTGCTTGAAAATGAATTCACCAGAGGGAAAGTGGACACTACTCTATTCTGTAAAACAGTTAAGAGTGACATCTTAGTCTGTCAAATCTATGTTGATGATATCATTTTTGGTTCTACTAATCCTTCTCTTGGAAGAAAATTTGCTAAGTGTATGCAGGCAGAATTTGAGATGAGCCTCATGGGGGAACTGAAATTCTTTCTGGGAATTCAGATCAATCAAACTCCAGAAGGAACTTACATTCATCAGAGCAAATACATCAGAGATCTTCTGAAGAAATTTGACCTGTCAGAATGTAAGCCATCAAAGATTCCAATGCATCCCACGTGCATTCTGGAAAGAGAAGAGGTAAGCAAAAGTGTAGAACAGAAAGTCTACAGAGGTATGATTGGTTCTCTCCTCTATCTGACTGCTTCAAGACCTGACATACTATTCAGTGTTTGTATCTGTGCTAGATTCCAATCAGATCCTAGAGAATCTCACTTAACAGCTGTTAAGCGAATTTTCAAGTATCTGAAAGGTACTACTAATCTGGGTTTGTTTTATAGAAAATCTAGTGATTACAGCTTAGTAGGCTACTGTGATGCTGATTTTGCTGGAGACAGAGTTGAACGTAAAAGTACTTCTGGAAGCTGCCAGTTTCTGGGAGAAAATCTGATCTCTTGGTCCAGCAAAAGGCAATCAACAATTGCTCTGTCAACAGCAGAAGCTGAGTACATAGCAGCAGCAGGATGTAGCACACAAATGCTCTGGATGAAAAGTCAGCTTGAAGACTTCCAGATTTTTGAGAGTAACATTCCTATACTTTGTGATAATACTTCTGCTATTTGCTTAAGTAAGAATCCTATTTTACATTCTAGAGCTAAGCATATAGAAATAAAACATCACTTCATTAGGGACTATATTCATAAAGGTATTTTGAACTTAAAATTTATAGATACAGACCATCAATGGGCTGATATCTTTACTAAACCCCTTTCAGAAGATAGGTTTAATTTCATTCTGAAACATCTCAGCATGAAAGTGTGCCCAGAGTGAAAATGTTTTAATTTCATATATTTACCTTCAGAATGTAATTATTTTACTGTGAACTTCTGATCAATCTCCTTTCAGAAAGATAGAACATGCAGATTGTATCAGATGCAAGTCTAAAGATCTGAGAGTCTAAGCTCAAAGACAGACGTGCTGATCACTACATCAAACAAGTGTCATCCAATCATCAGCATATCTCTGAAGCAGAACGCGTGCACGCTTCTGAGAAGGCAAAGCGCTGATTGGGTACATTGAGACACACGTCTGGTAACCGTTTTTAAGTATCTTTCTCAAATCCCCCAAAATCAGCAAGCATTTAATGAAAAGTAATCATGCTTTTAAATGGCAATCATGATTTTTCTCTCTCTTAAAAACGTTTATCTTTTCAAAATAGTTTTGAAAAACTCTATTTAAGCACATTAATCTCTCATTCTTATTCTTTACGCTTTCTCACTAACACTCAAGCATTTTCTGCATATTTCTGAGTTCATCTCTTGCAAACCTTTTTCCTCAGTTCATTCTCAAAACCCTTTTAGTGTGAACATGGCAACCTCCAGTAGCGTTTCTGCAGGTAATCAGAAGAAAGCAACTTCTGAGCAATATCAAGTGCCACTCAGAACTCTCCTCACTCCGGTGAAGAACCTTGAAGTGCTCTCTGAGTTAATAATTGATTTTGAAAGCTTGAAGGAGAATGGTTTTGACCTAACTGAAGAAGTTAGGGCTCAAAAGTGGGAAAGGTATTTCGATAGGTTGGTTGGACCAACATTCCCAGCGCTGGTCAAGGAATTTTGGATTCACGCCAAGGTTTCAAAACATCTAGTCATCTCCTCTGTTATGGGGAAGAAGATTGTGATTTCTGAAGATCTCATTGCAAGGCTAATCGGTCAAAGTGGTGGTGGCGTCCGTTGTGTGGACATGGCTGAAAGATGTGCTGATATAGGTGTGGTAGCTAACAGGATTTTCACTCTTGGGATGCCCAGCAGCAAGATTAAAGATCTGAAGGATCACTGCAGAGTATGGGCTAAGATTGTTCTGGGGTGCTTCAACCACAGGAAACCAACAAGTTCTCCTGATTATATAAATGTGGATCAGCAGTTTCTGATCTACTCTATTGATCAGAAGATAAAGATCAATCTGGCTCACTTCCTGTTCAACCATCTCAAAACCAGTGTGAAAGAAACAAGGGAAGAAGAAAGAACCAAGAGGGACTAGATACCTTTTGGAAGATTGATATCAGATATTCTGACAGAGAATAGACTGATTGAGCATCTGATAGAAGCTCAAGAGCTGAGCACTATTGAACCAACAATTGGGAAACCTCTGAACGCAAAGAATCTGAAAAAGATGAAGCTGATAGAGAACATTCAGAAGGAACCCAGAGCTACTTCCACTGCTGATATCTCCAGCAGAAGAGTGCCTCTGAGTGATTTTCCGTTATTCTCTGAAACTGAATCCAAACCAGAGATGTTTCTCAGTTACCCAGATGTGTACAAGGCAGATGATACAGATCCAAAGCTGAATATCAGAGATCTGCATCAACCCCAACCAGAAGTGACTCTGAAGAAGACAAAGAAGAGGAAAGCGCCATCAGAAGGACCATCTCAGCAGACTCCAAAGAAAAGAGGTATTTCATCTGCTGCCCCTATTTCAAATTCTTTTACTATTCCAGCATCTATCCCTCCTCGAACCTCTCATAGAATATCAATTCCCATCCCTACCATTGATGAAACCGTACAAGAAGAAGACCCTTCTGAGGCATTAAAACTCAGAAGACCTAGAACCAAACACCCCAAACAACCAACAATTTCAACAACAACAGCACTTGACCAAGTGCTGGCTGATATTGAGCGTCAACATGCCTCTGCTCAACCAAACTCTGAACCACAAAATGTTCCTCCTCCACAACCAGAACCACAGCAATCTGCTGAAGAACCAGAACAACAACAACCTCTCTCAGAAGAACCTCTGATCCCTGAGCAATCAGAGATTCCACCTCCCTCTCCCCAACCAGAAATAAATCCACCTTCACCACAAACAGAGTTTCACCACTCTGAAACTCCTTCTCCTCATCAATCTGACCCTCACTCACCTCAACCATCACCGCTGGCAATCCAGTTGCCATGTGGAACCCCTGTTGTCATGCCCCAGTTACCATCCTCATCAGAATCGACACCACCAAATACTCCCAAAACACCACCCACTCCAATCGAAATATCTGACTCTGATACCCCTTCTCCAAAACAAACAGCCTCTCAGAAAACCTCTGAAAACCCCAGCAGGACTTTCATTGACTTAACCAGTCTTGACCGTCTTGCTGATCTAAAACACAAAATTGCCATCCCAAAACCAAAGCAACCAGATGTTAGCTCTGGTATTTTGAATTTTGAAACAGGTGTGCTGCAATGGATTGCTTCTTTGAAGCAAGTCTGTCCTGGGATGATTGACCCAGCTGCTTCTGATCAGCTCTGGTCACAGTTCAGACTTTGGGTACGTACTGAAGCCCTCAAGTTGCAGGATATCAACTATGAGCAGGCACAACAAAATTTCAGCAAACTTCTGAATGAAGTTGGAAGTATGCTTCTGAAAGAGGACGTGCTCCCTCTGGACAGTGAACCTTGGTCTGAGAAACAGCAAGCTGCAAAGGTGCAACCATCAGAAGAAGACAAGACCATTCATGCTGAAGAAAGTCAAGCAGAGGATGTTGCTGAAAGTTCTGAGAAGCCTCCTCCTTCTGATGCTTCTCAAGCTGCCTTGGACAGGCAGACTCTGGAAGAACTAAGGCTGAATGACATGCGTCTGCAGCAGCGGATGGATGAAAACGATCAGAAGATGAAAGAGAGAATGGATGTGCAGGACAGCAAGATTGACACTGTTGTCAGCATGGTGCATAAGCAAAATGAAACTTCTGAAAAGATTCAAGCCATGCTGGAGAGCCTGTTCACACGCTTGCCTCCTCAACCTTAATCTTTTTTTCATGCATGACCTTTTTCATGTTTTCCTTGATTTTCTGATGTACTGTTTGATTATGTTTTGTAATATTTTCTCGTTTTGACTCTGAACTATCTTAATATGATTAGTTTTTCTGATCTTAATTGTTTTAGCACATCACCAACACTTTTTGATTGTTGACAAAAAGGGGGAGAACAAGAATGATATTTAAATCAATAACGGGCTAACTAGACAGAAATTCTCAAACATTCTAACTCTATTACTTGAAATGTTTTTTCTGTTGTGTTTAAAGTCTACAGGCACAAGGAAGCTCCTGGACACTCTGAAGACTAGAAGCTCTGATCAATATGAAGTTGCTCTGATCAATATGAAGTTCTGATCCAAAGCAAAGCTCTGACAAGAAAAGCTCTGAAGCTCTGCTCTGACATAAAGCTTCTGATAAGTCAAAGACTCTGATACTCTGATGTTCAAAGAAAGGCAAAAAGATCTGATCCTGAAGAACACGTATAAATCAAAGGGAAGTAATAAACTCGGGGGGACTATTTCCTTACTCCTTATTCTTTTACTTCTTATTCTGATACATATTCCAGATACCTTTTCACGTTATTTTCATTTAAAATATCTAGTTTTTGTCATCATCAAAAAGGGGGAGATTGTTAGAACAATGTTTGAATCTACTACCCTATATTTAAGTTTTGATGATAACAAAGTGAAAAGATATAGTATTTATAAGTTTCATGTTTGAACTATCTTCTGCCTAAAATTATTATGTTCTGACTTGCAGATACGCTGATTGAAATAAGCAAGATCACATCTATTCAGCATCAGAATTTGATTTCAGACACCAGCATCAGAAGTTGCTACATCAGAACGTCAAAATCAGATGATCAACTCACGTACATGCTGAAGCCTGATGAACAAGACTGCGCTTAATACTCTGATACAGAAACACAATAGTTCATCAGCAGCGAAGCAGAATCAGAATGAGCCAAGCCAGAACTTGCATTAAGTAAGCAACGGTACTGTGCATTGAAAGCAAATTAATTCCAACGGCTTTCATTCCAGACAAGATCTGCTCAATAAGGAAAGTTTGTTATTAGCATTGAATCAAGAATATTGCATCCAACGTTCATCATCCCAATGCTATATAAACAAGGCTTTGAAGATTGAAATGGTTAATGCTCTCCAAATCTCTACACGCACAAAAGCTGAACCATAATCTTCGTTCTCTGAGTTTTGCTAAACCACACACTCTGATATTTCATTACTGTTTAGCAATCTAGTTTCTAAGCTTCAATTTGTGTATACATCACAGTTGTGATAAAGTTTTGTAGAAAACATCCACACACATAGTTTTATCTCTTTGTAAGAAAGTGTTACCTTGACAAACCGGGTTGTGGTTTGAATCAAGAAGGCTTTAGCAGTTGTTAAAGCAGTCTGTAATATTCAGTTGAATATAGTGGATTAAGACCTCGTTGGAGAGAGGCGAAATCACCTTGACGGGTGGACTGGAGTAGTTTGAGATCAAACGAACCAGGATAAAAATATCGTGTTCATTGCTTTAGATTTCAGTTTTACAATTCAACCCCCCCTTCTTGTGTTTTTCACCACTTCAACACACCTTAATTACTAGCATTTATATTTGAAAGCGATAAATTGTGGAAAATGTAAAGTCTTATTCTATTACAATATTTTAGGGATGGGGGTACATATTTACAAATGGGGATTGCAATTAAAATTAAATCCTAAGTTACTATTACAACTACATTGAATGGATAAGAATGTACAAGAAAAATGTGAAATGAACTTGTTTAGAAAATAGTTTTTTAGTCTTAATGAATTAAGAAGAAAAAAAAGGAATAAATTAATTAATAAAAGAAAATATTTTTATGTCTTTTTATGTTAATAATAATAAAAAAGGGGTTAATATAAAAATATAATAAAAAGGAAAATAAATGAAAGATAGAAACAGCGTGCTGCTGCAAGCGAAACGACAAGGATTAGAAGTTCTGAAGCCAGGCGCGTGGTGATTCAGAAGGAAGCTTCAGAAGTTCTAGATTGATACACTTTGAGGTCCTGCAAGACACATTAGAGGGAAAACACAGAAGTTCTGGGTTGCTATGTGTTGAACTTATGAATGTTAGAACAATGAGAAAATTTTAGAAGTTTTGTATATTAAAACAGTGAAGAGAACTCAGAAGTTCTATGTTATGATAAAACTGTGAATGAACATAAGAAGTTCAGTGTGTTTAAACAGTAGGAAAATCATAGAAGTTTTGTATGTTAAAACAATGAGGAGAACTCAGAAGTTCTGTGTTGTGCATTAACAGTGAGTGAACATCAGAAGTTCAGTGTATTTCAACTCTTAATCAGCACATCAATAATTTATTCAGTTCTTAATAAACAACAAATCAGAAGGATAATAGCACAACAGTTTATAGAAGTTCTAATCCTAAATCTGAGTCTAGTCTTAATCAAGAAGTTCTGATCCACAATTTTTTTTTCACTTATGCAATGGTATGGACAACATTAATTGTGATATTTACATATTAATGATGTTCTGAATAAAACAAAATGCAAAGTCGGAAAGACTTACCTTGAATCTGGAGTGTATGCTTGGAGCTTTGGGTTGCTGCCTTCAGATGTTCTGGCGTCAGCGAGAGTAGCGGAACAATGGTTGTGTTCTTTGATTCAAAGGGAAGAACAAAGGTTCTGTTTAGAATTTGCGAAGGTTTTCACTGTTTTTTCCTTTCTCTCTTTTTGATGATTATCTCTCTCCAAAATCCAGCACCTTGAAAGTGTGATGAAGCAACTTATGTAGATGAATTTATTGTGGTTTTTTTTGGGGGGGGGAACAAATGGGATTTAAACTTTTTGGCACACTGTTCCATTGCTTTTTGGTCACAACTTTTATTATTTGGTGCAAATACAGGATTTGGGAAAATGCAGGCGTGGACTAGATTAGCTGCTGGTTAGAGTATTGTATTGTAGTAGTGCAGCAGGTTGTTTAAACGAGGTCTTGGGATTTGATGATGTTCTGATCGCAAAATATCATAAATGTAACCTACAAATGCTGAAGGGGCATGTTCTGACCGGAGAACATTGCTTCCATATGTTCTGATTGAAGCGTCATGTTTTGAACCGTGTTTGCAACTTCTAACTGCACTTGCGTAGAGGCTGGCTCAGAAGTTCTGAAGTATCATATTCTCTAGACACTTAGAAAATTTTCTAAATGTTTAGAAACTTGATTTTTTCAAAGTAACTTCTGACTTCTAATTTTTTGATGAACCAATTTCATGCCTTGATGAAATATGATTCTTGGAACTTGATTTTTTTATCCAAAAGTCAAAGTTTGACTTTTTAGTGTGCAAATGACCATTTTGCCCTTGTGAATGATTTTCTTGAAAAGTTTGTAATTCAAAACTTGAAACTTGATAGAGGCAAGCCTGAGAGTCCAGGATGATCTTTTGAGAAATGAGAGGGCAAATTTTGAGGTACAACAGTTGCCCCTATTCAATCTTCTTACGCCTGAAGAGTAGATTGGTCAGTCTGCCTTTCGTGATCTGAAGGTGGAAGATGATTGAACACTAGAATGCCCAGAAATTTGCACTCGCATACAGGATTGCTGATTTGTTGCATAAGAGATTCCTTGGCGATAATTCTTGTACCTGCTGAGGAGGACTTTGTTGAGGAATGTTGATTTATGCCCTGGGAATTAAAACCTAGGAGCTTCGGTTGTCTATTACTCTACTGGGGAATTAACTCTTGATTGAGGGGGTGAAATAGAATGTATACCTGGTCAGGGTCCAGACTGTACAACGACTTACTGGGGAAATGTGAAACTGAACGTATTTGGTCGGGTCTGGGCCTTACAGTGCTACAAACGGTTGCCTGGAGGTAAGGGAGCAGGAACCTGGGTAGTAGGGTTACTTCGTTATGAAAGCCTGGATAGTAGGGCTTGGTGAAGGAACCTGGGTAGTAGGGTTACTTCGAGATAAAAGCCTGAATAGTAGGGCTTGGTGAAGGAATTGGGTAGTAGGGTTACTTCAAAATGAAAGCCTGGATAGTAGGGCTTGGTGAAGGAACCTGGGTAGTAGGGTTACTTCGTTATGAAAGCCTGGATAGTAGGGCTTGGTGAAGGAACCTGGGTAGTAGGGTTACTTCGTTATGAAAGTATGGATAGTAGGGCTTGGTGAAGCAACCTGGGTAGTAGGGTTACTTCATTATGAAAGCCTGGATAGTAGGGCTTGGTGAAGGAACCTGGGTAGTAGGGTTACTTCGTTATGAAAGCCTGGATAGTAGGGCTTGATGAAGGAACCTGGGTAGTAGGGTTACTTCGAAATGAAAGCCTGGATAGTAGGGCTTGGTGAAGGAACCTTGATAGTAGGGTTACTTCGTTATGAAAGCCTGGATAGTAGGGCTTGGTGAAGGAACTTAGGTAGTAGGTTTACTTCGTTATGAAAGCCTGGATAGTAGGGCTTGGTGAAGAAACCTGGGTAGCAGGGTTACTTCGTTATAAAAGCCTGGATAGTAGGGCTTGGTGAAGGAACCTGGGTAGTAGGGTTACTTCATTATGAAAACCTGGATAGTAGGGCTTGGTGAAGGAACCTGGGTAGTAGGTTTACTTCGAAATGAAAGCCTATATAGTAGGGCTTGGTGAAGGAACCTGGGTAGTAGGGTTACTTCGTTATGAAAGCCTGGATAGTAGGGCTTGGTGAAGGAACCTGGGTAGTAGGGTTACTTTATTATGAAAGCCTGGATAGTAGGGCTTGGTGAAGGAACTTGGGTAGTAGGTTACTTCGTTATGAAAGCCTGGATAGTAGGGCTTGGTGAAGGAACCTGGGTAGTAGGGTTACTTCGTTATGAAAACCTAGATAGTAGGGCTTGGTGAAGGAACCTGGGTAGTAGGGTTACTTTGAAATGAAAGCCTGGATAGTAGGGCTTGGTGAAGGAACCTGGGTAGTAGGGTTACCTCGAGATGAAAGCCTGGATAGTAGGGCTTGGTGAAGGAACCTGGGTAGTAGGGTTACCTCGAGATGAAAGCCTGAATAGTAGGGCTTACGGGAAGGAACCTGGATAGTAGGGTTACTTTGTTTGATCACGTAGGTTAGTTGACCCATTTGGTTTCGAGAACTGACTTTTCCTTGGTTGTCTGAAGATATGTCATGTATAACTGTTGGAATTCTTGAAGCTAACCCTCTTTTCCTAAAAGGATATCAGGGTTAGTTATATGCGATGCATGAAATGCAGGGTGAGATGATGTTCTCAAAATAAATGAGATTATGTTGTGTATGGTGTGTATGTGTATGTCATGATGTATGTTATGATGTATGTTCATGAAATGATATCGGGGTATGCTCGCATCTGGGAAAATAAATCCCTGACGGTTTCTAGAGATGTAAATATTCTTTCGAGACGAGATGTTGGAGGATAACTCTGCGGGGACCACTTAGGGGAAGAGATATTTTGTTGGTAGACCTGCTGACCCAGAGGAATAAACTCAGTCGGGGATGAAATTTACTGACTCGCCCGCGATTATGAACCTCGGCTGGGGATAGTGAACGGAAATGATTGTGCCAGAGATTTATTCTTTGTTGTTTGTGAATATTTTGCCAAGGAGAAACCCTGTATGAGAGTAACTCTGCGGGGGGAATGACTTTGTTGGAAGGTGGACTTCCGTAGCTGAAATAATAAGCTCTGTTGGGGATTGAGCTTTCATACCCATAGAAATAGACCCTGCTTAGGGAGATGAAAATTTATGAAGATCCGCTCACGATTGTAAAATTCGACTGGGGGACATAGGTGTCAGGTTTCTGGATGACCCTGGCTAGGGAGATTACTTCCCATTTTGAGAGAACTGATATTAATGCTTTGATTACCTCTAGTTTTTGGAGAATACAGATGTTACAAGGTCGCATGTATTGATGACTGTGCTCCAAATATGTCTCTGCCCTGGTACCTGCTGGATAGCATAACTGTCGGGTTTTAACATTTTAGTTTTTGTCCCTGTTTCTTAAGTTATGAACAATTGTCTTTCTTTTTCCTATGCAAATGTTCGTGAACAGTAATCATATTCAAATGCATATGTCAAGAATAAATCATTAGACGTTCTTGCAAAACAAAGCAGAAAAATAAAAACAAATAGTTTCGTAAAAATGACTTGTATTAATTTTTGAAGTTGGCCTGTAACAGGCATTTTTGTACAAGGAAGGTGACGCCCTAGTAAGAGAACTCTGCTGTAAAGATGGAATCTATGCAATATTGTGTACAACAAAAAGGAAACAGTTATGTGCAAAAATCCCATTGAGTTTCAAATCTTCTATTGCCTTTATATCTTCAAGCGTCTCATCACTTTTTCTTCTTGGCCGAAGGTTGATGAAATTGATTGGCGCCGTTCGAGCTTGATAGTTGATGCCGAAGTCTGTTTGCCAGATGATTCAATGAGACATAGTGGTATGCTTTATATCCCTAACTTTTGCCTGGACCGCCCTTTCGAGTTTTCAATCCACCGGGATACCCTTTTTTGCCCAAACCGCCCTTTCGGGTTTTCGACTTGCCGGGTGTACAAATTTTTCATTTTCATCCCTTATTTTTGCCCGAACCCTTTTGGTTCGCCGGAAAGCCCTTATTTTTGCCTAGGCCAGTCAACCTAGCGGGTCTTTTAGTTAGGCGTAGTATCTTTTCACTATGTCTGCATTGACAGGGTGAGGAAAGTCGTCACCATCCATGGTGGTTAGAATCATAGCTCCTCCCGAGAAAATGTTTTTAACCACGAATGACCCTTCGTACGTGGGGGTCCATTTGCCCCTGGGATCACCTTGCGGCAGTATGATGCGTTTGATTACTAGATCCTCGACTTGATAATCTTGACGCCTGACTTTCTTGTTAAAAGCCTTGATCATTCACTTTTGATAAGTCTGACCATGGTAGATAGCAGTGAGTCTCTTTTCATCGATTAGATTTAACTGATCAAGTCGGGTTCGGATCCAGTCGTCTTTGTTCAAACCTGCATCATTCATGATTCACAGAGAAGGGATCTTGACCTCAATGGGTAGGACTGCCTCCATGCCATATACCAGAGAGTAGGGTGTTTCCCATGTCGACGTTCGTGCTGAGGTACAGTACCCATGAAGAGCGAATGGTAACATCTCATGCCAGTCCTTATATGTCACCGTCATCTTCTGTACAATCTTCTTGATGTTCTTGTTAACTGCTTCAACAGTGCCATTCATCTTTGGCTGGTAGGGAGAAGAATTATGATGTTGTATCTTGAATTGTTTACAGAGATCGGTGATCATTGTGTTGTTGAGATTCATACCATTGTCAGTAATAATTCTCTCTGGCACACCATATCAACAGATCAGATTGTGTCGGATAAATCGCGCCACGATGTTCTTGGTTACTGTAGCAAAGGAAGTTGCCTCAACCCACTTCGTGAAGTAATCAATGACTACTAAAATGAAGTGATGTCCATTGGAAGCGGTGGGCCTGATTTCGCCAATCATGTCGATGCCCCACATTGCAAAGGGCCACGGGGCTGTCAAAACATTTAAGGGGACCGGAGGCACGTGCACCTTATCAGCGTAAATTTGGCACTTACGACAAGTTCAAGAGTGCTGATAACAATCAACTTCCATAGTGGACCAGTAGTATCCTTCCCGTAGGATCTTCTTAGCCATGGTATGTCCACTAGGATGAGTTTCGAAGGTGCCTTCATGTAGATCTGTCATTATCCTCTCTGCTTCGCTCTTGTCTACACACCGCAGTAAGGTAGAGTCTGATTGCGTTTATAGAGGATTCCATTACTGAGGAGGAATTTCACGGCGAACCTTCTCAGGAATTTCTTATCGTTGATAGATGCCCCTTCGGGATACTCCTGAACTTCGAGATAACTTTTGACTTCGTGAAACCAGGGTTTGTCTGTCACTTCTTTGGTATCGATTTCATAACAGTGTGCTGGTTCATCCAACCTCTCAATGGTGATTTGGGGAGCTTCATTGTCCCACCTGACTTTGAACATGGAAGACATGGTAGCTAGCGCATCCACTAACTGATTCTCCTCTCGTGGGAAATGTTCAAAAGTTACCTCCTCAAAGTGTGGGAGCAATGTCAGTACGTGCTCTTTGTATGGGATGAGATTAGGATGCTTCGTATCCCATTCGCCTTTGATATGACTTATCACTAAGGCTGAATCCCCGAATACACTCAAGAACTTGATCCTTAGGTCAATAGCATCTCAAAGACCCATGATACATGCTTCATACTCCGCCATGTTATTGGTGCAGTTGAAACATAATCGGGCGGTGAACGGAGTATGACATCCCTCGGGAGATATGATCACAGCGCCAATGCCGTTACCTAATGCGTTTGAGGCTCCACCAAAATACATAGACCATCGGGATCCTTCCTCGGGTCATTCATTCGGTCCAGGTTCTTCGTAGTCAGTCGCCAGCATAATGTTCTCATCTGGGAACTCAAAATTCATGGACTGGTAGTCATCCATGGCCTGATGAGCCAAATGATCAGCCAATACACTCCCCTTGATTTCTTTTTGGGTAGTATATTGTATATCGTACTCGGTTAAGATCATTTGCCACCTTGTTGTCCTTCCGGAGAGAGCGGGCTTCTCAAAAATGTACTTGATCAGATCCATCTTTGATATCAACAAGGTAGTGTGAGTCAGCATATATTGTCTTAGTCGGCGAGCATCCCATGCCAAAGCGCGGCAAGTTTTCTTGAGAAATGAGTATCGTGTCTCACAATCGGTAAATATTTTGCTAAGGTAGTATATTGCATGCTCTTTTCGACCAGACTCGTCATGCTGCCCCAGTACACACCCCATTAAATTGTCTAGCACTGTCAAGTATAATATCAAAGGTCTTCCTTCAACTGGAGGCATCAAAATTGGTGGTTCTTGAAGGTATTCCTTGATTCTTTCAAAAGTAGTCTGGCATTCATCATTCCACTTTACCACTTGATCTTTCTTCAGAAGCTTAAAAATTGGCTCACAAGTAGCAGTTAGATGTGAAATGAATCTGGAGATATAATTCAAGCGTCCCAAGAAACCTCTAACTTCCTTCTCTGTACGGGGATCCGACATCTCTTGTATGGCCTTCACCTTTGCAGGGTCTACCTGAATACCTTTGTCACTGACGAAGAAACCCAAAATCTTACCAGACCTTACCCCGAAGGTGCACTTGTTCCAATTCAACCTTAGCTTGTATATCTTCAACCTGTCGAATAACTTTTGTAGATGATTGAGATGTTCCTCTTCGGTTTGAGATCTGGCTATCATGTCATCAACATAAACCTCGATCTCATGGTGAATCATATCATGAATCAAAGCGACCATGGCTCGTTGATAGGTTGCCCCAGCTTTCTTCAACCCAAAAGGCATCACCTTGTAACAGAAGGTGCCCCACTGTGTGACGAAGGTTGTCTTCTCCATGTCTTCAAGAGCCATCTTGATCTGGTTGTAGCTAGAGAAACCATACATGAAGGAGAAGATTTTTTGTTGCACGATGTTGTCAACCAGAACATCAATGTGGGGAAGCGGGAAGTCATCCTTGGGGCTTGCCCTGTTCAGATCTCTGTAATCCACACACATCTGTACCTTGCCGTCCTTCTTAGGTACCAGAACGATGTTAGCAACCCACTGCGGTTAGGAGGTGACAACTAAGAACCCTGTGTCGAACTGCTTCATGACCTTTGCCTTGATCTTCTCTGACATTTCGGGATGCATACAACAGACCTTCTGTTTAATCAGAGGACAATCTTCTTTAGTTGGCAGGCGATGTACCACAATATCAGTGTCTAAACCAGGCATGTCTTCATAGGACCAGGCAAAGATCTCAACATAGTCGTGCAGTATTTGTATCAACCTCTGTTTGATGCTAAGCTCCAGATTTGCACCTATTTTAACCTCTTTTATGTCTTCCTCAGTACCGAAATTCATTGTCTCAACCGGCTCTTCATGAGGCTATATGACCCTCTCTTCCTGTTGTAGTAGTCTAGAAAGTTCTCCAGGTAACTCAAAATCGTCCTCACCTTCGTCTTCAGTTTGATTGATCGGATTTTTGAAGTCATGACTGGAAATAGCAGAGCTGTTATCAATGGGATCCAGAGTGGATATGGATCTGCAGTATGATACGTGAGTGTGTGTAAGATCATAGCTGTATTGATAAAGTAAAGGCAGAAAAGAAAAACAGAGAGCGCAAAATTTGTATGCAAAGAACGTCCAATGCTTCATTGATGAAATATGAGATGACATATAATAACCCTCACAGATAGAACCATCGTGCCTCGGGTAAGACACAAGGCCAAAAAAGTTTAAATTGTTCATTACAAATTCAGAAAACAAGTAATACAATTATTGTGAAATAAAAGAAACTGGAACAAAATCTCTAGCCGTCCAGTTATTCAGTCCACCATTGGTAGTCAGGTAGATCCAGTTGTCAATGTCAGGGTCTTCCTCACTGTCTTCAATAGCGTTGACCTCATGATTACTGATGCGTAGGTGAGGTCCTCCAACTCGAGTGCGTCGAACAACCCTTTAAGCCCCTGAAGTAAAGCCCATGCCAAATTTGTCAGTTTTATGAGTGAAATCAGGGAGCTGACCCCAATTGGCATACCCACCTTCTTCAACCAAGGCCCTGGCGTCCTTGAGAGAAGCCATCTTCAGAGGAGGTTTATTGCTAGTAGTAGTTTCAGTTGATACCAAGATCTACGGGACCTCTTCGAATTTCTGACAAGGAGTTTCTATAAATTCCCCGTCCATCTCTATGTAGCGGAAGGAATTGAGATGGCTCACCATATATTCCTCTTCACCCCATACAGTGACAATCTTCCCTTTTACCGGATACTTCAGCATTTGGTGGAGTGTGGAAGTAACTTCCCCAGCCTCATGGATCCAAGAATGACACAGCAAACAAGAATATGATGGCCTGATGTCCATCACATAGAAGGTGGACTTGAAAGTCTGAGAGCCTATCTTGACAGGGATGTCCACTTCCCCATACACCATTCTTTTTGATCCGTCAAAAGCCCTTACCACAATGTTACTAGGCTTTAAAGTCAAACCCTCGCAATCCAAACGGTCCAATGCCTTCTTGGGCAAAACATTCAGCGAAGACACAGTATCCACCAGCACACGAGCCATGGTAGTGCCACTGCATTCGATTGAGACATGCAGAGCATCATTGTGTATTCTTCCTTTCGGAGTTAAGTCAGCATCTGAAAAACCCAGCCCATTGTCAGCAGTCAGGCTAGCCATGCAATCTTTAAATTGATCAGCTAAAGTCTCTTGTGGCACATGCGTCGTCTTGAGGAATGCAATCAAAGCCTTCGCATGGGCCTCAGAGCACAACAGCAGGGATAACATGGATATCTTTGAGGGGGTCTGCCCCAGCTACTCGACCATATTGTAGTCACTCTTTTTAATTATTTTCAAAATTTCCTCTATCTCTTGCTTAGAGGTTTCCACAACAATTTTTCTAGGTACCTCCGCCCGAGCAGGCTAACCTACAGCTTCTTTACCTTGAATCCTAGATGACTTATCGGCAGGGGTAACAGCTAGAGTAGTAACTGAAGTACTAGCGGGAGCAGAAGATGAAATAACGATAGGCTTAGTGACAGTCTTCGGGGAGATCTCAGGAGAGAAAACCCTTCCACTTCTAGTAATCTTGTTGGTCCCGAAAATGTTACCGACATCATGATCATCTTCTTCGATCTTCAAGTTTTGTTTAACGCCATTATAGTAAATATCGGTGCCATAATGCGAAGGGACAACTTTGTCTGAGGTGTACGGGACAGGACCAGGACATGTGATTATCAACGGATCGATTCTCATAGTGGGTGTAATCCTAACAGGTTTTCTCAAGGAAACCTTGGAAAGACTGGAGGAAATCGTTATAATAGCAATATCTTCACACGAAACAGTTGGAATCAAAGTCTTTTTGAGAAAAATTTCTCGGCTATCCATCAGGCGTTGGACACCTGTTTTCAGCAAATAGCAACCAGAAGGAAGGGATGAACATATGTGGCAATTTTTATCACAATCTAGAAATAAACCAGCCAACAACAAATTATTCTTACAGTCATAAGAGGAGTAGAAACTTCATCAACTGAGGTCACGAACAGATCAGTATCAACGGCGTTAACTCCATGGTTGTGCTTAGGCATGGGAGCAGTTATGATATTGGGCTTCTCTGGAGCATCGAACTCAATCTCCTTGGCTTCAATCAGATCTTGTACTTTATTTTTTAGAGCCCAACAGTCAATTCTATCGTGACCAGGACTCTGAGAATGGTAGGCACACCGAGCGTTCGAATTGTAACGAGGAGAAGAGGTATTAGGATTCTTGGGAGTCTCTCTTAAAGTTGCCAAGTTAGATCTCAACAGATGGGGTAGAACCTCTGTCAATGTGATGTTAATCTGAGTGAACTGCCTTTGTGGTCTTTCTATCCTTTGCTGATTGTTGCATTGTGGAGCAACTGCAGGTCTAGGTATCATCACGACACTTACTGTCTAACGATGTTCAGCCCTATTTTGGCCCCTCGGGCTATAGATGGCACTGGTTTCCTTCTTACCAACAAATGGCTTCTTTACTGAACTTTATGAGGTATCCTTCTGTATTTTACGGCTCCAAATCCCAGCTTCTACCCTCTCTCCAGTTAATATCAGCTCAGTAAAACCAGCTGATGAGCTACTGATCAAATGGTTGAAGAATGGACCAGACAGCTGTTCACAGTGATTTCTGGTAAACAACCGCTAGTCTTCCAAACTATCGAATAAACTTAATTACTGTTATTCAATTTCTCTGGTAACTTGCAGGATCGACTAGATTGATCCTATGGTACATAGTTGTTTGGCTAAGTCTAATTGTAAAACTAGTATTCATATTTAGGACTTCTAATTAAAGTGTTTCGAAGACATCCAATCCACTTCGATTACTATGCTAAATGATTCGAAGGATAATTTCTATATGGTATAAGGAATGTTCATTAGAAAAGTAAACAGACTTAAGATTGAGTAAATGGCAGAGTTAAGTGAGTGAATATAAAAGTTGCTGAATGTTTAAAGGATTCGAACCTAAGAAAAGCGTCTAAATGCGGAAAGAAATAAATGACTATAAATGTAGAAGCTCTAATGTAAAGGCATGAACGTAAAAATGTTTGAAGCACAAACGAAATGGAAATGAAAGACAAAACTGGAAAATACAAAGAGTTTTCATTGAATTGTAAATGTTGGTGTTATCATACGTACATCTTTCGAGCATTCGTTTCCCTATCCATGCGGTATTTTGAATGTTTACTGAATTTGTACAACAGATATGACACCCTCAAATCCTAACACTAAGACCTCTATTTATACTATTTCGACCATAACGGTCTTGCTATCAGAGTCCGCCACGTTCGAAGCATGCAGAGCATTACTTCCCTCTAGCCTCCACGCGTCCTCGAACGCTCCAGCGCTTATGTATTCGAATTTCAAATATCCCGCTCACGTTTGAATTTCAAACGCCTTGGAACCTTCGTTTCGAATTTGTTTCAAAGGTTAATCTCATCATTATTTCGAACATTCTTTAGACATTACACTCCACAACTATCATTCGAAACCTTGAACTTTTATTATTTCCATTCGAAAAAACAATCTCTCTTATTCCAAACCATAAAACTTGTTTATTCAAACAAAGCCCAATCGTTTCATTTCGAATCACAATATCAAAATCTTCAGCCAACAAAATGCCCCTTTAAAATATGTATTTCGAACCCTTTGAGAAATATTTATTTTAAATAGATTCACAAGATTTTGATAGGTCTTTTGAAGAATCATGACATTTACTGTGCATGACTTTACCCACGTCAATCAAGACGCCTTTTTGAGTACCTAACCGTCTTGGACCAGTTACCACAACATGGTGTGGTTTAAAAATAATGATTACTATTAATCACACTCATTACCAACACTAGATCTTACGCCACCTCTCTCTGAATCCAACCAACGACTTCCACGTACCCCTAGTCTTATTCAGTGGGTGTTTTACACTCACTCTTCCACACTCTCTATAAAACTCATCAGTTTAGTCTTTTCTTCTTTTTCTCCAAAATTCTGAAACCCCCCTATTTTTCACTAAACCCTAAAATTTCCAGCAATCTTGACAATGTCTTCATCAACATCATCACAATTGAAGAAATCATCAAAGAGGAAGAACAAGAACACTAACACGGAAACTGTCATGGAGAGCAAGGTGGGTATTTATCAGAATCAATCTGTGCTCAATCCTCAAGCGATCTCCAAAGAGAAAGAAATGTTGTATGCTTCTCAGGTATTAATCCCTACCATTGTTGCTGGAAAAAGGTTTACCCTAATGGGTCCTTTAACCGTTTTTGAAACTCTGAAAGATACTAGGCAAATTTTTCCCGTTTGCTATAAATTCAAACCACTATTCAACAAGACGGATGCCCCTAAGGCAGGAACTGAAGATATAAGCGAATCATCTGATTCAAAAACAACTGAAACTCCAGTCTTACCCCCAAAAGATCCTTTTATTTTAGATTACATCAAAAGCAATTTCAAACCATTTCGATCCTGCCCCACTTCAGATGTAGCATATCAAAACTGGCTCACTAAAGTAGAATCCAAAAAATCCCAGCAATGGGAAGAATTAGGAATTTATAATTTAATCAAACTGTCAAAACCAGGCTTTACTTACAGCCACCCATTGCTATTTGCTTCATTGTACTTCTGGGACAACACTTATAACACTTTCCACCTTCCAGGCGGAATGATAACACCCACCTTCTTTGATATAGCTGCCATCACTGGTCTCTCACCAGTGGGGGAAACTTATATTCCTGATAACGAAGAAAATTCTAGCATCATTGACTTCGATGTCAAACTAGCTAGCTTTTCAAAATTCATCAGCCATTATCATACTGAAGGGGATGATGTCTCAGACGTAGAACATATCGCTTTCCTTACCTTGTGGCTATCACGATATGTGTTCTGCAGAAGATCCTTGCAAGTGGCGAGTAGGTTCATTCCCCTAGCCAGGGATCTCCATGAAAATAGGAAAGTTTGCCTGAGTGAACTGCTGCTTGTCGATCTTTATGAGAGCTTAAGGTCAGCAGTTTCTGGTTTAAAATCCCATGCTCCAAAGAACATTCTTCTGGCTGGACCCTTTTGGTTGCTTCAACTATGGCTTAATGCCATGTTCGAATCTTCTTTATCAACTGCTGATACTATCATCGAACAAGATCTAGAAATAGCTGACAGGATCATCGAAGGCACAAGGCTTCGAAAGCTTACTCCAAATGATGACAAGGATGATTTCAAAGTCCATTTTTCTAAATACATCATGATTTTTTCAAAAAGACACAAATTCAAAGAGTCCATGGCTCCTTTTTCTCAAAGGACTTGTGGACCATCATGGTTCACAACGTCTCTCTCAGAAGCTGTCAAGAGCAGAGAGATGCAGGACATTTGGAAAGCTTTTCTTCTTCCTAGGCTAATTTCCTCAAGAATTACTCCAACAAAGAATCCGATTTTCCTCCTGGCTTATCAACCCAATTTCGTTTCTCGATAATTTGTCCTGTGCCAATTAATTCCCGAACCATTGTTCCAAACACAAAGTGACATAACCTCAGACAAAACGTTCAAAGCAAGAGAGACCAAATTACAACAGGAGCAATATCAAGATTTTGCTCAGTTCAAGCTTTTACCTTTCGAACCAACATACTTCACAGCAAAAGGATTTCTTGAATGGTGGACTAAGTTCTACCAGACATATATGTTTGACACGCTCACCATTCAACAAAATCTAACTGGCACGTTCAATGTGCAGGTACACTCCAAGAAAGGTATGTTCACTCATGTCAAAGAAATTAGGGATTTTCAAAATTATTTCGAAACCACTTATGATCCCACACACTTGGGAACCACTGTACATCAAGTAGCCGAGACCTTGAAGGAAAACTTTAAAGAAAAAATTTCTAAGCTCAAACTTACTTCAGGGTTGTCACCTGAGGATAGGTATAGGTTGGCACTCGAAATGCATCCACCTAAATTTCCTAGGTTTCCTACCTCAGAACTGGCTTTGGCTTGGTTTCCTCCATACCCTTGGTGGTTTACTTGCAAAGAAATGTTCAAATACCAATCTTGAAAGAAACTAAAGCCATCTGAGACTGTAACATGGGCTCGTTACTGGCTTCATAATTTCCCAGGACAACTTCGCTATGACCTTCCTGCCATTTCGATTACATCTAATCAAGGCACAGGTGCGAATGCTTGGGAAAATTCCAAATGTATCCTAATTCCCTTATCCTTAACATTTTACCTCAATTATTTCACTTTTCAGCTATTAGGATAAAAAATGTTACTTCGAAGCCCAAGGAAGGGAACACTTCTCAACAGGCTACTGAAGTTAGCGATGATGTAACTCCAACCATACCAACAACAACAACAACTATTACAACAATAACAACAACAGACACTTCAATCCCAAAGGTAATCAACTAACCCTGTTGTTTCGAATAAACTGAAGTTTATGATTTAGATCTAACTTATGTTTAAACCTTTTCAGACTAGCAAACTTCCACAAACTACTCCTAAGAAAAGGAAACAAGGCCCCACTGAAAAGAACCTCAAGACTGGTGAAAATTCTCCAACAGCTTCTAAGAAGAGGCAAAAGAAAGAAAGTTCCAAAGGCCCTGAGCCTACTAACGTTCCTGGACTTGATTCCAAAGACGTTGCTCCCTCAACAACATCCAAAATTTCACCTTCGACCTCTAATGTAATATTGGAACATATTGACAGCAACATTTCTTCTGATAATCCACAGGTAATTCAAATTCGAATTCCTAACAAAAATAGTTACTCATACCTTGGTACATATTCTTAACTTTCTTTGTTCAATGCAGGACACTTCGAACGCGAATCCTACTGCTTCAACTCCTCCACCCGGGACCATTGTTCCAATCACTTCCTCTCTCCATGGGGACTCCAGCAACTTCGTGCAAAACAAAGAGTCTTCCAACATGGTGGCCCTGACTGGGACTTCGGAGACACACGATGATCAAGGCACCTCACCTCCTTTGAAGGAGGAAAACGAAGAATCACCCACCAAGTCTAAAGAAAATCCACCAGAAACTTCCCTTCTGAAATCTCCTCTTGGAACTCTTCAAGAGAGTCCAACAATCACTCACGCTGAAAAGGACAAGATTGATTCTCCTCAAGAGAGTGAAGAAACTGCAGAAGAAAGTTCTAGTGAAGACGAAACCCAAAGTGGTTCGGCTGATGAAACGAAGTCTGATGCTAATAGCAGCGAGACCAATATTGTCGATGTGGTGGATCTGTGCGACGAAGGAGAAAGTAATGAGCAAGGCAAGGATGAAGATAATGGTGGGAAGACTAAAGAAACTATGGAGGTCGAAATGGACGTGACTCCTTTGAACAAGGAACTTTCCCCAACTTCCCAGCCTCGACTGACTGAAGAGGAACTAGCTCTCTTAAAACACAATGACCCAATTAGGTACATGAAAACCAAATTGGCCCAAAAGGACATCCCTTTCACTAGGGTTGGCACTGGTTCAACTAATAACACATTGTCCCCAGATGCTAGAGCCATACTTCTTAACAAAGTCAGGAAAACAATCCTTGATGTAGACCTGTTCGAAGTTCTTAAAAAGGATAGCACTGCTTGCTATACCATGAAAGAACTTCTCACTCAAGTTAATTTCGCAACTTGCTCCTTGCCAGTAAACACTATACTGTTCGACCTCCAAGTATTATTGGACGATGTGACTGGATGTCTCCTACAAGATGAATTAGCTTCTGCTAAAGTTCAGGAGAAACGAAACGCCATGGATGCTGCTTATGAGCGCGCTTCGAAACTTTCTAAAGAGGCTGAAGACCAAGCAACACGTTTTAAACAGGCGAAGGCTGACTATGAAGTTAGAGCGCAGTCTATTCTCTTTTAGGAAGGACAAATTCAAGAGCTCCAGCAAAAGGTCAAAGAAGCTCAACAACAGCAACTAGCTTACGAAACTAACACTGTTAATAACCAATTCGAAGAACTTCTTAGCAGGGGCCTTTCTGAAACAAAAGCAGCAGAGCGCATCAAAGGAGAATTATCTACTCTGGAAGGAGCGAGACGTTACACCCATCAAAGACTTGAGTCCTTTAAAAGCACCTTCGCAAGATTGAGAAACAACGCTTATTTTTAAATCTTTGCTTATTTGAATCAACTTGAGTCTTGGTTTTGTAATATTTGACCAACGCCATTTTGGCAACATATGGCACCATTTTGGCATCTCCTTATAATATATCGATTATGTTGCTATTATTCGAATCTCCTGCAGGCGAGGTCTATATTTTTTCAAATATTTCCCGTTAACCTTTAAGATTCGTTTGTCATCAGTTAACTCTTCGATTTCATACGCATTGTTTGAAAATTTCTTCAGTATTCGAAAGGGTCCTTCCCAATGAGGTGACCAATTACCTAATGTTTTATTCTTCTTGTCCATGGGCAATATGACTTTTCAGACTAAGTCATTATCAGTGAATGTTTTACCTTTCACCCTTTTGTTGTATGCCCTGGCTACCCTTTCCTTTTGCCTCATTAGGATTTCCAATGCATGCAATCTAACTTCGTCTAACTCAACTAACTCATTCATCATCATCTCCCAATATAATGCAGATGGGATCTCATTTTGCCTTTGAATTCGAACTGATTGTAGATGAATTTCCACTGGTAAAACTGCATCATGGCCAAATGTTAGTTGGAAAGGCGTGGTGTTAGTAGCTTCTTTAGGACATGTTCTACAAGCCCAGAGTATTTGGTCCAAAGTCTTATGCCAATTCTTTGGCTTCTTACCAACATGTTTTTTAATTAACCCTATTATCACTTTGTTTGCTGCTTCGACCTGACCATTTGCTTGAGCATAATATGGTGTTGATGTTAATAATTTAAAACCCATCTCCTGAGCAAATTCCTGCATCTTTCTACCAGTAAACACAGAACCCTGGTCTGTGGTTATACTCTCTGGTAATCTGAACCTATAAATTATTTGTTTCTGTATGAACCCAATAATAGCCTCTTGATCAGCAACTATTAATGGTATTGCTTCGATCCACTTGGTAAAATAATCAATTCCTACTAAGATATATTTCTGTCCTTTAGACGAAGCAGGATTGATCTCTCCTATTAAATCTAATGCACATCCTCTAAAGGGCCATGGTTTAATGATCGAATGTAACTCACTTGCAGGAGCATGTTGAATTCCTGCATGTTTCTGGCATTCTTCACACCCTTTAGCAAAATCTATACAATCTTTGAGCATGCTGGGCCAATACATGCCATATCGGAATAACAGCCATTTCATTTTATGGCCTGCTTGATGTGCCCCACATGCCCCATTGTGGACCTCTGATAATGCTAAGTAAGCCTCACCTTCTCCTAGGCACTTCAGTAATACGCCTTCTTGGGTCTTCTTGAACAATTCATTTCCCACGAGGACGTATGATAACGCTCTATATTTTATCTTCCTACCCACATTCAATATTGGGTCTTTTAAATAATTCACAATTGGACTTCTCCAATCTGCATCTGACTAGGTGTCTGTGGCTAATACTTCGAATTCCTGCTTGTCAGCATAACCTAACTTTATATTTTCTAAGTCTGATGGTATGAGTCTAGTAGCCATAGCTCCTCCTCTTAATTCAACCAGATCTTCAAATTCTTTGGTGGAAACTTTATACCCTGAAGCCAACTGTGCTAGGTCATTCGCTTCTTGATTTTCTATTCTTGGTATATGTTTAATATCCATATATTCGAATTTTTTGAGTAGCCTATTAACTATGACGAAATACGTAATCAAGTTGTCCTTTATGCATTTGTATTCCTTTGTTATTTGCTTGACCACTAGCTCCGAATCTCCTCTAATTTCGACTCTAGTTGCCCCCAATTCCAACAAAGCTTCAAGTCCAACGATAAGCGCTTCGTACTCAGCTTCGTTGTTCGAGCAACGAGGACCATCTAACTTATACTTGAATTTTGTTGGAATTCCTTCGGGAGAAATTATAAGAACTCCAACACCACTACCATCTTTATGGGTCGAACCATCAAAGTATAGTTTCCAAGGTTGCATTTCAACGTAACCCGTGACAGTCCCTTCGCTCAATGAATGATCCACAATGAAATCAGAAATTACTTGACCTTTCACAGCTCTTAAAGGCATGAAAGTCAAAGAATACTCTGTCAAGGCCAAAGCCCATTTACCAATTCTGCTATGCATTATTGGTTTCGAAAGCATGTGTTTGATAACATCGAAATGAGATGAAACATAAACATCAACAGGCTTTATATAATATTTAAGTTTCATACAAGAGAAATACAAACAGAGACATAGCTTTTCTATGTTGCTATATCTGGTTTCCGCATCATTCAACACCCTACTTAAATAGTATACGGATCTTTCGATGCCATTGCTATCTTCTTGTGCTAACATACTACCTATGGTAACTTCAGAGGCGGATATGTACAATCTCATGGGTTTTCCCCATGAAGGTGGGGCCAAGGTAGGAGGCTGAGTGAGATATCTTTTTATATTGTCAAACGCCTCCTGATGTGCTTCATTCCATTCGAAAGCTTGTCCTTGCTTCAAACGAAGTAACGGAGAGAAAGCCTGGGTTCTTCCACTTAAATTCGAAATGAATCTTCTTAAAAAGTTAATTTTACCTAGCAAAGATTGCAACTCCTTTTTTGATGTAGGTGCTTTTGTTTCTACAATGGCTTTGGTCTTGTTTTGGTTAATTTCGATGCCTTTCTTATGAACCACAAAACCAAGGAAATCTCCAGCCTGCACGAAAAATGCACACTTAAGGGGGTTCATTTTTAAGCCATGCTTTCTCATTCTTTCGAATGATTGGCTCAAATGATGCAAATGAGTTTCTGTAGATATTGATTTGATGACTATATCATCAATGTACACCTGCATAAAAGTCTCAATGAAATCATGAAAAATTGAATTCATTGCCCTTTGATAAGTTGCTCCAGCGTTCTTTAAACCAAAAGGCATTACTACCCATTCGTAGGTGCCTAAGGCTCCTGGACAACGAAATGCTGTCTTAGCAACATCTTCTTCAGCAATAAAGATCTGGTTATACCCAGAGTATCCATCTAACATACTTAAATATTCAAATCCTGCAGCAGAATCTACTAACATTTCTGCCACAGGCATGGAATACTCATCTTTGGGGGTAGAAGTATTTAAATCTCTAAAATCTATGCAAATTCTCAGAGAGCCATTCTTCTTAATAACAGGTACTATATTGGCTAACCATTCGACATACCTTGTGGTCCTGATGAATTTGCAGCGCAACAACCTTTCAATTTCAGCTTTAATCTTTGTGAGAACTGCTGGCGCGAACCTTCTAGGGGTCTGCTTGATGGGTTTCTTGCCATCCTTGATTGGAAGTCTGTTTTCCACTAGCTCCCTCTTTAAACCATGCATTTCATCATAGTCCCACGCGAAACAATCTTTGTTTCTTCTAAGAACTTCGATCACTTTCTGCTTGAGGCTTGAATTGAGTTTTGTGCTCACGTAAGTTATTCTTTGTGTTTTCATCTCCCAAGTTCACCTCCTCGAGTGGATCCTGCGCTAACATTTTAGCACCTGAGTCTGTGGGGTCCTTATCGAAGCCTAAAGGTTCTTTATCATAAATGGCATCTAGCCTTTGATCTATTTCAACTATTTCTTGTTCTTCAAAGGGTGAGCCTTTTGAACCATCCTCACCTGTTTTGTTTACTTCTGCAACCATACTATCTACTTCAGCTTCTAAGGCCGCCTTCCATTTGTTCTCAGCCATGTAGGCCGAAATCTTTTCGAATAAGGAGGACTAAATCATGAGCAGGACTATCAAATTCCCAGCCTGCTGGCCGTCTTTGTGCAGCGCCTTCGACTTCTCCATCTCCCTTGATTATCCTTCGATCCCAATACATTCCATCATGGCGAAGGGTCATGTAATAATGCGCATTCCTGGTCTCATTGATCTCGTCGTTAGGGGTTGTTGTACCCCAAAATTTGCCCTCCCATATTCCTCAAGATTTGTCAAGAATGATCTTCAAATTGCTCAAAATGGCTCAAGGGTTGTACAGTCAAATCACCTCCTAAGGCAGTCAATTCAAAATTACGGTTTTGTGTTGCATCAAGGTCCTTACATCCAAATGGCCTCAAGTGCTTCCAAATGTCTTAATATGTTCTTAAGTTCATCCATGACAAATTTCAAGCCTTGCAGAGAAACTTTGGTCAGTCAATTGCTCAAGAGACCCAAAAATCAATTGTGCTAGGGCAAAAGTCAACTGGGACCTAAATATAGTCAAACCTCCAGATTTTTTGTCAACATTCTCATTTTTAAGGATAATTAATCATTTGATCAAGGGTTGATCATGATTCATCAAGGATTGCTCAAAATTCATCAAGATTCAAAAGTTGCTAAATTAGGGTTTTGCAGGAAAAGTCAACTCAACTTTGACCAAGCATAACTTTCTTATACTTTGTGAGAAATGACCCATCCAAAGCTCATTTTGAAGAGGATTAAATTTCCTACAATCCATCTTCACACCCCAAGATCAAGAAATGCTCTCACAAAAAGTTACAAATTTGGACATTATAGGTCATTTTTGAAAGTCAACAAAAACACCTTTTTTTCCAAAGCTTATAACATGAGAATGGAAGATCAAAATGAGATGAGACAAAAAGGGTTGATTAGAGTACATCTCAAGGTTTATAAAAAGTCAAAGAATACCTCCAAAAGTTCAAAATTGAAGAAGTTATGCATTGTTGAAGTTGGGAATTTTTCCAAAATTGCCAAAAGTCAACTATCCTCAAAACTCCAATTTTTGACAAAAGGGCCCACTTTTTCCCACTTGATTTAGTCTTGTCATGCCACACACGTGTCCCATCTTTAATTTCATAAACAAACACTTATTTTTCTATTTTATTTAATTTTTATTGATTTAATTCATTTTAAATCTATATTAATTCAAATAAAATCTAAAAATTATTGAAATGGGATCTTTGTGATTTGTACAGCTTGCAAATATCATGTGCAACTCAATCCAATTCGTGCCAAGTCAAAACATGCACAAAATCTCAGATTTGATTCAATTTTGGAAAGCTTATCAATGGTGGTCAATCAAATCCTAATTCTTCAATACACAAGGATATTGGCCCATGTTTTGACCTAGAATCATTCCCTTATATGCAAGTAAGCCTCACAAACCTAATTCACGCACAAAGCTCTGTTAAAACGGCCAGACCAAACTTGGAAAAAAGCTTGAAAAACCTTGAAACTGAAATCATACGTAGAGGTCAATTCAATCCAAAAGCTCAACGCTATCTTCTTGCTAGCCATTCACTGAAGCTAAAGCAATCGCTCACGAGCCCTGAGTCACCTCCAAACGTACTGTAAGTCGCTTGAAACTACGCCCTGGACATGGAATCGTGATCTTCTGTTCTTGCATCTTTTTGACAAAATGTTGGCATATTCTTGATCCTTGCATAATTTCTAACATGACTGCAATATTCAATTTCATTTTTACGCCCTATATGGTGATGCCCGCGTCTAGGGTTTGCTTGTTTTGTTTTTAGGCATTTACATTGCAGGTAAAATCAGAACCAACCATGGGCATAAATGAAATCAGGGGGAAGAGACGAGTAAGATGGTGATCTCCGTTTGAGTTTACATGGCCTATAATTCGTTTTAGGACACACCTAGGAATTTAGTTGCGGACAAATCTGCAGGTAAAAACCTGGTTATTTTCAACGAGGAAGACGACTATGCGTCCTCTTCCCATTGGTCGGTTTAAACAGCGCGCCAAATTCTTTTATTTTCCAGGCATAGTAAAATGTTTTTCCATATATTTTTTGTTTGGTATTATTATAACGAATGAGGCAGGTTGGTGGAGTGGTTGAGCGCGCATACAATGAGCATTGGGACCTGGGTTCGAATCCCAGGTCCCCCAAAACCTTGTTTATTTTTCTTCTTCAGATATTCATGTGCAGTTTTCAAAGGGAGGTCCACCATACATCTCAAATCTCAGTGCGCCAGATGGCTCCAAACCTAAATACAATGGTCATGAATGAAGGATCACCATGCTCCTTGGTCAACAAGCATGCACTGAACCACAAAAGTCCAACGAGGCTGAAGCATAATGGGCCTGGAAAATTGCTGATTCTACCTCCAAAAGTGGGTCCAAACCCCCTGAGTTTGCCTTTTTTTATTTCTTTCATTATATTTTATTTGTTCACTTGATTTATTTTTTATTCTTAATTAACCACTAACTAAAATAATTAATATTTTCCAAATAAAATCAGAAAACCTAAAAAATAATATTTATTAATTTCATTATTTATTTTTGTAAATAAAAATTAACCAATTAATTTAGTTTTACATTAGGTACAATTTTAATATTTTTGCAATAAATTAAAATTAAATTAGAATATTAGGTTTTAACAATTTTAATCATTTTTATTTTTCCTTAAATATTCTAAAAACCCAAAAAATATATTTTTTTCATTTAATTAATTAATTAACTTAGATTTAATTTCCATTTAATTCAAAATAACAAAAATATGCTTTCTTTATTAAAAGGGTCAAAACCCTAAAAACTCTCTGATTCAATTTTTCTCGCGCGTATTATTTTTTGATTCATATGCCATATAATTGTAACTGCTTCAAGGATGTAATAGTTTTAACTTAGGACCTTTTATCTCTTTTATTTACTTTTTTGCATTTACTTTTCAAGGGTTTGTTTTTGGCGATGTAAATATCCGACGCCTTGTAATAGCTTAGTTTTATTTTCCGCAACCATTAACTGCTAGATGTATGAATAATAGGCTATGCATGACAAGATCTATCTTAACTTAAAATCAACCGTAGCTCACCATAACATGTACAAAGATAACATAACTGAAAATTGACACATTTGCACATGCCACTCCTAGGGTACGCCTCACTTGGTTGCCTCGAACGTGGTCATTGAGTATAGGAAGCTTTAGAGGTTGCCCTCTTGTCCAAAGATCATAAGTTGCCTCGAAACGGTTGCCTCGGATAAAATGATCTAAGACATTAGGGTTACCGCTAAGGCGTCCTAACATTGCTTTAGTGACCACATGTCCCTTAATCGAATTGACCCGAAAACTCCAACGACGGTGCTACCTACTCCTCAATAGTGGGATAGCACTGTCTAAAGGACATTTGCACAGTTCAATTCCCTTTTGAGTAGGTAAAGGTACTCCGGTACTTGCTCTTTCAAAACAAAACAAATTTTTCGCACTTACACTTTTCAAACAAAGTTTTCAAAAACACTTCATACACTCTTGAGGACAGAAACAAGAGTTAAATCGAAGTTTTCAAACAAATTTTTTTTTTCAAAACCCACAAACACAAGAAAAGCTAAACTTTTGAAAACACAATGAGCAAGTACCTAAGAGCCCGTGGATAACCACAGATAGAAAGGGTGCTAACACCTTCCCTTTCTATAATCTACCTCCCGAACCCGAGAAACATCTCGAAAAGGAATTTTTCTGTGCTTTTGTCCTTTCCTTGTTGGATAAAATAAAAGACGGTGGCGAATCTTGCTTACCGCGACATTTTTCGAAAACAAACGCAAACGCGAACAAGCATTCCAAAAACAATCAGTTATATTCCCACCGATCACAGAATTGCCGACTCTGCTGGGGAATCCTAAATAAGTGAGGTGTACCTTAGGATTAGATCACTTGTGCTTTCAATTGTATGCTTTGTATGCTTTAAATTTTGTGGGTTTGTATCAGAGTTCTATAGATCCTAACCCGGATCTGGGGATACCCTTTAGAAGTAGCAACAAACTGTGAGGGAACTGTGCGGGGTATACCGACATGGTTGAAGCAGTAGCTACGCTGATGTGGCACTTTGGTGAGTACTGGTAACCCTTGAGTCAAGTCAAGGAGAGTATGGGGCCGCCGCGTGGTGTTGTGAAGCATCAATTGACCTTAAAACCTTACTTGACCATCTTGGCCTTTTTAGGAGTAGTGAGATGACCGACTTTGGTGCAGTCTGATGTTGGTAGATACTCGATACTACACTCATTGAGGGTTGTTTTCTTGGAATATTTTGGTCGCTAGTTAAGTGGCTAAATCAAAACAATGAACATAGAAAACAATCCAATGATATTGAGCTCCTTAGAACCCGGTTACTATTTATAGGACAGGTTTTGAGCCAACTAACTTCAAGAGGGTACTTACCTACGAACCCCATGCAAGCCTAAACCTAAGGACTTGTTTGCTTTGTGTGAATATGACTGTCTGTATATACACTTGCTTACTTTTGCATACATGTACATAACATCATAAAGCATCATATGCATCTGCTAACCATTTCAAGGGTTTGGATCTTCATCTTTGTTCTTGTTTTGTAGGACATGGAGTCTCTCCGCAGGAAAACAATTCAAGTCAACCTTGTCAGGATCCCTCTTCAACTCAAGGAGCTTACATCCAGGATTCCCGAGAACTCTCTCTTCAGTGAAAGACATGGTAGACTCCTCAGCTTGGTCAACACCAACATTGAAGAAGACATGATGAAAGTTCTCTTCCAGTTCTTTGACCCCCTACACCACTGTTTTACATTCCCTGATTATCAATTGGTGCCTACTTTGGAGGAATTTTCTCAACTTCTGAGAATTCCTATTCTTAGTCAACTACCCTACAACGGTACGGAAAAGGAACCAAAACTTGAAGATGTTGCTCAAGCATTACATTTGCAACCATCTGACATCAAGGGGCATTGGGAAATCAGAAGTGGTATCAAGGGATTCTTGGCAAAGTTTCTGTTTGATAAGGCACAAGAATGTTGGAATTCTCTTGATCTACAAGCCTTTGAAGAGGTTGTGGCACTCCTTATATATGGGTTGGAGTTGTTCCCAAATCCTGATCAACTTATAGATGTGAATGCTGTCAAGATTTTCATGTCCAGGAATCCCATACCTACATTGCTTGGGGACATCCTCCACTTATTTTACACACGAACAATGAGGAAAAGAGGTGTTCTCATGTGCTGTACTCCTCTCCTGGCAAGGTGGGTTATTTCTCACCTTCCACAATCAGTTTTGAAGAATGAGCAGGGTTTAAGGTGGTCGTAACGATTGATGACCCTCACACATTCTGATGTACATTGGTGTTCTCGGTCCAGAGAAAATGTCACTATCATTGATCATTGTGGAGAATTTCCTAATGTTCCTTTACTTGGAATTAGGGGAGGCATTACCTACAACCTCTGTCTAGCTTTGAGACAATTTGGATATGCTCGGAGGGATGGCCCTCATGACATGCTGATTCCTGACATAGTTTTTGACTTTGACAACGATACGCAAGGACTTCGACAAAAGTTCATCAGAGCTTGGAGGATGCCTAACAAGGTGGATAGTAAGACATTGGGGCACAAGAATTCCATCCCCCTTGAGCCTTACCTCGAGTGGGTACGAACCCGCTCCCAGAATCTTGCCATATCCTCACATTCTCCCCTTGATCAAAGAGCATGTTATGGAAGGAGAGGTTCCATACACCATTCTACATCCTGACATGCCAACATCATGGGAAGAAATGCAAAAGAGTTGGATCCAACTCAAGGAAGAACAGAATGCTTTTGAAGCCAGCTTACATGCCAGTGAGAAGAAGGTTTTGGAGCTCACCCGCCTACTTCACGAGGAAGAGACCCTCAACACTTACATCGCTCCAAAAAGGATGCGCAATGTCTTTTTACATTAAGTATTTTGTAATATTTCGCCCATGAGGCACTTATGTACTAAACAAATTTCTTCTTAATATGACGTGTGTTCTTTTTTTGTCTGCAACGAATTTGAATTTTTGAACCCTTGAATGCATTACATAAATAGCATACCATTCATCACATGCATAACAGGTACCCATTTACAGCTCACTTATCTTCTTCGCTGTTTATTTCAGCAATCATCATGTCTACTGAACCTTCCACTGAGCAAGCTATCAAGGCCCTCCAGGCCCAGAATGCCCAGTTTCAAGAGTTGGTTATGAGCCTAGCTAAGGGTCAACAGGACTTGAAGACCCTGATTCTGAAAGAGAGGAAGAAGAAGAAGAAGAAGAGGACCGTCCTATTCAACACCAGACGCAGGTTTGGAAACGGGCTGCAAAATGAAGTTGATCTGACCACCTCATCTGGAGGGAAAGATAACCCACAAGAAAGGAGGGCTCCTAGCCCCATGGTCTCTAACAACGAGACGGACTGTGATGAAAAACAGTATCCTCCTGTTGAGGATAAGTACAAACAACTGGAAGATCGTTTGAGTGCTGTGGAAATACAGAAGGTGCCCGGTTTGGACTTCAGAGATCTGGGTCTATCATCTGGGGTGGTGATTCCCCATAAGTTTAAGGCACCTGCCTTTGCCAAGTATGACGGAGCTTCCTATCTAAAGCTGCACCTCCGGTCATATGTGAGGAGGATCCAACCTTACACTACTGACAAGAACTTATGGATCCATTTCTTTCAAGACAGTCTTTCAGGGACTCAACTTGGGTGGTTCTATCAGTTGGACGGAGCTAGTATCCGTAGCTGGGAGGATTTGGCTACTGCATTTTACAGGCAGTATCAGTATAACTCCGACCTCGCTCCTACGCATACCCAACTCCAGGGTATGTCAATAGGGACGGGTGAAGGATTTAAAGAGTATGCTCATAAATGGAGAGATCTTGCCGGAAGGGTGCAACCACCTTTGGCTGATCGTGAACTTGTCGATATGTTTCTGGGGACCCTGTCTGGTCCATTCTTTAATCATCTGATTGGAAGCTCTTCAGTCGGATTTACAGACCTTATCTTGACTGGTGAGAGAATTGAAGCTGGCATCAAAAGTGGGAAGATTCAAGAAGCTACACCTTCTAATGTTCAGAAAAAGCCTTATAGTGGGAAGAAAGAGTCCAATGCTGTGTACAGTCAAAAGATTCGTCGTGACCAACACGTAGGGGCAGTCTTGATCTCTGGTTCTTCGTCACACCGACAACAGTAAAAGGGAAATCAAAGAAGGCCGGATGAGCCTAAAAGATAGTTCACCAACATCAACATGCCATTGTCACAAGCATTGCAGCACATGTTGAAGATGAATCTGATTAAGGTGATAAACCCTCATCCGAACCCTAAGACTTCTTCTCCTAACTACAACCCAGATGCAAGGTGTGCTTATCATTCCGGTAGTCTGGGGCACGATATTGACGATTTTTAGGCGCTGAAATACAAGATTCAGAATATGATTGACGCTAAGGAGATCGAATTCGAGCCTCCTGAGACTCCCAATGTGATCACTGCTCCCTTGCCAAAACATGGCTAGGATTGAAAGCACTTTTGTTCATTTGAATTCTGAAGCTGTATTTTTCTTTGCTTATTCAAACAATTATCATGTCAAACTCTTTTATTTCATTAATGCATTACACGTGTCTGTTTTGAATTAATTATTTTCATTATGCTTAAAATTGCTTCATATTTCCCTTTTGTGATGTTCAAACTCTCGATTAAAAAAATTCTAAGCCTTTTGAGGGAGGATGACGAAAACGATACCACGATCTTTATAGTATGCTTTTGAATAGACCCCGCTGATGAGGTACATGCATTGTTTCAAATCCTAAACAGTGGAGTTATAAGGAAGATAGTCCCTCGTCAACCCCTTCGAGCCAAAGAAGTTAGAGTTTTTTTTTTCTTTTCACAAATTAAAACCCTTAATTATAACCAGGGGCAGGGTAGTTTTCTCAGTTAATCCAGGTGCACAATGAATGGCATCAAAGAAGTCCTCCCGAGACAAAAGACGGTGATGGTTCCGTATAATTGTAAGGACAGGCAGTCATTGTCTCTCAAAATAAAAGCCCAATAAGTCAAAACCTATGAAGGAGACTTCCAAAAAACTGGGGCATCCCGCTGACTGTAATCACAAAAGAAACAATTCAGGCAAAAAGACAGGGATAATAAAATCAAAAAGAAAGAGGTCCTGCAAACTCTTATAAAAATGACTGCCTGTTCAAAATAAATTGTCAATATCCGAACCATCACCGGAATATCAGAGCAAAGACTCAAACAAGATCTAATGCACGATTAGCTGAGTTTAGGTTTGAAGAACATCACGAAGAGCGGGTGGGTACAAATATACTTTGAGCCTTTATCCTTTGTTTCTTAAACCGTGAACCAGGCCACGTTATAACCCTTAAAAAGTCCTAGCTGAAGCATGGGTTAGTTCGAAAGCATACCGTTACAAAAGGTGTCCTTACTCCTGTAGGGCTTGCTGTAAAATCCTGAGTTGACATCACATTTTACAAAAAAAATTCACTTGTTTTATTGAAAACTGCATTTTTTAAATAAAAAAAAAACTTCAAGACAGACATAAGCTTTGCATTCTTAAAATAACATTGTTTGCATATGATTATTTGTTCAAACAGCAGAGAAATTCGCACGACGAATATCTAGTGAACAAAAACCTTCTCAATAAAAAGAGTCACCTCAAGTGGAAAAAACACTTCCAACCAAGGGGCAGACATAACCATTGTCCATCATCTGGGGCAGTCAAGTCAAGATTCAAGGAATCTCTCAAGATGCCAAATAGCCAGGGGCAGATCTCCGTCTGAATCACTTGGGGCATTGGACATGAATTCCAACGACGAATCTTGCACGATCAAACATCTTCTGGTAGTATGGCAACACAACACTACTGACAGTGACAACTCCCTACACTCTGAGAGCGTGAACATGGTCCAAAAAAAATACTACGCATAATCAAAGACCCGCTACGTCGACTGGCCTAGGCAAAAATAAGGGCTTCCCGGAGAACCAAAAGGGTTCAGGCAAAAATGAGGGATGAAAATGAAAAAAATCTGTACACCCGGCAAGTCGAAAACCTGAGAAGGCGGCTTGGGCAAAAAAGGGTATCCTGGTGGACTGAAAACCAGAAAGGGCGGTCCAGGCAAAAGTTAGGGATTAAAGCGTAACACTATGTCTCATTGGATCACCTCGCATCCAGACTTCGATATCGACTATTAGGGTCGGACGGCACCAATCAATCAGATTCATCTCCAACTAAGCAGCAAAGTGATGAGATGCTTGAAGATATAAAGGCGATAACAGAGTTGGAACCCAGTGGGATTATTCACATAACTGTTTTGTTTTCTTTTTACAAATCGTATAAATCCTATTTGTTCGGAGGAGTTCTCTTACTAGGACGTCATCCTCTTGTACAAAAGCGCCTATTTAAAGGCAAACTTCAAAATCAATACAAGTTCATTTTTTAGACAAATTGCAAATTGTTTTTTTCTTTATCTGTTTTGTTTTGCCAAGAACATCCAATGTTCATTTTTTATATATGCATTTAACATTAATTGCTGCTCATAAATATTTGCATGTGAAACAAAGGACTAATTACGGGTGATATCAGAAGTAGGGGCAGTAAGAATTGTCTGAGAGGTCTAGTTACTCTGTCCACCAAGGTACCAAGGTAGGTTCAGCTGAAGAATATGACCAAGGTATCGTCACTACCCGCAGAGTAAGACAGTAATGGTAGCTCTCCCCACTGAGACTTGCAACTATGAAGGAATCAGCAATACTCTCCCCCAAGCAGAGTTAGTCTACCGTCAGTCCCGAAAAGGCTCGGTATTCCCAGAAGGTCTTAATATTCCCCAGCGGAGTATAAAGATATTCCCCAACAAGCGTAAAGAGCATCCCCGACAGTCTTAATATTCCTCAACAAAATATAAGAATGTTCCCCGGCGGAATACAAGATACCTCCAGTGGAGCCATTTCCCCAGCGCAGTCTAAAAAAGTTTCCCCAATAGAGAATTGAATCATCTTACCCAGTAGATTCTGGAAGCTTGTCCCCTACAGAATACAAATGCATCTCCTCAGCCAAATTCAGAGGTTATCCCCACAAGAGTCTAACTGGGTTATCCTCAGCAAGTTGCAACTGAAAGATCATCCCCAGCGAAGTTCTTTCTATCCCCAGCGGAGTTAATCATCAAAATCCCCAACAGAGCTTATCAACGGAATCCCCAGTGGAGTTATCGTTAAAATCTCAGCAAAGCATCTCTTCCCACAGAGTAATTCCCCGCAGAGTAATATCTTCACCAATTTATTCCCCAACGGAGTCATCCTCTCCTGCAGGTTTATTCTTGCAATCATCTTTGTTCGTCATCCCCAGCGGAACCGAAGAATTCAACTCTATTCTCCAGCAAGTTATCCGGGATTTATTTTCCCCAGCTAAAACATCACATCTTCATACATCATGACATGCATACGCATCATACAACACAAATCTCATTTATTTTGAGAACATCATGACATCATGCATTTCATACATCATGACATTGCATACAGCTAACGTTTACCTTTTTTAGGAAAAAGTCAATCAAAAGATGGTTACCATCAACCTTTTCAAGTCCCAGTTTAATACCTGTAACAAGCCAGGAAAGTTCTGTGGACGACTGATTGTAGGTTAATACCTGAAACCAGCCAGGAAATTATCTACATGAAGAGATTGAAGATCAATACCTGTAACAAGCCATGAAGACTTTCTTTCTCAGGTCAGAGATCAATACCTGAAACCAGCCAGGACAGATATCTCCTTGACCAACTGTTGTACCCCAAAATTTGCCCTCCCATATTTCTCAAAATATTTCAAGAAAAATTCACAAGTCCAACCCGGCGCGTCATATTCAGGTATTCTTTCGCCAAGATATCTCTGATAACATATTCTCAAATTCAGGTTCGGCTCAAGAGTCAATTCTTTAAAGAAGGTATCCGAATGTGCGAGTTTTCTTGAAGAAATATGGTGAAAAAGTGTGCTGAAAGTACAGTTTTTACGCGCTAAAAAATTCATAACTTGAAGATCGTGACTCGTTTTGAACCCGTTCCGGTGGCCAAAATTCCATCTTGACATTATCTACGTTTTCATCTCTCACGGCTGGAAGCCAATTTCGATCAGAATGTCTTCGAAAATGTGGATTTATCAAGTATTTTCGCACAGAAAATTTGTGACAAAAGTTTATTTGCGTCATGTTCAGAAAATCATAACTTGGTCAATTTTCATCGTATCGAGCTGGTTCCAGCGCCAAAATTTCAAAAATTGAGTTGACTACATTTTCACAGAAGGTATTGAGTTCAAACAATATTCAAAAGGCCTTCGTTTTTTGCTCAGAGTGCGTGACACGCTGAAAATCCTGAATGCTGAATATTATTTTATCTGGGCCGAAACTTCGAAAATTCATAACTCGGTCAATTTTTATCGGATTGGGCTCATATTTTTACACAAGGTCCCTGACTCATAGATCTACAACTTTGCTTCAAAAGTCGAGACCGGATTATGCACCGATCAATACCAGTTTTTTATTGAAGAACGTGTCAGAGTCGACACTAAAGCCAAAAATAAGTTTGTCTGAGCTGAAACTTCAAAAATTCATAACTAATTCACCGTTTATCCGATTGAGCCGATTTTCGGACAGGAGTTAGTTATCGATGTCGGCTACATTTTATTTTCACATTTCAACTTCAAAAATTGCACTTAAGTCCCTGCGATTTAGCCTGGAAAGTGACGAACTCAAGTGAACATTGGAGGCCCAATTGCACATTCAAAGCCCATTTTCTTTACCATAATTTCTATTATATAATCACCTTCTTTTCACACAAACCAGGAGGAGGAAAAGAGAGAAAAAACCTTGCCACAACACTGTTAGAATATCAAATTCTTTCAAGAACCCTAAAACCTTGAAATCCTTATTACAAATCCCTCTCTCACTACAAACAAGTCATCACAGTTACAAACCAACACCTCACTACTTCTTCAGTAAGGATAAGGTTGGCTTGATCTCCACGATCCAAAGGGTATAAAAGTATTCATGTCACTAATTTTCCAGTAAGGGTAAGATTGATTTGATCTCCATGATCAAAAGGGTATAATCATTCATACATGCCATATTGTGCCTAAACATTAAATTTCTTCATATATTGCCTTTATTTGCATTTTATGATTTTATTTAATGTGTTCATGAGATTCAACACTGCAGATTTAGACAGGATCCCATGTAGGTTCATTAAGGAACGTTGAGGTCAAAAGCCAAAAGCCAAATGACCAAAAGAACAACTTATGCATGACGAGACAGACATCCTGAGAAGATTAAGGAACGTTGAAGCCAGAACACAAATGACCAACAACCATAACACAAATGGCCATGAAACCCAATCCAATGGCCAAAGAATGCAGAATACTTCAAAAACACCTCCCCTTGGGCCTGAAACCCCCCTTGGTATGCATCCTTTTTAATTTTATTTTCTTTTCTTTTCTAATTCTTTTTTATTTGTTTTAATTGTTTTTTTCACCATAAAATAATTTTCTATAATAAAAACAGAAAAATCAAAAATACAAATATATTTAATTATTATTAATTTCATCACTAACCTATTTTTTTTTTTGTAAATAAAATCTAACCATTAACTTAGTTAATTTAGGTTTCAATTTTAACATTTTTCTTAATAAATTAAAATATGTAGAAATTAGGTTTTTTTTTAATATTCTCATCTTTTTTTAATAAATAATTTTCTCATCATTATTATTATTAATTATTAAATACTTTTGTAAATAAACATGTACATTAATTAATTAGTAAATTAGAGTAACTTTAATATTTCTTTTTATTAATAATTAAAATAATTTAGAACTAGGGTTTTCTTTAATTAATTTTCTTTATTTTCATAAATACAAAAACATAAAAAATATTTCCTTTTCTTTAAACAAATAATTAATTAGACTTTAATTTCATTTAATTTCTCAAAAGGGTCAAAATCCTCGGACGTTCAATTTCAATTTCTATTTCGCACGTTATTTTATTTTATTGTGAATATTATGTAATTGCTCAAGCCTTGTAATAGTAATTAGGAATTTATTTTACTTTCCGCATTTTTATTCAAAACGGGTCTTTGTTAATTTGGCGATGTATAGACCTGCGCCTTGTAATAGCGTAGGATTTTACTTTCCGCATTTAAATTTCCGCACTCTTAAAACTGCTAAACTTTGCATGAAAGAATGTATGGCCTAAATTAAAAACAAGCGTAGATCACCATGATACATGTACAAGATAACATTAACTGAAAATAACACACGAGTTCACACACCACTTCTAGGGTACGCCTCACTGTTGCCTTGCCTTCGAAACGTGGTCGTCGAGTATAGGACGTTTTAGTAAGTCCTTATGTCCATGACATGATCCAGTTGCCTCGAAACGGTTGCCTCGGAATTAAAAAGGATCAATGGCATAAGGGTAGCTTCTAAGGTGTCCTACTGTTGCTCTGGTGACCACACTGTCCCTACAAATGAATTGACCCGAACACCTCCAACGGTGGTGCTACCTATCTCTCAATGGTGGGATGGCACTACCTTAAGGACATTTACACAGCCTAATTCCTTAGGGTAGGTAGATGACTCGTAGATACTTGTTCTATTCAAAAAAAAATCAAAACTCTTTTCACACCGACACTTTCAAAAGCTTTCAAAACAATTTTTCAAACACTCTTGAGGACTGATACAAGAGTCGATCTGAAATCTTTAAAACGAAATTTTTTCAAACCCACTCACAATTGAAAAGCAAACAAACATTTTGAAAACACAAATGAGCAAGTATCTAAGAGCCCATGGATAACCATGGATAGAAAGGGTGCTAACACCTTCCCTTTCTATAAATCTACCTCCCGAACCGAGAAACTATCTCATAAGGAATTTTGCTGTGCTTTTGTCCTGTCCATGTTGGAGAAAATAAAAGACGGTGGCGACTCTTGCTTCCGCGACATTTCGCGAACCAGCTTTAAACAGTCAATTCCAGATCCACCGATCACACCAACCTTTTCAAGTCCCAGTTGAATACCTGTAGCTAGCCAAGAAAGTTCTGTGGACGACTGATTGTAGGTTAATACCTGAGGCCATCCAGGAAATTATCTACATGAAGAGATTGAAGATCAATACCTGTAACAAGCCAGGAAGACTTTCTTTCTCAGGTCAGAGATCAATACCTGAAACCAGCCAGGACAGATATCTCCTTGACCAACCTTTTCAAGTCCCAGTTGAATACCTGTAGCTAGCCAGGAAAGTTCTGTGGACGACTGATTATAGATCAATACCTGAAACCAGCCAGGAAATTATCTACATGAAGAGATTGAAGATCAATACCTGTAACAAGCCAAGAAGACTTTCTTTCTCAGGTCAGAGATCAATACCTGAAACCAGACAGGACAATTATTTACTTGACCATCATGAAGCAACCCTACATCGGTTCCTTCTCTCTTTCAGATGAAGTTTCACACGGACTCATCATCAGGCAACCCTACACCGGTTCCCTCTCTTTCAGATGAAGTTTCACACGGACTCATCATCAGGCAACCCTACACCGGTTCCTTCTCTCTTTCAGATGAAGTTTCACACGGACTCATCATCAGGCAACCCTACACCGGTTCCCTCTCTTTCAGATGAAGTTTCACACAGACTCATCATCAGGAAACCCTACACCGGTTCCTTCTCTTTCAGATGAAGTTTCACAAGGACTCATCATCAGGCAACCCTACACCGGTTCCTTCTCCTCCAGAAGTTTTACACGAACTCATCATCAAAGTAACCTTACTCAGGTTCCTCCAAAAGTTTCATACGAACTTATCACAAAGTAACTTTACCCAGGTTCCTCCAGAGGTTTTACACAAACTTATCCCGAAGTAACCTTACCCAGGTTCCTCCTTACAATTTCCCGACGTAGTTTTACCCAAACTCCTTGCAAAGCAACCTTACCTAGGTTTCTTCCCGGTTCCAAGATGCAGTTTCACCTGGACTCATCATCAGTCAACCCTACACAGGTTCCTTCCTTCCAAGATGCAGTTTCACACGGACTCATCATCAGTCAAC
This sequence comes from Vicia faba, assembly GCA_948472305.1. Lineage (NCBI taxonomy): Eukaryota > Viridiplantae > Streptophyta > Magnoliopsida > Fabales > Fabaceae > Vicia > Vicia faba. Next base: position 1,281,741,460 of record OX451740.1, on the reverse strand, counting down.
CCTACACAGGTTCCTTCCTTCCAAGATGCAGTTTCACACGGACTCATCATTAGTCAACCCTACACAGGTTTCCTTCCTTCCAAAATGCAGTTTTACACGGACTCATCATCAGGCAACCCTACACAGGTTCCTTCTTTCAACTTACAAAATTAAAATTCAACAAACAATCTCCAGATGGCATCTATAAGCCCATCCTCCTACCAACAATCTCCAAATGGCATCTGTAAGCCCATTCCTGACATCACAATGATGATACTACACCATGCGAGTGCAAATTTCTGGGCACTTCAGTGTTCAATCATCTTCCACCTTCGGATCACGAAAGTCCCGCAAGCCAATCTACATCCTCAGGTTTAAGAAGATTGAACAGGGTCAACTGTTGTACCCCAAAATTTGCCCTCCCATATTCCTCAAGATTTGTCAAGAATGATCTTCAAATTGCTCAAAATGGCTCAAGGGTTGTATAGTCAAATCACCTCCTAAGGCAGTCAATTCAAAATTAGGGTTTTGTGTTGCATCAAGGTCCTTACATAAAAATGGCCTAAAGTGCTTCCCAATGTCTTAATATGTTCTTAAGTTCATCCATGACAAATTTCAAGCCTTGCAGAGAAACTTTGGTCAGTCAATTGCTCAAGAGACCCAAAAATCGATTGTGCTAGGGCAAAAGTCAACTGGGACCTAAATATAGTCAAACCTCCATATTGTTTTGTCAACATTATCATTTTTAAGGATAATTAATCATTTGATCAAGGTTTGATCATGATTCATCAAGTATTGCTCAAAATTCATCAAGATTCAAAAGTTGCTAAATTAGGGTTTTATAGGAAAAGTCAACTCAACTTTGACCAAGCATAACTTTCTCATACTTTGTGAGAAATGACCCATCCAAAGCTCATTTTGAAGAGTATTCAATTTCCTACAATCTATCTTCACACCCCAAGATCAAGAAATGCTCTCACAAAAAGTTACAAATTTGGACATTATAGGTCATTTTTGAAAGTCAAGAAAAACACATTTTTTCCAAAGCTTATAACTTGAGAATGGAAGATCAAAATGAGATGAGACAAAACGGGTTGATTAGAGGACATCTGAAGGTTTCTAAAAACTCAAAGAACACCTCCAAAAGTTCAAAATTGAAGAAGTTATTCATTGTTGAAGTTGGGCATTTTTCCAAAATTGTCAAAAGTCAACTATCCTCAAAACTCCAATTTTGACAAAAGGGCCCACTTTTTTCCACTTGATTTAGTCTTGTCATGCCACACACGTGTCCCATATTTAATTTCATAACCAAACACTTATTTTTCTATTTTATTTAATTTTTATTGATTTAATTCATTTTAAATCTATATTAAATCAAATAAAATCTAAAAATTATTGAAATGGGATCTTTGTGATTTGTACAGCTTGTAAATATCATGTGCAACTCAATCCAATTCGTGCCAAGTCAAAACATGCACAAAATCTCAGATTTGATTCAATTTTGGAAAGCTTATCAATGGTGGTCAATCAAATCCTAATTCTTCAATACACAAGGATATTGGCCCATGTTTTGACCTAGAATCATTCCCTTATATGCAAGAAAGCCTCACAAACCTAATTCACACACAAAGCTCTGTTAAAACGGCCAGACCAAACTTGGAAAAAAGCTTGAAAAACCTTGAAACTGAAATCATACGTAGAGGTCAATTCAATCCAAAAGCTCAACGCTATCTTCTTGCTAGCCATTCACTGAAGCTAAAGCAATCGCTCACGAGCCCTGAGTCACCTCCAAATGCACTGTAAGTCGCTTGAAACTCTGCCCTGGACATGGAATCATGATCTTCTGTTCTTGCATCTTTTTGACAAAACATTGGCATATTCTTGATCCTTGCATAATTTCTAACATGACTGCAATATTCAATTTCATTTTTACGCCCTATATGGTGATTCCCGCGTCTAGGGTTTGCTTGTTTCGTTTTTAGGCATTTACATTGCAGGTAAAATCAGAACCAACCATGGGCATAAATGAAATCAGGGGGAAGAGACGAGTAAGATGGTGATCTCCGTTTGCGTTTACATGGCCTATAATTCGTTTTAGGACACACCTAGGAATTTAGTTGCGGACATAATCCGCAGGTAAAAACCTGGTTATTTTCAACGAGGAAGACGACTACGCGTCCTCTTCCCATTGGTCGGTTTAAACAGCGCGCCAAATTCTTTTATTTTCCAGGCATAGTAAAATGTTTTTCCATATATTTTTTGTTTGGTATTATTATAACGAATGAGGCAGGTTGGTGGAGTGGTTGAGCGCGCATACAATGAGCATTGGGACCTGGGTTCGAATCCCAGGTCCCCCAAAACCTTGTTTATTTTTCTTCTTCAGATATTCATGTGCAGTTTTCAAAGGGAGGTCCACCATACATCTCAAATCTCAGTGCGCCAGATGGCTCCAAACCTAAATCCAGTGGTCATGAATGAAGGATCACCATGCTCCTTGGTCAACAAGCATGCACTGAACCATAAAAGTCCAACGAGGCTGAAGCATAATGGGTCTGGAAAATTGCTGATTCTACCTCCAAAATTGGGTCCAAACCCCCTGAGTTTGTCTTTTTTTATTTCTTTCATTATATTTTATTTGTTCACTTGATTTATTTTTTATTCTTAATTAACCACTAACTAAAATAATTAATATTTTCCAAATAAAATCAGAAAACCTAAAAAATAATATTTATTAATTTCATTATTTATTTTTGTAAATAAAAATTAACAAATTAATTTAGTTTTACATTAGGTACAATTTTAATATTTTTGCAATAAATTAAAAGTAAATTAGAATATTAGGTTTTAACAATTTTAATCATTTTTATTTTTCCTTAAATATTCTAAAAACCCAAAAAATATATTTTTTCAATTAATTAATTAATTAACTTAGATTTAATTTCCGTTTAATTCAAAATAACAAAAATATGCTTTCTTTAATAAAAATGGTCAAAACCCTAAAAACTCTCCGATTCAATTTTTCTCGCGCGTATTATTTTGTGATTCATATGCCATATAATTGTAACTGCTTCAAGGATGTAATAGTTTTAACTTAGGACCTTTTATCTCTTTTATTTACTTTTCCGCATTTACTTTTCAAGGGTTTGTTTTTGGCGATGTAAATACCTGACGCCTTGTAATAGCTTAGTTTTATTTTCCGCAACCATTAACTGCTAGATGTATGAATAATAGGCTATGCATGACAAGATCTATCTTAACTTAAAATCAACCGTAGCTCACCATAACATGTACAAAGATAACATAACTGAAAATTGACACATTTGCACATGCCACTCCTAGGGTACGCCTCACTTGGTTGCCTCGAACGTGGTCATTGAGTATAGGAAGCTTTAGAGGTCGCCCTCTTGTCCAAAGATCATAAGTTGCCTCGAAACGGTTACCTCGGATAAAATGATCTAAGACATTAGGGTTACCGCTAAGGCGTCCTAACATTTCTTTAATGACCACATGTCCCTTAATCGAATTGACCCGGAAACTCCAACGACGGTGCTACCTACTCCTCAATAGTGGGATAGCACTGTGTTGTACCCCAAAATTTGCCCTCCCATATTTTTCAAAGATCTGCCAAGACATGCTTCAAATCCCCCCAAGGGTTGCACAGTCAAAGGTCTCCTATACAGTCAAGATTAGGGTTTGTGTACTGATCAAGAAAATGAAGTTTTCAAAGGCCCAATCAAGTCTCACATGCTTACAAATATGGTCAAGTATCCTCATATCAGGTTTCAAGGCATTCAGTACAAAATTGCACAGTCAAAAACCCTAATTGCACTACAGTCAACTGTAGGGGCAAAATGGTTATTTGGCAGTCAAAAGTTCAAATTTTTGGTCAACATATCATTTTGAAGCCACAAACATCATTTGATCAATGCTTGATCATGATTCTCAAAATTTGGCTCAGAAATCATCAAAATGCTAAAGTTTCCTTATTTGGACAGCTGAAAAAGTCAACTGAAATTGACCAGGGCATAACTTTCACATGGATTATCAGAAAAATTCCATCCAAAGCTCATTTTGAAGAGAAAGACATTTCCTACAATTCATCTTCATATTCCAAGTCCAAGAAATGCTCTCACAAAAAGTTATCAATTTCAACATTATAGGTCATTTTCAAAAGTCAACAAAAAGGGACTTTAAGTCAAAGGCCATAACTTGCGATTGGTAAATCAAAATGACATGGGACCAAAGGCATTGGTTAGAGGACTCAAAGACCTTTCCAAAATGTCCAAGAACATGAGAAAAGCTTAAAAATTGAGCAAGTTATGCCTTGTGGAAGTTGGGAAATTTTTGGATATTTTGAAAAGTCAACATTGATTCAAATGACCTAAAATTGCTAATGGGCCCATTTTTCTTCCACAATTCATCATTCCAAACATGTGCACGACCACTTGGCCCAAAGGGAAGTATTTTCTCATTTTTTATTTATTTATTTGAATTTTTATTTATATTAATTCATTTAAATCATTTAAATATATGAAAAATATTTAACTCACCCTAACCAATCTTGTTATACATGTTTTAGACTCAATAATTCGTGCCTAGCCAAATAAGGAAAGAATTGGACTGATTAGATCATGATTTGCACAAAAGCACATGGAAAAGATATGGAAATCATGGTGAAAAAATCAAATCTTCAAATCATGAATGAAAGAGATTTTGATCAATTTTGTTAACCTAATTTGTTCACTACATAAGCATAAACATAAACCTAATCATGCTAGACGCACAGCTGCTCAGAATACTCCATTGATAACCTAAAATTTTCTCAAAAAAAAGTCAATACTGAAAACCACTTTTGAGGGCGATTCAAAGGATAATTCTTGTTCCATTAGTTTCCTCAAGGTCCCCTGAACGATTCTCAATCAAAAACACTCATCAAAGCCCAAGGAATTGGTATACAGAACCTGAGATATCTCATGAAAATTGCATAACCGTATTCTCCAATCTAAGCATTTTTACAGCATTTTATTCATGGATTCATGTTCATTATGAAGTTCTGAAGCTAACCAATATATTTGATTGTGTTTTTATGCGTTGTATACAAATATGCCATGTTTGATTTTTAGGGTTTACAGAGTTCTAAATTGGGGGTTTCTTGTTAAAGAAAAATTGGTCCTCCAGACCAAGACCATTCAATTCAGCGCATGGAGACGAAGAAGAAACACCCATCGCGCCCAATTTATGAATGCCTGAGCTCTAGTTGCTATTTTCTTGAAAAGGGCCTAAGGAAACATATGGAAACCGTTGCCTATGTTATTAGTATTTCAGAAAAATAAAAAAACAGAACGAAGAAGATGATGTGGTGGCGAGGCTTGATTGGTCTGTTTGAAAAATTCGCGCGCTACCCACTAACTCCTTTGTTTTCTCTTATAATATTTGTTGTTTATTTATATATCAAACGCGTTGAATTGGTCTAGTGGCAGGCGATGGTGCTGGTAATATACAAGACCTGGGTTCGAGCCCCAGGTCTTCAATAATCCCCATATTATTTTTCCTCTAACGTTCATATGCAGCGCCTATGTTATGATCCATGATACACCACCATAATCCAAACGTCCACGCGTCTAACAAATCCAAATCAAAGGCTGGGATTGGAGAGCACCATACACCATGGTCAAAGCATGTACACGCTACCTGGAAAAAGTCAAAAAAGGCCAAATTTAATGGGCCAGATTACTGAATTACACCTCCATATTGGGGACTGACACCCCCCTGGTTTGCAATTTCCTATATTTTTCTTATATTTTATTTTCAATTATTATTTTATTTTCTTCATTGTTTTGCTTTAATTAATTATTTCTACAAAATATAAAAAATAACACAAAAAAAATCAGAAAAGATAAAAAATACAATAAATATTTTTGTTTTAATATTTTCATAAATAAATTGGCATGTAATTAATTAGTTTAAATTAGGTGTTTTAACTTTAATTTCTTTAATAAAAAATCTAAAAAGAAGTAGAATTAGGTTTAATTAATGTTTTTATTCCTTTTTAATTTTTCTTCAATCTAAGCATTTTTACAGCATTTTATTCATGGATTCATGTTCATTATGAAGTTCTGAAGCTAACAAAAAAAATCAGAAAAGATAAAAAATACAATAAATATTTTTGTTTTAATATTTTCATAAATAAATTGGCATGTAATTAATTAGTTTAAATTAGGTGTTTTAACTTTAATTTCTTTAATAAAAAATCTAAAAAGAAGTAGAATTAGGTTTAATTAATGTTTTTATTCCTTTTTAATTTTTCTTTCTCATAATAATATTTATTTATTTTATTTATTTTTATAATCAAATTTGCATGTAAATTAATTAGGGTTTAATTTAGGTTAAAAAATTCAATATTTTCTTAAACAAATTAAAAATAAAATAGAATTAGGGTTAATAGTTAATTTTAATTAATTCTCTCTTTTCTCTATTAAATCTTAAAATACATAAAAATACCAAAAAACAAAAACAATTTCTTTTCTTAATTTTAATTCCTCATTAATTTTAATTTTGCAAAAGGGTCCAACGCCCTCGTTTCGTTTAATTCTCGTTATTTCGCATATTTATTTTATTTCGCTTAAATAATCATGTACCTCTCCCGAAGCCTTGTAATTACTTCTCGCACTTTATTTTATTTCTTTATTTTCTATCAAATCGGGTCCTGGTTTAATTTTGGCGATGTGGACCCGCGCCTTTTGTAATAGCTTAGAATCTCTTACTTTCTCGCAATATTTTAACTGTTAATAAATGCATGCAAGAATGAATGATAAAAATAAAAACAAGCGTAGAACACCCATAACATGACAATACAAATACAAATGAAAACGACACACAAATCGCACACACCACCCCTAGGGTACGCCTCACTGTTGCCTTGCCTCGAAAGGTGATCGTCGAGTAGAGGATGTTTTAGTAAGTCCTCATGATCCGGGAACCCGGCATGAGGGTAGCTTCTAAGGTGTCTTCCTATTGCTCCGGTGATCACCATGTCCCGAACCTCGAATTGACCCGAACACCTCCAACGGTGGTGCTACCTACCTCTCAATGGTGGGATGGCACTACTTTAAAGGACATTTACACAGACGAATTCCTTAGGGTAGGTAGACAACTCTAGATACTTTCTCTAAACTTCAAAACAAATCAAAAAAATACTTTTCACACCAACACATTTTCAAAAAGCTTTCGAAAGCAATTTTTCAAACACTCTTGAGGACCGATACAAGAGTCGAACTGAAATTTTCAAAGAAACTTTTTAAAACCCACAGTTGAAAAGCAAACAATCCATTTTGAAAACACAAATGAGCAAGTATCTAAGAGCCCATGGATAACCATGGATAGAAAGGGTGCTAACACCTTCCCTTTCTATAACCTACCTCCCGAACCGAGAGCAATCTCTTTAAGGAATTTTTCTGTGCTTTTGTCCTTTCCCTTTGGAGAAAATAAAAGACGGTGGCGACTCTTGCTTCCGCGACATTTCGCGAACCAGCGTTAAACAGTCAGTTCCAGATCCACCGATCGCCAGAACTGGCGACTCTGCTGGGGACCCTTTATAAAGTGAGGTGTACCTTAGGGATAGTTCATAACTGTGTTTTCACTTGTATTGATTTGCTTGCTTTACTATTGTGGGTTGCATCGGAGTTACATAGATCCTAACCCGGATCTGGGGATACCCTGTTTAGGTAGCATAAGCTGTGAGGGACCTGTTCGGCGTAGACCGACACGGGTGAAACAGTGGCTACGTTGGTGTGGCGCCTTGGTCTGTACCGATATCCCTCGTGTTGAAACGGGGAGAATATGGGTCTTCCAAGGAGTCATTAAGCACCAACAGACCTTAGAACCTTAAATGACACAACTTGGCCATTAGAACAGTAGCAGTATGCTACGTCCATTGAGGCTAAACTCTCGTGATGGTTCTGGCCGCAAGAAAAGATTGCGATGCTGGAGTTATGACCGATTGAGGGTAGTCAATGATATTGGGATCCTCTAAGAACCCGGTTACTTTGATAGGACAGGTATGAACCAACAAACTGAAAGAGGGTAGTACCTAGACCTCATGCTGGCCTAAACTCTAAGGGCTTCTCTTGTGTGACTTGTGTGCCTTCGTACTTGACTACTTGCATACTTGTTATCTGACACTTGAGTTTCTTGCAGGTTTTGTTTGTAGTCCTTAATAGGGACTCATAATAGGGTATACTAAGTTCTTGCAGGTTTCTGTTTATAGTCCTTAATAAGGGCTCATAACGGGGTTTACCTACATTACCCCATGCATACCATAACATCATACCATTGCATACATCCTAACCCATTTCAAGGATCTCAAGGGCTTGTGATGCAGGTCATGATGAACCAACTGTCTAGCAAGGGGCAAAGAGGATTTATTTTCCTCTAGCCAAAGTTGTCAGGGGCTATGACCCACTGGATATGGTGAGCCTTTGACCCTTGAAGAAGGACTCTCAACAACATGAAGTTTCTTCAATCAAGTTACCAGTTTTCAACTCTAACAAGTTTCTCTGTTTACCCCGCGAGGTCCTTGAAATCATTGCATGCATATCATACACATCTTTGCATAACAGGTATCCTTGTTGCAGGTCACTTACCTTTGTTGCTGTTTATTTCAGCAATGACTTCCCAACAAGATAACCAGGACCTTCTTGCTCAAGAGACTCGGCTCGGGGAAATCCTCCTGAATTTATCCAAGGGGCTAGAGGAGTTGAGGACACTTCTCACGGGGACTTTGGTCAGGAACAATGCTGAGGACGACAAGGACGAACGGCTGAAACGTCTACAAGCTGAGGTAAACACATTGAAAACCCAGATGCTGGGGCAAAGGGCTCTCATCCAGGGTTTAGCTCAAGAGCAAGGAGAGCTGAGGGCCATGATCAGTCAACTTCCTCAAAGCATGAAGCAACCAGCCCAAATCAGGGACCCAGTCATTAATCAACTTCCAAGAATTCAAAGGTTTGGGCCCCTCCAAGCTACTATTACTTCACAGGTCCAACAACGACCTCGCCCAGAACAACGGGCTGATCAGAGCAAACCAGACAAGCCTAAAAGGCAGTTCACCAAGATCAACATGTCGCTGGATCAAGCACTACAACAAATGTTGGAGGCAGGGCTGATCACCTTAAGGGCTCCTCTCCGGAATCCAAACACTTCTGCTCCTAACTATCATCCCAACGATAGGTGCGCATACCATTCTGATAGCCCGGGGCATACTACGGACAACTGCTGGCCTCTCAAAAACAAGATTCAAGACATGATCGACGCTGGAGAGATTCAGTTTGAAGTACCTGAGACTCCAAACATAATCACTGCTCCCTTGCCAAATCATGGCTAGGATTGAGAAATTTTTGTTCATTCGAATGTTCAAGTTGCAATTTTCTTTTGTTCAAACATTTACTCATGTTAAACATTGTTATTTCATTAATGCGTCGCATATGTCTGTTCTGAAACAATATATTCGTATTCACTATATGCAAATTATCTTCATATTTTTTCTGATGTCAACTCTCAATTAATAATTCTAAGCCTCTTGAGGGAGGATGACGAAAACGATACCACGATATATACAGTATGCTTTTGAACGGACCCCGCTGATGAGGTACAGGCATTGTTTCAATCCCTAAACACTGGAGTTATAAGGATGATAATCCCTCGTCAACCCCTCTGAGCCAAAGAAGTAGGAGTTTTTCTTTTCGAAATTCAAAACCCTTCATCATAACCTGGGGCAGGGTAGTTCTCTCAGTTGATCCAAGTGCATGACGAATGGCACCAAAGAGGTCCTTACAAAACAAAGAAAGACAGTGATGGTTCCGAATAATCAATAAAGAAAGGCAGTCATTATCTCAAAAAATAAAAAACCCAAGAAGTCAAAACCTATAAAAGGGACTTATGAAATCGGGGCATCCCGCTGACTGTAATTCCAAAAAGGAAACAGTTCAGGCGAAAAAGGAAAGGGATAACAACAAAAAAATCAATCAAAAGAAAGAGGTCTCACAAACCCTCAACAAAAACAAAAATGACTGTCTAGTCAGAATAAATCATCAATGTCCGAACCATCACTGGAATATCAGAGCAAAGACTCAAACAGGGTCTAACGTATGATCAACTGAGTTTAGGTTTGGAGAACATCACGAAGAGCGGGTGGGTACAAATAATTTGAGCCTTTATCCTTTGTTTCTTAAACCGTGAACCAGGCCACGATATAACCCTTAAAAGTCCTAGCTGAAGCATGGGTTAGTTCGAAAGCATACTGTTACGAAGGTATCCTGACTCCTGAAGGTTTGCTGTAAAATCTTGAGTTGACACCGCACTGTATTACAAAAAATGCATTTTCAAAATTCAAGACAGGCATAGGCTTTTGCATTCTTAAAATAACTTTGTTTGCATATAACTATTTGTTTGAACAGCAGGGAAATTCGCACGATGAACACCTTGTGAACAGAAGTACCTCCAATCAAGGGGCACAGTAGGAGCATTGCCCAGTATCTGGGGCATGACAACATACTTCCAACAGGGGCAACTCCCTACATTCTGAAAGCATGGACATAGTCGAGAAAATACTACGCACAATCAAAGACCCGCTAGGTTGACACACCTAGGCAAAAATAAGGGCTTCCCGGCGAACCAAAAGGGTTCGGGCAAAATGAAGGGATGAAACGAAAAAAACATGTACACCCGGCAAGTCGAAAACCTGAAAAGGCGGATTGGGCAAAAATGGGTATCCCGGTGGACTGAAAACCCGAAAGGGCGGTCGAGGCAAAAGTTAGGGATCAAAGCGTACGACTATGTTCCGGTATCTCATCACTTGTCTACCCGAAGATTTGCCAATCACCCACACAGGTATCTTCTCCCTTCACCTCAGAAACAGGGGCAATAATGAGCCGTCCAGGTGATCTAGTTGTTCTGTCAACCAAAACACTAAGGTCAATATAAAGATGATTACCATTTACCTTTACAAATCCTAGATCAACATTAAAAATCAAGTAGCCTTACCCCGGTTCCTCCAGAGTCTCACGAGGACCTATCTCAAGATGACCTAACCCCGGTTCATCAAGAAGTTTTTACACAAACTTATCCAAGTAACCTAACCCCGGTTCCCCCAGAGTCTCACATGGACCTATCTCAAGATGACCTAACCCCGGTTCATCAAGAAGTTTTTACACGAACTTATCCAAGTAACCTAACCCCGGTTCCTCCAGAAGTCTTACATGGACCTATCTTAAGATGACCTAACCCCGGTTCATCAAGAAGTTTTTTACACAAACTTATCCAAGTAGCCTTACCCCGGTTCCTCCAGAGTCTCACGAGGACCTATCTCAAGATGACCTAACCCCGATTCATCAAGAAGTTTTTACACGAACTTATCCAAGTAACCTAACCCCGGTTCCTCCAGAAGTCTTGCATGGACCTATCTCAAGATGACCTAACCCCGGTTCATCAAGAAGTTTTTACACGAACTTATCTAAGCAACCTAACCCCGGTTCCCCCCAAAAGTCTTACATGGATTTAGCTCAAGATAACCTCACCCCGGTTCATCAAGAAGTTTTACATGAACTTACCTCATCAAGCAACCCTACACCGGTTCCCTCCCTTCAAAATGCAGTTTTACATGGACTCGTCACCCATAAACCCTACACAGGTTCTCCCTTTCCAAAAACGAAGTTTTACACGAACTCATCATCAAAGTAACCCTACCCAGGTTCCTTCTCCATTTCAGATACGGTTTTACACGAGCTCATCAGCAGGCAACCCTACATAGGTTCCCTCTTTCAACTTACAAAATTACAGTTCAAAGTCTCCCCAGGAGAGTCCAATCTAGTTTCCCCAGGAAGTTGGAGTTCATATCCCCAAGCAGTAAGCTTATCCCCAGTAGATTCTGGAAGCTTATCCCTTGCAGAGCACGAACGCGTCGTCCAGCTTGATTTAAAGAGTTATTTCCTTAACAGGATATAACTGGGTTATCCTCAGCCAAAAGCCACGGAAAGAGCGTCCTCGACGAAGTCTTCTTACCCCAGCGAAGTCCCTCAACACTTCCAACAACAAGGGTATCCCCAGCGAAGTTATCATCAACGACTCAGCAAAGTATCTCTCTCCCCACAGAGTATTGCTTCCCAGCATGGTCGCTAGAGTATCTTTTCTCCCCGCAGAATCTTCCATTTTCCAAGTTTATTCCGCAACGGAGTCATCTTCTCCTACCGGTATTCTTGCAGTTATCATCCCCAGCAGAAGCAAAATTTATTCTTCAACATCAGCCCAGGATATGACTTCCCGGCACCCGTCAAGGATTTACTTTCCTAGACGAAAAACACATTCATAAAACATCACATACATCATTATAGCATGCATAGACGCATCATATCATACAAATCTCATTTATGTTGAGAACATCATTGCTTAATCCATATCATACATTGCATATGACTGACCTTTACCTTTCAGGAAAGATGCAGTTGAAATTCTCAATCATATTTCAAGACCTAGACCGGTTCAGTTAATCGACTTCGAAGACTTCTTATCCAGTCCAAGGCCTCCTCTAGTCCATCTAAATCGACTCCCAACAGATTTTCCTGATGAAGACTCAGAAGAAGTTATCCCAGATGTTTCCCTCTCTGACGGTGAGTGAGGTGATAATCTCTTGTGTTTCCCTCTCCGACGGTGAGTGAGGTGACAAGTCCTTTTCAGATGTTTCCCTCTCCGACGGTGAGTGAGGTGATAGTCTCCTATGGTTCCCTCTCCGACGGTGAGTGTGAGGTGGTAAGTCCTTTTCAGATGTTTCCCTCTCCGACGGTGAGTGAGGTAATAGTCTCCTATGGTCCCCTCTCCGACGGTGAGTGAGGTGGTAATTCCTTTTCAGATGTTTCCCTCTCCGACGGTGAGTGAGGTGATAGTCTCCTATGGTCCCCTCTCCGACGGTGAGTGAGGTGGTAATTCCTTTTCAGATGTTTCCCTCTCCGACGGTGAGTGAGGTGATAATCTCTTGTGTTTCCCTCTCCGACGGTGAGTGAGGTGACAATTCCTTTTCAAATGATTCCCTCTCCGACGGTGAGTGAGGTGATAATTCTTTTTCTTATGGTCCCCTCTCCGACGGTGAGTGAGGTGATAATTCCCTTTCAGATTATAATTTCCTTTGGTTCTCTTCCCAATACTGCAAAGATGGTAATTCCCGCTAAGATTTTTCTCAACGAGCGTTGTTGAAGTTAAAGTCGCCCAAGGTTCTCTTACCATTCATACTAAGGTAGTAACCATCCCCGGTTCATTCATCATCTTATGAAGCTCCAGACTCAGCTCCTGTAACCAGTCAGGACATATCTATGCCAAGCATCTGAAAACCAGTTCTTGCAACGTGTCAGGTACTCATGTTTCTTTTGCAGGTATGCAGGTTCTCGCTAAGGAATCTCTTACGCGATCAACGTCCAGATGGCATCTATAAGCCCATCATCCTATCCACCGACCTCTAAATGGCATCTATAAGCCCATTCCACCACACTGCTACTATGTGAGCTCAAATTTCTGGGCACTCTAGTGTTCAATCATCTTCCACCCTCGGATTACGAAAGGCACGTCAGCCAATCTGCATCCTCAGGTCTAAGAAGATTGAACAGGGGCAACTGTTGTACCCCAAAATTTGCCCTCCCATATTTTTCAAAGATCTGCCAAGACATGCTTCAAATCCCCCCAAGGGTTGCACAGTCAAAGGTCTCCTATACAGTCAAGATTAGGGTTTATGTACTGATCAAGAAAATGAAGTTTTCAAAGGCCCAATCAAGTCTCACATGCTTACAAATATGGTCAAGTATCCTCATATCAGGTTTCAAGGCATTCAGTACAAAATTGCACAGTCAAAAACCCTAATTGCACTACAGTCAACTGTAGGGGCAAAATGGTCATTTGGTAGTCAAAAGTTCAAATTTTTGGTCAACATATCATTTTGAAGCCACAAACATCATTTGATTAATGCTTGATCATGATTCTCAAAATTTGGCTCAGAAATCATCAAAATGCTAAAGTTTCCTTATTTGGACAGTTGAAAAAGTCAACTGAAATTGACCAGGGCATAACTTTCACATGGATTATCAGAAAAATTCCATCCAAAGCTCATTTTGAAGAGAAAGACATTTCCTACAATTCATCTTCATATTCCAAGTCCAAGAAATGCTCTCACAAAAAGTTATCAATTTCAACATTATAGGTCATTTTCAAAAGTCAACAAAAAGGGACTTTAAGTAAAAGGCCATAACTTGAGATTGGTAAATCCAAATGACATGGGACCAAAGGCATTGGTTAGAGGACTCAAAGACATTTCCAAAATGTCAAAGAACATGAGAAAAGCTTAAAAATTGAGCAAGTTATGCCTTGTGGAAGTTGGGAAATTTTTGGATATTTTGAAAAGTCAACATTGATTCAAATGACCTAAAATTGCTAATGGGCCCATTTTTCTTCCACAATTCATCATTCCAAACATGTGCACGACCACTTGGCCCAAAGGGAAGTATTTTCTCATTTTTTATTTATTTATTTGAATTTTTAATTATATTAATTCATTTAAATCATTTAAATATATGAAAAATATTTAACTCACCCTAACCAATCTTGTTATACATGTTTTAGACTCAATAATTCGTGCCTAGCCAAATAAGGAAAGAATTGGACTGATTAGATCATGATTTGCACAAAAGCACATGGAAAAAGATATGGAAATCATGGTGAAAAAATCAAATCTTCAAATCATGAATGAAAGAGATTTTGATCAATTTTGTTAACCTAATTTGTTCACTACGTAAGCATAAACATAAACCTAATCATGCTAGACGCACAGCTGCTCAGAATACTCCATTGATAACCTAAAATTTTCTCAAAAAAAAGTCAATACTGAAAACCACTTTTGAGGGTGATTCAAAGGATAATTCTTGTTCCATTAGTTTCCTCAAGGTCCCCTGAACGATTCTCAATAAAAAACACTCATCAAAGCCCAAGGAATTGGTATACAGAACCTGAGATATCTCATGAAAATTGCATAATCGTATTCTCCAATCTAAGCATTTTTACAGCATTTTATTCATGGATTCATGTTCATTATGAAGTTCTGAAGCTAACCAATATATTTGATTGTGTTTTTATGCGTTGTATACAAATATGCCATGTTTGATTTTTAGGGTTTACAGAGTTCTAAATTGGGGGTTTCTTGTTAAAGAAAAATTGGTCCTCCAAACCAAGACCATTCAATTCAGCGCATGGAGACGAAGAAGAAACACCCATCGCGCCCAATTTATGAATGCCTGAGCTCTAGTCGCTATTTTCTTGAAAAGGGCCTAAGGAAACATATGGAAACCGTTGCCTATGTTATTAGTATTTCAGAAAAATAAAAAAACAGAACGAAGAAGATGATGTGGTGGCGAGGCTTGATTGGTCTGTTTGAAAAATTCGCGCGCTACCCACTAACTCCTTTGTTTTCTCTTATAATATTTGTTGTTTATTTATATATCAAACGCGTTGAATTGGTCTAGTGGTAGGCGATGGTGCTGGTAATATACAAGACCTGGGTTCGAGCCCCAGGTCTTCAATAATCCCCATATTATTTTTCCTCTAACGTTCATATGCAGCGCCTATGTTATGATCCATGATACACCACCATAATCCAAACGTCCACGCGTCTAACAAATCCAAATCAAAGGCTGGGATTGGAGAGCATCATACACCATGGTCAAAGCATGTACACGCTACCTGGAAAAAGTCAAAAAAGGCCAAATTTAATGGGCCAGATTACTGAATTACACCTCCATATTGGGGACTGACACCCCCCTGGTTTGCAATTTCCTATATTTTTCTTATATTTTATTTTCAATTATTATTTTATTTTCTTCATTGTTTTTCTTTAATTAATTATTTCTACAAAATATAAAAAATACCACAAAAAAAATCAGAAAAGATAAAAAATACAATAAATATTTTTGTTTTAATATTTTCATAAATAAATTGGCATGTAATTAATTAGTTTAAATTAGGTGTTTTAACTTTAATTTCTTTAATAAAAAATCTAAAAAGAAGTAGAATTAGGTTTAATTAATGTTTTTATTCCTTTTTAATTTTTCTTTCTCATAATAATATTTATTTATTTTATTTATTTTTATAATCAAATTTGCATGTAAATTAATTAGGGTTTAATTTAGGTTAAAAAATTCAATATTTTCTTAAACAAATTAAAAATAAAATAGAATTAGGGTTAATAGTTAATTTTAATTAATTCTCTCTTTTCTCTATTAAATCTTAAAATACATAAAAATACCAAAAAACAAAAACAATTTCTTTTCTTAATTTTAATTCCTCATTAATTTTAATTTTGCAAAAGGGTCCAACGCCCTCGTTTCGTTTAATTCTCGTTATTTCGCATATTTATTTTATTTCGCTTAAATAATCATGTACCTCTCCCGAAGCCTTGTAATTACTTCTCGCACTTTATTTTATTTCTTTATTTTCTGTCAAATCGGGTCCTGGTTTAATTTTGGCGATGTGGACCCGCGCCTTTTGTAATAGCTTAGAATCTTTTACTTTCTCGCAATATTTTAACTGTTAATAAATGCATGCAAGAATGAATGATAAAAATAAAAACAAGCGTAGAACACCCATAACATGACAATACAAATACAAATGAAAACGACACACAAATCGCACACACCACCCCTAGGGTACGCCTCACTGTTGCCTTGCCTCGAAAGGTGATCGTCGAGTAGAGGATGTTTTAGTAAGTCCTCATGATCCGGGAACCCGGCATGAGGGTAGCTTCTAAGGTGTCTTCCTATTGCTCTGGTGATCACCATGTCCCGAACCTCGAATTGACCCGAACACCTCTAACGGTGGTGCTACCTACCTCTCAATGGTGGGATGGCACTACTTTAAAGGACATTTACACAGACGAATTCCTTAGGGTAGGTAGACAACTCTAGATACTTGCTCTAAACTTCAAAACAAATCAAAAAAATACTTTTCACACCAACACATTTTCAAAAAGCTTTCGAAAGCAATTTTTCAAACACTCTTGAGGACCGATACAAGAGTCGAACTGAAATTTTCAAAGAAACTTTTTAAAACCCACAGTTGAAAAGCAAACAATCCATTTTGAAAACACAAATGAGCAAGTATCTAAGAGCCCATGGATAACCATGGATAGAAAGGGTGCTAACACCTTCCCTTTCTATAACCTACCTCCCGAACCGAGAGCAATCTCTTTAAGGAATTTTTCTGTGCTTTTGTCCTTTCCCTTTGGAGAAAATAAAAGACGGTGGCGACTCTTGCTTCCGCGACATTTCACGAACCAGCGTTAAACAGTCAGTTCCAGATCCACCGATCACACACTGTCTAAAGGACATTTGCACAGTTTAATTCCCTTTTGAGTAGGTAGAGGTTCTCCGGTACTTGCTCTTTCAAAACAAAACAAATTTTTCGCACTTACACTTTTCAAACAAAGTTTTCAAAAACACTTCATACACTCTTGAGGACAGAAACAAGAGTTAAATCGAAGTTTTCAAACAAAAACTTTTTTTCAAAACCCACAAACACAAGAAAAGCAAAACTTTTGAAAACACAATGAGCAAGTACCTAAGAGCCCGTGGATAACCACGGATAGAAAGGGTGCTAACACCTTCCCTTTCTATAATCTACCTCCCGAACCCGAGAAACATCTCGAAAAGGAATTTTTCTGTGCTTTTGTCCTTTCCTTGTTGGATAAAATAAAAGACGGTGGCGACTCTTGCTTACCGCGACATTTTGCAAAAACAAACGCAAACGCGAACCAGCATTCCAAAAACAATTACTTCTATTCCCATCGATCACAGGGGTACAAGGAGAAATGCTGGCTAAGTGTTTGTCATAGTTTCTCTTATCAACTAGGTTGACTGCTGTCATGAAATAGCTTTGGTCAGCTTCGATGTTTTCAACAATGCCATCTTCTCTCCATAATACTAACCTCTGATGCATCGACGAAGGAACTGCTCCAACGCCATGGATCCATTCTCTGCCCAACAGTAAATTGTAGTTGGCTTTAGCTTCGATTACCATGAACATAGTGGGTCTGCAGCTTGATCCCACTGTCAAATCCACTTGGATCACCCCCAATGTCTGGCCTACTTTACCTTCATAGTTCGAGAGTACCATGTTGTGTGGTTTTATGTCACCATCCTGTATCCCTAACTTCTTCAGCATGAAATGAGGCATCAAGTTCACTGCAGCGCCTCCATCCACCAGGACTTTGTTTACGCCATGTGTACCAACTTTGGCTCGAATGAACAATGGCTTTAGGTGATTTTGCATGGCTGGTTCTGGGTACTCGAAAAAGGCATTCTGCTCTTCGACATCCCCATTATCCATCACATAATAGCATAATGGCCTATGTTTCGTCAAGTCTATTGCATCATCCTCCTCGTGCTCTCCGACTTCAGTCTCTTGCTCAAATTCGCAAGGCAACACAGATACTACATTGCAGTTGATGTTGAGTGAAGATTCCCCTTCGAATTCGAAATTGTCATTCAGCATCTCCTCATCCTCCTCTGGACCTGGCGTATATTCCTTCGATTCGTTTTGCTTTGTTTCAGAGAAAAGTTTCCTGCTAACTGGAGGTTTGCCCCCAGGTTAATTGTTTGGTGCGGGTTTGTTGGTACTCGATTCCTCTTTGTCCCTGCTCGAAGCCACTCCTTTGTCTAACATAGCTTCTCTCTCAGCTTTTCGAACTCTTTGTTGCCTGCGCCATTGTGACCTTGACATAGGGTTCTTTCCCTTGTAGTTTTCCAACCTTACTTCTTCCCTTTTCGCCATATTGAACTGCCTTCTATACACCATGGCATGACGTGCATTTCGTTCATTATTCCTCCACTTGTCTTTCCCCTTGTCATCCCTAACTTGTAGCCACTTGTCCGTTGGTACCTCAGCAGGAACTTTGAATGTTACCCTTCGAGGGCCTCTAGGATAAGGGCTGTCAGGCCTCCGTTGGGTGTAGTTGCTTTTGAAACTTTGGCCCATCTGACCAGTTTCTCTGTGGTTCCAACATGGGGCGAAAGGGACTGTTTTGAAGGTTTCGGCCACTTTCTGATCATATACTGCAGAACATCTTGGACACACTAAGCATTTGGTTGCCCCCTTGCGACAACGAACTAAGAACCCCAAAAGACTTTCTCCAGCCTTAGGGTAGCATCTGAACAACTGGTTATCCTGGCGCCAGTTGACGCCTGTTCATGCCCTTTGTCTTTTCTCAAAGTCTGCAGCAACTCTCTGATTACAAATGATGTTGCATCTGGGACATAACATCATTACAGCATTCTCTTTGTGGCATAGCATAAGGTAGTCCTTGAGACTAGCATCCCTAGCATAACTATCCTCCACCTTGTACTTTTCTTTCTCTAAGTACCTTTCCATTTCCTTCATTTCGGAACAAGGTTGCTCCATATTTACCATGTTAACATCTACATCTTCTCCTTTGATATCAGTATCTCCCCACCCTGTAGGTTTGATGTCTTCAATTGGGATCTTTGCGCTTTCTGGGGCGGAATACCTCACCATGTAATCGAACTTTCCGCTGGGCTCCCCCAAGGTATCCCGTATTCCTTTCTGAGAAAGAGCTGGCAGTGTGATCTGTACTTTCTCCAACCTTCGCCTCAGGCTTTCAGTAGCCTATGTCAAGTTTTGCTTTTGGTTCTCCTGGCCTTCAGTAGCTTGGATTTCTTTCGAAGCAACCAAAGGAACTGCTTCGATCAAAGCTCCTGGTTCCTTATGGAAACCCTCAGTAACTCCCTTTTTAATTTCAACTAACACGTAGTTTTCATCTTCAGTGTTTTCCTCTTCTGATGGAGTGTCACCTTCATTTGCTCCAACCATATGTATCTCTCCAATGTATGCAGGTTCAAAGTAATTGGTGTCAGCAACATCTAAAGGGTCATCATCCACTTTCATCTTTGGCTTGTCAACAAACCTTAATCTGCCATCCTTGATTGCATTTTGAATCAGATCCCTAAAAAGAAAACATTGTGAGGTTTTGTGGCCTAAGAAACTGTGATACTTACAAAACCCTCTTTTCTTTCTTTGATCTAAAGGTGGTAATTTGACATTCGATGACACTATTAGTTGGCCATCTTTGACAAGCAGATCAAAAATTTCATCACATTTTGTTACGTCGAAGGTATACACCTTCTTTGGGAACTTGTCACTTTTCTCATTTTCAATAATGTCTTTCCCTTTTGTGGGAACTAGCAATTTACAAGAGTAAGGTGGAGCCTGTTTCAATTCAGCGAGATCAATTTTGACCTCTTCGAATTCAGGGTAATCTTCTGCTTCCTCTGTTTCGACATAGGAAACCCTTTCCTTCTTGTTATTTTTAAAAACCCTGGCTTTCTCGGCCTTTAGTATTTCGACTTGTCAAACCCTGTCCGCTAATTGGGCCATATCCCTCAAGTATTGTGTATCTAATTTCTTTCGAATGGAGTAGTCTAGGCCACCAGCAGCCATTTCGATTAACTCATGTTCAGGAACTACTGTGAAACATCTAGACTTCAAGAGTCTGAACCTATTCAGATAATCATCTATGGGCTCAGTAAAATTCCTCTTGACACTGGCTAGTTCTTTCAGACTTATTTTAGATTGTCCCATGTAGAATTGTTCATGAAATAATCTCTCCAAAAGGGTCCAAGTATCTATGGATCCAGGAGGCAATGTGGTAAACCATGCGAAAGCGTTCTTAGTTATGGAACTTGGGAAATATTTAATCCTAAGGTTCTCATTGTTTGCTATGTCTCCTGCTTCGGTCAGATACCTGGCTATGTGTTCGATTGTTGACTCATTGGTGTCTCCAGCGAACTTTGTAAATTTAGGGACCTTATATCCCCTTGGTAAATCAGTGTGCATCACATAATATACTATGGGAGAGGAATAGTTTGGCCTTCTAATTCCTATATTGAGACCGTTTTGAGCCATAATCCTTTCTATCATGGTAGTTAAATTATTTTCTGCCAAGATGTTGTCATTTCTAATTTTGTGAACGACTTCATCAGCATCTTGGTGTTGACCCACCATGACAACTCCTCTAGGTTGTTCTTCTCGAAACTCTGGGACTTCTATTCTTTCGACCCTTGCCCCTGGTTATATCACTCCCCTTTGTGGTTCCTCTCGAATCACTGGGGCTTCTTGTCTTTGTGCCCTTGCCCCCAAGTTAACCCCCTCTCTGGCTGGTCTATAGGGTGGGTCGTCAACAATTTGTTCTATGATGGGTATGTTTGCTCGAACCAACGCCTGATTCTGCCTACGCCTTTCTGGCGGAGCGAAAAAATCTGCTATTCGACTCATGTTGTCCGTGTTTTCTCTGTTGGTTACAGTTACATTTTGTACTATTGGGGAAAAGATTTCTTGCATAGTCTGTGCTAACACTCATATCATATTATGGTTACTATCATCCATTAATTGTCTAAAAGCTATCTGATTTTTTGTGGTTAAGATAGGCAGTGTATTATGACCTACTGAACCTTGGGTATTTGTCACAAATTGGTTGGCCCCAGATCCGGACCCAAATTATGGTGAAGAATTTGATGTGGAATTGTGAAAACCCGCCATAAAAGATGTTGGCATCCCATAAGAGGGATTTCTAAGTATTGCCATCGAAACCGGGTGGTCTAATTGGTGGTGGGGTGGCAAAATGGGTTTGTGTCCCTGATGGTGGGACAAATCCCGCAAGATAACCAGTGGTCCCTGTATTTCCTAGGGTCGAACTGTTGGTTGTCGTGCCACTTGCTCCATTTGTGGCCACACTACTGGTATAAGATGCAACGGACTGTGCGTTCGTAGGGATCACGTTAGACGTCCCCGTTGAAACAGACGTATTGGTGCCTGCTCCATGTGGGGGATTTTGTTCCCCTTGTTGATTGTTTGGATTAGACATCCTACTACTATGTTTTCTTATGGGTAAGGGTTGGTTACTATTAATTGTTTTACCACTTCTAAGGTTCATATAACAGCGAAAATGATACTCAGAAAAGAACTTACACGGCGAGATTATATCCTAAAACTCTTTACTTTCGACTTTCTTAACAACGTTGTCCCACTAGGTGTGCCAATTTGTTCACAGTGATTTCTGGTAAACAACCGCTAGTCTTCCAAACTATCGAATAAACTTAATTACTGTTATTCAATTTCTCTGGTAACTTGCAGGATCGACTAGATTGATCCTATGGTACATAGTTGTTTGGCTAAGTCTAATTGTAAAACTAGTATTCATATTTAGGACTTCTAATTAAAGTGTTTTGAAGACATCCAATCCACTTCGATTACTATGCTAAATGATTCGAAGGATAATTTCTATATGGTATAAGGAATGTTCATTAGAAAAGTAAACAGACTTAAGATTGGGTAAATGGCAGGATTAAGTGAGTGAATATAAAAGTTGTTGAATGTTTAAAGGGTTCGAACCTAAGAAAAGCATCTAAATGCGGAAAGAAATAAATGACTCTGAATGTAGAAGCTCTAATGTAAAGGCATGAACGTAAAAATGTTTGAAGCACAAACGAAATGGAAATGAAAGACAAAACTGGAAAATACAAAGAGTTTTCATTGAATTGTAAATGTTGGTGTTATCATACGTACATCTTTCGAGCATTCGTTTCCCTATCCATGCGGTATTTTGAATGTTTACTGAATTTGTACAACAGATATGACACCCTCAAATCCTAACACTAAGACCTCTATTTATACTATTTCGACCATAACGGTCTTGCTATCAGAGTCTGCCACGTTCGAAGCATGCAGAGCATTACTTCCCTCTAGCCTCCACGCGTCCTCGAATGCTCCAGCGCTTATGTATTCGAATTTCAAATATCCCGCTCACGTTTGAATTTCAAACGCCTTGGAACCTTCGTTTCAAATTTGTTTCAAAGGTTAATCTCATCATTATTTCGAACATTCTTTAGACATTACACTCCACAACTATCATTCGAAACCTTGAACTTTTATTATTTCCATTCGAAAAAACAGTCTCTCTTATTCCAAACCATAAAAATTTCTTTATTCAAACAAAGCCCAATCGTTTCATTTCGAATCATAATATCAAAATCTTCAGCCAACAACAGCGTCCCAAGAAACATGTTAACCAACTCCCCCTCAGATAAAGGGGGTTGAACTCTCCCAGCCAAGTCTCTCCACTTCTGTGCGTAGTCCTTAAAGCCTTCACCTGCACCCATGGACATACTCTGGAGTTGAGTACGAGTAAGGGCCAGGTCGCATTGTATTGATACTGCTTGTAAAAAGCGGCAGCATAATCCTCCCAGTTTTGGACATTAGTTGCCTCCAATTGGTAGAACCATTCAAGCTGAGTCCCTGACTGACTATCTTGAAATAAGTGAACCTACAAGTTTCTATCAGTGGTGTGGGGTTGTATCTTCCTTACATAGGAATGGAGATAAAGCTTTGGGCAAGACACCCCATCATACTTTGCGAAAAATGGAGCCTTAAATTTCTGCGGGATGACTACCCTAGACACCAACCCCCCAATTCTTCAAAATCCAGCCCTGGTATTCTCTGGATCACTATAGCACTTAATCGATCCTCTAACTTCTTGTGCTTATCCTTAGTGGGAGGATACTGTTCATCATTGTAGTCGGTATCGTTGTCAGAGACCTCAGGACCGTGGTCCTCTTCCCTTGTCTGTCGCTCTTAATTTTCCCCCTCTTTGGATGAGGAAGTCACATCAACGGATTGCCTTAGTGGCCCCCAAATCTTCTGGCCATATTGAGGGCACCAGCACGCTTCTTCTTCTTCTCTTTCTCTTTTAGGATAGGGCCTTCAGATCCTCCTGCCCTTTTTCCAGAGTTGTGAATATCTGTTGAAATTGGGCCTTTTGTGCCTGAAGATCTTTGATGCTTTGTTCAGAAGACATATCTGCTTGACATAAACAGCGGAGGAGATGAGAAACCTGTAACAGAACCTGCTTATGTAATGTCATGGATGGTATGCGTATGCAATGATTTCAAGGAATTTAGAGATTTAAATTTATTCAGACCAAAAGAGGAACACACGTCATATTAATAAATCCAAGTTTGAGTACATTACGCCTCTTTGGGCTTACAATGAAAGAAACAAACATACAACAAAACTCCTAAGACAGAAAGGTTGAACGCATCCTCTTTGGCGCAATGTAGGCGTTCAGATTCCGCTCTTCATGAAGCTTCTTGGTGAGTTCCAGAACTTTCTTCTCACTGGTGTAAAATTGGGATTCAAAGGTGTCTCGCTCTTCCTTCAACTGAACCGAAGCTTTCCGCAAGTCTTCGAGGGAGGTGGGCATGTCAGGATGAAGGACAGTGTATGGGACGTCTCCTTCAACAATGGGATCTATGATAACATGGAGGATAGAAGGGTAAGGCATCAAGAAACTTTGAGCACGAGCCCGTACCCACCTAAGATAAGTCTCGAGTGGGATAGAATTTTTGTGTCCCAGAGTTCTACTATCCACCTTGTTCACCATTCTCCAAGCTCGTGTAAACCTCTGGCGGTAACCTTGGTCTTCTTTGTCGTAGTCGAACACCAGACCTTAAATGAGCATCTCATGAGGACCATCTCTTCGGGCATACCCAAACTGTCGAAGAGCTAAGCAGGGGTTGTAGGTGATACCTCCCCTAATACCAAGCAAAGGGACGTTAGGGAATTCCCCATAGTGGTCAATGATAGAGACGTCTTCCAAGGATCTTGAACACCAACGGATGTCAGAATGGGTGAGGGATATCATCATTTGAGACCATGTCAGTCTTTGCTCGTTCTTCAATAATGGTTGAGGTATGTGTGAAGTGAACCACTTAGCGAGTAGGGGAATACAACACAAAATAGTACCTCTTTCCTTCATGGTGCGGGTATGAAGGCAATGCAAGATGTCACCCAGTAAGGTAGGTATAGGATTGCGAGAGAGAAAGACTTTGACGATGTTAATATCTATGAATTGGTCCTAATTGGGGAACATAACCAAACCATAAATGAGAAGAGCCAGGATGTCTTCAAAAGCTTGGAAATCCATGTCGTCCCAGAATGAACAAGCCTTCTCCAATAGAAACTTGGCTAGGAAACCTTTAACCCCGCTTCTTGTCTCCTAATTAGCTATGATATCAGCTCTTTTTAGATGCAAAGCCTCAGCGATGACTTTAGTTTTTGGAATCCCTTCTAAACCGGTGAATGGTATCTGATCAAGCACGTGCACCCCTAAGAGTAGAGAAAATTCCTCCAGTGTAGGTACCAACTGATAGTCCATGAAAGTGAAACAATTATGTACGGGATCAAAGAATTGGAATAGCACGCACATCATCTCCTCTTGGAAACTGGATGTAGCCAAACTGAGGAGTCGACCGTATTTCTTGCTAAAAGGAGAATCCCCGGGAACTCTCGAGGATAACTCCTGAAGTTGAGGGTGTGCTTTTACAAAGCTGATTCGGATGGTATTCCTTCAGATGAAATTCATGACCTACAAAACAAAAACAAAGATAAATTTCTAAATCCTTGAAATGGTTAGTAAGCATGCGTATGATGCTTATGATGTTTATGATGTACAAGTAAATATATATACACACAAAGCAGACAAGTCCCTATGTTTTAGGCTTGCATGGGGTTTTATAGGTAAGTACCCTCTTGAAGTTTAGTTGGCTCAACCTGTCCTAGTAATAGTGATCGGGTTCTAAAGGATCTCAATATCACCGACCTTTCTCTTAGGCATTGTATGATGCGGTGGGAGAACTGACTTGATGTTTTGCATTTCGTTCGCACTTGTGCGGTTAGCAAGAGTCGCCGCCGACTTTTCTTTTATCCAAAAGGAAAGCTAAAAAAGCACAGGAAAGACCTTTCGAGAATTTTCTCGGGTTCGGGGGGTAGATTATGAAAAGGGAAGGTATTAGCACCCTTTTCATCCATGGTTTTCCATGGGCTCTTAGTTACTCGTTTAGATCACTTGCTTTTGTTTGATTGTGTGCTTGTGGTGTGGGCTTTGAAAGTTTTTTTTTGAAAAATCTCTTTGTAATGGTTCTCGTCTCTATAAGAACGTATACAAAGTTTTGTTTCGAAAAATGGTTCAAAGATGTGTTTGTCAATTGTGTTTTTAAAAGAGGTTTTGCAATGGTTCTCGTCTCTATAAGAACGTATACAAAACGTTTTGTCTTTTGAAAATGTTTTGAAATAGAGGTGTAGGTGTAAGAGTTTTTGTCGTGAGCAAGCGAGTAACTAAGAGCGAATCTATCTACTCGAAAGGTCTTAAATTGTTCTTTTCTCCTTCCTTTTAATGGTGCTATCTTAACATTGATTTGGTAAGAAGCCCCACCATTGGATGTAAAGGGACAGGCGCGGGTCAATTTTACAATCATTGAAGGCAACTTGTGAGACGCTTTAGCAATTTTTGTAAGAGACGATATCATTTTAATCGAAGGCAACATCGTGGGTCATCGAGGGACTACGATCTTTGTTTATCAACGAGTCATTGCTAGAGTGTCTCATATTCGAGGGACATGATTATATTTCCAAGGCAACGAGCGGGGTTACCCTAGAGGTGCGCGTGTGAGAAAGTGTATTGGTTTCAAGTTATTTATTCTTTGATTAGGTCATCTAGAGATTGATTTTTGAATCTTGCCATACATGTCTAGTTACTATACAGTATATGGAAAACAGTAAATTGCGGGAATTGAAATTCTAAGCTATTACAGAATGTTCGGGAATGGGAGTACAATTGTTAAAAATGGGGATGAATCAAGTGAAATAGCAATGTTCAAATATCAAACAATACAACCAAATCGAATTGTTGTGCGATTTAATATAAAGCTATGACAATTTATGAAATTAGGTCAACAAAATATGAAATGAAATGTATTTACTTGAAAAGAGAAAAATAAAACCTATTCTAAAAAGAAATTGATTTAAATTAAAAATATTTATTATTTTTTTTGTATTTTTATTAATTATGTAGACTTAAAGAAAGAAAAATAACTAAATTAATGTTTTTGGTGTTTTTATTAAATGTAAAAAAAAATAATAAGTTATATAAAAAAGAGAAAATGATAAAAATTAAACACTAAAATCTAAATTAATTTAATAAAAAAGGTTTTAGGTTTTATTAGTATATTGTTAACAAAAAAAGAAATAAATTAAGAAAAAAAGAACAAGTAACAATGGGGTTAGGGAGACTTGGGGAGTGTTGGGCCCAAAGAAATATAAGGATTATTGCTGAAACAAAGAAACAAGCCAAGGGGAAGGGGTGTAACCAGAAAGCGTGTGGGCTTAAGGGGTTTGAAACAAAATGGCCCAAGCTTCTTTAATCAGTGTTAGCTGTTTTTGATTAGGGACAAATCCAAATTAGGGTTTGTGGTTCACTCGCTCACAGCGGAGCCTCTCTGTCTCTTTCGTTCTCCCTTCATCCTTTCATCTTTGTTACTATCTCACTCTCTAGTCTCATGGCTGAAACACTCCATTAACAACATGATCTCTCCTTATCTCACCGTGATACGCGTTTCTGAAAACCCTAAGTTTTTGAAATGAGATTTAAGTCTCAAGGGTTTGACATTGGTTTATTTGATCTTTCCCCCACCCTCTGTTGCCGGAGCGCCTCTCAACCTCACCTCCTTAAACGATTTTCAGTGGTTTTCTTGGAAACGGTACGGTTCTGTTGTTTTTTTAAAGCTTGAACGGTTTTGTTGTTTTTTTGTCTTGTTCATGTTTTTCTGTTAACCTACTGTATTATCCATTGAGATGCAGAAAATGTTATGAGGAAAGTAAAGAGACCATACATGTTTGGAATTTTCGGTGAAATGGAGAGGGGACGGCGTCGTTCCTTGGTGGCCTGAGAGGGGGGGAAGGAGATGAAGATTGAAAGTGTGGGCTTTCACACCTATTGGTAACCCTTCTTTTCCTTTTGAATGATGATGATGTTGTTTTTCTGGACTTTGTGATTTTTGGGATTTGAATGCTTGGGACTTGTTGCAGTTTTGATACTTTGACAGTTTTGGGATTTGGTGATGATTCTTGCTATTGGTTTTGGTGTTTGAGGATGGCTTAGGATATTTGTCTTTTGGTTATGTTTTTGGTTTTGAATGTTTTGAAGTGGTTGATGTTTCTCTGGTTTTTGATTTTGGTTTAACAGGTTTGATGGTTGGAGACTTGTTGATTCTGATTTTCTAAGGGTTTTGCTTTGTTACAGTTTTTGGAGGTTTCGAATATTTTGGTTGGTTTTGACAGTTTGATGGTTACAGTTTGATGATGTTTGCTGATGATAATGATTTGATTATGTTTGAGACTTTTTTTTTCTGGTTTTTTGGGTTTAAAATGTTTGACAGGTTTGATGAGTTTGTGAGGGTTGTTGGTTTGGATGCTGTTACTTTTTTATCAGTTTAAGACTTTGAGGTTTTTGATGGTGGTTGTTGGTTTGGATGCTGTTACTGTTTAATCAGTTTCAGACTTTGAGGTTTTGGGGATTTTTGGTTTGAACTGTTTGACAGTTTGGGATTTTTTTGTGGTTTGAACTTGTTGGACAGGTTTGAATATTGGTTTGTATCTTTACAGTTTAACAGGTTTGCTTTGGTTTTGAAGTGTTTAACAGGTTTGCTTTGATTTTGAAGTGTTTAATAGGTTTGCTTTGATGGTTTAAGGTTTAAGGATGGATGCTGGGAGTTTTGGCTTTTGATTATGTTTTGACAGTTTTTTTGGACTTTGATAAAAATGTTTTCTATCTCCCTTCTGCTTGAGAATTGTCTACTGTTATATTATGTTGCTTTGATTGAATTGCTATTCAAAATGGTGGGAAAACCACCAAATTTTGAATACTTTGGCATATTGTTCTCATGCTCTTTTTTCTTGCAGTTTTTGTTTTCTAGCAATTCTTATGCAATTGTGACAGCAGGGTTGTACATCCCTAGGTGACTTCTTTCCTCTCTTCTCTCTCGATGACCCTAAGAGTCAATTGCTCTTTTACCTTTTTTCTGAAAAGTTTGCAAATAAATGGGAAATGATGAAATGGATTATTGAACAAGCCTCTTGCTTGTTTGACTTAGTTTGTCATATTGTTGTACTTTCTTTGCTGCCTGCTTATGCTGTTTGTTGTTGCCTCGTTTGCATTTTGTATTGCCATATTTTGTTTTGTTGTTTGGGCAATTTGGACAGTTTTGAAAACTTGTTTGGACAGTTTTGTTGTTTGCTTGGTTCTGTCCAGTTTGCGCTGCTGTTTGGATAAATTTGTTTGGTCGCTGTTTGGGCATTTGGCTGCATTTGTTTTGTCCAACTTGCTTGCATTTCTTTTGTTTGGATAACTTACTTGTATTTTTTATTTCTTCTTTTTGTGAACCAAGAAGAATAATCTTCTTGTGGTTTGCAAATAGAAAGATAAAAATGTGATGAATTAAAAATATCCTTCTGATTCCAAATTGCAAACTTTAATGATGAACACTTATCTTTCTTTTGAAAATTCTTGCTTATGCCCAAATAGTTTTTGTACTAATTATTTCTTCTGTCTTTTGTTTTCATATGAGCACAACTGGATGGTGGCAAAGCAGGGGAAGCAAGAGACTCTGTGGCAAGCATGGAAGCAATGGAAGCTCACTCAACCTTAGGCATAAATTCATTTTCTTTGTAATTTAGAGAGAAACATTCAATCAATTGTACTAATTTTTTTTTAAATACCATAAGTTGTAAAACCTAAAGTATTTAAATAATAAATTGTTTTGTAACAACTTTTGAAATAAATGGAGAAAGTCTTATGAGATATTCTGGTTTTACTTGAAATCTTTTACTGTCAATAACTTGTGATTTTTTTCTTCGCATCCTAACTGACTTTTGAATGATTCCCAATCAAGATAATTGAAACTGCATTCCAATAATTCCAATCAAGATAACTTAAATTCCAATAACTCTGTAATCTTGCAACTGCATTCCAAACAAACACGCACTGTCTATTCCATTTCCTGTGAAAGCTAATTGGATCTTTGAGAATTCATTTCTTTTGAGAATTGCAAGAAACCCTAATTGCTGGTTTACTGCCATAGGAGAAAATCTGTCTGATCGATTCCTGAGCCAACTTGAGTATCTGAGAAACCCTAGGGTTGTGTCTTCTATGAAAAATGGGAGGGAAAATTTTGGGGTACAACACATTGTCTCAGCACAATCAATCTTTTCTTGCAGCCGAGATATCCCAAAAGTCCAGCCTCAATGAGTGTAGTATCGAGTATCAACCAATTTTCAGCTCTACACCGAAACCGGTTATCTCACTACGTCCTAATGGCTAAGTCTGTTCAATAAGGTTTCTAAAGTCAATTAGTGCTTCACGACGCCACTCAGCGGCCCCGTATTCTCCTCGATTCACCACGAGGGATACCGGTACCCACAAATGCGTCACACTAACGTAGCCATTGTTTCAACCATATCGGTCTACGCCGTACAATTTCCACAATCTATTGCTACTTACCTAAAAAGGTGTCCCAGATCTGGGTGGAGGATCAAAACCCAAACAATGACCCAAAAAATGTAAAGCAAGTAACTCATACAAAGAAAGCAAATAGATGTGATCTAACCCTAAGGTAACCCCACTTTTCAATTCCCCAGTAGAGTCGCCAGTTCTGTGATACGGTGGGAGAACTGACTTTTCGTTTTTGCGTTTGTATTCGTAAATGTTGCGGTTTAGCAAGAGTCGCCACCGACTTTTCTTTTATCCAATAAGGAAAGGTGAAAAAGCACATGAAATACCTTTAGAGATGTTTTCTTGATTTCGGGGGGTAGATTATGAAAAGGGAAGGTATTAGTACCCTTTTCATTCATGGTTTTCCATGGGCTCTTAGTTACTTGCTAGATCACTTGCTTTTGTTTTGAAATGTGCTTTGTGATGTGGGTTTTGAAACTATTTTGAAAAAAATGTGACTTCGTAATGATTCTCATCTCTATAAGAATGCGTACAAAGTGTTATTTTGAAAATAGTTCAAAAAGATGTTTGTGAAATGTGTTTTTGAAAGTGACTTTGAAAAGGGTTTTCTTTGTAATGGCTCTCGTTTCTATAAGAACGCGTACAAAGTGTTGTCTTTCAAAAATGTTTTCAAAATGAAAGTGTGGGTGTATAAAAATGTTTTTGTTGTGAGAAAGCGAGCAACTAGGAGCGAATTTACCTACTCAAAAGGTCTTAGATGTTCTTTTCCTCCTCCTTTAGATGTTTCTATTTTACCATTTGATTTGGTAAGAAGCCCCATCGTTGCACGTTTAAGGGATGAGTGTGGGGCGTTTGTATAGTCATAGAAGGAAACCTATGGGACGTTTTAGCAATGTCATTTAGGGACTAGATTGTTTACCGAAGGCAACATTGAGGGTCATCGAGGGACTACGATCTTTTATCGAGGGTCTTTTGCTAAAACGCCCATGTTCGAGGGACATGACTAATTTCCGATAGGCAACAAGTTAGATTACCCTAAGGGTGCTAGTGTGCAAAGTGTGTTTGATTGCATGCATTTAGTCTTGCTTTTTAGGTTGTCTATTTGTTGTTTTCATGTCTTGTCATACACACCTTAATTACTAGCGTTTATATTTGAAAGCGATAAATTGCGGAAAATGTAAAGTCCTACGCTATTATAATATTTTAGGGATGGGGTACATATTTACAAATGGGGATTGCAAATAAAATTAAATCCTAAGTTACTATTACAACCACATTGAATGGATAAGAATGTACAAGAAAAATGTGAAATGAACTTGTTTAGAAAATAGTTTTTTAGTCTTAATGAATTAAGAAGAAAAAAAAGTAATAAATTAATTAATAAAAGAAAATATTTTTATGTCTTTTTATGTTAATAATAATAAAAAGGGGGTTAATATAAAAAATAATAAAAATGAAAATAAATGAAAGATAGAGACAGCGTGCTGCTGCAAGCAAAATGACAAGGATCATAAGTTCTGAAGCCAGACGCGTGGTGATTCAGAAGGAAGCTTCAGAAGTTCTGGATTGATACACTCTGAGGTCCTGCAAGACACGTTAGAGGGAAAACAAAGAAGTTCTGGGTTGCTATGTGCTGAACTTGTGAATGTTAGAACAATGAGAAAATCTTAGAAGTTCTGTATATTAAAACAGTGAAGAGAACTCAGAAGTTCTGTGTTATTATAAAACTGTGAATGAACATCAGAAGTTCAGTGTGTTTAAACAGTAGGAAAATCATAGAAGTTTTGTATGTTAAAATAATGAGGAGAACTCAGAAGTTCTATGTTGTGCATTAACAGTGAGTGAACATTAGAAGTTCAGTGTATTTCAACTCTTAATCAGCACATCAACAATTTATTTAGTTCTTAATAAACAACAAATCAAAAGGATAATAGCACAACAATTTATAGAAGTTATAATCCTAAATCTGAGTCTAGTCCTAATCAAGAAGTTCTGATCCATAGTTTTTTTCACTTATGCAATGGTATGGACAACATTAATTGTGATATTTACATATTGTTGTACCCCAAAATTTTCCCTCTCATTTCTCAAGGATTTTCTCACAAGATCTTCTATGACATCAAGTTTACAGCACTGATACATCAATTTAGGCTTGGAATTGGAACAAGGGCAAAATGGTCAATTGTATACTAGAAAGTAAAACTTTGACTTTTTGGTCAACATTACAACCCAAAGATCAAATTTCATCAAGACATGAAGTTTGATCATTAAGAAGCTAAGAAAGTCAAAAGTCAACTTGAAAAGACAAGATTTCCAAGACTTAGAAATTTTCTAAGTGTTTTTATACATGATAATTTCATCACTTCATGCCAAATTTTCACCATGATGCAAGATGATTCAAGAGAAACTTCCAACATGAAATCATGATATCTACAACATTTCTTTACAAAACTTCTCCTAGAAGTGCTTGGATTTCAAGTTATAAATTCATGAAGTCATGGCATTTTAATTTAACACTTAGAGAAATTTTCAGCAGTTTTGGTCAGGTTTTTATCCCAACTTCTTGGCCAATTTTCATCAAATTCCAGTTTGATTTAACAAAAGTGGTCAACATGAAAGTTGTATGGGATGTTCTAATCTTTCCAAAAAGTCCAAAAACTCATTGAGATCATTCTTTAGCTGATAGGATTGAAGAGATGAAGTTAGGGTTTCATTCTTGAATTACAAAGCAGAATTTGTGATGAACACTTGACTAAATTCCAAACAAAGCCACAAGATCTCTCTTTTCAAGCTATGTTCTCTCCAAATATATGCATAATCAAGCAATTACACAAACCCTAAGTGTATTACACGAGCATTTGAAGCTTTGTCCAAGTCTTGATACCATTTATGGTTAGAAATGCAAAAGCAACATTTCCATTTGCATAAAGCTTCACTTTTCCAACCACTCTCTTCTTTCAAAGCTTGAAATCTGTTCGAAAGATGACAGAAAAATCTCTCAACATCAGAAGCAATCTACAAGACGTGCAAAGCATGGCTAAGTTCCTGAATTCACTCCTTTCTTCATCATGAAGCAACTTGTCTTTATGAATTTGAAAAAAGGCATAACATGTGATTTTTTTCAAAAGTCTGAATTTTTCAAGTCTCGAACCTTCTCTATAAATAGAGAGGCCAATTACAATACGAAGGGGTTAGAAAAAATAGAGAGAACAGCCAGAAGTTTTATTGATAAACCCTTAAAATCTCATATTCACAAAAATCCATAACAATCCATAAAACCTCCACTCTTGAGTTTTGAAGTCTAAACCTCTAAACCTCTCACACTTTGCATATTCCATCTAAAAACCATCCAAACATTTCATACCACACAGAGGTTGTTTAGTAACCTTCAACAAAAAGGAAAGTCTAGCAGCCTGTTGGAGCTTCCTTAAGGTTCATACAACATCTTGAAGGGTATTTGGTTTCAAAACCTAAAGTGCAGTTTTAACGTAAGTCATCTTTACCTTGCCTTTTCCATACATAAATGTTTCTATTTATAGGATGTAGCAATCACCATTTTTGAAGTTAATCTTTATTTGTTGTTCCTGTTATTCATTTATATGTTAAAAACTAACCTATGTATGCAAAGAATGGTGTTTAAGGCAGGAAAATGCAGTATGTATCGATCCGTATCCACATGTGTTGACCCATCTTAGTGAAAATACAGGGTATGAGTCGACACATGACCCTCGTGCATCGACCCATACTGAGTTCAGGTCACAAAACAGAAGCTGGAAGGGACTATGAGTCGACACATACGCATTTCGAGTCTATGCAAAAAAGGTGTATGAGTCGATACATCCCATTATGTGTCGACTCATACTGAACAGATTTCACAAAACAGAAGCTGGAAAAGCCTATGAGTCGATACATATGTGTTTCGCGTCGATACAAGAAGATGCATGAGTCACCACATCCCATTATGTGTCGACCCATACTGAACTAATTTTGTTTTACAGGAGCAGGAGAAGCTATGTGTCGATGCATAGCAGCATGGGTCGACACATAGCAGTTCAAAAGTGCATTTTCCCTTTATTTTACATTGTTTTCACATTCTTTTCATTATCATTTGATATGGTTGTAATATTTTATTTCCTACTTCACCCCATTGCTACATTGTACCCCCATCCCCCTAAAGTGTTGTAATAGCTTAGATTTTACTTTCCGCTTTTTACTTGCTTCTCATATATTGCTAGTAAATAAGTGTGTATGGTAAGATAAAAACAACAAAATAGACAATCAAAAACAAGACAAAATGCATGCAAACTAATACACTATTCACACATGCACCCTTAGGGTAATCCCATCTCGTTGCCCCTTTCGAAAAATAGTCATGTCCCTCGAGCATGGGCGTTTTAGCAAAGACCCTCGATAAAAGATCGTAGTCCCTCGATGACCCTCGATGTTGCCTTCGATAAGTGATCTAGTCCCTAAAACGACATTGCTAAAACGTCCCATATGTTGCCTTCTATGACTATACAAATGTCCCAACGCCCGTCCCTTCACATCCAATGATAGGGCTTGTTACCAAATCAATGGTAAGATAGCCATATCTAAAGGAGGAGGAAAAGCACGTTTAAGACCTTTCGAGTAGGTAGGTTCGCTCCTAGTTACTCGCTTGCTCACAACAAAAACATTTTTACCCACGCTCTCACTTTTGAACTATTTTCGAAACAAACACTTTGTAGGCGTTCTCATAGAAACGAGAACCATTACGAAGTTCCATTTTCAAAATACTTTCAAAACACACACCACAAGCACATTCAAACAAAAGCAACTGATCTAGCAAGTAACTAAGAGCCCATGGAAAACCATGGATGAAAAGGGTGCTAATACCTTCCCTTTTCATAATCTACCCCCCCCCCCCCCCCCCCCCCCGAACTCAAAAAACATCTCAAAGGTCTTTCCTGTGCTTTTTCACCTTTCCTTTTGGATAAAAGAAAAGTCGGTGGTGACTCTTGCTAATCGCGACATTTGCGAACACAAATGCAAACCCTCAAGTCACTTCTCCCACCGTATCAGAGAACTGGCGACTCTGCTGGGGATTTTCTAAAAGTGGGGTTACCTTAGGGTTAGATCACCTTTACTCGCTTTCATTATTTGATTTTTGTGCTTTATATTCAGTTCTTTGTATTGGGTTTGCTTTGATCCTCCACCCGGATCTGGGACACATTTTTAGGTAAATAGCAATAGATTGTAGAGACTGTACGACGTAGACCGATATGGTTGAAACAATGGCTATGTTAGTGTGACGCATTTGTGGGTACCGGTATCCCTCGTGGTGAATCGAGGAGAATACGGGGCCGCTGAGTGGCGTCATGAAGCACTAATTGACTTTAGAACCCTAATTGAACAAACTTGGCCATTAGGACATAGTGAGATAGCCGGTTTCGGTGTAGAGATGAAAATTAGTTGATACTCGATACCACACTCATTGAGGCTAGACTTTTGGGATATCTCGGCCGCAAGAAAAGATTGTTGTACTGAGACAATGCCTAAGAGAAAGGTCAGTGATATTGAGATCCTTTAGAACCCGGTTACTATTAACTAGGATAGGTTGAGCCAACTAAACTTCTAGAGGGTACTTACCTATAAAACTCCATTCAAGCCTAAAACTAAGGACTTGTTTGCTTTGTGTGAATATGATTATTTGTATATAAACTTTCTTACCTCGCATATCTGTACATAACATCATAACATCATACCATAGCATTTTCAATAACCATTTCAAAGATCTCGAGGGTCTTTGATACATGGTCACGTTGAACCAAACGTCTACCCAAGGGGCAAGAGGATTTATTTTCCTCTAAACAAACGCCGTCAAAAATCAAGTACAGACAACTTGAGTCAAGGGCTATGACCTACTTGACATGGTGAGCTTGATTCTCGTGGAAGGACATCCTCCAATACAAAGTTTTCTAATAAAAGTTGTGGATCAACTCTCAAATTATAACATCTTCTTGTGTTTACCCCGTGAGATCCTTGAAAATATTGCATCCACATATCATGCATCATATCATGACAGGTTTCTCCCATACAGATCTCCTTATCTTCCTACTGTTTATTTCAGTAAGATAGATATGGAACAAACGGTGAAAGATCTCCAAGCTCAAAACACTCAATTCCAACAAATGTTTTTGGCTATGGCTAAGGGGCAAGAGGACCTGAAAGCTATCCTTCTCAAAGACAAGAGGAAGAAGTCCAAGAAGTCAGTAGGCGTCCTGAACTTGAGAAGAAGACCTAAAGCCCTAGATCTTTCAACTCCATCCAACATGGGGGATAGTCTTGAAGAAGACCATAATTTGGAGATTGATGAAGTTGAAGCCGACTACTCCAAGGAACAATATCCTGCCACTTATGACAAGTATAAACAGTTGGAGGATCGCCTCAGTGCTATGGAGATTCAACAAATACCTGGCTTGGATTTAGGAGACATGGGTTTGGTTTCTGGAGTGGTCATCCCGCCAAAGTTCAAAATCCCTACCTTTTCCCTGTACGATGGAGTCTCTTGCCCTAAGATGCACTTAAAGTCTTATGTCCACAAGATTCAACCATACACAACTGATCCAAAGCTTTAGATCCATTTCTTCCAAGAAAGCCTAATAGGGACTCAACTCGAATGGTTCTATCAATTGGAAAGTTCTCGCATCCATACCTGGGAGGATTTATCTACTGCTTTCTATAAGCAGTATCAGTATAATTCTAATCTTGCAACAACTCGTATGCAATTGCAGAACATGACCATGGGTTCCAACGAGAGCTTCAAAGGGTACGCCCAAAAGTGGAGAGATCTGGCTGGTAGAGTGCAACCCCCTTTAACTGACAGGGAGCTAATTGACATCTTCATGGGAACTTTGACAGGGCCTTTCTTAAAACACTTGATCGGAAGCTCTTCAGTCGGGTTCACCAAGCTAATACTGACCGGAGAAAGGGTCGAAGCTGGCATCAAAAGTGGGAATATTCAAGAAGCTACACCTTCTGATGCTCAGAAAAAAGCCCTACAATGGGAAGAAGGAGTCCAATGTTGTGTATGGTCAAAAGAGTCGTCATGACCAACACGTAGGAGCAATCTTGATCTCTAATCCTACGCTTGTTACTCAAAGGCAGGGGCATCAGCCTAAGGAGGTCGCGCCCAAAATACAGTTCACCAACATCAACATGTCGCTATCTCAAGCACTACAACACTTGTTGAGGATGAATCTGATTGCATTAATAGGACCTCATCCGAACCCCAAAACTTCTTCTCCTAACTACAATCCTAATGCAACATGTGCCTATCATTCTGACAATCCCGAGCATGATACTAACGATTGTTGGGCATTGAAGTACAAGATTCAGAATTTGATTGACGCCAAGGAGATCGATTTCGACTCTCCGGAGACTCCAAACATGATCACTACTCCTTTGCCAAAACATTGAGAGCGTCTTGTTCATTTTGAATTTTCAATTGTAACTTCTGTTGTTATTCAAACAATTATCTATTAAAGTCAAACTTTGTTTCATTAATCCATTGCATATGTTTGTCTTGAATTATTTCATTTGTTTTCATTTCATTTAAACTATGCTTTTTACTCTCTCTATGACATTCAACTCTTGCTAAAAGTTACAAGCCTTTAGAGGGAGGATGACGAAAATAATGCCATAATCTCATACAGTATGCTTTTGAGCAGACCTTGTTGACGATGTACAGGAATTCTTTTAAATCCTAAACACTGGAGTTATAAGGAAGATAATCCCTAGTCAACCCTTTTAAGCCAAAGAAGTAGAAGTTTTCTATTTTAACACAAATTGAAACCTTTAATCAAAACCTGGGGCAGGTTAGTCTCTCAGTTAATTCAAACGCGCGTTAAGCTGCAAACTCTCATCTCGTAATACAGCGAATGATATAAAAAAAACATTCCTCTGAAATCAAAAGACGGTGATGATTCCCTATCAGGTAGGCAGTCATTATCTCTCAAAAAGAAAAGCCCACTAAGTCAAAACCTACGAAGGAGACTTAAAGAAAACTGGGGCATCCCGCTGACTATAATCTCAAAACAAGAACAGTCAGGCAAAAATTAGGGATAACAAATCAAAAGAAAGAGGTCATTACAAATCCTCAACAACCTAAAAAAAATGTTGCAAAAATGATTGCCTTCCAACAAACTTAACTTGTTTGAACCATCACCAAAATGTCATTCCAGACTCAATGGGAGTTCAAACGCACAATTAACTGAGCTTAGGACTGAAGAACATCACGAAGAGCGGGTGGGTATAAATACATTTTGAGCCTTTATCCTTTGTTTCTTAAACCGTGAACCAAGCCACGTTACAACCCTTCAAAAGTCCTAATTGAAGCATGGGTTAGTTCGAAAGCATACTGTTACAAAAGGTATCCTGACTCCTGTAAGACTTTGCTCTAAATCCTGAGATTGAATTTTCTTACAAAAATTCCTTTACTTACAAAAACGCATTTTTCAAAACTTCAAGGCAAGCATAAACTTTGCATTACTTGAATATCACTGTTTGCATATGGCTATTTGTTTGACAACAGAGAAATTCACATAATGAATATCCAGTGAATGAAAGCTCTCTCAGTGAACAAAATCACTTCAAGTGGGATGACACTTCCAACGACAAATCTCCTATAAGCAGGGGGACATGACATGTCACT
The DNA here is from genome assembly GCA_948472305.1 of Vicia faba. Taxonomy (NCBI): domain Eukaryota; kingdom Viridiplantae; phylum Streptophyta; class Magnoliopsida; order Fabales; family Fabaceae; genus Vicia; species Vicia faba. Next base: position 1,281,702,353 of record OX451740.1, on the reverse strand, counting down.
ACCCAGCACACCTGGGGCAGTCCAGTCAAGATTCCAAGAAATCTCTCAAGAATTGCAGAGTAACCAGGAGCAAGTCTTCACCTCCGTCACTTGGGGCATTGAATGTCAATCCTAACAAAGGGTTACGTACAGTCAAACATTTCCTGGCAGGGCTACAAACACTCGCTACTAGGGGAAGTGACAAATCTCCCAAAAACCCTTCTCATAGGATGACTCCTAGCCAGAGTTTCAATCTCTGATAACCTCTTCGCAGCTAAGTCGACCTCAAGAATCCTCAAGGATTTTTATCCAGTAAAGTCTCCGCTTCTCCAATAGACTAAGAAATAGGGTTTATTTCCCCAACAAACGACAGGATTCTCCAGCTTGAGTTTGCCTCTCCAACTACTACAAATCAGAGGACCACAACCCCTCTTCCCCAGTAAACTACTCTACAATCCCCGGCAAGTTACTGTGAAACCTGGACTCGACCTGATATCAGTTCAACTTCGATTCTCCAGTAAGAGTAACAGACAATCGAGACTCCTGAACTCTTTCCCCGAGCAGGAATAAACATACTCCTCACAGAGTTCTTAATATTCCCCAGCGGAGTTCTCCTCAAACAACAAAACAGGAATCCCCGGTAGAAATATTCTAAGCAAAGCTTGAAGACACACATACTCTTCAACAGTAGTCCAGGATTTAATGACTCCCTGACATTTGTCAAGGATTTATTTTCCCAGACAGAAATGCATTCAGAAACATTTCACACCTCCTATTTACATACATGATAAGTGCATACAACGCAATCTCATTTATTTTGAGAACATCATGACATCGTGCATTTCATACATCATGACATTGCATACAACTAACATTTTACCTTTTTCAGGAAAAGGTCAATCAACAGATGGCTACCAGCAGCCCTTTTCAAGTTCCAGATTAATACCTGTAACAAGCCAGGAAAACTATCTATGGACGACTTATTTTAGATTAATACCTGAAGTCAGACAGGACAACTCTTTATTTGACCAGCTAAGGCAACCCTACACAGGTTCCTCCTTTCCAAGATGCAGTTTTACACGGACTCATCATGAAGCAACCCTACACAGGTTCTTTCTTTCCAAGATGCAGTTTTACATGGACTCATCATCAGGAAACCCTACACAGGTTCCTTTTTCCAAGATGAAGTTTTACACGGACTCATCATGAAGCAACCCTACACAGGTTCTTTCTTTCCAAGATGCAGTTTTACACGGAATCATCATCAAGAAACCCTATACATGTTCCTTTTTTCCAAGATGTAGTTTTACACGGACTCACCATCAGGAAACCCTACACAGGTTCCTTCTTTCCAAAATGAAGTTTTACACGGACTCATCATGAAGCAACCCTACACAGGTTCCTTCTCAGGAAATTTCAGATGAAGTTTTACACGGACTCATCATCAGGAAACCTTACACAGGTTCCTTTTTTCCAAGATGTAGTTTTACACAGACCCACCATCAGGAAACCCTACATAGGTTCCTTCTTTCCAAAATGGAGTTTTACACTGACTCATCATGAAGCAAACCTACACAGGTTCCCTTCTCAGGAAATTTTAGATGAAGTTTTACACGGACTCATCATCAGGAAACCCTACACAGGTTCCTTTTTTCCAAGATGTAGTTTTACACGGACTCACCATTAGGAAACCCCACACAGGTTCCTTCTTTCCAAAATGAAGTTTTACACAGACTCATCATGAAGCAACCTTACACAGGCTCCTTCTCAGGAAATTTCAGATGAATTTTTACACGGACTCATCATCAAACAACCCAACTATCAAACACAGTTCAGATACACTCCAGACACGGACGCCATTCTAACACTCAAACACTCTTGGATGGCATCTACAAGCCCATCCCCAACAAGATTCTATTACCTCTCAGAATGGCATATTTAAGCCCATTCCTTCAACCGCGCGTCACCGAGTGCGAATTTCTGGGCACTCTAGTGTCTAATCATTCTCTCACCTTCGAGTCACGAATGGCAAAACTCGCCAATCTAACTCTTCAGGTTTAAGAAGATTGAGCAGGGGCAGTTGTTGTACCCCAAAATTTTCCCTCTCATTTCTCAAGGATTTTCTCACAAGATCTTCTATGACATCAAGTTTGCATCACCGATACATCAATTTAGGCTTGGAATTGGCACAAGGGCAAAATGGTCAATTGCATACTAGAAAGTAAAACTTTGACTTTTTGGTCAACATTTCAACCCAAAGATCAAATTTCATCAAGACATCAAGTTTGATCATTAAGAAGCTAAGAAAGTCAAAAGTCAACTTGAAAAGACAAGATTTCCAAGACTTAGAAATTTTCTAAGTGTTTTTATACATGATAATTTCATCACTTCATGCCAAATTTTCACCATGATGCAAGATGATTCAAGAGAAACTTCCAACATGAAAGTTATAGATCTCCATGATATCTACAACATTTATTTACACAACTTCTCCTAGAAGTGCTTGGATTTCAAGTTATAAATTCATGAAGTCATGGCATTTTCATTTAACACTTAGAGAAATTTTCAGCAGTTTTGGTCAGGTTTTTATCCCAACTTCTTGGCCAATTTTCATCAAATTCCAGTTTGATTTATCAAAAGTGGTCAACACGAAAGTTGTAGAGGATGATCTAATATTTCCAAAAAGTCCAAAAACTAATTGAGATCATTCTTGAGCTGAGAGGATCGAAGAGATGAAGTTAGGGTTTCATTCTTGAATTACAAAGCAGAATTTGTGATGAACACTTGACTAAATTCCAAACAAAGCCACAAGATCTCTCTTTTCAGGACATGTTCTCTCCAAATCTATGCATAATTAAGAAATTACACAAACCCTAAGTGTATTACACAAGAATTTGAAGCTTTGTCCAAGTCTTGATACCATTTATGGTTAGAAATGCAAAAGCAACATTTCCATTTGCATAAAGCTTCACTTTTCCAACCACTCTCTTCTTTCAAAGCTTGAAATCTGTTCCAAAGATGATAGAAAAATCTCTCAACATCAGAAGCAATCTACAAGACTTGCAAAGCATGGCTAAGTTCCTGAATTCACTCCTTTCTTCAACATGAAGCAACTTGTCTTTATGAATTTGAAAAAAGGCATAACATGTGATTTTTTTCAAAAGTCTGAATTTTTCAAGTCTCAAACCTTCCCTATAAATAGAGAGGCCAATTACAATACGAAGGGGTTAGAAAAAATAGTGAGAACATCCAGAAGTTTTATGATAAAACCTTAAAATCTCATATTCACAAAAAGCCATAACAGTCCATAAAACCTCCACTCTTGAGTTTTGAAGTCTAAACCTCTAAACCTCTCACACTTTGCATATTCCATCTAAAAACCATCCAAACATTTCATACCACACAGAGGTTGTTTAGTAACCTTCAACAAAAAGGAAAGTCTAGCAGCCTGTTGGAGCTTCCTTAAGGTTCATTCAACATCTTGAAGGGTATTTGGTTTCAAAACCTAAAGTGTAGTTTTAAGGTAAGTCATCTTTACCTTGCCTTTTCCATACATCAATTTTTCTGTTTATAGGATGTAGCAATCACCATTTTTGAAGTTAATCTTTATTTGTTGTTCCTGTTATTCATTCATATGTTAAAAACTAACTGATGTATGCAAAGAATGGTGTTTAAGGCAGGAAAATGCAATATGTATCGACACGTATCCACATGTGTCGACCCATCTTAGTGAAAATACAGGGTATGAGTCGACACATGACCCTCATGCATCGACCCATACTGAGTTTAGGTCACAAAATAGAAGCTGGAAGGGACTATGAGTCGACACATACGCATTTCGTGTCGATGCAAAAAAGGTGTATGAGTCGATACATCCCATTATGTGTCGACTCATACTGAACAGATTTCACAAAACAGAAGCTGGAAAAGCTTATGAGTCGATACATACGCGTTACGCGTCGATACAAGAAGATGTATGAGTCGACACATCCCATTATGTGTCGACCCATACTGAACTGATTTTGTTTTACAGGAGCAGGAGAAGCTATGTGTCAATGCATAGCAGCGTGGGTCGACACATAGCAGTTCAAAAGTGCATTTCCCCTTTATTTTACACTGTTTTCACATTCTTTTCATTATCATTCGATATGGTTGTAATATTTTAGTTCCTACTTCACCCCATTGCTAGATTGTACCCCCCATCCCCCTAAAGTGATGTAATAGCTTAGATTTTAATTTTTTCTTTTTACTTGCTTCCCATATATTGTTAGTAAATAAGTGTGTATGGTAAGATAAAAACAACAAAATAGACAATCAAAAACAAGACAAAATGCATGAAAACTAATACATTATTCACACATGCACCCTTAGGGTAATCCCATCTCGTTGCCCCTTTCGGAAAATAGTCATGTCCCTCGAGCATGGGCATTTTAGCAAAGACCCTCGATAAAATATCGTAGTCCCTCGATGACCCTCGATGTTGCCTTCGGTAAATGATCTAGTCCCTAAAACGACATTGATAAAACGCCCCATATGTTGCCTTCTATGACAATACAAATGTCCCAACGCCCGTCCCTTCACATCCAACGATAGGGCTTCTTACCAAATCAATGGTAAGATAGCCACATCTAAAGGAGGAGGAAAAGCACGTTTAATACCTTTCGAACAGGTAGATTCGCTCCTAGTTACTCGCTTGCTCACAACAAAAACATTTTTACCCACGCTCTCACTTTTGAACTATTTTCGAAACAAACACTTTGTAGGCGTTCTCATAGAAACGAGAACCATTACGAAGTTCCATTTTCAAAATACTTTTAAAACACACACCACAAGCACATTCAAACAAAATCAAGTGATCTAGCAAGTAACTAAGAGCCCATGGAAAACCATGGATGAAAAGGGTGCTAATACCTTCCCTTTTCATAATCTAACCCCCGAACTCAAAAAACATCTCAAAGGTCTTTCATATGCTTTTTCACCTTTCCTTTTGGATAAAAGAAAATTCGGTGGAGACTCTTGCTAACCGCGACATTTGCGAACACAAACGCAAACCCTCAAGTCAGTTCTCCCACCGTATCAGAGAACTGGCGACTCTGTTGGGGATTTTCTAAAAGTGGGGTTACCTTAGGGTTAAATCTCCTTTACTCACTTTCATTATTTTATTTGTGCGCTTTATATTCAATTCTTTGTATTGGGTTTGCTTTGATCCTCCACCCGGATCTGGGACACATTTTTAGCTAAATAGCAATAGGTTGTAGAGATTGTACAGCGTAGACCGATATGGTTGAAACAATGGCTATGTTAGTGTGACGCATTTGTGGGTATCGGTATCCCTCGTGGTGAATCGAGGAGAATACGGGGCCGCTGAGTGGCGTCATGAAGCACTAATTGACATTAGAACCCTAATTGAACAAATTTGGCCATTAGGACGTAGTGAGATAGCCGGTTTCGGTGTAGAGCTGATAATTGGTTGATACTCGATACTACACTCATTGAGGCTAGACTTTTGGGATATCTCGGTCGCAAGAAAAGATTGTTATGCTGAGACAATGCCTAAGAGAAAGGTCAGTGATATTGAGATCCTTTAGAACCCGGTTACTATTAACTAGGATAGGTTGAGCCAACTAAACTTCAAGAGGGTACTTACCTACAAAACTCCATTCAAGCCTAAAACTAAGGACTTGTTTGCTTTGGGTGAATATGATTATTTGTATATAAACTTGCTTACCTCGCATATCTATACATAACATCGTAACATCATACCATAGCATTTTCAATAACCATTTCAAGGATCTCGAGGGTCTTTGATACAGGGTCACGTTGAACCAGATGTCTGCCCAGGGGGCAAGAGGATTTATTTTCCTCTAAATAAATGATGTCAAAAATCAAGTACAAACAACTTGAGTCAAGGGCTATGACCCACTTGACATGGTGAGCTTGATTCTCGTGGAAGGACATCCTCCAATACAAAGTTTTCCAATAAAAGTTGTGGATCAACTCTCAAATTATAACATCTTCTCGTGTTTACCCCGCGAGATCCTTGAAAACATTGCATCCACATATCATGCATCATATCATGACAGGTTTCTCCCATACAGGTCTCCTTATCTTCCTACTGTTTATTTCAGTAAGATGGATATGAAACAAAGGGTGAAAGATCTCCAAGCTCAAAACGCTCAATTCCAACAAATGTTTTTGGCTATGGCTAAGGGGAAAGAGGACCTGAAAGCTCTTCTTCTCAAAGACAAGAGGAAGAAGTCCAAGAAGTCAGTAGGCGTCCTGAACTTGAGAAGAATACCTAAAGACCTAGATCTTTCAACTCCATCCAACATGGGGGATAGTCTTGAAGAAGACCATAATTTGGAGATTGATGAAGTTGAAGCGACTACTCCGAGGAACAATATCCTCCCACTGATGACAAGTACAAACAGTTGGAAGATTGCCTCAGTGCTATGGAGATTCAACAGATACCTGGCTTGGATTTAGGAGACATGGGTTTGGTTTCTGGAGTGGTCATCCCGCCAAAGTTCAAAATCCCTACCTTTTCCCTGTACGATGGAGTCTCTTGCCCTAAGATGCACTTAAAGTCTTATGTCCACAAGATTCAACCATACACAACTGATCCAAAGCTTTGGATCCATTTCTTCCAAGAAAGCCTAATAGGGACTCAACTCGAATGGTTCTATCAATTGGAAATTTCTCGCATCCAGACCTGGGAGGATTTAGCTGCTGCTTTCTATAAGCAGTATCAGTACAATGTTGATCTTGCACTAACTCGTGTGCAATTGCAAAACATGACCATGGGTTCCAACGAGAGCTTCAAAGGGTACGCCCAAAAGTGGAGAGATCTGGCTCGTAGAGTGCAACCCTCTTTAACTGACAGGGAGCTGATTGACATATTCATGGGAACTTTGACAGGGCCTTTCTTCAAACACTTGATCGGAAGCTCTTCAGCCGGGTTCACCGAGCTAAAACTGATCGGCGAAAGGGTCGAAGCTGGCATCAAAAGTGGGAAGATTTAAGAAGCTACACCTTATGATGGTCAAACAAATCCCTACAATGGGAAGAAGGAGTCCAATGTTGTGTATGGTCAAAAGAGTCGTCATGACCAACACGTAGGAGCAATCTTGATCTCTAATCCTACACCTGTTCAACAAAGGCAGGGGCATCAACGTAAGGAGTTCGCACCCAAAAGATAGTTCACCAACATCAACATGCCGCTGTCTCAAGCACTACAACACTTGTTGAGGATGAATCTGATTGCATAAATAGGACCTCATCCGAACCCCAAAACTTCTTCTCCTAACTACAATCCTAATGCAACATGTGCCTATCATTTTGACAGTCTCGGGCATGATACTAACGATTGTTGGGCATTGAAGTACAAGATTCAGAATTTGATTGACGCCAAGGAGATCGAGTTCGACCCTCTGGAGACTCCAAACGTGATCACTACTCCTTTTCCAAAACATTGAGAGTGTCTTGTTCATTTTGAATTTTCAATTGTAATTTCTGTTGTTATTCAAACAATTATCTAATAATGTCAAACTTTGTTTCATTAATGCATTGCATATGTTTGTCTTGAATTATTTCATTTGTTTTCATTTCATTTAAACTATGATTTTTACTCTCTCTATAACATTCAACTCTTGCTAAAAGTTACAAGCCTTTAGAGGGAGGATGACGAAAATAATGCCATAATCTCATACAGTATGCTTTTGAACAGACCTTGTTGACGATGTACATGCATTCTTTCAAATCCTAAACACTGGTGTTATAAGGAAGATAATCCCTAGTCAACCCCTTTAAGCCAAAGAAGTAGAAGTTTTCTGTTTTAACACAAATTAAAACCTTTAATCAAAACCTGGGGCAGGTTAGTCTCTCAGTTAATTCAAACGCGCGTTAAGCTGCAAACTCTCATCTCGTAATACAGCGAATGATATAAAAAAAAACATTCCTCTGAAATGAAAAGACGGTGATGATTCCCTATCACGTAGGCAGTCATTATCTCTCAAAAAGAAAAGCCCACTAAGTCAAAACCTACGAAGGAGACTTAAAGAAAACTGGGGCATCCCGCTGACTGTAATCTAAAAACAAGAACAGTCAGGCAAAAATTAGGGATAACAAATCAAAATAAAGAGGTCATTACAAATCCTCAACAACCTAAAAAAAAGTGTTGCAAAAATGAATGCCTTCCAACAAACTTAACTTGTTTGAACCATCACCAAAATGTCATTCCAGACTCAATGGGAATTCAAACGCACAATTAACTGAGCTTAGGACTGAAGAACATCATGAAGAGCGGGTGGGTATAAATACACTTTGAGCCTTTATCCTTTGTTTCTTAAACCGTGAACCAAGCCACGTTACAACCCTTCAAAAGTCCTAATTGAAGCATGGGTTAGTTCGAAAGCATACTGTTACAAAAGGTATCCTGACTCCTGTAAGGCTTTGCTCAAAATCCTGAGATTGAATTTTCTTACAAAAATTCCTTTACTTACAAAAACGCATTTTTCAAAACTTCAAGACAAGCATAAACTTTGCATTACTTGAATATCACTGTTTGCATATGGCTATTTGTTTGATAGTAGAGAAATTCACATAATGAATATCCAGTGAACGAAAGCTCTCTCAGTGAACAAAATCACTTCAAGTGGGACAACACTTCCAACGACAAATCTCCTATAAGCATGGGGACATGACATGTCACTACCCAGCACACCTGGGGCAGTCCAGTCAAGATTCCAAGAAATCTCTCAAGAATTGCAGAGTAACCAGGAGCAAGTCTTCACCTCCGTCACTTGGGGCATTGAATGTCAATCCCGACAAAGGGTTACGTACAGTCAAACATTTCCCGCCAGGGCTACAAACACTCGCTACTAGGGGCAGTGACAAATCTCCCAAAAATCCTTCTCATAGGATGACTCCCAGCCAGAGTTTCAATCTCTGATAACCTCTTCCCAGCTAAGTCGACCTCAAGAATCCTCGAGGATTTTTCTCCAGTAAAGTCGCCGCTTCTCCAATAGACTGAGCAACGGGGTTTATTTCCCCAACAAACGGCAGGATTCTCCAGCTTGAGTTTGCCTCTCCAACTACTACAAATCAGAGAACCACAACCCCTCTTCCCCAGTAGACTACTCTACAATCCCCGGCATGTTACTGTGAAACCTGGACTCGACCAGATATCAGTTCAACTTCGATTCCCCAGTAAGAGCAACGGACAATCGAGACTCCTGAACTCTTTCCCCAAGCAGGAATAAACATACTCCTCAGAGTTCTCAATATTCCCCGGCGGAGTTCTCCTCAAACAATAAAACAGGAATCCCCGGTAGAAATATTCTAAGCAAAGCTTGAAGACACACATACTCTTCAACAGTGGATTTAATGACTCCCTGACATTTGTCAAGGATTTATTTTCCCAGACGAAAATGCATTCATAAACATTTCACACCTCCTATTTACATACATGATAAGTGCATACAACGCAATCTCATTTATTTTGAGAACATCATGACATCGTGCATTTCATACATCATGACATTGCATACAACTAACATTTTACCTTTTTCAGGAAAAGGTCAATCAACAGATGGCTACCAGCAGCCCTTTTCAAGTTCCAGATTAATACCTGTACCAAGCCAGGAAAACTATCTATGGACGATTGATTTTAGATTAATACTTGAAGTCAGACAGGACAACTCTTTATTTTACCAGCTAAGGCAACCCTACACAGGTTCCTCCTTTCCAAGATGCAGTTTTACACGGACTCATCATGAAGCAACCCTACACAGGTTCTTTCTTTCCAAGATGCAGTTTTACATGGACTCATCATCAGGAAACCCTACACAGGTTCCTTTTTCCAAGATGAAGTTTTACACTGACTCATCATGAAGCAACCCTGCACAGGTTCTTTCTTTCCAAGATGCAGTTTTACACGGAATCATCATCAGGAAACCCTATACATGTTCCTTTTTTCCAAGATGTAGTTTTACACTGACTCACCATCAGGAAACCCTACACAGGTTCCTTCTTTCCAAAATGAAGTTTTACACGGACTCATCATGAAGCAACCCTACACAGGTTCCTTCTCAGGAAATTTCAGATGAAGTTTTACACGGACTCATCATCAGGAAACCCTACACAGGTTCCTTTTTTCCAAGATGTAGTTTTACACAGACCCACCATCAAGAAACCCTACACAGGTTCCTTCTTTCCAAAATGGAGTTTTACACTGACTCATCATGAAGCAAACCTACACAGGTTCCTTCTCAGGAAATTTTAGATGATGTTTTACACGGACTCATCATCAGGAAACCCTACACAGGTTCCTTTTTTCCAAGATGTAGTTTGACACTGACTCACCATTAGGAAACCCTACACAGGTTCCTTCTTTCCAAAATGAAGTTTTACACGGACTCATCATGAAGCAACCCTACACAGGTTCCTTCTCAGGAAATTTCAGATGAAGTTTTACACGGACTCATCATCAAACAACCCAACTATCAAACACAGTTCAGATACGCTCCAGACACGAACGCCATTATAACACTCAAACACTCTTGGATGGAATCTACAAGACCATCCCCAACAAGATTCTATTACCTCTCCAAATGGCATATTTAAGCCCATTCCTTTAACCGCGCGTCACCGAGTGCGAATTTCTGGGCACTCTAGTGTCTAATCATTCTCTCACCTTCGAGTCACGAATGGAAAAACTCGCCAATCTAACTCTTCAGGTTTAAGAAGATTGAACAGGGGTAGTTATTGTTCCCACAAAATTTTCCCTCTCATTTCTCAAGGATTTTCTCACAAGATTTTCTATGACATCAAGTTTGCATCACCGATACATCAATTTAGGCTTGGAATTGGCACAAGGGCAAAATGGTCAATTGCATACTAGAAAGTAAAACTTTGACTTTTTGGTCAACATTTCAACCCAAAGATCAAATTTCATCAAGACATCAAGCTTGATCATTAAGAAGCTAAGAAAGTCAAAAGTCAACTTGAAAAGACAAGATTTCCAAGACTTAGAAATTTTCTAAGTGTTTTTATACATGATAATTTCATCACTTCATGCCAAATTTTCTCCATGATGCAAGATGATTCAAGAGAAACTTCCAACATGAAAGTTATAGATCTCCATGATATCTACAACATTTATTTACACAACTTCTCCTAGAAGTGCTTGGATTTCAAGTTATAAATTCATGAAGTCATGGCATTTTCATTTAACACTTAGAAATTTTCAGCAGTTTTGGTCAGGTTTTTATCCCAACTTCTTGGCCAATTTTAATCAAATTCCAGTTTGATTTAACAAAAGTGGTCAACAAGAAAGTTGTAGAGGATGATCTAATATTTCCAAAAAGTCCAAAAACTCATTGAGATCATTCTTGAGCTGAGAGGATCGAGGAGATGAACTTAGGGTTTCATTCTTGAATTACAAAGCAGAATTTGTGATGAACACTTGACTAAATTCCAAACAAAGCCACAAGATCTCTCTTTTCAGGACATGTTCTCTCAAAATCTATGCATAATCAAGCAATTACACAAACCCTAAGTGTATTACACAAGCATTTGAAGCTTTGTCCAAGTCTTGATACCATTTAAGGTTAGAAATGCAAAAGCAACATTTCCATTTGCATAAAGCTTCACTTTTCCAACCACTCTCTTCTTTCAAAGCTTGAAATCTGTTCCAAAGATGATAGAAAAATCTCTCAACATCAGAAGCAATCTACAAGACTTGCAAAGCATGGCTAAGTTCCTGAATTCACTCCTTTCTTCAACATGAAGCAACTTGTCTTTATGAATTTGAAAAAAGGCATAACATGTGATTTTTTTCAAAAGTCTGAATTTTTCAAGTCTCAAACCTTCTCTATAAATAGAGAGGCCAATTACAATACGAAGGGGTTAGAAAAAATAGTGAGAACAGCCGGAAGTTTTATTGATAAACCCTTAAAATCTCATATTCACAAAAAGCCATAACAGTCCATAAAACCTCCACTCTTGAGTTTTGAAGTCTAAACCTCTAAACCTCTCACACTTTGCATATTCCATCTAAAAACCATCCAAACATTTCATACCACACAGAGGTTGTTTAGTAACCTTCAACAAAAAGGAAAGTCTAGCAGCCTGTTGGAGCTTCCTTAAGGTTCATACAACATCTTGAAGGGTATTTGGTTTCAAAACCTAAAGTGGAGTTTTAAGGTAAGTCATCTTTACCTTGCCTTTTCCATACATCAATTTTTCTGTTTATAGGATGTAGCAATAACCATTTTTGAAGTTAATCTTTATTTGTTGTTCCTGTTATTCATTCATATGTTAAAAACTAACTGATGTATGCAAAGAATGGTGTTTAAGGCAGGAAAATGCAATATGTATCGACACGTATCCACATGTGTCGACCCATCTTAGTGAAAATACAGGGTATGAGTCGACACATGACCCTCATGCATCGACCCATATTGAGTTTAGGTCACAAAATAGAAGCTGGAAGGGACTATGAGTCGACACATACGCATTTCGTGTCGATGCAAAAAAGGTGTATGAGTCGATACATCCCATTATGTGTCGACTCATACTGAACAGATTTCACAAAACAGAAGCTGGAAAAGCTTATGAGTCGATACATACGCGTTTCGCTTTGATACAAGAAGATGTATGAGTCGACACATCCCATTACGAGTCGACCCATACTGAACTGATTTTGTTTTACAGGAGCAGGAGAAGCTATGTGTCAATGCATAGCAGCATGGGTCGACACATAGCAGTTCAAAAGTGCATTTTCCCTTTATTTTACACTGTTTTCACATTCTTTTCATTATCATTCGATATGGTTGTAATATTTTAGTTCCTACTTCACCCCATTGCTAGATTGTACCCCCCATCCCCCTAAAGTGATGTAATGGCTTAGATTTTAATTTTTGCTTTTTACTTACTTCTCATATATTGTTAGTAAATAAGTGTGTATGGTAAGATAAAAACAACAAAATAGACAATCAAAAACAAGACAAAATGCATGAAAACTAATACATTATTCACACATGCACCCTTAGGGTAATCCCATCTCGTTGCCCCTTTCGGAAAATAGTCATGTCCCTCGAGCATGGGCATTTTAGCAAAGACCCTCGATAAAAGATCGTAGTCCCTCGATGACCCTCGATGTTGCCTTCGGTAAATGATCTAGTCCCTAAAACGACATTGATAAAATGCCTCATATGTTGCCTTCTATGACTATACAAATGTCCCAACGCCCGTCCCTTCACATCCAACGATAGGGCTTCTTACCAAATCAATGGTAAGATAGCCACATCTAAAGGAGGAGGAAAAGCACGTATAATACCTTTCGAGTAGGTAGATTCGCTCCTAACTCGCTTGCTCACAACAAAAACATTTTTACCCACGCTCTCACTTTTGAACTATTTTCGAAACAAACACTTTGTAGGCATTCTCATAGAAACGGGAACCATTACGAAGTTCCATTTTCAAAATACTTTTAAAACACACACCACAAGCACATTCAAACAAAATCAAGTGATCTAGCAAGTAACTAAGAGCCCATGGAAAACCATGGATGAAAAGGGTGCTAATACCTTCCCTTTTCATAATCTACCCCCCGAACTCAAAAAACATCTCAAAGGTATTTCCTATGCTTTTTCACCTTTCCTTTTGGATAAAATAAAAGAAAATTCGGTGGAGACTCTTGCTAACCGCGACATTTGCGAACACAAACGTAAACCCTGAAGTCAGTTCTCCCACCGTATCAGAGAACTGGCGACTCTGCTGGGGATTTTCTAAAAGTGGGGTTACCTTAGGGTTAGATCACCTTTACTCGCTTTCATTATTTGATTTGTGTGCTTTATATTCAATTCTTTGTATTGGGTTTGCTTTGATCCTCCACCCGGATCTGGGACACATTTTTAGGTAAATAGCAATAGATTGTAGAGATTGTACAGCGTAGACCGATATGGTTGAAACAATGGCTATGTTAGTGTGACGCATTTGTGGGTATCGGTATCCCTCGTGGTGAATCGAGGAGAATACAGGGCCACTGAGTGGTGTCATGAAGCACTAATTGACATTAGAACCCTAATTGAACAAATTTGGCCATTAGGACGTAGTGAGATAGCCGGTTTCGGTGTAGAGCTGATAATTGGTTGATACTCGATACTACACTCATTGAGGCTAGACTTTTGGGATATCTCAGTCGCAAGAAAAGATTGTTATGCTGAGACAATGCCTAAGAGAAAGGTCAGTGATATTGAGATCTTTTAGAACCCGGTTACTATTAACTAGGATAGGTTGAGCCAACTAAACTTCAAGAGGGTACTTACCTACAAAACTCCATTCAAGCCTAAAACTAAGGACTTGTTTGCTTTGGGTGAATATGATTATTTGTATATAAACTTGCTTACCTCGCATATCTATACATAACATCGTAACATCATACCATAGCATTTTCAATAACCATTTCAAGGATCTCGAGGGTCTTTGATACAGGGTCACGTTGAACCAGACGTCTACCCAGGGGGCAAGAGGATTTATTTTCCTCTAAATAAATGATGTCAAAAATCAAGTACAAACAACTTGAGTCAAGGGCTATGACCCACTTGACATGGTGAGCTTGATTCTCGTGGAAGGACATCCTCCAATACAAAGTTTTCCACTAAAAGTTGTGGATCAACTCTCAAATTATAACATCTTCTCGTATTTACCCCGCGAGATCCTTGAAAACATTGCATCCACATATCATGCATCATATCATGACAGGTTTCTCCCATACAGGTCTCCTTATCTTCCTACTGTTTATTTCAGTAAGATGGATATGAAACAAACGGTGAAAGATCTCCAAGCTCAAAACGCTCAATTCCAACAAATGTTTTTGGCTATGGCTAAGGGGCAAGAGGACCTGAAAGCTCTTCTTCTCAAAGACAAGAGGAAGAAGTCCAAGAAGTCAGTAGGCGTACTGAACTTGAGAAGAAGACCTAAAGACCTAGATCTTTCAACTCCATCCAACATGGGGGATAGTCTTGAAGAAGACCATAATTTGGAGATTGATGAAGTTGAAGCCGACTACTCCGAGGAACAATATCCTCCCACTGATGACAAGTACAAACAGTTGGAGGATTGCCTCAGTGCTATGGAGATTCAACAGATACTTGGCTTGGATTTAGGAGACATGGGTTTGGTTTCTGGAGTGGTCATCCCGCCAAAGTTCAAAATCCCTATCTTTTCCCTGTACGATGGAGTCTCTTGCCCTAAGATGCACTTAAAGTCTTATGTCCGCAAGATTCAACCATACACAATTGATCCAAATCTTTGGATCCATTTCTTCCAAGAAAGCCTAATAGGGACTCAACTCGAATGGTTCTATCAATTGGAAATTTCTCGCATCCAGACCTGGGAGGATTTAGCTGCTGCTTTCTATAAGCAGTATCAGTACAATGCTGATCTTGCACTAACTCGTGTGCAATTGCAGAACATGACCATGGGTTCCAACGAGAGCTTCAAAGGGTACGCCCAAAAGTGGAGAGATATAGATGGTAGAGTGCAACCCCCTTTAACTGACAAGGATCTGATTGACATATTCATGGGAACTTTGACAGGGCCTTTCTTCAAACACTTGATCGGAAGCTCTTCAGCCGGGTTCACCGAGCTAATACTGACCGGCGAAAGGGTCGAAGCTGGCATCAAAAGTGGGAAGATTTAAGAAGCTACACCTTATGATGGTCAAAAAAATCCCTACAATGGGAAGAAGGAGTCCAATGTTGTGTATGGTCATAAGAGTCGTCATGACCAACACGTAGGAGCAATCTTGATCTCTAATCCTACGTCTGTTCAACAAAGGCAGGGGCATCAACGTAAGGAGTTCACGCCCAAAAGATAGTTCACCAACATCAACATGCCGCTGTCTGAAGCACTACAACACTTGTTGAGGATGAATCTGATTGCATTAATAGGACCTCATCCGAACCCCAAATTTTCTTCTCCTAACTACAATCCTAATGCAACATGTGCCTATCATTTTGACAGTCTCGGGCATGATACTAACGATTGTTGGGCATTGAAGTACAAGATTCAGAATTTGATTGACGCCAAGGAGATCGAGTTCGACCCTCCGGAGACTCCAAACGTGATCACTACTCCTTTTCCAAAACATTGAGAGTGTCTTGTTCATTTTGAATTTTCAATTGTAATTTCTGTTGTTATTCAAACAATTATCTATTAATGTCAAACTTTGTTTCATTAATGCATTGCATATATTTGTCTTGAATTATTTCATTTGTTTTCATTTAATTTAAACTTTGATTTTTACTCTCTCTATAACATTCAACTCTTGCTAAAAGTTACAAGCCTTTAGAGGGAGGATGACGAAAATAATGCCATAATCTCATAGAGTATGCTTTTGAACAGACCTTGTTGACGATGTACAGGCATTCTTTCAAATCCTAAACATTGGAGTTATAAGGAAGATAATCCCTAGTCAACCCCTTTAAGCCAAAGAAGTAGAAGTTTTCTGTTTTAACACAAATTGAAACCTTTAATCAAAACCTGGGGCAAGTTAGTCGCTCAGTTAATTCAAACGTGCGTTAAGCTGCAAACTCTCATCTCATAATACAGAGAATGATATAAAAAAAACATTCCTCTGAAATGAAAAGACGGTGATGATTCCCTATCACGTAGGCAGTCATTATCTCTCAAAAAGAAAAGCCCACTAAGTCAAAACCTACGAAGGAGATTTAAAGAAAATTGTGGCATCTCGCTGACTGTAATCTAAAAACAAGAACAGTCAGGCAAAAATTAGGGATAACAAATCAAAATAAAGAGGTCATTACAAATCCTCAACAACCTAAAAAAAAGTGTTGCAAAAATGAATGCCTTCCAACAAACTTAACTTGTTTGAACCATCACCAAAATGTCATTCCAGACTCAATGGGAATTCAAACGCACAATTAACTGAGCTTAGGACTGAAGAACATCACGAAGAGCGGGTGGGTATAAATACACTTTGAGCCTTTATCCTTTGTTTCTTAAACCGTGAACCAAGCCACGTTACAACCCTTCAAAAGTCCTAATTGAAGCATGGGTTAGTTCGAAAGCATACTGTTACAAAAGGTATCCTGACTCCTGTAAGGCTTTGCTCTAAATCCTGAGATTGAATTTTCTTACAAAAATTCCTTTACTTACAAAAATGCATTTTTCAAAACTTCAAGACAAGCATAAACTTTGCATTACTTGAATATCACTGTTTGCATATGGCTATTTGTTTGATAGCAGAGAAATTCACGTAATGAATATCCAGTGAACGAAAGCTCTCTCAGTGAACAAAATCACTTCAAGTGGGACGACACTTCCAACGACAAATCTCCTATAAGCATGGGGACATGACATGTCACTACCCAGCACACCTGGGGCAGTCCAGTCAAGATTCCAAGAAATCTCTCAAGAATTGAAGAGTAACCAGGAGCAAGTCTTCACCTCCGTCACTTGGGGCATTGAATGTCAATCCCGACAAAGGGTTACGTACAGTCAAACATTTCCCTCCAGGGCTACAAACACTCGCTACTAGGGGCAGTGACAAATCTCCCAAAAATCCTTCTCATAGGATGACTCCCAGCCAGAGTTTCAATCTCTGATAACCTCTTCCCAGCTAAGTCGACCTCAAGAATCCTCGAGGATTTTTCTCCAGTAAAGTCGCCGCTTCTCCAATAGACTGAGCAACGGGGTTTATTTCCCCAACAAACGGCAAGATTCTCCAGCTTGAGTTTGCCTCTCCAACTACTACAAATCAGAGAACCACAACCCCTCTTCCCCAGTAGACTACTCTAAAATCCCCGGCATGTTTCTGTGAAACCTGGACTCGACCAGATATCAGTTCAACTTCGATTCCCCAGTAAGAGCAACGGACAATCGAGACTCCTGAACTCTTTCCCCAAGCAGGAATAAACATACTCCTCAGAGTTCTAAATATTCCCCGGCGGAGTTCTCCTCAAACAACAAAACAGGAATCCCCGGTAGAAATATTATAAGCAAAGCTTGAAGACACACATACTCTTCAACAGTAGTCCAGGATTTAACGACTCCCTGACATTTGTCAAGGATTTATTTTCCCAGACGAAAATGCATTCATAAACATTTCACACCTCCTATTTACATACATGATAAGTGCATACAACGCAATCACATTTATTTTGAGAACATCATGACATCGTGCATTTCATACATCATGACATTGCATACAACTAACGTTTTACCTTTTTCAGGAAAAGGTCAATCAACAGATGGCTACCAGCAGCCCTTTTCAAGTTCCAGATTAATACCTGTAATAAGCCAGGAAAACTATCTATGGACGACTGATTTTAGATTAATACCTGAAGCCAGACAGGACAGCTAACTATTTGAGCAGCTCAGGTAAGCCTACACAGGTTGGTCCTTTCCAAGATGCAGTTTTACACGGACTCATCATGAAGCAACCCTACACAGGTTCTTTCTTTCCAAGATGCAGTTTTACACGGACTCATCATCAGGAAAACCTACACAGGTTCTTTTTTTCCAAGATGCAGTTTTACACTGACTCATCATGAAGCAACCCTACACAGGTTCTTTCTTTCCAAGATGCAGTTTTACACTGACTCATCATCAGGAAACCCTATACAGGTTCCTTTTTTCCAAGATGTAGTTTTACATAGACTCACAATCAGGAAACCCTACACAGGTTCCTTCTTTCCAAAATGAAGTTTTACACAGACTCATCATGAAGCAACCCTACACAGGTTCCTTCTAAGGAAATTTCAGATGAATTTTTACACGGACTCATCATCAGGAAACCCTACAGAGGTTCCTTTTTTCCAAGATGTAGTTTTACACGGACCCACCATCAGGAAACCCTACACAGGTTCCTTCTTTCCAAAATGGAATTTTACACGGACTCATCATGAAGCAACCCTACACAGGTTCCTTCTCAGGAAATTTCAGATGAAGTTTTACACGGACTCATCTTCAGGAAACCCTACACAGGTTCCTTTTTTCCAAGATGTAGTTTTACACGGACTCGCCATCAGGAAACCCTACACAGGTTCCTTCTTTCCAAAATGAAGTTTTACACTGACTCATCATGAAGCAACCCTACACAGGTTCCTTCTCAGGAAATTTCAGATGAAGTTTTACACAGACTCATCATCAAACAACCCAACTATCCAATACAGTTCAGATTCGCTCCAGACACGGACGCCATTCTAACACTCAAACACTCTTGGATGACATCTTCAACCCTATCCACAACAAGATTCTATCACCTCTCCAAATGGCATATTTAAGCCCATTCCTTCAACCGCGCGTCACCGAGTGCAAATTTCTGGGCACTCTAGTGTCCAATCATTCTCTCACCTTCGAGTCACGAATGGCAAAAATCGCCAATCTAACTCTTCAGGTTTAAGAAGATTGAACAGGGGCAGCTGTTGTACCCCAAAATTTTCCCTCTCATTTCTCAAGGATTTTCTCACAAGATCTTCTATGACATCAAGTTTGCATCACCGATACATCAATTTAGGCTTGGAATTGGCACAAGGGCAAAATGGTCAATTGCATACTAGAAAGTAAAACTTTGACTTTTTGGTCAACATTTCAACCCAAAGATCAAATTTCATCAAGACATCAAGCTTTGATCATTAAGAAGCTAAGAAAGTCAAAAGTCAACTTGAAAAGACAAGATTTCCAAGACTTAGAAATTTTCTAAGTGTTTTTATACATGATAAATTCATCACTTCATGCCAAATTTTCACCATGATGCAAGATGATTCAAGAGAAACTTCCAACATGAAAGTTGTAGATCTCCATGATATCTACAACATTTATTTACACAACTTATCCTAGAAGTGCTTGGATTTCAAGTTATAAACTCATGAAGTCATGGCATTTTCATTTAACACTTAGAAATTTTCAGCAGTTTTGGTCAGGTTTTTATCCCAACTTCTTGGCCAATTTTCATCAAATTCCAGTTTGATTTAACAAAAGTGGTCAACATGAAAGTTGTAGGGGATGTTCTAATATTTCCAAAAATTCAAAAAACTCATTGAGATCATTCTTAAGCCGAGAGGGTCGAACAGATGAAGTTAGGGTTTCATTCTTGAATTACAAAGCAGAATTTGTGATGAAAACATGACTAAATTCCAAACAAAGCCACAAGATCTCTCTTTTCAGGATATGTTCTCTCCAAATCTTTGCATAATCAAGCAATTACACAAACCCTAAGTGTATTACACAAGCATTTGAAGCTTTGTCCAAGTCTTGATACCATTTATGGTTAGAAATGCAAAAGCAACATTTCCATTTGCATAAAGCTTCACTTTTCCAACCACTCTCTTCTTTCAAAGCTTGAAATCTGTTCCAAAGATGACAGAAAAATCTCTTAACATCATAAGCAATCTATAAGACTTGCAAAGCATGGCTAAGTTCCTGAATTCACTCTTTTCTTCATCATGAAGCAACTTATCTTTATGAATTTGAAAAAAGGCATAACATGTGATTTTTTTCAAAAGTCTGAATTTTTCAAGTCTCAAACCTTCTCTATAAATAGAGAGGCCAGTTACAATACGAAGGGGTTAGAAAAAATAGAGAGAACAACCAGAAGTTTTATTGATAAACCCGTAAAATCTCATATTCACAAAAAGCCATAACAGTCCATAAAACCTCCACTCTTGAGTTTTGAAGTCTAAACCTCTAAACCTCTCACACTTTGCATATTCCATCTAAAAACCATCCAAACATTTCATACCACACAAAGGTTGTTTAGTAACCTTCAACAAAAAGGAAAGTCTAGCAGCCTGTTGGAGCTTCCTTAAGGTTCATACAACATCTTAAAGGGTATTTGGTTTCAAAACCTAAAGTGCAGTTTTAAGGTAAGTCATCTTTACCTTGCCTTTTCCATACATCAATTTTTCTGTTTATAGGATGTAGCAATCACCATTTTTGAAGTTAATCTTTATTTGTTGTTCCTGTTATTCATTCATATGTTAAAAACTAACTGCTGTATGCAAAGAATGGTGTTTAAGGCAGGAAAATGCAGTATGTATCGACACGTATCCATATGTGTCGACCCATCTTAGTGAAAATACAGGGTATGAGTCGACACATGACCCTCATGCATCGACCCATACTGAGTTCAGGTCACAAAACAGAAGCTGGAAGGGACTATGAGTCGACACATACGCATTTCGCGTCGATGCAAAAAAGGTGTATGAGTCGATACATCCCATTATATGTCGACTCATACTAAACAGATTTCACAAAATAGAAGCTGGAAAAGCCTATGAGTCGATACATACGTGTTTCGCATCGATACAAGAAGATGCATGAGTCGACACATCCCATTACGTGTCGACCCATACTGAACTGATTTTGTTTTACAGGAGCAGGAGAAGCTATGTGTCGATGCATAGCAGCATGGGTCGACACATAGCAGTTCAAAAGTGCATTTTCCCTTTATTTTACACTGTTTTCACATTCTTTTCATTATCATTCGATATGGTTGGAATATTTTAGTTCCTACTTCACCCCATTGCTAGATTGTACCCCCATCCCCATAAAGTGATGTAATAGCTTAGATTTTACTTTCCGCTTTTTACTTGCTTCTCATATATTGCTAGTAAATAAGTGTGTATGGTAAGATAAAAATAACAAAATAGACAATAAAAAACAAGACAAAATGCATGCAAATTAATACACTATTCACACATGCACCCTTAGGGTAATCCCATCTCATTGCCCCTTTCGGAAAATAGTCATGTCCCTCGAGCATGGGAGTTTTAGCAAAGACCCTCGATAAAAGATTGTAGTCCCTCGATGACCCTCGATGTTGCCTTCAACGATCTAGTCCCTAAAATGACATTGCTAAAACGTCCCATATGTTACCTTCTATGACTATACAAACGTCCCAACGCTTGTCCCTTCACATCCAACGATAGGGCTTCTTACCAAATCAATGGTAAGATAGCCACATCTAAAGGAGGAGGAAAAGCACGTTTAAGACCTTTCGAGTAGGTAGATTCGCTCCTAGTTACTCGCTTGCTCACAATAAAAACATTTTTACCCACGCTCTCACTTTTGAACTATTTTCGAAACAAACACTTTGTAGGCGTTCTCATAGAAACGAGAACCATTACGAAGTTCCATTTTCAAAATACTTTCAAAACACACACCACAAGCACATTCAAACAAAAGCAAGTGATCTAGCAAGTAACTAAGAGCCCATGAAAAACCATGGATGAAAAGGGTGCTAATACCTTCCATTTTCATAATCTACCCCCCGAACTCAAAAAACATCTCAAAGGTCTTTCCTGTGCTTTTTCACCTTTCCTTTTGGGTAAAAGAAAAGTCGGTGGCGGCTCTTGCTAACCGCGACATTTGCGAACAAAAACGCAAACCCTCAAGTCAGTTCTCCCACCGTATCACACATATTAATGATGTTCTGAATAAAACAAAATGCAAAGTCATAAAGACTTACCTTGAATCTGGAGTGTATTATTGGAGCTTTAGGCTGCTGCCTTCAGATGTTCTGGCGTCTGCGAGAGTAGCGGAACAGTGGTTGTGTTCTTTGATTCAAAGGGAAGAGCAAAGGTTCTATTTAGAATTTGCAAAGGTTTTCACTGTTTTTTCCTTTCTCTCTTTTTGATGATTATCTCTCTCCAAAAGACATCCCCTTGAAAGTGTGATGGAGCAACTTATTTATAGATGAATTTGTTGTGGTTTTGGGGGGGGGGACAGATGGGATTTAAACTTTTTGGCACACTATTCCATTGCTTTTTGATCATAGCTTTTTGTATTTGGTGCAAATACAGGATTTGGGAAAATGCAGGCATGGACTGGATTTGATGCTGGTTAGAGTACTGTACTGTAGCAGTGCAGCAGGTTGTTTAAACGAGGTCTTGGGATTTGGTGATGTTCTGATTGCAAAAGATCAGAAACGTAACCTCCAAATGCTAAAGGGGCGTGTTCTGACCGGAGAACAATGCTTCCATATGTTTTGATTGAAGTGTCATGTTCTGAACCGTGATTGCAACTTCTGACTGCACTTGCGTAGAGGCTGGCTCAGAAGTTCTGAAGTATCATATCCTCTAGACACTTTAAAAATTTTCTAAATGTTTAGAAACTTGATTTTTTCAAAGTAACTTCTGACTTCTGATTTTTTGATGAACTAATTTCATGCCTTGATGAAATATGATTCTTGGAACTTAATTTTTTATCCAAAAGTCAAAGTTTGACTTTTTAGTATGCAAATGACCATTTTCCCCTTGTGGATGATTTTCTTGAAAAGTTTGTAATTCAAAACTTGAAACTTGATAGAGGCAAGCCTGAGAGTCCAGGGTGATCTTTTTAGAAATGAGAGGGCAAATTTTGAGGTACAACAAGGAGCCTCAAAAACTAGTTCATCAGCAGCTTCACTGCGTCTCGGTGACATCTGAAGACTGAGGCTGCCCTCAAGGCAATCATCCAGAGAAGTGACGAGACCCTCAGGGAGTACATTGATCGGTTCAACCACGAGGTCATTCAGGTCCCGTGCATCGACCACATGAAAAAATACATGCTCGAGAGGGGACCCCTCCCAGGCACTGATTTAGAAAGGCCGTCGGCATTGAACACCCCAGGTCTTTTGACGCTCTCCTTGAAAAATCCTGGGAATACATGGATTACGAGGAAAAGGAGGCAGCTAACATAGCTCGTGATTCGAGGAACCACAGAGCAACTAACATCCCACGGCACCACGACGCGAGGCCTTCTCGACGGACTGGGGAGAAGAGAAGGGAAGAGAAACCTCGTGAGCCCCGCGAGCACAGAGGACCAACCAGATGATTCACCGAGTACACCCTGCTAACCGCTTCTCGCTGGAGTATCCTTGTAGAGTGCTCAAACGATGAGTTCAAGGATGGCAGTACCAGGCGTCCTCGACCCGCCCCTGTAAAGCCTGGGGCCAACAGAACAAAATACTATCAATACCACTAGAGTCACTATCACTTGACCGAAGACTGTGTCCACCTGAAGGATGCCATCGAGACTCTCATCAAGGTAGGGAGACTCAGTAAATATAGGCGAAATGGCGCCCCTCATCGGGATATGTACAAGGTTAAAGAAATCAAGGAGGATACCCGACCATCCGATGAATCAGGTCCTCTCCAGGTAGCCTTCTCGATCTCAAGGTCCGAGGACTTCCACATCCCTGACAGCTTCGAAGATGAAGAATCCTTATTCATCCACAACAGATGGGAGAAGTTCCCCTCTGCCATGGTCATATCTGGCAGGGGATTCAACATCATCTCGGTAAATTCAGCAAAGAGGAAACTCAACAAGCTGGTAGACGCAGCCCCGACCCAGGAAGTAACCCTTGAAAGGTTCAAGGGAAAATCTAAGCCGATCACCTTCTACCTCGAGGAGCTTCCCGATGGAGCCCCAAACACAAGTATTCCTCTGCTGGTAAGGGAAAGGATGGCCAACTTGGATGTACATCGTATCCTGGTTGACGAGGGGAGTTTCGTTGATGTCATGTACACCCACATGTTCTGCACCCTGCAGCTCAATGATACCCACATGTCACCATACATGGGTCCTACCTGCAAGGATTTAACGATTCAACCTCCAAGACATGGGGCTACACCGAGCTCTTTGTCACATTCGAGGAAGAAACTGCACTCCGATAGGTCAAAGTGCGGTTTCTGGTGATTGATTTCCCATCTCTCTATAACTGCATCATGGGGAGACCAACACTGACCAAGATGACCATCGTACCCTCTACGGTGTATTTAAATATGAAGTTCTACACCAAGAGGGCCCGCGTCGCCACCATCCATGGAGACATTTCAGTCGCTAGGAGATGTTTCAACGCGGCTTCCAAAGGGAAAAACATGGTTGACACTGGGGCACGACCTACTAAAAGGGAAACCACTTCGACAACATCAGATATCTCTGTGGTCAAACCTGCTTGAATCAAAGAATAACAGGCTCCACCAAAGGTTGACTACATTTTGCTCGACAACTACTTTGACAAAGATGAAGTCGAAGCTCCCAATGGTGAACAGGATCTTCTTTGACCCGTCCTAGAAGGAGACTTTGAGTTCATCCCTCTCGGCGAAGACCCAAACAAAGGCGTGAAGATCAATGTAGGACTCCCCTACTTAGCAAGGAAATAACTCAAAGCCTGCTTGAGGGAGAATGTTGACCCTGTTCGCATGGAGCACTGCAGAGATGCCCAGACTCGACCCTGAGGTCGCCTATCACCAACTTGCAGTGGATCCATCCGCTAGGGAATACTACAACATAGGCGTAGGCAGTCTCCTGAAAAAGCGGAGGCTGTTGAAGAAGCTGTAAAAGACCTCATAGAGGAAAATTTTATTTCTGAGGCCCGATATTCAACCTGGCTCTCAAACATTGTACTTGTTAAGAAAAATAATGTAAAATGGCTTATGTATGTTGATTATACTGATCTCAATTAGGCATGTCCCAAAGATGTCTTTCCTTTACCTAACATCGACATGTTAGTCGACAACTTGGCCGACTACAAAATTGTATCATTTATGGAGGGCTACTTGGGCTATAATCAAATTCCCATGGTGATGAACACCAAACATTGCACCGCCTTTGTGACCGGGTCGGGCAATTACTACTACAACATAATCCCATTCGGCCTAAAATATGTAGGAGCAACATACCAATGGATGATGAACAAAGTCTTCCGCTGGGAGATAGGGGACATGCTCGAGGTATACATGGATGACATGATCGTCAAATCTCGAGTGGAAACTGACCATGCTACCCATCTCAAAAGAGTTTTCTCCCAAGCAAGGCAATGCAAAATGAGATTCAACTCGGAGAAATGCACATTCGGGGTCAAGGCGGAAAAATTCCCCAGTTTCTATCTGAGCGAATGTGGAATTGAGGCCAACCCTGATAAATGTCGAGCATTCTAAAAGCTCCCTGTGCCAAGCTCGAAAAAATCTATACAAGTCCTAAACGATATTCTCACCTAGCTTTCCCGTTTCGTGGCAAGGTCCACGCAGCATGCACTCCTATTTTTCAAACTCTTGCGTAAAGAGGCGGCTTTCGAGTGGACCGAGGAATGCGAATAAGCCCTCCTCCACCTCAAGATAAGCCTTTCATAACTGCCCGTGTTATCACGGCCAGAGAGCGGGGAAACCTTGTTCCTTTATCTGGCCGTCTCCACCGAGGCTGTAAGCGTGGCCCTCGTCCGTGAGACACCAGATGGACAGAAACCAGTGTACTTTACTAGCAAAGTGTTACAAGGCCCCGATGTCAGATATCAAAAAAATGAAAAAGTAGCCTTATCCCTTATTAATGCGGAGAGGAGACTCAGATATTACTTCCCATACCACACAATTGTCGTACAAACAGACCAATCCGTGAGACAGCTCCTAGGTCGACCAGACATGGCCGGTCGAATGCTGAAATGGTCCCTAGAGCTTTTGGAGTTCGACGTTCAGTGTGAAAGTAAGAAAGCCCTTAAAGCTCAATAATTGGCCGACTTCATAACACAGATGACCACCCACGAACCCCCTACAGGCGAGAAACACAAGTGGACCATCTTTGTAGATGGAGCTTCCAGCTCGACGGGAAGCAGAGCAGGAATCCTCCTTGAAAATGAAGAGGGCGTCATGATCGAACATTTGCTCGCTCTATCATTTCCTACGTCAAACAACCAAGATGAATACAAGGCCTTGCTCGCAGGATTAAGGCTAGTCGAAGACCTAGGTGTCTGAGAAGTACAAGTATTAACAGACTCTCAACTCGTCGTATCTCAAGTTCGAGGAGAATATCAGGCCAAGAACGATAACATCATCGAATACCTGAACCTAGTCAAAGAAAGGATGAAGAAATTTGACCAGGCGAAAATCAAACACATACTCCACGAGCAGAACACGCGGGCTGACATACTTTCAAAACTCGCGAGCACAAAGAAAAAAGGTGGGGACAAATATGTTATCCAAGAATCCCTTTCTCGTCCAAGTATTGAAAAGCCCACTATAACTCCCGAGGTGAATGACATCGAGGACGATTCGTGTTGGATGACCCCGATATTTAACTATCTTGTGAAGGGAGAATTACCTGCTGACCAAAAAGAGGCCAATGCAACCAAATGACGAGCCTGCTCTTACGTAGTGGTCAAGCATAAACTCTATCAATGGGGGATTATCTATCCCACTCCTGAAATGCATCGAGGAATCCAAAATCCCCGTGATATTACGAGAAATCCATGAGGGAATTAACGCCCAACACCTGGGCGGTAGATCTCTGACACGGAAGACGCTGCAAGCAGGCTATTACTGACCCACCATGCAGCAAGACACAAAGGAGAACATCAAAAAATGTGAAAACTATCAAAAACACACGGACATGCACCTCGCACCCCCATATGAACTCAAAACATTGTCATCCCCGTGGTTGTTTGCCTGGTGGGGGATGGACATCCTCAAACATTTCATACAAGGATCATATCAAAATAAATTCCTGATCATGGTTTTCGACTATGTCACGAAGTCGATAGAGGCTGAAGCCCTGGCCAGAATCAGATTGCACAACATCCTTTGCTTCTATAAACAAAACGTGCTTTCCTGATTCGGGATACCACAAGCACTCGTCCCCGAAAAAGGGATGCAGTTTACTGACCAAAGCTTCCAAGAGTTCATCTCCAAGCTCGACACGAAACATCACTTCACGTTCGTCGAACATCCTCAAACCAACGGGCAAGCCGAGCCCGTGAATAGAGTCGTCTTATGAGGGCTCAAGCGCGGGTTGGATGAAGCTAAAAAGGGGTGGGTCGAAGATCTACACAGCATCATGTGGGCTTATCAAACGACACCATACTTAATGACTGGCGAAACCCCGTTTCGACTAACCTATGGCACGGAATCCGTAATTCCCATAGAAATCATGGAGCTATCCAGGCGAACTGAAGTCCCTTTAGAAGAGGAACTAAATGACGAGGCCCTAAGGGAAGAGTCTGACCTGGTCGAAGAAATTTGATCAGAAGTGGCTCTTCACAAAGCCATACTGAAACAGCAGATAGCCCATGCGTCATGACACCAAAGTCATAAAACGCGAATTCCAGGTTGGTAGCCTAGTCTTACAAAGAAATCAGAAAGATTCTCGTGAAGGAAAGTTGGCCGCCAACGGGGAAGGACCGTATCGCGTCCGCGGGGAAATGGGAATTAAATCCTACCACCTCGAACGCCTAGGTGGAGAACCACTACCTTGACCATGGAATGCTACAAAGCTGAAATAATATTTCAGTTAGGTCCCTGATGAACGTTGAGGCCCGACAGTCAACATATCCTCTCTGAAAAATGACATGGCTCACTCGACCACAGAAGCATGTTGAAGTACGAACATAGCCTCCAACCAATAACGAAAGGCGGGTTTCTTGCTCATTGGTCGAGCAGAACCTTAGCCCGGCGGGGACACCTTGGCCGAGATCCATCGTCGAAGTACCCAACAAGCAGAACACCCAGCTCGCGATGGGAAATTCAAGCCACGAAATCAAGACCCTGATCGCGATCTTGACCTTGTCCCTACGGACTTCTACTCCTCTTCCTTGACACATACCAACATGTGTCGACCACAGCTAAGGTCGAGCACAAACCTCCACTCTTGAAATTCCATGTTTCACATAATAAACAAGTCAAGCACAACGACAAGCAAATATTTAACAATATAATAGAGGCAAAATGAAGCCATTTAGAAGAGTCGACCACGAAGTCCGACGTTGTCCAAATATTACAAAAATAAGGGCATGCAGACCCCAATACAAATAATTACAAATTATAGGCACGCATGCCCCAAACAAAAACACCAAGCCATCAAGAAAATATTAGTCACTCCTTGGATTACCCTCTTCAGTCTCTGGCTCGGAAGATTCAGGAGGAGGAATTACCTTACCATTAACCATCTGAGACAAAACTCCAGCACCTTCAGTATTGATCCCCATATTCAAAACCTCCTTATCCTTCTCTCTCACCAACTCATTAGCCTGCGCCCGAAACTTTTTCTCACCTCTCTCAAGAGAGGCCTTCAACTTCTGCGCTTTTTTCTTAAGAGCCACTTTCTCCGACTCCAGTTTGCTAACCATGGCAGAAGAACTGGCACCCTCACCTGCGAGGACGATAACCATCTATGTGACCTTCATCAGACCGATCATGCCTGAGGCCAAATGTTTTCTCCTACCTTCCTCATCGAGTCGCTTGATGACAAATGATTCACCACCAAACACGTCCATGGGAAATGGAAGAAATCCTTCTCGACAAAGCAACGAGGAAGGGTAAAGGCCCGAGCACCTGACCTGTCATCAGTCAAATGCACTGGCTTGCCGTCAGGACGACTCCTCTTTTTTCCGACATGGTCGTGAGTTGAGCAACATCACGAGGCCCCAACGAACCACTGGGATCATCCCTAACATGCTCGATAATAGGGCCAAGGTGCGTAGGCTGGTTATGCTTCATTAACCTCCTGTTGTTCTTCTTGTCCTGGGTCAACTTCAGCAAACGTTCATGACGCTCATCCATATTACCTGCAAAAATAAAAATAAAAACATGCTCGAGTCAGTACCGCTAGATGGAAATACCCGGAAAAATTTAAAAACATAACGCAATAGAGTCACGCGGATAGAGACCTAGAATAACCACGATATCCTCGTATGTATGACATTCAACAAGCGCCTTGGTGTTGATCTGGTGGGCCTCGAATGTAGGTTCACCATCTTCATCAAGAACATCATCTCCCTCCCTTGTCACCCATCTAGAGGGGAAGAAACCATCGACGAACCTGTTAAGAGTACCGAAGGCCCCCTCATCCTTGGCGCTCATGCTGCCAACAGGAGTATGATAATGGTCATTCTCGTGGTCGTAGTGAGCCCGAAACCAATATGTTGTAATCTAAAATGTTCCCTCTTATTTATAAACAAAATAGATTATGCTTCATTCTCATATTCATTATTTGCATTACATTAATCCAATGGTATGGGATCAAAGGTCTTGACTGTGTGATGGTATATCTCTCAAGAGAATAAACTTGACCTATAAGGATTGGAGACGTGAAATCTCATCATCAAGAGTATCATCTCAAGGCACAAGACATGGTGGTTCAAGAGATTTTTAGGCTATCTCGGAGGAATTAAGGTGTTAGAGCTCCGATTAATTCTCCTATATTATAGCCACCAATTAGGTTTTCTTATCAATGGTGTGTTGTGACTGAATCTTCGAGCTTGAAATGGTTCCATGGTCTTCTATTAGTCTTAAAGCATCCACATGTGGTCTGTTGATCTTCATATTTCGTCCAAAAATCAGGATTAATTAAATAAGAAGAGATTGAGTGTGCATGATGAAAAGTCAACAAAAAGTCAAAGTTTGACCGAATGGAATTTTTGGTCAAAATCAAGATTATAGAAAATATTATCATTCGTTGATAAGATTCAAAAGAATCGGTCAAAAGTGGAATTTCTTACATTTGAAGTAATCTTGTACTTAGAATTTTTTCTAAGTTTTAAGAGTTTTTGTGTTCATCTAGCCATCTTTGCAACTCTTTATCTCACTCATTTGTAATCAGAAATGTGCAAGCCTATGATCTAATGAAAGAGGAGATTAAATACTACAAGTTTGTCCATGAGAAGTCATCTCTAAAAAATGTTTAAGTTTTGAGTTATGGAACTTGAAAGGTAGGAGGTCATTAGTTTTGAATGTTCATCTCTTAGTGAAATATTGACCATATTTAATGTGTCCAAGTGACTGACTTTAAGTCCAACTTACACGTGTGCCCAACCATTATTTCAAGTTGTATCCAATAGCAAAGTTGCTCAGATTTCTACAATCTATATTTTTGTAGAAGGAGTCAAATTCATTGGAGCTTTGGATTGAAAGATATAAAGGTTGAAAGTTAACGCCTCAATGTTGGTACTGTAGGATCAAGCGCTTACCACTAAGCTAAAAGAAATTGCTTGTAGCCAAGGTGCTACTCTATTTCCTTATAGAGAATCTAACAAGGGGCCTACCTGGCCCACCTAACACACCTGTGTAGGCGCCCATGGGAGGATGTTAAGCCCTTCGAATCCCTAAGGTTGACGCTGGATATTTTAATCCAGCAATCCCCCCCCCCCCCCAGTGTCAGCCGAGGGGATTCGAACCCATGACCTTGCTCTGATACCAATTGAAGAAGTGAAAAACACAAGAAGGGGGGGTTGAATTGAAAACTTAAAATCAAATGCGCAATGACACAATATTTTTATCCTGGTACGTTTGATCTCAAACTACTCCAGTCCACCCGTCAAGGTGATTTCGCCTCTCTCCAACGAGGACTTAATCCACTAATCAAAAACTGATTACAATCACTACTTTAAAAACTGTCAAAGTCCTCTTGAGTACAACCACAATCCGGTTAATCTCAAGGAAAAACTATCTTAATCAAGATACAAGAATTATGTGTATGATTTATTTTTCGTTACAAAAATAGTTACCACAACTGTGATATTTTACACAAATTAGAGCGTAGAAAATAAATATGTAAGCTTGCAGCCTTTTGAGATGAATTGCAGTAGTGTATCGAAAATCATAAACGATTTGATCTCTTGGCTTGTTTATATAAGCAAAAGAATCATGTCCAACATTAAGCGTGATAATGGACATTAAAGCAGTTTCCATATTGAGAAGATCCTGTCTGAATGAAGTCGTTGCATGTGATGTTGTCTTTATTGAATAGTAACGCTTCAGAATCTCACAATCTTGCCTGTTGCAAATGCTTCAGAACATTGATGACTTAGAGAAGTGAGGATATGATTGTATATGATCCTTCTGTTCAGAATCAGAGTTTTCTTTACTTCAGCGCAGATTCTGGTCATCAATCTTCAGCGCAAATTCTGATTATCTCAGCGTGAAAGCTTCTATAGCTTAACTTCTGATGCTGCTTTGGTCAGAACTTCTGTATACACAGTAACACAATTTTTAGAGTGCATATTTGTTCTTTGTGTTTGTTATCATCAAAACTCTAATGAAGGGTTGTAGAATCAAACTATGTTCTAACAATCCCCCCCTTTTTTATGATGACAAAAACTAGAATTTTCAATGAAAAATATAGAACAAAAGGGCTTAAGAGAGACTCCTCCTGAGTTTATTACTTCCATGAAGTTCCTTCTCGTCAGAGCTTTTGATGCATCTCCTTTTATTCTTATCAAAATGTGTTCTTGTTCAAGCTTTTCAGAAAGTAAAGGTTAAAATATTCATAATGTTTGAGACTTTGTCGCGGTATACTGTTATTGAAAATATCTTACTTTCTTCCCCTTTTTGTCAGGTATCAAAAAGCAATATAATCAGAGTCAAAAAGATGAATTATATTGAAAACAGAATGCAATGACAAGTTTCAAAAACAAGGAGGTAAAGATAAAAGATTACAGATAAACAGTTTTAAAGAAAAATCTAAGAAGGAGGGGAAAGACGTGTGAACAACGCTTCCAACAAGCTCTTGATCTGAGTGCTTGACTCTTCCTGCTTTCCTAGAATGTATTTAATTTATTTTGTAGTATCTTTTTGTTTATCCAGAATACCCTTGATCTCTTTGTTCGTATGCTCTTGCTTATCCAGTCTGGCATGGATTAATGCATTCTCTTTCTTCAACTCTTCCAGAGTTTGCATGACTAGAGGCGAAGCTGGTGTATCTTCAGGGGTTGCATGTTGTTCAGAACATTATGTAGCCTCTTCTGATTGAACAACTTCTTCTACTACAATCATGTATTCTGGAGCAGTAGTCAGAGAGAGACTATCAGAATCTGGTTCAGCAACTTCTGAAGGATGGTGCTCTTTCCAGGGAGAATTATCCAGCGGAAGAATTTCTTTCTTGCACCATTGGCTCATAACTTAATCTTGGAAGGCTTTCAGCTGATCACTGAAGTTCTGTTAAGCCCTTTCATAACCCAATTCTTTCAACTTCAGAGTTTAAGTGTTGAGCCATTTTCTAAATCTTTCCCACAAAGAATCAGAAGTAGTAGGATTAGAAATCTCTGGGCTTGCTTGCTTCAAAGAATTTATCCATTCCCGCATTTCAGTTTCAAAAATCAACAGACTCTTACCAACATCTGATTTGGTTGAGGTTGGTTTAGGTTTGGGATTGGAAATTTTGTTTGAGGTGGAAGCTAGTTGGTCCAACACTAGTGGATCAATGACAATTCTGAGGTTGTCAGCTGGATGGTTGATGGGTTGAGGAGTGGGAGAGTCAGGAATTAGAATTGGTGTGTTAGGGGTGTTTTGTGGTGTGGATTCATAAGGTTAAGGGATTTCTGGAATATCATGAATAGTGAGAGGTAAGCGAACCGTAAGAGGTTTTGTTATTCCAGGGATTGGGATAGTGGTATCAGAATCTGATGGAGAGTCTTCAGATTGGTATATGGAGGCGTGTTTAGTTTCTAGTTCAGGAATTTCAGAGGATGGGTTTTCAGAAGGTGGAGAGAGAGTGTCTATTTTCTGGTTGTGGTGAGTTGGGGTTCAGATGTTCTGGTTGAGGAGAGTGTGATTGTGGATTTTCTGGTTGTTGTTGCGAGTTTGGATTTTCTGGTATTGGAGAGGAAAAATCTGAATCAAACAGTTCAATGTCAGATATAACTTTGGCAAGTTCTGGTTGATGATGTTCTAGATTTGGATTTTGATTTGGGGAGTGAGGTTCATTCAAAAAGTTTCCAAGAGTTACAGATGAGTCAAACTCTATGTCAAAATCCTCAAATGTTTGGGGTGAAGGATTTTCTATTGGTTGAGGGGGAATAGTTTCAGATGTTGTAACAGCTATTGATTCTATAACAGAAACAGAAGATGGATTACCTTTCTTTTTCGCAGCTTTAGGTGCCTTCTGAGAGGATCCTTTTCCTGCTACTTTCCTCTTCTTGGATTTCTTTAGCACAACCTCTGAAGCTGGCTTGTGTAGATCTTGAATGTTGATTTCCGGAGCAGTCCCATCAGCCTTGCAAGCTTCAAGGTATCTCACTATGATTTCTGGGGAGGCATTTATCTCAGAAAATAATGGAAAATCCTTAAGAGGGATTCTCCTAGAAGTAATGGTCTCATGAGAAGCAAGAGTTGGTTCCTTCTTAATGTTCTCAATGATCTTCATTTTCTTCAGATTCTTTGCATTCAAAGGCTTCCCAGCAGTTGCTTCCAAAGTGCTTATTTCTTGAGCCTCTGTCAGATGTTCTATCAGTCTGTTTTCTGTTAGAATATCTGATATCAATCTTCCTAGAGGAATCCAATCGCTCTTAGTCCTTTCTTCTTATCTTGTCTCTTTCACACTTGTTCTGAGATGGTTGAAGAGCAAGTGTGGAAGGTTTATCTTGGTCTTCTTTGCAATCAAGTAGATCAAAAACTGCTGATCAATATTGATGTAATCAGGAGAGCTTGTAGGCTTCCTGTGATTGATATATCCCAGAATGATTCTGGCCCAGATTCTGTGATGATCCTTCAAGTCTCTGATCTTACTGGATGGCTGTCCAGAAGTGAAAATTTCCTTGGCAATAGATTTTAGGCCAGAACATCTATCAGCCATATCAATGCATCTGACTCCACCACCATTGTACCCAATGATTTTCCTAATAAGATCTTCTGTTATCACTATTTTCTTTCCCATAACATATGAAGTAACCTGGTGGTTGGATGATGTAGCGTGAATCCAAAATTCTTTGACGAGAATGGGAAACATTGGACCCAACAGACGGTTAAAATATTTGTTCCAACCCTGAGCAGTTACGTCTTCATAGAGATTAAACCCATTTTCTTATAGACTCTCAAAATCAATGATCAGTTTAGAGAGAACTTCCAGGTTGTCAACATGAGTGAGAAGCATTCTAATGGGTTCTTCATATTGTTTCGTTGAAGAAGATTCAAGAGAACTGAGATTCTTGAGGTTTGATGATGAAGCCATTATTCACACAGGTTCGTTGAAGAAGATGGAAAGGGTTTTTGAAAACGAAACTTGAAATAAGAGAGAATATAGAAGAGAGTAAAAGTGAATGAATGAAATAGTAAGTTGAGTTTAAATAGGTTTTTAAAAACGTAAGCAGTAAGTAAGAAAATAAGTAATGATTATATGCATTAATGAAACCTGAGATTAGGGGATTTAGAAAGATATTTGAACGGTTACCACTGACAAGTGTCTCAATGCATCCAATCAGAGCCTTGGCAGATGTTTGATGATGTGAACTGCACACCTCTATCCTAGAAATGAAATGTTCAGATCTTCATAGATAGATTCTGAGGCAAATGTACTTCTAACTTCTGAAGACTAGTTGATCAAATGTTCACAGAAAACAATAAAGTTCTGAGGGTTAAGATATGAAAATAAAACATTTTATTCTAGGCATAACTTCATGCTGAGATGTTTCAGAATGAAATTGAATCTATCTTCAGAAAGAGGTTTTGTAAATACATCAGCCCATTGATGGTCTGTGTCAATAAATTTTAAGGTAAGAATTCCTTTCTGAATATAGACCCTAATAAAGTGATGTTTTATTTCTATATGCTTAGCCCTAGAATGCAAAATAGGATTCTTATTGAGACATATAGCTGAAGTGTTATCACAGAAGATAGGAATGTTACTCTCAAATATGTTGAAGTCTTCAAGTTAACTTTTCATCCAGAGCATTTGAGTGCTACATCCAGCAGCTGCTATGTATTCAGCTTCTGCTGTTGACAATGATATTATGGAATGTCTCTTGCTGGTCCATGAGATCAGATTGTCTCCCAGAAATTGACAGCTTCCAGAAGTGCTTTTACGCTCTACTCTGTCTCCAGTAAAATCAGCGTCACAGTATCCTACTAAGATGTATTCATTGGATTTTATATAAAACAAACCCAGATTAGTAGTACCTTTCAGATACTTGAAAATTCGCTTAACTGCTGTTAAGTGAGATTCTCTAGGATCTGATTGGAATCTAGCACATAAGCAAACACTGAATAAAATATCAGGCCTTAAAGCCGTCAAATAAAGGAGAGAGCCAATCATACCTCTGTAGATTTTCTGTTCTACCTTTTTACTTACCTCTTCCTTTTCCAGAATGCACGTGGGGTGCATTGGAGTCTTTGAGGGCTTACATTCTGAGAGATCAAATTTCTTCATAAGTTCTCTGACATATATGCTCTGATGAATGTAAGTTCCTTCTGGAGTTTGGTTTATCTAAATGCCCAGAAAGAATTTGAGTTCCCCCATTAAGCTCATCTCAAACTTTGCCTGCATGCACTTAGCAAACTCTCTTCCCAAAGAAGGTTTAGTGGATCCAAAGATGATGTCATCTACATAAATCTGACACACTAAAATGTAATTCTTAAATGACTTACAGGACAAGGTTGTGTCCGCTTTCCCTCTGGTGAATTCCTTTTCTAACGGGAAGTTACTTAGTCTTTCATACCAAGCTCTGGGAGCTTGTTTCAGACCATAAAGTGACTTCTTTAGTTTGAAAACATATTCAGGGTGTTTGGAATTCTCAAACCCAGGGGTTTGGTGCACATATACCTCTTCATCTATGTAGCCATTTAGGAATGCGCTTTTGACATCCATCTGATACAGAGTGATGCCATTGTTTACAGCAAATGAGATTAAGAGTCTGATAGATTCTAACC
This sequence comes from Vicia faba, assembly GCA_948472305.1. Classification (NCBI taxonomy): domain Eukaryota; kingdom Viridiplantae; phylum Streptophyta; class Magnoliopsida; order Fabales; family Fabaceae; genus Vicia; species Vicia faba. The sequence continues at coordinate 1,281,665,739 of OX451740.1, read as the reverse complement.
TGACGACTGGAGCAAAGGTTTCTGTATAGTCTATCCCCTCTTGCTGACTATAACCTTGTGCCACCAGTCGTGCTTTGTTTCTGATGACTTCTCCTTGCTCGTTCAGTTTGTTTCTAAACATCCACTTTGTCCTAATGACGTTGAATCCTTTTGGTTTGGGAACCAGATCCCATACGTCATTTCTGGTGAACTGATTTAATTCCTCATGCATTGCCAGAATCCAGTCATTTTCCAAAAGAGCTTCATCAATTGTTGTTGGTTCATTCAGAGAGACCAGACCCATGAGGGATTCTTCAGAGTTTCTGAATGTTGATCTTATTCTGATTGGATCATCCTTCTTTCCCAGAATTTTATCTTCTGGGTGAGTTATGCTGCTTCTGGAAAACCTTTTATGGAGTTGATCAACAGAAGGTGTTGGATTGCTTGTAACATTTCTTTATGACGTTGTTGGAGCGTCTCTGTTGAGAACTTCTGATGAGTTGTCTTCAGTACCTGTGAATTCAACTTCTATATCTGCAAATAATTCATTCTGCTTTGACTTTTGAGGGTCAAGCTTATCATCAAATCTAACACTGATTGACTCTTCAACAATCTGTGTTTTTGTATTGTATACTTTGTACCCTCTTGAGCGTTCAGAGTATCCTAACATAATACACTTTTTTGCTTTAGAGTCAAACTTGTTCAGATAATTTTTAGTATTCAGAATAAAACAAGTGCATCCAAACGGATGGAAATAAGAAATGTTGGGATTTTTGTTCTTCCACAGTTCATATGGAGTCTTTTCCAGAATAGGTCTTATAGAGATTCTATTCTAAATGTAACACGTTTTTTTAATTGATTCTGCCCAGAAGATCTTAGCAATGTTAGTCTCATTGATCATGGTTCTGGTTATTTCTTGCAATGTTCTATTCTTTCGTTCTACAACTCCATTTTGTTGGGGAGTTCTAGGACAAGAGAAGTCATGCAAGAAAACTTTTTCATTAAAAAATGATTCAAAGTATTTATTTTCAAATTCTCCACCATGATCACTTCTGACTTTGACAATTCTAAGATCCTTTTCATTATGAACTTGATTATAGAATGCAATGAACACAGAGTGTAACTCGTCCTTGTGTCTTAAGAACTTTACCCATGTCCATCTGCTATAGTCATCTATGATCATTAACCCATACTTCTTGCCACTAACAGACGCAGTTTTTACTGGTCCAAATAAGTCTATGTGCAGAAGTTCTAATGGCTTAGAGGTGGAAATAACATTTTTAGATTTAAAAGCAGGTTTTGCAAATTTGCCTTTCTGACATGCTTCACACAGAGCATCTGAGCTGAACTTCAAATTAGGAAGTCCTCTGACCAGATTGAGTTTGAATCTGAGATATTCTTCTTATACTAACATGCCCCAATCTTCTGTTCCAGACCCATTGCTCTTCGTTAACAGAGAGAAGACATTTTACATTCTGACTCTTTAGTTCAGAAAGTTTTATTTTATAAATGTTGTTTTTCCTCTTTCCATTAAAAAGGGTAGTTCCATCTTTCTGACTAACAGCTTGAATTTTGAATAAAGATTATATCATAACCATTATAACTTAATTGGCTTATGGATAACAGGTTATGCATTAATCCATCAACTAATAGCACATTATTTATAAAGGGAAGATTTCCATTACCTACTGTTCCAGAGCCAATAATCTTTCCTCTTTGGTTTCCTCTAAAGCCCACTTAGCCTCCAGGTTTAAGTTCCAGGCTTTGGAACATATGCTTTCTTTTCGTCATGTGTCGAGAGCATCCAGAGTCCAGGTACCATGATTGGTGTTTTAGCCTTGCTGCTTAAGATATCTGCTACATATATAATTTTGTCCTTAGGTACCCATATCTTCTTGGGTCCTGGTTTGTTAGTTTTACCAAAATTCTGGTTGAATTTTGGTTTGACAGAGTAATCATTACTGATGTATTTTAGGTCGTGTGTGTGCCCATATATGAAGTGTGATTTAAGTGGTGTGCATTTTATGACTAAGTCCATGAATTTCTTAGGTGTAAATACCTTACCTTGATATCCTATCCCTTTTCTGCCATTTCTTCTAACTCCATAGATCATTGAAGCCATCTTGCTTCTATCTATGTTTTTAGCCAGAAACTTCTGAAAGTTGTGATCATACTCTTTGATGATCTCATCAGCATTACTGGGAGTCTGAGATTATTTCCTTCTGAGAGTTTTGCAAATCATTTTCTAATTTTGAAAATTTTTCTTTTAACTCAGAATTTTCTAATCTGAGACTCTCAGTCTTTTCAGAGTCAGAGACAAGATCCCTTTTCAGGTTCTTGAATTTGACTCTGATTTGTTGATACCTTTCCAGAATTTCATTTAGACTTTCTGCAAGTTCAGCCTTAGTAAAATTAATAGTGAAATCAGGGAATACCTCTTCAGTGTCTGATTCTGAGTCTGAACCAGAAGCTTCACTGTCTTCTGACACGTTTTCCATGAGAGCTATGTTTTCTCTTTCATCATCTTACTTTGAGTCAGCATCAGAAGTGTATGAATCATCCCATGTTGCCATGAGGCTTTTCTTCTTCTCCTTGAAGAACTTCTTTTTGGGCTTCTTCTTCTGAAGCTTTGGACAGTCACTTTTGTAGTGTCCTTGATCATTGTACTCATAGCAGATGATGTTCTTGTTATTTGATTTTCTGTGTCCTGAAGAGCCTTCAGATCTTCTATGTCCAGAGGAAGACTCAGACTTTCTGTATCTAGAAGAGGATTCATTTTGATTCTCTGATCTTCTAGGGTTTCTGAATTTCCTTTGTCTCTGCTTCCACAGTTGATTCACCCTTCTGGAGAGGAGAGACAATTCATCTTCTTCTGATGAGGATCCATCAGAGGTTTCTTCCATAGCCTGCAAAACCTTAAAATCAGATTTTCTATTAGATTTTAATGCTAGTGGCTTACCTTGCTTTTGAGGCTCATCTTCTTCTAGCTCTATCTCGTGACTTCTGAGGGAGCTGACAAGTTCCTCCAGAGATATCTTGTTGAGATCTTTGGCTAGCTTAAGTGCTGTGACCATTGGCCTCCATTTCTTGGGTACACTTCTGATGATCTTCTTTACGTGATCAGCAGTAGAATATCCTTTATCAAGAACCTTTAGCCCAACAACAAGGATCTAGAATCTTGAGAACATTGCTTTTATAGATTCACTGTCTTCCATCTTGAATGTTTCATACTTCTGAATGAGCGCAAGGGCCTTGGTTTCTTTGACTTGAATGTTGCCTTCATGCGTCATTCTCAGAGAGTCAAACATATTTTTGGCTGTCTATCTTTTTGAGATTTTCTCATATTCTGAGTATGAGATAGCACTGAGAAGTATTATTCTGGCCTTATGATGATTTCTAAAATCACGTTTTTGCTGGTCAGACATCATTTTTCTGTCTATCTTCTGACCACTTCCATCCACTAGATGTGTGTATCCATCAGTTACCATGTCCCATAGATCAGCATCATGGGTCAGAAAGAAGCTCTCAATTATGTCTTTCCAGTAGTCGAAATTTTCTCCATCAAAGACTGGAGGTTTGCCACTGATTTTGTCTTTGTCTTCGTGATAGTCATTGCTGATGCTTTGGCTTGGACCCACCATATTGTTTTTCTGAAGCTTGGATCTTGTACTGACACGGTTAAGTGTATGAACTCAGAACCAGGCACTCTGATGCCAATTGTAGGATCAAGCGCTTACCACTGAGCTAAAAGCAATTACTTGTAGCCAAGGTGTTACTCTATTTCCTTATAGAGAATCTAACAAGGGGCCTACCTGGCCCACCTAACACACCTGTGTAGGCGTCCATGGGGGGATGTTAAGCCCTTTGAATCCCTAAGGTTGACGCTGGATATTTTAATCCAACAGGTAGAAGTCCAATACAGAAAATATGAAGAGTTTCAAATGTGATCAAATACATGACTTTAGGTCCAACTTACATGTGTTCCCAGCTATCGTCCTAAGGTGCATTTAACTACAAAGTTATTATATCATTTTTTCTCTTTCCAATGACGCCAAGTTTGTCTCGTTTGGATCATTATTGAGAAAATCATGGTTTCTTGAAGCTGGGAGGTTGAAGTTGACAAGTGAATTTTCAGATTGTTGAATTGTCTAATGTTGCAATCAGTGCTGATGTAACTACTTCAGAGCCATTTTGCATGGGTTTTTGGGTGTTGTTTCAAGAAACCATCAACACGAAAGTTGCTCAATGAAATGTTCTCTTCAACATTGATTTGAGGACCTCGTCGTAAAAAGGTATATATCACAAGTTAGTAGGCCATGAAGTTGAGGAAATGGAGTTGGTGAGTATTTGTCGATTTAGCAAAATTGTCGAAATTTTCTATGAAGTTAAACATCATCCATTCAGGGCCGTTTATGAAGATGTTACAAACAATATTTCAAGTGATGATCAACATAAAACTTGTTCACGCAATCTTCCTCTTCAATTTTGGTCTTGATATCTTAGCCTTAGGATGTCCACAATTCGAGATATTGAGCCAAGAAGAGTAGCACATGGTCATAGCTAGCTCTGAGTCACTTGGGCAAAAAAAACGCATGTGGTCATGCATGATAGCAATAGATGTTGCAGTATAGTATGCAAGTCAGTGATATTTCCTCAATTGACCACACAATCATGTGCATGCATGCATAACGAATAGGATATGCCAAAAGAAGAGAGTTTGTTCTTAAAGTTTGAAAAGGAAAAGTTGGCATAACTCATAGTGTATACCATATGTTATCATATTCCCTCACCACCTGATAAACAACAACACCACTAGCGAACCTCATTTTTTTACTCTCTATTTTCTCCTCATCGATTCATTTGAAGCATGACCTTGGAAGATAAAAACACCACGCGCTCAGACTTTACTATAGATCACCATCACCATTCAGTTACAATCATAACAGAAAATGGTTAGAGAAATTTGATAACAACACCATTCTCTATCGTTCATCAACACTGACTCTCTCTTCTCACCACCACCTCCAACTCTTTCCCTTTCATTCACCATCATCATCACCTTAGGGCATGTATGTGCATCACTGATTCATCCATGAGACACGTGAGGTGTCATCATGCCATTAGCCCATGCATTTGGAGTTATTTATTTTTTATGTCATTTTCATTAACTGATTATCAGTAATAGTTGGAATAAAAAAGAGAGAGAACGATTGAATAAAAAAACTGGATAATATGTTTTTTGTTTGATTTGAAATTGATTGGATCAGGCCTAGTGCCTTTTACTTCTCTCACCCCCCGTATTGAGCCTAATTGTGACATGCATAACTGGATATTAGTTCAATTGAAGGATTCATTAGTACACCCCCTGGCTCTTTGTTATACCATTTAGATACATGTTCTATTTTGTTTGTAATTTCGATTTTTTCTTCACTCATAAAAAAATCTGGAAAATATGTACATGATTCTATAGTGTCTTAGAATTTTTTGATATTTTTTTGTAGATTTTTATTAATTAATTTTCATTGATTTTAGAATTCACTTTTTTCAGTGCGTTAAAAAGAGAGACCGATACATTCACTTGCACGATTCGATCCAAATTTTGACTGTATCTTGGCATATAAAATTCACAAAAATATGATTCTTATCCTTTGGTGTCTTAGACATTTTTAGAATATTTTTTCAAGTTGATTTGCATTTTATTTTGAGTCTTTTTTTTTGTAAAGTTGTTTTAATTGGCCATCGCTCGATCGAAGTTTGCGTTTAATAATTGTCGAACACTATTTTGGGCCGATCTTTGGACCATGATCAGAGGCTGACTTGTGCATAATGTGTGTTTTGATTTGATAATTTTTGAATTAAGAATTGAAGCATTTTCCCAATTATCTTTTCTAGCCTCGATTCTTATATGCTTATCGTAGATTATTGTTGACAAGTTTGGTAGTTTTTTATGCGACTTTTGCTCAGTTTCATGTGTTGATGACATTGCTGCCCGAGTTTTAAAGTAGTTTTTCCGAGACTTGTTCGAATTGCTTTTTTTCATAATTCTACTTTGATTTGAGTTGTGAGTTGATTGTGTAACTTAGGTTACATTTGCCTTGTTATTGCTAACTTGTTTGTTAAGTTGTGCAAGATACTTTGAGAAAGCTTTCAATTGTGATTTGATTTCTTCGTGTTCCACTTTATTTATGGGATATAAATTTGCTTCTGATACAATTTGTCTGGATTCTCATTCTATGAGATGTATATTTGCACTATTGTGTGTTTTGTCTGGCTTGTACTTTCATGCAGGATGATGGTGTGGTTGTGTATGATACACACCACTTGTGATTTATTTTCACACCGATGCTTTGAAGCTTATGTTGGACGTCTGATTTCTGACTTGATTTGTTTTTTTATGCTAGCTCACTCGAATTTTTCCGGGTTTCTCTATTTTTCTTGTTGTGCTATGAACTTTTGTTTGTTTGGTATTTTCTCTTGTTTATCTCTTTTCAGCACTTTACTGCTTTCTAGATATCATGAGAAGCAGGAAATAAAGAGCGCGCGCTCGAAGTCGTTGTTTAAAGTCATGTAGCAGACACTAATTTTTTTATGTTATATGTGTTTGTTTAAAATCCTACCTTTGAAGTAGGTATTCCGCACACGTGTTTACATTTGTCCTCGCAGCTATTCCCTCATCCCTTATTGAAGTCCTCAAAAGGAGGCGAGAGGAAAGGGTTAGCAATCAACCCCCATACATTTCGTCTGTGTCATCCTTAGTTCGTGATGCACCACGATGCTTCGGAGTTGTGCCTACTCTTGTTATCGAGTCGTCAAGTGGAAAAGGGTTTTGCAATCAAATCCTCACACTTTATCTTAAGCTCACGTTGGTCGACATTGACACCTCGTGTTTATCACTTTCCCCTTACTCTTCTTGCCTGGTAATATAATACCATGGTATAGACGTTTTGTTCCCATAAATAGCTTATTTGCCTCGGTTGATATGACTCATTGGCTAAAGCTTCCCATATCCTACCCCGCTTGTTTGTCTCGGTTGATATGACCCCTTGGCTAAAGCCTCCCCTATCCTACCTCGATGATTCGATATCTTGGTTAGGAATTTTGACTTGAGTTAACATGCGCTACTCATGACATGTGTATGCTCTCTTGAGCTTGTGGATTACTTGCTTTCCATCCTTGTGTACATGTTTTCTTAGGTTGTGAACCTTTGGTATATTCCCTTAGGAGCTCTTGATTCACCCTTTGGTGGTGATTCGAGATAGATGTGGGTTTAGGTTGTGAACCTTTGCTATGTTCCCTTAGGAGTTCTTGATTCATCCTTTGGTAGTGATTCGAGATGGACATTAGGATTGTGATCCATGCATGCTAACATAGGGTAGATATTTCTCTTTCAAAACTCAACCTTAGGATCAATCATTGTATGATAACATTAGCGATTAGATTCTAGCTAGTTTCTCTTAGATGTTTTTCTTTCTTTTGCATCCTTACATTAAGACTAAAACTCTTTTCTTGGAAATGTATAAAACATCTAATAACTTTCAAATTCTTTTTCAAGTTAAGAAACATCAACCAATGCAAACTCTTCTCTCCTTCGGGCCTTTCTTTCAAACTTTAAAAGGATGTGTTAATTCTACTCTATGCAACATGATGCGTAAATCCCCAAAGGTCGGGTGGCACTATGTCTAAATTTCTAGAGCACGAATGTAGCATTATCCGCCTTCGGGCATTTTTCTTTGCAAATACCTTGTTAGGTAGAAAATGTTAATTCACTTCTGTGCTGACACGTGAGTCTCCAAAGGTCAAGTTGTGGCAAAAGGCAAAATTAATATTGTTCATTAAAAAACACAAAACAAATCAAAACATGTGAGTCGAACTACGTCACTCTGATTCCTTAAAAGGGATACGTAAGCATCTAGTCGCGGGGCTCAGCCAAGTGAAACTTTGTAAATACTTCCTTCTTTTCCACGTGTTTTCTTTTGCATACATTCCCTCTTTGCATTTTTCTTTTAGCTCGTAAGTTTAGATTTGAACACACCCTTTGATTAGAATAACAAGAGTGGATACCGTAGAATACTACGACCGTGTGGGGTGCTAATACCTTCCCCTCGCGTAACAGACTGCCTTACCATATCTCTTGATAGTTCGACCTTGATTTCACCCTTATCGGGTTTACTCGATGTTTACCTTTCCTTTTCTGTGGGATAGAAAATGTTCGATGGCGACTCCATTGATTTCATCCCGATGATTTGATCAGCCAGTTGTTTCACAATGGATAGGGAACTTAGAGATCCTCCCGATCTCTTCGTTCCCCTCTTCGTCATAACAAAACTCCTTGGCCTCATCTACAAGAGACACTGGGTCGAACACCGCATCCACGACATCTTGGGATTAAGTTTTCACAACATATCACTTATCTTTAAACTCACGGACAGAGTCCATATACATCCGGAACAGCCTCTTGGATTGCTTGAAAGAAACCCAACTATGTTTTCCTCCTTTAGACTGCCGTTAAAGATGGAAAACCCTGAAGAACAAAGGAATCGTCGCCCTAATCCTCAAGTATCAGCAAGTAATATCGAAAGCCCGTATAAAAGCAATCGCGTTGGGGTGCAGTTGGGAGGGCGCCAAGGACAAATGATTGAAGACGCCTATTTGAAAGCCACTGAAGGGAAGACGAAGTCGTAGATACTTGAAGATAATCTCGTACATGGGGAAGCGATCTTCCTGGAAAGACGAGCATTTTCTGACGGTAGGTGTCGGGCGAAAGATCATGAAATTTTGCTTGAAACCCTCTTGGTCGCCGCCATATTCAACAACGGTATATGCCTCCCTCCTTGTATGGCTAAAGACCTATGCTATTCCTCAAGGCTCTGGCCCAACCAAAGACAGTGACGGATTAGTGACGATATCGATCAAGTGGACACCCTCGTCGGTTCCACTCATTTCTTCTATCTCGACCTGCTTGGGTGTCTCGACTGGTTTGGTCATTTCACCTCTAAAGCAGAGGAAACCAGTGAATTCGACAGCTAAATCAAATCCGCCCTTCCACCGTAACACAAGTGAAAGGGGGTTACCACGACCAAACCAGGTCGACGAACCCTCGTTCAGTAAAAGCAAACAAACTCCTGAACCCTATAAGGAGAATACAGATCTCTCGAGCAACCTCATGAAGGTGACGAGGATAAGATGAATCTTCAGAGAAATCCCATGAACATTGCGAGGAGGGGATGAATTCCCCAAGCAATTTCATGAGTTCTGCAGGGAGCAGATGAATTTCACGAGCCACTTCGTAAGTATCATGAAGAGAGGTATGAATATCACGAGTGAAAGTCCCCCGGGTAGTGAAATTCAGCAGGAAATCCATGAAATTTATCAAAAAAATCAACAATAAATGAGAATAATCACTGGGAAACACTTACTTGATTAAGGTTGGTAGAGATTCTACAGCGGAAGTTACGGCGGCGCTTATGGTTGGAGAAGGAAATTGAGGGCGGTAGAAAACGAATGACACTAGGGAGAAAGGAGAGAGCGAGAGTTTGGCAACGTTATAAATGAGCCCTTAGGCGCTATTTATAAGGCTAGTGTGAAAGACGAAGCGTCGCGTCGAATAGTGTATCAATTATTCGTCTCTCCGCCGCCCACACGCTCAGGATCATAATGACCCCTACTCCCTAGGCCATCATTCTATCCCAAAAGTTACACCATGTGGCTTACGAAGTAAAAATCCTGCGAACTTTCGTCTCCCCGCGAGTCGAGGAGCAAATAAACTTTCTCCGTGAGAAAACTCCAATCTCCTCTCAAGTAATCACAACCAAAAGCTACACCACGTGACTTGCAAAGTAAATATCATGCGAACAACCTGTCTCCCTGCGAGTCGAGGAGCAGATAAATTTTCTATGTGAGCACACTTCAATCTCCGCTCGAGTAGTCGCGTATAAAAACGACCCCGTCCTTCGACCTGATAAGGGACCCCAGTGAAACTATGCTCACCATACAGGGAAGTTGGTCTTAAGTCATAATTCATTTCCTCATGAGCAACGACTTGGGAGGCTCCTGTTCTGGACTGGGCCTACACTTGGCCCAAATATCATACGAGGCCTAATCCAACTATGCTGCAGGAGAAAACCAGCAGGAGAGAGTATGCTCTTGAGAATGTCGGGCAGTGATTTCACTCCTCTCGTTGACCAGGATATGTCCTCCGGAGACAACCTCATGACTAGCGAGGAAGACCAACGACACTCATGAGGTCCTCACGAGCACCCTCCTCGAAGGGTAGGCACCAAACTCCCCCGAATATCACTGAGTCATTTTGACCTCGAAAGGACCGTATTCACGTCCTCTTGATAATTCGGAGGAGTCCATTCAGGTTGGGGACCAGATGTTGGCCTCCACTACACACATAGGACCTGACAGTCTCTATTTTAGGCCTATTTGGTTAGCCCAACAATGGGGACCTTGGCCTAGTGCTGGGGGATATAAATACCTCTCACTTGAGAGGGTCATGTATTCATTCATTCACCTATACTCTCACACTTACTTGCACTTACTCTGAATCTTACTTTAGCATCATAGTGTCTTATAGGTACCCCCACTTCACATTCAACCACTGCTCGACTTGAAGCTCGTGGGCCTTGACAATTCCTTCTGATCAGGTACAATCAGATCCACCAAAAAGGATCAGACCCGTTGAAGCGAGGAATGTCGAGCTTCATCGTGGTAGTCGGAGAGGAAAACCCCGACAGTGGAATGCACACTTGGAGATCCTGAAAGTCGAAAGTAAGGGTGTTTATGTTAGTAGAGACGCTTGCTTGAAAGGATTGTTGGCTTAGGAGTAATTGGTTAAGGGTGGCGGTGATTTCTTCTATGGAAAGAGGTGGAGTCATATTCAATGAAGGCACCAAATTATTATGAATGCATGTGAGATAAAGCTAAATATGCGCTAGATTCTATTTGCTAACACTACTAACTAATTTCATCCAAATTCCTTTCTTTCATTAATGTACAAAAGGTACAATAAATAGTACAAATTTCACTAGAGTCCAAAGCACTTCTTTAAATTTTATGACTTAACATATAATCTTAGAGTCTAGCTAGGATATTCTAATACTTACTACTTCTTACCCCCTTTCTTACCTTTTGTCTCCATCACGTAGTCCTCAAAACATTTGGGCTTATTTGTATTTCTCTTGGCCCTATATCTAGGGACTCACTTGAGTCTTCAATTATTTCCTCAGGCCCTTCATCATCTGGTGGTGTGTTTTTTTGGAAATGAATTTCTGAATTTTAGAAAAATTTAAATTTCAGGACTTATTTGTTAGAGTACTGTTCTTTTATGTATTGGTGGATAAGAAGATAGGTGACCGAAGTGCGTTCTTTTGTCGCGTCGATGTGGTTCCTTTTCAGAAACCAATCATAGTTGACCCATGCACCCCTGCTGACACACTCAGTGACGATCGATGCACATCACATTCATCTACATATAACACCGCGAAATGATACATGCACATATCACAGATTTTACTCATTCATCTTCCAAAATGGCAATTCCTCATGTCCCTCTTGGAACTCAAGGCTTTCAGGTATCTTTTCCTTACATCGACCATTATCTTCTTCTTTCTATAATATACTAGTTAATTATATTGTACTAATTTAGGTTTCAAAACTGGGATTTGGTTGTATGGGACTCAGTGGAGCATACAATGATCCTCTTGCTGAACAAGATGGAATTTCCGTTATTCACTATGCTTTCACTCAAGGTATCACTTTTTTTGACACTGCTGATGTTTATGGAGTCAATGGTTCCAATGAAATTTTGGTTGGAAAGGCTTTAAAGCAATTACCTAGAGAAAAGATTCAGCTAGCTACAAAATTTGGTATATCTAGAGGAGATGCTCCTGGTTTCACCGGTGTCAGCATCAAGGGTTCACCGGAGTACGTGCGCTCGTGCTGTGAAGCTAGCTTGAAACGTCTTGGTGTTGAATATATTGATCTTTATTATCAGCATAGAGTCGATACATCTGTGCCTATTGAGGACACAGTTAATGATTTCTTCCAATGTTGAATACATTATTACATTATTTTACTTATTTCAGTAGATATGCAAATTGTTAACAAGTTTGTTCTGGTATAGGTTGGTGAACTTAAGAAACTGGTGGAAGAGGGAAAAGTGAAGTACATTGGGCTATCTGAAGCCAGCCCAGATACAATAAGGAGAGCACACGCTGTTCATCCCATCACAGCTGTTCAAATAGAGTGGTCTCTCTGGACTCGCGACATTGAGGATGAGATAGTTCCTCTATGCAGGTTAATTTGGGTTCCTAACTTTCATTAATTATGAGTTACTTGAAAAAAAGGGTTAAAGAAAAGGAACCAGTTGCTCTTCCTTGTATTGTGTCTTAGTGTTAAATGAGACTTTACTTGTTTAACGTTTTTGATACAGAGAGCTTGGTATTGGAATTGTACCATATAGTCCTCTTGGTCGTGGTTTTTTCGGTGGCAAAGGAATTCTGGAAAATGTGCCTGCAGTTAGCAACCTGGTATAGCATTTTAGCACTTAAATATAATGTGTGTTTCAGTTGCTTGCCATGGAATTATTAGTAAGATGTGCCAAATTATGTAATAGCATTGATTAAATCTTAATAGTGAATCAAATAGTGGTTGCTTTGTAGTCTTATTTAGTAAACAATCAAATGCTTGGTGTTTTTTAAACTAGAGTGATGATACAGGAGATATCACCCTTATCTGTTTTTCTCACATGAATGATATTTAAATTCTTCTTTGAAAGTAAGGCTATTTCTTTTGTTTAAAGTGTATGTTGTTTTCTGATGATTATTTTGTTTATCAGACTTCTCATCCCCGTTTCCAAGCTGAGAACTTGGACAAGAACAAAAACATATACGATAAGATTGAAAGTCTTGGGAAGAAGCATGGATGCACTCCTGCTCAGTTAGCATTAACATGGGTACTCCAACAAGGCCATGATGTTGTGCCTATTCCTGGTTAGTCACAAAATATGCATACTTTTAGAAAACAGTATATTGCAAAAATCTTTGATACTAGCTACATTGAGATAGTATCCTAAGGAATATGATTGTCAATCCGAACAAATTAATATACAATGCATTTCTATCATTATGTTTGTGCACTGATCAAATAAGTGAAGAACCATATGCACTGTCATCTGAAGCGTATGGTTATTACGGTCGTGCATTTTATATATTAAGAGCATCATTTGATGTAACAAGGTTAACTGTTTATTTTCAGTTTTTTCTAATCTTGAAAATAATGTGGACTTCTTTTATTGACAGGAACAACTAAGATAAAGAATCTGGATCAAAACGTTGGTGCATTATCCGTGAAACTATCAGAAGAGGAGCTGAGAGAAGTTTCTGCAGCGGTTCCTGTGGATGATGTAGCAGGCAGTAGATACTACAATGGATTAGATCACTTTTCTTGGAAGTTTGCTAACACACCTCCAAAAGTTTAAAGGATCTCAACCTGAAATATAAATCCCTTTTAGTATGAGAATGCACTCCATCATGAATTAAGTGCAACAATCATTTCTCTGTATGTACTTGACTCATTTATGACATGCCTGATGAACAAGTCAAGACAGGGTGTTTACATTTGTTCTTTTGTTTTGATTCAATAAATAATAAGGGATTTCAATCAAATTCTAGTAGTATTTCGTTGTTAGATTGAATGTGAATTTGTGAATAAAATGGTAAAATAAACAAACTAATAGAAACAAAAATAGTAAACTCAAGATGAGAATTGTTCAAACCGAAGAATACTTATACTTTTATTCATAAGAATAGGTCCTTTTAAATAGATATATAACAACTACCAGCTTTTCCTAAAAGTAAGTTATCCACTAAACGATTAATACATAACTACCATAATTTCTATAGACCAGGTCTATAGACCAGGTCTATAGCAACTGACATTAATTAATTTAAACAGAAACAATTCTAAAACAAACAAATAAATAAATAAATCTTAACACCCTCCCTTGATATCTGCAGATAATATCAATTTAGAAACAAGCCCAATGCAATAACCAACAACTTCTTTCCTTATTTTGCCTTCATTAACGAACAAACTCCTAGCATACTTCGAAGCTTGACAAATGCAGCAGGCTTTAGGGGCTTGGTCAATATGTCTGCAACCTGATTTTCACTCTTGCAATAAACCAATTTAATTGTTCCATCATTGCTAAGATTTTTTAGAAAATAATATTTCACATCAATGTGTTTACTTCTTCCGTGTAATACAGGATTCTTGGAAAGTTTGATTGCTGAGTTGTTGTCACAAAAAATTATGGTAGTTTCAACTTGCTTTAATATCGTCAACATATAAGCATACAATGAAAAATTTCCCGTTATCTCCAGTTTTAACAAAAAGTGTGTGCTCATATGGACATTTGTGAAAATCCTTTTTCAGAAAATAAGCTTCAATGAGACTATACCAAGCTCGTGGAGCTTGTTTTAATCCATAGAGTGCTTTCTTCAGTTTATAAACTCTATGCTCAAATCCAACCTTTACATAGTCAGGAGGTTGATTGACATATACCTGTTCTTCCAAGTATCCATGCAAAAATGCCGATTTGACATCAAGCTGGAAAATTTGCCAAGATTGTAGTGCCGCTAATGCAACCACTAATTTGATTGTGTCGTGCCTTGCAACTGGAGAGAAAACTTATGTGAAAATATGACACATTCTCACACATAATCATGTCTCTGCATCTTTATCATGTATTTCGATCTATGTTATCCAATTTATGTTATAGTGAGTGTTCTCTCTAATGGTGCTGATGTGACATAAATTTTCTTTTTAATAAGGTGTATCAACGGCAGAATTTAATTGGATTATTAAAGAGCTTGACATAAAAAATAAATAAATTTGTTTAGTTTGTGAAAGAACAGTGGATTCTAAATTTTACTTGGCACCTCATACCTCTTATGTTTTTATATAATATTTTTTCTTTTTGTGATTTATCACGTTTTTAAAAAATTTGTTTTTCGAATTTTTGAAGAATTTTTATCAATTTTTTAAAAAAAATTATCAGATTTGAATTATCAGATTTTTCAAATACATTATCGAATTTTTAAAAAAAAAAATCAATTTTTACTAGATTTTTCAAAAAGTATATGGATTTTTATTGAAATTTTCAAAAAGTATGAGTTTTTATCGGAATTTTTAAAATACATTATCAGATTTTTCAAAAAATTATGAATTTTTATCAGATTTTTCAAAATAGACTTAAACATGTGGAAAGAAAATTCAATGAAAGAAAGGATTACCCTTACCCAATTAGAAAATGTTTCTTTCTTTGATGGCTTTATTACTCATTGCAAAGATGATATTATTTGGGAATTTCTTAGTACACCATATGTGCTTGTAAAACATCATATAAAAATATTTCTTCAGATTTCGGAGATGTATCTTCGGACGCACCTTTATTTGTCAAAACATTATAACTGAAGCACACCAAGTATGTTTTCTAAATTTAATTCGGAGATGCATCTCCAAATTAATTCTATATATACACCATGAATCGCTCTCTAAAAGGCCCCTTTTTGCCATAGATTATTTCAGAGATGCATCTTTGTATCCAGTCTAGATAGTAAGTTTTAAGTTTGTTTTAGTGATGCTCAGATGAATTAGTCAAAAGGTATTATGATGAGTTAGACAATACAACGAATATGCAAAAAATGACATATATAAAATTATAAATCAAGAGTACTTAACAAAGTCGAAATAAGTTTAAATAAAATACAATCGAGAATAAATCCATAGTATAAATACTATAATCTACTGCATATGACGAACTCATACTCGATCTCGTGACCCTCTGTTCTTACGCTGCTTTCTGTACTGTAGTGCCTCCCGAGCCTATGTCATCACGACATTTAGAATAACCCTCGCCTCAAAGCCATTTATAAAGAGTCTTCTGTCAATACTTTCCTACCCAATCTCCATGATACAACGACATCTAGGCAACACGTCAACAACATGATATGTCATAGCCTGCTTCTCCTCTAGTATCTCCTGATGAGCTGACATCGGTGGATCTCTTGGAATATCTTGTACCATATAAGGATGTGACACCCTGAATAACCACCAGATGTAATCGTTTACGTAGCTTTAGTCACTCTTAGATATGGTACTACGCGCCTTCTCTGGTATTAGATGATTAAGATAATCACCAAACATAGAATCCATATCTTTGTGTGTCATAGTGGAAGGAGCAGACACATAAGGGTCTCTGGGAATGTACTGCATGTAGGCAAACTGACGCATGACACACTCAAGCAGATGAGGATACATCAGACATGAATCGCAAGCCAACCATCTCGAGTATAAGACTTTGTCGTCAAAGGGACGCGTCTCACAGTGATCGATGTAAGAATGGAAATGTATATCCTGTGAGTGCAATATCGTCTATTAGATATTTTAAATAATGTGAAAACTAGGAAATATGTAATATTTGTATATTGGACGGTATCTCTTTATGTCTAGGTTGCATTTTCATCTTTGAACACTTAGGTATCATGTTAAAAGCTTTTGGACAAGTCAAACATTTCAAAAATATGCATTTTGGTGAAAAATCAGGTCTGGAGTCGACTTCCCCGGTGTTAGGAGTCGACTCTCTGAAGCTTTTTCAAAAAGGACCTTTCTGTTAAAAATGGGTCGATACATATTTCCTTTGGAGTCGAGACACAACTGAAGGAGTTGACTCCCTCGAGCTGTGGGTCGACTCCTACTGAAGGCAAATTAAAAAAATTCTTTTATGTCCAAAATGAGTCGACTCCCTGGCCATTTGGAGTCGACTTCTACTGAATCTTATTTTCAAAAATCACTTCTGTCAAATTGGAGTCGACTCCCAGACAGTATAGGTCGACTCCCTTACCCTTATTAGTTGACTCTCACTTTAAATGGGTTGACTTCTACTGATCAAATTGTCCAAAATTATCATTTTGCAACCCTATTTTCTTTGTTTCATTCATTCACACACTTACACCTATATATAGTCATTCATGCATTATTTCTAATATACGAAACCACAAATATACAAAGCAATTGCTCATGATCTTCATCCTATCTCTATGCATACACATAAGCAAATTACACATATTCATTTTTTATTTGGGTGCCATCTAGAGATAGCTTGATAACTTCTAATTAGAGTTCATTGTAATTAATTGGGTTGAGAATTCTTTGGGAGTTTCAAATAAGAAAACCATGGTGGAGTTTTCCTTAAAGATCTATTGGTGATTTGAAGGTTTTGGACAAGATTATGCAGTTTGGATTCAACCGAGTGAAAGCTTCGAAGAACTGTGAGTTCGATCGAAGGAGTATCGTGAGACGAAGGATCAAATTGGTAAATCTTGGGGTCAAGATATGTTCGCAATTTGGATTCAGCCGAGTGAAGTCTTTGAAGAATGAGGGTTCTTACAAAGAGTAACGTGAGAGGGAGGATCAAATTGGAAGTATCAGGTTCACTTGATCGAACTCAAGATCAAGGGGAGAGAAGAAGATAAAATCAACAACATACTTAGGGTTTTGCTTGTTAGATTGCCACTCGTTCTCTAATATCAACATTTTGCAAAGGTTAATTTTAGTTATCTCAATTCCGAACGTAATTGGGGGCATACGTACCCATAGCGAGGCTAATTAGGGAACTGCCTAAACAAATCCCCGTGTCACTCTCTTTCTCTTACTCTCTACTTTATGTTTTATTGCAAATTGTGAAAACTTAAATCGTGCAATCGATACATCGAGATAATCTCTTAGGTTAATACCATAAATTGTTTTGTTGATTTGATTACAATCCCTGTGATTGAAATTGGTTTCTAACATCAACAAAATCAAACAAAAATCTGGTTTGTATCAATTACACTCCAAGTGTTCTAAAATATGCCTTAGTTAATTTTTGTCAATTATTTCATTGGAAATTGATTGCTATAGTGTGGTTTATTCAAAGTTGGTTTGTTGGAAATATATTGTTTTTTTCTCATCATATGTAAACTAGTCCCATCTGTTTAACGCATATCTGGTCTTTTCGATAACGGTTCAGATAGACGATTGTTGATCTGGGTTTGTTTCCGCGCGCCATAATTTAAAACATTTTAAAACAGAATTTAAATTTGAAATTTAATTTGCGATCTATTCAACCCCCCTTCTAGATCGTAGTCTATCATCTAACAAGTGGTATCACGAGCTCTGGTTCATTCTGTGCTTTGAAATTACTTTTTAGAGAATGCATTCTGAACCAAAAGAGGCGTATAATAGAGTGCCTATTATCAAGGGCGAAAACTATGATTATTGGAAAGATTTTATGCGTATCCATCTTAATTCTGTTAAAACTATGTTTTGAGATTTATTATGAATTGTTGTGTTTTAGCAATTATAAATATGTATCTCTTCTGTTACTACGGTGTGATAATAAGAGTTTAAAAATCAAGGGAATTCTTTTAGAGTCATCTAGAAGAGTCAATCAAAACTTCTTGTCACATTGAGTTTGGTTTGAGTTTGAGTGAATTATATGTTGAGAGAGTTGGAGAGATTGAAAAAACACTTGAATAAAAAATAAAGATTTAATTTTTTAATCGAATTAGATAAATAAACCATTCTCTTTTTCTCACTTTATTTTCTCTATTACATTTCCTAATTATTAATTACTATTATTGTTAAAGATCATTTATTTATTTGATTGTTACTCTCTTATCATTATCAAAACAAAAAAATACAAATAAACAAAATTATGAATCAATAACTCATATTAACTACGACAGCACAAACTATGTTTGAATTAAAATAATATAAATGTTACAAACCTAACATCATGGACACATTTTCAAAACATGTTTTATAAAAAAATAAAGATAAATATGTTTTTTTTCCTTATGAATAATTTAATTTAATTTTTAATTTATATATTTTTTCTTTAAATAATAATCCTTTTAAAGATTTTTATCTATATTTTTACTTTTAGTCTTTCTTACTAAAATAATTGTTAAAATTATCATTAATTTAGTCGTTAAATATTTAACAGTTATTAAAACTATCATTAATTTTGTTGTGAATTGTAGGAGATCAAGTAAATAAAAATAAGGAACCTAATTGCGTTCCATTTTGGAAGCCTATGATAGTTGACCAAGAAAGATGGAAGAAAGAAACATAGCGAGTGACACACTCAGTGACGATCGTTGCGCTTTGTATTCATCTCTATATAAAATAATGCTTCAAATGGGAACTCATACATGCAGATTTCATTCATTCATCAACCAAAATGGCAACAACAACAACTCAATTGATTCCTCATGTCACACTTGGAACCCAAGGCTTTCAGGTTTCTTTCCTTGTTCCATCATTTCATTTAGGTCTATACACACGCTTATACTATATACTAATTAACTACTACCTATTAATTTAGGTTTCAAAACTGGGATTTGGTTGTATGGGTCTCAGTGGAGCATACAATGATCCTCTTCCTGAACAAGATGGAATTTCCGTTATTCACTATGCCTTCACTCAAGGTATCACTTTTTTTGACACTGCTGATGTTTATGGAGTCGATGGTTCCAATGAAATTTTGGTTGGAAAGGCTTTAAAGCAATTACCTAGAGAAAAGATTCAGCTAGCTACAAAATTTGGTATATCTAGAGGAGATGCTCCTGGTTTCACCGGTGTCAGCATCAAGGGTTCACCGGAGTACGTGCGCTCGTGCTGTGAAGCTAGCTTGAAACGTCTTGGTGTTGGATACATTGATCTCTATTATCAACACCGAGTCGATACATCTGTGCCTATTGAGGATACAGTTAATGATTTCCTCCTATGCTGACATTATATGACTTATTTTGCTTGATTCATTTTTTTGTTAACAAGTTTGTTGTGTTATAGGTAGGTGAACTTAAAAAATTGGTGGAAGAGGGAAAAGTGAAGTATATTGGCCTATCTGAAGCTAGTCCAGATACAATAAGGAGAGCGCACGCCGTTCATCCCATCACAGCTGTACAAATAGAGTGGTCTCTCTGGACTCGCGACATTGAGGATGAGATAGTTCCTCTCTGCAGGTTAGTTTAATTTCCTTACCAAGTTTGAACAAGTTGCTCTTTGTTGTGTTTGTGTTAAATTAGAGACTTTACTTATTTGAAATTTTGTTTAATACAGAGAGCTTGGTATTGGAATCGTACCCTATAGTCCTCTTGGTCGTGGTTTTTTTGGTGGCAAAGGTGTTCTGGAAAATGTGTCAGCAGTTAGCAACCTGGTATTGCATTTTAGCACTTAAATTTAATCTGTGTTTCTGTTGCTTGCCATGGAATTGTTAAAGGTGTATGTTGTTTTCTGGTGTCTATTTTGTTTATCAGACATCTTATCCCCGCTTCCAAGCTGAGAACTTGGAGAAGAACAAAAGCATCTATGATAGGATTGAAAGTCTTGGCAACAAACATGGATGCACTCCTGCCCAGTTAGCATTGGCATGGGTACTCCATCAAGGCCAAGATGTTGTGCCTATTCCCGGTGAGCGACAAAATATGCATATTCTTCAAAAGTGGTATATGGAAAAAATCTTTGATACTAGCTACTCTGAGATAGTATTCTTATAGTATCAGAAATATGATTTCTCCCCTTAATTGTCAACCTGAACAAATTATTTTACATATTACATTTCTATCCGTGTTTGTGCAATGATCAAATATGCGAATAACTATATACAACTCAACTGATGTACAAAGTTACTGGCTGTAAATTCTTCTAAATTATTAAGTGCTGAAAACTATAAAACTCATGCATCTGCTTTTCATTTAAGTGTTAATTTTCAATTTTTTTTATTATTGAAAATTATGGGGCTTCTTTCATTCTCAGGAACAACTAAGATTAAGAATCTGGATCAAAATCTTGGTGCCTTATCATTGAAACTATCAGAAGAGGATGTGAAAGAAATTTCTGCAGCGGTTCCTGTGGATGATGTAGCAGGTAGTAGATACTACAATGGATCGGATCAATTATCGTGGAAGTTTGCTAACACACCTCCAAAAGTTTGAAGGGTCTCTACCTGAAGTATAAATCCCTATTAAGTTGGAGAATGCATCAATCATGAGTAAAGGAGCAACAATCATTTCTCTATTTGTGCTTGACTCAATTATGACCTGGCTGATGAACAAATCAAGATTGAGTGTTGTTTTACATTTGTTCTGTTTTGTTTCAATAAAAAAAAAGAGAGATTTCAATCAAATTTTCTTAGTATTCCATTTTAGATGAATGTCAATGAAATTTTTTTCTTTAGGCAATATGAATGAAATGTTAAAACTAAAAACTAATAGAAACCAATGTAGAAGAAGACATTAAAACAACCAATTGATTAGCAAATTATTAGAGTTATTACATACTAGTGGTCTCGTCCAATAAGTGGATCAACTCCATTGACCGCAAAATTCATCAACTCCATTGACTGCAAAATTCATCTAACAGAAACACTTCCACCCAAAGAATGGTCCAAGAACTTTGGGTCTGTCTAATGGTCACGGCCTATCATCTTATAAGACAATTCATCTTATAAGATAACTGACAACAAAAACGATTATAGGACTCCGCTCATTTAAGATAGATTTGTCCTTGAAGTACACTTGATCAGGGCTGACAAGATCTTGGAGACGGCCGGATTATATTTTTGAAGATCTTCTCAGACCTATCTTCTCAGGCAGATTTAACAAACAAAAGATTCTAGATCCTTGAAAATTCTAGAACCCCTCACAAACAAAAGCAAAAGATTCTAGATCCTTGAAAATTCTAGAACCCCTCACAAACAAAAGATTCTAGATCCTTGAAAATCCTAGAACCTCTCACTATATAAGGTGGACGGTTTTAACAAACAAAATATTCTTGAAAATCTTAGAATCCACTATATAAAGTGAACGGTTTTAACAAACAAAAGATTCTTTAAAAATCTTAGAACAAACAAAAGATTTCTTGAAAATCCTAAAATCCACTATATAATGTGAACGATTTTAACAAACAAAAGATTTTAAATCTTTGAAAATCCTAAAACCTTAATATATAAGATACACGGAGAAGAGGTACACACAATTATAACTTAAAATTTCATACTTATGACCATCACTTGACTTAAATGTGAGAGTGTTTGCAAGAACACCCCCACTGCCAGATCGGAGTAGAAGATCTTACTAAAATTCTTCTTTTCATCCTCATTGATTACGAAGAGGACGATCATGTTCCGAAATCATAAAAATGTTAAAATTTAGATTTAACTTAACTCTATTTGAATTTGAATTTGCTCAACTTATTTACCCTTATTTGTTCTTCATTTATAATAAAGATAAAATATAAATAATAAATTAATGTGATCTATTTAAATTAGTAAATCTCAATCTCGTTAAATTAGCTCGGTAAATAATTATGCAGAGGCACAATTTGCCAGAAAAAAAATTAGTAAACTTCATTAATGAATCCCACTGTTTTAAATAAATAGTAAATTAAATGTAAATAAATTAATCAAATCCGTACTCTTGATTTTATAAAACAAGGTTGGAAAGATAGGAGGTGAAAAGTCAGTCAATTATGATTATGTAATAGAAAATAGTAGTAGTGGAATTGGTGGCATTATGACCCAGCTCCAAGAGTTAGGTAGGTAACGTTCACCTACCACTTCCACCACCAACCAACACATTCTTGAAGAGTAAGAAACATAGACACATAGAGAGAAACCTAAACTGTGGAAAATTTGTTGTGGAATAGAGAAACACAGAAAATGGGAGATACTACTACTACTACTATTCATATTCCTCGAGTGAAACTTGGAAGCCAAGGCCTTGAAGTAAGCAAAATTCAAAATCATCACAGTTTCTTGTTCCTTCAAATCCATAATAATGTTTTCTTGTTTTTGCTGTTGCAGGTTTCTAAGCTTGGATATGGATGCATGGGCCTCAGTGGAGTATACAACGATGCTGTTCCGGAAGATGTTGCTTTATCTTTAATCAAACATTGTTTCACCAAAGGAATCACTTTCTTTGACACATCAGATGTTTATGGAGCTCATGCCAATGAAGTTTTGGTCGGAAAGGTACTACTACTACAAACAAACTTCAACTACGTACCTGTCCTTTTTGTTTTGACATAAATAAAAGACGTAACATAAACATTTCAATAACTCTCTCAGGCACTAAAGGATTTTCCAAGAGATCAAATTCAGATTGCTACAAAATTTGGGATTGTTAAAATGGAATCTGGTAAAGTTGTTGTAAACGGTAGTTCTGAATATGTTCGATCTTGTTGTGAGGGTAGTCTTCAACGTCTTGGGGTGGAATACATAGATCTGTATTATCAGCACCGTGTCGACACCACTGTTCCTATTGAGGATACTGTGAGTGACTAATGCAATGTTTTTCTCTATTCTTCAAATTTCTTAGGTAGTTGTGTTTCTGGTTTGGTGTTTTGATTTTGAATCAATCACAGATGGGAGAGTTGAAAAAGCTGGTTGAAGAAGGAAAGATTAAGTATATAGGATTATCTGAGGCTAGTACTGATACAATCAGAAGGGCACATGCTGTTCATCCTATTACTGCTGTTCAAATGGAATGGTCCCTTTGGACTCGTGAGATTGAACCGGATATTGTTCCCCTTTGCAGGTATCTTTGATCGATAGACTCTGGTACCATATTACTTCACGACTTAATGCTTTTTGATATCTTGCATGATTCTTCTTTTTGGTGCCAACTCTTTTAGGGAGCTTGGTATTGGATTAGTACCATATAGTCCCCTTGGCCGAGGATTTTTTGGAGGCAAAGCTATCTTGGAAAGTATACCGGCAAACAGTTTTCTGGTATGGACTCTTAATTGTTTCTTTGTTTGGATAAATAGTTCAATGAAATTCTTGAAGCATAAGCTATTATCATATAAGTGTTTATGTATAACTTATTTCTATAATAAAAGATTAATGAAAGGCTAACTGTTTTTGTACAAGGTATAACTTGTTTTCATAATCTCGCAATTGCTTATACTAGTAAATAAGCTTAAATGAGTAAATCCAAACACGCCCTTATTCGTTGTTCATCAACATCTCGATTTTCACCAGGCAATGCAACCAAGGTTACAAGGAGAGAACTTTGACAAGAACAAGATATTTTATTCTCGGTTAGAAAAGTTGGCAGAGAAGCATGGATGTACATCTTCACAACTCGCTCTTGCGTGGCTTCTTCATCAAGGAGACGATGTAGTGCCAATCCCTGGTAAGTAATTTTCCATTTTGTGACCTCGATAAGTTATGTACTTATGAAACTTACTTGCGCGTTACTAAACCTTTTCTTGTTGCAAGTATAACATTTTTGTAACTTGTACTTGCAGGAACAACCAAGACAAAAAATCTTGAAAGTAATATCGGTTCGTTTAAAGTGAAGCTAAACGAAGATGATTTGAAGGAGATTGAAGATGCCGTGCCAATATCAGAGGTGGCAGGGAGTCGTACTACGGATGCCTTTGTTCAATGCTCATGGAAATTTGCTAATACTCCAATAAAAGCATAGTTTGATGCTAGTTTTAAAACCTCAGTGTTTGAGATTCTAGTTTTTGGTCTCTTTGCGTGATTCAGAAATTTAATCCCATACGATTAAAACAGTTTGTTATTGGTCGAGTAAGGATTAACTTTCATGCTTAACTATATACATATTTTTAGCTTATTTGGTCTGCATATTATCCGTTCAACAAAAATGATTGATTCCCACAGCTGCAGTGGTATAGTTATTTGTATATTTGGATCTCAATGAAAGTTCCAAATGTGTATAATCAATGATTGAGGCATACGACTCGGGCATTAACTGAATTTGTATATGCTTCTGCAAACTAGTTTAATTGGATAACATGGAGATAATTAAGCATGGAACACACTTTTTTTCAGAGTGAATCTATATTTGAACAATAGCAATCGCTTATATTCTTATAGGATTAAATTTATGAGTGATGCAAAGCGACCAAAAACTAGAATCTCAACACACTAATGTGCAAAACTGGCATATGCTTTTTGGTGGAGTATTAGCAAACTTCCATGAACATTGAATAAAAGCATCGGTTGTTCGATTCCCTGCTACCTCTGATATTGGCACAGCATCTTCAATCTCCTTCAAATCATCTTCGTTGAGCTTCACTTTAAATGAACTGATATTACTCTCAAGATTTTTAGTTTTAGTTGTTCCTACAAGTACAACACATGAGAAGTACAAAATTGTTATACTCGCAACAACAAAAGGTATAGTAATGCGCAAGTAAGTTTCGTAAATACTTAATTTGTCGAGGTCACAAAATGGAAAATTACTTTACCAGGGGTAGGCACTACACCGTTTCCTTGATCAAGAATCTACGCAAGAGCAAGTTGTGAAGACGTACATTCATGTTTCTCTGCCAACTTTTCCATCCGAGAATAAAATATCTTGTTCCTGTCCAAATTCTCTCCTTGTAATTGGTTCCATTATCGTGAAAATCGAGACATTGGTGAACAATGAATAAGGACATGTATGGATTTACTCATTTAAGCTTAATATAAGCATTTGTGATGATAAAAATCAAAGGGAATTTTTCATTTTTGTTATTATGTGAAAGTTGGTTACAAGAACAGATACACAGTTACATTTATATTGGCAACTTGTGTGACTTTATTACAATATTGATACTTATATCTTTAGTTCTTACTCTAATACCCCCTCCCCCCTCCCAAACTCACGGGGAACTGCTGGGAGCAACCCTGAGAGTTTGTGCCTGAAGTCCAGAAATTTAGTAGATGAAAGTGGTTTAGTAAGCACATCAGCAATCTGATCCACACTAGAGATATGAGCAACTCGGATCTTCTTGGCAATAACTTTTTCTCTCACAAAGAAGAGGTCAATTTCCATATGTTTTGTCCTGGAGTGCATGATGGAATTGTGAGCCAGCATCACTGCAGATTGATTGTCACACAACACCACAGGCTGTTGAGTAGGAACACTTAGTTCAGTTAATAAAGTTTGAAGCCAGAGAAGATCAGCTGTGGCCCGAGCTAGCAACCTGTGTTGGATTAAAATATCCAGCGTCAACCTTAGAGATTCAAAGGGCTTAATATCCCACCTGTTGTACCCCAAAATTTTCCCTCCCATATTTCTCAAAATATGTCAAGAAAGATCCTCAAATTGCTCAAAGTAGCCCAAGGGTTAGCTAGACAAGCTCTCTCCTAAGGCAGTCTATCCCAAATTAGGGTTTCATGTTGCATCAAGATCCTTGATTCCAAGTGGTCCCAAATGCTCACCAATGTCCTAATATGTTCTCAAGATCATCCATGTCAAGTTTCAAGCCTTGCAGAGGAAGTTTGCTCAGTCAATTGCTCAAAGGTCCAAAAATCGACTGTGATAGGGCAAAAGTCAACTGTGACCCACATACAGTCAAACTTCAAGATTTTTGGTCAACATCCTCATTTTGAAGTATATTTCACCATTTTATCAAGGGTTGATCATGATTCATCAAGGATTGCTCATAATTCATCAAGACTCAAAAGTTGCTAAATTAGAGTTTTGCAGGAAAAGTCAACTCAACTTTGACCAAGCATAACTTTCTCATACCTTATGAGAAATGACTCATCCAAAACTCATTTTGAATAGGATGCAATTCCCTACAATCCATCTTCAGCTCCCAAGATCAAAATAAGCACTCACAAGAAGTTATGAATTTGGACATTATATGTCATTTTAAAAAGTCAACAAAAACACCTTTTTTGTCAAAGCTTCATACATGAGAATGGAATATCAAAATAAGATGAGAACAAAAGGGTTGATTAGAGGATATCTCAAGCTTTCTAAAAAGTCCAAGAACACCTCCAAAGGTTCAAAATTGAGGATGTTATGCATTGGTGAAGTTGACCCTTTTTACAAAATTGCCAAAAGACAACTATGCCAAAAACTTCAAATTTTGCCAAATGGGCCCAATCTTTTTCACTTGTTTTAAGTTGGAAACATAGCCCACGTGCTCTAGCCTTGGCCACTTGTCCATATCATATTTTTATTAATTATTTTTAGTTTTATTTGATTAATTTGATTTAAATCAAAATAAATCAAATAAAAATCCAAAGCATTGATAACAAGGGATTTGGTGCTTGTTTCAGGTTCCAATTACAGCTAGCATCATCACAAATTCGCATCAAAGCTTGTGTGCACAAAAAGATTCAAAATAAGCCATGTTTGGAAATATTTTCAAAGCAAACCAAATCAATATCCAAAGCATTGAAAGAAGAAGATTTGGACAAAACTATTAACCATAATGCATTGCTGGATACATAAGGAGGCGAGGCAGATAAAAAACGAGGTTGAAAATCAAGCGTGAGAGCAAGAATAGGGTCTGAAAAAATAAGCAAAAAGTGTGAGTTCAAAATCCCACTTAGAGGCGTCCTCAAGGCTCGATACTTCTCCCAATCGTTTCCTGGCATTCTCCACAACCTAAAGCAATCAAAACCAAGCGCTTTCAAGCCCTCCCACGCACTGTAAGTCCGCATTGGTATCACCATCTTTTTGAATTCGAATAGCTTTGTTCTTGCATCCATAGCGTAAAATAATGGCATAACCTTAATCTACAGAGCATTTGCAAGCTTTTGGCATTATTCAATTTCATTTATATGGACTGGATCGAAATTCACCATTGTTAGGTTTTCGAGTTTGGTTTTAGGGTTTTCGTTTTCAGGTATAATTAGCCTTCTAAAGGGGTATGGTTGTGATCAGGAAGACGAGACAGACACAACCATGGCTTTAGATTTTATTTCTATGGCCTGTAGAGGATTTTGGAAATACACAGATTTGTAGCAACGGACATTTGTCCGTGGGTATAGTTGTTTCAGGTTTTAGCCACGGTGTAGAGAAGAAGAAGCATACGTGGATCCATCTGATTCGCCTATTCAAATACTTGCGCGCATTTTTTATTTGCTTTCCAATTTTCTTTTGTTTTATATATTATTTTCAGTGTTTGGTTAATGAACAATAAGAACAACATAGCCCAGTGGTTACCAGGTGGACGTTCAAGGCGTGGGAGGCTGGAGGTCAGGGGTTCGATCCCTGCCTCCAGCATTTGTTATTTTTCCTAATTATTGCAGGTGATCCAATGCACGCTTAAGCTTGATGACCATCATACTCCTTCAGCATCAACGCGCCAGATGGCCAGATCTAGTGGCTACTACTGAGGGTGCACCAAAGGGCCAGTCAATACACATGCGCAGGATCCAGAAAGTCAAATGGACCTTCTCCAATTGGGCCAGAATTCTTGCTATTGGCACACCACTTTCAAGCCCATCTCCCTCTTTTTTTTTATATTTTATTTATTTTCATTTAATTATTTATTTATTTATTTACTTAACCAAAAATTATTTTCTTTTTATCAAAAAATCACCAAAAACATTTTTCTATCCAATTAAAATTTAGAATTTTATTTTTCATCAATAAATATTAATTAAAATAATTAGGTTATTTATGTTAGATAACTTTAATTGATTTTAGTAAATATTTAAAATTAATTAGAATCAATAGGTAGTAACACTAATTTAATTATTTTTATTTCTTTCCTAAAATAATCAAAAAACCAAAAATATGTCATTTAATTATTTTTCATTAATTAATTTAATAACTAATTAATTTAGCATTTAATTTTAGGATTTAACTTCTTTTCTTAAAAAAAAAAAATTATTAAAACAACAAAAACATTATCTTTTAAGTAGGAGGGTCAAAACCCTAGTTTCGCATTCGATTCAAGTTTCTCGCGCGCTTTATTTTTTCAATTATTGTATCTGCTCCTGGTTTGTAATAATTAAATTAGGACATTTACTTTTACCGCTTTTATTTTCAAAGGGTTGTTTTTGGCGATGTAAATACCCGACGCCTTGTAATAGTTTAGTTTAAATTCCGCACCTTTAATTTTTGCAAATATTCAACTGTTAGATGTTTGATAATAGGGTTTGCATGACAAGAATGAATGACTAAATTTAAAACAGTTAGATCACCCTAAACATATGCAAAGATAAAAATAACTGAAATCAACACACTCGCACATGCGCACTCCTAGGGTACACTCCCACTTGGTTGCCTTCGTACACGTTCATTGAGTATAAGTTGTTTTAGAGGTCACCCTCTTGTCTAAAAGATCATAGTTGCCTCAAAATGGTTGCCTCGGATATTGTTGCCTCGGATAAATGATCTAAGACATTAGAGTTACCACTAAGACGTCCTAACATTGCTTTAGTGACTGTATGTCCCTCTTTCGAATTGACCCTCAAACTTTAACGACGGTGCTACCCACTCACTAATAGTGGGATAACATTGTCTAAAGGAAACAAACATAGAACAGTTCCTTTTTCGAGTAGGTAGATTAGTTCTTAGATACTTGTTCATCCAAAACAAAACTTTTTCACACTTACACTCTTTTACAAACAAAGTTTTCAAAAACACTTCATTACACTCTTGAAGATAGAAGCAAGAGTTAAATCGAAGTTAAAACAAAAACTTTTCAAAACCCACAAGCACAAAGAAAACAATTTTGAAAATGATGAGCAGGTACCTAAGAGCCCGTAGATAACTACGGATAGAAAGGGTGCTAATACCTTCCCTTTCTATAAATCTACCCCCCGTACTCAGAAATATCTCGAAAAAGGAATTTTTCTGTGCTTTTTTCTTTTCCTTGTTGGATAAAATAAAAGACGGTGGCGACTCTTGCTTACCGCGACATTTTGAAAACACAAACGCAAAACACAAAACGCAAACCAGCATTCCAAAAACAGTTAGTTCTTCCCACCGTATCACACCACCCATGGGCGCTTAGTAAACTAGGGCAACCCCTGAAAATGCTCGTATTATATGGAAATAAAGTTGCACCTAGACTACAAGTAATTGCTTTTAACTCAGTCGTAAGCGCTTGATCCTACAGTCAGGTCTTGTGATGGTTGCATATTGGAGAGCCCCAACCACAGACATGTACATGTATGGATCAGCAAGAGCAGGGGAACCAAGTTTAGTTAGCTTGCAGAAGGACTGCATAGGAGTGGCAACAGGGGAAGAGTCAGACATGTGAGTTCTTTGCAGTAAATCCCTAATATACTTAGTTTGAGTGAGTAGCATAGATCCCTGAGCAGCAGGTTTTACTTCAATCCCAAGAAAATAATCTAAATCTCCTAGGTGTTTAAGAGAAAAGTCAGAGTTAAGTTTATAAATAATGGACTAAAGTAGAGTAGTGTTATTGTTGGTGATGATGATATCATCCACATACACTAGCAAATAAACAATGTTACCATTTGCAGCAAAGGTGAACAAGGAGGGATCACATTTGCTGGGTTTGAAATGTAGTCTAAGAAGAGCCTCTTGTAACCTTTCAAACCACTGCCTAGGAGTCTGTTTCAAGCCATAAAGGGCTTTGTGCAATTTGAACACAAGAGAAGAATCTGAGGTAACAAAGCCAGGAGGTTGATCCATATAGATCTCTTCATGGAGAAGCCCATTCAGAAAGGCATTATTTACACCAAACTGCTGAATGGACCATTTTTGAGTGAGAGCAATAGTTAAAATGAGTCTAATTGTAATTGGCTTCACAACAGGAGAAAAGGTCTCATTAAAATCACACCCTTGCTTCTGATGAAACCCTTTTGCTACAAGGCATGCCTTATACCTACTGATTGAGCCATCAGGGTTTTCCTTGATGCGAACACCCACTTACAGCCTATAGATTTCCTATTAGGTGGAAGAGGCACAAGAGACCAGGTGTTATTGCTACTCAAGGCATCAAATTCAGACTGCATAACTTCTTTCCACTTAGCATCTGGAAGATCTTATTTCACAGTTTTAGGTTCTGTATGAGTGAGTAACAATTTTGGTTGCACAAATCCAGTTTTGGCTCTTGTTATCATGGGGTGTTGGTTGACAGGTTTAGAGCTAACTGCTACAACATTAGCTGGAAGGAGGAATGGTGTGGGAGTTGTTATTGGAGGCTTTGAGGGAGAAGTCAGAGATGAAAGCTGAGGAGTAGGAGGTAAATTGTTCTCAGGTTCAATGAGATAAGGGTGTCGTACCCCAAATTTGCCCTACCTCTTTTTACTTTTGTCTGGCTTTGAACTTTGCATCCTGTTCGCACCGTTTTCACTAAGTCATTTGCATATCCCGTATCTCATGGAATCAAGCGCCTTGGTTTGAGGTATTAGGGTTGTTACCTCTTTATGTCTAATTTTATTTTGAAGTTCTCTTATCAGGTAAAAGGGAAACACATCTGGTTCTCGATTAGTGGATCATGGGATGGATTTTTGAGGAATCATGAATCTCTTTGTCATCAAGTTACAAGGCTGTTTCTCGCTCGAATTCATCAGAGCCTGGATTAGGGTTTATTTCCATATTTTGTGGGTCATGATGCTAGGGTTTTGGGTCCTTAGTTTTTGTGAAGATATTTCTTTCGCCTGCCTCAAAGATAACTCAAAGTTCAGTGCATTAGGTCAAGGAGTTCATCTCCTCTCATTTCAAGCTTTCTTCTTAAAAGTCTCTAAGTCATTGATTCAAGAGTTTGAAGTTTAAGTTGACGGTTGTGGAGTTTGGGCATAAGAAATAAGTTTGGGGGTTCATGACCATCAAGACATGTTTTGGTTGCTTAAGTTACAAGTTACTTGTGATGTGAGTGTCAAAGTTAAAGTTCTATTTAAGAGTGCAAGTTTGGTCCAGGCGTGATATGAAGATTAAGGTTTAAGTGACCATTGTTTTGGGTTCGAATTAACCAAGGGGAATTAAATTCTTAAGCATTTATTTTTGTTCAAAAGTTTGATTGGAGTCTGGAAGATAAGGCGCATGATTGCTTGAAATACAAGTTACAACAATTGTTCGTGATTTCTTGAAGTTTAAGTTACAAAGTCAAGATGTGCATTCAAATCATTCAAGAAAGAATTTCAAAGTTCAAACAAGATTCAAGAGTTGTTTGATTTCTATACAACAAAGTTCATCATTAATAAAATTCATTCAAGTTTGTGCGTTACATTTTTGGGACAAGTTACAAGAGGGATACCAATGTGAAATCACAAGTTACAATTGTTGTTTACAAAGCAAAAAAAAAAGAATTAAATGTTTCTTCTTCAATTTTCTGTTGCTTCCTCTTCAAGCAACTCATCTACTCCTTGCTAGCCATGGTCTTCTCTTTGTCTTTTAACCTTGACTTGCTTGCCATCCACTCCTCGTGTTCTTGAAACAAGAAAAGGAAAAGTTAGCTAACATTGATATGTCAATAAAATTCCAAGCCAGAATTATTTGCTAATAAGAATGCTCATCATAAGGGTTTGCATTTGGGATCAATTAAAAATGGATTTATTTTTAATCACGGGCCATTTTCTCCGATTGCAAATCACAAAAAAAGTTGCCCTCTTTGGTTCACAAAAAAAGAAAAAAGAAAAATTGCAAACGTTTTCTTGTTGCTAAAGCAAAGCACAAAGCTTCCACAAATAGCTAGTTAAACAAGCAACAACTAAAACCACCAGCTGTAAGCATGGCAACAAACTTCAATAAAACAGCAACCAACAAGCACAACAGCGCAACGCAACAAGCAAAAATGCAAACAAAACAGCAGTTGCAGGAAAAATATAGCAGCAACCCAACGTAGCAAGACTAGCAAGTAACCCAAAATCAGCAAATATAAAATAACAACAATTCATAAAAAACAGCAAGCTAGCTCACAAAACCCTGCATCATCATATTCGCTAATATGCAAACCCTTCAGAATTCTCATAAAGGCAAAACAGTTTGCATCATTGAAAGCTCAAAGAGGAAAAGGAAACAGGTTTGAAAAGATATCACCTGCATAAAACTGTCCAACAGAACAAGCCAAACACAACATGCCAAGCTGTAAAAAATTATCCAACAGAACAAGCCAAAATTGCTGCCCATAAAACTGCCAAACCAGCCCCACAAAACCAGCTCTATGAAACCTGCACAAACAGTCCATAAGCCAGCCAAAATTTCATCAAAATAAGTTTAAAAAAACTGCCTAATAATCTAAAACAGCCTGCACCAAACCAAAAGAAAAATCTGTCCAATAAATTGCATTAAATTAGCAAAACAAAAATTGCAACAAAAAGCAATAAAATAGCAGCCACAAATGTTCAAATTTCCCTAATTTTCACCCCTGTTTCACTATAAAAGAGGGCCACTGTTTCATTGGAGGAGGATATACAATTGTGAAGAAAGAAAGACAACCAACATAACAAAACCAAGAGATCCCTCTCAGAAAACAAAAAAAAACATCTTCCTAATATCCTTCACACAGAACTGTAATCCCAACCTTTACTCTATCACTATCCAATCAAAAAAACCGTTCAAACTTTCATCCTTCAGCCTTCCATACTCCCAACCTCAATTTCAAACTCACATACTGCTGTTCAAATGCCTCGGCCCTAATATATTTGTGGTCTAATTCATCCACATTCAACAATAACCATTTTAGGAATGGATGAAAATGGGTCAATATAAATGAACCATACCTGAAGAACATCAAGGTCAAAGTACCAACACACAACAACTTATAATTACAGAATTCAAACAACTCTCTTTTTTTCGATATAACCTCTCTGCATCACGTAGCATCTGGATTCATCACGTAGCATGTTGATTCATCACCTTTAAACAACCTCTCTGCACTTCAATCATCATTCACAACCTGCATTTTCAACTCTGCTTCAGTTGAACAACAATACATGAATTCAATCAACAACAGAATACACGACACAAGGAAATCGAGAATGCAATAAGCAAAAACAAAAATTCAGAATCAGAGAAAAAGGAAAGTCGGCAACACGTACCTAAAAACGTTATCAATTTCGTCAGCCCGGTAAGGTATTTGTTCACCCTTGCTATCAGATTTTTATTGTTATGTTTGTTCAAACCATCTGCGTTTTATTATTCACTGATAATAGAGGAAAATTGTTTTGATTATTCTTGTCTTTTGGGGGGAGAGAGAGTGCGTGAGACAAAGACTTTGCTGGCTCATTCGGTTCGAATCGCGAGAGAATGAGAGGAGTTTTTGAGGTGAGATAAAAAAAGGTTAAGCGTTTGAGATGAAAGAACAGAGGTAGGGGTTTTGTTTCAGGTTGAGTGGAAATCGTGAAGCTAGTGGTTGGAGGAGAAATGATACAGAGTGGTGTGGTTTATTGAAGAAGAAGAGGAGACAGGAGGACATAGCGTACGAGATGAGGTGGAGGCGAGGCATATCGCGGTGGCTATCAGAGGCGTGAGGCGATGGTGATGTTGTTTACGGCTGAGACATGGAAAGAAGAAGGTGGAGGATTCACAAAGATTCTATTGAAGAGAGAGGAAGGGAGTTTGTGAAGTCAGTCCTAACCCTAACCGTCCATGGGATTTTTTTAAATTTTTTTTTCAAGCTGGTAACACAAAAACAAGTTTTTTGGGCTCATCTCAGCTAGGCCCTAGAGCCAGAATTTCTTACCTTACACCCCATTTCAGTCTGGTACCCTTGGTTTATTGATTTATCTTTTTTTTTAATTGTTTGTTTTAAATTTCTATTTTCTTAGCTTGATATAATAACAAATATATTAGTATGTTGCAAAATTTTAGATTTTGAGTTCTCTTTTGTCTTTTGATATTCCTCTAATTTAAAATGTCGCAAAAAATATTATAGTTTATTTTCTTCTTTTTTGGTTGATTTCTGACATGTTCTCGTAGAAATTAAATGATTAAACTTTATTTTGATCGTTTTGATATTGAATTAGACCCTAGGCTTTAAATCCAAGCATGATAAAATTTTAGGATAGTTTCCCTTCAATCTCTACTTTAGGTCCCTTTGTACATACCAACATTACCGTAAACTTTCCCCTTTAGATTTTTATTTTGTAATTGAATTAAAAATTCTCATTCACAAATAAAAAATCCAAAAACATTTAATCATTATTAGAATTCATTTAAAACTCACAAAACACTCAACCAATAAAAACTCCCCAAAGGGGCATGTTATCTCCGTTCTACCGTGATATAGGCCGTGCCTATTGCTAGAATATGTGCATTAACATCGTCCATTAAAAAACACCAACAAACCAACATTTTCTAGAGGAACTATGGTGTTCTGATTCCTTCATTGGATACGTAGGCAAAGGGTCGTGAAACCCTCACGAACGCAATAATAAGAAACCATATTTTCCCCTTAAGCAAGTATAGTTGTAGACAAACACACCCTTTTAAGACAAACAAACAAAACGGATCCCGTTGAGTACAACAAATGTGAGGGGTGCTAATACCTTTCCCTCGTATAACCGACCCTCTTACCATTTCTCCTGGTCGCAAGACCATCTTATCCATTCCCTTGTGGTTTTATCGATATTTCCCCTTCCTTCGGGATAAATAAAGTTTGGTGGAGGCTCTATGTTTTCTGCCGGTAGCTTCAGCTGGCGACTCTGCTGGGGATTTTTTAGCGAGTCTCTCATAGTTTTGTTTATTTGTCTATTTGGGTGTTTATTTATTTGATTTATTTTGCTTTACTGTTTTATTATTGCTTTATTTGTATATATTGCATATGTAACACCCCTTCTAATAAACCCCAAATTAAATGATATAAATAAAATCAGAGAAAATAAAATTTGCACGGAAGGAGTGTCACAACATCAATTCACATATTCAAGAAAAACGAACATGACATATTTGTCACTTTAATCATTTAATCACATAATACAATCATGACATATACTTTCTTTTTCATGCAAACGCAACGAAATCATAATAATATTATCTTCTCCAAAGGAGGAATCAAAATATAATATGCAAGGCATTAAGCCATATGTTCATACACCATTCATGTTATCAAGTCATAATATGCATACATCATCATATAATCAAAACAATGGATTATATACAAGTATAATCCATATACAAAAATATGAGTTCGAATGCGGATACTAAATCCCCCAGTGTTACAATCAGAGCATCGACTCAAAATCAAAAAGTAACGGACTATAAGCCTAAGTCGTCCGCTAACCCGTGTGCCTCGCACTATCGTCTTTGGTACCTGGGCGATACCATATCAAGCATCATTTCAACAGAAGGGTAAGAATTCCAATAATCATGAAATATATAATTTAAAGCAATGGAAAGCAATAAATAAAAGGAATTCTCCATACTTGAATATATGTGTATATCACTAACATAAGCACATTCATATATTCTATATTCCGCTATATTCAAGAATTATCTCTTTAACCATTTATCATCCTAATCATATAATCACACTCATTCACATATCATAACATTTTTCACAAACTCGGTCATCTTCACATAAGTTCATAATATATATCATTATGCATGTGACTCATAACTTGATGCAACCAATGCAAATATGGTACCGACTTGTGGACCCAAAGTTCCACCGCTTATTTTTCCATATAGGATCAAAGCCACTACGTCTATTTCCACTCTAGGATCAACGTCTATTTTTGTGAACCCAAGTTTCACCGCCTATGTTCCCTTTCCAGGTCAAAGCCACTACGTCTATTTCCATTCAAGGATCAACGTCTATAAAATGTGAACACACTGTTTCACCGTCTCTATTTCAAGACCAACCATGCCATGAAATGTACCATCAACAACTCGTATGCAATTAAGACCACTCCCGACCTCAACATACACATACCACATATTTCAACACAATGAAATACCAACAATTGTACATGCATTGCAAATATAATTCACAAATCAAGTAACATAGACGTTTAAACAATGTTACTTCCATAATTTATTTAAATTAAACACAATTCCGGTTAGTCCTTGAAAACGTCAAAATCTCGACAAAATAACACAACCACAATTATCTACTCGTCAAACTTAGTTACCGTGTCTATTTCCATTAAATTCCGGATAACTAATTTTTACCGCCTATACCGGCAAATTAGACCGAACGAAACCCATTCCACTTATTTCCAACTTAAACAATTCCTCACTGATTCATAGTTATAGGCTCAATCGTTAATTATTTATTAACAGATTAATACTATTCCGCTATTAACCCTTTTCATTTCAGTTTCACAGAACAATCT
This sequence comes from Vicia faba, assembly GCA_948472305.1. Lineage (NCBI taxonomy): Eukaryota > Viridiplantae > Streptophyta > Magnoliopsida > Fabales > Fabaceae > Vicia > Vicia faba. The sequence goes on along the minus strand of OX451740.1, from coordinate 1,281,628,694 downwards.
AAAAGAACACACCATCATCTATCTTAAAACTCTAAAATAATTCGTATTCCAAAACTAAAAGTCACATACAACATAATTAGGAGAAGTCAAACCCTTACCGGTTAGTCTCCAGAACGAGCTTTTTGGTTTGATTCCAAAAATTTTCCCCTCTTCTCTTCAACCCTAAGTTTCCACTTCTCTTCTCCTCTTGCTACTTCCCTTTGAGGGAGTAATCCCGAAGAAGGAGGAATGAAATCCCCCACTCAGTGGAGGTTCCCTTGAAAGTAGTGATGTTTACCGAGTAATCGGGAATACGTCGTTGCTTTCGACCTGGGAACTCGAGAAGCTGAGGACCGTAGAACCATTAACCCATCCTGCCCTTTTAGGTGCAGTGCGGAGACTATAACGGGGTAATCCGGAAGTAGTTGTCACGCGATATTGCACTTGGACGAGTTTTTCCTGCGAATATTACTGATTACCAAGTAATTGGGACGTCGGTAATATCCAAAGAAAGAGCGTAGACTTAGAGAACTCTTTAGAACCTTGTTCGGCAGGTGATAAACCCCTACTACATACCTCATGGGTGGTTACTTTGACTCCATGCCTGTGACGTCTAACTTTTTGATCCTGTTACTTTCAGCCTGTGCAACGGACTACGCAATGGTTATCGAGAATATGTGGAGCTGAGACTTCATGCCTTAGCATACCATGACATCATATCATCATGTATATATATCTCATATCTAGGGAAATCCAAAGACAAGTCTTGTTGACGTAGCTTTTCAAAAAAGGGGAAATTTTAAAAGATAGACGAGTCTTTGGGTCTCCTCAGAAATGAAGATAAAGCATTCATCCATACTACCATGCATTAATTTTTCACAACAAAAACTCATTGGGGTCCCTTTTCCGACATACTTCAGTAAACAGCAAAGACGACTTCTCCACATCCTTACGGTACCAGAGGCAACCAGGAAAGACTGATGGATATATTTGAAGAGAATCAGAATGCACTCACCGAGATATGGACACCATGGGCACTCGCATGGATCAACTTATGGAGACCCTTCATGCTGGGATCAAGGGTCAAGAAGAACTACATCAGAGTGTTGCCAAGCTTACTACTGCTACTCCCTCCACTTTTGCTAATGGGAGGAATGACAATGCAAATGTTGAGACTCCTACCGGTGCTCCTAGGAATGATGTCGAAAATCATCATGATGTTATTGATCTTGATGAACCCCAAGTGAACCTTGCTGCCAGAGTTGCTGAAACTGCGAAAATGTATCATGCTCTCGAAGAGCGTCTTAGAGCCATGGAGGGTATCAAGGCTTCTGGATTCAATACTGCTGCAATGTGCCTCGTGCCTGGGGTAGTTATTCCTCCCAAGTTCAAAGTCCTGGATTTTGAAAAATACAAAGGCACTTCTTTCCCATAGACTCATCTCCGTTCCTACTGTCGCAAAATGGCTGCCTATGCTGAAAATGAACCGTTACTCATGCACTTCTTTCAAGATAGCTTGACCGGAGAACCATTGGATTGGTATATGCAATTGGAAAGATCTCACGTCAGTACTTGGGGAGAACTTGCTGACGCCTTTTTGAAACATTACCATTACAATACTTCCATGGCTCCTAGTCGTACTCAACTCTAAGGAATGGTACAAAAACCTGAAGAGTCATTCAAAGAGTACGCTCAGAGGTGGCGTGAACTGGCTGCAAGGGTCCAACCTCCTCTCTTGGATCGTGAATTAATTGATCTATTTATGGGTACTCTACGAGGCCCTTATCTCCAACATATGCTCAGTAGTACTTCTACTTCTTTCTCTGATATGGTCATTATTGGTGAACGCGTTGAGACTTGCATTAAGGCTGGAACAATCCAAGGTGTTCCTAACAATACTAACAACAATGCAGGCATTAGTAGAAAGCCGTTTTCTGGTTTTGTCAAGAAGAAAGAAGGCGAGACTAGTGCCATCACCATCAACCAAGGAAGGGCTCCCGCATTTCCTCAAGTCCGATTTCCTTATTTTCCTACACCTGCTGCTGTTCCCAACTAATTTTTTCCTCAAGTATATGCTGCTACAATTCCAGCACCCTGGATGGCCCAACAATGTTCTTTCACTCCGCAACCACATTATGTTCCACAACAACAATTTACACCTCCTCCAATTTATCAACAACCAAATCAATAACCCCAAGGCTTGAGAGCTCCTCAAAGACAAAGAGCGCCTGAAAGAAGATTCGATCTCATTCCTTTGTCTTATGTTCAGCTTCTCCCACAGTTAATTGCTAGTCAATTGGTTCAATTACGTGAACTTGGTCCACCGCCAAATCCTCTCCCTAGGGGGTATGACATTAATGCTCATTGTGAATTTCATTCTGGTGCCCCAGGCCATACAATTGAGAATTGTAGAGCATTCAAATGTAAAGTTCAAGACCTCATTGATGCAAAGGCCATCAACTTCAACCCTGTTGGTCCGAATATTCAGAATAATCCCATGCCTCCTCATCAAGGGGGAACGGTCAATGCTATTGAAGAAGTTAGTGAACAGGCTTTGTTGAAGAACGAGGTGCTACAAGAACTTCATGACTTCTGCTTAACATGTTCCTCTAAACCTGAAGAGTGTACTGGTTTGAAGATGGCTATCCAACAGTTGATCGATGAAGGTGTCCTACAGATAGAGAAAATATTCTGAGAAGAAGAGATTGATGTCCTGGAAATCCCCTACTATCCGAGAAGCTTTTCAGCAACCCTGAGTATTCCGTTAACAATTCAGGTTCCTACTACCTCGTTAATGATTCGAGCTCCCGCAACAATTCAAGCTCCTATTCCTCCTACAAGAAATGACTCGAAGGCAGTTCCATGGGAGTATAATGTGGTCTATATTCATGGAAAGAAGTATGAGTGCCCTCCCGTTGTTAACAAGAATGTTACCAACATTGCAGGAACCAGTAACATGACTCGCAGTGGTCAGATCTTTTCTCCTCCACCACCGCCTCCTAAATAAACTAATAGTGAAGCTCTAGCTAAGACCAGGGGAAAGCAAGTGATGGATAGTCAACCCGAACCTTCTGTGGGACAAGAAGCAGAGCAGCTTTTGAGAATTCTCAAGCGGAGTGATTACAAAGTAGTGGATCAACTAAACCAGACGCCATCCAAGATTTCCATCTTGTCTCTCCTTTTGTGTTCAGAGACCTACCACAATTCCTTATCGAAGATTTTATGTTCCGCTCATGTTACCCAAGACATCTATGTGGCCCAGTTTGAAGGAATCGTCACCAATATTGCTGCGGGAAATTGTTTGAGTTTCTGTGATGATGAACTCCCAGTTGAAGGCAGAGCCCATAACAAAGCGCTGCATGTTTCTATGAAGTGTTTAGACACTGTTTTATCTTGAGTTCTGGTAGATACAGGTTTTTCACTCAATGTGATGCCTAAGGCTACTTTGTTTAAACTGAATATGGATGGAGTAATGATGAGGCCCTCCATTCTAAATGTTTGAGCGATTGATTGTTCGAGAAGATCTATGGATGGAGAAGTGGACTTACCTATCAAGATTGGTCCTCATACTTTCTATTTGTCATTCTATGTTATGGACATCCGTCCATCCTATACTTGCCTCTTGGGTCGTCCATGGATCCACGTAGCAGGAGCTATGACATCTACTCTTCATCAACGCCTGAAGTTCATTGTGAATGACCAAGTTGTCGTTGTTAGCGGGGAAGAAGACATAGTGATTAATAATCTGACTACCTACCGTTATATGGAAGTGGAAGGTGAGGTGCAGGAGTTGCCCTTTCAAGCTCTGGAGATTGTTACTGTTGACAAGTTCCCCGTCATGGAATGTAAGAAGTATGAGACACCCCTGGCCTCTTTGAAGGATGCCAAAGCCCCCATAGAAGCTAGACCTCCCAATGACAGTTGGGGCAAATTGATTGAAGTGCCAGAGAAGAAAGATTGTTTTGGTCTTGGGTATCAGCCATCATCCTCCGTGCAAGATGGTTGGGTTCCTCTCAAAGGACAGCAGGTTCCCCCAATTTCTGAAGTGTTCATCAGTGCTGGTGTAGGAAAAGAAGGATAAGTGCTCTCCACAGATGTTGAAGGTGATGATGAAGATGTTTCAAGATTTATCTATCAAGTTGCACCAGACCAGGAGCTCAACAATTGGACTGCCGTGAACATCCCTGAAGTTGTTTTCCTTGATGTGTAATTTTCTGTTTCCATTTAAGTCATATGTCCTGCCCAAGGCATACTGACAACTTGTAGAAGGGTCCCCTTATGTTTCAATCTGCGCTTAACATTGAATGAAAAAATTGCACTTTCGCATACAATTTTGTTCTCTGTCTTTTCTTTTACTTTTACTTTTTAAAATAAAAATGGCAATAATTTTCTTTTCATATTCTAAATATTCTTTTGCACTTTCTAAAAATAAAACATAAAATCATCGATCATGCAGATCCGTCTCGGACTCCGTTGGAAATGATAGTGCTATTGCTCCTTATATCCTTGAGAATTCAGTTGATCATGCTAACAAAGATAGTGAGGAAGATTGTGAAGTCCCTGAAGAACTAGACAGGCTCTTGAGACAGGAAGAGAAGGTCATCCAGCCATATCAAGAAGAAACAGAAGTCGTCAATCTCGGTACTGAAGAGGTAAATAGAGAATTCAAAATAGGGGCCGCCTTGCAAAGTGAAGAAAAGAAGGGTTTGATTAAGTTGCTTCGAGAGTATGCTGACATCTTCGCCTGGTCGTATGAATACATGTCCGACTTATACACTGATATAATGATGCATAGATTGCCACTCAAGCCAGAATGTCCTCCTGTAAAGCAGAAGCCAAGAAGGACCAGACCCGAAATGGCTTTGAAGATCAAAGAAGAAGTTCAGAAACAACTTGAAGCAGGCTTCCTATCTGTGATAAATTATCCGCCCTGGATTGCTAACATTCTGCCTATACCTAAGAAAGATGGCAAAGTGAGCATGTGTGTTAACTGCCGAGACTTGAATAGGGCGAGCCCGAAGGATGACTTTCCGTTGCCTCATATTGATGTGTTGGTTGATAATACTGCACAGTCTTCAGTGTTCTCCTTCATGGATGGGTTCTCGGGCTATAATCTGATAAAGATAGCTCCAGAAGACATGGATAAAACAACTTTCATAACTCCTTGGGGTACCTTTTGCTATAGAGTCATGCCTTTTGGTCTTAAAAATGCTAGTGCGACATATCAGCGAGCTATGGTGACTCTCTTTCACGACATGATTCATAAAGAGGCCGAGGTGTATGTGGACGACATAATTGCGAAATCACAGACTGAGGAAGAACATTTGGTCCATTTGCAGAAGTTGTTTGATCATTTATGAAAGTTCAAGTTAAGGCTTAATCCCAACAAATGCACCTTTGGGGTTCGATCTGGCAAGTTACTTGGTTTTATCGTGAGTCAACGAGGAATTGAAGTAGATCTAGACAAAGTAAAAGCAATACAGGATATGCCGACACCGAAAAATGAAAAGGAAGTACAAGGTTTCCTTGGAAGGTTGAATTACATAGCCAGGTTCATTTCTCATCTTACTCTTACATGTGAAGCCATCTTTAAATTGGTACGCAAGAATCAGGATGTCCGTTGGGATGAAAGTTGTCAAGAAGCTTTCGAGAAGATTAAGTAGTATCTTCAAGAACCACTAATACTCATACCACCGGTTCCAGGGAGACATCTCATTATGTATTTGACTGTGCTTGAAGGATCTATGGGTTGTGTGCTCGGATAACATGACGATACTGGACGAAAAGAACACGCCATTTATTACTTGAGCAAGAAGTTCACTGATTGTGAATCAAGGTATTCCTTACTTGAGAAGACTTGTTGTGCCCTTACGTGGGCATCTCGACGTTTGAGGCAGTATATGTTGACACATTCTACACTTCTGATATCTAAGATGGATCTGATAAAGTACATCTTCGAGAAACCAACACTCACAGGCAGGCTTGCCCGATGGCAGATGCTTTTGTCTGAGTATGACATCCAGTACGTCACACAAAAGGCTATCAAAGGTAGCATTCTTGCTGATCATCTTTCTCAGCAGCCATTGGAAGAATATCATCCCATGAAGTTTTATTTTCTAGACGAGGATATTATGAAACTTGATGATAACGAAGGACCCGAACCAGAGGAACGATAGTGTGATCGGTGGATCTGGAACTGACTGTTTAACGCTGGTTCGCGAAATGTCGCGGAAGCAAGAGTCGCCACCGTCTTTTATTTTCTCCAAATGGAAAGGACAAAAGCACAGAAAAATTCCTTAAAGAGATTGCTCTCGGTTCGGGAGGTAGGTTATAGAAAGGGAAGGTGTTAGCACCCTTTCTATCCATGGTTATCCATGGGCTCTTAGATACTTGCTCATTGTGTTTTCAAAAATGGTTTGTTTGCTTTTCAACTGTGGGTTTAAAAAAGTTTCTTTGAAAATTTCAGTTCGACTCTTGTATCGGTCCTCAAGAGTGTTTGAAAAGTTGCTTTCGAAAGCTTTTTGAAAAGGTGTCGGTGTGAAAAGTATTTTTTGATTGGTTTTGAAATTAGAGCAAGTATCTAGAGTCGTCTACCTACCCTAAGGAATTCGTCTGTGTAAATGTCCTTTAAAGTAGTGCCATCCCACCATTGAGAGGTAGGTAGCACCACCGTTGGAGGTGTTCGGGTCAATTCGAGGGTTCGGGACATGGTGATCACCAGAGCAATAGGAAGACACCTTAGAAGCTACCCTCATGCCAGGTTCCCGGATCATGAGGACTTACTAAGACATCCTCTACTCGACGATCACCTTTCGAGGCAAGGCAACAGTGAGGCGTACCCTAGGGGTGGTGTGTGCGATTCGTGTGTCGTTTTCATTTGCATTTATCTTGTCATGTTATGGGTGTTCTACGCTTGTTTTTATTTTGTCCATACATTCTTTCATGTCATTTGATTAACAGTTAAAATATTCGCGGGAAAGTAAATTCTAAGCTATTACAAATGGCGCGGGTCCACATCGCCAAAATTAACCAGGACCCGATTTGACAGAAAATAAATAAAGTAAAAAAATAAAAGTGCGAGCAATTATTTACAAGGCTTCGGGAGAGATACATAATATTTAAGAAATAAGATAAATAAATACGCGAAATTAAATCGAAACGAGGGCGTTGGACCCTTTTGCAAAAATTAAATTAATGATGAAGTTAATTAATTAAAAAAAGAAAGAACTTGTTTTTTCTTGGTATTTTTATGTATTTTAGGATTTAATAGAAAACATTAATGGCAATTAAACGCTAACCCTAATTCTATTTTATTTTAATTTTTTAAGAAGACATTAGAATTTAACCTAAATTAAACCTAATTTTTATATACAAATTTAATTATAAAAATAAATAAAATAAGTAATATTAAATGTTTGATTATCATGAAAAGAAAAATAAAAAGATGAAAAATTATTAATTAAACCCTAGTTCTATATTTTTTAGATTTTTATTAAAAGAATTAAAATTAACCTAATTTAAAACTAAATTCAATTACATGCAAATTTATTTAAAAAAATACTAAAATAAAAATTATTTATTGTTTTAACTTTTTTTCTGATTTTTTATGATGTTTTATATTTTTTTTTGTGAAAATAAGGAATTAATTAAAGACAATAATCAAAAGAAAATAAAAAATAAGAAAACATAAAGAAAGTGAAAAAATTGCAAACCAAGGGGGTTCAGACCTCAATATGGAGGTATAATCTTGAGAACTCTGGCCCAATAAGCATGGTCCATTTGACTCTTCCAGTTAGTGTGCTAGCGCGTTGACTGGGACTTATCCTGTGCTTCAATTCTTGGCCTTTGATTGAATTCATTTAGACGCGTGTGCACTTGATTCTGAAGGTGTACCATGGAACAACAACATCAACCTGCATATGATTATTAATTGAAAAAAGGCAAATGGAAAGGGTGAAGACCTGGGATCGAACCCAGGTCATTCACATTACAAGTCACCACGTGCGCCACTGAGCCACTTCAAACGCGCTTACTATAGAATAACGAATAAACATTATAAGAGAAAAAATGTTAATGGCCTGGAAACGCGCGCAAAATTTGAAAGAGCCAACCAATATCTGCCACGAGGTCTTCTTCTTCGTGGGACTTTATTTTCCTGAAACATAAACAACACAGGCAACGGTTTTTGATGTGTTCTCTTAGGCACGCTACTAGAAAATAGCGATTAGCCCTATGACGCTCATAAATTGAGCGCGAGGGCTGGTTCTTGTTCGTCCCAATGCGTTGAATTCAATGACCTTGGTCTCAGCCTCCAATTTTGCCTTATCTCAAAAACCCCAATTTGAAGGTTGAAGAACCCTAAATATCAACAATGGCATAATCGCGTATAATGCACAAAAATACAATCAAATGCATGGGTTAGCTTCAGAATTGAACATAGAACATAAATTAAACATCAAAAATTGTAAAAGGTGCATGAATCATGATGCAAGAAAGTGATGAATTTTCTGTACAGGGCGTCTGTGTTCTCACGTTTCTTGATGTCAAAGTCTTTGGTTTTGATCCAAATCTCTTCTTTTAATCCTCAGCAAGCTAATAGAATCAATATTGAGGCTTGAATCGCCCTGGAAGTGAGTTTTCAGAATTGACTTTCTTTGCAAAATTTTCAAGTTTTGTAATGGCTTTTGGGCGCAGCTCAGTGTGTATTATGATTAGGGTTGTGTTCCATACTTATGCAAGAGTGAATTAGGTTAAAAATATGGATCCAAATATCTTGCATTCATGATTTTGGAAATTTGATTTTCTAAGATTTTTTCCAATCTTTTTCCATGTGCTTTTTGCTCTCAATCAAGCCAATCAATCCAAATCTTTCCATATTGGTACAAGCACGAAATCTTGAGAGTAAAACATGCACAAAAAGATTTAAAACTTTAGGTTAGCATTTTTCATACATTTATTTTGATTTAAATGAATTATTATAAATAAAAATTCAAATAAATAAATAAAAAATGAATAAAGACTTCCCTTTGGGCCAAGTAGTCGTGCATATGTCATGGATGATGAATTATGGAAGAAAAATGGGCCCATTAGCAATTTTAGGTCATTTGAATCAATGTTGACTTTTCAAAATATCCAAAAATTTCCCAACTTCCACAAGGCATAACTTGCTCAATTTTTAAGCTTTTCTCATGTTCTTGGACATTTTGGAAAGGTCTTTGAGTCCTCTAACCAATGCCTTTGGTCCCATGTCATTTTGATTTACCAATCTCAAGTTATGGCCTTTTACTTAAAGTCCCTTTTTGTTGACTTTTGAAAATGACCTATAATGTTGAAATTGATAACTTTTTGTGAGAGCATTTCTTGGACTTGAAGTATGAAGATGAGTTGTAGGAAATGTCTTTCTCTTCAAAATGAGCTTTGGATGGAATTTTTCTGATAATCCATGTGAAAGTTATGCCCTGGTCAATTTCAGTTGACTTTTTCAACTGTCCAAATAAGGAAAATTTTGCATCTTGATGATTTCTGAGCCAAATTTTGAGAATCATGATCAAGCATTGATCAAATGATGTTTGTGGCTTCAAAATGATATGTTGACCAAAAATTTGAACTTTTGACTGTCAAATGACCATTTTGCCCCTACAGTTGACTGTAATGCAATTAGGGTTTTTGACTGTGCAATTTTGTGCTGAAAGCCTTGAAACTTGATATGAGGATACTTGACCATATTAGTAGGCATATGAGACTTGATTGAACCTTTGAAAACTTCATTTTCTTGATCAGAAAACAAACCCTAATCTTGACTGCTTAGGAGGCCTTTATACTGTGCAACCCTTGGGGAATCTTGAGACTTGATTTGGCAATTTATTTAAGAATATGGAAGGGAAAATTTTGGGGTACAACAGTTGCCCCTGTTCAATCTTCTTAGACCTGAGGATGCAGATTGGCTGACATGCCTTTCGTAATCCGAGGGTAGAAGATGATTGAACACTAGAGTGCCCAGAAATTTGCGCTCACATAGTAGCAGTGCGATGATGGAATGGGCTTATAGATGCCATTTAGAGGTTGCTGGATAGGATGATGGGCTTATAGATGCCATTTAGAGATTGATGAATAGGATGATGGGCTTATAGATGCCATCTGGATGTCGATCGCGTAAGAGATTCCTTAGCGAGAATTTGCGTACCTGCAAAACAGAAAATGAGTACCTGACACGTTGCAGGAGCTGATTTTTAGATTCTTGGTATAGATATGTCCTGACTGGTTACAGGAGCTGGGTCTGGAGCTTCAAAAGATGATGAATCAGGGATGGTTACTACCTTAGCATGAACGGTAAGAGAACCTTGGGTGATTTTAACTTCAACAACGCTCGTTGAGAAAATCTTGGTGGGAATTACCATCTTCGCAGGATTAGGAAGAGAACCATAGGCAATTATAATCTGAAAGGGAATTATCACCTCACTCACCGTCGGAGATGGAACCATAGGAAATTATAATCTGAAAGGAATTATCACCTCACTCACCATCGGAGAGGGAACCATCTGAAAAAGGAATTATCACCTCACTCACCGTCGGAGAGGGAACCATCTGAAAAAGGAATTATCACCTCACTCACCGTCGGAGAGGGAACCATCTGAAAAGGAATTATCACCTCACTCACCGTCGGAGAGGGAACCATCTGAAAAAGGAATTATCACCTCACTCACCGTCGGAGAGGGAACCATCTGAAAAGGAATTATCACCTCACTCACCGTCGGAGAGGGAACCATAGGGAAGGAATTATCACCTCACTCACCGTCGGAGAGGGAACCATAGGAAAAGGAATTATCACCTCACTAACCGTCGGAGAGGGAACCCTCTGAAAAAGGAATTATCACCTCACTCACCGTCGGAGAGGGAACCATCTGAAAAGGAATTATCACCTCACTCACCGTCGGAGAGGGAACCATCTGAAAAAGGAATTATCACCTCACTCACCGTCGGAGAGGGAACCATCTGAAAAGGAATTATCACCTCACTCACCGTCAGAGAGGGAACCATAGGAAAAGGAATTATCACCTCACTCACCGTCGGAGAGGGAACCATCTGAAAAGGAATTATCACCTCACTCACCGTCGGAGAGGGGACCATCTGAAAAGGAATTATCACCTCACTCACCGTCGGAGAGAGAACCATCTGAAAAGGAATTATCACCTCACTCACCGTCGGAGAGGGAACCATAGGAAAATGAATTATCACCTCACTCACCGTCGGAGAGGGAACCATAGGAAAAGGAATTATCACCTCACTCACCGTCGGAGAGGGAACCATAGGAAAAGGAATTATCACCTCACTCACCGTCGGAGAGGGAACCATAGGAAATTATAACCTGAAAGAAAAAACCTACAATGGAAATCTCATGCACCGTCGGGGAGAGAACCAATAGGAAATTATAACCTGGGATAACTTCTACTGAGTCTTTATCAGAAAAATCTGTTGGGAGTCGATTTAGCTGAACTAGAGAAGGCCTTGAAATATGTTTGAGAATTTAACTGAATTTTTCCTGAAAGGTAGAGGTCAGTCATATGCAATGCATGATATGGATCAAGCAATGATGTTCTCAACATAAATGAGATTTGTATGGTATAATGCGTCTATGCATGCTATAATGATGTATGTGATATTTTATGAATGTATGTTTTCGTCTAGGAAAGTAAATCCTTGACGGATGCCGGGAAGTCATATCCTGGGTTGATGTTGAAGAATAGATTTTGCTTCCGCTGGGGATGATAACTGCAAGAATACCGGTAGAAGAAGATGACTCCGTTGCGGAATAAACTTGGCAAATGGAAGATTCTGCGGGGAGAAAAGATACTCTAGCGACCATGCTGGGAAGCAATACTCTGTGGGAAGAGGGATGCCTTGCTGAGTGTTGATAATAATTTGTTGGGGATACCCTTGTTGTTGGAAGTGTTGATGGACTTCGCTGGGGTAAGAAGACTTCATCGAGGACACTCTTTCCGTGGCTTTTGGCTGAGGATAACCCAGTTATATCCTGTTAAGGAAATAACTCTTTAAATCAAGCCGGACGACGCGTTCGTGCTCTGTGAGGGGATAAGCTTCCAGAATCTACTGGGGATGAGCTTACTGCTTGGGGAGATGAATTCCAAATTTCCTGGGGAACTAGATTGGACTCTCCTGGGGAAGTTTTGATATGCGGGGGAAATGATTCCTTTGAATATCTGGTATGCCGCCGGGGAACAATCTTTAGACCAAGACTGCCGGGGATGCTTGTTAAGAATATATGTATACTATTGGGGAATGTTGGGATCTGCTGGAGGATACCCAATTTCCTTGAGACTTGATAACTCTGCCTGGAGAAGAATGCACTGTTTTGTTGAATCACTCTCTGGAGAATTAATATGTACTGGTTATATTCTTTAGCTGAACCTACCTTGGTACCTGGGAGGATAGAACAATTGAATTGTTCTTAGACAACTCCTTATTGCCCCTGTTTCTGAGGTGAAGGGAGAAGATACCTTGGAGGTCATTTGACAAATCTTCTGGCAGACAAGTGACGAGATGCCGGGACATAGTTGTACGCTTAACTCCCTAACTTTTTCCTGGACCACCCTTTCGGGTTTTCAGTCCACCGGGATGTTAGAACAATGTTTGAATCTAGTACCCTATATTTAAGTTTTGATGATAACAAAGTGAAAAGATATAGTATTTAAATGTTTCATGATTGAATTATATGCTGCCTAAAAATACTATGCTCTGACTTGCAGATATGCTGATTGAAATAAGCAAGATCACTTATTCAGCATCAGAACTTGATTTGATACACCAGCATCAGAAGTTGCTGAATCAGAACATGAAGATCAGATGATCAACTCACGCACATGCTGAAGCTTGATGAACAGAACTGCGCGTAAAACACTCTGATAACAGAATCAAATAGTTCATCAGCAGCGAAGCAGAATCAGAATGAGCCAAGCCAGAACGTGCATTGAAGAAGCAACGGTACTGTGCATTGAATGCTAATCAATTCCAACGGCCTCATTCCAGACAAGATCTGCTCAAAAATGAAAGCTTGTTATTAGCATTGAATCAAGAATATTTGCATCAACGTTCATCTTCTCAAGTGCTATATAAACAAGGCTTCGAAGATTATAATGGCTAATGCTTCCAAACTCTCTACACGCACAAAGCTGATCAATAATCTTCATCTACCAGTTTTGCTAAACCAACAAACTCTGATACTCCATTAGCGTTTAGCAACCTAGTATTCTAAGCTTAATTTGTGTAAACATCACAGTTGTGATAAAGTTTTGTAGAAAACATTCACACACATTATTTTATACCTTTGTAAGAAAGTGTTGCCTTGACAAACCGGATTGTGGTTTGAATCAAGAAGGCTTTAGCAGTTGTTAAAGCAGATTTGTATTCAGTTGAATATAGTGAATTAAGACCTCGTTGGAGAGAGGCGAAATCACCTTGACGGGTGGACTGGAGTAGTTTGAGATCAAACGAACCAGGATAAAAATATCTTGTCATTTGCTTCAAGATTCCAGTTTTACAATTCAACCCCCCCTTCTTGTGTTTTTCACCCCTTCAATTGGCATCAGAGCGCCTGGTTCTGAGCTAAAACACTTAACCGTGTCAGTACAAGATCCAGCGTCAGAAAAACACAATGGCAGGAAACAACTCTCATTTCAGCAATGACAACAATGAGGATAGAGACAGATTCAGCGGCAAACCTCCAGTTTTTGATGGAGAAAACTTTGACTACTGGAAAGACAGAATTGAAAGCTTCTTTCTAGCACATGATGCTGATCTGTGGGATATGGTGACAGATGGATACACGCACCCTGTGAATGCAACTGGTCAGAAGATTGAAAGAAAATCAATGACTGATCAACAAAAGCGTGATTTCAAGAATCACCATAAGGCCAGAACCATCCTCCTCAGTGCCATCTCCTATACTGAGTATGAGAAGATCTCCAACAGAGACACAGCTAAGAACATCTTTGATTCTCTCAGAATGACGCATGAGGGCAACGTTCAAGTCAAAGAAACAAAAGCTCTGGCGCTCATTCAGAAGTATGAGGCGTTTAAAATGGAAGAATCTGAATCCATTGAAACTATGTTCTCTAGATTCCAGATTCTGGTAGCTGGTCTCAAAGTTCTGGACAAAGGATACTCTACTGCTGACCATGTCAAGAAGATAATCAGAAGTTTACCCAAGCAGTGGAGGCCTATGGTTACTGCTCTGAAGCTGGCGAAAGATCTCAACAAAATCACTCTGGAGGAACTTATAAGCTCCCTCAGAAGTCATGAGATAGAGCTAGAAGCTGACGAGCCTCAGAAGCAAGGTAAGCCTATAGCTTTAAAATCTAACAGAAAATCTGAATCTAAAGTTTTGCAGGCAGTTGAAGAAACATCTGATGGATCCTCATCAGAAGAAGACGAACTTTCCCTTCTCTCCAGAAGAGTAAATCAACTGTGGAAGCAAAGACAAAGGAAGTTCAGGAATCCCAGAAGATCTGATCAGAACGAGTCTTCTTCCAGATACAGAAGGACAGATTCTTCCTCTGGATACAGAAGATCTGAAGGCTCCTCCGGTAGCAAGAAGCCAAATACAAAAGACATCATCTGCTACGAGTGCAATGAGCAAGGACACTACAAGAGTGACTGCCCAAAGCTTCAGAGGGAAAAGCCCAAAAAGAAGTTTGGAAGAGAGAAGAAGAAAAGTCTCATGGCCACATGGGATGACTCTGACTCGTCTGAAGCTGACTCAGAATCAGATGATGAAAGGGAAAACATAGCGCTCATGGCTAACATTCCAGATGACAGTGAAGCTTCTGAATCAGACTCAGAATCAGACACAGAAGAGGTATTCCCTAACTTCGCTGTTAATTTTACAAAGGCTGAACTTGCTGAAAGCCTCAATGAAATTCTGGAACGTTATCAGCAGATTAGAGCTAAATTCAGAGACCTGAAAAGGACTCTTGAATCTGACTCTAATAAGTCTGAGAGTCTCAAATTGGAAAACTCTGAGCTGAAAGATAAAATTTCAAAATTAGAAAACTCTTTACAAAACTCTCAGAATGAACCAATTTCTGAAGCTCCCAGCAACGCTGATGAGATCATAAAGGAGTATGATCATAGTTTCCAGAAGTTCCTTGCTAAAAGCATAGATAGAAGCAGAATGGCTTCAATGATCTATGGAGTTAGCAGAAACGGCAGGAAAGGAATAGGATACCTAGGTAAGGTTCCTACACCTAAGAATGTCATGGATTTAACCATTAAACACACTCCTTTAAATTCACACTTTGTGTATGGTCACACACATGACATCAAGTATACTAGTAGTAAGCTTTCTGTGAAACCAAAATTCAACCAGAGTTTTGGTAAAACTAACAAGTCAGGACCCAAGAAAATCTGGGTACCTAAGGATAAAATAATACATGTTGCAGATATCTTTAGCAGCAAGTCAGAAACATCAGTCATGGTACCTGGACTCTGGCTGCTCACGACACATGACGGGAAGAAGGCATATGTTCCAAAGCCTGGAACTTAAGCCTGGAGGCCACGTTGGCTTTGGAGGCAATCAGAGGGGAAAGATTATTGGCTCTGGAACTGTAGGTAACGGAAATCTTCCCTCTATTAATAATGTTCTGCTAGTTGATGGATTGATGCATAACCTGTTATCCATAAGTCAATTAAGTGATAACGGTTATGATATAATCTTTAATCAAAAATCATGTAAAGCTGTTAGTCAGAAAGATGGGACTATCCTATTTAATGGTAAGAGGAAAAACAACATTTACAAAATCAAACTTTCTGAACTAAAGAGTCAGAACGTAAAATGTCTTCTGTCTGTTAACAACGAGCAGTGGATCTGGCACAGAAGATTGGGGAATGTTAGTATGAGAAGAATATCTCAGATTAACAAACTCAATCTGGTCAGAGGACTTCCAAATTTGAAGTTCAATTCAGATGCTCTGTGTGAAGCATGTCAGAAAGGCAAATTTGCAAAACCTTCTTTTAAATCCAAAAATGTTGTTTCTACCTCTAAGCCATTAGAACTTCTGCACATTGACTTATTTGGACCAGTTAAGACTGCTTCTGTCAGTGGCAAGAAGTATGGGTTAGTAATCGTAGATGACTATAGCAGATGGACATGGGTAAAGTTCTTAAGACACAAGGACGAGTCACACTCTGTGTTTGTTACCTTCTGTAACCAAGTTCAGAATGAAAAAGATCTTAGAATCGTTAAAGTCAGAAGTGATCATGGTGGAGAATTTGAAAATAAAGATTTTGAGTCATTCTTTAATGACAAAGGCATTCTGCATGATTTCTCTTGTCCTAGAACTCCCCAACAAAATGGAGTTGTAGAACGAAAGAACAGAACATTGCAAGAAATGGCCAGAACCATGATCAATGAGACAAACGTTGCTAAGACTTTCTGGGCAGAGGCAATAAACACAGCGTGCTACATTCAGAATAGAATCTCAATAAGACCTATTCTGGAAAAGACTCCATATGAATTGTGGAAGAACAGAAAGCCCAACATTTCGTATTTTCATCCATTTGGATGTACTTGCTATATGTTAAATACAAAGAATTATTTGAACAAGTTTGATTCTAAGGCACAGAAGTGTATTATGTTAGGATACTCTGAACGCTCAAGAGGGTACAGAGTATACAATACAGAAACACAGATTGTGGAAGAATCAATCAGTGTTCGTTTTGATGACAAGCTTGACTCTGAAAAGTCAAAGCAGAATGAAAATCTTGCAGGTATAGAAATTGAATTTGCAGGTTCTGAAGACAAGTCATCAGAAGCTCTCAACACAGACATTCCTTCAACGTCTGAAAGAAGCAATACTAGAAATCCTACAACTGCTGCTGATCAACCTCAGAAGAGATTACCCAGAAGCAGTTTGGATCACCCAGAAGAGACTATCCTAGGAAGAAAGGAAGATCCAATCAGAACAAGAGCAAGCTTCAGAAACTCTGAAGAAACTCTTATGGGACTTGTGTCTCTGATTGAACCTTCTTCTATTGATGAAGCACTTCTGGACAATGACTGGATTCTGGCAATGCAAGAAGAGCTGAATCAATTCACCAGAAACGACGTGTGGGATCTCGTTCCAAGACCAAAAGGATTCAACGTCATTGGAACAAGATGGGTGTTCAGAAACAAGCTTAATGAACAAGGTGAAGTCGTCAGAAACAAGGCACGACTGGTTGCACAAGGTTATAGTCAGCAAGAGGGGATAAACTATACAGAAACCTTTGCCCCAGTCGCCAGGTTAGAATCTATCAGACTTTTAATTTCATTTGCTGTTAATAGAGGCATCACTCTGTATCAGATGGATGTCAAAAGTGCATTCTTAAATGGTTATATAGAAGAAGAAGTTTATGTTCACCAACCCCCAGGTTTTGAAAATACAAAACATCCAGAACATGTTTTCAAACTGAAAAAGTCACTGTATGGTCTGAAACAAGCTCCCAGAGCTTGGTATGAAAGGCTAAGTAACTTTCTGCTTGAAAATGAATTCACCAGAGGGAAAGTGGACACTACTCTATTCTGTAAAACAGTTAAGAGTGACATTTTAGTCTGTCAAATTTATGTTGATGATATTATTTTTGGTTCTACTAATCCTTCTCTTGGAAGAAAATTTGCTAAGTGTATGCAGGCAGAATTTGAGATGAGCCTCATGGGGGAACTGAAATTCTTTCTAGGAATTCAGATCAATCAAACTCCAGAGGGAACTTACATTCATCAGAGCAAATACATCAGAGATCTTCTGAAGAAATTTGACCTCTCAGAATGTAAGCCATCAAAGATTCCAATGCATCCCACGTGCATTCTGGAAAGAGAAGAGGTAAGCAAAAGTGTAGAACAGAAGGTCTACAGAGGTATGATTGGTTCTCTCCTTTATCTGACTGCTTCAAGACCTGATATCTTATTCAGCGTATGCATTTGTGCTAGATTCCAATCAGATCCTAGAGAATCTCACTTAACAGCTGTTAAGCGAATTTTCAAGTATCTGAAAGGTACTACTAATCTGGGTTTGTTCTATAGAAAATCTAGTGATTACAGCTTAGTAGGCTACTGTGATGCTGATTTTGCTGGAGACAGAGTGGAACGTAAAAGTACTTCTGGAAGCTGCCAGTTTCTGGGAGAAAATCTGATCTCGTGGTCCAGCAAAAGGCAATTAACAATTGCTCTGTCAACAGCAGAAGCTGAGTACATAGCAGCAGCTGGATGTAGCACACAGATGCTCTGGATGAAAAGTCAGCTTGAAGACTTCCAGATTTTTGAGAGTAACATTCCTATTCTTTGTGATAATACTTCTGCTATTTGCTTAAGTAAGAATCCTATTTTACATTCTAGAGCTAAGCATATAGAAATAAAACATCATTTCATTAGGGACTATATTCAGAAAGGTATTTTAAACTTGAAATTTATAGATACAGACCATCAATGGGCTGATATCTTCACAAAACCCCTTTCAGAAGATAGGTTTAATTTCATTCTGAAACATCTCAGCATGAAAGTATGCCCAGAATGAAAATGTTTTAATTCCATATATTTATCTTCAGAATGTAATTATATTACTGTGAACTTCTGATCAATCTTCTTTCAGAAAGATAGAACATGCAGATTGTATCAGATGCAAGTCTAAAGATCTGAGAGTCTAATCTCAAAGACAGACGTGCTGATCACTACATCAAACAAGTGTCATCCAATCATCAGCAAAATCCCTAAAGCAGAACGCGTGCACGCTTCTGAGAAAGGAAAGCGCTGATTGGGTGCATTGAGACACATGTCTGGTAACCGTTTTTAAGTATCTTTCTCAAATCCCCTAAAATCAGCAAGCATTTAATGCAAAGTAATCACGCTTGTTAATGGCAATCATTATTTTTTTTCTCTCTCTTAAAAACGTTTAATTTTTCAAAATAATTTTTGAAAACTCTATTTAAGCACATTATTCTTCATTCTTACTCTTTACGCTTTCTCATAATCTCTCAAGAACTTTCTGCATATTTCTGAGAAGCTTCCTCCTGCTGAAAGTTCTCAAGCTGCCTTGGACAGGCAGGCTCTGGAAGAATTAAGGCTGAATGACTTGCGTCTACAGCAGCGGATGGAAGAGAATAATCAGAAGATGGAAGCAAGAATGAATGTACAGGACAGCAAGATTGACACTGTTGTCACCATGGTTCAGAAGCAGAATGAAACTTCTGAAAAGATTCAAGCAATGCTGGAAAGCCTGTTCTCACGCATGCCCCCACAACCTTAAAATTTTTTATGCATGACATTCTCTATGTTTTCTTCATTTTCTGATGTACTGTTTTGTTTGTGTTTGTGTAACGTTCTTTTGCTCTGAACTATTTTAATATAATTTGTTTTTCTGATCTAAATTGTTTTAGCACATCACCAGCACTTTTTGATTGCTGACAAAAAGGGGGAGAACAAGAATGATATTTAAAATCAATAACGGCTAACTAGACAGAAATTCTCAAACATTCTAACTCTATTACTTGAAATGTTTTTCTGTTTTGTTTTTAAGTCTACAGGCACAAGGAAGCTCTTGAACACTATGAAGACTAGAAGCTAGAAGCTCTGATCAAAATGTAGAAGCTCATGTTGCTCTGATCAAATATGAAGTTCTGATCGAAGCAAAGCTCTGACAGGAAAAGCTCTGAAGCTCTGCTCTCTGATATGTCAAAGACCTATAATCTGATGCTCAAAGATAGAAAAAGATCTGATCCTGAAGAACACGCATATCAAAGGGAAGTAACCAACTCAGGGGGAGTATCTCTTATACTCTGATTTCTCTTTACTTCTTAACTCTGAAACATTTCCTAGATACCTTTTCACGTTATTATTTATTTAAAATATCTAGTTTTTGTCATCATCAAAAAGGGGGAGATTGTTAGAACAATGTTTGAATCTAGTACCCTATATTTAAGTTTTGATGATAACAAAGTGAAAAGATATAGTATTTAAATGTTTCATGATTGAATTATATGCTGCCTAAAAATACTATGCTCTGACTTGCAGATATGCTGATTGAAATAAGCAAGATCACTTATTCAGCATCAGAACTTGATTTGATACACCAGCATCAGAAGTTGCTGAATCAGAACGTGAAGATCAGATGATCAACTCACGCACATGCTGAAGCTTGATGAACAGAACTGTGCGTAAAACACTCTGATAACAGAATCAAATAGTTCATCAGCAGCGAAGCAGAATCAGAATGAGCCAAGCCAGAACGTGCATTGAAGAAGCAACGGTACTGTGCATTGAACGCTAATCAATTCCAACGGCCTCATTCCAGACAAGATCTGCTCAAAAAGGAAAGCTTGTTATTAGCATTGAATCAAGAATATTTGCATCAACGTTCATCTTCTCAAGTGCTATATAAACAAGGCTTCGAAGATTATAATGGCTAATGCTTCCAAACTCTCTACACGCACAAAGCTGATCAATAATCTTCATCTACCAGTTTTGCTAAACCAACAAACTCTGATACTCCATTAGCGTTTAGCAACCTAGTATTCTAAGCTTAATTTGTGTAAACATCACAGTTGTGATAAAGTTTTGTAGAAAACATTCACACACATTATTTTATACCTTTGTAAGAAAGTGTTGCCTTGACAAACCGGATTGTGGTTTGAATCAAGAAGGCTTTAGCAGTTGTTAAAGCAGATTTGTATTCAGTTGAATATAGTGAATTAAGACCTCGTTGGAGAGAGGCGAAATCACCTTGACGGGTGGACTGGAGTAGTTTGAGATCAAACGAACCAGGATAAAAATATCTTGTCATTTGCTTTAAGATTCCAGTTTTACAATTCAACCCCCCCTTCTTGTGTTTTTCACCCCTTCACGGGATACCCATTTTTGCCCAAGCCGCCTTTTCAGGTTTTCGACTTGCCGGGTGTACAAATTTTTTTCATTTCATCCCTTTATTTTGCCCGAACCCTTTTGGTTCGCCGGGAAGCCCTAATTTTTGCCTAGGTATGTCAACCTAGCGGGTCTTTGATTACGCGTAGTATTTTTTCGACTTTGTCCACGCTCTTAGAATATAGGGAGTTGCCCCTGTTAGAAGTATTTTGCCCTGCCCCCACAAGATGTTTAATCAGGCAAGATTCGTTGTTGGGGTGCCCCAAGTGACTTAGGCGGAGATTTGCCCCAGGCTATTTGACCTTTGAGAGATTCTCCGAATCTTGACTTAACTGCCCCAGATGATAGACCATGATCATGCCCCTTGATTGGAGGTGTTTCTGTTCACCGGATATTCGTTGCGCGAATTTCTATGCTGTTCAAACAAAAAGTCATATGCAAACAAAGTTATGTTAAAAATGCAAAGCTTATGTCTGTCTTGAAGATTTTGAAAATGCATTCTTTTCATAAAACAAGTGATTGTTTGTAAAACGTGATGTCAACTCGTTATTTTATCGTAGGCCTTAAGGAGTCAGGATACCTTTCGTAACAGTATGCTTTCGAACTAACCCATGCTTCAGCTAGGACTTTCAAGGGTTATAACGTGGCCTAGTTCACGGTTTAAGAAACAAAGGATAAAGGCTCAAATTTGATTTGTACCCACCCGCACTTCATGATGTTCTCCAAACCTAAACTCAGTTGATCATACGTTAGACCTTGTTTGAGTCTTTGCTCTGATTTTCTGGTGATGATTCGGATGTTGATAACTTATTTTGAATAGGCAGTCATTCCTTTTTTGTTGAGGGTTTGTAAGACCTCTTTCTTGATTTTTGTTATCCCTTTCTTTTTTGCCTGAACTGTTTCCTTTTGTGGAATTACAGTCAGCGGGATGCCCCAGTTTCATAAGTCTCTTTCATATGTATTTTGACTTATTGGGCTTTTATTTTGAAAGATAATGCCTGCCTGTCTTTATGATTATTCTGAATCATCACTGTCTTTTGTTTCGTAAGGACCTCTTTGGTGCCATTCGTTGTGCGCTTGGATCAACTGAGAGAACTACCCTGCCCCAGGTTATGATTAAGGGTTTTAAATTTCGAAAAGAAAAACTCCTACTTCTTTGGCTCAGAGGGGTTGACGAGGGATTATCATCCTTATAACTCCAGTGTTTAGGATTTGAAACAATGCCTGTACCTCATCAGCGGGGTCTGTTCAAAAGCATACTGTAGATCATGGTATCATTTTCGTCATCCTCCCTCAAGAGGCTTTAGAATTTTAGATCAAGAGTTGACATCAGAAAAAATATGAAAACAGTTTGCATATAGTGAATGCGAATATATTGATTCAAAAATAGACATAAGCGATGCATTAATGGAATAACAATGTTTTAACATGAATAAATGTTTAAACAAAAGAAAATCGCAACTTGAACATTCGAATGAACAAAAGTCTCAATCCTAGCCATGCTTTGGCAAAGGAGCAGTGATCACGTTGGGAGTCTCGGCGGGCTCGAACTCGATCTCTTTAGCATCGATCATATTCTGAATCTTGTACTTCAGTGCCCAACAGTCCTCAGTATTATGCCCCGGGCTACCAGAATGGTAAGCGCACCTTGCTTCTGGGTTGTAATTTGGAGAGGAAGTCTTTGGATTTGCAGGAGGGTTGATCACCGCAATCAGGTTCATCCTTAACATGTGCTGCAAAGCTTGTGACCATGACATGTTAATGTTGGTGAATTGTCTTTTAGGCTCGTCCGGCCTGTTCTGATCAACCCACTGTTCTTGGCGCGGTCGTTGTTGGACCTGAGCAGTAGTAGCAACTCGGAGAGGTCTATTCATTGGACCCGACCTTTGCCTTCTTGGAAGCTGTTCTATGACCTGGTCCCTAATTTGGGCTGGTTGCTTCATGCCTTGAGGAAGTTGGATGATCATGGCTCTCAGCTCTCCTTGCTCCTGAGCTAAACCTTGAATGAGCGCCCTTTGCCCCAGCATCTGGGTTTTCAATGTGTCTACCTCAGCTTGTAGACGTTTCAGTCGTTCGTCCTCTGCACTGTTCTTGACAAAGGTCCCCATGAGAAGTGTCCTTAGCTCCTCCTGCCCCTTGGATAGATTCAAGAGGATATCCCCGAACCGAGTCTCTTGAGCAAGAAGATCCTGGTTATGTGGTTGGAAGGCCATTGCTGAAATAAACAGCGAGAAAGGTAAGTGACCTGTAACAAAGATACCTGTTATGTAATGATGTGTATGATATGCATGCAATGATTTCAAGGACCTCGCGGGGTAAACAAGAAAATTGTTAGAGTTGGGATCCAGTAGCTTGATTGAAGGAACTGCATGTTGTTGAGAGTCCTTCTTCAAGGGTCAAAGGCTCACCATATCCAGTGGGTCATAGCCCCTGACAACCTTGGCTCGGGGAACTTTCTTTAGGTGTCAAAGCTCACCATATCAAGTGGGTCATAGCCCCTGACTACCTTGGCTAGAGGAAAATAAATCCTCTTTGCCCCTTGCTGGGATAGTTGATTCACCATGACCTGCATCACAAGCCCTTGAGATCCTTGAAATGGGTTAGGATGTATGCAATGGTATGATGTTATGGTATGCATGGGGTAATGTGAGTAGCCCTGTTATGAGTCCCAATTAAGGACTGCAAACCAAAACCTGCAAGAAACTTAGTAAACCCTGTCATGAGTCCCAATTAAGGACTATAAACGAAACCTGCAAGAAACTCGGTAGACCTTGTTATGAGTCCTAATTAAGGACTACAAACAAAACCTGCAAGAAGCTCAAGTGTCAGACAACAAGCATGCAAATAGTCAAGTACGAAGGCACACAAGTCACACAAGAGAAACCCTTAGAGTTTAGGCCAGCATGGGGTCTGGGTATTACCCTCTTGAAGTTGGTGGGCTCAACCTGTCCTATTGGAAGTAACCGGGTTCTAAGGGTCCCAATATCACTGGATTGCTTTCATTGTTCATCGTTTCGATTTAGCCACTGAACTGGCGACCGAAATATTCCAGGAAAGCAACCCTCAATTGAGTGTAGTATCGAGTATCAACCAACCTCGGACTACACCAAAGTTAGTTATCTCACTACCCTAAAGAGGCCAAGATAGTTCAATTAAGGTTCCTAAGGTCTGTTGATGCTTCACAACACCACGCGGAGGCCCCGTACTCTCCTTGACTGAACTCAAGGGTTACCGGTACACACCAAAGTGCCACATCAACGTAGCAGACTGTTTCAACCATGTCGGTATACCCCGCACAGTTCCCTCACAGCCTTGTTGCTACTTTCTAAGAAGGTATCCCCAGATCCGGGTTAGGATCTATAGAACTCCCAAGACAGTCCCACAATTTAAAGCAAACAAGGAAAGCAATTGAAAACACAGTTATGAACTAACCCTAAGGTACACCTCACTTTAAGTTAAGTCCCCAGCAGAGTCGCCAGTTCTGTGATCGGTGGATCTGGAACTGACTGTTTAACGCTGGTTCGCAAAATGTCGCGGAAGCAAGAGTCACCACCGTCTTTTATTTTCTCCAAATGGAAAGGACAAAAGCACAGAAAAATTCCTTAAAGAGATTGCTCTCGGTTCGGGAGGTAGGTTATAGAAAGGGAAGGTGTTAGCACCCTTTCTATCCATGGTTATCCATGGGCTCTTAGATACTTGCTCATTGTGTTTTCAAAAATGGTTTGTTTGCTTTTCAACTGTGGGTTTAAAAAAGTTTCTTTGAAAATTTCAGTTCGACTCTTGTATCGGTCCTCAAGAGTGTTTGAAAAGTTGCTTTCGAAAGCTTTTTGAAAAGGTGTCGGTGTGAAAAGTATTTTTTGATTGGTTTTGAAATTAGAGCAAGTATCTAGAGTCGTCTACCTACCCTAAGGAATTCGTCTGTGTAAATGTCCTTTAAAGTAGTGCCATCCCACCATTGAGAGGTAGGTAGCACCACCGTTGGAGGTGTTCGGGTCAATTCGAGGGTTCGGGACATGGTGATCACCAGAGCAATAGGAAGACACCTTAGAAGCTACCCTCATGCCAGGTTCCCGGATCATGAGGACTTACTAAGACATCCTCTACTCGACGATCACCTTTCGAGGCAAGGCAACAGTGAGGCGTACCCTAGGGGTGGTGTGTGCGATTCGTGTGTCGTTTTCATTTGCATTTATCTTGTCATGTTATGGGTGTTCTACGCTTGTTTTTATTTTGTCCATACATTCTTTCATGTCATTTGATTAACAGTTAAAATATTCGCGGGAAAGTAAATTCTAAGCTATTACAAATGGCGCGGGTCCACATCGCCAAAATTAACCAGGACCCGATTTGACAGAAAATAAATAAAGTAAAAAAATAAAAGTGCGAGCAATTATTTACAAGGCTTCGGGAGAGATACATAATATTTAAGAAATAAGATAAATAAATACGCGAAATTAAATCGAAACGAGGGCGTTGGACCCTTTTGCAAAAATTAAATTAATGATGAAGTTAATTAATTAAAAAAAGAAAGAACTTGTTTTTTCTTGGTATTTTTATGTATTTTAGGATTTAATAGAAAACATTAATGGCAATTAAACGCTAACCCTAATTCTATTTTATTTTAATTTTTTAAGAAGACATTAGAATTTAACCTAAATTAAACCTAATTTTTATATACAAATTTAATTATAAAAATAAATAAAATAAGTAATATTAAATGTTTGATTATCATGAAAAGAAAAATAAAAAGATGAAAAATTATTAATTAAACCCTAGTTCTATATTTTTTAGATTTTTATTAAAAGAATTAAAATTAACCTAATTTAAAACTAAATTCAATTACATGCAAATTTATTTAAAAAAATACTAAAATAAAAATTATTTATTGTTTTAACTTTTTTTCTGATTTTTTATGATGTTTTATATTTTTTTTTTGTGAAAATAAGGAATTAATTAAAGACAATAATCAAAAGAAAATAAAAAATAAGAAAACATAAAGAAAGTGAAAAAATTGCAAACCAAGGGGGTTCAGACCCCAATATGGAGGTATAATCTTGAGAACTCTGGCCCAATAAGCATGGTCCATTTGACTCTTCCAGTTAGTGTGCTAGCGCGTTGACTGGGACTTATCCTGTGCTTCAATTCTTGGCCTTTGATTGAATTCATTTAGACGCGTGTGCGCTTGATTCTGAAGGTGTACCATGGAACAACAACATCAACCTGCATATGATTATTAATTGAAAAAAGGCAAATGGAAAGGGTGAAGACCTGGGATCGAACCCAGGTCATTCACATTGCAAGTCACCACGTGCGCCACTGAGCCACTTCAAACGCGCTTACTATAGAATAACGAATAAACATTATAAGAGAAAAAATGTTAATGGCCTGGAAACGCGCGCAAAATTTGAAAGAGCCAACCAATATCTGCCACGAGGTCTTCTTCTTCGTGGGACTTTATTTTCCTGAAACATAAACAACACAGGCAACGGTTTTTGATGTGTTCTCTTAGGCACGCTACTAGAAAATAGCGATTAGCCCTATGACGCTCATAAATTGAGCGCGAGGGCTGGTTCTTGTTCGTCCCAATGCGTTGAATTCAATGACCTTGGTATCAGCCTCCAATTTTGCCTTATCTCAAAAACCCCAATTTGAAGGTTGAAGAACCCTAAATATCAACAATGGCATAATCGCGTATAATGCACAAAAATACAATCAAATGCATGGGTTAGCTTCAGAATTGAACATAGAACATAAATTAAACATCAAAAATTGTAAAAGGTGCATGAATCATGATGCAAGAAAGTGATGAATTTTCTGTATAGGGCGTCTGTGTTCTCACGTTTCTTGATGTCAAAGTCTTTGGTTTTGATCCAAATCTCTTCTTTTAATCCTCAGCAAGCTAATAGAATCAATATTGAGGCTTGAATCTCCCTGGAAGTGAGTTTTCAGAATTGACTTTCTTTGCAAAATTTTCAAGTTTTGTAATGGCTTTTGGGCGCAGCTCAGTGTGTATTATGATTAGGGTTGTGTTCCATACTTATGCAAGAGTGAATTAGGTTAAAAATATGGATCCAAATATCTTGAATTCATGATTTTGGAAATTTGATTTTCTAAGATTTTTTCCAATCTTTTTCCATGTGCTTTTTGCTCTCAATCAAGCCAATCAATCCAAATCTTTCCATATTGGTACAAGCACGAAATCTTGAGAGTAAAACATGCACAAAAAGATTTAAAACTTTATGTTAGCATTTTTCATACATTTATTTTGATTTAAATGAATTATTATAAATAAAAATTCAAATAAATAAATAAAAAATGAATAAAGACTTCCCTTTGGGCCAAGTAGTCGTGCATATGTCATGGATGATGAATTATGGAAGAAAAATGGGCCCATTAGCAATTTTAGGTCATTTGAATCAATGTTGACTTTTCAAAATATCCAAAAATTTCCAAACTTCCACAAGGCATAACTTGCTCAATTTTTAAGATTTTCTCATGTTCTTGGACATTTTGGAAAGGTCTTTGAGTCCTCTAACCAATGCCTTTGGTCCCATGTCATTTTGATTTACCAATCACAAGTTATGGCCTTTGACTTAAAGTCCCTTTTTGTTGACTTTTGAAAATGACCTATAATGTTGAAATTGATAACTTTTTGTGAGAGCATTTCTTGGACTTGAAGTATGAAGATTAGTTGTAGGAAATTTCTTTCTCTTCAAAATGAGCTTTGGATGGAATTTTTCTGATAATCCATGTGAAAGTTATGCCCTGGTCAATTTCAGTTGACTTTTTCAACTGTCTAAATAAGGAAACTTTTGCATCTTGATGATTTCTGAGCCAAATTTTGAGAATCATGATCAAGCATTGATCAAATGATGT
This sequence comes from Vicia faba, assembly GCA_948472305.1. Classification (NCBI taxonomy): domain Eukaryota; kingdom Viridiplantae; phylum Streptophyta; class Magnoliopsida; order Fabales; family Fabaceae; genus Vicia; species Vicia faba. Next base: position 1,281,600,937 of record OX451740.1, on the reverse strand, counting down.
TTGTGGCTTCAAAATGATATGTTGACCAAAAATTTGAACTTTTGACTGTCAAATGACCATTTTGCCCCTACAGTTGACTGTAATGCAATTAGGGTTTTTGACTGTGCAATTTTGTGCTGAAAGCCTTGAAACTTGATATGAGGATACTTGACCATATTAGTAGGCATATGAGACTTGATTGACCCTTTGAAAACTTCATTTTCTTGATCAGAAAACAAACCCTAATCTTGACTGCTTAGGAGGCCTTTATACTGTGCAACCCTTGGGGAATCTTGAGACTTGATTTGGCAATTTCTTTAAGAATATGGGAGGGCAAATTTTGGGGTACAACAGATAGACTCTCACGTTCGACGGTGCATCGAATGCTATGGGCCACGGCATTGGGGAAGTTATGACCTCTCCATGCACCACTCACATACCTTTCACTTCCAGATTATGTTTTGATTGTACGAATAATGTCGCTGAATACGAAGCTTGTGTGATGGGTCTTGAAGCAGCCATTAATTTGAAGATTAAGATTCTTGAAGTTTATGGGGACTCTGCCTTAGTGATACATCAAGTACGAGGTGATTGGGATACACGACACCCTAATTTAGTTCCATACCGAGATTACATATTAGAGTTATTTCCCTCTTTCGATGAGGTCACCTTTGAGCACATTCCTAGAGAAGCAAATCAACTGGCAGATGCTCTGGCCACTTTAGCAGCAATGTCCAAAGTCAGTTACCCGAGTCATGTGCCCAATATAAGGATCTATTGTTATAAGGAGCCAGTGCATATTTTTCCTGCTCATTGTCTCACGACTGAAGATGTATCGGGCGAAAAGCCGTGGTACTTCGACATCAAAAGATATCTTGAAAAGCAAGAGTACCCCGAAAGTGCTACAATTTGTGATAAGCGGACTCTTAGAAGGTTGGCGTCTAAGTTTTTACTATCGGGAGACGTTCTATACAAGAGAAACTACGATTCAGTTCTGCTCAGATGCATGGATAGACACAAAGCGTAATCCATTATACGAGAGATACACGAGGGCTCTTTTGGGACTCATGCCAGTGGACATTCCATGGCCAAGAAGATCCTACGAGCAGGTTATTTTTGGATGACGATGGAAAGCGACTGTTGTGTATATGCAAAAATGTGCCACAAATGTCAGATTTACGCAGACAGGATACATGTTCCTCCCACTCCTTTAAATGTGATGACTTCACCATGGCCCTTTGCAATGTGGGGCATCGATATGATTGGATGCATCGAGCCAAGCGCTTCAAATGGACATAGGTTTATCCTTGTTGCTATTGATTACTTCACCCAGTGGGTGGAAGCAGCTTCGTACAAGAATGTGACCAAGCAAGTCGTTACCCGCTTCATTAAAAGAGAAATCATATGCCGGTATGGAACCCCTAACAAAATCATCACTGATGACGGGTCGAATCTCAACAACAAGATGATGAAGGAAATGTGCGAAGAATTCAAGATCGAGCATCATAATTCATCACCTTATCGGCCGAAGATGAATGTGGCAGTCGAAGCCGCTAACAAGAACATAAAGAAGATCGTCCAGAAAATGGTGAGAACATACAACAATTGGCATGAGATGTTGCCTTTTGCCCTGCATGGCTATCGAACTTCGGTGCGTACTTCCACTGGGGCAACTCCGTTTTCACTAGTCTATGGTATGGACGCGGTACTCCCGGTCGAAGTGGAGATTCCTTCCTTAAGGGTTCTGATGGATACTGAACTCTATGAAGCTGAATGGATTCAAACGAGACTCGACCAACTCAATCTCATTGAAGAAAAGCGCCTAGAAGCCATTTGTCACGGTCAATTATATCAACAACGTCTCAAGAGAGCATTTGACAAGAAGATTTAGCCTGGAGAGTTCCACACAGGTGACTTGGTCTTAAGGAAGATTCTTCCAATCCACACTGATCCGAGAGGCAAGTGGACTCCCAACTATGAGGGACCGTACATCGTGAAGAAAGCTTTCTCAGGAGGTGCTCTAATCCTGATAAACATGGATGGGGAAGACGTTCCTCTTCCAGTCAATTTAGACTCAATCAAAAAATACTACGCATAAAAAGGACCCGCTAAGTCAGAAACCCGAAAGGGCGGCTTAGGTAAAAGTTAGGGCTAAAAAAGAAAAAAAATAATAACCCGCTAAGTTGAAAACCCGAAAGGGCGGCTGTGATGCGGTGGGAGAACTGACTTGAGGTTTTGAGTTTTATCGCAAATGTCGCGGTTATCAAGAGTCGCCACCGACTTTTCTTTTATCCAAAAGGAAAGGTGAAAAAGCACAGGAAAGACCTTTGAGATGTTTTCTTGAGTTCGGGGGGTAGATTATGAAAAGGGAAGGTGCTAGCACCCTTTTCATCCATGGTTTTCCATGGGCTCTTAGTTACTTGCTTAGATCACTTGCTTTGGTTTGTTTGAAATGGTGTTTGATGTGGTTTTGAAAGTATTTTGTAAAAGAGGCCATTCGTTTAGGCAATCTTTGTAATGATTCTTGTTCGTAAGAATGTATACAAAGATGTTTGTCTTTTTGAAAATGTTTTCAATGTTTGTAAGGTGTTTTTGAAATGTGTGTGTGTTTGTTTTGAAAATAGCAAGGATTGTTGTTTGAAATGGAGCAAGTAACTTAGAGCCCATGGAAAACCATGGATGAAAAGGGTGCTAGCACCTTCCCTTTTCATAATCTACCCCCCGAACTCAAGAAAACATCTCAAAGGTCTTTCCTGTGCTTTTTCACCTTTCCTTTTGGATAAAAGAAAAGTCGGTGGCGACTCTTGCTAACTGGGACATTTGCGATAAAACGCAAAACCTCAAGTCAGTTCTCCCACTGCATCACAAAACTGGCGACTCTGCTGGGGAATTTGGAGAAACTAGATGGTTTCCACCGGGGATTAATAGTTTGAAGTTTTAGCTCCGCTGGGGATCTAAATGACGTACTGTAGGGATTGCTCATGGAATAGACTAAAGACATTTTCCTATTCTTTCAACCTGTCAGTAATTGTTCTTTTCCATTTTGTTTATTTGTAAACAATAATTATGTTCAAATGCATATGTTCATTAATAAATCATTGGACGTTTTTGCAAATAAAACACAAGTGTAAAAGAAAAGGACAAATAGTTTTCTGTACTTTAAAGAGATATCTTTGTATTCACTTTGAATAAGTATTTTGTACAAAGGAGATAAATATCCTAGTAAGAGGATGGTGTCATAAAAATAAGAAATATTTATACAAAGAAAGATATCTATGTGCGATAATCCCATGGGGTTCCGATTCTGCTATAGCCTTCGTATCTCCGAATATCTTGTCTATTTGTTGCTTCGTCCAAAGATGATTGAATTGATCAGAAGCTTCGAGTTTGTCAGTGGAGAGGTTGTCCTCAAAGTGAACCGACGAGACATAGTCATATGCTTTAATTCCCTAACTTTTGCCTGGACCTCCCTTTCGGGTTTTCAGTCCACCAGGAAACCCTTTTTTTGCCCAAGTCTCCCTTTCGGGTTTTCAACTTTCCGGGTGTACAGATTTTTTTATTTTATCCCTAATTTTTGCCCGAACCTTTTGGTTCGCCGGGATGCCCTTGTTTTTCCTAGGTGTGTCAACCTAGCGGGTCTCTTATGCGTATTACCTTTTGACTATGTCTGTATTCGCAGGGTGTGGCAGGTCGTCACCGTCCATGGTGGTTAAGATCATTTCCCCATCGGAAAAGATGTTCTTGATTACAAATGGTCCTTCATATGTAGGAGTCCATTTGCCCCTGGGATCACTTTGTGGCAAGATGATGCGCTTGATCACTAGATCTCCCACTTGATATACCTGGCGTCTGACTTTCTTGTTAAAAGCCTTGATCATTCGTTTTTGATACATCTGACCATGGCAAACGGTAGTAAGTCTCTTTTCATCAATTAAGTTCAGTTGATCAAGTCGGGTCTGGATCCAATCGTCCTCACTCAAACCTGCATCTTTCATAATTCTCAAAGAGGGGATTTGAACCTCAATAGGCAAAACAACCTCCATGCCATAAACCAAAGAATAGGGTGTTTCCCCAGTTGATGTGTGAGCCGTGGTACGGTATCCATGGAGAGCAAACGGTAGCATTTCATGCCAGTCCTTGTAGGTGTTTACAGTGATTTCTGGTAAACAACCGCTAGTCCTCCAAACTATCAAATAATCTTAATGACTGTTATTTAATCTCTCTGGTAACTTGCAGGATCGACTAGATTGATCCTATGGGGTATTGGTCGTTTGGATAAATCTAATTGCAAAACTGATATTGATAGTTAGGATTTGTATTTAGAATGTTTTATAGACGTTCAATTCACTTCGATTACCATGTTAAAAGAATCTAATGACATGATCAAGTAAAGAACAAAACTGAAATGAACGAATAAATATTCGATTGCAAAGAAATGTTTAAATGCAGAAATAAGTAAATGACTTTGAATGTAAAGACTTTAATGTAAAAAGCATGAATATAAAAGCATGAAATGTAAAAGAGTTTCTGAAATGTAAAGGATTCAAATAGAAGAAAAACGTTTAAATGCAAGAAATAAGTAAATGACTTTGAATGTAAAGGTATTTGAATGACATTGACATGAAAATGGAAGATAAATTGGAAAAGATAAAGAGTTTTACTGAATTATAAATGTTTGGTGTTATCATACGTACATTGTTCGAGCATTCGTTTCCCTATCCATGTGGTATTTTGAATGTTTACTGAATTTTGTACAATAGATATGACACACGAAATCCTAATACTAAGACTTCTATTTATACTACTTCGACCATAACAGTCTTGCTTATAAGATTCTTCCACGTTCAGAACATGCAGAGCACTACTCCTCTCTAGCTTCCACGTGTGTTCGAATGCTCCAGCGCATATATATTTGAATTCCAACATCCCGCTCACGTTTGAATTTCAAATGCCTTGGCAATCTTCGCTTCGAACTCATTTCACAGACACAGTCTCGTTACCACTTCGAGGCTTCTTTTAAATATATCTTCACAACTGTCACTCGAAGCTCCGAGCTTTAACATGTCCGTTCGAAGAACCGCTTATACCATTCCGAACTGTAACATTTTGCTTTATTCCAACGAAACATCCATATTGCTTCATTTCAAACTGTATCATCAAAATCTTCAGCCAACAAAATGCCCCTTTAAAATATGTATTTCGATCCTTTGAGAAACACTTATTTTAAGTATATTTGCAAGATTTTGATGTGACTTTTGAGTAATCATAACATTTACTGTGTATGACTTCAATCACGTCAATCACGATGCCTCTTGGATTTCTTAACCGTCTTGAATCAGTATTTCACAGCATGGTGCAGTTATAAAACAATGATTATTATTAATCACGCTTATTACCAATATCAGCCTTTACGCCACCTCCTCCTCAATCCAACCCACGACTCCCACGTATCCTAGTCTCACTTAGTGGATGTTTAAGCTTCCACACTATAAAAACTAATCAACTTAGTCTTTTATTCTTTTTTTCACATTCTGAAATTTTTCTTCCTCTCCTCTTACTAAAACCCTAAAACTTCCAACAATCTTCAACAATGTCTTCAACAACATCATCCCAACTGAAGAAAACTTCCAAGAAGAAAAGCAAGAACACAGGAACAATTATGGAAAGCAAGGTAGGTACTTATCAAGGTCAGTCTGTGCTTATCCCTTAAATGATCTCCAAGGAAAAGGAAATGCTCTACGCCTCTCAGGTATTGATTCCAACTAACGCTGCTGGAAAGAGGTTTGCTCTAATGGGTCCTCTTACAGTTTTTGAAATCTTGAAAGATACTAGAAAAATCTTCCCTGTCTGTTACAACTTTAAACCCTTGTTTAATAAGATGGATAACCCTAAGATAGGCGAGTCTTCTGATTCAACAACCATAGAAACTCCAACCGTTCCCCCAAAAGATCCCTTTGTGTTAGACTATGTGAAGAGCAACTTTAAACCATTCCGATCCTGCCCTACCTCTAACATAGCTTACCAAAACTGGCTCACCAAAGTAGAAGCCAAGAAATCCCAGCAATGGGAGGAATTAGGAATCTATAATCTGATTAAGTTATCGAAACCAGGCTTCACCTATAGTCATCCACTGTTATTTGCATCCTTATATTTCTGGGACAACACCTACAACACCTTTCATCTCCCTGGGGGAATGATAACACCCACGTTTTTCAATATAGCAGCCATCACTGGTTTGTCACTAGTAGGAGAAACCTACATCCCTGATAATGAAGAACACTCCAGCATTATTGACTTCGATGTCAAATTAGCCAGTTTTTCCAAATTCATTAGCCATTACCACACTGAAGGAGATAGTGTGTCAGATGTGGAACATATTACTTTTCTCACTTTATGGTTATCAAGATACGTATTCTGTAGCAGGTCCTTACAGGTAGCAAGCAGGTTCATCCCTTTAGCTAGAGACTTACATGAGAATAGGAGGGTATGTTTGAGCGAATTGTTACTTGTTGATCTTTACGAAAGCTTAAGATCAGCCGTTTCGAGTTTGAAATCCCATACTCCCAAAAACATCCTTCTAGCTGGCCCCTTCTGGTTACTCCAATTATGGCTTAATGCCATGTTTGAATCCTTATTATCAACTGCTGACACCGTTGTTGAACAAGATCCGGAGATAGCGGATAGAACTATTGAAGGTACAAGGCTGCGAAAACTCACCCCGAATGATGATAAAGATGACTTCAAGGTCCTTTTCTTAAACTACATTATGATTTTTTCCAAAAGGCACAAATTTGAAGAGACCATGGCACCCTTTGCTTCAAGGACTCATGGACCATCATGGTTCACCATGTCTCTTTCAGAAGCAGTTAAAAGTAAAGAAATTCAAGATATTTGGAAAGCCTTTTTGCTTCCTAGATTAATTTCCTCACGAATCACTCCTTCCAAGAATCAAATCTTCCTCTTTGCCTATCAACCTAACTTTGTTTCCAGACAATTTGGCCTGTGCCAATTAATCCCTGAACCTCTGTTCCAAACACAGAGTGCCATCACTTCTGGTCGAACCTTTAAAGCAAGAGAAGCCAAACTGCAACAAGAACAATATCAAGACTTCGCTCAGTTCGAACTACTACCTTTTGAACCCACACACTTCACAGCGAAGGGTTTTCTGGAATGGTGGACTAAGTTCTACCAATCTTATATGTTCGATACCCTCTCCATTCAACAGAAATTAACTGATGCGTTCGATGTGCAGGTACACTCCAAGAAAGGTATGTTCACTCACGCCAAAGAGATTAGGGCTTTTCAGAACTATTTCGAAACAACTTATGATCCTACATGCTTGGAAACCACTGTGTATCGAGCATCCCAGATCTTGAAGGAAAAATTTAAAGAAAAAATTTCTAAGTTCAAACTTCCTTCAGGGTTGTCACCTGAGGATAGGTATAGGTTGACACTCGAAATGCATCCACCTAAATTTCCTAGATTGCCTACCTCAGAACTGGCTCTTGCTTGGTTTCCTCCATACCCTTGGTGGTTCACTTGCAAAGAAATGTTCAAATACCTTCAAAAGAAACCAAAGCCATCTGAGACTGTGACATGGGCTCGCCATTGGCTCCATGATTTCCCAGGACATCTTTGCTATGACCTTTTTGCCATGTCGATTATATCTAATCAAGGCGCAGGTGCGAATGCTTGGGAAAATCCAAAATGTTTCTTACTTTCTTCATTTTTAACTTTTACCTTAATTGTTTCGATTTTCAGCCATCAGGATAAAGTCCGTTGCTTCGAAGTCTAAAGAAGGAAGTACCTCCCAACAATCTGTCGAAACCACTGATGATGTGCCCTTAGCCATACCAACAACAACTACTGCAACAACCACAACACCAGCAATAACAACTGTTCCAACTCTAGAGGTAATCAATTAGCCCTGATGTTTCGAATAAACTGAAATTCATGATTTAGATCTAACTCATGTTTAAATCTTTTCAGACTAACAAACTCCCACCAACCACTCCGAAGAAAAGGAAACCAAGCACTACTGGGAAGAATCCCAATGCTGGAGGGAATTCACCAACCGCTTCGAAGAAGAAGCAGAAGAAAGAAGTTTCCAAAGGCGCTGAGCCAACTGGCATTTCTGGACTCGATTCCAGAGATGCTGCTCCCTCAACAAAATCCAAAAATCCACCTTCGACCTCCAACGTAATGTTGGAACATATAGATAGTAACCTTTCCTCTGAGAATCCACAGGTAAATTGAACTCGAATCTTTAACAAAAATAGTTATTCATTACCTTGGTGCATGCTCTTAACATTCTTTGTCTCTGTAGGACATTTCGAACCTAACTCTTACTACTTCGACTTCTCCATCAAAGACTGCTGCTCCCATCAACTCTTCTCCTCATGGGGACTCCAGTAACCTGGTGCAAAACAAAGGATCCTCCAACATGGCGGTTCCGACTGGGGCTTCAGAGCAACAAGATGACCAAGGCACTTCTCCTCCTTTGAAAGAAACGAACGAAGCAACGCCTCATGAGTCTGTAAAGATTTTACCAGAAACTTCTCTTCCAAAGTCTCCTCTCGAAACCCTTCAAGAGAGCCCAAAGGACATTCATGCTGAAGAGGAGAAAGCTGATTCTGATTAAGAGAACGAAGAATCTGCAGAGGAAGGATCCGATGAAGAAGATGCCCAGAATGGTTCGACTGATGGAACAGAGTCAGATGTCAATAGCCGTGAGAACAATGATATCGAAGTGGTGGATCTGGTTGATGATGAAGAAGGCAATGAGCAAGAAAAAAGTGAAGGTGATGGTGACCAGACCAATGAGCCTATGGAAGTCGAGATGGATGTAACTCCCTTGCGTATGGAACTTCCTCAATCGTCTCAATCTCAAATGACTGAAGAGGAGTTAGCTCTCCTAAGACGAAATGACCCAATTGGGTATATGAAGGCTAAACTAGCTCAAAGGGACACTCCTCTTGCTAGGGCTGGTACTAGTTCGACTAACGATCCATTGCCCTCAGATGATAGAGTTGTACTCCTTAACAAAATTAGGAGAACAATCCTTGATGTGGACTTGTTCTAAGTGCTCAAGAAGGATAGTACAACTTGCTATACCATGAAGGAGCTACTTACGCAAGTTAACCTCGCCACCTGCTCTTTGCCAGTCAGCACCATATTATTCGATCTTCAAGCTTTGTTAGATAACGTGACTGGGTGTCTTCTTCAAGACGAATTTTCTACTAAAAAGGTCCAGGAGAAACGAACTTCCATGGACGCTGCTTATGAGCATGCTTCGAAGCTCTCTAAAGAAGCTAAAGACCAAGCCATGCATATAAAGCAAGCCAAAACTGACTATGAAGCTCGAGCTCAGTCTATTCTTCTCTGGGAAAAGCAAATTCAAGAGCTCCAACAAAAGGTTAAGGAGGCTCAACAACAACAATTGGCATATGAAACCAATACTGCTGGCAATCAGTTCGAAGAGCTTCTCAATAAAGGACTTGTAGAAATGGAAGCAGCAGAGCAACTTAAGGGAGAAGTAGCTACCCTGGAAGGAGCAAGGCGCTTCACTCAACAAAGGCTTGAGTCCTTTCGGAGTAATTTTGATAGATTGAGGAACAATGCCTATTTTTAAATCTCTGTTTATTTAATTAGTTTTGAATCTTGGTTGAATTTTGGTCTGTAATATCCAAACAACGCCATTTTGGCAATCTATATTACCATTTTGGCATTCCTTTATGATGTTTCGATTATGTTGTTATTATTCGAATCTCCTGCAGGCGTGGCTTATATTTCTTTAAATATTTCCCATTAACCTTTAGGATTCGCTTATCATCAGCCAACTCTTCGATTTCATATGCATTGTTTGAAAATATCTTTACTATTCAAAAAGGTCCTTCCCAATGAGGTGACCATTTACCTAATGTTTTATTTTTCTTGTCCATGGGAAATATGACTTTCCAGACTAAGTCATTAATAGTGAGTGCTTTTCCTTTCACCCTTTTGTTATATGCCCTGGCTACCCTTTCCTTTTGTCTCATTGGGATTTCCAATGCATGCAATCTAACTTCATCTAACTCAACTAACTCATTCATCATCATCTCCCAATATAATGCAGATGGGATCTCGTTTTGTCTTTGAATTCGAACTGATTGTAGATGAATTTCTACTGGTAGAACTGCATCATGACCAAATGTTAGTTGGAAAGGCGTGGTGTTAGTAGCTTCTTTAGGAGATGTTCTACATGCCCATAGTATTTGGTCCAAAGTCTTGTGCCAGTTCCTTGGCTTTTTACCAACATGTTTCTTAATTAACCCTATTATCACTTTATTGGCTGCTTCGACCTGACCATTTGCTTGAGCATAATATGGTGTTGATGTTAGTAATCTAAACCCCATCTCTTGAGCAAATTCTTGCATCTTCCTACCAGTAAACACAAAACCTTGGTCTGTGGTTATGCTCTCTGGCAATCCGAACCTATAGATAATTTGTTTCTGTATGAACTCAATAATAGCCTCTTGATCAACAGCTATTAATGGTATTGCTTCGATCCACTTGGTAAAATAATCTATTCCTACCAAGATATATTTCTGTCCTTTAGACGAAGCATGATTAATTTCTCCTATTAAATCTAATGCCCATCCTCTAAAGGGCCATGGTTTAATGATCGAATGTAACTCACTTGCAGGAGCATGTTGAATCCCTGTATGTTTCTGGCATTCTTCACACCCTTTAGCAAAGTCTATACAATCTTTGAGCATGTTGGGCCAATACATGCCATATCGAAATAACAACCATTTCATTTTATGACCTGCTTGATGTGCCCCACATGCCCCATTGTGGACTTCTGATAATGCTAAGTATGCCTCACTTTCTCCTAGGCATTTCAGTAATACGCCTTCCTGGGTCTTTTTGAACAATTCATTTCCCATGAGGATATATGATAATGCTCTATATTTTATCTTCCTATCAACATTCAATGTTGGATTTGTTAAATAACTCACAAGTGGACTTCTCCAATCCGCATCAGATAAGGTGTCTATGGCTAGTACTTCGAACTCCTGTTTATCAGCATAACCTAATTTTATATTATCCAGATCTGATGGTATGAATCTAGTAGCCATAACCCTACCTCTTAATTCGACCAAATCCTCAAAGTTTTTGGTAGAAACTTTATAACCTGAAGCCAACTGTGCTAAGTCATTTGCTTCTTGGTTTTCTATTCTTGGTATATATTGAATATCCATGTATTCGAATTTTCTAAGTAGCCTGTTAACTATGACGAAGTATGTCATCAGATTTTCCTTTATGCATTTGTACTCCTTTGTTATTTGCTTGACCACTAACTCCGAGTTTCCTTTAATTTCGACTCTAGTTGCCCCCAATTCCAACAAAGCTTCAAGTCCAACAATAAGCGCTTCGTACTCAGCTTCGTTGTTCGAGCAACGAGGACCATCTAATTTATACTTGAATTTTGTTGGAATTCCTTCAGGAGAAATTATAAGAACTCCAACACCACTACCATCCCTATGGATCAAACCATCAAAGTATAATTTCCAAGGTTGCATTTCAACATAACCCATGACAGTCTTTTCGACCAGTGAATGGTCCACAATGAAATCAGAAATTACTTGACCTTTCACAGCTCTTAAAGGCATGAAAGTCAAAGAATACTCTGTTAAGGCTAAAGCCCGTTTACCAACTCTGCTATGCATTATTGGTTTTGAAAGCATGTGTTTGATAACATCGAAATGAGATGAAACATAAACATCAACAGGCTTTATATAATACTTAAGTTTCATACAAGAAAAGTACAAACAGAGACATAGCTTTTCTATATTTCTATATCTAGTCTCTGCATCATTCAATACCCTACATAAATAGTATATGGCTCTTTAGATGCCATTGCTATCTTCTTGTGCTAACATACTACCTATACTAACTTCAGAGGCAGATATGTAAAATCTCATGGGCTTTCCCCATGAAGGTGGAGACAAGATGGGAGGCTGAGAGAGATATCGTTTTATCTTGTCAAATGCCTCCTGATGGGCTTCGTTCCACTCGAAGGCTTGTCCATGCTTCAAACGAAGCAACAGAGAGAAAGCTTGGGTTCTTCCACTTAGATTCGAAATGAACCTTCTGAGAAAGTTAATCTTCCCTAGCAAAGATTGCAGCTCCCTTTTTGATGTAGGTGCTTTCGTCTCCATTATGGCTTTGGTCTTATTTTGGTTGATCTCAATTCCTTTTTTATGAACCACAAAGCCAAGGAAATCTCCAGCCTGCACAAAAAATGCACACTTAAGGGGGTTCATTTTTAAGCCATGTTTTCTCATTCGTTCGAATGATTGGCTCAAATGATGCAAATGGGTTTCTGCAGATATAGATTTGATGACTATATCATCAATATACACCTGCATAAAGGTTTCAATGAAATCATGGAAAATCGAATTCATTGCCCTTTGATAAGTTGCCCCAGCATTTTTTAAACCAAAAGGCATCACTACCCATTCGTAGGTGCCTAAGGCTCCTGGGCAACGAAATGCTGTCTTGGCAACATCTTCTTCAGCAATAAAAATCTGATTGTACCCAAAGTATCCATCTAACATACTTAAATATTCGAATCCTGCAGCAGAGTCTATTAACATTTCTGCTACAGGCATGGAGTACTCATCTTTAGGGGTTGCAGTATTTAAATCCCTAAAATCTATGCAAATTCTCAGAGAGCCATTTTTCTTAATAACAGGCACTATATTTGCTAACCATTCGACATACCTTGTGGTTCTGATGAATCTGCAGCGCAACAACCTTTCGATCTCAGCTTTTATCTTTGTGAGAATCGCTGGTGCGAATCTTCTAGGAGTTTGCTTGATGGGCTTCTTGCCGTCCTTGATTGGAAGTCTGTGCTCCACTAACTCCCTCTTTAAACCAGGCATTTCATCATAGTCCCACGCGAAGCAATATTTGTTTCTCTTGATGACTTCGATCACTTCCTGCTTGAGGCCTGGATTAAGTTTTGCGCTTATGTAGGTTATTCTTTTCGTGTTCTCATCCCCCAAATTCACTTCTTCGAGCGGATCATGCGCCAACATTTTGGCACCTGAGTCTGTGGGGTCCTTCTCGAAGCCTAAGGGTTCTTTATCATAGATGGCATCTAGCCTTTGATCTATTTCGTGTTCTTCAAAGGGTGAGCCTTTCGAACCATCCCCATTTATTTCGTTCACTTCTATAACCAATTTATCTACTTCAGCCTCTAAGGCCGCTTTCCATTCGTTCTCAGCCATATATGCCGAAATCCTTTTGAAGAAGGAGGACTCAATCATGAGCAAGGTTGTCGAACTCCAAGCCTGCTGGCCGTCTTTGCGTAGTACCTTCAACTCCTTCATCTTCACTGACTATTCTTCTATCCCAGTACATGCCATCACGGCGAAGGGTCATATAATAGTGTGTGTTCCTGGTCTCGTTGATTTCGTCATTAGGGGCACAAGGAGCAATCTTGGCCAAGTGTTTGTCATAATTTATCTTGTCAACTAGATTGACTGCTGTCATGAAGTAACTTTGGTCAGCTTCTATATTCTCAACAATGCCATCCTCTCTCTATAATACTAACCTCTGATGCATTGATGAGGGGACTGCTCCTACGCCATGGATCCACTCTCTTCCCAACAATAAGTTGTAGTTGGCTTTGGCTTCGATCACCATGAACATTATGGGCCTGCAGCTCGATCCTACCGTCAAGTCTAGTTGAACTACCCCCAATGTTTGACCTACTTTCCCTTCATAGTTGGATAGGACCATGTTGTGTGGTTTGATGTCACCCTCGTGTATTCCTAACTTTTTCAGCATGAAATGGGGTATTAAGTTAACTGCAGTGCCTCCATCCACTAAGACCTTATTTACTCCATGGGTACCAACCTTTGCTCGAATGAACAATGGCTTCAGATGATTCTTCATAGCTAGCTCTGGGCGCTCGAAGAAAGCATTCTGCTCTTCGACAACTCCGTTATCCATTACGTAGTAACACACTGGCCTATGCTTCATCGGATCTATTGTATCATCCTCCTCATGCTCTTCGATTTCAGTTTCCTATCCAAACTCACAAGGTAGTACAAATACCACGTTGCAATTGATATTGAGTGAAGACTCCCCCTCTGATTCGAAGTTGTCCGTTAGCATATCCTCGTCTTCTTCTGGACCTGGTGTGTACTCCTTCGATTCACTTGGTTGTGTTTCAGATAAGAGTCTCCTACTAACTGGGGGTTTGTCCTCAGGTTGATTATTTGGTGTAGGTTTGTTGGTGCTTGATTCTCCTTGGTTTTTGACCGAAGTTGCTCCTTTATCTGCCATATCTTCCCTTTCAGCCTTTCGAATTCTCTGTTGCCTCCGCCACTGTGATCTTGACATAGGGTTTCTTCCTTTGTAGTTTTATAACCTCACTTCTTCCCTCTTCGCCATATTGAACTGCCTTCTATATGTCATGGCGTGGCGTGCGTTTCGTTCATTGTTTCTCCATTTGTCTTTGCCCTTGTCAGTTCTGACTTGCAGCCATTTGTCTGTTGGTATTTCAGCAAGAATTTTGAACGTTACCCTTCGAGCGCCTTTGGGATGAGGACTATCAGGCCTTCGTTGAGTGTAGTTGCTTTCAAAACGTTGGCTCATCTGACCAGTCTCTTTGTGGTTCCAGCATGGGGCGAAAGGGATTGTTTCGAAGGCTCCGGCCATATTTTGATCGTACACTGCAGAACACCTTGGGCATACTAGGCATTTGGTTGCCCCTTTGTGACAGCGAACCAAAAACTCCAACAAACTTTCTCCAGCTTTAGGGTAACATCTGAATAACTGGTTATCCTGGCGCCGGTTGATGCCAGTTCGTGCCCTTTGTTTCCTCTCGAAGTTTGTAGCAATTCTCTGGTTGCAGATAATGCTGCATCTAGGGCATAGTATCATTTCGGCATCTCCTTTGTGGCACAACATGAGGTAGTCTTTAAAACTGGCATCCCTAGCATAACTATCCTCCATTTTGTATTTTTCTTTTTCTAAGTATCTTTCCATCTCCTCCATTTCAGAACGAGGTCTCTCCATATCCACCATGTTGACATCTACATCCTCCCCCTTTATGTCATCATCTCCCCATCCTGTAGGTTTGACATCTTCGATTTGGATTTTTGAACTTTCTGGGGCGGAATACTTCACCAAGTAGTCAAACTTTCCACTGGGCTCTCCCAAAGTATCCCATATTTCTTTCTGAGGGGAGGCTGGCTTTGTGATCTGGACTTTCTCCAATTTTAGCCTCAGGCCTTCAGTAACCTGTGTCAACTCTTGCTTTTGGTTCTCCTGGCCTTCAGTAGCCTGGATATTTTTCGAAACAGCCAAAGGTACTACTTATATCGAAGCCTCTAATTGCTTGTGGACATCCTCAGTGACCCCCTTGTTGACTTCGACTAACACACAATTTTTATTCTCAGTGCTTTTTTCTCCTAATGGAGTGTCATCTTGATCTGCTTCCACCATATTAATTTCTCCAATGCATGAAGGCTCGGAGTAATTGGTGTCTGCAACATCCAAAGGATCTTCATCTACTTTCATTTTGGGTTTGTCAGCAAATTTCAATCTGCCATCCTTAATTGCATTTTGAATCAGATCCCTGAAAAGAAAACACTGTGAGGTTTTGTGGCCTAGGAAACTATGATACTTACAAAATCCTCTTTTCTTTCTTTGATCTAAAGGAGGTATTTTGACATTCGATGGCACAATTAGTTGGCCATCTTTGACAAGCAAATCAAAAATCTCGTCACACTTTGTTACATCGAAAGTATACACCTTCTTTGGGAATTTGTCACTTTTCTCATTTTCAATAATTTCTTTCCCTTTTGTGGTAACTAGTAATTTACAGGAATAAGGGGGAGCCTGTTTCAATTTAGCGAGATTAATTTCGACCTCTTCGAACTCAGGGTAATCTTCTGCTTCCTCAGTTCCAACATAGGAGACCCTTTCTTTCTTGTTATTTTTAAAAACTCTGGCCTTCTCGGCTTTTAGTCTTTCGACTTGTCAAACCCTGTCTGCTAGTTGGGCCATATCCCTCAAGTGTTGTGTATCCAATTTCTTTCGAATGGAGTAATCTAGGCCACCAACAGCCATTTCGACTAACTCATGTTCAGGAACTACTGTGAAACATCTAGATTTCAAGAGTCTGAACCTATTCAGATAATCATCTATGGGTTCAGTAAACTTCCTCTTGACACTGGCTAACTCTTTCAAGCTTATTTTAGATTGTCCCATGTAGAATTGTTCATGAAATAACCTCTCCAACAGAGCCCAGGTATCTATGGACCCAGGAGGCAAAGTGGTGAACCATGTGAAAGCGTTCTTAGTTAGGGAACTTGGGAAATATTTAATCCTAAGGTCTTCATTATTTGCTATATCTCCTACTTCGGTTAGATACCTGGCTATGTGTTCGACTGTTGATTCATTGGTGTCTCCAGCGAACTTTGTAAATTTAGGGACTTTATATCCCCTTGGTAAATCAGTGTGCATCACATAATCTATTATGGGAGAGGAATAGTTTGGCCTTCTAATACCTGTATTGAGACCGTTTTGAGCCATAATCCTTTCTATCATGGTGGTTAAATTATTTTTTGCCAAGATGTTGTCATTTCGAATTCTATGAACGACTTCATCAGCATCTTGGTGTCGTCCCACCATGACAACTCCTCTAGGTTGTTCTTCTCGAAACTATGGGACTTCTAACCTTTCGACCCTTGCCCCTGGTTCCATAATTTCCCTTTGTGGGTCTCGAATCACTGGGGCTTCTAACCTTTGTGCCCTTGCCCCCAAGTTAACCCCCTCTCTGGCTGGTCTATAGGGTGGGTCATCAGCAATTTGCTCTATGATGGGCATGTTCGCTCGAACCCCCACCTGATTCTGCCTACGCCTTTCTGGCGGAGCGAAAAAATCTGCTATTCGACTCATGTTATCCGCGTTTTCTCTGTTTGTCACAGTTACATTTTGTACTATTGGGGCAAAGATCTCTTACATAGTTTGTGCTAACACTCCTATCATATTATGGTTACTATCATTCATTAATTGCCTAAAAGCCATCTGATTTTCTATGGTTAAGATAGGCAATGCACTATAACCTACTAACCCTTGGTTATTTGTCATAAATTGATTAGCCCCAGATCCAGACCCTAATTGTGGTGACGTATTCGATGTCGAAGTGTGCAGACCCGCCATAAAAGATGTTGGCATCCCATAAGAGGGATTTCTGTGTCTGTTACCATCAAAACCGGGTGGTCTAGTTAGTGGGGTGGCTAAATGGGCTTGTGTCCCTGATGGTGGGACAAATCCCACAAGAGAACCAGTGGTCCCTGCATTTCCTAGGGTCGAACCGTTGGTCGTCATGCCACTTGCTCCATTTGTGGCCACACTACTGGTAGAAGATGCAACAGACTGTACGCTCGAAGGGATCGCAATAGACGTTCCCGTCGAAGCAGACATATTAGTGCCTGTTCCATGTGGGGCATTTTGTTCCCCTTGTTCATTGTTTGGATTAGACATCTTGTTATTACGTTTTCTTCTGGGTAAGGGTTGGTTGCTATTGGTTATTCTACCACTTCTAAGGTTCATATAACAACGAACTTATCACTTAGAAAGAACTTTTACAATGATTATATCCTAACAATCTTTACTTTGTTTTAAAATTCGTAACGACCAATGACTGTCCCACCGGGTGTGCCAATTTGTTTACAGTGATTTCTGGTAAACAACCGCTAGTCCTCCAAACTATCAAATAATCTTAATGACTATTATTTAATCTCTCTGGTAACTTGCAGGATTGACTAGATTGATCCTATGGGGTATTGGTCGTTTGTATAAATCTAATTGCAAAACTGATATTCATAGTTAGAATTTGTATTTAGAATGTTTTATAGACGTTCAATTCACTTCGATTACCATGTTAAAAGAATCTAATGACATGATCAAGTAAAGAAATATGAAACTGAAATGAATGAATAAAGATTCGATTGCAAAGAAATGTTTAAATGCAGAAATAAGTAAATGACTTTGAATGTAAAGACTTTAATGTAAAAAGCATGAATATAAAAGCATGAAATGTAAAAGAGTTTCTGAAATGTAAAGGATTCGAATAGAAGAAAAACGTTTAAATGCAAGAAATAAGTAAATGACTTTGAATGTAAAGGTATTTGAATGACATTGACATGAAAATGGAAGATAAATTGGAAAAGATAAATAGTTTTACTGAATTATAAATGTTTGGTGTTATCATACGTACATTGTTAGAGCATTCGTTTCCCTATCCATGTGGTATTTTGAATGTTTACTGAATTTTGTACAATAGATATGACACACGAAATCCTAATACTAAGACTTCTATTTATACTACTTCGACCATAACGGTCTTGCTTATAAGATTCTGCCACGTTCAAAACATGCAGAGCATTACTCCTCTCTAGCTTCCACGTGTCTTCGAACGCTCCAGCGCATATATATTTGAATTCCAACATCCCGCTCGCGTTTGAATTTCAAATGCCTTGGCAATCTTCGCTTCGAACTCATTTCACAGACACAGTCTCGTTACCACTTCGAGGCTTCTTTTAAATATATCTTCACAACTGTCACTCGAAGCTCCGAGCTTTAACATGTCTGTTTGAAGAACCGCTTCTTCCATTCCGAACTGTAACATTTTGCTTTATTCCAACGAAGCATCCATATTGCTTCATTTCGAACTGTATCATCAAAATCTTCAGCCAACAGTAGGTGACTGTCATTTTCTGTATGATCTTTTTAATGTTTTTATTAGCAGCTTCGACTGCACCATTCATCTTTGGCCGATAGGGGGATGAATTATGATGTTGAATCTTGAAATGCTCGCACAAGGCGGTGATCATAGTATTATTAAGGTTCGTACCGTTATCAGTGATGATCCTTTCTGGGATACCGTATCGGGAAATAAGATTCTGCTTGATGAAGCGGGCAACAACATTCTTAGTAACGGATGCGAAGGAAGCTGCTTCGACCCACTTTGTGAAATAGTCAATGGCCACTAGAATGAAGCGGTGTCCATTGGAGGCTGTAGGCTTGATCTCCCCAATCATATCGATTCCCCACATAGCGAAGGGCCAAGGAGCTGTTAAGACATTTAGAGGAACCGGAGGCACGTGCACCTTGTCTGCATAGATTTGACACTTATGACAGATTCAGGAGTGTTGATAGCAGTCTTCTTCCATGGTAGACCAATAATAGCCTTCCCGTAGGATCTTCTTCGCCATCGTATGCCCACTGGAGTGAGTGCCAAAAGTACCTTCATGTAATTCATCCATGATCTTTTCAGCTTCAATCTTATCCACACAACGGAGCAGAATAGAATCATGATTACGTTTGTACAGGATGCCATTACTTAGGAAGAACTTAGCGGAGAATCTCCTTAGGAACTTTTTATCATTGATTGAAGCTTCTTCTGGATATTTTTGAGCCTCAAGATACCTTTTGACTTCATGAAACCAAGGCTGGTCCACTACTTCTTCAGTATTAATCTCGTGACAGTGTGCTGGTTCGTCCATTCGTTCAATGGTGATCTGGGGAGCCTTGTTATCCCAATTAAGTTTAAACATAGATGACATTATGGCTAGAGCATCTGCTAGCTGATTTTCTTCTCGCGGGAAATGCTCGAAGGTAATCTGCTCGAAATGTGGTAACAATGTCAAAACATGTTCTTTGTAAGGGATAAGGTTGGGATGCTTAGTGTCCCATTCTCCTTTGATATGACTGATGACCAAAGATGAATCTCCAAACACATCTAAAGATTTGATTCCCAAGTCTATGGCAGCCTTGAGACCAAAGATGCATGCTTCGTATTCCGCCATGTTGTTCGTACAGTTGAAACAAAGTCTGGCAGTAAAGGGAGTATGACACCCTTCTGGAGATATGAGTACAATGCTGATACCATTACCAAGTGCATTGGATGCCCCATCAAAGAACAGGGTCCATCGGGATCCTTGTCCAGGTTCGTCATACAACCTGATTTCTTCACAGTTGTCTAATGTCAAGATGTCTTCATCCGGGAATTCAAACTTCATGGACTGATAATCTTCTACAGCTTGATGAGCAAGATGATCAGCTAGCACGCTGCCCTTTATAGCTTTTTGGGTAGTGTATTGTATATCATATTCTGTTAGGATCATCTGCCATCTAGCTATCCTCCCAGACAGAGCAGGCTTCTCAAAGATGTACTTTATCAAATCTATCTTAAATATCAACAAAGTGGTATGAGTCAACATATATTGTCTTAGCCGGAGAGTAGCCCATACTAGAGCGCAACAAGTTTTCTCGAGCAGTGAATATCTGGTTTCACAGTCGGTAAACTTTTTGCTCAGGTAGTAAATAATGTGCTCTTTTGGGCCAGACTCGTCATACTGCCCCAATACACACCCCATTGAGTTCTCTAAGACGGTCAGATACATGATTAGTGGTCTTCCCTCGACTGGTGGCATCAAGACAGGAGGCTCTTGTAAATACTCTTTGATTTTGTCAAAATCAATCTGACATTCATCATTCCATCTGACTACTTGATATTTCTTTAACAGTTTGAAGATTGGTTCACAAGTAGAGATAAGGTGAGAAATGAATCTGGCAATATAGTTTAGGCATCCCAAGAATCCTCTAACTTCCTTCTCAGTACGAGGAGCAGGCATTTCTTGTATCGCTTTGACCTTGGCAGGATCAACCTCGATGCCTTTGTTGCTGATAATGAAACCTAAGAGTTTACCAGACCGGACTCCGAATGTGCATTTGTTTGGGTTCAACCTTAGTTTGTATTCCTTCAATCTCACAAACAGCTTTTGCAGGTGATCAAGGTGCTCCTATTCAGTTTTTGATCGGGCTATCATGTCATCTATGTAGACCTCTATCTCATGATGAATCATATCATGAAACAAAGCTACCATGGCACGTTGATAGGTTGCCCCAACATTCTTCAGTCCGAATGGCATCACTTTGTAGCAGAACGTGCCCCACTGTGTGACAAATGTAGTTTTCTCCATGTCCTCATGTGCCATTTTGATCTGGTTATATCCTGAGAATCCGTCCATGAAGGAAAATACTTTTTGCTAGGCCGTATTATCAACCAAGATGTCGATGTGTGGAAGTGGAAAATCATCTGTAGGGCTGGCCCTGTTTAAATCTCTATAATCCACACACATTCGCACTTTACCGTCCTTTTTAGGCACGGGAACAATGTTGGCAACCCATTGAGGATAGGAAGTAACAACCAGAAATCCAGCATTGAACTGTTTCATAACTTCTGCTTTGATATTCTATGACATGTCAGGTCTCATGCGACGGACTTTTTGTTTCACTGGTGGACAGTCTTCTCTTGTGGGTAGACGATGTACCATGATGTCTGTATCAAGTCCTGACATGTCTTCGTATGACCAGGAAAAGATCTCAACATAATCATGCAATATTTGAATTAGGCGCTCCTTGACACTCGACTCTAAATTGGCACCCACTTTGATTTCCATCTTATCTTCCTCGGTACCCAAATTGATTGTATCCAACAACTCCTCATGAGGCTGAATAGCTCTTTCCTCTTGTTGTAGTAGTCTGGCCAATTCCCCTGGCACCTCACAATCTTCCTCACCTTCGTATTCGACTTGGTAGATCAGATATTCAGAGTCACTGAAGGCTATAGCAGTATCGTTACCCATGGGATCCGGAATGGAGGGGTACCTGCATTTGTGAGTGTGGATGTGTGTAAGGGTATAGCCATCTTTAAACAATAAAATGTAAAAGAAAGACAATGAACACAAAAGATTTGTATGTGAAAAAGTGTCCATGATTCATTGAATATCATATGAAGATGAAATAAAAACCCTTACAAATGGACCATTGTGCCTCGGGTAAGACACAAGGTTTTTAAAGTGCGAATTGTTTGTGAATATTACAAGTCCAACAAAAATGTAAAAGATAAATTACTGAGAGATGAAAGTTATTGGGACAAAGTCTCTGGCTTCCCAGTTGCGAAGTCCTCCATTGACAGTAGGAAATATCCAATCTTCCAAGCTGCCATCCTCTTCATTGTCTTCTACTGCATTGACCCCTTGGTTGCTGATTTTCAAAGGTGGCCCTCCGGCACGGGCACGGTGCACAGCCTTCTGAGCAGTTGAAGTAAACCCCAAGCCAAACTTGTCTGATTTGTACGGAATGTCTGGAAGCTGCCCCCAGATGGTGCATCCACCCTCATCTATTACCGCCTTTGCGTCCTTTAGATATGACATCCGTAGTGGAGGTCTTGTGATCTTGGGAATCTAGGATACTGCCTTAGTTGCCGCTACTTCTTGAGAAACCTCTTCAAAATGTTGAAAAGGAGTTTCAATGAACTCGCCATCCAACTCCATATATCGGAAAGAATTCAGATGACTAATCATGTATTCCTCCTCCCCGTGGACAGTTATGATATTTCCTTGGACCGGGTACTTCAGCATCTGATGCAATGTGGAGGTGACAGCATCGGCATTATGGATCCAAGGCCGTCCTAAAAGACAAGAGTAAGAGGGCCGGATGTCCATCACATAGAAGGTTGAATTGAAAGTCTGAGTTCCCACCTTTATCGGGATGTCCACCTCCCCGTGGACCATCCTCTTAGAGCCATCAAATGCTCTCACAATTATGTTACTAGGTTTCAACGCCAGCCCTTCGCAATCCAATCTATCAAGAGATTTCTTTGGTAATACGTTCAAAGATGAACCAGTGTCTACCAAGACATGGGCTAGGGTTGTTCCTCTACACTCTACAGAGACATGCAATGCCTCATTATGTTTTCTCCCTTTGGGTGTCAAATCAGCATCAGAGAAGCCTAGGCCGTTATCAGCTGTTAAACTGGCCACACAATCTTGGAATTGGTCAGCAGACGTCTCTTGTGGCACATGAGCTCTCTTCAGAAATTTTACCAGAGCTTTCGCATGTGCCTCAGAGCACAACAACAATGCTAGCATGGAGATCTTGGAAGGGGTTTGCCCCAACTGTTCAACCACATCATAATCACTCTTCTTTATTATCCTCAGGATTTCTTCCATTTCCTTCTTGGATTTTTCAGGGATAGCTAGTGATTAAGCCTTCACCCGGACAGGCTCTTCTTGAATGCTTTTTCCTTTATTCTCAGTAGCGGAAGTATTGGTAGGGATAGGGATTGTGTCATCTTTGTCTGTAGGTATGCTTGCAGGTATAATCACTGGCGCAGAGGTAATCTTCGGAACGGCCACGGGTCCAAAGAATGCCTTTGGAGGGGCAATCTCTGGAGAGAAGATTCTACCACTACGGGTAATCTTGCTAGTTCTGGCAATATTTCTAATGTCGAAATTTTCTTCTTCGGAGCTTTCTTCTTCGGCAGTCAATTCATCTTGTTTGATACCATGGTAGTAGATTTCTCCACCATAATTCCATGGTACTGTTTTATCTGATTTGTACGGGATCGGCCCGGGCATTGTGATCTTAAGTGGAGTAGTTTTTGGAGCAGGTGTAATCCTAACGGGTCTTTTAGGGGCCCTGGAAGGATTGGAGGAGATGGTTATGATTGAAATGTCTTTAACAGGAACGGGTAAAACGGGAGCATTCTCAAACAGAATTTCTTGGTTATCAATCAGGCGTTGGATACCTGTCTTCAACAAAGGGCAATCGGCGGGTGAGGATAAGCAATGATGGCAGTCTTCTTTAGAACCTGGGAACACACCAACTTTTAACAAAATCAGCTTAATGATCGGGAGCAGAGTCAAAAGTTCATCTACTGTAGAAACAAACAAATCTTCCTCAACAGCGTTGGCATTGTGACCATGCCTAGGCATCAGAGTGGAAATAACATTTGGTTTCTCAGGTGCATCAAACTCAACTTCCTTTGCATCAATAAGGTCTTGAATTTTGTTCTTCAGAGCCCAACAGTTGTTGGTGTCGTGCCTTGGACTTTCAGAATGGTATGCGCATCTGGCATTCGGATGATAATGAGGGGACGCAGTATTGGGATTCTTTGGGGCCTCTTTTAAAGTTGCCAGATTCAATTTCAGAAGATGTGGTAGAACCTTGGCTAGAGTCATGTTAATCCTGGTGAATTGCCGGACTGGCCTTTCCACCCTTGGCTGGTTATTTCTTGGCTGGTCAGATGCAGGCTTTGGAATCATAACGCCCCCACCACTGGTCGGCGTTCAGTTCTTCCTTGATTCCTATGTGAATAAACAGCAGATACTTCCTTCTTCCCAGTGAAGGGCTTTTTCACAGCTGTAGAGGCAGACGAATCTTTCTGAATCTTCCCACTTCTTATACCAGCTTCCACCCTCTCGCCGGTTAAAATTAATTCAGTAAACCCTACAGAGGAACTTCCAATCAGATGATTGAAGAAAGGGCCTGATAGAGTTCCCAAGAACATGTCCACCAACTCCCTTTTAGACAGAGGGGGTTGCACTCTTCCGGCTAGATCTCTCCACTTTTTCGCGTAATCTTTAAAACCCTCACTGGAAACCATAGCCATACTCTAAAGTTGAGTACGGGTAGGCGCCAAATCGGCATTGTAATGGTATTGTTTATAGAAATCCGCGACCAGGTCTTCCCAATTGTGGATGTCGGCCCTTTCCAATTGGTAAAACCAATCGAGTTGCGTTCCTGATAAACTGTCTTGGAAAAAGTGGACCCATAAGTCTTTATCAGTAGAGTGTGGCTGAATCTTCCTGACATATGATCGGAGGTGCATTTTAGGACAAGACACCCCATCATACTTGGAAAATAATGGCACTTTAAACTTTGGCGGGATTACAATTCCTGACACCAACCCCAATTCCTCAAAATCTAGCCCCGGCACTCTCTGTATTTCCATAGTAGTTAAACGCTCTTCCAGGTGTCTGTACTTATCATCAGCCGAAGGGTATTGTTGTTCAGAGTAATCCTCCTCTTCCTCCTCTTCTTCAGAGTCTGATGGAATTTCCGTTTCTTTTCCTTTTCTTTCCCCCTCATCAGATGTTGCTGGAAATTCTAAAGTCCTTCTGGCTTGTCCCTGAAATCTTCTGCCCATGATTACCACACCATCTGGTTTCTTCTCTTTTTTCTTTTTATCTTTCTCTTTTTCCAGCAGAGTCTTCAACTCCTCTTGCCCCTTGGCTAAGGTCATGAGTAACTGTTGAAATTATGTGTTTTGAGCTTGAAGATCTTTGACCGTCTGTTCGAGATCCATCTTACTGAAATAAACAGTAGAGAGATGAGGAAACTTGTTGCAAAGACCTGTTTATGTTTATGATGAATGATATGTATTCATGCAATGCTTTCAAGGATTTAAAAATTAAAATTTGTTTTAAATAAAAAAAAAACACACGTTATATTAATAAGATAGAATTTGAGTACATCAATGCCCCTTGGGCAAAATAATACAAAATTCTAAGATAAAAAGACATTGCGCATCCTCTTTGGTGCAATGTAGGTATTTAGAGTCTGCTCTTCATGAAGTAGCCGAGTGAGTTCCAAAACCTTCTTCTCGCTTGCGTAGAATTGGGCTTCAAAAGTATCACGCTCTCCTTTGAGCTGTATCCAATCCCTTTGTAGGTCTTCGAGTGATGTAGGCATGTCAGGATGTAGGATAGTGTATGGAACTTCTCCCTCATTAATAGGCTCAATAATCACTGGGAGAATGGAAGGATAAGGCATCATAAGACTTTGAGCGCGGGTTCGTACCCACTTGAGGTAAGGCTCAAGAGGGATGGAATTCTTGTGTCCCAAAGTCTTTCTATCCACCTTGTTTAGCATCCTCCAAGCTCGGATGAATATCTGGCGAAGTCCTTGATCGTCGTTGTCGTAGTCGAAAACCAAACCTTGAATCAACATATCATGTGGGCCATCCCTTCAGGCATAACCAAACTGTCTTAGAACTAAGCATGGGTTGTAGGTGATGCCTCCCCTAATGCCAAGTAGAGGGACATTAGGGAATTCCCCACAACGGTCAACAATGATAACATTCTCTTTGGATTGAGAGCACCAATGAATATCTGAATGTTTAAGCGTCATTAACCTTTGTGACCACCTCAAACTTTGCTCATTCTTTAAGACTGATTGGGGAAGATGAGAAATAAACCATCTTTCCAGGATAGGAGTGCAACACATGAGAACACCTATTTTCCTCATTGTACGAGTGTGAAAAGAGTGTAAGATATCCCCAAGCAATGTAGGCACCAGGTTGCGTGACATGAAGATTTTGACAGTGCTCACATCTATGAGTTGGTCAGGATTGGGGAACAGGACCATCCCATAGATGAGAAGAGCTACAATCTCCTTAAAAGCTTGTAAATATAGGGAATTCCAACAGCTTTGGACCTTCTCAAACAGAAACTTTGCCAAGAAGCCTTTGACACCACTTCTAGTTTCCCAATGAGTTGTGACATTAGATGAGTGCAAGTGCAGGGCTTGAGCAATCTCTTCTGGCTTTGGATCTCTTTCCCTATCGTTGAAAGGTAGTTAATTGAGAATAGGAATCCTCAAGAGTTGAGAAAATTCCTCCAAAGTAGGCACAAGTTGATAGTCAGGAAATGTGAAGCAATGATGCAAAGGGTCAAAGAACTAGAAGAGAACTTTCATCATATCCTCCTCTGTGTTGGAGGTGATCAAGTTGAGTAGACGACCATGTCTCTCGGTGAATGGATAGTTCTCAGGGATCCTTGAAGCTAGCTCCTTGAGTTGTGGAGGAATTCTTACAAGGTTGATTTGGATAGTTTTCTTGCGAAGTGAATCCATATCCTACAAAATAAGAACAAAGATGAATCTCCAAAATCCTTGAAATGGTTAGTGAATGCATATGATGTTCATGATGTCCATGATGTTATGCACAAGTATATATGTACAAACAAATCAAGCAATTTCTTAGTTTAGGCTTGCATGGGGTTTCATAGGTGAGTACCCTCTTGAAGTTTAGTTGGATCAACTTGTCCTAATAATAGTAACCGGGTTCTAAGGAGCTCAATATCATTGGATTGTTTCCTTGGTCATTGTTTAAGCTCAAGCCTCTTTAATGGAGACTGAAATATCCCAAGAAACCAACCCTCAATGAGTGTAGTATCGAGTATCTACCAACTTTGGACTGCACCAAAGCCGGTCATCTCACTACATCCTAAAAGGCCAAGTTGGTCAAGTAAAGGATTCTAGAAGTTCATTAGTGCTTCATGACATCACTCAGCGGCCCCGTATTCTCTTTGATTGACTCAAAGGCTACTGGTACCCACAAATATGTCACACTAACATAGCTATTACTTAGACCATGTCGGTATACCCCGCACAGTTTCCACAATGTATTGCTATTTACCTATAATGTTTCCCAAATCCGGGTAGAGGATTTCAAACCCAAACAAAGAACCAAAATGTAAAGCAATCAAATCCAACAATGTAAGCAAAATAAATGTGATATAAACCCTAAGGTAACCCCACTTTTATAATACTCCCCAGCAGAGTCGCCAGTTCTGTGATGCGGTGGGAGAACTGACTTGAGGTTTTGTGTTTTATCGCAAATGTCACGGTTAGCAAGAGTCACCACCGACTTTTCTTTTATCCAAAAGGAAAGGTGAAAAAGCAGAGGAAAGACCTTTGAGATGTTTTCTTGAGTTCGGGGGGTAGATTATGAAAAGGGAAGGTGCTAGCACCCTTTTCATCCATGGTTTTCCATGGGCTCTTAGTTACTTGCTTAGATCACTTGCTTTGGTTTGTTTGAAATAGTGTTTGATGTGGTTTTGAAAGTATTTTGTAAAAGAGATCATTCGTTTAGGCAATCTTTGTAATAATTCTTGTTTGTAAGAATGTATACAAAGATGTTTGTCTTTTTGAAAATGTTTTCAATGTTTGTAAGATGTTTTTGAAATGTGTGTGTGTTTGTTTTGAAAATAGCAAGGATTGTTGTTTGAAATGGAGCAAGTAACTTAGAAGCTATCTACCTACTCAAATGTCTTTCTTATGTATTTTCTATTCCTTTGACATTGTTGACTTACTATTGATTTGGTAAGCAACCCTATCTTTGGATGTAAACGGGACGGGCGTGGGTCATCGTATAACCATGATAGCAATGTTACCAAGTATCTTAGCATTTTTGAGGGACCAAGATCATTTTGTTTAGGCAACTTTTGAATAGCGTCATCGAGGGACTATGATCTTTAATTTGTTTTGTTTTGCCAAGATACTTCGCATGCGTAACATGGCTATTTTTGTTTTAGGAAACCAAGTGGGAGAAACCCTAAGGGTGCTTGTGTGTAAAGTGTATTATTTTCATGCTTTTGATTTTGTCTTGTATTTAGGGTTTTCTATTTGTTTTGTTTCGTTCTTGTCATACAAATCCTAATTACTAATCATGGCATATGAAAGCAATAAATTGTGTAATGTAAATATACTAAGCTATTACAACAATTTTATGGGAGGGGGGAATACAAGTTTGAATGGGGATTGACACAAATATAAAGCTAAATATATTATTGCAACCAAATCGAATTTGCGTGAATTAAAATAAATATAACACAATATTTAAAATGTAATGCAATGTATATGTAAAGAAAATAGGTTTTATGTCTTGCTTTTGTATAAAAGAATATTTAATTTAAACCTAAAAAAATAAGGAAAAATATTTAATTCTTTTGAAAGGGATTAAACCCTAATTTTCATTTAAAAGAAAATAATGTTTCTATATTATTATTTTGTGCATTTTTTGTATAAAAAATAATAAATAATATTGTATATAAATATTAAAAATTAAATATGTGCAAAAAATAAGTATTTGTAAATAGGAAATGTAAAATAAAAATATTAAGTATATTTAATTATATTTATAAGTTTATTAAGAAAATAAATTATATTTTATCAAAATAAACTATATTTTTTATGTGAGAAATAATAAAAAAATAAAATAAAAGTGTAAAAACAATTAAATTATTTTTTAGGATTTTTTATCATTAAAGAAATTAATTAAAAGTATTAAATATAAAAATAAAAAAAATAAAAAATGAAAGAGTTAGCAGGGGGTGTAATAGCAATTCAGTGGTAGTGTTTAGCAAAAACATTAAGCCCAAGAAGCAAAAAGCCCAAACAGACTTCGTCCCTGTCCTGCCTTTTCTTCCACACGCCTTTGCCAATTCAACCTGTAACTTCCTCATGCTTGCATAAAAATGAAAACTTATAACATGAAAAATGTAGCATTTGAGCTCACGATTCCAACCATATAAATTATGTAATCTAACTATCAAAGATCAAAGAGAATTTTGAAATCCCTAAATCGTGACCTAAAATTTTCAGAGATTTCAAACTCCAAATTCTCTTAGCACAAGTAATATAAATGCAATATAATGATATGTACAGCTTCGTTATGATGAGAACTACATTTTTATTCACAAATTGTGGCTTGAGGTTGTCTGTATAAGGAGATAGAGTTTGAAAAAATACCTCCTTCAGCTGGAATCGTGTATGGAAATGTAGGGACTTTAATGGAGGCCTGATGATTGCTTGAGCTTCCTTGAGCTTCCCTGAATCTATTCCAACTCTTACCTTGCTCTGAAAGTGGCTAGAACTCCCTGACCAAGTCCAACTACAAGCTTCAAAGTTAACAATGACAGGTGGTGAAACAGAGGTTACAGAACAAGGATGATGGTTTGGATTGACTAGGTATCAATATGTAAGATGTTTGGATGAGTTAAACACAAAACGCACGAGCCAAATGAGAGTTGGATGAGTTTGTGCAGAAACTGTATGCTTGAGCAGGTTCTTGGTGTTTTTCAGTTTTAGAGAGTTTCTGGTCCTTTCCAAGCGTGTTATGTGTTGTACATTGCTTGCATATTAGTATAGAAATGATCTAAAGTCAGCTCTCTATCAGTTGTACAAGCCCTAGCCTTTTTGCAACTTTTCTTGTACTTGAAGCAAAGTGACAAGACCAAACCCACATGCTTGTACCAGCTTGCTTTAGGGTTGGTATGAGTTTGTACACGTTTCTCGAGACTTGTGTGGTTTGTATGCATCAAGGGGACAAGTTCAATGCTCAAGATCACAAAGTTTGCAAAAGTTCCCCTTTATGAAAATGGCAATGGAGCCTTTTTGCCATAAGTGGAATTATCAATTGGATAAAGGTTCAAAAGTAAGGATAAAGGCTTTGTCAACTGAGTATGCATTTAATTAAGGAGTGTGTAGAAAGTTTAGGACCTGTAAAGAATGAAATAGCCAGCATAAGATTGGTTTGCAACTTGGTTCTTCATGAAAATGGCTTGAACAAAAAGTGAGAAAATGTCAACTTCCTCTCTTCGATTCTCTCTACTAAAAAATGATCTTGGAGAGTTCTTGGACATTTTGGAAAGCTTGAAATGTGCTCTATAATCCATATTTGAAATTCATTTTGAGATACCTCTTGGAACTAGGTGAAAAATTTCCATGAAGTTGGGTCTAAAACCTGCCTAAATTAGGGCAAAATTTCACTAAGTTAAGAAGTTCATGACCATGTATTCATAAATTTATAACTTGAGATCCAAGCCTCTTTAGGGAAAATTTTGTTAAGAAAAGTTGTAGATTTCATGGAGGTCTACAACTTTCATATTGGGAAGTTTCCTTGAATCATTAGGCATCATGGTGTAAAAGTGGTGCAAAGTTGAGAAAAAATAAGAAAATTCTTATACTTCGAAAAATTCTAAGTTATGAAAATTTTCAAATTCAAAACCCTAATTTTCAAATTTGGTTTTCTTGATGCACAAGTTTCAAATTTTGACATATCTTAATGAATTATGACCCTTGGCACTTGATTTTGACCAAAAAGTCAGAGTTTGACTTTTCAGTGTACAGTTGACTTTTGATCAGTTGACTGCAAATTTCATCTGTCAATCCAATGAACTTGAGATGTTTTGAACCATGTAATTAAGTCAAGATGATGTCATTGAATCCTTGAAATCATGATTGAACTCAATTGGTCATTGGCTAGGTTAAAAATCAGAAATTTCCCTTTCTCAGTCAAAACCCTAATTTTGACCATTTTGCCCTTTTGATGATTTGATCAAATTTCTTGAGGAGTTGTGATCCAAACTTGATCAAATGCTACATATGAGTCTAAAATGTTGATGTGGATAAAAATTGTGAAGTTTGACTGTAAATTGGCCATGGTTTACTTTTTCCCCAATACACCTGATTTTTAGGTCAACTGTCCAATTGACTGATAAAAAATGTGGTTCAAAGCTTGAAACTTATCATGAGTAATATTAGGGATCCAAAATGATGTATGAAAGTCACATGAAGCATTGGTGGTCCAAAAATCCTTGTTCAAATTCAAACCCTAATTTTGGGTTATTAGTGCAAGATGAGATGTCTTAAGCTGACCAAACCCTAATCCTGTCTTGAGTCAAAGAAGTCTTGTGAGAAAAGTCTTGATAAATGAGAGGGAAAATTTTGGGGTACAACAACAGCTTAGGCAAAAATGGGTGTCCCGGTGGGTTGAAAACACGAAAGGGCGATCTAGGCAAAAATTAGGGACAAAAAGCGAGAGACTGCAGTCTGAAGACTCTTCACGTACACCCTCCTAATGCGGGGTAGATCAATTCAGCTATTATCCTTTGAAAGCACGGCACTAGGATGACCCAGGATACGGGAACTATAGTAATATCAGTTTTAACGAAAGTTCGAGATTTTCTTATTGCAATTTTACTCGTTGTATTTCTTTTCTTCTTCGCAACTTCCTCATTTAGGAGTTGTTTCTATGTATGAATGCCCATTCACGGGCCAAACTCATTAATAAAAATTTTCCCTTCCATTAAAAATCTTTGTTATGTTCTTTTACTTTATTTTTCGTATGCGAATTGTGATTTAAATTCTTTGTTAAGCATTGCATTGAAAATAATAAGTCAATAATAATCACAAGATAAGATGTGAAACACTACATTACATGGATATGAAGGCATCCCAAGGGAATGCCACGACGTTCAAACGTTTGTTCTTCCTGTGCAAGTAGCAAGTTATAATGGTCGCCTTGACCAAGCTTTCATCCTCGTCGCCTCATTTCAGTCGACCGGGCGCCCGATCCTCCAACACCGAGAAACTTGGGGCATTTCATAAGATCCACGTCTCTTTTCAGTTATTCACAAAAATTCTAACACATGAAGGAAGTTAGATCACGTTACTTCTCCTCAGCAAGATTTAACCTCCAGTGAACTCGACAAGGCTAACTCTTTTCTCTCAGATTTCAAGCACCAATCCATATTGGTACCTCAAGATGACGAGCATCAAATCCCAATGAGCTTTTGGCACTTTGCATACAATAATCATCACGACATATTTCATTGCATCCTCAAACGCATAGCATATCCATGGATCATCATGTCATACTTCAAATGCATACAAAGCATGAGTCAGATTTCGTACCTTGCCTAAAATCCCCAAATAAATCCCAAATCAACAAAACATCCCCACAAAGAATATCATCCTCATAATTCCCAATTAACATCTGTTATTACACTACCAACTAAAATAAACCATGGTGTCAGTACATCGTACTCCCCAACTCTCAATACTCACATTATCTTTTCCTACGGTCGTAGATCGTCCGTAGATCTTACCCTTGTTTTACATTTACTAAGGTTGTAGATCGTCCGTAGATCTTACCTTCACTTTATCATTTTAAGGTAGTAGGTCGTCCATAGATCTTACCTTCGTTTTATCTCTCTTAGGGTCGTAGGTCGTCCGTAGACTTTACCCTCTCCTCATCTTGTTTTTAGGGTCGTAGATCATCCATAGATCTTACCATCACGTTATATTTTTAGGGTCGTAGATCGTCCGTAGATCTTACCTTCGCTTTATCTCTCTTAGGGTCGTAGGTCGTCCGTAGACTTTACCCCCTCCTCATCTTGTTTTTAGGGTCGTAGATCGTCTGTAGATCTTACCATCGTGTTATCTTTCTAAGGTCGTAGGTCGTCCATAGATCTTACCTTCACTTTATCTTTTTTAGGGCCGTAGGTCGTCCATAGACTTTACCCTCTCCTCATCTTGTTTTTAGGGTCATAGATCGTCCGTAGATCTTACCATCACGTTATATTTTTAGGATCGTAAATCGTCTGTAGATCTTACCTTCGCTTTATCTCTCTTAGGGTTGTAGGTCGTCTGTAGACTTTACCCCCTCCTCATCTAGTTTTTAGGGTCGTAGATCGTCCGTAGATCTTACCATCGTGTTATCTTTCTAAGGTCGTAGGTCATCCATAGATCTTACCTTCGCTTTATCTCTCTTAGGGCCGTAGGTTGTCCATAGACTTTACCCTCTCCTCACCTTGTTTCTAGGGTCGTAGGTCGCTCGCAGGTCTTACTCACGTGTTACTTTTCTTGGGTCATAGATCATACGCCGATCTTTATCCATTGTCTTTACCTTTCTTTTTAGGACCGTAAATCCCACACGATATATTCTCTGTTGTCGTCAAATTCTACCCGCCATCTTTAAGTTATTATGTTGTTAGTAGTCCTACCTTCAGTCATCACGACATCGTCAACCATATCTTTTCAGCCACTTTACCGCCAACTTCCACGAGAAACTTGTATTGGCACCATTACCCCAGTACAAGCTACCATTATTCAACCGTGTTTATCCATCATGACCAGTCCACCAGAATACCATTTTTCCTTTCCCCAACAGACACTCACACCAATAAATGACACTCACACCATCTCTCCAGGGCAAATTCCGGGTCCTGGTATTTAATCATCTTCTACCTTGAACCTTCGAAAGGCTGACGCCAATCTCACCTTCAGGTTTAATACGATTAAATAGGGGCAGCTGTCGTACCCCAAATTTTCCCTACCTCTTTTTACTTTTGTCTGGCTTTGAACTTTGCATCCCGTTTACACCATTTTCACTAAGTCATTTGCATATCCCGCATCTCATGGAATCAAGCGCCTTGGTTTGAGGTATTAGGGTTGTGCCCTCTTTATGTCTAATTTTGTTTTGAAGTTCTTTTATCAGGTAAATGGGAAACGCATTTGGTTCTCGATTAGTGGATCGTGGGATGGATTTTTGAGGAATCATGAATATCTTTGTCATCAAGTTACAAGGCTGTTTCTCGCTCGAATTCATCAGAGCCTGGATTAGGGTTTATTTTCCTATTTTGTGGGTCAGGATGCTAGGGTTTTGGGTCCTTGGTTTTTGTGAATATGTTTCTTTCTCCTGCCTCAAAAATAACTCAAAGTTCAGTGCATTAGGTCAAGGAGTTCATCTCCTCTCATTTCAAGCTTTCTTCTTAAAAGTCTCTAAGTCACTGATTCGAGAGTTTGAAGTTTAAGTTGACGACTGTGGATTTTGGGCACAAGAAATAAGTTTTGGGGTTCATGACCATCAAGACATGTTTTGGTTGCTTAAGTTATAAGTTACTTGTGATGTGAGTGTCAAAGTTAAAGTTCTGTTTAAGAGTGCAAGTTTGGTTCAGGCGTGATATGAAGATTAAGGTTTAAGTGACCATTGTTTTGGGTTCGAATTAACCAAGGGGAATTAAATTCTTAAGCATTTATTTTGTTCAAAAGTTTGATTGGAGTCTGGAAGATAAGGCGCATGATTGCTTGAAATACAAGTTACAACAATTGTTCGTGATTTCTTGAAGTTTAAGTTACAAAGTCAAGATGTGCATTCAAATCATTCAAGAAAGAATTTCAAAGTTCAAACAAGATTCAAGAGTTGTTTGATTTCTATACAACAAAGTTCATCATTAATAAAATTCATTCAAGTTTGTGCGTTACATTTTTGGGACAAGTTACAAGAGGGATGCCAATGTGAAATCACAAGTTACAATTGTTGTTTACAAAGCAAAAAAAAAAGAATTAAATGTTTCTTCTTCAATTTTCTGTTGCTTCCTCTTCATACAACTCATCTACTCATTGCTAGCCATAATATTCTCTTTGTCTTTTAACCTTGCCTCGCTTGTCATCCACTCCTCGTGTTCATGAAACAAGAAAAGGAAAAGTTAGCTAACATTGATATGTCAATAAAATTCCAAGCTAGAATTATTTGCTAATAAGAATGCTCATCATAAGGGTTTGCATTTGGAATCAGTTAGAAAGGGATTTATTTTTAATCATGGGCCATTTTCTCCCAATTGCAAATCACAAAAAAGGTTGTCCTCTTTGGTTCACAAAAAGAGAAAAAAGAAAAATTGCAAACGTTTTCTTGTTGCTAAAGCAAAGCACAAAGCTTCCACAAATAGCTAGTTAAACAAGCAGCAGCTAAAACCACTAGCTGTAAGCATGGCAGCAAACTGCAATAAAACAACAACCAACAAGCACAGCAGCGCAACGTAATAAGCAAAGCTGCAAACAAAACAACAGTTGCAGGAAAAATATAGCAGCAACCCAACGTAGCAAGACTAGCAAGTAACCCAAAATCAGCAAATATAAAATAACAACAATTCATAAAAAATAGCAAGCTAGCTCACAAAACCCTGCATCATCATATTCCCTAATATGCAAACCCTTCAGAATTCTCATAAAGGCAAAACAGTTTGCATCATTGAAAGATAAAAGAGGAAAAGGAGACAGGTTTGAAAAGATATCACCTGCATAAAAATGTCCAACAGAACAATCCAAACACAACATGCTAAGCTGTAAAAAATTATCCAACAGAACAAGCCAAACTTGCTGCCTAAAAAACTGCCAAACCAGCCCCACAAAACCAGCTATGTGAAACCTGCACAAACAGTCCATAAGCCAGCCAAAATTGCATCAAAATAGGTAAAAACAAACCTGCCTAATAATCCAAAACAGCTTGCACCAAACCAAAAGAAAAATCTGTCCAAAACCTGTCCAATAAATTGCATTAAATTAGCAAAACAAAAATTGCAACAAAAAGCAATAAAATAGCAGCCACAAATGTTCAAATTTCCCTAATTTGCCCCCTAATTTCCACCCCTGTTTCACTATAAAAGAGGGCCACTGTTTCATTGGAGGAGGATATACGGTTGTGTCATACAGTGGGAGAACGGACTTGATGTTTTGCATTTTGATCGCATTTGTGCGGATAGCAAGAGTCGCCACCGACTTTTCTTTTATCCAAAGGAAAGGTAAAAAAGTACAGGAAAGACCTTTCGATATTATTTCTCGGGTTCGGGGGGTAGATTATGAAAAGGGAAGGTATTAGCACCCTTTTCATCCATGGTTTTCCATGGGCTTTTAGTTACTCGTTTAGATCACTTGCTTTCATTTGACAGTGTGCTTGTGATGTGGGCTTTGAAAGTATTTTGAAAAATCTCTTTGTAATGGTTCTCGTTTCTATAAGAACGCGTACAAAGTTTTGTTTCGAGAGGTGGTTCAAAGATGTGTTTGTGAATTGTGTTTCGGAAAGTGTTTTGAAAAGTTGTTTTGCAATGGTTCTCGTCTCTATAAGAACGTATACAAAACATTTTGTCTTTTGAAAATGTTTGTGAAATGAAAGTGTAGGTGAAAAAAGTTTTTATTGTGAGCAAGCGAGTAACTAGGAGCGAATCTACCTACTCGAAATGTCTTAAATTGTTCTTTTCTTCCTCCTCTTAATGTGGCTATCTTACCATTAATTTGGTAAGAAGCCCCATCGTTGGATGTGAAGGGACAGGCGCGGGTCAATTTTACAGTCATCGAAAGCAACTTATGAGACGCTTCAGCAATTTTTGTAAGGGACAAGATTGTTTTATCGAAGGCAACATCGAGGATCATCGAGGGACTACGATCTTTTTCATCGAAGGGTCATTGCTAAAGCATCCCATATTCGAGGGACATGACTTTATTTCCGAGGCAACGAGCGAGGTTACCCTAGAGGTGCGCGTGTGAAAAGTGTGTTGGTTTCAAGTTATTTTATTCTTTGATTAGGTCATCTAGCAATTGATTTTTTTGAATCTTGCCATACACGCCTAATTACTATACAATATAAAGAAAACAGTAAATTGCGGGAATTGAAATTCTACGCTATTACAAAGTGTTCGGGAATGGGGGTACAATTCTTACAAATGGGGATGAGTCAAATGCGATAGAAAGATCCAAATAACAAGCAATACAACCAAATCGAATTTTGCACGATTAATTAAAGCTATAATAATCTATGAAAATAAAATTAACCAATGAAATATGGAAATAAAATTTTATATATTTACTTGTAAGGAAGAAAGGAAAAAAAAGATATTATTTAAAGAAAATGTTTAACTAAAGAAATTAAGTCAAAATGCATATATATTTTTCTATCTTTTAATATTTTTCATGATGAAAAGAATTAATTAATCCTATGAAAGATTTATATTTTTATATTTTTTTGAATATGAAAAAATAAAAAAATAAAATAGAAATATGTTCTATATTTTTTTGTAACATTTGTATCATGAAAAAGAAACAAAGGGAAATTAATAGCAAAAGTTTAATCAAGAAGATAAAATTAGGAACAAAAAAATAAATTATTCAAAATAAATGATGCAAACAAAAATTATGAATTAAACAAATGAAGGGGGGTGTATGCAGTGAACAGAAATGGGCTTATGTAGCAAAGGTAAAGGGTCACCCAACACAAATCAAACAAACCAAAACCAAGTTCCTAAAACAAGCTTAGCCACAGATTAAGGGATGACACAAAAATTAGGGTTTGGAATTTCCCTTTTCACGCGGCGCTATTCTTCTCTGTTCATCATTTCCACAAGTTAAAACCTTCTACACTTCCTCACTACCCCATCCCTGTCTTACCTCGCGAATGAATCGCTCTCTTCAGTAACCACCCACGCCTCTTTGTCTCACAACGACTAACATCTTTTTGAAACCCCTTTATCTAGTGAATTCGGATTTAGATCAGAGAGACCCAAAATTTTCTAATCCTTGACCTCCCTCAACCTCTTTGTTACCGGAATATAACTCTCTCGTCTCCCTAATCCAACTCTAGCGATTTTGAAAAGGTAAGATTTTTTGTTATTTTCAAAGCTTATAGATTTTCATTTATTTTTCTTCTCTAACTACCCATCAGTTATTTACAAATGCAGACATTATGCTATGGAAGTATGAGAATGGGGGGAGAACTCATACCTGTTGGAGCTTTATAACTTCTCCCTTGCTTTGCTGTTTTTTCGTGATCTTCTGCAAAATAGGAATGGAGAGGCGAGATTGAGGATGGTATTCAGTGGTGGCAGATGATTTATGAGAGAAAGAGATGAGGATGGGGGTGAGGCTCTTCTGGCTTGGATGGTATGTTATCTCTTTCTTGGTTATCAAATGTTGAATGATGATTGTGTTATTTCTGTGTTTTGGGTGATGGTTCTTTGGTTTTGAGTTTTGATGATGGTTATCAGGCTTTGGGATTTTTGGTGATGGTTATGTTGTTCTGAGTTCTTGATGATGGTTAACAGTTTTTTTTGGAATTTTTGGTGATAGTTAATAGGTTTTGGAATTTGTGGTGATGGTTATGTTGTTCTGAGTTCTTGATGATGGTTAACAGGTTTTTTTGGAATTTTTGTGATGGCTGTTTTGTTCCGAGTTCTTGATGATGGTTATCAAGCTTTGGGATTTTTTGTGATGGCTATTTTGTTCTTGCTCTCTCTGTTACTGTGTTTGAATAATGAATAATTGTTCTCTTTTTGCTGGCCCTTTAATCCATCATCCCTCTCTATTTTTATTGACCTTTTCTTATGCTGTGGCCTTTTTGCCTTTGGTCTCTACAACAGGTTTTTGTTTACAGTAGGTTTTTTCTGATTTTGTATTTTAGCAGTTTTGATAATTTTTGGCTTTACAGCAGGTTTTGGTGATTTTGGGTTTACAACAGGTTTTGTTCTGATTTTTGGGTTTACAGCAACTCTTCTTTTTGTAGCAGAGCTTTTGCAGGATGTGCTTTGGGTAATTCTGTAGTCTAGGTGACCTCTTTCCTCTCTTCTCTCTCAATGACAAATAAAAGCAATTTTCTCCTTTGCTTATTTTACCATTCTGAAAGGTTTGCAGCACTTGGAAAATGATGATACTTTGTTTCTTGAGCAAGTTGACTTGCTATTTTATTTGATTTAGCATCTAGCTATTTGTTATATTTGCCACACTGTTGCCTTATTTTAGCTTATGATGATGTTGTTTGTTTGTGATGACGCTGCTTGTACAGTTTGTGATGATGCTTGTTTGTTTCAATTTGTGATGATGTTGTTTGTTTGTGATGACGCTGCTTGTCCAGTTTGTGATGATGTTGTTTGTTTCAACATGTGATGATGTTGTTTGTTTGGATTGTTGTAGCATTTTGTTATTGTATGCAGCCTTGGGCTATCATGTTCGCGAATTTCTCTTTTTCCTTCTTTTTGTGAACCAAGAAGGGCAACCTTCTTGTGATTTGCAACTGGGGGAAATAGGTTGTGATGAAATAAATAGCATTTTGATTCCCCGTTGCAAACCTTAATGATGAATTTATGAAATAACTTTTGGAAAATTCCTTGTTCATGCCCATATAATCTTATATTAATCACGCTTTCTTTCTCTTGTTTTCATGTGAGAAAAATTGGAGATGACAAAGCAAAGAACGCAAGAAATCCGTGGCAAACATGGAAGTCTTGGAGATAAGCAAAGGAATCTGATATGACTTCAGTCTTCAAACAACTTAAACATAGATTAGTTCTCTTAGGCCAAACATTCATTTTGATTTTCTTTGTAACTTAGAAAGATCATTCTTGTATTTTGATGTATTGTATCTAATAGTTGTACCAATTTATCTTTAAATACAATAAGTTGTAAAACATAAAGTATTAAAAGAATTCGAAGTTTTGTAACAATCTTGGACGGTGTGTTTGAAATTGGAGAAAATCTTGAATTGTAGCATAAAGTATTCTTGTGTCATTTTATAACTTGAAATCCTTTATCAACAACAATTTGTAATTTCTCTTCGCATCCTAATTGATTTTTTTTGAAGTTCCTAATCAGGATATTTGAAATAAAATGCTCCAGTCTGGTAACTTAAATTCCAAATAATCCCAATAACTTTGTAACTACATTTCAAACAAACATGCACCTTGTACTCCATTTCCTAAAAAAATAAATGTTTTAAGGACGTAAATCATCTGGTCAGCCTGGATCTCAAAATCATGATTGTCCTAAATGACAGTCTTAACCTCCATCTCTTGTCCCAAACAAATCATGCTCTGAGAGCAAACATTATCCTTTTAGTAAACTGTGTTTAAGAAAATTCAAAATCAAGCAAATGCCTTGCGATGATTTGATAATTTTAAAGTCTTCCAAACTCAAATTTCTTCCGATTCTTTGAAGATAAACCCGTGAGCGACATCACATGTGACCATGAACAAACATAATCGTCTCAAAAATCTTGTAGCTTGAAGAAATCATAAATACAATCTTGAGGAAGCATGAAGACCTATGAAGGCCAATTGGATCTTTGAAAACTCATTTTCTTTTGGGAATTGCAAAAAAAACCCTAATTGCTGATTTACTGCCCCCGAAGAGAATCTGTCTAATCGATTTATGAACCAACTTGAATATCCAAGAAACCATAGGGTTGTATCTTCTATGAAAAATGGGAGGTCAAATTTTGGGGTACAACAGTTGCCCCTGTTCAATCTTCTTAAACTTGAAAAGCGAGATCGACATGTTTGTCGTTCGTGGTTTGAAAGTAGAAGATGATTGAATACTAGAGTGCCCAGAAATTTGCACTTGATGACGCGCTGGTTTGATAATGTATGGAAATGGGCTTAAAGATTCCATTTGGAGAAACAAAGGAGAATTGTCGGAGATGGGCTTATAGATGCCATCCAAAGGTGATTGTTGACGGAAAGTTTGAACTGGATCTGAACAAAGAATGAATCAGAATAAACCGTTGAGAGATTTATCTGAACCAGTAAAAATCTAGAGAAGAATCAGAATAAATCGTTGAGAGATTTATCTGAACCAGTAAAATCTGGAGATGAATCAGAATAAACCGTTAAGAGATTTATCTGAACCAGTAAAAATCTGGAGATGAATCAGAATAAACCGTTGAGAGATTTATCTAAACCAGTAAAAATATGGAGACGAATCAGAATAAACCGTTGAGAGATTTATCTGAACCAGTGAAAATCTGGAGACGAATCAGAATAAACCATTGAGAGATTTATCTGAACCAGTAAAAATCTGGAGATGAATCAGAATAAACCGTTGAGAGATTTATCTGAACCAGTAAAAATCTGGAGACGAATCAGAATAAACCATTGAGAGATTTATCTGAACCAGTAAAAATCTGGAGACGAATCAGAATAAACTGTTGAGAGATTTATCTGAACCAGTAAAATCTGGAGACGAATCAGAATAAACCGTTGAGATATTTATCTGAACCAGTAAAAATCTGGAGACAAATCAGAACAAACCGTTGAGAGGTTTATCTGAACCAGTAAAAATCTGGAGATGAATCAGAATAAACCATTGAGAGATTTATCTGAACCATCAAAAACCAGCCTTTTCTCGGAAACTGATATGTATTTGACTTGTTGAAAATTTGTGTCTGTCAAAAGTTTGTTGATAGTAACTGTGATCGGTGGATCTGGAACTGACTGTTTAACGCTGGTTCGCGAAATGTCGCGGAAGCAAGAGTCGCCACCGTCTTTTATTTTCTCCAAATGGAAAGGACAAAAGCACAGAAAAATTCCTTAAAGAGATTGCTCTCGGTTCGGGAGGTAGGTTATAGAAAGGGAAGGTGTTAGCACCCTTTCTATCCATGGTTATCCATGGGCTCTTAGATACTTGCTCAATGTGTTTTCAAAATTGTTTGTTTGCTTTTTAATGTGGGTTTAAAAAAGTTTCTTTGAAAAATTTCAGATCGACTCATACGTCAGAGTGTTTGAAAAATTTGCTTTGAAAGCTTTTGAAAATGTGTTGGTGTGAAAAGTCTTTTTGAGTTTGTTTTGAGATTAGAGCAAGTATCCTTGAGAACCTACCTACCCTAAGGAATTCGTCTGTGTAAGAGTCCTTTAAAGTAGTGCCATCCCACCATTGAGAGGTAGGTAGCACCACCGTTGGAGGTGTTCGGGTCAATTCGAGTTTTAGGGACATGGTGATCACCAGAGCAATGGGAAGACACCTTAGAAGCTACCCTCATGCCAGGTTCCCGGATCATGAGGACTTACTAAGACATCCTCTACTCGACGATCACCTTTCGAAAGGCAACAGTGAGGCGTACCCTAGGGGTGGTGTGTGCGAATTGTGTGTCATGTTTCAGTTATTTGTCTTGTGTCATGTCATTGTGATCTACGCTTGATTTTAATTAAGACATTCATTCTTGCATGCATATTTAACAGTTATAAAGTTTGCGGGAAAATAAATCTAAGGCTATTACAAATGGCGCGGGTCCACATCGCCTAAATTTCCAGAACCCGATTTGACGGAAAAATAAATAATGCGAAATAAATAAAAGTGCGAAAAGTAAAGTTACATGGCTTTGGGAGATTTACATAATTATTTAAACGACTATAAAATAAATGTGCGAGAAAGAAATTAAAACAAAACTAGGGCGTTGGACCCTTTTGCAAACAATTAAAATTAATAAGGAAATTAAAATTAAATGTTTTTGTTATTTTGTGTTTTTTAGATTTAATGAGAAAAAAGAGTTAATTGAAATTAAATTAAGAAGCAAACCCTAATTCTAATATATTTATTTATTATGAAAGAATTAAATTAAAATCTAAATTAAACCCTAATTTTATTCATGTACATTTAATTATAAAAATAAAATAATAAATAATAATATTGTGAGGAAAAAAAAGGGAAAGATTAAAAAGATATAAAAATTATCACTTAACCTAATTCTACATTTTTTTTGATTTTTATTAAAAGGAATTAAAGTTAGAAACCTAATTAAATTAAATAATTTACATTCTAATTTATTTATGAAAATAATTATAATATAAATATTTATTAATTTTTGGCTTTTTCTGATTTTTATGATGTTTTTATATTTTGTAAAAAAAGAGAAAATTAATTAATTAAAGCAATAAAAATAAATAATACAATAATTAAAATAATAAAAAGAAAAGAAAAGCAAACCAGGGGGGGGTTCAGGCCCCAGATGGAGGTGTTGGCCCAAGAACATTGGCCCATTAAACCAGAGATTTGTTGACTTTTCCAGCTTGGGTGCCAGCGTATTGACTTGCCTTATAGTGTACCTTCAACATCAACCCTTGATCTGGGACCATTAGGCATGTGTACGTTTGGATGAGGGTGGAATATGGTGTACCACGAAGGTGTGCCTGCATATGATTAATAAAGGAAAAATAATATTGGAAAGGAAGAAGACCTGGGATCGAACCCAGGTCATTCATGTTACAAACCATCACGTGCACCACTGGACCAAGCGCTTGTCACTTAACATATAATATCAAATAAATATAATAAGTAAAACATGGTGTTAGTGGACGATCTGGCGCGAATTTTCAAACCAGCCTATCACGTGGTGACAACGAGGTTGTCTTCTTCGTTTTTTCTGAAACATAAACGTATGGCCACGGTTTTTATAGCGTTGCTGAAGGGGTGATTTAAGAAAATAGCGAATAGCTCATATCCAAACATAAATTAGGCGCGATGGTCTAGTCTTCTTCGTCTTGATGAGCTGATTGCAATGGTGGTACTCATGAACCCTAATTTTTCCTCTACGCAAAAGCCC
The DNA here is from genome assembly GCA_948472305.1 of Vicia faba. Lineage (NCBI taxonomy): Eukaryota > Viridiplantae > Streptophyta > Magnoliopsida > Fabales > Fabaceae > Vicia > Vicia faba. Next base: position 1,281,557,337 of record OX451740.1, on the reverse strand, counting down.
TATTTTAAGAAACCTGTAACCCTAAAAAGGAAACATGGCAATGTCTTGTATACAGCATGAAAATCCAATTAAATATAATGGTTAGTTGTAAAACCTTGTAAGGATCATGAATATACAGTTAAAATGCAATGATCATGCCTCAAAACCAAAATACGATTGTGGATTTTCTTTGGTACAGTTTGAACCCGTTTTACCAGTTCTTGGGGTTTTAGTCGTTGTTATTGATTGGGATGTGTCCAGCAAGCCTTCAGGAAACTATTGGAATCAGATTTGCGCTTTGAAACGCCTCCTAGAGTTGATTTCAGTTTCCACTTTTTGGAGAAATTTTGCAAGTTTGTATGTGGTTTCTGAGCGCAGCTTGCAGTCTAATGCTTTTAGGTCTTTGATTCTGAGTATGTATAGAGCATGCTAGGTCAACAAAATTGCACAAAATCTCAAGCATTCATGGTTTTACATATTTGATTTTATGAAATCTTTTTTGAATCTTTTCCATGTGCATTTTGGTTCAAATCTGATCAATTCTCATCAAAACTTGCTTAATTAAGAAGTGCACGAAATATTGACCTTGGAATGTGCATAAAAAGATTTTTTTAGGTTAGGTTTATATTTTTCATGTATTAAAATGATTTAAATGAATATAAATTAATATAAATTCAAATAAATAATTAAAAAATATGAAAATACTTCCCTTTGGGCCTAATGGTCGTGCATAGGCTTGGCATGAAGGAACTTGGAAGAAAAATGGGCCCATTTGCATTTTTAGGCCTTTTGCATCAATGTTGACTTTTCAAAATTCCCAAAAATTTCCCAACTTCCACAAAGCATAACTTGGTCAATTTTTAGGCTTTTCACATGTTCTTGGACATTTTGGAAAGGTCTTTGAGTCCTTTAACCAATTCCTTTGGTCCCATGTCATTTTGATTTACCAATCTCAAGTTATGGCCTTTGACTTAAAGTCACTTTTTGTTGACTTTTGAAAATGACCTATAATGTTGAAATTGATAACTTTTTGTGAGAGCATTTCTTGGACTTGGAACATGAAGATGAATTGTAGGAAATGTCTTTCTCTTCAAAATGAGCTTTGGATGGAATTTTTTTGATAATCCATGTGAAAGTTATGCCCTGGTCAATTTCAGTTGACTTTTTCAGCTGTCCAAATATAGCAACTTTTGCATCTTTGATGATTTCTGAGCCAAATTTTGAGAATCATGATCAAGCATTGATCAAATGATGTTTGTGGCTTCAAAATGATATATTGACCAAAAATTTGAACTTTTGACTGTCAAATGACCATTTTGCCCCTACAGTTGACTGTAGTGCAATCTAGGGTTTTGACTGTGCAATTTTGAGCTGAATGCCTTGAAACTTGACATGAGGATACTTGACCATCTTTGTAGGCATATGAGACTTGATTGGGCCTTTGAAAACTTCCTTTTCTTGATCAGAATCCAAACCCTAGTTTTGACTGTATAGGAGACAGTTGAGCTGCACAACCCTTGGGGAATTTTGTGACCTTGACTTGGCAATTTCTTGATGAATATGGGAGGGAAAATTTTGGGGTACAACAGTTGCCCCTGTTCAATCTTCTTAGACCTGAGGATGCAGATTGGCTGACGTGCCTTTCGTAATCCGAGGGTAGAAGATGATTGGACACTAGAGTGCCCAGAAATTTGCGCTCACATAGTGGCAGTGTGATGGGAATGGGCTTATAGATGCCATTTGGAGATTGCCGGATAGGATGATGGGCTTATAGATGCCATCTGGATGTTAATCGCGTAGGAGGTTCTTTAGCTTGAACCTGCATACCTGCAAAAGAGAAAATGAGTACCTGACACGTTGCAGGAGCTGATTTTTTAGATGCTTGGTGTAGATATGTCCGGACTGGTTACAGGAGCTGAATCTGGAGCTTCAAACGCTGATGAGTGAACCAGGGATGGTTACTACCTTAGCATGAATGGTAAGAGAACCTTGGATGATTTTAACTTCAACAACGCTCGTTGAGAAAAATCTTGGCGGGAATTACCATCTTCGTAGTGTCAGGAAGAGAACCAAAGGACATTATAATCTCAAAGGGAGTCACCTCACTCACCGTTGGAGAGGGAACTATAGGAAATTATAATCTGAAAGGAAATATCACCTCACTCGCCGTTGGAGAGGGAAACATCTGAAGAAGGAATTACCACCTCACTCGCCGTTGGAGAGGGGACCATAAGAGAATATCACCTCACGCTCATGCCGGAGAGGGGAACATCTGAAAAAGGGATTACTACCTCACACACCGCTGGAGAGGGAACCATAGGGGACTGCTGAGTCTTTATCAGAAAAATCTGTTGGGCATCGATTTAGCTGGACTAGAGGAGGTCTTGAAATATCTTCAACTGGAATAAGTGACAGAATGTTGCCATATCTGGTTTACATCTGGACTATATCTGGAAGGAGATCTGGAAGCAGCATCAGAACGTCACCATATCTGGATCATATCTGAAACTATATCTGAAGGATACCTGGAAGCAGCATCCGAACGTCACCATCTCTGGGTCATATCTGAAACTATATCGAGAAGGAAATCTGGAAGCAGCATCAGAACGTCACCATCGCTGGGTTTACATCTGAAACTATATCTAGAAGGAATCTGGAAGCAGCATCAGAACGTCACCATCGTTGGGTTTACATCTGAAACTATATCTAGAAGGAATTCCGGAAGCAGCATCAGAACGTCACCATCGCTGGGTTTACATCTGAAACTATGTCTAGAAGGAAATCTGGAAGCAGTATCAGAACGTCACCATCGCTGGGTTATATCCGAAACTATATCGAGAATGAATTGTGATTAGTTGATAGTAGTCATTTTTGTATTGATCTTTTTCCTGAAAAGGTAGAACATAATTGTATGCAAAATCATGATGCATGAACTGTATGTTTTCAAAATCAATGAGATTCATGTAATATGATGCATATGCATGCTACAATGATGTATGTGACGTTTTATGAATGTATGTTTTCGTCGTAGGAAAATAAGTCCTTGACGGGTGCCAGGAAGTCGCATCCTGGGCTGTTGTGGAAGAACAGCTTTTGCTTCCGCTGGGGATGATAGTTGCAAGTATACCGGTAGGAGAAGATAACTCCGTTGGGGAATAAACTTGGCGAATGGAGGATTCTGCGGGGAGAAAAAGATATTCTAGCGACCATGCTGGGAAGAAATACTCTGTGGGGGGATGATTTTGCTGAATTGTTGAGGATGACTCACTGAGGATACCTTGCTGTATTGGAAGTATGAATGGACTTCGCTGGGGATAGGAAGACTGTGTCAACGATGATCTTTCCGTGGCTTTTGGCTGAGGATAACCCAGTTATATCCTGTTAAGGAAACAACTCTTTGAATAAAGCCGGGTGACGCGTTCGTGCCTTGCGAGGGGATAAGCTTCCAGAATTTGCTGGGGATAAGCTTGCTGCTTGGGGATATGAATTCCATCTTTCCTGGGGAACTGGATTGGACTCTCCTGGGGAAGTATTGAACTGTATTGGTTAAGTTCTTCAACGGAACCTACCCTGATACCTTGGAGGATAGAACAATCAGACTTCTTAGACCAACCTTTATTGCCCCTGTTTCTTGTGGGGTGCTAATAGTTGTGGATGGACAAACCTTCTTCTGGTAGACAGATGGCAGGACATAGTCGTACGCTTTAATCCCTAACTTTTGCCTGGACCGCCCTTTCGGGTTTTCAGTCCACCGGGATACCCATTTTTGCCCAAGCCGCCTTTTCAGGTTTTCGACTTGCCGGGTGTACAGATTTTTTTTCATTTCATCCCTTCATTTTGCCCGAACCCTTTTGGTTCGCCGGGAAGCCCTTATTTTTGCCTGGGTGTGTCAACCTAGCGGGTCTTTGATTTTGCGTAGTATCTTTTCGACTATGTCTACGCTCTTAGAATGCAGGGGGGTGCCCCTGGCTGTTTGTGTTGCCATGTTACCAGAGGATGTCTGATCGGGCAAGATTTGTTGTTGAAACGCCCCAAGTGACTCAGGTGGAGATTTGCCCCAGGCTACCTGGCCTTTGAGAGATTCTCCGAATCTTGACTGGATTGCCCCAGATGACGGACCATGATTAGGTCGTGCCCCTTGATTGGAGATACTTTTGTTCATTAGACTTTCTTCATGAGAATTTCTATGCTGTTCAAACAAAAAGTCATGTGCAAACAAAGTTATGTTAAAATGCAAAGCTTATGTCTGTCTTGAAGATTTTAAAAATGCCTTTTTTCATAAAACAAGTGATTGTTTGTAAAACGTGATGTCAACACCGTATTTACCGTAAGCCTTAAGGAGTCAGGATACCCTTCGTACAGTATGCTTTCGAACTAACCCATGCTTCAGCTAGGACTTTTAAGGGTTATAACGTGGCCTGGTTCACGGTTTTAAGAAACAAAGGATAAAGGCTCAAATTTTATTTGTACCCACCCGCTCTTCGTGATGTTCTCCAAACCTAAACTCAGTTGATCATACATTAGACCTTGTTTGAGTCTTTGCTTTGATGTTCCAATAATGGTTCAGATGTTGATGACTTGTTTTGAATAGGCAGTCATTTTTGCTTTGGTTGAGGGTTTATGAGACCTCTTTCTTGATTTTGTTGTCCCTTTCTTTTTTTGCCTGAGCTGTTTCCTTTTTGGAATTACAGTCAGCGGGATGCCCCAGTTTCATAAGTCCCCTTTGTAGGTTTAGACTTTTTGGGCTTTTCATTTATGACTTTTTTGATAATGACTGCCTGTCCTTTTGGTTGTTCTGAACCATCACTGTCTTTGTTCGTCTGGTAAAGATCTCTTCGGTGCTATTCGTCATGCACTTGGATCAACTGAGAGAACTACCCTGCCCCAGGTTATGATTAAGGGTTTTGATTTTTGAAAATAAAAACTCCTACTTCTTTGGCTCTGATGGGTTGACGAGGGATTATCATCCTTATAACTCCAGTGTTTAGGGGTTGAAACAATGCCTGTACCTCATCAGCGGGGTTTGTTCAAAAGCATACTGTAATGATCGCGGTATCGTTTTCGTCATCCTCCCTCAAGAGGCTCAGAATTATTAACCGAGAGTTGACATCAGAAAAAATATGAAAAGAATATAACAAAAATAATTGTATTAATTCCCCAAAACAGACATATGCGATGCATTGATAGAATAAAAGAGTTTGCTATGACATTAATTGTTTGTATAAGCAAAGAAAAACACAACTCAAAAATATTCAAATAAACAAAAGGCTTCAATGATTGGGCAACGGAGCAGTGATTATGTTCGGAGTCTCAGACACTTCAAACTGAATCTCCCCGGCGTCGATCATGTCTTGAATTTTGTTCTTGAGAGGCCAGCAGTTGTCTGTAGTATGCCCCGGGCTATCTGAATGATATGCGCACCTATCGTTGGGATGATAGTTGGGTGCAGAAGTGTTCGGATTCCGAAGAGGAGCCCTTAAGGTGATCAACCCTGCCTTCAACATTTGTTGCAGTGCTTGATCCAACGACATGTTGAGTTTGGTGTACTGCCGTTTCTCCTTGCGCTGCTGCCCCTGTCCTTGTTGAGCAAGTCCGGGACTGGAAATATGGATTGCCCCTGCCTCATGACGGCTCTTTTTACCGTGCACAGCATCGGATTCTTTCTTTCCCTGATGAGGCTTTTTATCAGAAGGTGCAGCCTCTTGAATTTTCCCAGACCGGATGCCAGCTTCTATTCGCTCTCCAGTCAAGATAAGATCTGTGAATCCAGCAGACGAATTCCCAATTAGGTGGTTGAAGAATGGACCAGACAGGGTCCCCAAGAACATGTCGACGAGCTCGCGGTCAGTCAGAGGTGGTTGTACCCTTCCAGCAAGATCCCTCCATTTCTGAGCGTACTCCTTGAAACCTTCGCTTGCGCCTAACGACATACCCTGGAGTTGAGTACGCGTGGGGGCAAGGTCGGCATTGTACTGGTACTGCTTATAGAAAGCAGTTGCCAACTCCTCCCAGTTACGAATTTTGGTCCCATCCAGCTGATAGAACCATTCGAGATGAGTCCCTGAAAGACTCTCCTGGAAGAAGTGGATCCACAAATTCTTGTCCACCGTATAGGGTTGAATCTTCCGAACATAGGACCTTAAGTGCAGCTTGGGACAAGATGCCCCGTCGTACTTAGAGAAGGGTGGTACTTTGAACTTGCGAGGGATAACCACACCAGTTGACAAACCCAGATCTCCGAAATCCAGCCCAGGTACCTGTTGAACCTCCATAGCTTTCATTCTGTCCTCCAGTTGCTTATATCTGTCATCAGCAGGAGGGTACTGCTCTTCATCAAAATCTGTCTCGTTGTCGGAGACCACTGGACTGGGAACCTCTCTCTCATGATGACTGCTTTTTCCCACAGATGGGGTTGTCCTCTCAGTTTCAACTTGCGGTGTATTCCCAGATCTGCGCCTAGGGCTGAACAGAACAGTCCTCTTCTTTTTCTTGTCCTTCTTCAAAAGGAGAGCCTTCAGGTCTTGTTGCCCCTGAGTCAGATTCATGATCAGCTCTTGGAACTGGGCGTTCTGAGCCTGGAGGTCCTTGATAGTCTGCTCGGCTGATGATTCCGGATTCATGGCGATCGGCTGAAATAAACAGCGAGGAAGGGTAAGCAACCTGTCAAAGGGATACCTGCAATGCAATGAGATGTATGACATGCATGTATTGATTTCAAGGATCTCGCGGGGTAAACAGAAAAACTTTGTTAGCATTTGGAACCGGTAGCTTGACTGAAGGCACTGCATATTGTTGAGAGTCCTTCTTCAAGGGTCAAAGGCTCACCATATCCAGTGGGTCATAGCCCCTGACAACCTTGGCTAGAGGAAAATAAATCCTCTTTGCCCCTTGCTGGGATAATTGTTCATCATGACCTGCATCACAAGCCCTTGAGACCCTTGAAATGGATTAGGATGTATGCAGGGTGCATGCAATGGTATGATGTTATGCTATGCATGGGGTAATGTGAGTAACCCTGTTATGAGTCCCAATTAAGGACTATAAACAGACCCTGCAAGAAATTCAGTATACTTTGTTATGAGTCCCAATTAAGGACTATAAACAAATCCTGCAAGAAACTTAGTACCCTGTTATGAGTCCTTGTTAAGGACTATAAACAACACCTGCAAGAAATTTGGTAAACCCTGTCACGAGTCCTAGTTAAGGACTATAAACAAGACCTGCAAGAAATTTAGTACCATGTTATGAGTCCTTGTTAAGGACTATAAACAACACCTGCAAGAAATTTGGTAAACCCTGTCACGAGTCCTAGTTAAGGACTATAAACAAGACCTGCAAGAAATTTAGTACCATGTTATGAGTCCCAATTAAGGACTATAAACAAAACCTGCGAGAAACAAGTGTCAGGTAACAAGCACGCAGATAGTCAAGTACGAAGGCACACAAGTCACACAAAAAAGCCCTTAGGGTTCAGGCCAGCATGAGGTCTAGGTATTACCCTCTTGCAGTTGGTGGGTTCAACCTGTCCTAATCAAAGTAACCGGGTTCTAAGGTTCCCAATATCACGGGATTGCTTTCATTGTTCATCGTTTCGATTTAGCCACTGAACTGGCGACCGAAATATTCCAGGAAAGCAACCCTCAATTGAGTGTAGTATCGAGTATCAACCAACCTCGGACTGCACCAAAGTCAGTTATCTCACTACCCTAAAGAGGCCAAGATAGTTCGATTAAGGTTCCTAAGGTCTGTTGATGCTTCACGACACCACGCGGAGGCCCCGTACTCTCCTTGACTGAACTCAAGGGTTACCGGTACACACCAAAGTGCCACATCAACGTAGCAGACTGTTTCAACCATGTCGGTATACCCCGCACAGTTCCCTCACAGCCTTGTTGCTACTTTCTAAGAAAGGTATCCCCCAGATCCGGGTTTAGGATCTATAGAACTCCCAAGCAACCCACAATTTAAAGCACACAAGGAAAACAATTGAAAACATAGTTATAAGCTAGCCCTAAGGTACACCTCACTTTAGTTTGTCCCCAGCAGAGTCGCCAGTTCTGTGATCGGTGGATCTGGAACTGACTGTTTAACGCTGGTTCGCGAAATGTCGCGGAAGCAAGAGTCGCCACCGTCTTTTATTTTCTCCAAATGGAAAGGACAAAAGCACAGAAAAATTCCTTAAAGAGATTGCTCTCGGTTCGGGAGGTAGGTTATAGAAAGGGAAGGTGTTAGCACCCTTTCTATCCATGGTTATCCATGGGCTCTTAGATACTTGCTCAATGTGTTTTCAAAATTGTTTGTTTGCTTTTTAATGTGGGTTTAAAAAAGTTTCTTTGAAAAATTTCAGATCGACTCATACGTCAGAGTGTTTGAAAAATTTGCTTTGAAAGCTTTTGAAAATGTGTTGGTGTGAAAAGTCTTTTTGAGTTTGTTTTGAGATTAGAGCAAGTATCCTTGAGAACCTACCTACCCTAAGGAATTCGTCTGTGTAAGAGTCCTTTAAAGTAGTGCCATCCCACCATTGAGAGGTAGGTAGCACCACCGTTGGAGGTGTTCGGGTCAATTCGAGTTTTAGGGACATGGTGATCACCAGAGCAATGGGAAGACACCTTAGAAGCTACCCTCATGCCAGGTTCCCGGATCATGAGGACTTACTAAGACATCCTCTACTCGACGATCACCTTTCGAAAGGCAACAGTGAGGCGTACCCTAGGGGTGGTGTGTGCGAATTGTGTGTCATGTTTCAGTTATTTGTCTTGTGTCATGTCATTGTGATCTACGCTTGATTTTAATTAAGACATTCATTCTTGCATGCATATTTAACAGTTATAAAGTTTGCGGGAAAATAAATCTAAGGCTATTACAAATGGCGCGGGTCCACATCGCCTAAATTTCCAGAACCCGATTTGACGGAAAAATAAATAATGCGAAATAAATAAAAGTGCGAAAAGTAAAGTTACATGGCTTTGGGAGATTTACATAATTATTTAAACGACTATAAAATAAATGTGCGAGAAAGAAATTAAAACAAAACTAGGGCGTTGGACCCTTTTGCAAACAATTAAAATTAATAAGGAAATTAAAATTAAATGTTTTTGTTATTTTGTGTTTTTTAGATTTAATGAGAAAAAAGAGTTAATTGAAATTAAATTAAGAAGCAAACCCTAATTCTAATATTTTTATTTATTATGAAAGAATTAAATTAAAATCTAAATTAAACCCTAATTTTATTCATGTACATTTAATTATAAAAATAAAATAATAAATAATAATATTGTGAGGAAAAAAAAGGGAAAGATTAAAAAGATATAAAAATTATCACTTAACCTAATTCTACATTTTTTTTGATTTTTATTAAAAGGAATTAAAGTTAGAAACCTAATTAAATTAAATAATTTACATTCTAATTTATTTATGAAAATAATTATAATATAAATATTTATTAATTTTTGGCTTTTTCTGATTTTTATGATGTTTTTATATTTTGTAAAAAAAGAGAAAATTAATTAATTAAAGCAATAAAAATAAATAATACAATAATTAAAATAATAAAAAGAAAAGAAAAGCAAACCAGGGGGGGGGGTTCAGGCCCCAGATGGAGGTGTTGGCCCAAGAACATTGGCCCATTAAACCAGAGATTTGTTGACTTTTCCAGCTTGGGTGCCAGCGTATTGACTTGCCTTATAGTGTACCTTCAACATCAACCCTTGATCTGGGACCATTAGGCATGTGTACGTTTGGATGAGGGTGGAATATGGTGTACCACGAAGGTGTGCCTGCATATGATTAATAAAGGAAAAATAATATTGGAAAGGAAGAAGACCTGGGATCGAACCCAGGTCATTCATGTTACAAACCATCACGTGCACCACTGGACCAAGCGCTTGTCACTTAACATATAATATCAAATAAATATAATAAGTAAAACATGGTGTTAGTGGACGATCTGGCGCGAATTTTCAAACCAGCCTATCACGTGGTGACAACGAGGTTGTCTTCTTCGTTTTTTCTGAAACATAAACGTATGGCCACGGTTTTTATAGCGTTGCTGAAGGGGTGATTTAAGAAAATAGCGAATAGCTCATATCCAAACATAAATTAGGCGCGATGGTCTAGTCTTCTTCGTCTTGATGAGCTGATTGCAATGGTGGTACTCATGAACCCTAATTTTTCCTCTACGCAAAAGCCCTATTTTAAGAAACCTGTAACCCTAAAAAGGAAACATGGCAATGTCTTGTATACAGCATGAAAATCCAATTAAATATAATGGTTAGTTGTAAAACCTTGTAAGGATCATGAATATACAGTTAAAATGCAATGATCATGCCTCAAAACCAAAATACGATTGTGGATTTTCTTTGGTACAGTTTGAACCCGTTTTACCAGTTCTTGGGGTTTTAGTCGTTGTTATTGATTGGGATGTGTCCAGCAAGCCTTCAGGAAACTATTGGAATCAGATTTGCGCTTTGAAACGCCTCCTAGAGTTGATTTCAGTTTCCACTTTTTGGAGAAATTTTGCAAGTTTGTATGTGGTTTCTGAGCGCAGCTTGCAGTCTAATGCTTTTAGGTCTTTGATTCTGAGTATGTATAGAGCATGCTAGGTCAACAAAATTGCACAAAATCTCAAGCATTCATGGTTTTACATATTTGATTTTATGAAATCTTTTTTTGAATCTTTTCCATGTGCATTTTGGTTCAAATCTGATCAATTCTCATCAAAACTTGCTTAATTAAGAAGTGCACGAAATATTGACCTTGGAATGTGCATAAAAAGATTTTTTTAGGTTAGGTTTATATTTTTCATGTATTAAAATGATTTAAATGAATATAAATTAATATAAATTCAAATAAATAATTAAAAAATATGAAAATACTTCCCTTTGGGCCTAATGGTCGTGCATAGGCTTGGCATGAAGGAACTTGGAAGAAAAATGGGCCCATTTGCATTTTTAGGCCTTTTGCATCAATGTTGACTTTTCAAAATTCCCAAAAATTTCCCAACTTCCACAAAGCATAACTTGGTCAATTTTTAGGCTTTTCACATGTTCTTGGACATTTTGGAAAGGTCTTTGAGTCCTTTAACCAATGCCTTTGGTCCCATGTCATTTTGATTTACCAATCTCAAGTTATGGCCTTTGACTTAAAGTCACTTTTTGTTGACTTTTGAAAATGACCTATAATGTTGAAATTGATAACTTTTTGTGAGAGCATTTCTTGGACTTGGAACATGAAGATGAATTGTAGGAAATGTCTTTCTCTTCAAAATGAGCTTTGGATGGAATTTTTTTGATAATCCATGTGAAAGTTATGCCCTGGTCAATTTCAGTTGACTTTTTCAGCTGTCCAAATATAGCAACTTTTGCATCTTTGATGATTTCTGAGCCAAATTTTGAGAATCATGATCAAGCATTGATCAAATGATGTTTGTGGCTTCAAAATGATATATTGACCAAAAATTTGAACTTTTGACTGTCAAATGACCATTTTGCCCCTACAGTTGACTGTAGTGCAATCTAGGGTTTTGACTGTGCAATTTTGAGCTGAATGCCTTGAAACTTGACATGAGGATACTTGACCATCTTTGTAGGCATATGAGACTTGATTGGGCCTTTGAAAACTTCCTTTTCTTGATCAGAATCCAAACCCTAGTTTTGACTGTATAGGAGACAGTTGAGCTGCACAACCCTTGGGGAATTTTGTGACCTTGACTTGGCAATTTCTTGATGAATATGGGAGGGCAAATTTTGGGGTACAACAGTAACTGTCCAATGGCTCTTTCCTGTAAAAGGTGAAGAGTTAATTGTATGCAATGCTATGGTGTATGCGATGCATGGTGTGATTTTTGCCTCTCAAAATAAATGAGAATGCACTGTATGCACTTTGAGTTGTCAATGTTATGACGTATGGATGCAAATGTATGGAATTAAAGATTGTTTGTGCCGTAGCGTTGATGGAAGCGGGGAAAATAAATCCCTTTTGAAGTACTGATGGGTGAATTTCTAAGTATAAACTCTGTTTGCAAAAAAGGGAAAAGCCAGTCATTGCTTGTGATATCCTGCTGGGGAAATCTGAGAAGTCGGGTAACTTGCTGGGGACATTTTGGAGCAGTGGTTGGAAATTTTTGCTCTGGCTGGAGAAAGTACCTGCGGGGGTTTTATGGAATGGCTTACAGATATTACTCTATTTCTTAAAGTCATTAGTAATTGTCTTTCCGTTTTTTATTTATTTATTTTTTATTTATTTATTTATTTGTAACAGTAATCACGTTCAAATGCATATGTTCAAAAAATAAATCATTGGACGTTTTTGTAAATAAAACATAGAAATAAAGAAAAACTGGTTTTGCACTTTCAAAAGGGATATCTTTGTATTAACTTGAACAAGTGTTTTTTGTACAATGAGACAAGCATTCCAGCAAGAGAATGTCCTCGTAAGAAATTGAAAATTGATACAAAGAAAAGATAGCTATGTGGTATAATCCCAAGGGGTTCCTGTTCTACTATAGCCTTCATGTCTCTGAATGTCTTGTCCGCTGGTCGCCTCGGCGAAGTCGATTGGATTGATTTAGAGCCAGTTGAGTTGATTGGTTGCCACTGAAGATTGTTTTCCAGATGATCCAATGGGACATAGTCATACGCTTTAATCCCTAACTTTTGCCTGGACCTCCCTCTCGGGTTTTCAGTCCACCGGGATACCCCTTTTTGCCCAAGCCGCTCTTTCGGGTTTTCGACTTGCCGGGTGTACAGATTTTTTTAATTTTCATCCCTTATTTTTGCCCGAACCCTTTTGGTTCGCCGGGAAGCCCTTATTTTTTTCCTAGGCCAGTCAACCTAGCGGGTCTTTGATCATGCATAGTATCTTTTAACTATGTCCGTATTTACAGGGTGAGGGAGGTCGTCGCCATCCATAGTAGTCAAGATCATTGCTCCACCAGAGAAAATGCTTTTGATTACAAACAACCCTTTATATGTAGGGGTCCATTTGCCCCTGGGATCACCTTGTGGAAAATTGATACGCTTGATTACCAAATCACCGACCCGATATACCTGACATTTGACCTTTTTATTAAAAGCTTTGATCATGCGTTTTTGGTACATCTGACCATGACAGATAGCTGTAAGGCTCTTTTCATTAATCAAGTTTAGTTGGTCAAACCGAGTCTGAATCCAATCTTCTTCATTCAAACCAGCATCCTTCATGATTCTTAGAGAGGGGATTTGGATCTCAATAGGCAAGACAGCTTCCATGCCGTATACGAGAGAATAAGGTGTTGCCCCAATTGATCTGCGAGCTGTGGTATGATACCCATGGAGAGAAAATGGTAGCATCTCATGCTAGTCTTTGTATGTGACTATCATTTTCTGTATGATCTTCTTAATGTTTTTGTTAGCAGCTTCTACAGAACCATTCATCTTTGGCCGGTAAGGGGAAGAATTGTGATGCTGAATCTTGAATTGCTCGCACAAGGCAGTGATCATAGTATTATTCAGATTTGTACCATTATCAATGAGGATTCTCTCTGGGATACCGTACCGACAAATGAGGTTTTCTTTGATGAACCGGGAGACCACATTATTAGTAACGGAAGCAAAGGAAGCTGCCTCAACCCACTTTGTAAAATAGTCGACGGCCACTAAGATAAAACGGTGTCCATTGGAGGCTGTTGGCTTGATTTCCCCAATCATATCGATTCCCCACATAGCAAAGGGCCAAGGAGCCGTCAAGATGTTCAGAGGGACCGGAGGTACGTGTACTTTGTCAGCATAGATTTGACACTTATGGCAAGTCCGAGAGTGTTGGTAGCAATCTGCCTCCATGGTAGACCAATAATAGCCTGCCCGTAGGATTTTCTTTGCCATTGTATGCCCACTGGAATGAGTACCAAAAGTGCCTTCGTGCAGCTCACCCATGATCCTTTTAGCCTCAGCCTGGTCTACGCACCGCAATAATACAGAGTCATGACTATGTTTGTACAGAATGTCGTTACTAAGGAATAATTTAGCCGAGAACCTTCTCAGGAACTTCTTATCATTCACCGAAGATCCTTCTGGATATTCCTGAGACTCGAGATAGCTCTTGACTTCATGAAACCAAGGCTGGTCCACTACTTCTTCAGTATTAATCTCGTGACAGTAGGCTGGTTCATTCATCCGTTCAATGGTGATTTGAGGAGCCTCGTTATCCCAATTAAGTTTAAACATAGATGACATTGTAGCTAAAGCGGTTGCTAGCTGATTTTCCTCTCGCGGGAAATGCTCGAAGGTAATCTTCTTGAAATGCGATAACAATGTCAACACATGTTCTTTATAAGGGATAAGGTTGGGGTGCTTGGTATCCCATTCCCCCTTTGACTTGACTGATGACCAAGGTTGAATCTCCAAATACATCCAAGTGTTTGATCCCCAAGTCTATGGCATCCTTGAGACCAAAGATGCACGCTTCGTATTCTGCCATGTTGTTTGTACAGTTGAAACAAAGTCTGGCAGTAAAGGGAGTATGACATCCTTCAGGAGATATGAGCACGGCGCCGATACCATTGCCAAGTGCGTTGGATGCCCCATCAAAGAACAGGGTCCATCGGGATCCTTGTTCAGGTCCGTCATATGGCCTGATCTCTTCACAGTTGTCTAACGTCACGATGTCCTCGTCCGAGAATTAAAACTTCATGGACTGATAGTCTTCTACAGCTTGGTGAGCAAGATGACCAGCCAATACACTGCCCTTTATAGCTTTCTAGGTAGTATACTGTATGCCATATTCTGTCAGGATCATCTGTCATCTTGCTATTCTCCCAGAAAGAGCAGGCTTCTCAAAGATGTACTTTAGCGGATCCATTTTAGATATCAATAAAGTAGTGTGGGTCAGCATATACTGTCTCAGCCGGCGAGAACCCCATGCCAGAGCGTAGCAAATTTTCTCGAGCAGTGAATATCTTGTTTCACAGTCGGTAAATTTTTTGCTCAGGTAATAAATAGCATGCTCTTTTCAGCCAGACTCGTCATGCTGCCCTAGCATACACCCCATTGAATTTTCTAAAACAGTTAGATATAAGATCAATGGCCTTCCCTCGACAGGTGGCAACAACACAGGAGTTTCTTGCAAGTATTCTTTGATTTTGTCAAAAGCAACTTGGCATTCGTTGTTCCATCTGATTACTTGATCTTTCTTCAAGAGTTTGAAGATTGGTTCACAAGTAGTTGTCAGGTGAGAAATAAACCTGGCTATGTAATTCAGACGTCCCAAGAATCCTCTGACTTCTTTCTCAATACGAGGAGACGGCATTTCTTGCATCGCTTTAACCTTGGCAGGATCAACTTCGATACCCTTTTTGCTGACGACAAAACCTAAGAGTTTACCAGACCGTACTCTGAATGTACAATTGTTTGGATTAAATCTCAACTTGTACTTCTTCAGCCTTTCAAACAGCTTCTGTAGGTGATCGAGGTGCTCTTCTTCCGTCTGTGATCTGGCTATCATATCGTCTACGTATACTTCTATCTCATGGTGTATCATGTCATGAAATAAAGCTACCATAGCGCGTTGATAGGTTGCCCCAGCATTCTTCAGTCCGAATGGCATGACCTTATAGCAGAAAGTTCCTCACTGTGTAACAAAGGTCGTTTTCTCCATATCCTTAGGCACCATTTTGATTTGGTTGTAACCCGAGAAGCCATCCATGAAGGAAAACACTTTGTGTTGAGCCGTATTGTCAACTAAGATGTCGATGTGGGGAAGTGGGAAATCATCTTTGGGGCTTACCCTATTCAAATCTATGTAGTCCACACACATCCGCACTTTACCGTCTTTCTTGGGTACAGGGACAACATTGGCCACCCATTGGGGATAAGAGGTGACAGCCAAAAATCTAGCATTGAATTGCTTCATAACTTCTGCTTTGATCTTTTCAGTCATATCGGGTCTCATACGACGAACCTTTTGCTTTACTAGGGGACACTCTTCCTTTGTAGGCAGACGATGTACCATAATGTCTGCATCTAGTCCTGGCATGTCTTCGTATGACCAGGCGAAGATCTCAACATAATCGTGCAATAACTGAATCAGACGCTCCTTGACACTAGGTTCCAAGTTGGCACCCACCTTGACCTCTTTCTTATCTTCCTCAGTTCCCAAGTTAATTATTTCGACCGACTCTTCGTGCGGCTGAATGGTCCTTTCTTCTTGTTGCAACAACCTGGCCAACTCTCCTGGCACTTTAAAATCTTCCTCACCTTCGTCGTCGGCTTGGTAGATCAGATTTTCAAAGTCACAATTGGCCATAGCAGAACTGTTACCCATGGGATCCTGAGTGGATGTAGATCTGCATTTTCAATATGTGAGTGTGTGTAAGAGTATAGCTACCTTTGAAAGAAATAAAAATGTAAGAAAGAAAAGACAAAGAAAACAAAATTTGATGTAAAAACGTCCATGATTCATTAATGACATATGAGAATGAAGTGACAACCCTTACAGATGGACCATTGTGCCTCGGGTAAGACACAAGGTTTTTAAAAAGTCTAAATTGTTTAAATATTACAAGCCTAAAAATATTAAAAGACAATTACTCTTGAATAAAAGTAATAGGAACGAAATCTTTCGCCTCCCAATTGTTGAGCCCTCCGTCGATGGTTGGAAAAATCCATTCACCCATGTCACAGCTGCCATCACTATCTTCTAATGCATTGACTCCTTGATTGCTGATACGCAGAGGTGGTCCCCCTGCGCGAGAACGTCGGACAGCTTTCTGATCCTCTGAAGTGAACCCCAACCCAAATTTGTCAGACTTGTAGGGAATATCCGGAAGCTGACCCCAAATAGTACATCCTCCCTCTTCAACTACTGCTCGAGCGTCTTTCAATGAAGCCATCTTTAGCGGAGGTATGGTAATCTTCGGGACCTTTGGAGTAGACTTGGTTGCTACGACCATTGCTGGAACCTCCTCAAAGTTCTGGCAGGGAGTCTCTATGAATTCACCATCCATTTCAACATACCTGAAAGAGTTCAAATGGCTAACCATGTATTCCTCTTCTCCGTGAACTGTGACAATCTTCCCTCTAAACAAGTACTTTAGCATTTGGTGTAGGGTGGAAGTGACGACACCAGCACCATGGATCCAGGGTCGACCCAACAGACAAGAGTACGAAGGGCGGATGTCCATCACATAAAAAATTGAGTCAAAAGTCTGAGTCCCAATTTTTATGGGGATACTAACTTCTCCGTGCACTATCCTCTTGGAACCATCAAAGGCCCTTACTATGATGTTGCTAGGTTTCAAGATGAGTCCCTCGCAATCCAGCCGATCGAGGGCATTTTTGGGCAAGACATTCAATGATGAACCGGTATCCACCAAAACATGGGCAAGTGTGGTGCCCCTGCATTCAATAGAAATATGTAAGGCATTGTTGTGCTTCCTTCCTTTAGAGGTTAAATCAACATCGGAAAAGCCCAATCCGTTATCAGCAGTTAGACTGGCCACACAGTCTTCAAATTGGTCGATGGAGGTCTCTTGGGGCACGTGAGCGATCTTAAGAAACTTTACCAAGGCTTTGGCGTGAGTTTTAGAGCACAAAAGTAAGGACAACAATGATATCTTCGAGGGGGTCTGCCCCAATTGTTCTACAATGTTGTAGTCACTTTTCTTGATTATCTTCAGGATTTCTTCTATTTCTATTCTAGAAGCTTCGAGGATGACTTCGGGACGTTCTCTTGCTTGGGTAGGCTCAACCAAAGCCTCTTTTCCCCTGGTATCGACAGTAGGGATAATAGCAAGAGTATCATTGGCGGTGTTGGTAGGAGTGGCAGTAGTGATGATCACAGGAGTAGCAACGGTCTTTGGAGAAATCTCAGGTGAGAAGACTCTTCCACTTCTTGTTATTTTGCTGGTTCCAGTGATGTTACCGTTATCAGGATCAATATCTCTCGCAACTTCATTTGTGACAGCCAACTGATCTCGCTTGACGCTGTAGTAATAAACGTCAGCCTCATAACTCCAGGGAACAACTTTATTTGAGGAGTATGGTATTGGTCTTGGCATAGTGATGATTAATGGTGCAGATCTGGGAGCAGATGTAATCCTGACGGGTCTTTTGGTGGAGACCCTGGGAGGATTGTCGAAAACGGTGATTATCGAAACATCTTGATAAGAGTTTTTTATAAGAGGTAACTTTTCAAATAGGATTTCTTTACTAGTCATCAGGGGATGGACGCCTATCTTTAATAACAAACAACCGTTCGGCAGAGATTTGCAAAGGTGGCAATTTTCATCGCAACCTGGGAACAAGACGGCTTGCAGTAGATTTTGTTTAATGGTCAACAGAGGAGTAACCAAGTCATTCACGGAGGAAACAAAACGATCATCATCAATGGCGTTGATACCTTGGCCATGTCTGGGCATTGGTGCCTTTATTACATTAGGCGTTTCTGGGGGCTCAAATTCAACCTCCTTCACATCGATAAGGTCTTGCACCTTATTCTTTAAGGCCCAACAGTCATTTGTATCGTGCCCTGGGCTTTCAGAATGATAGACACATCGGGCGTTCGGGTTGTAGCAAGGAGAAGCAGTATTGGGGTTCTTGGGAGCTTCCTTTAAAGTTTCCAGATTGGTCCTTAGAAGGCGTGGCAAAACTTGAGACATGGTCATGTTAATCCGGGTGAATCATCTCATGAGCGCTTCTGGTTTGCGCTGATAATTTCGCTGTTGATTTGGCGCAGGATTAGAGATCATGACAGCCCCTACTGCTGGACGACGGTCGGTTTTGTTTTGATTCCTATTGTCATACGCAACACTGACCTCCTTCTTTCCAACAAAAGGTTTCTTCACCATACCTGAGGATGCATCTCTTTGAATTTTTCCGCTTTTTATACCGGCTTCAACCCGCTCACTAGTCATGATTAATTCGGTAAACCCAGATGAAGAACTCCCAATCAGGTGATTGAAAAATGATCCTGACAAGGTGCCAAGGAACATATCCACTAATTCTCTGTCAGATAAAGGGGGATTGACTCTGCCTGCGAGATCCTTCCATTTTTTAGCATAGGTTTTGAAACCCTCATTTGTTCCCATAGACATACTTTGTAACTCTGTCCTAGTCGAGGCTAAATTAGCATTATACTGATACTGTTTGTAGAAAGCGGCAGCCAAGTCTTCCCAGTTACGGGCATTGGACCCTTCTAATTGGTAGAACCAATCCAACTGAGTCCCTGATAAGCTCTCCTGGAAGAAATGCACCCACAGATTCTTGTCAGCCGTGTGGGGTTGAATCTTTCTGACATATGACCTCAGATGTAGTTTTGGACAAGAGATACCATCATACTTGGAGAAATTTGGGACCTTGAATTTCTGTGGGATGACAACCCCTGAGATGAGTCCTAATTCTTCAAAGTCCAAATCGGGTACCCTCTGAATCTCCATGGCATTCAAACGATCCTCTAGCTGTTTGTATTTATCATCAGCAGGAGGATATTGCTCCTTAGAGTAATCAGGCTCTTCCTCTCCTTCGGATGTTGGGCCATCGTTCACTTCGTGGGTCTCGGATCTTTGATTATCTCCTTCACCTGATGATGTTGCAAAGTCTAAGGTTCGTTCGGTCTACCCTTTAAACCTTCTTCCCATGATCACAACTTCGGTTGGTTTCTTCGTTTTCTTCTTCTTCTCTTTGGCTAGTAGAGTCTTCAACTCCTCTTGTCCTTTTGTCAGAGCCATGAGCATTTGTTGAAACTGGGAATTCTGCGCCTGAAGATCTTTCACAGTCTGTTAATATCCATCTCACTGAAATAAACAGTAAAAGGATAAGGCAACCTGTAATGAGAACCTGTATGATGTTATGATGAATGAAGATGCAATATGCAAATGATTTCAAGGAAATTTAGAAGATTTAAACTTGTCCAAACCAAAAAAGAACACACGTCATATTAAATAAAACCAAGTTTGAATACATCATGCCTCCTTGGGCTTACAAAGAAAGAAACAAAATACAACAAAAATTCTTAAGACAAAAAGACCGAACACATCCTCTTTGGAGCAATGTAGGTATTCAGATTTTTCTCTTCATGAAGCAGTTTGGTGAGCTCTAAAACCTTATTCTCACTGGTGTAGTACAGGGTTTCAAAGGTGTCTCGCTCTTCCTTTAACTGAACCCAAGCTTTCTACAGGTCTTCGAGAGAGGTAGGCATGTCAGGATGAAGAACGGTGTATGGGACGTCTCCTTCAATAACAGGCTCAATGATGACAGGAAGGATGGAAGGGTAAGGCATCAAGAGATTCTGAGCACGAGCCCGTACCCACTTAAGGTAAGGCTCGAGAGGGATAGAGTTTTTATGTCCCAAAGTTCTACTGTCCACCTTGTTCACCATTCCCCAAGCACGTGCAAACCTCTGGCGATAACCTTGATCTTCTTTGTCGTAGTCGAAGACCAAACCCTGGACGAGCATCTCATGAGGGTCGTCTCTTCGGGCATACCCAAACTTCTGAAGAGCTAAACACGGGTTGTAAGTGATACCTCCCCTAATACCTAGCAGAGGTACAGTAGGGAACTCCCCACAGCGGTCAATGATATAAATATCTTCCAAGGATCTCGAGCACCAACGGATATCAGCATGGGAGAGAGACATCATCCTTTGAGACCAAGTCAATCTTTGCTCGTTCTTCAATGCTGACAGAGGCAGGTGTGAAGTGAACCACTTAGCGAGTAGGGGTATACAACATAAAAGGGTACCTCTTTTCTTCATGGCACGGGTATGAAGGCAATGCAACATGTCTCCTAGCAAGATGGGTATAGGATTGCGAGAGAGAAAGACTTTGATGGAATTAACGTTTATGAATTGGTCCGAATTAGGAAACAAAACCAAACCATAAATGAGGAGAGCTAGGACGTCTTCAAAAGCTTGGAAATCCATGTCATCCTAGAATGAACGAGCTTTTTCCAATAGAAACTTAGCTAAAAAACCTTTAACTCCACTTCTTGTTTCCCAATTGGCTATGACATCGGTCCTCTTCACATGTAAAGCTTTGGCGATGAGTTCAGGTTTTGGAATCCCTTCTAGACCGGTGAACGGTATCTGATTAAGCACGGGCACCCCTAAGAGTAGAGAGAACTCTTCCAGTGTAGGTACCAACTGATAGTCCGGGAAAGTGAAACAATGATGTACGGGATCAAAGAATTGGAATAGTACACACATCATCTCTTCTTGGAAGTTGGATGTAGCCAAACTGAGGAGTCGACCATACTTCTTGGTAAAAGGAGAATCCCCGGGCACTCTTGAAGCTAGCTCTTGAAGTTGAGGATGTGCTTTTACAAAGCTGATTCGGATGGTGTTTCTTCGGAGAGAATTCATATCCTACAAAACAAAAACAAAGATAAATTTCTAAATCCTTGAAATGGTTAGTGAGCATGCATATGATGTTGATGATGTTTATGATGTTTATGTACAAGCAAACATATACACACACAACAAACAGATCCATATGTTTTAGGCTTGCATGAGTTTGTAGGTAAGTACCCTCTTGAAGTTTAGTTGGCTCAACCTGTCCTAGAAATAATGATCGGGTTCTAAAGGATCTCAATATCATCGACCTTTCTCTTAGGCATTGTCTCAGCACAACAATCTTTTCTTGCGGCCGAGATATCCCAAAAGTATAGCCTCAATGAGTTTAGTATCGAGTATCAACCAATTTTCAGCTTTACACCGAAACCGGCTACCTCACTACGTCCTAATGGCCAAGTTTGTTCAATTAGGGTTCTAAGGTTAATTAGTGCTTCATGACGCCACTCAGCGGCCCCGTATTCTCCTCGATTCACCACGAGGGATACCGGTACCCACAAATGCGTCACACTAACATAGCCATTGTCTCAACCATATCGATCTACGCCGTAAAATCTCCACAATCTATTGCTATTTACCTAAAAAGGTTCCCTAAATCTGGGTGGAGGATCAAAGCAAGCCCAATACAAAGAACTGAATATAAAGCACACAAATCAAATAATGAAAGCGAGTAAAGGTGATCTAACCCTAAGGTAACCCCACTTTTATATCAAAATCCCCAGCAGAGTCGCCAGTTCTGTGATACAGTGGGAGAACTGACTTGATGTTTTGTGTTTCGATCGCATTTGTGCGGATAGCAAGAGTCGCCACCGACTTTTCTTTTATCCAAAGGAAAGGTAAAAAAGCACAGGAAAGACCTTTCGATATTATTTCTCGGGTTCAGGGGGTAGATTATGAAAAGGGAAGGTATTAGTACCCTTTTCATCCATGGTTTTCCATGGGCTATTAGTTACTCGTTTAGATCACTTGCTTTCATTTGACAGTGTGCTTGTGATGTGGGCTTTGAAAGTATTTTGAAAAATCTCTTTGTAATGGTTCTCGTTTCTATATTAACGCGTACAAAGTTTTGTTTCGAGAGGTGGTTCAAAGATGTGTTTGTGAATTGTGTTTCGGAAAGTGTTTTGAAAATATGTTTTGCAATGGTTCTCGTCTCTATAAGAACGTATACAAAACGTTTTATCTTTTGAAAATGTTTTTGAAATGAAAGTGTAGGTGAAAAAAGTTTTTATCGTGAGCAAGCGAGTAACTAGGAGCGAATCTACCTACTCGAAAGGTCTTAAGTTGTTCTTTTCTTCCTCCTCTTAATGTGTCTATCTTACCATTAATTTGGTAAGAAGCCCCATCGTTGGATGTGAAGGGACAGGCGCGGGTCAATTTTACAGTCATCGAAAGCAACTTATGAGACGCTTTAGCAATTTTTGTAAGGGACGAGATCGTTTTATCGAAGGCAACATCGAGGGTCATCGAGGGACTACGATCTTTTTCATTGAAGGGTCATTGCTAAAGCATCCCATATTCGAGGGACATGACTGTATTTCCGAGGCAACGAGCGAGGTTACCCTAGAGGTGCGCGTGTGAAAAGTGTGTTGGTTTCAAGTTATTTTATTCTTTGATTAGGTCATCTAGCAATTGATTTTTTTGAATCTTGCCATACACGCCTTGTGATCGGTGGATCTGGAACTGACTGTTTAACGCTGGTTCGCGAAATGTCGCGGTAAGCAAGAGTCGCCACCGTCTTTTATTTTCTCCAACATGGACAGGACAAAAGCACAGCAAAATTTCTTATGAGATAGTTTCTCGGTTCGGGAGGTAGATTTATAGAAAGGGAAGGTGTTAGCACCCTTTCTATCCATGGTTATCCATGGGCTCTTAGATACTTGCTCATTGTGTTTTCAAAAGTGTTTACTTTTCAATTGTGAGTGAGTTTGAAAAAGTTTCGTTTAAAGATTTCAGATCGACTCTTGTATCAGTCCTCAAGAGTGTTTGAAAAATTGTTTTGAAAGCTTTTTGAAAAGTGTCGGTGTGAAAAGAGTTTTTTTTGATTTGTTTTTTAGAGCAAGTATCTATGAGTCATCTACCTACCCTAAGGAATTAGGCTGTGTAAATATCCTTAAGGTAGTGCCATCCCACCATTGAGAGGTAGGTAGCACCACCGTTGGAGGTGTTCGGGTCAATTCGAGTTTAGGGACAGTGTGGTCACCAGAGTAACAGTAGGACACCTTAGAAGCTACCCTTATGCCATTGATCCTTTTTAATTTCGAGGCAACCGTTTCGAGGAAACTGGATCATGTCATGGACATAAGGACTTACTAAAACGTCCTATACTCGACGACCACGTTTCGAAGGCAACAGGTGAGGCGTACCCAAAGAGTGGTGTGTGAATTTGTGTGTTATTTTCATGTTATGTTTTATCTTGTACATGTATCATGGTGATCTACGCTTGTTTTTAATTTAGGCCATACATTCTTTCATGCAATTAGAATTTAAAAATGCTGAAATTTAAATGCGAAAATTAAAATCCTACGCTATTACAAGGCGCGGGTCTATACATCGCCAAATTACAAAGACCCGTTTTTGATAAAGATGCGGAAAGTAAAGACGAAAAGATAAACCTAATTACTATTACATCTGAGAAACAGTTACATAATGATCGAAAGAAATAATGCGTGAAAAGAATTAAAATTAGGACGTCCGAGGGTTTTGACCCTTTTCATGAAATTAAATTAAATTAAAGTCCAATTAATTATTTAATTAAAGAAAAGAAAGTGTTTTAGTGTTTTTTGTATTTATGAAAAATAAAGAACAAGAATTAAAAGGAAACCCTAAATCTAGATTATTTTAATTATTAATGAAAATATTAAAGTTAACCTAATTTATTAGTTAATTAATTTATTTACATGTTTATTTACGAAATTAATGATAATTAATAATAATGATAAATAATGATGATTAATAATTTATTTAAGAAAAAGATGAATATGTCAAAAAAAACCTAATTCTAGATACTTTTTACTTATTAAGAAAAAGATTAAAGTTTAAAAACCTAAATTAAACTAAGTTAATTGTTAGAGTTTATTTACAAAAAATAGGTTAGTGATGAAATTAATAATAATTAAATATATTTGTATTTTTGATTTTTCTGTTTTTATTATAGAAAATTATTTTATGGTGAAAAAAAAAACAATTAAAACAATTAAAAAAGAATTAGAAAAGAAAAGAAAATAAAATTAAAAAGGATGCAAACCAAGGGGGGTTTCAGGCCCAAGGGGAGGTTTTTTTGAAGTATTCTGGCCCATTAGACAAAAAGCCTTGTTTGACTTTCTGGCATCACGTGCGTGTTCAT
The DNA here is from genome assembly GCA_948472305.1 of Vicia faba. Classification (NCBI taxonomy): domain Eukaryota; kingdom Viridiplantae; phylum Streptophyta; class Magnoliopsida; order Fabales; family Fabaceae; genus Vicia; species Vicia faba. Next base: position 1,281,532,697 of record OX451740.1, on the reverse strand, counting down.
TGACTCCTGAGTACCGTGGTCTGCATTCTTTGGCCATTGGATTGAGTTTCATGGCCATTTGTGTTCTGGATGTTGGCCATTTGTGTTCTGGCCTCAACGTTCCTTAATCTTCTCAGGATGTCTGTCTCGCCATGTATTAGTATCATGCATAAGTTGTTCTACTTTGGCCATTTGGCTTTTGGCTTTTGGCTTTTGGCTTTTGGCTTTTGGCCATTTGGATTTTGGCCTCAACGTTCCTTAATGAACCTGCATGGGATCTTGTCTAAATCTGCAGTGTTGAATCTCATGAACACATTAAATAAAATCATAAAATGCAAATAAAGCCAATATATGAAGAAATTTAATGTTTAGGCACAATATGGCATGTATGAATGATTATTCCCTTTTGATCATGGAGATCAAATCAATCTTACCCTTACTGGAAAAGTAGTGACATGAATGCTTTTAGGCCTTTTGGATCATGGAGATCAAGCCAGCCTTACCCTTACTGAAGAAGTAGTGAGGTGTTGGTTTGTAACTGTGATGGCTTGTTTGTAGTGAGAGAGGGATTTGTAATAAGGATTTCAAGGTTTTAGGATTCTTGAAAGAATTTGATATTCTAACAGTGTTGTGGCAAGGTTTTTTTCTCTCTTTTTTCTCCTTTCTGGTTTGTGTGAAAAGAAGGTGATTATATAATGGAAATTAGGGTAAAGAAAATGGGCTTTGAATGTGCAATTGGGCCTCCAATGTTCACTTGAGTTCGTCACTTTTCAGGCTAAATCACATGGACTTAAGTGCAATTTTTGAAGTTGAAATGTGAAAACAAAATGTAGCCGACATCGATAACTAACTCCTGTCCGAAAATCGGCTCAATCGGATAAATGGTGAATTAATTATGAATTTTTGAAGTTTCAGCTCAGACAAACTTATTTTGGGCTCTAGTGTCGACTCTGACACGTTCTTCAATAAAAAACTGGTATTGATCGGAGCATAATCCGGTCTCGACTTTTGAAGCAAAGTTGTAGATCTACGAGTCGGGGACCTTGTGTAAAAATATGAGCCCAATCCGATAAAAATTGACCGAGTTATGAATTTTCGAAGTTTCGGCCCAGATGAAATAATATTCAGCATTCAGGATTTTCGGTGTGTCACACACTCTGAGCAAAAAACGAAGGCCTTTTGAATGTCGTTTGAACTCAATACCTTATGTGAAAATGTAGCCAACTCAATTTGTGAAATTTTTGCGCTGGAACCAGCTCGATACGATGAAAATCGACCAAGTTATGATTTTCTGAACATGACGCAAATAAACTTCTGTCACAAATTTTCTGTATGAAAATACTTGATAAATCCACATTTTTGAAGACCTTCTGATCGAAATTGGCTTCCAGCCGCGAGAGATGAAAACGTAGATAATGTCAAGAAGGAATTTTGGCCACCAGAACGGGTTCAAAAAGAGCCACGATCTTCAAGTTATGAATTTTTTAGCGCGTAAAAACTGTACTTTCAGCACACTTTTTCACCATATTTCTTCGAGAAAACTCACACATTCGGATACCTTCTTTAAAGAATTGACTCTTGAGCCGAACCTGAATTTGAGAATACGTTATCAGAGATATCTTGGCGAAAGAATACCTGAATATGACGCGCCGGGTTGGACTTGTGAATTTTTCTTGAAATATTTTGAGAAATATGGGTGGGCAAATTTTGGGGTACAACAGTTGCCCCTGTTCAATCTTCTTAAACCTGAGGATTTAGATTGGCTTGCGTGCCTTTCGTGATCCGAAGGTGGAAGATGATTGAACACTAGAGTGCCCAGAAATTTGCGCTCACATAGTAAAGTATCAGCAGCGTGATGGCGGGAATGGGCTTATAGATGCCATTTGGAGATACGATGGATAGGGGGATGGGCTTATAGATGCCATCTGGAGGTGTCGATCGCGTAAGAGATTCCTTAGCGAGAACTCGCGTACCTGAAAAAGAAAATAATTACCTGGCCTGTTACAGGAGTTGATCTTCAAATTCTTTATGTAGATGTGCCCTGGCTGGATACAAGAATCGAATCTTTAAACTCTTCAAACGTGCCCTGGCAAGATACAGGAATCAAGTCTGGTAATGGTCATCAACAGATACACCCTGGAAAGATACATAAATCAAATATTTAGTTGCGACCGTTGATAGTAATCATCTTTGTATTGACCTTTGTCCTGAAAAGACAAAACGTTAGTTGTATGCAATGTCATGATGTATGAGATGCGTGATGTTCTCAGAATAAATGGGATTGTATGTTCATGATGCGTATGTGCATGCTATAATGTATGAAGATGTGATGTTTATGAAATGTATTTTCGTCTAGGAACATAAATCCTTGACGGGTGCCGGGAAGTTAAATCCTGGGCTGATGTTGAAGAGTAGCGTTCTTTGTTTCCGCTGGGGTGATGGTTGCAAGAATACCGGTAGGAGAAGATGACTCCGTTGGGGAATAAACTTGGCGAAGAGATTACTCTGCGGGGAAAGAGAGGTACTTCGCTGAGATGTTGATGATAACTCCGCTGGGGATACCATTGTTAAGTTCTGTTGGAAGATTGGATGAACTCCGCTGGGGATGGGAAGACTTCGCCGGGGACGATCTTTCCGTGGTTTTTGGCTGAGGATAACCCAGTTATATCCTGGTGGGGAAATAACCTTCTGAATAAAGTCGGGGGAGCGTTCGTACTCTGCAGGCGATAAGCTTCCAGAATCTACTAGGGATAAGCTTCAAGACCTGCTGGGGAGATTGATTGAACTTTCCTGGGGAACTTTTCAGATTGGACTGGGGAATGGCTCCATTGGACGTCTGGTATACCGTCGGGGAACAATCTTAGACCAAGACTGCCGGGGATGCTTGTTAAGAAATGTTTGTATACTGCGCTGAGGAATGTTGAGATCTGCTGGGGATACCCAATTTCCTTAAGGCTGACAGTGAACTAACTCTGCTTGGGGAGAGGGTTACTGACTTGCTGGAGATGTTGTGCCTGTTTAGGGCTGACGGGATACCAACTGTTTGGGGGAGTTTGTGTAGGGTTGCCTGATGATGAGCTCATGTAAAACTGCATCTTTGGAGGGAGGAAACCTGTGTAGGGTTTACTGATGACGAGTCTGTGTAAAGCCGTATCTAGAGCTGAGAAGGAAACCTGTGTAGGGTTTACTGATGGCGAGTCTGTGTAAAACTACGTCTGGAATTTGAGAAGGGAACCTGTGTAGGGTTTCTTTGACAATGAGCCCGTGTAAAACTACGTCTGGAGAGAGAGAACCTGTGTAGGGTTTCTTAGGGATAAGTTCGTGTAAAACTTCTGGAGGAACCGGGGTAAGGTTACTTCGGGATAAGTCCATGTAAGACTTCTGGAGGAACCGGGGTAAGGTTACTGCAGGATAAGTTCGTGTAAAACTTCTGGATGAACCGGGGTAAGGTCATCTTGAGATAAGTCCGTGTAAGACTTCTAGAGGAACCGGGGTAAGGTTACCGCAGGATAAGTTCGTGTAAAATTTCTGGATGAACCGGGGTAAGGTCATCTTGAGATAAGTCCGTGTAAGACTTTTGGAGGAACCGGGGTAAGGTTGCCTTGGGATAGGTCCGTGTAAGACTTTTTCTGAAAGAAAAGGAACCGGTGTAGGGTTACTTTGATGATAAGTCCGTGTAAGACTTCTTCTGGAAGAAAAGGAACTGGTGTAGGGTTGCCTGTGGATGATCAAGTAGATAATTGTCCTGTTTGGTCTCGGATATTAACCCACGATCAGTCGTCCACAGAATTTTCCTGGCTTATTACCAGTGTTGATCTGAAGCTGTAAAGATAGATGGTAATCATCTTTTGATTGACCTTTCCTTGGTACTTTGGTTGACAGAGCGACTGGATCGCCCGGACAACTCATTATTGCCCCTGTTTCTGAGGTGAGGGAAGAAGAGACCTGTGGAGGTGCTTGATGGCTGCCGATTGACAACTCTTCTTCTGGTAGGCAAGTGACGAGATGCCGGGACATAGTCGTATGCTTTGATCCCTAATTTTTGCCTGAACCGCCCTTTCGGGTTTTCAGTCCACCGGGATACCCATTTTTGCCCAAGCCGCCTTTTCAGGTTTTCGACTTGCCGGGTGTACAGGTTTTTTGATTTTCATCCCTTATTTTTGCCCGAACCCTTTTGGTTCGCCGGGAAGCCCTTGTTTTTGCCTAGGTGTATCAACCTAGCGGGTCTTTGATTATGCGCAGTATTTTTTCGACTGTGTCCACGCTCTCAGAATGTAGGGAGGTGCCCCTGTTGTTGTGTTGCCATGCCACCAGAAGGTCTTCGTTTGATCAGGCAGTGTTCATAGTTGGAATTCATGTCCCATGCCCCAAGTGACTCAGGCGGAGATTTGCCCCTGGTTATCTTGGCATTTGAGAGATTCTCTGAATCTTGACTTGACTGCCCCAGATTATGGAAAATGCTCATGCCATGCCCCTTGATTGGAGGTACTTTTGTTCATTAGACATTCGTCGTGCGAATTTCTCTGTTGTTCAAACAAAAAGCCATATGCAAACAGAGTTATGTTAAAAATGCAAAGCTTATGTCTGTCTTGAAGTTTTTGAAAATGCATTTTTTTTCATAAAACAAGTGAGATTTTTTTTGTAAACTGTGATGTCAACTCGTTATTTTACCGCAAGCCTTAAGGAGTCAGGATACCTTTCGTAACAGTATGCTTTCGAACTAACCCATGCTTCAGCTAGGACTTTTGAGGGTTATAACGTGGCCTGGTTCACGGTTTAAGAAACAAAGGATAAAGGCTCAAATTTTATTTGTACCCACCCGCTCTTCATGATGTTCTTCAAACCTAAACTTAGCTAATCGTGCGTTAGACCTTTTTTGAGTCTTTTCTCTGATATTCCAGTGATGGTTCGGATATTGATAGTTTATTTGGAATAGGAAGTCATTTTCCTTTCTTGTTGAGGGTTTGTAGTACCTCTTTCTTTTTTTGATTTTGTTATCCCTATTTCTTGCCTGAACTGTTTCTTTTGCGATTACAGTCAGCGGGATGCCCCAGTTTTGTAAGTCTCCTTCATAGGTTTTGACTTATTGGGCTTTAGTTTTTTTTTTGTAATGACTGCCTGTCTTTATGATTGTTCGGAACCATCACTGTCTTTCTTTGTTTTGTAAGGACCTCTTTGGTGCCATTTGTTATGCACTTGGATCAACTGAGAAGACTACCCTGCCCCAGGTTATGATTAAATGTTTAAACAAAAGAAAATTGCAACTTGAACATTCGAATGAACAAAAGTCTCAATCCTAGCCATGCTTTGGCAAAGGAGCAGTGATCACGTTGGGAGTCTCGGCGGGCTCGAACTCGATCTCTTTAGCATCGATCATATTCTGAATCTTGTACTTCAGTGCCCAACAGTCCTCAGTATTATGCCCCGGGCTACCAGAATGGTAAGCGCACCTTGCTTCTGGGTTGTAATTTGGAGAGGAAGTCTTTGGATTTGCAGGAGGGTTGATCACCGCAATCAGGTTCATCCTTAACATGTGCTGCAAAGCTTGTGACCATGACATGTTAATGTTGGTGAATTGTCTTTTAGGCTCGTCCGGCCTGTTCTGATCAACCCACTGTTCTTGGCGCGGTCGTTGTTGGACCTGAGCAGTAGTAGCAACTCGGAGAGGTCTATTCATTGGACCCGACCTTTGCCTTCTTGGAAGCTGTTCTATGACCTGGTCCCTAATTTGGGCTGGTTGCTTCATGCCTTGAGGAAGTTGGCTGATCATGGCTCTCAGCTCTCCTTGCTCCTGAGCTAAACCTTGAATGAGCGCCCTTTGCCCCAGCATCTGGGTTTTCAATGTGTCTACCTCAGCTTGTAGACGTTTCAGTCGTTCGTCCTCTGCACTGTTCTTGACAAAGGTCCCCATGAGAAGTGTCCTTAGCTCCAACTGCCCCTTGGATAGATTCAAGAGGATATCCCCGAACCGAGTCTCTTGAGCAAGAAGATCCTGGTTATGTGGTTGGAAGGCCATTGCTGAAATAAACAGCGAGAAAGGTAAGTGACCTGCAACAAAGATACCTGTTATGTAATGATGTGTATGATATGCATGCAATGATTTCAAGGACCTCGCGGGGTAAACAAGAAAATTGTTAGAGTTGGGATCTAGTAGCTTGATTGAAGGAACTGCATGTTGTTGAGAGTCCTTCTTCAAGGGTCAAAGGCTCACCATATCCAGTGGGTCATAGCCCCTGACAACCTTGGCTCGGGGAACTTTCTTTAGGTGTCAAAGCTCACCATATCAAGTGGGTCATAGCCCCTGACTACCTTGGCTAGAGGAAAATAAATCCTCTTTGCCCCTTGCTGGGATAGTTGATTCACCATGACCTGCATCACAAGCCCTTGAGATCCTTGAAATGGGTTAGGATGTATGCAATGGTATGATGTTATGGTATGCATGGGGTAATGTGAGTAGCCCTGTTATGAGTCCCAATTAAGGACTGCAAACCAAAACCTGCAAGAAACTTAGTAAACCCTGTCATGAGTCCCAATTAAGGACTATAAACGAAACCTGCAAGAAACTCGGTAGACCTTGTTATGAGTCCTAATTAAGGACTACAAACAAAACCTGCAAGAAGCTCAAGTGTCAGACAACAAGCATGCAAATAGTCAAGTACGAAGGCACACAAGTCACACAAGAGAAACCCTTAGAGTTTAGGCCAGCATGGGGTCTGGGTATTACCCTCTTGAAGTTGGTGGGCTCAACCTGTCCTATTGGAAGTAACCGGGTTCTAAGGGTCCTAATATCACTGGATTGCTTTCATTGTTCATCGTTTCGATTTAGCCACTGAACTGGCGACCGAAATATTCCAGGAAAGCAACCCTCAATTGAGTGTAGTATCGAGTATCAACCAACCTCGGACTGCACCAAAGTTAGTTATCTCACTACCCTAAAGAGGCCAAGATAGTTCAATTAAGGTTCCTAAGGTCTGTTGATGCTTCACAACACCACGCGGAGGCCCCGTACTCTCCTTGACTGAACTCAAGGGTTACCGGTACACACCAAAGTGCCACATCAACGTAGCAGACTGTTTCAACCATGTCGGTATACCCCGCACAGTTCCCTCACAGCCTTGTTGCTACTTTCTAAGAAGGTATCCCCAGATCCGGGTTAGGATCTATAGAACTCCCAAGACAGTCCCCTAATTTAAAGCAAACAAGGAAAGCAATTGAAAACACAGTTATGAACTAACCCTAAGGTACACCTCACTTTAAGTTAAGTCCCCAGCAGAGTCGCCAGTTCTGTGATCGGTGGATCTGGAACTGACTGTTTAACGCTGGTTCGCAAAATGTCGCGGAAGCAAAAGTCACCACCGTCTTTTATTTTCTCCAAATGGAAAGGACAAAAGCACAGAAAAATTCCTTAAAGAGATTGCTCTCGGTTCGGGAGGTAGGTTATAGAAAGGGAAGGTGTTAGCACCCTTTCTATCCATGGTTATCCATGGGCTCTTAGATACTTGCTCATTGTGTTTTCAAAAATGGTTTGTTTGCTTTTCAACTGTGGGTTTAAAAAAGTTTCTTTGAAAATTTCAGTTCGACTCTTGTATCGGTCCTCAAGAGTGTTTGAAAAGTTGCTTTCGAAAGCTTTTTGAAAAGGTGTCGGTGTGAAAAGTATTTTTTGATTGGTTTTGAAATTAGAGCAAGTATCTAGAGTCGTCTACCTACCCTAAGGAATTCGTCTGTGTAAATGTCCTTTAAAGTAGTGCCATCCCACCATTGAGAGGTAGGTAGCACCACCGTTGGAGGTGTTCGGGTCAATTCGAGGGTTCGGGACATGGTGATCACCAGAGCAATAGGAAGACACCTTAGAAGCTACCCTCATGCCAGGTTCCCGGATCATGAGGACTTACTAAGACATCCTCTACTCGACGATCACCTTTCGAGGCAAGGCAACAGTGAGGCGTACCCTAGGGGTGGTGTGTGCGATTCGTGTGTCGTTTTCATTTGCATTTATCTTGCCATGTTATGGGTGTTCTACGCTTGTTTTTATTTTGTCCATACATTCTTTCATGTCATTTGATTAACAGTTAAAATATTCGCGGGAAAGTAAATTCTAAGCTATTACAAATGGCGCGGGTCCACATCGCCAAAATTAACCAGGACCCGATTTGACAGAAAATAAATAAAGTAAAAAATAAAAAGTGCGAGCAATTATTTACAAGGCTTCGGGAGAGATACATAATATTTAAGAAATAAGATAAATAAATACGCGAAATTAAATCGAAACGAGGGCGTTGGACCCTTTTGCAAAAATTAAATTAATGATGAAGTTAATTAATTAAAAAAAGAAAGAACTTGTTTTTTCTTGGTATTTTTATGTATTTTAGGATTTAATAGAAAACATTAATGGCAATTAAACGCTAACCCTAATTCTATTTTATTTTAATTTTTTAAGAAGACATTAGAATTTAACCTAAATTAAACCTAATTTTTATATACAAATTTAATTATAAAAATAAATAAAATAAGTAATATTAAATGTTTGATTATCATGAAAAGAAAAATAAAAAGATGAAAAATTATTAATTAAACCCTAGTTCTATATTTTTTAGATTTTTATTAAAAGAATTAAAATTAACCTAATTTAAAACTAAATTCAATTACATGCAAATTTATTTTAAAAAATACTAAAATAAAAATTATTTATTGTTTTAACTTTTTTTCTGATTTTTTATGATGTTTTATATTTTTTTTTTGTGAAAATAAGGAATTAATTAAAGACAATAATCCAAAGAAAATAAAAAATAAGAAAACATAAAGAAAGTGAAAAAATTGCAAACCAAGGGGGTTCAGACCCCAATATGGAGGTATAATCTTGAGAACTCTGGCCCAATAAGCATGGTCCATTTGACTCTTCCAGTTAGTGTGCTAGCGCGTTGACTGGGACTTATCCTGTGCTTCAATTCTTGGCCTTTGATTGAATTCATTTAGACGCGTGTGCGCTTGATTCTGAAGGTGTACCATGGAACAACAACATCAACCTGCATATGATTATTAATTGAAAAAAGGCAAATGGAAAGGGTGAAGACCTGGGATCGAACCCAGGTCATTCACATTGCAAGTCACCACGTGCGCCACTGAGCCACTTCAAACGCGCTTACTATAGAATAACGAATAAACATTATAAGAGAAAAAATGTTAATGGCCTGGAAACGCGCGCAAAATTTGAAAGAGCCAACCAATATCTGCCACGAGGTCTTCTTCTTCGTGGGACTTTATTTTCCTGAAACATAAACAACACAGGCAACGGTTTTTGATGTGTTCTCTTAGGCACGCTACTAGAAAATAGCGATTAGCCCTATGACGCTCATAAATTGAGCGCGAGGGCTGGTTCTTGTTCGTCCCAATGCGTTGAATTCAATGACCTTGGTCTCAGCCTCCAATTTTGCCTTATCTCAAAAACCCCAATTTGAAGGTTGAAGAACCCTAAATATCAACAATGGCATAATCGCGTATAATGCACAAAAATACAATCAAATGCATGGGTTAGCTTCAGAATTGAACATAGAACATAAATTAAACATCAAAAATTGTAAAAGGTGCATGAATCATGATGCAAGAAAGTGATGAATTTTTTGTACAGGGCGTCTGTGTTCTCACGTTTCTTGATGTCAAAGTCTTTGGTTTTGATCCAAATCTCTTCTTTTAATCCTCAGCAAGCTAATAGAATCAATATTGAGGCTTGAATCGCCCTGGAAGTGAGTTTTCAGAATTGACTTTCTTTGCAAAATTTTCAAGTTTTGTAATGGCTTTTGGGCGCAGCTCAGTGTGTATTATGATTAGGGTTGTGTTCCATACTTATGCAAGAGTGAATTAGGTTAAAAATATGGATCCAAATATCTTGCATTCATGATTTTGGAAATTTGATTTTCTAATATTTTTTCCAATCTTTTTCCATGTGCTTTTTGCTCTCAATCAAGCCAATCAATCCAAATCTTTCCATATTGGTACAAGCACGAAATCTTGAGAGTAAAACATGCACAAAAAGATTTAAAACTTTAGGTTAGCATTTTTCATACATTTATTTTGATTTAAATGAATTATTATAAATAAAAATTCAAATAAATAAATAAAAAATGAATAAAGACTTCCCTTTGGGCCAAGTAGTCGTGCATATGTCATGGATGATGAATTATTGAAGAAAAATGGGCCCATTAGCAATTTTAGGTCATTTGAATCAATGTTGACTTTTCAAAATATCCAAAAATTTCCCAACTTCCACAAGGCATAACTTGCTCACTTTTTAAGCTTTTCTCATGTTCTTGGACATTTTGGAAAGGTCTTTGAGTCCTCTAACCAATGCCTTTGGTCCCATGTCATTTTGATTTACCAATCTCAAGTTATGGCCTTTGACTTAAAGTCCCTTTTTGTTGACTTTTGAAAATGACCTATAATGTTGAAATTGATAACTTTTTGTGAGAGCATTTCTTGGACTTGAAGTATGAAGATGAGTTGTAGGAAATTTCTTTCTCTTCAAAATGAGCTTTTGATGGAATTTTTCTGATAATCCATGTGAAAGTTATGCCCTGGTCAATTTCAGTTGACTTTTTCAGCTGTCCAAATAAGGAAACTTTTGCATCTTGATGATTTCTGAGCCAAATTTTGAGAATCATGATCAAGCATTGATCAAATGATGTTTGTGGCTTCAAAATGATATGTTGACCAAAAATTTGAACTTTTGACTGTCAAATGACCATTTTGCCCCTACAGTTGACTGTAATGCAATTAAGGTTTTTGACTGTGCAATTTTGTGCTGAAAGCCTTGAAACTTGATATGAGGATACTTGACCATATTAGTAGGCATATGAGACTTGATTGACCCTTTGAAAACTTCATTTTCTTGATCAGAAAACAAACCCTAATCTTGACTGCTTAGGAGGCCTTTATACTGTGCAACCCTTGGGGAATCTTGAGACTTGATTTGGCAATTTCTTTAAGAATATGGGAGGGCAAATTTTGGGGTACAACAGATAGACTCTCACGTTCGACGGTGCATCGAATGCTATGGGCCACGGCATTGGGGAAGTTATGACCTCTCCATGCACCACTCACATACCTTTCACTTCCAGATTATGTTTTGATTGTACGAATAATGTCGCTGAATACGAAGCTTGTGTGATGGGTCTTGAAGCAGCCATTAATTTGAAGATTAAGATTCTTGAAGTTTATGGGGACTCTGCCTTAGTGATACATCAAGTACGAGGTGATTGGGATACACGACACCCTAATTTAGTTCCATACCGAGATTACATATTAGAGTTGTTTCCCTCTTTCGATGAGGTCACCTTTGAGCACATTCCTAGAGAAGCAAATCAACTGGCAGATGCTCTGGCCACTTTAGCAGCAATGTCCAAAGTCAGTTACCCGAGTCATGTGCCCAATATAAGGATCTATTGTTATAAGGAGCCAGTGCATATTTTTCCTGCTCATTGTCTCACGACTGAAGATGTATCGGGCGAAAAGCCGTGGTACTTCGACATCAAAAGATATCTTGAAAAGCAAGAGTACCCCGAAAGTGCTACAATTTGTGATAAGCGGACTCTTAGAAGGTTGGCGTCTAAGTTTTTACTATCGGGAGACGTTCTATACAAGAGAAACTACGATTCAGTTCTGCTCAGATGCATGGATAGACACAAAGCGTAATCCATTATACGAGAGATACACGAGGGCTCTTTTGGGACTCATGCCAGTGGACATTCCATGGCCAAGAAGATCCTACGAGCAGGTTATTTCTGGATGACGATGGAAAGCGACTGTTGTGTATATGCAAAAATGTGCCACAAATGTCAGATTTACGCAGACAGGATACATGTTCCTCCCACTCCTTTGAATGTGATGACTTCACCATGGCCCTTTGCAATGTGGGGCATCGATATGATTGGATGCATCGAGCCAAGCGCTTCAAATGGACATAGGTTTATCCTTGTTGCTATTGATTACTTCACCCAGTGGGTGGAAGCAGCTTCGTACAAGAATGTGACCAAGCAAGTCGTTACCCGCTTCATTAAAAGAGAAATCATATGCCGGTATGGAACCCCTAACAAAATCATCACTGATGACGGGTCGAATCTCAACAACAAGATGATGAAGGAAATGTGCGAAGAATTCAAGATCGAGCATCATAATTCATCACCTTATCGGCCGAAGATGAATGTGGCAGTCGAAGCCGCTAACAAGAACATAAAGAAGATCGTCCAGAAAATGGTGAGAACATACAACAATTGGCATGAGATGTTGCCTTTTTCCCTGCATGGCTATCGAACTTCGGTGCGTACTTCCACTGGGGCAACTCCGTTTTCACTAGTCTATGGTATGGACGCGGTACTCCCGGTCGAAGTGGAGATTCCTTCCTTAAGGGTTCTGATGGATACTGAACTCTATGAAGCTGAATGGATTCAAACGAGACTCGACCAACTCAATCTCATTGAAGAAAAGCGCCTAGAAGCCATTTGTCACGGTCAATTATATCAACAACGTCTCAAGAGAGCATTTGACAAGAAGATTTAGCCTGGAGAGTTCCACACAGGTGACCTGGTCTTAAGGAAGATTCTTCCAATCCACACTGATCCGAGAGGCAAGTGGACTCCCAACTATGAGGGACCGTACATCGTGAAGAAAGCTTTCTCAGGAGGTGCTCTAATCCTGATAAACATGGATGGGGAAGACGTTCCTCTTCCAGTCAATTTAGACTCAGTCAAAAAATACTACGCATAAAAAGGACCCGCTAAGTCAGAAACCCGAAAGGGCGGCTTAGGTAAAAGTTAGGGCTAAAAAAGAAAAAAAATAATAACCCGCTAAGTTGAAAACCCGAAAGGGCGGCTGTGATGCGGTGGGAGAACTGACTTGAGGTTTTGCGTTTTATCGCAAATGTCGCGGTTATCAAGAGTCGCCACCGACTTTTCTTTTATCCAAAAGGAAAGGTGAAAAAGCACAGGAAAGACCTTTGAGATGTTTTCTTGAGTTCGGGGGGTAGATTATGAAAAGGGAAGGTGCTAGCACCCTTTTCATCCATGGTTTTCCATGGGCTCTTAGTTACTTGCTTAGATCACTTGCTTTGGTTTGTTTGAAATGGTGTTTGATGTGGTTTTGAAAGTATTTTGTAAAAGAGGCCATTCGTTTAGGCAATCTTTGTAATGATTCTTGTTCGTAAGAATGTATACAAAGATGTTTGTCTTTTTGAAAATGTTTTCAATGTTTGTAAGGTGTTTTTGAAATGTGTGTGTGTTTGTTTTGAAAATAGCAAGGATTGTTGTTTGAAATGGAGCAAGTAACTTAGAGCCCATGGAAAACCATGGATGAAAAGGGTGCTAGCACCTTCCCTTTTCATAATCTACCCCCCGAACTCAAGAAAACATCTCAAAGGTCTTTCCTGTGCTTTTTCACCTTTCCTTTTGGATAAAAGAAAAGTCGGTGGTGACTCTTGCTAACTGGGACATTTGCGATAAAACGCAAAACCTCAAGTCAGTTCTCCCACTGCATCACAAAACTGGCGACTCTGCTGGGGAATTTGGAGAAACTAGATGGTTTCCACCGGGGATTAATAGTTTGAAGTTTTAGCTCCGCTGGGGATCTAAATGACGTACTGTAGGGATTGCTCATGGAATAGACTAAAGACATTTTCCTATTCTTTCAACCTGTCAGTAATTGTTCTTTTCCATTTTGTTTATTTGTAAACAATAATTATGTTCAAATGCATATGTTCATTAATAAATCATTGGACGTTTTTGCAAATAAAACACAAGTGTAAAAGAAAAGGACAAATAGTTTTCTGTACTTTAAAGAGATATCTTTGTATTCACTTTGAATAAGTATTTTGTACAAAGGAGATAAACATCCTAGTAAGAGGATGGTGTCATAAAAATAAGAAATATTTATACAAAGAAAGATATCTATGTGCGATAATCCCATGGGGTTCCGATTCTGCTATAGCCTTCGTATCTCCGAATATCTTGTCTATTTGTTGCTTCGTCCAAAGATGATTGAATTGATCAAAAGCTTCGAGTTTGTCAGTGGAGAGGTTGTCCTCAAAGTGAACCGACGAGACATAGTCATATGCTTTAATTCCCTAACTTTTGCCTGGACCTCCCTTTCGGGTTTTCAGTCCACCAGGAAACCCTTTTTTTGCCCAAGTCTCCCTTTCGGGTTTTCAACTTGCCAGGTGTACAGATTTTTTTATTTTATCCCTAATTTTTGCCCGAACCTTTTGGTTCGCCGGGATGCCCTTGTTTTTCCTAGGTGTGTCAACCTAGCGGGTCTCTTATGCGTATTACCTTTTGACTATGTCTGCATTCGCAGGGTGTGGCAGGTCGTCACCGTCCATGGTGGTTAAGATCATTTCCCCATCGGAAAAGATGTTCTTGATTACAAATGGTCCTTCATATGTAGGAGTCCATTTGCCCCTGGGATCACTTTGTGGCAAGATGATGCGCTTGATCACTAGATCTCCCACTTGATATACCTGGCGTCTGACTTTCTTGTTAAAAGCCTTGATCATTCGTTTTTGATACATCTGACCATGGCAAACGGTAGTAAGTCTCTTTTCATCAATTAAGTTCAGTTGATCAAGTCGGGTCTGGATCCAATCGTCCTCACTCAAACCTGCATCTTTCATAATTCTCAAAGAGGGGATTTGAACCTCAATAGGCAAAACAACCTCCATGCCATAAACCAAAGAATAGGGTGTTGCCCCAGTTGATGTGTGAGCCGTGGTACGGTATCCATGGAGAGCAAACGGTAGCATTTCATGCCAGTCCTTGTAGGTGTTTACAGTGATTTCTGGTAAACAACCGCTAGTCCTCCAAACTATCAAATAATCTTAATGACTGTTATTTAATCTCTCTGGTAACTTGCAGGATCGACTAGATTGATCCTATGGGGTATTGGTCGTTTGGATAAATCTAATTGCAAAACTGATATTCATAGTTAGGATTTGTATTTAGAATGTTTTATAGACGTTCAATTCACTTCGATTACCATGTTAAAAGAATCTAATGACATGATCAAGTAAAGAACAAAACTGAAATGAACGAATAAAGATTCGATTGCAAAGAAATGTTTAAATGCAGAAATAAGTAAATGACTTTGAATGTAAAGACTTTAATGTAAAAAGCATGAATATAAAAGCATGAAATGTAAAAGAGTTTCTGAAATGTAAAGGATTCAAATAGAAGAAAAACGTTTAAATGCAAGAAATAAGTAAATGACTTTGAATGTAAAGGTATTTGAATGACATTGACATGAAAATGGAAGATAAATTGGAAAAGATAAAGAGTTTTACTGAATTATAAATGTTTGGTGTTATCATACGTACATTGTTCGAGCATTCATTTCCCTATCCATGTGGTATTTTGAATGTTTACTGAATTTTGTACAATAGATATGACACACGAAATCCTAATACTAAGACTTCTATTTATACTACTTCAACCATAACAGTCTTGCTTATAAGATTCTTCCACGTTCAGAACATGCAGAGCACTGCTCCTCTCTAGCTTCCACGTGTGTTCGAATGCTCCAGCGCATATATATTTGAATTCCAACATCCCGCTCACGTTTGAATTTCAAATGCCTTGGCAATCTTCGCTTCGAACTCATTTCACAGACACAGTCTCGTTACCACTTCGAGGCTTCTTTTAAATATATCTTCACAACTGTCACTCGAAGCTCCGAGCTTTAACATGTCCATTCGAAGAACCGCTTATACCATTCCGAACTGTAACATTTTGCTTTATTCCAACGAAACATCCATATTGCTTCATTTCAAACTGTATCATCAAAATCTTCAGCCAACAAAATGCCCCTTTAAAATATGTATTTCGATCCTTTGAGAAACACTTATTTTAAGTATATTTGCAAGATTTTGATGTGACTTTTGAGTAATCATAACATTTACTGTGTATGACTTCAATCACGTCAATCACGATGCCTCTTGGATTTCTTAACCGTCTTGAATCAGTATTTCACAGCATGGTGCAGTTATAAAACAATGATTATTATTAATCACGCTTATTACCAATATCAGCCTTTACGCCACCTCCTCCTCAATCCAACCCACGACTCCCACGTATCCTAGTCTCACTTAGTGGATGTTTAAGCTTCCACACTATAAAAACTAATCAACTTAGTCTTTTATTCTTTTTTTCACATTCTGAAATTTTTCTTCCTCTCCTCTTACTAAAACCCTAAAACTTCCAACAATCTTCAACAATGTCTTCAACAACATCATCCCAACTGAAGAAAACTTCCAAGAAGAAAAGCAAGAACACAGGAACAATTATGGAAAGCAAGGTAGGTACTTATCAAGGTCAGTCTGTGCTTATCCCTTAAATGATCTCCAAGGAAAAGGAAATGCTCTACGCCTCTCAGGTATTGATTCCAACTAACGCTGCTGGAAAGAGGTTTGCTCTAATGGGTCCTCTTACAGTTTTTGAAATCTTGAAAGATACTAGAAAAATCTTCCCTGTCTGTTACAACTTTAAACCCTTGTTTAATAAGATGGATAACCCTAAGATAGGCGAGTCTTCTGATTCAACAACCATAGAAACTCCAACCGTTCCCCCAAAAGATCCCTTTGTGTTAGACTATGTGAAGAGCAACTTTAAACCATTCCGATCCTGCCCTACCTCTAACATAGCTTACCAAAACTGGCTCACCAAAGTAGAAGCCAAGAAATCCCAGCAATGGGAGGAATTAGGAATCTATAATCTGATTAAGTTATCGAAACCAGGCTTCACCTATAGTCATCCACTGTTATTTGCATCCTTATATTTCTGGGACAACACCTACAACACCTTTCATCTCCCTGGGGGAATGATAACACCCACGTTTTTCAATATAGCAGCCATCACTGGTTTGTCACCAGTAGGAGAAACCTACATCCCTGATAATGAAGAACACTCCAGCATTATTGACTTCGA